>CP141161.1:2721000-4071500 GCA_035233585.1 Antiaris toxicaria
ATATCTCTACTTAGGAGTCAATTCACTCCAGACAGTCAAGACAAATCACCTTCCTAATGGGATCTAGACAATATAATAGTATTCGCATATGTTAGATATTTACTTTAATCCCATATATTACGGATTATAGATTTTGACTCAGTAGGTAATATATATATGTCTCTACTTAGGAGTTGGTTTGCTCTAGACAGTTAAGACAAACCACTTTTCTAATGGGGTTTAAACAATACAATAGCCTTCATATAAGTTAGATACTTGTTTTAATCCCATATACTATGAACTATAGATTTTGACTACTTACTTTAAAATGTTGTCTTCTAATATATAAAGTCCATTACATGTAATATTCTAACAGTTTAAATAATAAGTAGTCAATAAATCATATTTACTTATATTTATTTTAACATATAAATAATAATAAGGACTATATAATAAAAATTTTTCAATATATTATTAATCAATCTAAAATAAATAAAACACATCAAAATGTCACGTTACAAAATTTTTAATTAAAAATTCACATGTGAATGTAAAAAAATTCATTTATTAATATGCTAATAAATTTTATTTTAGAAGTTCAATTTAAAATTTTTGATGTACTATATATTAATTTGAAGATTTTTCAAACCTTTTTGATAAATTTTAAAAATTTTACAATTTTAACTATAACCTTTACAAAATAAAATTATTATAAATAAATAAATAAACAAACAAACAAACTTACTTTCATCTACTCTTCCACCTCCCACTCTTTCCTTTTTTTTTTTTTTTCTTTTTTTCATTTTTCTCTTTTCTCACCATTTCCTCACCGATTCTCCTTCTCCATCTCGTTCTTCAAATTTCTCAACTTCTCTCTCTCTAACTCTCATCATCTCTCTCTCTAAAATCTCACTCACCCTCTCTAGTTCTCACTCTCTGCTTCTCTCTTTTTCTTTTCCTCTCTCTCTCTCTCTCTCTGCTCTCCTCAAATTTTTGGCCCCAACCCCATCGGCAACCGACCTAAGCCGCCGCCTCCTCCATCCATGGCCGAGAGCATACCAACGCCACAACCAAGCCACCGGTCTTCGCCCAACCTCGCATCCTCCAACCACGGCAGTCGTCCAAGCAACCGTTGAGACAAACACCGGCCTAGCCCAATCACCACTCGCCCCTTGCTTCCCCGCCGCCGTGCAGCTGCCTCCGTCGCCGCAAAAACACACCCCAAACGTATATAGAAATATATATATCTATGTGTATATATATATATTTGTGTGCGTGTGTGTGTTTGTGTGTGTATATATATACATGTATCTGTGTATATATATATTTTTGTGCATGTGTCTGTGCGTATACGTATATTTCTGTGTGTCTGTGTCTGTATAATTATAGTAATATAATTATATATTATTACATATATATATTTGTCTATATACGGGATTTGTATATATATATATATTTCTCTGTGTGTGTGTGTGCGCGCATAATAATAATAATAATAATAATAATAATAAATTTTAAATGAGTAATTTTAAAATTGATATGGGATTTGAAATTTAAACTGTAATTGAACTGTTTTGGTAATTAAAATGTTTTTTTTTTATAGGTTAAGCATTTTTAGGATTTTTGAGTAATTAATATTTTAAGGTAGATTATTTTGAAATTTAAAAAAATATATATGAGTATTAAAAATAAAACATCATTTAAAATTACAAATGTTAAAATAAAAACATCGTTTTTAAACTCACATAAACGGCATACTAATTAATTAAATTTATCATAATTAAGATTATGAGATTTTTAAATAGATAATTAAATTATCTATAATTACGTTTTAGGTACTCGTTGATTGAAATCGGAGAAGAAGATTATCTTAGAATACGCATGAGAAGTTATTAGTAGATAATTGTTAAGAGGTAGGATATTTTACCCCTTCTTTGTAGCTAGTTTTTTTTTTAACAATTTAGTCAAAAAATTAATTTAAAGAAAATAAGTTTATAAAATTTATATATTATGTGATTTGGAAAATATCACGATCTCAGAAATTAAAGAAAAAATAATTCGACTATGTACATATGATAAAATAACACGATATGTTTCATTGTATGAATCATAATTTCAAAGGAAATTTAAAATGGGATTTGGTTGTTAAAATATAAAACTGAGAGGCAACACACATGTACAAAAAGTACATATCTCGATTGACGATAACACATCATCGATTTTGTGGTGATAAGGCTTATACGGACAGTAATCGACTTAGACGTTCTTAGGAACACAATTTACATAATTAAAATTCCACGTTTAAGTTGTTATACTGCATTGATATATTATTAATATGTTGGTTCAAAATAAAATGTTTGAAAACGATTTAAAAATATTCTACTAAGCCTTTTACTCATTATTTTAAAACTGGTAAACTCCTAGAAGAACAAGGTAAATAGAAGACTAAATATCGTGGAATCATCACATGGTAACTAAGGATTTAGAGCTGAGTATTATTTTCTTGTTTTGTCAACATGTATGTAATTTCAATACTCTGAAACTGTAAATTTTAAATTTTATTTTATTATTTGTAATTTATTTTATTTTATCCAAATATGGATATGTGGAATATGAGGACCATGCCGTGATATTTTAAAATACAAATAATAATGTTTAATTAATTTACCAAATTATAATCGAAAACAAAATTAAAAAAGACAGTAAATTTTTTTAAATTAAAATTAGTAAACCTAGGGATTTGAGATTTTCTCTGATTTATTTAAATATCCTCTATACGTCACTGTTCCGGATTTTGATACGTGATATAAAATGTCTTTAATACCTAAGGCATTTCTAATAATATATATAAAGTTATGAACTTTATATATTTGAGTTGTAAAATTATAATTTAAATTATAAATAGTAAATAAACTGGAAAAAAAAAAACAATTTAAATTGAGTTGAACCTGCATGAGTATCATTTATAAAAATACCAAATATGAGACTTATAAATATATTTTTTCAGTAATATAAGGGGTACAGGTGAGATTAAACACTATCAACTAATTAAACGTTTGGTAAACGTATTACGTTTGTATATAATTCATTTTTAGAGTGTTATATTTGGTTGAAAAATATTTGTTTTGTATTTGAATTAAATGTATATTTGGATAAAAAGTATTTTAGAATTGAAAAGTTGATGTGATTGGTAAAAATAGAGATAAAAAGTTAGAATTAAAAAGTTAATGTGATTATTTTAAAAAAATTTTGAATAATAATTATTTTCGTAACACTGTTGAAATGGATTGTATTTAAATATAAAATTTTATATTTGATGTAAAATTGGTTTTTATAAAATTAAAAAACGTTTTTAAAAGGAGACCCATTTTAATAATGATTTTACATGACCCGGATGATATTTTTTAGCATTTTCCATATTTTTTTCACTTATATGTTAGAATTTTATATCATGACTTGTGAATTATGTGAAGCCAATCACGTAATGGTAAACAAAAAATAATGTCGATGTGGCGTTGGCCACCTATATGAAGCGAGGAAGGAGGACTTTTTTGAGGCTAGAAGCTAGCTAGCTCCCGGCTACTCCTGCTGATCAGCTAATAAGAGAGTGAATCGGCAAAGAAGAAGAGCAAAAATAAAAGTCCAATAAAGAACAATGTCAAATCGTCCTATATATCTAAAGCTGTGAGGGCCAAATAATGCCGTTTCCGACTTTCGGATAGCCTTTCGCTGTCTTGACTTTAATGCTTTCGTCCACATCCAAAAACACCTAGAGGGGATTTCCTGTGATCCTCACGTGCACGTTTGTTTCCATGCACAAGAGCAACGCTCTACCTCCAACCCTTGCTAGCTTGGATTTGCGATATGGTTTCGTTTGTTTCCAAGCCTTCATTTTCTTCTTTTTTTCAGTTTCCATATTTTGTATTTGTTGCTTTCTTTTAAGGAGATTTATATACGGTAACAAGTGTCCTTTTCTTTTTTTTAATTACCGACTGGTATTTACTATAATTATAACCGTTTAATTGTTTGTTCTATGAGTATGGGAGCAGCTTTTTATCTTGCCTGGCGAACTTTTGAACGTGACTGCTTATTTATTATGTTATTAAAAGGTTAATATGTGCTAAAATTACAGTTTTTATTCATAGTAAAAAATGATAATTCTTAACAAAAAAAACACCCTTTTTTGGATAAAGTCATATGGTTCATGTTTCCAAACCTTCATTTTTTTTTTTTTTTACTTTCCAAGAAGATTTTCTATGGTAAGGAAGTGTCCTTTTTTCTATTATTAACAGATAAAAAATGTAATTTCAACCATCATTTTAACTTTTAAATAGTTTGGTCTACAAATATGAAGGCATTTTTCTGTCTCTGTAAATTTTTAATGTCAATAGTTATATATCATATTTTTAAAGATCTATCCAAACTACAAATAGAGTATTTTCTTGGGAGTTCCTATCTTAAAAACTCCTTTCTTGAAATAAAGTTACGGTTCATCAAAGATTAAAATTTAAAAATATATTTATATTCGAGATCATCTTTCATTTGCAACAGCACATCCAAAAATCAAATAATTAGAATAACTTGTCTGCATTATCTTAAAACAAAATTCAATTATTTCGTCATATAAATATCGCAGTTAGAAATTTTAGCCGTCCAAAATGAAGTGTCAAATATATTATCAAGCCTAGCATTAGCATTAATGCAATTTGTTACAGGAAACGCTAAAAAAATTGGTTTTATTGATATAGCATCTCAATTTCTACACTATAGTAAAAGTATACATTAATCTAAACAGCTAATTATCTTGCATTAGCCTATCATTAGTATTGTATGCCATGCATGTAGACGTATACTTTTTAACAAAAATCCTGCAGTTATTAAACTCAATGGCAAGATTAGAAAAATCTTATTATTTCAAAGTTAAATTTGCAAGTTGAAAATTTAACTTTCTTTTAGCTAGAATGTCTATTTTTAAAATGGAAAATTTTTTTTATTTAAAAGTAAAAAATCATTTATATAAATAAAAAAAATTTCATTTCTAAACAGAAACTCTATTTTTAAAGTCTAAAAATAAAAATTTTTTGATAGTCAAATATAAAAATTTAGAATGAACTATATTTTAAAAGTGAAAAAAAATATTTTTTAAAAATAAATGTATTAAATGAACAAAATATTAAGGGGGCATTTAGTAAACGCATTGCATTTTGATTGTATTTGAATGAAATTTATTTTTTGAATGTTATATTTGGTTGAAAAGTATTTGTTTTGTATTTGAATGAAATGTGTGTTTGAATGAAAAGTATTTTAGAGTTGAAAAGTTGGTGTAATTGGTAAAAATAGAGATAAATAGTAGAATTGAAAAGTTGATGTGATTGTTTTAAAAATGTTTTAAATAGTAATTATTTTCGTAATAGTATTATAAAATTTATGTTTGATGTAAAATTATATTATATTTGAGTAAAATTAAAATGAAAAACTTTCATCAAACAACACCTAAACTTGGGTTAAGTAAAATTAAACTTACGACGTCGTATTTATTAATCCCAATAAAATTTGGATGGTTTCCCCCATGTCAAAAGTACTATAAAGTAATAAAATGATACTGGGATATCATTAATGTTCTGAACCACTGCATTTGAAAAATAAAATTTTTTTATTTTAAAAATAAAAAAAATTTATTTAAAAATAAAAAGTTATTTAAATTAATAAAAAAAATTTTATTTCTAAAAAAATCCTGTTTTTATTTTTAAAAGTGAAAATTTTTTATGTTTGAATATAAAAATTTAGAAAAAGCTATTTTTTAAAAGTGAGAATTTTTATTTTAAAAAAATAAATGTACTAAACTAATAAAGTATTGGCTTTTATTTGAATAGAATAACCACTCTTAGAATGGAAAATTTTTCTATTTTTGGTATAAAAAAATTTTTTTATCCAAAAGTAAAAAGTTGTTTAAATAAATAAAAAAATTTCATTTTTATAAAAAATAGTTTTTTAATATCTAAAAGTAATTTTTTATACTCACACACAAAAATTTAGAAGGTTCCTTTTTTTTTAATGAATATTTTAGTCTAAAAGTGAACCTCTTAAATAGACGGAAGCTTATTTAAGATGAGAAAGGCTTTTCGTTTTTAGAAATGAGATGATGTTTGGATGTGTAAAAAAATTTTCTTTTCCAAAAATGAAAAGTTGTTTCGAGTGAGAAGAAATAGTATTAAAAAATACGTTTCGTGAGAGAATTGAAAAAAAATTCATTTTTCTTTTTCGAAATGAGAAAAATGATAGAAAAATACTAAATGAATACCTTTTACAAGAAAATTTCCACATCTAAATATAAACTAAATTAATAACAATGGATCTTATAAATGTCTACATTGAAAATTTGTATCATATGACACCAAAATGCTTACACTTATACAAAATCTTATAGTTGAAATTTATGAGACGTTTATTTTCCGTATTACATTCATATTACGTTTAAACGCGATATAATTTTTATCCAAATGTAAAAGTTTTACATTTAAATATAATATTTTTTTACAGTGTTTCAAATACATTTACTATTATAAGATATATTAAAAATAAATTTTTTAAAATTCATTCACATCATATTCTCTCTGTATCTCACTTTTTTAATCTATTTTTACCAATCACATTAACTTTTCAACTATAAAATATAATTCAAATACTTTTTATCCAAATACACATTGTATTTAAATATAAAATAAATACTTTTCATCTAAATATAAAATATATTCAATACATTCTTTTTAAACATAATATAAATATAATATATTTATCAAGCGCTCCATAAATTTAATAATTGAAAACACTTACTTTAATTATAGGGGAAAACATGTCGGTAGAAATGATTGAAAACCAATGAGGCCGACATTTGACTGAACATCACATCTAAATTTGCCAAAAACATGTAGTCCCTGCTGTCATGTTACGATGATAAGAAATAAGTTACAAGGTGAAATAGTCTTAAGCAAGTTTGGAGGCCAATAATTTCAGGTTTAGTGGCGGCACCGAATTTAATTGTGAACCATATGGGGATGACAATTTAACCACGTAGAGATGACAATTTAACTCATGAATCGCTTTAAATGAGACTGATTAAGCTCAATATAGTTCAGGAAGGATTAAAGTCAAAATTTGGTTCGTAAATAGATTATGATTCTAACTAGTTATGAGTTTGAACATATTAGTTGATTACTTGTCTTGTATAATTATATTATAAATTAAATACAATATGCATAATGTAATATCATATGTGATATTAGATATAATTTCTGTATTGTACATAATACATAGAAACTGAGGGGGTGTTTGGCAAACGCATTGCATTTTAATTGTATTTGAATGAAATTTGTTTTTTTAAATGTTATATTTGGTTGAAAATATTTGTTTTATATTTGAATGAAATATGTGTTTGGATGAAAAGTATTTTAGAGTTGAAAAGTTGATATGGTTGATAAAAGTAGAGATAAATAGTGAAATTGAAAAGTTGATGTGATTGTTTTAAAAATGTTTTGAATAATAATTGTTTTCGTAGAACTGTTGCAAAATTTATATTTGGTGTAAAATTGTATTGTATTTAAGTAAAATTAAAATGAAATTTTTTCTCCTAACAATACCTGAACATTATTTCTTTTTTATATTTAATTTTTAGTCAAAGTCTTAAAACTATTTTTTTTTTATAACTTTTATTTGATGAAAATAACTAGCTGGATAAAAAAGTTGACTATCAGAGTGTATGACGAGATAAATTGCCCATGTCGCTTACTAATCCAAACAAGTTAACAAGATAAGGATGTAGATTGGGAGAAGGCTATCTCACTCCAGACCCGTCTCATTGCCATACCTCCTAAGCTGTTAAGCTCAAGAATATGATTCTACACGTGTACAGTTGCCATATCACATCAAAAATAATAACTAGAAAATCCAAAAAATAAAACTACTTCAAAAGATGCAGACAAGATAAAACTTATCTTTTTATATTCAATTGCGTGATTCCTTGTTGCTCAAACCATTTTGCAACATTGAAACGTTATATACCACCGTTAATATTACTCAACCGGAAAAAAGTTTTTTATTGGATCCAACACTACTAATAATATGTGTAAAAAAAACAAATCATGGACCTAAAAGGGTGATTAATTCATTAATTCGAATCCAAATTTTGAATTTTAGTTTTATCTTTTTTTTTTTTTTAAGTAAATAAAAATTATAATTAAATTAATCATTTTAAATTTAAAATTTTATTCTATTCAAACTCAAATTATAGATCGTCCAGGTCTTAAATTTTAAATGGGTTCCACATTCGTGGCAATTCCTTTCTTTTTCAATGCTAGCAATGAACTGGAAATATTCACACACTCTAAAAAAAATAAAAAATTAATCTCGGGGTTTTTTTAAAAAAAATTGCTTGTCTTTTTTTTTTTTCAATTTTTTTAATCATGTATTAGTTTTTTATTTTACTCCTAAACTGCTTGCCTTTTTTTTTTTTCAATTTTTTTAATCATGTATTAGTTTTTTATTTTAGTCGGATAAGAAAGAGACCGCATGATAGTCGGCTTTTTTTTAATTATAAAAAAAACACACACACACACACAGAAAACCTTACATAAAAGATGGATCATAAAATCTTTCAAAGAAAGAATTTAATAAATTAATTAATAAGTTATATTAAATTGTGTGAGGTGTTTATTTTTCATATTATATTTGTATTATATTTAAATATAATGAAATTTTTATTCAAATATAATATATTTTTATAATATCTTAAATATATTTATTATTCTGAATATATTAAAAATAAATTTTTTAAAATCCATTCACATCATATTCACTTTTTATCTCATTTTTTTATATACTTTTATCAATCAAATTAACTTTTTAATTTTAAAATATAATTCAAATATTTTTTTATCTAAACATATATTATATTTAAATATAAAATAAATATTTTTTATTAAAATATAAAATATATTCAAAAAAAATATAATATAAATATAATATATTTGTCAAACGTCACAATAACATTAAAATAATTATTGACTAAGAGCGCGTTTGGTAAACATTTTTTAATATTACGAATATCAATTTTATATTAAACATAAAATTTTACATTCAAATATAATTATTTTCAATAATGTTTCGAAAACAATTATTATTTAAAAGTTTTTTAAAATAATCACATTAACTTTTCAATCATAACTATTTATTTCTACTGTTATCAATTACATCAATTTTTCAACTCTAAAATACTTTTCATCCAAATACATATTTTATTTAAATATAAAATAAATATTTTTTAATTAAATATAATATTAAAAAATTTATATTTAATTATAATTAAAACACAATAAGAATACAAACGTTGCCTAAACATGAATTTTTGGACATCTCTTCAAAGCTAAAGACAACTGTTGTCTGTATGTATGTGTATATATATATATATATTTATATATTTAACAGAGGTGTATTATATTATACCAGACCGGACGCGTGACCATTCCTTTGCTAAGCCACCTGTGATTGGTACTAGATATCAAAAACGCCGTTACTGTCAGTCCCCTACAGCGCTCTCTCGCTCTCCTCAGTCCCCTCCACCCCTTGAATCTTGATCTCCTCAAGAGAGAGAGAGAGAGAGAGGAGGAACGTGTCGCACTCTTAGTGGTTGGATGCACGCGACGGGGAAAGATGGTGCGGCCGAGCCAAAGCCACAGCATTTAATGATTGCAACGCTTTCTCCCAGCAGCTTCTGCTTCCCACATTAAATGCGTATTCAGATATACATACATTATATCTATATATATATATAAATATATTTATCTTACACATACACATCTACACCCCCATATTATTCCCGTTCACCTCTGAAAACAAACAAACAAATATCAATCATTCCGACTCGATGACGGCGAGTGTGGCTTAAGCGCCGCCGTCGCCGGAAGTGGACTGGAAGAACTAGTCACTTACCATTTAGGAATTCATCTTCTGGTGAAAAAGAATTGTGCTCGGTAAGTTTTGAGAAGAGAAGGTGCTCTTGTTAAATAATGAAAGTGTTCAAAACCTCGTTACATATGAAGGGAAAAAAAAAGAAAAAAAAGGAAGAAGAGGAAAATGTTTTGATGTTATATTATTAATGCACGAGAACCCATTATGGTTGCTTATGAGTTAGGATATTGGAAAAATTTATATAGGAAAATGAGGAGTGAGAGGTGAAAAAAAAATATACATAACATGTACAAGTTTTCTTTTTTGGGTTAAATATCATGTATAAGTTGTACTGCGTATATGTATATATGTTAATATCTATTCTACCATACATATCTATTATAGTATATAATATATATCATAATATATATATATAAGCAATGATGCCGATCATATTATTATAGTGTGTTATAAATTGTTATAATATATGATTAATAAGATATTATATAAATTATGTTATATATATTATATATGCCAAAACATTTTACAATAAAATGTCATTTGTTTGAGATATAATAGAATATTTATATAATAATAGAAGTTATCAAAACTTTTGTTTGCCTCTTTTCAGTTATTTTTATCACTGCAATAAAATTAATAATTAATTTAAAAAAATAAGAAAAAATTAAAAACTTTCCATACTATATTTAGGGGGCGTTTGGTAAACGTATTGCATTTTGATTGTATTTGAATGAAATTTGTTTTTTGAATGTTGTATTTGGTTGAAAAGTATTTGTTTTGTATTTGAATGAAATGTGTGTTTGGATGAAAAGTATTTTAGAGTTGAAAAGTTGATGTGATCGGTAAAAGTAGAGATAAATAGTGTAGTTGAAAAATTGATGTGATTGTTTTAAAAATATTTTAAATAGTAATTGTTTTCGTAGTACTGTTACAAAATTTGTATTTGGTGTAAAATTGTATTGTATTTGAGTAAAATTAAAATGAAAAATTTTGTCCAAATGCCCTCTTATATTAATTATAAGTAAATTAATGGAAAATAAATGGAAAGGAGACTTAGGGTTTAGGAGTCAAATGACCAAAAAGTACACACCCATCAAAAGATAAGAAGAGGGAAAACAAAGGGCATGCTTGTAAATTCAGACAACGAGGTATCTAAAAGACCAAACAATCAATGGCTCAAGCCAAGCTCAGTAACAAATACAATGGTAAACTTGGAAAACCAACTCCAAGAAGCACTCAAAAAGACTAAAAAACCAGTGTCTCAACCCAAACTAAAAAAACAAATTTAGGGACAAATCCAAAAAGCTAAAAAAAGAAAGAGCATTGTTCAATAAACAGTGAATCTAGACTTAGCTTTCGTATATATAATAATATGTGTATGTGTTTATACTGCTAAATATTTGTACAAATATTTAGCGTAATTAGCTTTTCAACCTCAAATTTGCCAACGACCATTTTGGAGAGAAGTGGGAAAAAAAAAAAAAACACCCTAGTGAATAAAATACAATTCATAACCATTATATCTTCATTAAATTTAACAATACTACTATATTTTTTTTAAGATACTACTTTGTATTGTTTTAAGACGTTAAGGAGATGTTTGGTAAATACATTGTATTTAAATGTAATACATTGAATACAATTTATATTTGGATAAAAAATATTTGTATTGCATTTGAATACAATGTGTGTTTGAATAAAAAGTATATAAATTATATTTAAATAATGAATACGTAATGTGATGGATAAAAATAGAGAGAAAAAAAGATAGAGAAAGAAAATACGTGATGTGATTAGTAAAAATAAAAAAAAAGTAAAATAATAAATAATGATTGTATTAGATTTAGAATATGATGTGATTAGTATTTAAATGTAATATTTTTACATTTAGATAAAAATTATATTATATTTAAACACATTACAAATATAATGCAATAAATAAACAAGACATAAATCTTCATTAAATTTAATAATAATATATTTTTTTTAAGATACTACTTTATATTGTTTTAAGATGAAATGATTTTAATTTCACATAACAATAAAGAAACAATGTTTGTTTAGATTTATTTTTTCATATCTTATCATAAAAAATCGTTATAGGACAATTGTTTACAATTTTATATTCGTACTACGTTTAAAAATAATATAATTTTTATCTAAACACAAAAATTTTAAATTGAAACATAATACTTTTCAAAAAATACCTCAAATATAATTATTATTTCAAAATATTTTAAAAATAAATTTTTTTTCCATTCACGTCATATTCTCTCTATATCACATTTTCTATCTATTTTTACTAATCACATTAACTTTTTAATTCTAAAATATAATTCAAATACTTTCCATATCAATATAAAATATAAAATATATTTAATATATTACATTCATACGATTCCGGTCCATACCATAAGTTATCTCATTAGTTGTTTTATTATGATATGACACATGCATAGGAAGGCACAGCCATAGTGCAAAAGCTTCACATCTCAATATAACCTTCAATTCTTCATACGTGGTTAAGCCAGTAACAAACTTTTTTCTGCATTTAACATATCCTTCAAAAACCATTCAATATAACAACAATATATATATATTACCACATGGTACGAAAGGACACATTTTTGACTTCAATATAGGTACTTGATTGTATCAAAGCTCATTTGATAAATTTCCAAATTTCTCTTTACATTTTCCACTATATATCACTCTAAATCAGATTTTGCACGGTCCATCACAGTAAAAGAAAATAAAATGAGAAATTCATTAAAAAAAATAAAAATCAAATTAAGAATTCCAGAATTCTTTTTCTTAATCTTATTAAATAGATTGCACCCTTCTTAGCTACTCGAGCCAACTCGGGGGGTTGACCAGAGTCAATACCCGAACCACCACCCTTGCCTTGTGCTAAGAAAACTCAGTGAGCCAAAACCCGCACCGAGTCACTGACTCGACTCGACTTGACTCGGTCATCCTGCAGTTATCCTCATCACCATGCAAGGAGTCCCAACGCGGGGTTCGTTCTTGACTCAACACCCCCCAAACACAAACTCAAATTCAACTCACTGAGTCCGACTCGCTCACTCCAAACTTCTTCACCCCAACACTCTCTACACACAAGTCAATGTTAATTAATAATTAATTAATTAAAAAAAGCAAAAAGGAAAACCAGCGGAGACGTTGACCACGTGACCACTATGATGATCAGCTAGCTTTCGCAGTGAAGAGCGGCCTTGATCTTCTGGACGGTACAGGAGATGAGATTGTTGACCGTTTCAACCGATTCCACCGTGAGCTTGGCCGTAGGGAGGCTGTTCACCAGGATTTGGAACGCCACCGTCAGGAGCGACCCACCCACTCGCTGGGGCCCATCACCGCCGTTGCTTCCATTGTTGTGGTCATTGCTGGCGTTCGCGGTCGCTGAGATGGGCCCACGGGAGCCGGGCCCATCGGGGACAATCGCGAATCCCGAGGGCAGCAGAGCCACGTAGGCGGAATCACCACCGTTCATCACCACTTGCATGGCGGGTATGTCAACTGGCGCGTACACCACAAGCGACCCCGCCGCGTCTATGCATGTCTCCTGCAATATCAGCATGCTGCTCTGGTTCGTATTCATCGCCTGCAACACAAAAAAAAATAAAAAAATTAAAAAAAACAAACAAAAAGACAAAAACACCCCCATTCAGCATCAGAATTTACACAAAACGCCACTCGTTTTGTCCATTTCCACATTGGTTTTTTAACCCCGTCACAGAAGACACTGATTCAGAAATCCTATAAGAGTCAAACTCTGATAAACCCTTTTCCCACTCTTTCAATTTCCTTTTTTTTTTTTTTTTTTCCCTATCATTATTATTTTCATGAGGTCAGAAACTGATCTTTCAGAAACCAACTCAGAAAAGTTGCGGGCCGTCCTATATTTTGACTTTTTAAAAAAAAGTTGCGGAAACAAAATTATTGTCCTCGTAGACACTTCCAAACCTAAAACCATGTCCCGTATCCAATTAGTACTACTCTCCTTTGCATGTAGCGGAAATAACCATAAAAAAAAAAACCCAAAAAAAAATTAAAAAGAAAAAAAAATATAGAGAGAGAGAGAGAGAGATTACGCTGGCACGGAGGAGGGAGACGCAATTGCCGTGGTCTTGACCCTTGGCGATGTGGGCCATCTCCTGCATGGGACCACCGTTGGAGAGGATGTCCCACTCGCTGCGGAGGCGCTCGTCGCGGAGGAAGTCGAAGAGTCTACTCGGGGAGACGGGTAGCCAGACGGAGGTGGCGGCGCTGAGGACGATCCCGGGGGGCTCCCCAGGGTCGTCGACGCTCTTCCGAGTCATCACGCGCACGTCCTCGTCCACGCTCCCCGTCGGGTTCAGCTTGTTCCACTTGTGCACCGTCGACGCGCACACCCCCGCGCAGAAGTTGTCCGTCATCCTCTGTGCCAGCTTCAGCATGCTCCTCCTGCCGCCCGCCGTTATCCCCGCTATAATAAAATACAGAATTCAAATCCATTTCTTAATCAAACATTTGTTTAAAGTTGTTTTATCTTTTAATAGATATAGTTGATGTGTCTTAGATATTTTTGTACCGGTGTGGTCGCGGGTGGGGACGGTGGATGACATGAGGATGGCAAGGCACTCGCACTGGCGTTGGAGGGTGGCTACCCAGCGTTGGGCGCCGAAGCCCATGCCGGAGCTTAGCAAGGGACGGTAGAGTTGGTGAACTTGGCTCTCGTCGTATTCTGCATGCTCAACCCATGTCACCTGCGCAACATTAATATTATTAACTGTAACGCATAATTTTTATTTTTATTTTTTCATTTATCTTCCGTATCAAAGAAGAATCTGAGAAGTTTCTTGATCTTTTACTTTACTAATTAAAAATTGCATCCATATAAATCGGAATATCATATAATTAATCGTGGGCCTTGGGGATGATGAGTTAAAAATGGATAGTTTGACTATCGTGTGACATTGACTATATGCTAAAAGAGGTTTGAGAACTTGATAAAAAAGAACTAAAATTTAGCATCTTGAATATGAATATACAAAAATATACGTATGTATATATTATTTTAATTATTCTATTTTAGATTTATAGGGGTCATTTTTTATGGAAGAAAGGAACAAAAGGAGATGGGCAAAAAGAGTGTGGGGCATGAAATCACGTACAGATGGAGGGAGACACGAAACAAAATAATAAAAATTGGGAAAAGTGTAACGGTGTGGAATTCACCCCTCTATGTGTCCATATAAGAACAAAATAGCCAGTTTCTGGAGTTTGACTAAACGAGATCATGGTCTTGTTATCTACTAATTTAACAATAAAATTACAATAATAAAAAGCTAGGCAGTTACGTTTATTTAATAATAGGAGAAAATCGAGAGAGCATCAAAGATTGGAATAGAAACATCAAAAACATTGTTTTATTCAACCGAGTTTAAGATTACAAGGCCATTTGCAAATAAAGGAGCCGAAATTAATGTGTTCAAAGTACTGAAATTTGCGTAATAAGAGGCTTCTATCGGATAAAAAAGGTCCCCCATACCATCGATTGGCTAACAAATGGTGGCAGGATTATAGTACAAGTAAGCAAAACCAAGTTATTGAAACTTGAAATGAGGGTAATTCACACACACACACACACACACATGTATATATATGAGGTTAGAACAGAAGGAGCATTGAGGGATCAATAATGATAAGATTTTTTGAGAAGCTTCAGATTCGATGAGAGGGACATAAAATATAATCTCCTCGGCAGCCAAACTAAGCACAAGGACAGTTTGGTGATAAAGAGAGTAATCACTAGAAAAAGGAAGCGGAAGCAAAAAAGAGAAAAAGAAAACTCTCTACATGGTTTGGCTTGGGAATGGAAATGCCCATGATTTGATGTGGTTAATATTAGTGTGTTTTTATTTGTTTTGCCTCACTTAAATTAAATGTATTCAACTAGGCTACCATGTTGCAGTTGCTACAGCATAGACTCATTTAAGAACAAACTAGAATGGAATACCCACTTGGGAAAGAAAAAAAGAAACAATAAATGCAAAGAACCTAACCAAACGATTTTGCAACTCAAGGTTGTTAATAATAATAATAATAATTATAATTATAATAACAATAATAATAAGTAAATAAAAATAATTATAATCTGATTACATGCATAATCTATCTATAATTTTCTATGACTATTATTTTGGTGAAAAGTTGGAATCCCAAGTTAAAGAATAAAATAAAATAAAAAAGTTTACTTCTCCCTTGTGTTTTCATTTCCCAATCTTAGAAATAAAGAGGACCTTTTATAGGTTGCTAGTAACCGAAATGTTATGTTGGGACAATAATGATAGTGCATTGAGATTTTTTTTTTTTTTTAATTTTGGTTTTACCTTAGAGTACCCACTGGGCATGTCTTGCACAACACAGCCAGAAGGAAGCCTCCTGCAGTTAACAAACGTGGGTGCGCCGGAAGTTTCCCGGATGGTGTCGACGGACACGTCCACCACCGCCCACACCCCCTCCGCGTGCTGCTTGCAGAACCTCAAAAAATTCACCTCCCTCACCGGCACCAACGGCGAAAGCACTTGCAGCTCCGCGTGCATCTGCGAATATCATTTGATTTAACATTTTGATCATCATCGACTTCACCGACTTAAACAAGGGTTGATGATAGCATTATACTAATTAAGAGTTTCTTTAAAAGCACATCTCTATTTTTACCAGTTGAAGTGCACCATTTCTGGATCCTCCCATGCCGCTTGAGATCACGTCGGTTGTGGAGGTTCTGGCTATCATACAAGGAAACATCTCCGCCCAACGATTCTATAAATTTATCAGAGAAGTCAGACTAATATTAGTGTTCTAAGATTAGAACAATTTTTTTTTAAGTAATCAATTTTGGCTAACTAATTAATATTTACCGAGTCCATTAGAGTCTCAACAAGGGCTAGACTGTTGATGATAACAATTCCGGCTTCCCTAGAAGCATCGGTGACGAATCCGTTCGGTTTCATGCCAATGCAAGGCGTAAAGCTCCTCATATACTCCTCATGATTCAGCATTTCTCTCCCTCCTCCTCCTTCCAAGCTCCTGATCCACAACGGCTCGTCAGTCTGCGCCATCTTAACCAATTCGTCCATGGCCGCAAGCGCCAGCTCTAAGTACATCGACCGCTCGATCGAGCGGTCGAGTACTTGAACCCCCCCGCCGCCGGCCCTCGGGGGAGGCAGAAGCGGCAAGTGGTTCGAAATCCCGCCTCCGAAATCAGGGCCCAACGGCATTGACGAGCTCAGCGGGGCGAAGCCGTTGCTCCCGACACCGAGCTCGAGTGCCGAGCTCGGCAATGGCGGTGCTATGGAAGTGGCCAAGGACGGAATGGGACGCCCCAGAAACTTGCCGGCGAGCGCGCAAACTCGCTCCAATTCGTCCTTGAGCCTGGCGTTCTCGATCCTCAGGTGCTGCTCTTCGAGTGATATCTCCCCGATTATCGCCGGCCCGCCGCAGTTCGTGCAGATTGGGTTCCTCATGGCCTCCCTGATCGACATGTTCTCCGCTCGGAGCTTGTCGTTCTCTTGCCTCAACAGCGAGTTCTCGTGCCGTTCCAGTTGGGTCTGGTCAGTCAAATTAAAAGGAAATCATCTTAATCCAAATTCCAAAGACTCAATGATATTTAAGAAATAAATTACATATTATTTGCTCTCTTTTTACCTTCATTTGGGTTCGGCGATTTTGGAACCAGAATTTCACTTGCCTTGTCTCTAAGCAGAGGCGTTTGCTGAGCTCCAGTCTTTGCTTCTCATCAGGATGAGGACACTCCTTAAACAGGCTTTTAAAAAAAATAATAAAAAACCCAAAAGGAATTAAGAAGATAGCATAGAAAAAAAAAAACATGTTTGAAACGGGAGAAGAAGCTGAAGAAAGGGTAAATACGATTCGAGTTCTTGGATTTGCTGAGGGGTGTGTCGGTGGTATCGTTTCTTCCTCGGAGGCTTGTCGGCGGCGTCTTGATCGTCGCCGGAAGCACCGTCCATATTGTCACTGCCGGATCTGCTGATCTCGTGCTCTTCTTCTCTGCTCCTCCTTCCGCCGCTGATTGGCTCGAAATTCTCCGCCATGTTTCTCATATCCCCTTGTCCATCTATATTCGTTTGCTGAAAAAAAAAAATGATAGTAAAATAAGAGATCAAGAAAAGATTAAAAAAAAAAAGAGTTTATTGTTATAGTAGATTTCTTTCTGAGGCCGTACGAGGGCTAGAGACAGTCCGGGAGAGTTGAACATCGATTTGGTGAGAGACTGAGTGACGAGGCGAGGCTGAGCGATTGCAGTGGATGGCATATTGTTGGTGTCGTTTTTGATGCGGTTGCTCTCGTTGTTGGTGTTGCTGTAAGGGATGTCAGCCACTATTCTTGCTCCGCCGCTGCCACCGCCGGAACTGCTATTGTCAAGGAATCCTCCAAAACTCATCAAAGAAAAACAACCCCTTTCGTCTTTTTCTTTTTCTTTGCTTGAGATTTTCCCCTTCACCAAACACACTTACTCTCTCTCTCTCTCTCTCTCTCTCTCTACAAATTTACAGGCAATTTGGTTTGGAAGTGTGGAGAACACTGAACAAACCAAACCCCGCAATTATAAAATGAAATTATAGGTGGTAAAACGAAATGGTTCTGTCATTATTGAGCACACACAAGAATATATGAACAAAATATATAAGAAATGGAAAGGAAAAAAAGCACGGACAACGAGAACGAAAAAGAAAAAAAAAAAGGACAGCAAACTGGGAGAGGATAGATGAGACAAATGTTTTTGGAGAGAACTACCCCAGATGTCTCCAACTTCCTCTCTCTCTCAAAGAAAAAAGAAAAACTTGGTGTGTTTGTTTGGAGAGAAAGAAAGAGAAAGAAGGCAAGCAAAAAAAAAAAAATTTTTTTCCCTTGCTTAGCTCTTCGTTCTCTATCCGTCTCTCTCTCTCTCCCCCTCAAATTTCTACTCTCCACAAAACTGCAGATAAAAGAAGGCTTGGTTCTTGAATCACACCGGCACAAGTGTTCGAGAGAGTTTAAAAAGAAAAATGAAGAAAAAAACTGGAGGAACCCTAAGTTTAGGCAAGTGTTATCTCATTGTCTGCATGCCTTGACTATGCTAAAAAGGCATCAATAGAGTTGAAGAGACCTGGCGAGAATTATTAACAAGCAAAAAACAAAAAAACAAAAAAAAGATAAAGAGGGGAGAGAAAAAAAAAAAAGACTTTTCCAAGATTTGCACAGGGAGATGGAAAAAAAAAAAAGGAAAAAAGAAGGGAAAAAGGACGAGAGAGAAGAGATGTGAGCGAAAGAAAGGCAAAAAAAAAAAAGTGAAGAGATAAAACGCAGTATGTGGACTCTTCGAAGCCTTACAAATACAAAGCTCCAAAAAGGACCGGTTGACTCTCTTAGCCCCCCCTCTCTCTCTCTCTCTCTCTCTTTCTCTCTCTCCGAATCTGTGAAGACAGTAAAAATAAAAAAGAGGAGAGAGAAAAAAGAAATGTGATGCTTTTTAACGCCTCGTGTTGAGAAGTTACAGTAGCAGAAGGAGCTGAGATGACACTGTTCCTTTTCCACAATCCGTACGGCCCTTGGATTTGGTATAAATGGGTTAGGATGGTTCATAAACATATTATATTTTAATTATATTTAAATATTTTTTAATTAAAAAATATTTATTTTATATTTAAATAAAATATATATTTAGATTAAAAATATTTTAAAATTAAAAAATTAATGTGATTAGTAAAAATAAAGATAAATAATTAAAGTTGAAAAATTAATATGATTGTTTTAAAAAAATTTTAAATAATAATTGTTTTCGTAACACTGTTAAAAATAATTGTGTTTTAATGTAAAATTTTATATTTAATGTAAAATTAATTTTTATAACACCAAAAAATATTTACCAAACATTACGTAAGATTTTTTTTTCTTTTTTCTGGCTAGAAAAATGGCATGAGAATTGTTTTGTGAAGGTTTCAAATTTCTCATTTTTATTCCTTAATTCCAAACAATAATGAGACATTAGTACAGTGTGAGTTAGTGAATTGGGTTAGTAGTTAAAAAAAGTTGATTCGATTAAGATCATACAAATAAATAAAATTAATTGAACCTTATGTAAATTTAACGGTTTAAGTAATAATTCATATAGAGAATAGATTAAAATCTATATTTAATAGATTAAAATAGTAAATATTATAAAAATTGATAAAAAAATTTAAATTATAATATTTATATTTAATAAATTAGAGTCTACCACTAAAACAATTCCAGATAAAATTATTTTTTCATATCATTACAATTCTTAAAAAGGAAGAATAATTAAAGGGTAAAGCGGTACTTATACTACTAGTGTATGTTTGAAGTATTTAATTCCGTGAAAATAAATATTAAAGTTAAAATATTGTTTCTAATGAAAGAACAAAATTCTATCCATAACATGTATTTCAAGTGGATTGTACAATTTAAGCATTTGTTTTATAAATTATTTTTGTTTTAATTTAGCTTGGACCAAGTTAAATCAAACATTTATTTTAATTTAGTTTAACTTGAATTTAGTTTGGTCGAGTATGCTTTGATAACTTTTTATCTTTACTTTTACTTTTATTATTTCAGCATAATTTTAATATAAATTTAAATTTAAATTTTATATATCAAATATCGTATTTTAATTTTGATTTAATTTTATGTAAGCTAAATTAAATCTAAAATATATTTACCAAAATGAATGCTAAATCTTCAATTATAAAAGGGTGAAGGTCTTACCACCATAATAATTTTTACTTTCATTATTGGAGCATAATTTTCAATATAAGCTTAAACTAAAATTTTACATATCAAATATCATATTTTGACTTTGATTTAGTTTGATGTAAGCCTAATCAAAACTAAAATATTTTACCAAATGAATGCTAAATCTTCAATTATAAAGGGATGAATGTCTTACCACCATAATAATTTCTAGTTTTGTCATAACGGATATTATTTATTTATTTGGCTAAAGAGAAAGTGATTACTCCAAGTGACTATTTTATTTATTTATCAAAGTGATCATTTTATTTATTTATTTATTTATTTTTATAATCTATAGTCCTAAAAACTTCTGTCATGTGCACATCATGTATGTATTTGTTTGTTTTAAATAAAAAATTCCCAACATATATGATTAACTTCTCATATTGATTCAAAGTTTGGAGAGTGTATTTAAAGACGAGAAAACAAAGTAGAAATTGATATAAAGTTCGAAGGCGCAAATTATAATAAACACCAAATATTCAAAGTTACTTTTTAACCGCATTAAAACAAGGACGCTCAGCGGGCGAAAATAGGGATTTAGGTGTCGTTTTGACAAAAAAAATTACATTTTAATTTTATTCAAATGTAATATAATTTTATACCAAATACAAATTTTTTAACAGTGTTATGAAAATAATTACTATTTAAAAATTTTTTAAAATAATCACATCAACTTTTTAACTCCACTATTTATCTCTATTTTTACTAATCATATCAATTTTTCAACTCTAAAATACTTTTTATTCAAATATAAAATAAATACTTTTTAACCAAATACAACATTTAAAAAATAAATTTCATTCAAATTTAATCAAAATATAATACATTTACCAAATGTTCCCTTCCCTGAGAGTCTTATATCTTAATTCGAAACTTAAAGGTTTTCTTTCATGCATATTCTTGAGTTCCCATTAGAAAAACATTAAAAAAAAAACCTCAAATACTTTAAAGTTTTTGTCTATAATTCCATAGACAAAGTATTAATTAATCAGTGATAAGGATCCTAGCAAAGGTGATTAACACTTTATTCTCTAATCACATCCCATTACTATTTGTTAGTCCTTTCATGGGTCCCTCGGTATATATTTTGACACATAAACTAATCAGGATATCAGGACTCTGCTATTTATGTAAACATTTCCCAGTCTAATTATTTATTATTATTGTTGTTATTATTATTATTTAGTTTGGAACTTGCGTGAAAGGTTTTTTTTTTTTTTTAAATTTACTTAGAATTGTTGTTAAATTATACTTATAATTACTAATTTATTTAATTTGAATGTTATTTTTTTAAAAGAATTTATTTATTACAATAAATTGACAAAAATACCCCTAAAGCTCTAATTCCAGTCTAACCGGAAAGAAGGGCGAGAAACAGTGACACTGCCTCAAGGAATACCGCCGCTCTTCCTTCAACTGCTACCACCCGTGGTAAGTGAATTTTTTATTTTATTTTATTTTTAGTTAATTTATTGTTTTGGATAAATTAAAAAAAAATGAATTTAATAATCCATTTGCAGGCACAAATAAAATCTTTAGATTTTCCAAACGTGGGGTGGGATGTGACTTCAGCTTATGGTTATATATAATTCGCAAGGCTGCTGTTAGCACTTGAAAAGAATGTTAAAACAAAAAGGTTATTTCCTTTTTCATGTTTACAAATTGTCTTGCTTATGATATTTGTGTTTTCTTTTCATGTTTTTCAGGCATGGGTAAATCACCAACTTGGCAACTTGTAATTTTTGAGACTCATGAAAAAGAAAATTATAATAATGTTAAGAATTTCAACTTCTTTTATCAATTCGCTTAAATCGATGATTTTTTAAGTATTTACTAATTAAAAAAATTGTGAGTTTCTATGTCATGAGACAATATCTGGGTTAGTAATAAAATATGGTTCTTATAATATAAATTTTTTATTAATGTGTGGTATTAAACATAAATTATGTCTTTTAGCATTAATTTTGTTTTCTTGGCTAGATTAATCAGCTCAATAAATTCATCCTGCTGTAGTTAACTAATGCAATATGAACATTCCACATTTATAATCTAGCATATTGATGTCAATGTTAACCTAGTATTATTAATATCGGTGATAAACTTGTTGGAATAAATTGAACCTTTTAATCCTTTTTAATAATTGGCTCATTATACAAAGGCCACACAGCATAAGTACTGCAGTTCTTTACTTTTTGTGTAGAGATTATTTGTATATTATTGGCCTTAGCACTACGAATTGATGTCCTTTAATTAGGCTTTAACTAATTACTTCAGTTCTGAGTATCTATGTCTGTAGTAATGGATAAAAAGAGAAAGTGAAATCTTTAATTAGTCCCTTAATTATTTGCACATATAGACAGTCTATAAACACTCTTTCTCTCCAATTATTCCCAATACAAGTATGTGTTGTTGCATTCCCTCTTTTAGACATATGTTTGGAGCATGACTTTTTTATTTTGGGTTTATTTGACTAAGTTTTTATGAGTTTTTTTTTTTTTTTTTTTTTTTGGAGTTTAGAAGCTGCTTTTGAAAGTAAATGATATGTCATAAGAGATTTGACACTTTAAAAGAGCTTTTAATCAGTTATAAAATGTAAGTTCTCAAAATAAGATTTTCACTTTAAACTTGCACTGCAATTTCCATAAGACATTTATAAACTTCATTCTAATATTTTGTTTACTTATAGTTTTAAAATTATAATTCCGAACACTTGTTGACAAAGTCACTACTTTACTTTTTTTTCTTTTATTGATTAAAAATCTTTGTTAGCTAGGACCTTTGTTTGCCAAAATATTCTTAAAACTTCTTGCTAAAACAAAGTTTTTTTTTTGTTGGAGAATTCTTTGGTAGGATATATATATATAATAAAATAATGATACTATCTCTATGTATAATTTTGAATAGTCAATCACTATTTTTTTTAGTGTGATATGATTTTATAACTATGTTTTACTTTCTTTTTATTTTTTTTTAAATTAACACTCTTATATATTTTTCGCTGACTTCCATCTCATTTGCCTATTTTATTCTCTGGAGAATTTTGTGACTGTATATGAAGATTAAAATAAACATAATTTTGAACTACTAGATCTTCATTAATTACTGTTTAGGTTAAACTAACATATTTTCATTTATTTACTATAATTTTAATAAAATTTGAGTGCCTGTATCTTTATTCTTATCCATATGATATATTTTTTTAATACTCTACCATGACATATTGTTTTTTCCTAATGTATTTTTTTAATGATTGACAATGACATGATATCTATTGCAATTACCCAAGTTCCTTATCAATAGATTAAGAATTTAATTATAATAATGCAACATTGTCTCGGAAAGAGTACAATTACGAGAGATAGGCGTTACATAAATACTTTGATAACACATGAAATTAGACTTATGTATAGCATGAAATTATACACGACATCAATTTGTTTCAAGAAAACATATGCCTTGACACCTTTTTTTTTTTTTTTTTAACCACAAAGATAAAAGGGAGTTTTTTTTTTTTTTTTTTCTAATACAGAAACTGCAATTTTATATTATTAATAAAGTAAGTTTTTGACAAGTGGACTAAGGAGACGTTTGGTAAACGCATTGCGTTTTAATTGTGTTTGGATACAATTTTTTTTTGAGTGTTGTATTTGGTATAAAAGTATTTGTTTTGTATTTGAATAAAATTTGTGTTTGGATTAAAAGTATTTTAGAGTTGAAAAGTTGATGTAATTAATAAAAGTAGAGATAAATAGTTAAGGTTGAAAAGTTGATATGATTGTTTTAAAAAATTGTTAAATAGTAATTATTTTCAAAATATTGTTGAAAATGATTGTATTTCAATGTAAAACTTTGTATTTGGTATAAAATTGATTTTTATAGTATCAAAAAACATTTACTAAACTTGTTCTAAAGTTTTAATTATTGAATATAGACGTGAACAAATCAAAATGATGCATTATACAACACAAAATTATTCATATTTATATTTCTAACCGTTAAACTATACTCAAACAATTAAAGACAACATCTAATTTGTTTTCTTTTCTTTTTTTCGTGGGGTTGACGGCTTAAATGGTGAAGCAGAAGTCGTTACAGAAGATGGTACTTTGCAGAATAATTATAATGCAAGCGTGTGCATATGTTAGTTCAGCATATATTCCCTATTAAAAAAAATAAAAAAATAAAGCCTTTCTTCTTTTTTTTCTTTCTTTCTTTCTTGCTTTTTATATATTTATCATTTTTTTTTGGCTGAAAATTACATTACCTGTAAATACGGGGACCAAAACTTTGATTGGAGCATATGGTTGACACTTATTGTAACCCGCGAAACTTCTGACATTAGTAATTTAATTGCCTTTAAATGATAGGTATTAATTCTAAGGTCATAAACAGCTCAACGAAAAAAAAAAAAAAATCATAGAAAAAGAAGGTAGTGATTGTGACTTATTTTTTATATTGTTGTGAAAGGATCTACAAACAGAACGCTGGATAAATATTAATTTTTTTCTAGTAGATTCTAAAAATTGTTGTCTATTGATAAAATTTGAGAAGTAGGTTTTATTTTGTTTTTGTAGGGTTAATTATTCTATCATTATTTAAAGGATTAATTATATGGATTATTTGAAATATGAACTCTATTTTATAATAATTGATATCATATATTTTTTCATATTATATAGATTCTCTCTTAACTATGCACCCTATTTCATAATAATTGATATAACATATTTTCCAATATCGTCATAACATTTTGTTCCTTAAATTTTGGTACTTTGATAACTTTATTTTCCGAATTTTGAAAATTGATAGAAGTGTTTTCTAAATTACAAAATTTTATCATCTTTGCTTCTTCTGTCAATTAGATGGATAGAATATTTCCTTTAATTTTAATATTATTATAATTTTACCTTCTAAACTTTGAAAATTAATGCTTATACCGCACAAACTTTGAATTGATCGCAAAAATGCTATTTAAACTTTAAACCAATATCAAAAACACAAATTCTTTCATTTTTGGCCATATAAAACTTGGAAAAAATTTACTTTTACCCCCCTAAACTTTAGTATATTTGACACTTAACTCTCAAAGCCTAAAGACGATTAATGCATTTATAATATTTGTTTTTAAATTTAAAGTCATTGCAAGAAAAATTAAAAAAAACTGTGCATTTAGATCTATTGACAGAATTTTAAGATTATTTCTATGATTATAAATATTTTAACTTACATTATTTTTTTATTATACCAGTGATACATCAGTTTTAAGTTGATAAAATATATGTGATTTTGTTAAGAGTTTAAATTTTGAAAAGTAAAAGCATTAGTTTTTTAATGTTTAGGGATAAAATTATATATATATATATCAAATTAAGGGAATCAAAATAAAGTTTTTCCAAGTCTTATATAGAAAAAATATAAAACAACCAATATATTTTTGCTAACAGTTTAAAGTTTGAGGGATCTAAACATATAAGTTTTTTTTTTTCTTGTAATGACTCAAATTTAAAAGCAAATCTTATTATTTTTACTATCAATTTAAAGTTTATAAAATATAAATACCAGTTTTCAAAGTTTGGGAGATAAAATTATAAAAATATTAAAGTTTATAGATAAAAATAAAAATATTTTATCCATATAACTAACTAACTGAAGGAATAATAAGATAACCTTTCATGGTTTAGGGAGTATCTTTACTAATTTTCAAGGTTGAGGAAGCAAAATTATAAAAAATACCAAAGTTTATAGGATAAAAACGAAATTTATCCTATTTTAACGTCACAACAATATCAATATTGCATAGACTAGTGTTTATACCACATCAACTTTGAATTGCATTTATTACAACTTTGTTATTTTAACCTACTGCCTTTTAGTAAAAGAATGTAATTTATTTGGAGACTAATTACAAAAACACGAATTCCTCGTAATTGTTTTAAAGTCAGTTATTTCTTTTTTGCTTGAAGTTTCATACCAGTTTCTAATTTATTTTTCTTTTTATTTTTTACTATTATTTCATTCAGCTCTCTTCATAAAGTTACTAACTTTAAACAAAAACAAATTAATATAAAGCTAGCTAGCTTTATATTCATGAACAGTTTTCCTGCCATTTTCTCTGCTAACTTTTGTTCTTTCTGCATCAACTATTTATCACAGCTATTATGGATAAAATATCCAGACTTAAATACTACCCAAAAACAAATCTCGAGAAAATAATGTAAATAACAGTTTTTAAAACATAATAAAATCAATAATAGTTTTTTAAAATATTTATAATAAATAATAATTTATCCTCTAAATAATTTATTTATATTAAATTTATTAGATAAATAATATATTTATATATTAAATAAATAATATATTTATATTTTTATCAAATAAAGATTTATTTATATCTTTTAAATACAAAATTTCCTTAATAAAATTTCTATTTATTTGATAAATCTATAATTTATTATAAATATTTTAAAAATCTGTTATTTATTTCAATTATTTTCTAAAAATTACTATTTACTATAATTTTCCTTATAACTCTTTGAAATTCTTAAAAGAAAATATCTTAATTGACTAATTAACTGAAAAGTGATTTTTAAAAATTTTTTTTATAAATAACCCTTGAATTATTCATCATCTTTGATGTTAGCCTTCACTTTTAATTTTACACATCACATTACTTTTAAATTTTCTACTATTATACAAAGGACCCTAATCATTATTCTGTAAAAAGTAAGAGAATTAATTGAATAAATTTTGATCACATAAGTTTTAATTAAATTAAAATTATAATTAAACAATTTTTATAAAGAAACCATTGATCCATCTTGGAGGTACAGTTTCCATTCAAAAAAATGTTTAATTATTATTTTATTTTTAATTACTGCTTACGTGATTAAAACATGTCTAATTTTCATTTATTAAGAATTATACGGACAAAATGACCGATTGTGTAATCGAGAAAAAGATTTAGGTAGTATAATGTGTAAAATAAAAATTCAAAGGTCAATATAAGACTAGGTTTATTAATCAAGCCAACTATTTGTGAAAATAACTAAAAAAATCTATTCTCTTTTTTTCTTATTTTCTTTTCACCTGAGAAATGTGATACGTGAGTTTTTCTTTTTCTAGAGGTGAAGAAAAAAAAAAAAAAAAAAAACCCCTCTCCAGCTTTATCTCTCCCTCAGTATTTACGCATATATGATATGCGTTATCCATATATTTATATAATGTTTCTTTTCTTTTCACCTCAGAAATGTGATACGTGAGTTTTTCATTTTTTGGAGGAGGAAAAAAAGAAAAAAACCCTCTCTCCACCTCTATCTCTCTCTCAATATTTACATGTATATGCTTTGTGTTTTATATATATATATAATGTTTGGTATGCGATGCTATATACTATACAATATTTGCAACTTTCTATTTGTAACAATAATATAAATTTTTATTTAAAATCTTGTCATAAAATATACATAATATTATTCAAATATTACTATAAAGGATACTTATTATTAAAAAAATTACATACTATATTATCTAATTAATAGAATATAACCCAAATTAGGTAACAAATTATAAGAGGGGTGCTGTATATAAATCCCACCCTTTATATTTAACAGACACCATGTTTCTTTTTAACTATGACAAAACAAGGAAAAGGTGTCGGTGGCTTTTTCTCTGAGTGTTCAGATTTCATGCAACTAATAAAGTACTTTATTACCCCACCAAGGAAAAAGGCAACTCTTACATATATCTACCACTTTTAAGCAACAGCAATGAAATATTTCAGCACATGGCACCAACATCCCTCAATAATATTGTTTGATGCTCTTTTTATTTTCATTTTGCTGGAATTTTATTATCATTGTTCTTCAATATTGACGGGTTTTCTGTTTTTAATTAATTTGCCTTTACTTAAACTACTAGTCTCTTTTAATATGTTGTGAATTAATATTCTTGTGTTACTTCAAATAATACGTAAACTTACAAATGTGCCATTTACATAAGCATATCGATCATTATAAGCAGTTAACAAGAACATCTAAAATTAATATTCTCTCGGACAAATCATGAGTTAATAAAACTTGATATCACTGTCAGTGATGATCATCATAAAGTACATAATGATGTTTAAATCACTTATATGTATATGTACTTAGTGTGTGCGTATATATATGTATTTATATGGTAGCTTTAATTCTTGATATCATACCATTAATTATTATTTGTGGTAATCTAAACCCAATTTTTAAATTTCATTTATTATATGTTTTGATCGTAATATTGATTTCTATATATAATATGTCACAATAGCCTAACTAATCAAATAATAATGAAGGTGGGTATTTTATTTGTTATTGTAAAAATAATATTGTAACTACTAGATGTCAAAGAAAAATATTGCAAGAAATTATCTTTTTTTTTTTTTGGAATATCCTTAGAAATAAGTTAAAACAGGATCCACCATTTGCAGTAACTTGTATACACAGCAACTCATATGATCTAATTAATGCTGTAGAGAAATGTATTTAACTGGTTGTTGCCTTTATGCGTCTTAATTTAGAGCATTTATAATCCAGTGAAGAGTGTACTGTTCAACTTAACAAATTAGTGATCTTCATTATGTCTCATGCAGGCTGCAGCAGAAATGAAAAGGTTTTAAATTTGAAGTTCGAGCGAGTACGGCATGTGTGAGATGGTATATTGTATAAATGTACAATAATTTATTGCTAGGATGATATATCATGAAAGTGGAAATTTTTTTTTTATAAATAAGTGTTTTTCTCTTTAATCATTTTTCTCATTTTAAAAAAGAAAATATATCTCATTTTTAAATATATATATATAATACAATATCTTGTAAAAAAAAAAAGAAAGGAATCATTTCCTCTCACAATACACTGTTTTTAATATTTTTTTTTATTCCAAACAACTTTTTATTTTTTAAGATAAAAAGTTTTTTATACATATAAACACCATTTCAATCTCAAAACAAAAAGATTTGCTCATTTCAAACAAAAAAAAAAAAAAAAATCCTCTCCAAAAGTAGGTGCCCAAACCAAACAGGTGGTTAAAGAAAGTAAAGCGCAAGAAGGATTAAAAAAAACAAGTAAAAAACAACAAAAATAAAAAATGATAAAAAAAAAATTGAATTAACAAGTTAAAAATACAGGACGAAATTCACCTACGACACTTAAGAAAAAAAAAAAAAACTCTAACGAAATTTATTCTCACTTTTAAAGATTAAAAATTATATTACATTAATCAATACAAAAATATATATATTTTTATCGATCAATATTTTATACAAACCTCAAAAATACAAAAAAAAAAAAAAAACCTTTAGTTAGAAAATTTGGGTTATTTACCTTTTTATGCCTCGTCGCGCATGCTATATATTTGTGTCTTGCATTTTTTTTTAATCATCAAATTATATTTTATATGCAAATCTCTAGTCAACATTTTATTTTAACCTTAAAACACTCAAAATACCCTTCAAAAGAATATTAAAAACTTAAACAAATGAGGGGGGAAAAAAACAAAACCCTTAATTATTTCAACAGAAAATTTAGACTTCTCACCTCCAACCCATCGCCGTCCAACCCCTTCCTATTCGGCCGTCACCCCACCCCGTCATACTCTGCCTCAGCTCACCCTTGTTGCTAATCATATAAGAGCAGCGTTGATGCATGGTGCCAACGGAGTGATAAGAGATGGGGTGGAGACAACGGCGTTTCCAAATCTCCATTGGTGCGCATATCATCGGGACAACACTTGGTAGAGCTGGGTTTGCAAGGATGCTTAGGGATGCACTGTTTAGAGTGAAATGCGTGATTAAGGAGGGGTTTTCTTTAAAATAAAATGATTGGGATTTTTTTTAAAGTTTTTTAGTTAGACTAATCTCTTTAATTATTTTGTATTTCATTTACAATTTTAAGGGTATTTTGGGTGTTTTTGGAGATCAGAATTAGGGTTGTTCTAGAAAATTTATTCGTGTATCAAAAGTAATATCATAGTATTAAGTGCAAAACTTCAGAATGAGTGGTACACATTCACTATAAACAAAATTCAAATATAAAATGGTAAATAACTCAAATTTTTTATTTTTTTATTGCAGGAGTAATTGGACTTTTTTTATATGAAAATTAAACTTTGACTGAGAAAAAGCATGAACCTATGTTATATCAAATAAAATATGGTGGTACAAAATATAGGATTTCAAAACTTAAGAATATTTTGTTTATGTTAAAATAAAATACATGCTTAAAAAACATTCGTCCTTTCAAGCACATATACATATAAGATTAATAATGTAACTAATTGATTCACATGTAATTTATGTAAAAATATATATAATATGATACTATTTATAATTGTTAGTGTAAAAAAAATATATTTATGAAAAATATTATATATATTATAATGAATTGGTTGTTATATTGTAAAGTTATAAATGCCGTATTATAAAGATGTATGATAAAAATTATAGATAAAAGGATATTTAATATTGCGTGTAATAATGATTTTATAAACTTAGTGACGTTTGCAAACATATTTCCTTTTAATTTTACTCAAACATAATATAATTTTATATCAAACATAAATTTTGTAACAGTATTACGAAAATAATTACTATTTAAAATATTTTTAAAATAATCACATCAACTTTTCAATTTTACTATTTATTTTTATTTTTATCAATTACATCAATTTTTCAACTTTAAAATACTTTTTATCCAAACACATATTTTATTTAAATACAAAATAAATACTTTTCAATCAAATATAACATTCAAAAATAAATTTTATTTAAATATAATCAAAATACAATATGTTTATCAAACATTTGAGAGAAATAAAAACTTCTTGTCGTTATGCATTCGTGATGATTTTATGCATATAATTATCACCTTCTATCAACTACATTCTACATGTCATGTCATGATATAAGACTACTAGTATAGCCTTTGATACGTGTAGGGTAGGTTTATTTATGGGTTAATTTCAGCTTTATAACCTGTATATTAAGCTTATCAGTAATGTGTACCATGCATTTTGGATGTTCTCGGCGTTGTTTTGCTTGTCTTTACTGATTGTGAGACTTAAAAGTATATAAGTTGGTGAATCAGCTGACAAATGTTTTAAAGAGGTAAAAAGGTGGTTGCGTAAGTTGTCAAAATCAACATTGAACTCAAAAAAGGTATGAATTTTGATGCGAAAATGAAATCCAAAGGTATTATGTTGATGACATTTAAAATGCATGGTGTACATTTTTTATAAGCTAAATAATTGGGATATATAAAATTGAAAATAACCCTTATTTTTAGGATTAATATCTTTTTGTCCTGAATTTTTTTGTCCAATCTCATTTTAGTTAATGAATTTTAGAACATTCCAAAATTAGTTCTTAAATTATTGATTTTTCCTATAATAGTTATTCCCTTCGAAACACTGCTAAAAATTAGAATATAATTACCTTGGATAGAATTAATTTTATCATTTTTACATTCCAAATTTCAATTCTCAAAACACTTGTATTCTAACATTATAACTACAAAATTAACCTTTGTTAAAACTCATTTGATTTTCAAATAGTAATTGCAATCTATTTTTTAACAGTTAACTTTGGAGGAGAAGACTATTATGTGAGAAATTAACATATAGTTCGAGTATTAATTCTGAACATTTTAAAGTGCAGGGACTAAAATAAAATTGAATATATAATTGAAGAACAAAAAATAATTAACCCTATTTATTATGCTGTGGAATGGCGACCACATGTTATGTCAATTTACTTTGAAGAGAACAGGTGGGAAACAGTGTGTTTACAGTAAGATATGTAAGCCGACTCACATCAGACACACATCGAGCCATGTTTTCCTCGTCCATGACCTAGCTGGCTATCACTGTACAAGAAACATACTACACTTTTGTGTTTTAAAAGGCACATGGTATGTCAATTTACTAATTTACTGACAGCCAAACAAAGCACAAAATTAAATTGAAGAGTCCTCGTTTGTATTATTCTCTTTATCTACCAAATCATGAGTTTGGTCATTCCATTATAACTACATGTCAAAAATTTGAGCTCTAACTAATATGCCCTTGACTTGAATTAAGTATACCCTACCGAGACCTAGCTACTTTGTATCATTTTTTTTTTTTTGGCTTAAACCTGGATCGAACTTAATTGCCCTAATTATGTGTTCATAGTAATTCCAAATAAATAAAAAAAAATTATGACAAGGATTGGCTCATGTATTCTTTTATTTGTGTTCACCTATTTATGTCTTCTTATATATCTTTCTAATAATATCATCGCACCTATTTAACTAACATAGTTTTTAAATTGATGTAACATATTAATCTAATTGAAATAAAATTTTGAACTAATATGATCTTATGAATGAAAATAACAGCTAGAGAACAAAAGGAGTAGCAAATTAAATTTACCACATATGGGGACAGACTTACATGCAGCAATATGGAATTAATTTTACACCCTGTGGGGGGATTAATACATCATGATATTTTTTACTAAAAGACAAATATAACTATTCACCTACTGCAATTTCTGATCATCACCAATGGCATACAAGTAAAAGTCTTTGAAGTTGTTCGTTTTGTTTTATTTATGTACAATAATTCATGACTTTCCCTTCATCTCTTTCTTTACATCCTTTCACAAAGTAAATATTTGATACACGGGAAAATAACTCCGACCTAACCAGACTAAGTAGATCTGATCACCAAAAGTGGTCACATGGTTGTTTAGGAAAGGAGGGCAAAAAAAAAAAAAAAAAAAAAGAAAGAAAAGAATTTTTGGTAGGATATGAAAAATACCCTACTAGCAGAATAATATAGATCATCAGTTCGTCAAATTTCGTTAAATGATAATCATAGTTCTATTATGAATTAGATGTATATGATGGTTAAAACTACATCCTATTGAATTTTACAAAAAAAAAAAAAGAAAGTGATCTGTTAGATTCAGCTAAAATTTTTATAATCTTATACTATTCTAAAGTGATTTGACAATTTGAAACTGAATATTATAGTAATTTTTACATTTTATAAAATATATATATATATGATGATCATTTCTCGACTAAATTAAGCATGACCTGCCTGTAATAGACAGAAAAACAAGCATTCTCATGTCCAATAAGAGCTAGAAAGTATAAAAATCATTGCAATTTATATAACCTTCCGAGAAATAGAGGGTACATTGGGAGGGTCGTCAAGTTAAGTACAGAAAAAGATAGGTACAAAATGGGATCCTTCCTTTTGGACACAAACCTAAATTTCATAAGACATGTATAGAGACCAATCCATTCCTATATTGTTTGGAAAAGAAATGGACAAAGGAATTGTTCAAGCCAAAGAAGAATTCTAACCAAGAAATGCAGAAATGTGACTAAAAAGATCCCAATTCAAAGTGGTTGAGTATTCTGTTGCCATCCATAGACCCACAACTCACATGACCTTTCGCCCTCTATTAGGTTCTAATCAAAATAGGACCCATTTTTATTAATCTCCCAAGTTCTTTTATGTTCATTCCATGGACTCTTTCTCTCTCTTCCTTTTTCCTTTTCTTCTTCTTCTTCTTATATTATTATTATTATTATTGAAAAACAAATCTAGAGATTGGCTAAAATATTTTTTTTTTCAATCTGACTAACTAATATTATTCTTCATGCTATTGTTATCATTATTATAGTATCCCGATTGGTGATGTTCTCTAACCGTCACGTTTTCATGAGTTTTTATGAGATTCACATTTTAAAAAATTGTTTCATTTTAATATAACTTGATGTTCAAAATATATATTATCTTTTCATACACTTAAAATTATTTGATAAATCAATTATATCATGTTATCATACTTATCAAAGTACGTATATTTTGATGATTTGTCTATATCATGTTATCATACTTTATAAATCATATTTTTCTCTTTCTAGCTAATATTTATAGTAATTTTAAGTAACGAGAAAGAAATATGATTATGTAGAACTGTACAGAGAAACCATTTAATTGTCGATTATTACTAAACGGATCATGGAGACATGATAGAAAGATACACCATGTCTATTGAATTATATGTTCTCCTTGGCTTAAAAAAACCCTAATAAATTATGTATGTGGTCATAGGGCTATTGCTCAAAGTTGACGGTGCCTCCCATCGTCCCTTGTGCGTGTGAGTGGGTGAATGAATGAAGAATTAGATGGGTTTTGATTGGTACAACTTCACAGTTAGATCTCAAAGAGCCCCCACCTGCCCACCACCCCCATTTGGCTTCTCTTTTTGGGTGTTGCATTAATAGTATTTTTCCTGTTTCCTTTGCCACCACCTTCACATTTAAAGCCTCCACTCCACTGTTAAACGCCCTGTCTCTATCTCTCTCTCTCTCTCCTCTCTCTCTATCCCTACATTTCTCTCCTTCCACACGAAAAGCCCTCCACAAAACTCCCAATAAATTCCTTCACTTTCTTCTTAGCCCTTTTTTCCAAAGGGCTAGACTTATTAGAAACTCAAAATCTCTAAGCTAGCTTCATCACCATATGCATTTCAACGCCATTGACTAAATAATGCTCTTGATGTGCCTTATAGACTCTAGAAGAAGGAAAAAAATAAGAATAATACTGCAATAATTTTGTGTTCATTTCTTTTGATGTGTGTAGTTTCGACAAATGCAATCTCCAGGAATCATATGTAGTGGCAGAAAGTACCGCTCTTAATAAAAAGTCTATATTCAATGGAGGCTTTCTTACATTTTCATTCAAAAGAAATTTAAATTATACTAAATCCTTTGTAAAAAGTGAAAATACTGTAACCCTTAATGGACTTGATCATCTAAACAAAATTACATGCTTGAACCAAGGATGGAACTATCAGTATAGATACAAATATTGATATCTTGTATTACGAAATATTTTAGAGAAATTATCGACATCAAGTGAAATATAAAGACAATATATGGATATTATAAAAATTTACTTTAAAACATATTCATAACATTTTAGGATAGTATATTCTATAATAAGATATATAAATAAACTAGTTTTGCATGAAAAACTTTCTATAAAATACATATTTTAATATTAGAACAAAACCTTATGAGATTTAAACGTGATTTAGATATTATCTTGATTCAAGTAATACTAGTGTAATAACATGTTTTTGAATAGAGCCGAATATATATAGTTGTAAAATGCGATTATAGGTTTGTTGATCTTTTGTCATTATATTTTCATGAATAGAAAACTATAGATTCTCCTAAGTATTTGCTTGAGAGGGTGGCAGTATGCTCGGACGAGGATAATTGTAAATTTCATATCCATCATACCGACCAAACTCATGATTATATGGATGATAAGCATGATCATGAACCTCATTGGAGGACAAAAATCTATCATTTGTGATAGAATATGTTTGTAATTTTTTTAAAAAAAATAAGTCAGTATCAAAATCTTAATCACATTTTTATGTTAATAATTTTTCGTTGATATTATCCCGAAATATATCGACTTTGTTTTTACCTAAAAAACGATATTTCAATTGATATCCACCAATTTTGACTGAATAATCCATTGATATTTCACCGCTGTATGATAGAAATGATTTTTTATACTTAAAAGATTGATATTTCAACATATTTCTTCAAGGCGGAAATTTCGGTAATTTAATATCTGCTATTTCCTTGCCATTACCTCATCTAAAATTTGTGACGTTACCCAAATTTTAGGTCGTACTGAATTTGGCGTCTTTGGTGTTGCTCCTAGCCATATTTGGAATGATATCTATAGATTAAAGAAACAGAAAGGGAAAAAGAAATTAAAATTAAAAGATAGAGAAGCATATTGGAATAAAACCTGTCCAGTATACATATGCTTCAAGAATTAGGTATTATTATGATAATTATTGGCACACAAAATGCTAGCAAAAACTGAAATCATAATCAAACTTTTAGGCAATCCTGCAGTGCAAAAATACACTCTCTCTTTATGTTTTTATCTAGGTACACTACATATATTTTTTAATTTCAGAAGAAAAAAAAAGACAATACAAGGATTATTTTTAAAATAGTACTATTGAAGGAGAATCAACTCCAATCTCAAATTTTATACCAACTTTAACTTATCATATTTTTATTAATAAATATAAATGTTATTATTAATTAATATAATAATCTTTATCAATAAAAAAAATAATAATTTATAAATATATTAAAAAATTTGATATTAGAAATACTATACTTGTTATTTTTCTTTTTAAAATATTGATAAGATCAAAATCTTCTGAAATTCCCTTTCGTATCGGTCTCTTTCTTTCGTTTTTTGGTTCAAAGGAAATGCCAAAAAGTAAGCTGTAGCCTGACAACTTGTGTGGTATAAGTCGAATCAGCTACCTTAAAGTTCTCCGTGCTACGAGCAATAGCGTAGGCAAATTTATCAACTTGAAAAGTGGTATTCATTGCATCTTCTAGGATTATAAAATTTTAACACTGGCATATTCTCATCTTAAAAGTTGTATAAACATATAGGAAAGGAATAAGAGAAATAGTACTTCACAAATGTTTCACTTCAAAAAATCACGACAAATTAAGCTCTCTCATGTGCTTTTTTTTTAAAGAGTTAGTGTGTTAATTCTATATCTTAAAGTAATAAAATCGCCTAAGAAAATAAAATATCACCTCATTTAAGTCTATTTTATATAGCTTAGTCTCAATATGAGATCATGTCTTATTATATCGTTTTAATAATTTACAAGAGAAATTCACACTTTTATGCTCTTTTCATTGTTTTCTAACTTCTCATGATAATTAAACTTAAAATTAGTATAACTAAAATTTTAAATGTGAAATCTATAAAATACCTTAACGGATAAACTATCTATATCATAGATCTTTTCATGTGATGTCTTTGCATAAGGTTTTTTTTTTTCTTTTACGTAAAGTGTTAATTGGATTACATAACTCAACAATTCTAAATTCAACCTGCAACTTCTTGGAATTTGTATAAAAATGGATTTATGAATTCGATCATTTTTCTAAAACAGAATTGATAATTGTAATATCAAGCTGAAAGCAAAGGTTTGGATTGGAAAAATCCAATCGAATACCAATTCAAATTGAATTTTTTTAACTTTTTCAAATTAAGCCATAGTTTGGAACAAACTGATTGAAACAACTCCTCCTAATTCTAAACAGGAGTTGAATCTATATAAGAGAGGTTGAAATTAGATAGGAGTTGTTTTGTTGTCCACTAAAGTATACAATAAACTAGCCGTCTAACAAATTATAACCATCCAAGCAATGAGGTGGCGCCGTTGATCAAAAGGCACTGACCAGATGATTCATGACTACAAGACCATTTCATGGCTTTGTCTTTGGATATGGCTTCAAGTCTATATATATGTGTGTGTGTGTGTTTATATATATATATAATTGTGGACAGCCCATTTGAAAATACAAGTTCTAGTCCAATAAAAATGGTTGAAAGGGATTAAATAATGACTTGAGTATTTGTAACTTTCAGATAAATACACATATATTTAAAAAACGTCTCACGTCTTAGGTAATTTTGTATTAGATTTGCCCACATCCTTCTTTTTTATTTATTTTTTCTTTTCTAGATCTTCAAATGTCATATCCACAAAAAGGCTCCTATCGATTATTTGTGGATGGAAAGAGATATGCGTCGCCTTTTAAATAAAAAATAACAAAAGAGATGGTGTACCATTTTTCTTGTGCCTAATGTTAAGGACATAAGCTTATATTTCAATTCATGTGATATTCTTTATTTTTTTTTACAAATAAATTAAATCTTTTAATAGGAAAAATAATGTAAATAACCATTTTATAAACACTTGGGCGACGTAATAATTATCAATACACATATTAATAAAAGAATGAAGAATGAAAACTCTACATATGGGTCAATCGGTACTAAAGAACCAGAACTCCTAGCATTATGCTTCCGTGTTTTATCATCCGAACGACCATCAATGCACCTTGTTTTGGTCTATTTTTGGACAATTGCACATAATCTTCTTCCCTTCTCTTCTTGGTCCTTCCTCATCATTTCAATTGTCGTGTATTGTCAGCAATTAAACATGTGATTCAGTTTTTCTCCATTCACTTCAATCAATGTGTTCAAACGTTTAATATGGAACAATAGAATTGGAAATTCATGGAAAAACAGACAAATACATTATTATTGAGTCGTGAAAAATACTCAATGTAAAATAGAGAAAAAAAAGATGAAGAGAGGGGAAGAAGACAACGACTATTAGAGTTTTACATTATTATAATTGTTTAATGAAAATACATCTAGAAGAATGTTTACATGAACCACCAAACAAATAACAAAAGATCAAACCATCCAATAATAAAAAACCAAAGTTACCCTTATCAATAAATAAAACAAATAATCTTGTAATATAAACATAATCCAAATATAGTTCTTAACATGAAGATCCAAGAATTTGATCATGGCTAAACCAAACAAACGAGAAATGCCATACGGAGAGTGAAATTTTAAGAATGCAAATGCATATGAATCGAAAACTAACGTGTTACTCTTTTTAGATTTGGCTCAACTTTGGATTTTGATATTGAAGACTGATAATGCTTCTAAGGAATTAACTTGCATGGTTGATTTTTTTGATATGGCCACGCTTTATTTAGGATTGAAACTAATTGTCCCTGATTCATTTCTCTTGTTTTTTTCCTTTTTCTTTAGTGAATACAACAAATTCTAAAAACAGTTGTGTTTAGCCGTGTACTTATATATTGAGTTTAAGAGGCCGTTTGGATCCTCTAAAAAAAAAAAAAATCCCCAAAACCATTTTTTTGGTTTTTTTTTTTAATTTTATTATCACTTTTTATTATTCACATCTTTAAAATATTATAATAAACTCTAAACTTTAAAAATCCATAATTTTACGTGTACAAATTCAAATGAGATGATTTTTTTTTCAAAATTGCATAAAATTTTGTGTGTACAAGTCCAAATGAGATGATTTTTTTTTAAAATTGTATAAGATTTTGAGAGAAACAAAATAATATTCATATTGATAATTTTTTTCTGAAAATTTTTTTAAAATTTTTTATTTTTTTCACTTCAAACAGTTTTTTTTTTCAAATATATTTTCCAAAACAATTTTTTTGTAATTAAAAAAAATCTTCAAAATGGTATCCAAACAAATCCTAAATACATGCTGAAATAGTATGATAGATTAAAAAAAATAAAATAAAATCTGCTTAATATTGAAAATCAGAAAAAAAGCCAAGTGTTTCAAAATAAAAAAAAGGTTATGTTGGTTGTGTTATTTGTGAAACTTGGCATTTTGCTTGCATTAAAACGGAAGCATTTAGTTTTGCTTTTGAGAATGATTTTCTATTATAAAAAATATAGAAAATGAAAACGATATCCAAATAACGTTTATTTATTCAACTTTTTCAAAACCATTTTGAAAACATCGTTTTCAACTTTTCTTTTTTGAATTTTTAAAAAACGAATAAAAGTTGTTTCACTTTTTTTATTTTCATTTTCTTCTTCCCTTTCGTCTCTTTCTCTCTCTCTCTCTATGCAACTTTTATGACAGCGACCATATCCAATGATGACCTCCATTTCCGACAAAGGATGACAACCATGAATTAATGACAACGACGACAATCTCCTCACAAAAACGACCACTAACTCACAACAACGATCAACTCACAACCCAACTCTCATGATCACCATCACCTAAAACTCAGACCATCAATGTCTTCCACCTTTACTCCTTGTTGCAAAATTAATCACTAAAGTTTTTTTTTTCCCCAGATAATGATTTATAATTTATTTTTTTGTTATTTTATTAAAATTAAACATAAATATATTTTCATAAAATAATCACTTATAAAATAAGTTTTTAAAAATATAACCAAACAAAATTTTATTTTTATATGTCTCATAATATACACTCAAAAAACATAATTAAACACAATTTCAAAAATAATCTTAATACAGTTTTTAAAACATTCTCATTTTTAATTTTTTTGAAATCAAAAAACATTTAAAAAATAATACCAAACCAATGTTTCCCTGATTTGAGCAATAACCATTAATTATTATTATTATTATTATTATTATTGTAAATTCTTCCTAGACAGAGGAGAAAAAATTTCAAGAATTTTATAACTGTTGTTTGCTCCTATGGCTGCAATCGTTCCATCGTAGACTCGAGGTTGGCCATAATTGTTGCATCGTACATTCGGTGTTAGCCATGATCTACTATGAACGCAGCGCATCCTAAGAGTTGATAAAATTTTTAATTAAAAAAAAAAAAGTATCTCTCAATTGTGTTTAAATAGGGTAGTCTAACTAGACAAAGAAAAGCAACAGAATAACACAATGCAATTTCCATGAATAGAATGCAAAACAAGTAGCCTTCATTGCTACCATAGAAGATTAATGAAGCATGTAGGGAAAGATGGCAATGATGAAAAGAAAATAATGCAAAACGCATCATCAACTTACCGATAAAAAAATGGAGAACAGAAAAACGAAAGAAGAAAGAAAGAGGAAAACTTTAAATTACGTTATCCTTCGAGCTGACTTAGATTATCATTGCCATTACCTTTTGTAAACCTAACATTGTACCAGCAGGGCTTTCTTTCCCTCTCGGCACATTCTCCACATTCTATTACCCGACTTTCACCCGATATACCAAACAAGGAACGAGATAGAAAATTGCATCCCCTTGACAAAGGCAGACTAAACGATGGGCACGAAATTGGGATAAACCAAGAATATATAAAACTATACCTACATACAAGGCTGTATCAGTGGGATGCTGAAAGTAGCTTCCAAAAGGTTTTGGTTGCCACGAGAATTTTTTCCCTTGTGTTGGATTCAGGTTCTTTCTCGTGTATGGTAGTAGCCCACCTTACAGCGCGAGCTATGCGTGCTACTTTGTCAATGACCTCGGGAGAATCTCTAACAACAACTGTTCCTTCAGGGCGCAATATTCGATCCATCTCCACCAGTAAATCCACGAGGTTACACCTGTAGCAAAGTGAAGGTCAAATGAGCAAAGTACGTCAAGAACTCGTCCAGCACTATCTTAAAAGTTTTAGCAACATATTGTCTAAATATCTTTTGGATGGTAAAGAAACTCTTAAGTGGAAAGGAAATGAGTTTTCCGAGAAAAATTAGGAGAGAAGCTCAGTTGTTACTAGCATAGCTGCAAATGCATTGCTATATACAACAGAATTCGTTACTCTGGACAATTAAATCTCAACAGCGATCTACAAGGCTGTAGACGAGTTAATAGTACAAATTAACTGCACACAAGCTAACAAACAAGAAATATTCGTCATTAGAAAAGGTACTGATTAAAAATTAGTCTAAACACAAGTCGTCGCAATGCAGCTATTGATAGGTTGGCATATTCAAGGACTCACTGTTCTACGAGTCTGTAACATGCTTTCTAGCAAAAGAACTACATAATTAATGACAAACGAGGAAACTCTACTAGTCTCATGCATTGACATTAATGTATAACTATTAGCCCACCAAATCCTTTCATTCTTTCTTTTTTTGTTTTAGGGGTGAGAGAAAAAACGGTAGAAAAAAGTTTGAACCCCACAAAACCTTGGGATCAAACTCTTGAAACAAACAAGCTATAGGATATAAGGTTCAAGAATATTCGTACCTGTTCTTGCTTGAACCTGGATTCTTTAAGAGAGATTCAATATCAGTTACATGGATAAAATCATATGTCCGAGGATACGTTGAGAAAGGCTCACACCTAGGACCAAAAAGCATGCTTTAGTAAAGAGTAACACATAACACTACAATCATTACAGCAAACTTCTTGCGAAATCCAAACTAAATTCCACGGATCCTGAATAAAGAGAGAGTATCTGACCAGAAAAATATCATTTTAAGAAAGCGATTAATGCAATCACAAAGAATGTCAATTGCAAATTTAACAAAAAGGCTACGCTCTTGTATAGACGCACTCTTGTCATTAATACCAGATGAATCACTGTTTGACGAGTGTAATAGGATTATTACTAAAAAGATTCAAGTGGGAAATAAATTTAAGAAAATAGAAGGGAAAAACACTATTGAGAAAAAACAAAGTAAAGCAAGGCGTTAAAAAGACAGTTGACATGAAGTTACTGCTATAGTTGGACAACAGGATCATTTAAGTATAAATTAACAGATTATCCAGTTTTATTAGAACCAAAAGGCACTTGGTAACCATTCTAACGCATTATGGAGCCACCTAGCTTCCCAAGTTAATTGATGCCACTCAAAATTCACTAGGAATTTTTTCTATTAAGTTGAAGCAGTTGTTGAAAAAGATGTTAAAAAAAAAAAAGTGACTTCTTGCTAACAATTTCTTATTTTGCATTCTAACAAGTTACTTTCAAAAGTTATTTTTGCATTCTAAAAATTTATTTTTTTTTCAGCAATTTTCTGCAAATGCAAAATAAAATAAAACGCAAAAGGGTACTTTAGAACCTTACCAATCATGGTAGACACCAATAAGGCCTCTATCATAAATTACAGAAAGAGTCGAGAGCTTGCGAACCGGTACGACATTCATTATCCACACAGGGTCAGATTTAAGAGCTGCTGCAAAACCTCCAAAAAATGCATTCATGTCCATGACATTGCGTACAGCCGAAGTTCCCAGCTTCAAGTTTAAAGAGTTCTTATAGTACAAAATTCTCCTTGCCCACCGCCTTGTGTCCGCCTCAAACACATCAATACCATTTTTCATGACCAGGGCCCTTGAAGGAGCATTTGTAAGTCTGGCTGGCCACTTTGGAATCTGTCCAACAGCAAATTCTCCCTTGACCGAAGACATCCTACTCACACATTTCTTTAACTTGAAGTACCTGAAAAATGATTACGTTCATGTAATTAATTTAATTCCGTGGGAAATTGTTGGTTAATAACATAAAAGTGCTTTTCAACAAAACTACATAAGAACAGGGAGATGAGAAGAGAGTACAAAGCTGAGAACTAAGGATCGCGTCTTAAGGACAGTTACCATGCAGCACTTGGATCATCTGATTCATCACACAGTTGAAGCCCAAATTCATTCTGATTTGGAAGACATGAATCTACAGTGGGCTTTTTCCAGACAGCTGTATTTCCATCCACAGCAATAAGCTCATAACACAATGCTCTAGCCACAGCCTGAAGATCTGCCCATTCCTTGTCTTGATTCGCCCACGCCACAGGGGGGCCAGAGATTACTAGGTAACCTCCTGGGCGAAGTAACCGGTCTACTTCCATGAAATAGGTTGCGTCTGCAAATGCAGAAGTTTTCAAACTAAGATTGAGTAACAGAATTGTTGTCTTTCGAATGAGAGATGGCAGGTGACAAAGAACTCACTGTAGGCAGTGAAAGGAATGAGACAACGAGAGCAATGCATCAAATCAAATGAGAATGCAGGAAATGGAAGTCGTCGAGTGCCAAGCATGGCAACAAATGCTGGAATTCCTCTTTCAAGAGCAAATTGTATCTGTGATTTGTGCGAATCCCTGGGAGCAAATGACATTGTTAAAATGCCCTCATTCAAAAGATACCCACCAAAACTGGCAACCTACAAGAAAATTGTTTCTTGTTAACTATCAAAAAGAAAAACTTTGTTAAGGTCTCATATTGAAAGAACTGGGAAGCCCCTACCCCACAACCCATGTCAAGAGCAGTCCTCAAAGTGCCTCCACTAATAGGAATGTACTGTCCAAGCTTTTCAATATATTGAACAGCTCCATCAGGAAACATGGTGCCACCACCAGGGAAAATGAAGTATGGACCTTCCAGTTTCATCCATCCTTGATGACCTTTCCTCTCTGCAATTTTATTGTGTGGCATGTTACTATGCCATATCTGCATGCAAAGGTATCCTTACATCAACATATATGGATAAATTAATTACTTATCAGCCACTAGTTTATGTCAGTGATGCAGAGCTATTCCATCTCCAAACGACTGGAACAAAACTTGCTATTTCAGATAACATGGTTGAAGGCAGATTTTGCAGTTTGATAGTTGCATAAACAAATATTAGAAGCTGCGGTGCGTGTAATGTTAGTCAGATTAGAGATTTCGTAACAATTCTATTTAGTTAATAGTTACCTTAAAAACTCTGTATTTACACACCATCACATTGTACAATTCAGACGTAGCAAAATTTGATCATTTTCCAGAAATTAATTGTCAGATTCTCTCTCATACTTTCTTTCATTTACCATCTTAGAAAATTCTCTCTAGTTATAGAACCTTTACCTGGTTTAAAGAGCAAGTAATTCAAGCAAGGAATTTCCTAACACCACAACTATACCACCCAAGTCAAGGGTAAAGGTAAGTTCGTCTTGACGTCCTCTAGCATTCCAGTGCAAGTTCTTCGAAACCCCATCATGTAGGCTTCTACAATTACACTAGTTTACAAGAAGCATGCACGATATTATCCTAGCACATTACCAAAGTTCTAACAAAAAGAAGTCAGAAACCCATTAGATCCAGACCAACAATCCGCCATAGCTCATTGACCAACTTAGCAATTCCGCGTCGTAAACTTTCCATGACGCAGCCATGCCCTTTTCTCATAATTTAAATTGAAAAAAGAAACGAACAAAAAAAAAAAAAGAAAAAGAAAAAGAAAAAGAAAATAACAGAGATTGTTCTGCTTGTATTCTTATGCTTAAGAAGCCAACCTATCTCAACTAATCCAAGACCTAAAAATGTTTCATGTTTCTAATGCTCAGCTCAAAATCAACCAAAACAAACCAATCTTGGATCTCAGTAAACCAATCCGATTCGAAATTCGATAACAGATTCCACAATTTGGCTAATGCCATTGCTTACTTAAGTACGTACACAATCAAAGAGTATCGAGCAACAACAAGGCAAGGCGAGCTAAGAAAAGGAAACGAAAGGAAAGGACTGACCTTGTGCAAGCTCTCAGGCCACTGGACCGGAATCTTGTAGCCGTCCGGCGGCGGGATCAGGCAGAGCGGGGCCTCCTCCGGCAGGGGACAGTGCCTCTCCCTGTAGAAGTTCATCTCGCGGCTGAGCTGGCTGTTGCGGCGGGGGTCCTCGCAGGGCATGTGGTCCACGGCGTCGGCGGAGCAGGCCTCGATCGGCTGGTGGTGGCGGCCGGTCTCCACCACCGCGACGAGGCGGTGGCGCTGCTTCGGATCGGCGTTGGAGGAGAGGAGCAGCGTCTGGCGACCAGACGCCGCCAGCGAGTCCCCCAGCGGAGTGAAGACGAAGAGGAAGAAGACGATGACGATGGCGAACAGCGCCGCCGTAATCAGGTCCAGGAGCCGCCATTGCCGGGCGCTCCGCTTCGACGGCGGCAGGTTCAGGTGCCCCATTTTCGGATCTCAGGTCGGTACTTCTTCCTTGTTCGGACAGATATTTTTAATTTTAGAGAGAGAAAGAAAATCGTGTTTTTGTTTTTAGAGAGAGAAAGGGGTTGGGAATGGATTAGAAGATCAACAAACGCTGTTTGTGTGTGTGTGACAGAGAGTTGCAGTGGAGAGACTATGAATACAGTGAAGTGGGGATGTTCGCGTTTTTGTTTTTCTTGTATTTGTTGTTATTTATATATATATTAATTATAATTAATTATAGTATAGTAATTATAGTTATAAAGTTTGAACTTAAATACTAAAAGTGGAACATTTGTTATTATGTTATTTATAAAAAAAAAAACATTTGTTATTAATATTAGTACTGATGATCCTAATCTTGTCAATTTTAAGTGGCTCTTTTATTTTTATAATTTCCCTCTTGAGCTTTTGGAAGTGTTGCAATATGTTTTATTTGGTTAATTTTTTTATTTATTTAAAGATTTAAAATTTGAAAATTTTACATTAGCATATGTTATGGATTGGGTTTTTCTTTTTTTTTTTTTTTTGTCAAAAATGGTTTCTTTTCTTTATATTTTGACAACTTAATTCACGTATTTTTAATTTTTATAATTTACTCACTTAATTTTTAGTAGTGTACGTGGATGACACATAATAGTTATTATTGAAATTTTAATGTAATATTTGTTTGGTTGGTCTTTTATTAAAATGAAATTATTTTAATGCTTTATCATTTTGTAATAATTTAACTTAAATTAAAATCCAAATTTTTACGTTTTTAAAATATTTTACTATCTTTAATTTTTGACATTTATATTATTTAAATATTATTTTTAATAAAAAAAATCCAAAAACACGTTTAATTTGGGTGCATAATTCAAATTTTACATTTGAATATGTCCAATTTTTTATTAAATTTTTGTTAAATCAAATATTTCCATTAGTGTTTGTAGTAGATTTGAAATTTTTTTTTATCAAAAGTAACGTTTTTTTTTTCCTTATATAAGGTCTATGTGACTATGTAGGATTTTTGTCATCAATTTCATGAGAAGTTTAGACAAATAAGGTATATTGTAGCAAATTGAAAAATTCAAATGATAAATTGTCAAAAATTAAAAATTTAAGAAATAAAATATTTTAAGGGTATTAGTATTAAAACATATATATATATTTTGTGTCTTGTTGATAATGTGGGGGTGAAATTAATTAATCAATAAGTATGGCAAGTACGGTGAGTAATAAACAATCGGAAGAGGTTAACCAAGGAGGATTAATTGATTTGTTTATTAATTTGTTCTACTATTTTTGTTCGATTTTTTTTTTTTAAGTGAGGGAGATTTTGGAGGAGAACTATGATAACGAGACTGTGAGGCTTTAAGTGGTGAATGCCTTAGCTATTTTAGGATGTGATGGACAGCTGTCCGAGCCACGGCCCATTGAGGTACAGTTATAAGAATATTTTGCAAAGGGAGTAAATTAGAGGTGAACACAAGATCCGGAAACCCAAATAACCCACCCAATCCACCCAAGAAAAACCTGTCAGGTCGGGTCGATGTCAGACTCGAGCAAAATTCAGGTTGACCCATCCAACCCGAGTTAAAGATTGGGTGGGTTCGGGTTGGGATTCTAAAACCCGAAAAAAAACCCGACCCACCCAATTAATGTTTTTTTTTTTTTTTTAATTTTAAAAAAATATAAAGGCTTAACCAGCCTACCCTTATCCCTTATTAACCTAATCAGGTTCCTCTTCAATCGAGTTGCCCTGTGCCTTGTGCCTCCCCGCCCGCAAGCCGTCTCGACGACCCGTGTATCTTGCCTCCCCAAGTTGCTGCCTGCCACCGGATTCCAAAGTGTCCAACAATCCTTCTGCTTTGCCGAACACCCTTGTTCTTTCTGCCTCATGCCTCCACCCCACCCACCCCCCCTCCCCAAAAAAAAAAAGCCCTTCGTCTTGTGCCTTACCCTTTCCCTAAGCCGCCGCGGCGTCGCCTACCACCAAAGGTCCAGAGCCTCCCCTCCGGATCCTTCCTTCCATCAATCGTCAGCCGTCTCCCTATTTTTGTTCGATTTTTTTTTAAGTGAGGGATATTTTGGAGGAGAACTATGGTAACGAGGCTGTGAGGTTTTAAATGGTGAATGCCTCAGCTATTTTGGGATGTGATGGACAGCTGTCCGAGCCACAACCCATTGAGGTGCAGTTATAAGAATATTTTGCAAAGGGAGTAAATTAGAGGTGAACACAAGATTCGGAAACCCAAATAACCCACCCAATCTACCCAAGAAAAACCTGTCAGGTCGGGTCGATGTCAGACCCGAGAAAAATTTGGGTTGACTCATCCAACCCGAGTTAAAGATTGGGTGGGTTCGGGTTGGGATTCTAAAACCCGAAAAAAAAACCCGACCTACCGAATTAATTTTTTTTTAATTTTAAAAAAATATAAAGGCTTAACCAGCCTACCCTTATCCCTTATTAACCCAATCGGGTTCCTCTTCAACCGAGTTACCCTGTGCCTTGTGCATCCCCGCCCGCAAACCGTCTCGACGACCCGTGTGTCTTGCCTCCCCAAGCTGCCGCCTGCCACCGGACTCCAAAGTGTCTACCGATCCTTCTGCCTTGCCGAACACCCTTGTTCTTTCTGCCTCGTGCCTCCACCCACCCACCCCCCCTCCCCCCAAAAAAAAGCCCTTTATCTTGTGCCTTACCCTTTCCCTAAGCTGTCGCGGCGTCGCCTACCACCAGAGGTCCAGAGCCTCCCCCCCCCCCCCCCCCCCCGATCCTTCCTTCCATCAATCGTCACCGTCTCCCCTTGACAGTTCAACCGGTCTAGTTCTGCCTCCTCACCCCAGCCAGAGTTCGACTCCGCCAATCGTCCCTTCCGTCTACCGGTAAGACCTCTGTTATTTCTCTGTCATGTCTGCAATCTTTGTTCCACTTTGTTTGTGAATTCATTTTTGTGGCTAGAAACAATCATTATTTGTCTTGGAATTTTGATCTTCCGAAAATGTTAAATTGTGTAAGTATAATTGTGTGTAAGTATGCCTGTGTTTCGGGGGAGAGAGAGAGAGAGAAAGAGAAATAGGCGGAGTGAAAATGGGGAATATTTTCAAGTGATCAGCCTCTAGGTGGTGGCTAGTGTTGTCGGCAAGAGATGATGATTTGGTGTAGGCAAAGATACTGTAGAGGTCGATGATTTGGTGAAGACGATGGTAAAGTATTTCAGGAAATGGAAAATAAAAAAACTAAAAGATTGTTTTGGTCATTATAGAAGAAGAGCTAAGATGGCAATGTGAGTAAAGTATCTGTAGTTAGTGCACTTTTCATCTCTCCCAGCGGTAGCTTTGGTGGTTAAGTTGATGATAGTGGTGTGATCTATCATGGGTGGCTATTGTTAAAAAAGAGGATTTGTCATTTTGTCTCTTTGCCCATTTACCGTGTAAATGAAGACAAAGGTGGAGACGAGAGAAAGGTTAGCAATATAAATGGATTAAAGAAATAAATATATGATCAAAGTGTGTGTGTGTGTGTTTGCATTAAACTTTACATGACAATAGTACCCTTTGCTTTCTTTCTCCAAGCTATACACACATATATATATATATTTATATAGCTAAAACACAGTGGCTAATTCCATGTTGTGAACATGCATATGCATGTGATATGGCTGTGTGTGTATGTGTTTGTATGTATATATATTGTATATGTGGTATAAAAGATATATTTTAAGAAAAATATGTGGTCTTCATGTTGTCTTTTTACATAATTAAGTCCATAGAGATCTTTTGGAGAGTTCGCCAAGAATTATTACATAGTGCCAGCTATGATTTCTCTAGGTCTAAGAAATTGCTTATTTACTCACATTGCTTATGTTAAAAAAATGGTAAAATATGATTATTTCAATTTATCTGGAATTAGTTCTTGTTACTACACTCATTGGAAATAGAAATGAATTACTAATATAACTTATATAATATTATATGGTAGTAAAAACAAAAAAAGAATGGAGGAAGAACAAATGGAGTGGATTGCTTACATTCAAGAGGAGGAGGAGGAGAAAGGATTACAAAAAGATACCGATGCCTCTAAGGGTGACGAAGGTAGTCAAAAACCTCAACTTTCAGGTCCACCAGAGAAGAGAAAAAGAATGAGTAAAAAAACTTCAATTATATGGGATCACTTTACAGAAGTTCCCAATAGTAATCCAGAAAGGGCTGCATGTAATTATTATGGACATAATTATGCTTCAAGCACAAAAACATGTGGGACAAAATCATTGTGGAACCATCTAGATAGGCGCAAAAAGTATCCATATTCTGTTATTAATGACGGCAAACAAAAAAGCATTTACGCTTTTACTAAGAAGAGCACAACTGGTGATTCTAAGGATGTTGCTTCCACTACTCAACCGAAACTTAATCAGAAAGAGATTAGACATGAAATAGCTTCATACTTCATTTTAGATAAGCTGCCGTTTAAGCATGTGAATGGTAGAGGATTTCGATGACTAATGAAGAAAGCCTTTCCCTATGTTGAGTTGCATTCAAGAATAACTGTACAAAGAGACATTTACCAGTTATACTTAGATGGTAAGAAGAAGCTGAAGAATGAACTAAAAATATTTAGGGTGTCTCTAACAACTGATTGTTAGACATCTATTCAAAATATTGGCTATATATATCTGATTGCACATTGGATTGACAATAATTGGAAACTGCAGAAGAGGATCATAAGTTTTTTTCAAGTCCCTAGCCATAAGGGTGAGATGATAGGCAAAGAGTTGATTGCTTGCTTGAATGAATGGGATATTACAAAAGTATTTTCGATCACTGATGATAATGCTGCTTCTAATTCTGTTGCATTGACGAAAGTTAAGGAACATCTTCAAAAAATGAGGCATGGTATTGTGTTGAATAGGGAGATGTTTCACATGAGATGTTGTGCTCACATCATTAACTTGATTGTTTGCGACGGTTTGAAAGAATTGAGTGGCTCTATTGCAAGTGTTCGTAATGCAGTTAGGTATGTAAGATCCTCTTCAGAACGACTTAAACGTTTTAAGGAAACTTGTAAAGAAGCTAACATAGAGTTGAAAGCATTACTTTGTTTAGATGTTGTGACTAGATGGAACTCTACCTACATGATGCTAGCAGCTGCTTTAAAACTCAAGAAAGCATTCAAGAATTTAGAAGCTGATGCAAATTATACTAGGTACTTTGAGGAAGAACGACTCGGTGGCATGGTAATAGAAGGTCCTCCACAAAGCTCGGATTGGGATCAAGTTGAAGTTTTTGTTACGTTTCTTAAGAAGTTTTATGATCTCACCATGAAGTTTAGTGGATCTTTGTATGTGACCGCAAACTTGTTTTTTTAGATATTCTTGATGTACATAGTTTGTTGCAAGAATTAGCTCAAGAGCCACATACTTTGTTGGGGAAAATGGCAGCAAATATGCAATTAAAGTATGATAAGTATTGGGGAAAGATTGAGAAGTTGAACTTGTAAATGTTTGTGATAACTGTTCTGGATCCAAGGTTCAAGATGGAGGCTTTAAAAACTGGATTTGCCTTCATCTATGATGCTTCTCTTGCGGATAAAATGATAAAAACAGTTGAAATTATGCTGTGTCATTTAGATAATTTTTACAAATAGATGACGAGTCCTCCTCCTCCCCAAAGACAGGTTCCAATTCAAGGATCAAATGCAGCTACAAGCTCTTTAACTGTTGCATCTTTGACATCTTCTACTATCCTAGCAATGAGATTCTCATCATGGGTTAAACTAAGATCCCAATTGGATGAAAAAATTGAAACCAATGATTTGGATTATTACTTGAATAATAGGCGTGAAAGATTGTCTGATGATCACTTTGATATACTAGGATAGTGGAAAAACAATGGAAGCAAATATAAAGTTGTTTCTCAAATTGCAAAAGATGTATTGGCAGTACAAGTCTCTACAGTTGCATCTGAGTCTGCATTCTCTGCTGGAGGTCAGATACTTGATCAATTTAGGAGTTTTTTGTTACCAAAGACGGTTGAGGCTTTGATTTTTTCAAAGAATTGACTGGTTTCTGAGGAGGAGGAGGATGAACCTATAGCACTTATAGAATACATGGATGAAGTACAAGATTGGGAGGAATCTCTTGAAATTGCATCAGGTATTATATATATACATATCTTTTCAAACCTTATAAACTATAGTCTTATATTATATTTGTGTTGCATTCTACATTAAAAACCTGTTCTATTTTACTCTTAGGTGATGGATCTTGCATTACAAGTGCAGGGAAGTGACGATCGAGTTAAGATGTTTAGAGTTGAAAATTGTTCTTGTGAAATAAGTTTGATTGTTTATGGTTAATGTTTCTTAATATTCATTAAAAACATGTTTTAATTAGTTCTTGCTATCTTTGTAAGACTTCTTTATTTAACTATTTGAGCTTGTATTTTGATTTATGGTTGAATTTTTAAGTCATATTTTATTACTTTGTTTTAATAAATTGCCCAACCCGACGAATCCGAATAACCCGATGAACCCACCCAAACTTTAATTGGGTGGGTTGATTTTGTATATTGGGTTAATTGGGTAAGTAAAAAAATTTTACAACCCACTCATGAAAAATGTGAAAAATCCACCAAACGAATACCCCTAGAGTAAATATTTATTTATTTTACATTGTTTTAATTTAAAATTAAGTTAAATTAATTTTAATCTAATTTAATTTAAATTTAAATTAAAAATTATATTAAAATAATAAAAATAGAGATAAAAAGTTGTTAAAATAAATTATATTAAATTAAATTAATTTAAAATCAAATAATCAATTTAGTTTGATTAATTTGATGATTAACTTAAATTAAAGCTAAATTAAAATTAAATCAGAATCAAATAGATGCTTTGGCTGAAATTTCTTTTATTTTTGATATTCTTTTCCTTGAAGATCTAAGCAGAGTCAGAGACGAGCCACGGACTGACCTTGGCCGTGGAAATGACCCAAACGTTACACTACCAAGAAAAATATATTAATGATTGAATAAATTAATCATATTTGGCACTGGAATTGGGTTTAGAAAACAAAATAACAATAATGCAGGTATTTCTACAATGAGTGTGTGCTTCACTCGTGTCTATTTTAAAAAATAGATCTTAAAAATTGTTTGATCATCAATTTATGTTTTTCTTTTTTCATGATTCAGAGAGAGAGTGATTTGGAAATCTTTTTCATTTCAAAACATATTTTGAGTAGTATTGTTTTCAAATTCAAAAAATTCTCTCTTTTATTCCAAGCTTTTGATTTCAAGAGGAAAAATCTTTTACACCTAAATGTCTTTTTATCTTTTAAAATAAAATGACTTTTTTATTTGAAACAAGAAAATATTTCGTTTCGAAAATAAATATTCAATTCAAACAAGTTCTTAATCTGTGATTAAACTATTATTTTAATAATAAACTAATTTTCAACCGTGTAATATATAATTGAAGTAATTTTATACTATATATTATTAGTATATAAGCTGGAATTTAAGAATGCCTTTGACTCTATTAGTGCAGAGACTCCTAACTTGAAGTGGGGAGGGTGACTAAGTGCCATTTTTCCTCGGAACGATTATTAGTCTTTGAGCAAAATTAAATCCAATCTCATAAGTAAAATTATGGATGTCGACATTTCAAATTTCAGGCAAAAGACCAATGAAGTTACGATATTCCTTTGTGAATGAAAGGCTCTTATGTGTCCACTAGTAGAAGGCACCAATCCAAAAAAAATATATGTCGACACTAGAAGGAAAAATATCTTCTTTTTTCTTTTTTTTTTTTTTCTTTTGGTTACAAATTATCCCCCACTCCCAAATTAAAAATAAAAAATAAAATAGTTTAAAAATGACTATTTTTCAGTCTAAAAAAATGGCTATTTTCCACTAGTTTGGACCAAAATAAGCAATTTTTACTACATTTCTTTTTCCAAAAATATATAATTAAAAAGCCGAAAGTATATATTTACAAAATTATCATAATAAATAACATATTTACTAATAAATTAATAATTTTAATGAATACTAATTAAAAAAAAATACCCTTACTAGTAAATAACACTTTAACAACTTCCCTACTCCGATGAACTTCCGTAAATATGCTATCATAATTATAAATACTAATAAAAATTACACTTACTAATAAATAACATTTTTAACAATTTCGCTATTTCTAATCCTCTATAAACTTCTGTAATTCTCTTAAATATACTATTTTTCTCTGTCCATCTCTTGATAAATTTTATTTTTATTTCTTAAATTTTAATATTCTTGTAAGTTTATTTTATAAAAAACTGATAAAACTACTTCATAAACTATGAAATATTATTATATTTATTCTTTTTATCAGTTTAACGGTTGAAATCTTTTTTTTTTTCTCTCCTTAAACTTTACTACCCTTGTATCTTTGCCCTCTGAATTTTGAAAACTGATGTGTATACTCTTCAAATTTTGAAAACTGATGTTTTAAATTGTTCATAAAAACACACATTCTTTAATATTTTGGTCACATAAGATTTTGAAAAAATTTATTTTTACCCCGTAATTAACTTTAGTACATTTGAAAATTAACTCTCGAAACTAAAAAATAATTAATGAGTTCATAATATTTGCATTTAAAATTCATGTCATTACAAGAAAAAATAAATAAATAACTTGTATATTTAAATCCTTGAACTTCAAATTGTTAGTACAAAATATCTCTTATTTCATATTTTGATGATATAAGACCTGGAAAAACTTTATTTTTGTTTGCTAAATTTTAGTATATTTGTAAGGTTTTTCCCAAATATTGAAAAACTAGTGCTTGTGGGTGAGCATCAAATAAGTTGGGTGAATTTTTGTGATTTTTTAAATATTTTTTACCTATCCAATCAACATAATATAAAAAATCAACCCACCTAATTAAAATTGGATAGATTTGACGGGTTATGTATTTTATTAAAAAATAATAATAAATGATATTAAAAATTCAATAATAAATGAAATTTAAAGGGAGAAAGAAAGAATTAAACTCATGACAATTTCAAATAAATTCTATCATAGACTCTGCGCAAAAAAATTTCAATATTATCTCATTAATAGTCGAATGTAAAATAAATATAAGTTATAAGAATTATCAAAAAATATAAGAATACTAATGTAATTAACGGTATTTTTTATAAAATTATCAAAAATTACATCTATATTGAATATCAAACAATACATTCTATATATTCAAATAATTTAAAAAAACACTTAGAGGTATATATCATTTATTCAAATATTGAGTGAGTTAAGTGAGTTTTTGAAATGTTTTTAACTTGAAATTTTTTTTACTCACCCAATCAACCAAATGTAGCAAATCAACCCATCCAATTAAAATTGGATTAGGTAGATTAAGTAGATTCGTCGGATGATTGGGTTTCTTGTTCACCTTTACTTATACCTCTCATCTTTTAAATTGTTAGCAAATCACTTTTATTTGTTAACTTAAAACTGATGTAATATTAATATAATAAAAGTTAATTTAAATTAAAATTTTTGTTATTACAAAAAATAACCTTAAAAATTTGTAAAGGAACATAAATGTACAAGTTCTTTTTTTCTCCCCTTGTAATGACTTTAACTTCAAAAATAAATTTTATGAATGCATTAATTTATTTATAAGTTTTGAGAGTTAAGACTCAAATATACTAATATTTAAGAGGCAAAAATAAAGTCTTTTTTCAAGTTTTATATGACCAAAAAAATTTTAAAAAATGTGCATTTTTTTATAACAATTTAAAGTTTAAAAGACATTCTTACCATTAGTTTAACATGTGAGGGATATAAACACTAGTTTTCAAAATTTGAGAGTAAAATTACAATAATATTAATATTTAAGAAAATATTCCATCTATTTTACTAAAGAAATCAGCAAAAATAATAACATTTTTACCAGGGAGCATTTATACCTTTTTTTTAAATTTAGAAACAATGTTATAAGAACATCATAATTCACCAAGTAAAAATAAAATGCCCCTTTTTTTAAATCTTTTTCCTCTGCTTCAAATCAAAGCAACGCCTTATGGTTGTAGGGGCAAAGAATATAATTTCCATGAATACTGCAAGCGAGCCATTTTCTAACAAAATCAGTAACTACGGACGATAAGATACACTCAGTTAATAGATTAAGCCTATATTTGATTGATCCACTCAAATTAAATTTGTCTGAAAATAGCCATCTATATAAAAATAGACTAATCTCACTATTTATATTTGTATATCTCTATTAAAATTCAAACTTTAAATCTTCTTAATTTTTTATTATTTAAAATTAAAATAAAATTATTTTTTTATAAATTACATAAATTGATGAAAATTTTTTTTATAAATTAAATAAAATGATAAGAATAACAAAATAAAATTTAGAATACATTTATATTGTATTTTAATATAATACATTAAATATAATTTACTTCTAAAGAAAAAAATATTTACATTATAGTTAAATGTAATATATGTGTGAATGAAAAGTATTTAAATTGTATTTAAATAATAAATATATAATATGATAGATAAAAATAAAGAGAAAAAAAGAAAATATATACTATGATTAATAAAAATAATAAATAATGATTATATTAAATTTAAAACATAATATAATTAATATTTAAATTTAATATTTTCATGTTTAGATGAAAATTACATTATATTAAATATAATACTAAAAACAGATGCTTGTATTATTATTTTTTCTTTTTATACATAACTTAAATTTTTACATTTTTAAATTTCAAATAATTTATTTTCAACCAAACAAGCTTCTTCTTGAAGACAAAAGCTATTCTTCATGGTATTGAGAGAAAAAGTTCTTGTAAGATATATTTTTAAAATTCAACTTAACTTCAGTAAAATATTTCTAAAACTTCAACTCAAATTGACAAACTCTAAAATCAATCACCAAAAAAACTAATAAATTATTATTATTATTATTATTATTATTATTTTGTTCTCTAAAATGGAAAGAAAAGGAAAGAAGATCCCTTAGTCTACGTCGTTGGATAAATTGCCTAATCCAAATACAGAACACGATGATATAAACACAGAAAGCCTGGAACTTAAAAAAAGAAAATTACAGTGCAGAGGATCTAAGTTTTAACAACACTATTGTTCTATCCAACGTTTATTATAATTAACGCATTTACCAAGATTTTCAATTCCAAATTGTACCTCAATAGTAGTTAATTAAAAAAAAAAAAAAGGAACAATATAAACAAACTAGCGGTTAAACATAAAACAACGAATAATCCACTGCAAAAGGTGATATAAAACCAAACACCCAACCGTTGGATATTGGTAAAATTCTTGCATTGATCTTTTATCCTGCAGTCCTGAATGTGCAAAATCCATATTCGATAGCCAAAGAAGCCAATGGACCTCACAAGTAGACCAAGCCAATGAATATATATCACGAATCACCCTTTTTATGTTGCAAGTAAAACTTAAATTCAAGGTTTCCTCAATGCCCTAAGATTGTAATCATGCTTGATAAGATTAGCTCTGAGCAACATTGATCTAACATCTCGGTCAAATTCACTACCCGTCTGTAGTACGCGTTGGAAGGTCGCATTCCTCTGATCCGCATGTCTTGCATACAAAATCTTGTTGTGGGAGTCGATCCGAGCCTAAGGGGACACACATCAGTAATAAACATTACACAAGAGTGCATTTGAATACAACATTGCATTTGACATTGTATTTCATTGTAACATGCAGTTAGATGAAATACATTTGTATTGCATTTAAATACAATGTATGTTTGAAGAAAAAGTATTTAAAATGCATTTTGTAATTGAGTATGTGATGTGATTGGTAAAAGTAACTAGAAAAAAAGAAGAAAAAAAGAGAACATGTGATGTGATTGATAAAAGTAATAGAAAAGGTAGAATGGTGAATTGTAATCATATTAGATTTAAATTGTAATATGATTATCATTTGAATGCAATGCTTTTGCATTTGGATGAATATTGCATTGTATTCAAATGCAATGTAAATACAATACTAAACCTAAGCATAAGGTAAAGCTGAATCCAAGTTTCACTAGCTCTAAACCAATTTTGATCTTAGATATGTCATAATACTTGGTCAGGATACAAAACTTTTTTTGTCAACTTACAATATGCTATGGTATATATAGGCCCAAGAAAAGACGGGCAATGACATTCTGTGAGAAACCGTGTAATTAGGGCATGAATTAGTAGTAAATTAGCCATAGAATCCTTGGGTAATCAGTCTATTTTAGGTTTATTCTATTATTGGTAAATTCATTTATTCTAATTACAGGAGATTGTATTAATTGTATAGTTGACCCTAGGATATACTCGGTTATTTAAAGCCATGATTATAGATCATTTGTACTGTGAGATATTATTCAATTTCAAAAACAATTCTTTTTATATTTCTTGACAGTGTTTAAGATTACTTTTCTTTCTGTTATCTTTTATGGTATCAGAGCTAAGAAGATAATAGAAATTTGAGAAGTCAACCATGTCTGGAGCAAACGATGAAGGCAACTCGACCCCACCTTCCTTGGCGTCTGAGTTGATTCCCAAAATTGCTCCCACTGCCATGTTTGATGATATACCTCCTACTTTTCAAATCACCCCTATTAAACTTAATGGCCGAAATTTTCTTCAGTGGTCTCGTTGTACTGTCATTGCAATTCGGGAAAAAGGGAAAATCGGTTTTCTTGATGGATCTTCTCCACGTCCGCCGCCTGATGACCCCGAGTACGCCTATTAGGATGCAAACAACTCCTTGGTAATAGCCTGACTCCTCCACTCCATGGAAGACAATATTGGTGAGACCTTCCTTTTTTATTCTTCGGCTAAAGAAATTTGGGATGTTGTTCAATTGATTTATTCGGATTTGAACAACTTGCACAATTGTTCGAATTACAGAATAAGGCAAAGGAACTTCGCCAAAGGGAACTCGATGTAACCCAATATTTTACCACTCTTCAGAAATTGTGACAGGAGGTGGATATGTTTTCCACTGTACAGTGGTACCATCCTAATGATGCTACCCTTTATCGACAAATTGTAGAGAAAGAAGGCATTTATGATTTCTTGGCAGGTCTCAACAAAGACCTTGATGAGGTCCGTGGCAGAATTATTGGTCTTCGACATCTTCCCTACATTGATAAAGTTTTTTCAGAAGTGCGAAGGGAGGAACATCGGCGTTAGGTTATGCTTGGAAGCCCCTTATCCCTTGTTGCTGATGTCTCAACCTTTGCCGTGCACAAATCTGACGTCTCACAACCTGCATAACCTTCCCGGCCTGTACCTAAATGTGACCACTGCCACAAGTCCTGGCACACGCGTGATAAATGCTGGGAATTGCATGGAAAACCTGAAAACTTTGTCTCTGCCAAGCAACAAAAGGCTGCTGCCACAACCGCTGTGGCTGCAACCTCTCCAAAGAATGCATCTGGTGAAATAAAACTTACTCAAGCCCAAGTCAATCACCTTTATCAACTTCTGGGTGTTTCTACCAAGCGGAGCACCTCTCTTATGGCTCAACAAGGTATCTCAGGTGCTCCTGCGCCTGACATGACTGAGAAAGGTGAGTGGTGGATTATGGATTCAGGTGTTAGCGATCACATGACTAGCTGTGCAACTTCATTTTAGACTTATACTCCTAGTTCTGGACAAAAAAAGGTTCAAGTGGCTAATGGCTCTTTTTTGCCTGTTGTGGGCATAGGCACAATCCAAATAAACCCCTCTCTTTGTCTAAAAAATGTTTTACATGTTCCACAACTTTCCTACAACCTTATCTCTGTGTGTAAATTGATAGCAGATAATCTGTGCCATGTTAACTTCACTTCTACTTCTAGTGTTTTTCAGGATGCGACAACGGGGAGGACGATTGACAGTGCTAGAGTCCTCAACGGCCTCTATTTCTTGTTTCTTGAGAATAATTCATGTGCTCTTTCTATCTCTTCGAATATTCAAATAATGTTATTACATTATCATCTAGGCCACCCTAGTTTTACCTACATGAAATAAGTATTTCCTTCTTTTTTCCGAAATAAAAATATTCATTTGCAATATGAAGTCTGTCAAATGGCTAAGCATACACGTCAATTTCTTCCTCCACAACCATATCGCCCATCTAAACCATTTACTTTGATTCACAGTGACATTTGAGGCCCTTCCCGTGTTCCAACACTTAAATCTCAAAAATAATTTATTACCTTCATCGACGATCATACACGTGTCAATTAGATGTATATTCTTAAAGACAAATCTGATACTGCTGTAGTTTTTAAAAATTTTTACCAAATGATCCATACTCAGTTTGACGTACAAATAAAATTACTCCATACTGATAATGATACTGAGTACTTCAATTCCATTCTTAGGGAATTTTTTCAAACTAAAGGGATCCTACACCAAAGTTTGTGCATTGATACCCCAAAACAAAATGGGGTGGCAGAGCGCAAAAATAGACATCTTCAAGAGGTGGCACATTCCCTTTTGTTTACAGCACATGTTCCCAAGTTTTTCTGGGGGATGCTATCTTTACTGCTTGCTACTTCATTAATCGTATGCCATCCAAAGTACTCCACTTCAAAACACCTTTAGACATACTCACATCTTCCTACCCTGCCTACAGACTATTCTCAACCCTTGAATCCCGTGTCTTCAGTTGTGTGGCCTTTGTCCATAACCCTTTTCAGGGTCAATCTAAGCTTCATCCTTGCTCTCACAAATGTATCTTCCTAGGATATTTCTCGTCGTAGAAGGCTGACGTATGCTATTCTCCAGACCAACGAAAATACTTCACTTCTGTTGATGTCACCTTCTTTGAAAACCTTCATACTATAAACGTCATTTGCCTCAGGGGGAGAATGCAAACGAGCCAAATTCTGATTCCATGATGCTAGCTAGTGAAGAATTCAATTTCCTGACTCCCTTGTCCAAAAATCATTTACCGGACAAACAACCAATTCTAAAAAAAGAACTCCTGACTTATTCTCGAAGGAAACAAAAAAGGGATGTCAAAAATCTCAAGCACTCTCAGTTGTCTGTCTCGGAGTCGTGTCCGAAAATATATGAGGATCCTATTGCTCTCAGGAAAGCTTCTCGAGCTTACACAAGATACCCCATTTCAAACTCCCTAAAATACGGGCTTCTTTCAGAACGGTTGATGACGTTTGTTGTCAATCTGTTTAATGAAAATATCCCAGCAAATGCAGAAGAAGCCATGAAAAGTCCTGTGTGGAAGGCTGCCCTAATTGAACAGGTACACGCTCTTGAGAAAAATGGGACTTGAGAAGTTGTTGAAAAACCACGAGATAAAGGAATAGTTGGCTGTAAGCAGGTCTTCATAATGAAATATAATGCGGATGGCATAGTTGAAAGATACAAAGCTAGGTTAGTAGCTAAAGGTTTTACTCAAACGTATGGTGTCGATTACGAAGAAACATTTGCTCCTGTTGTCAAGATCAACACTGTACGAGTTCTCTTATCTTTAACTACAAATCTAGATTGGCCATTAGAGTAACTTGATGTTAAAAATGCTTTCCTGAATGGGGAGCTAGAAGAAGAAGTGTTTATGGATCCTCCCCCTGGGTTTAACTATGATGAGAATAAAGTGTGCAGGTTACACAAGACTCTGTACGGCTTAAAACAGTCACCTCGGGTTGGTTTGATCGTTTCTTGAAAGCTGTAAAAGGACAAGGATATGTACAGGCTCAAGCTGACCATACTCTCTTCTACAAACACCGAGAGGGTAAGGTATCCATCCTTATAGTCTATGTTGATGATATTATCCTTACAAGAGATGACTTGGAAGAGATGTCGCGTGTCAAGACGGGGCCTCTCATTTGAATTTGAAATGAAAGACTTAGGGAAGCTTCGATATTTCTTAGGAATGGAAGTCGCCAGGAGTAAAGCAGGAATTTCTGTCTCACAAAGGAAGCATATCCTTGATTTACTTGAAGAAACAGGTATGTTGAGATGCAAGTCAATGGATACTCCTATGGATCCCAATCTAAAGTTCAATGATCAGGGGTCAACCAACCCAGTGGATAGGGGGAGATACCAACGATTAGTTGGCAAATTGATATACCTAGCCCATACAAGACCTGATATTGGCTTTGCTGTGAACTATGTTAGCCAGTTTATGCATGATCCCAAGGAAGAACACTTTGGGGCTGTTAATCGGATACTTAGATATTTAAAGGGAACTCTGGGGCGAGGTCTTTTGTTCAAGAAAACCACAAAAAGGAATATTGAAGCCTTTACTGATGCAGACTAGGCAGGATCGATTATTGACAGACGATCAACATCTAGTTATTGTTCATATGTATGGGGCAACCTGGTTACATAGAGAAGTAAGAAGCAGACGGTAATAGCCAAAAGCAGTGCTGAGGTTGAACTAAGATCTTTGGCTCATGGTTTTTGTGAAGCTTTGTGGCTAAAGAATCTACTGAGTGAATTGTGCATAAAAGCACAGGAGTCTATAAAAATGTTTTGTGATAACAAGGCAGCCATCAACATTTGCCATAATCCGGTCTACCATGACAGAACAAAGCATGTGGGAGTAGATAGGCACTTCATTAAGGAGAAGATGGAGGATGGAACAACCTGCATCATATACATCCAACAACCGAGCAGACAGCAGAAATTTTAACAAAGAGTCTTTGGAAGCCAGATTTTGAGTGGTTAATTAGCAAGCTCAATCTTTTCAATGCGTACAGTTGAGCTTGAGGGGGAGTGTGAAAAACCGTGTAACTAGGGCAGGAATTAGCTGTAAATTAGCCATAGAATCCTTGGGTAATCAGTCTATTTTAGGCTCATTCTATTTTAAGTAAATTCATTTATTCTAATTATGGGAGATTGTATTAATTGTATAGTTGACCCTAAGCTATACTCGGCTATTTAAAGCCATGGTTATAGATCACTTGTACTGTGAGATATTATTCAATTTCAGAAACAGTTCTTTTTATATTTCTTGACAGTGTTTAGGATTACTTTTCTTTCTATTATCTTTTACATTCTATGTGTTCACCTACTAGATTAGTTGAGCTGGGAAAAGTATAGGAGAAACTAGTCCCAAAAGTACCTGGATTTGATTATCGGTGATCAAAGCTTCGAGCTCTTTCTCTAGCCCTGCAACACTCGTCTTGAAAGCATTGGCCATCATGCGCAAGTCAACAGACACAAAAGGGTGTGTATACTGGATGAGGGCCTTGTTGCGGATTTGGTCATATAATGTCTCAACATGGTCGTGCAAATGAATATCAAGTAGTAGGTTTGCTTTGAGATTGCCAAGGTAATCCAAACAAGATGCATAACGACTACATCAAAGGGGGGGAAAAGGAGTTGGCATTTCGATGAAACTCAAAATAGCAAAACAGACATACAATAGGCCCTCGTATGCCAAATTAGTCCAAGAAAATTACAAGCAGCATAACAAACAGATCAACCCCAAAAGGCATTGCAAATATCAGTGAACTGCTTGGAATTGAGTGAACATGGAAGCATTCAAACTAGTACCAGAAAATATCCAACCACCCTATGCTTTGTATGATAAGGGTTATAACAAGAGTCTAGAAGGTTCACGAAATATCAGAACATTAAATGATGAATGATTTATCTGGCTATTCCCAGTATCTCTTATTTTTCACCTATTGGCGCCACCTTGAAGTGCAAGTCCATAGACCAACAGATGTGATGCTGATACTCATGAGTAAGTGAACATATACAAGACTGCACTACATTACCTCGAATAGAAATCATTGATAAGCTCACGAACCTCAGGCACCAACTCTAAGAAATTTCTGAAGTTAAGATTGTCTATAACTTTGTTCTGCCATTAAAAACCGTTCAGTCAGAAAAAAGAGGTCAAATACTATCTGAAAAAATAGAAGAAAAAGTAACAAATACCTTCAACTCCATCCGATCAAAACTTGCAAGTGCACAAAGTCCACCATATGTTGCAACATCTTGAGAGGCAATTACTTCATTGTAGTGATTCGCCAATTCAGGTCCAGTTTCCAAGAACTGCATATTGACACAGGAAAACGATCAAATTTATATAATATACCATGAATTCCATATTTAACTCATCAGGCCTCGAGATAACAAAAATTGGAAACAGAAAATGACTGTAAACGGACTTCATAATCATCAACTATCAAGTTTTCTTCACCTAGTTTTAAGCTCAAACTACAGCAAAAGGGACATATAAGATAACTGAGTTCATCTTAATTTTAATGACTGTCTGTGATAATAAAAATCAAAAACAAAATCCACGATAATGAAACACAACATAAAATCCATGCAACATTGATACTCCCAGGTATTGTACAAATTTATAAGACAAGCTGAACAGCATAAGAAACCTGAAGTTTTTCATCAGCGTCCTTTTTATGTATACTTACATGCATATACACATACATGTATTTGTTGCTGAACGCATTACCCCAACTTCACCAAGCTTGACTATCAGATCTCATGAACAAACAAGCTCTAAAACACTATTAAAACACTATTAAGTTTCACATAAAGAACTCCCACTCAAATTCAAAAATTTAAAAGATATAAAATGACTAAAGAGAATGGAATACCAAATGCCAGAAAAAATGTGAACTAGCAAAGATCTCTAGAAGGCAACATTTCAACTGTTTAAACAACTGTGTAAAACTCTTGTTCTTTTATTCTCACTTTCAGTTTATAGTCCAAGTTAGTTACTCAAATATAAATCCTCAAATTTATCATGTAACAGATCTTTGTAATGCAAGAATCAGGTAGCAAACGGGATTGAAGAAGGTAACAAACCTTACGAGCAGCAAGCTTGTACTTTTTTGCCTCTAAGTGAGCCAATCCAGCAGCACAACGAAGCTTTGCAGTAGGAATTGCATCAAGCCCTTCAGGCTGTTCTGCTTTGCTAACATAGCTTGTGACGTGAGCGAACTGACCCATCTCAATGCTGACCAGAATTGCACTCATGCACATATGAATAATGTGCTTTGTTGTAGTGCAATAGTCACGGGTACGGACATAATGTTTAAAAGCATCCGTTAAGGCACCATGAGCATAATAAAAGTCTCCAAAGTCATTATACCCCATTCTTATGCTTTCTTTGATAAGATTTGTCTGCATAACGCATTCAACGCAGCATGAGATTTCAAAAAACAAAAGTTAAAGGACGTTTAACCATAATGAAAAACAAACAAACTATAACATATAAATTTCTCGAAAAACAAATCGAATTATTTACCACATTCCAGAGAAAAGTAACAAAAAGAAATTAACTCATTGATAACTCAACCAAGGATGAAATTTTGAAGTATTAACGTATACACTTTCCTTATTTAATGCCATTACCATAGCTTCCATATGGCAAACTGAATGCCTTCCTACTCAGAAGTATAACATGACAAATATATATTTTGAAAAGTTATAACATCATATATAGATGACAAATTCTGTATCAAACAGAGGAATTAACAAAAATATTAACAGAAGCACCCCCAGAAAACAAAAGAAAGCCAAGCCTTTGCAAATAATTGTACCTTACTAGAAATTTCCAAAAGCGAACAAATAGCATGAAGAAAAAAAAATCGAAGTCAAAATCAAGCCTTGCGAATCAAACGAGTAAATTGAACCCAAAAAAAAAAATCCACTGAGAAAAACGAGAAAACCCTAGAAGCGTACTCGGTAGGCATTGAGCTCGTTCTCGAGCTTCTCCTTCTTCTGCTCGGCCCGGCGATCGACGGCGTCGCACCAGGCGGAATCCATGGCGTAGTTGGGGCCCAACCGGCCGTCGATCTTCTGAACGACCTCCCGGAAGAGCTGCGTATTCTCGCCCTTCTTAATCTCGTCGTACGCCATGCGAAGCGCCTCCAGCTGCATCGCTTGGTTGTTCCCGCAGTGGTCGGCGATGAACAGGAGCCGCGCGATCTTCGTCCTCCCCGTGTAGAGGCTCGCGTAGGCCTCCACGTCCAGCTGCTCGCCGCTTATGATTGGCTGGCTCCGCTTCTCCTCCTCGCCGCCGTCTATGCCGTTGGCGCAGATCTCCTCGTCGATCATTGCTCCTCCTCCTCCTCCTCCTCCTCCCGAAAGCTCGTCCTCGCCTTCCATGGCGGTCGTTTCTCGAAATCCCTAGGGCTAGGTTTTCTGGTTTTGGGGATTTTCTGAAGCCAAGCGAGCGAACTGCTGCCTGTTCTATGTGCCCAGTGGTTTTTTTTTTTTTTTTTTTTTCACTCTATTCCTCTCTCCCCGCCTATTCTCGTGTGTTGATGTCGTTTCGTTTTCTTTCTTTCATTCTTTCTCATTTTTCTGGTTAATTTCAAATTTGACCTTGAAGAGAAAGCCAAATCTCACTTTTGTCCAATTATTTTTGTTTTCAAGGATGATTTTTCATTTTTAAAAATATAAAAAATGAAACAGTTTTAAAATGACGTTTGTTTATTCACGTTTTTAAAACTATTTTGAAAATATTATTTTTAACTATATTGTTTTTTTAGGTTTTTTGAAAATGAAAAAAGTTATTTTCACTTTTTGTTTTCGTTTTCTCCTTCCATCTCCTTTCTCTCTCTCTCTCTGCCTGTGTAGCGTTAGTGATAATCATGTCCAACGATGGCATCCATCTCCGACGAAGGATGACGACCATGGACTAACAATGATGACGACTACCCCCTCTCCTTAGAGTTTAAACCACCAATATCTTTTACCTATATCCCTCATTGCAAAACCTACCATCAAAGGTTTTTTTTTTTTAATTATGACTAATAATTTATTTATTATTATTTTTAAATTAAAAATAAATATGTTTTTATAAGATACTCACCCATGTATAATTTAAACTTTAACGTAAGATTTAAAATCTACTTAGAAGATATTTTTCAAGAATAAGGCATATTTTATGACTTTGACATGAAAATCTTCCGAAAGATAAAATATACTTTTGACAAATCAATTAAACATTTTTTAAAAATAGCTTTTGGACCTAGAAAATCATAAATAATTTTTAGAAAACTCTATCAAACAAGCATTTGCACATAATTAGACTTTAATTATAAAACAAAACTACAAAGCTACAAAAACTAACATTAGAGAAACTTAATTTGATCATCTAAAAATACAAGTATTCACTCAAAAGTTTCATACATGTATGTAATAAATCTTAATTAAATAAACGTGGTTTTTTTTTTCCAAGATTACCTGCAAAAGGAAGCCCGCCTTTCTCAATGAGTCTGAAGAGATTAAAGGTGGACCACAAATAACGAGGACCACAAACATAGAAAGTGATAGTTGGAATCTTCAACTCCTTAGCCACTTCAAAGGGAAAATGACATAATCCCATCATAAATCATGTAAGTGGCTAATGTGCAGACAAGGACTGAAGGAGCTCTTTCGAGCGCGGCTTGGTGGTTGACCTCATGGATGAAAAGTGGTTGTAGACGAGAGTGGATGGGAAGTCATCGGGAAAGCCGTCAGAGATGGGAATAAGGCAGAGATTCGGGGAACGAGCGCAGCTAGAGAGGGCTAAGGTGCCGGCCAAGCAGCTATGGTGTTGGTAAGTTAATACGAAGGTGAAAAAGAGACCTGCTTGGCTGAAAAACTGATTCGTTAAACATAATAAGGGCTTGGTATGACTTTGGACTATGTAAGGAAATATAATTATATGTGGTTGATTCTCATCACATGCTTGCTAATTATCCAAGTTTTAGACCTTTAACAAGAAACAATATTGTGGCACGATGTATAAATAGAGCTAAAGGTTATGAGAGGATTAATTTTAAATATATATATTATGAGTAAAAAAATACCACTTTGTTTAGGTCAAAGGCTTATTTATCTCATAAATATACATCATTAATCATGTTTTATCGAAAAAAATAAAAATAAAATAGAAATATAAGAACGAAGTCAATAACATCTTGCCGCTAAAAGGTTCTTGACTATTCCTCTTTAAGAATAATGATAATAATAGTTGGATGACTTCTAATATATTTGTGTATATTAATATTATATTTGTTATAATATAGTGTGAAAAATAATATTATACTTTAATGTATTACATTATTTTTATTTTTTGTTATTATTATTATGCTTTGAAAGTTATAAAAATGAACTTTTAATATTTAAATAAATGAAAAATAAAAATATTGTAATAATTATATGAGGTAGCAATCAATAAGAATCGAAAGTAAAATTTAGCATTGGCTATATATTGTGGTAAATTTGTTACAAAATTAAGCATATAACATATTTAGAATAAAAGATAACATTATATTAAAGAGTACATTTCTCATCCTTATGCCAAAATTTACCATTGGCATATTAAATTAGTATTACATTGGAGATGCTCTTATAATAATTAGAGAAAATTAACCAAATATTATATTTGACTATGATATTTTAAAATAATAACAAAATTAAAACTAATATAATCAAATAACATAATTTAAATTAATTATATATTAATATCAAATTTACCCTAATTTTTTCTTTATCTTTCCTCTCTTTCCTCTACCTCCCATATTTCTCTCTCCTCTTTCTCTTTCTTTCTCTACCTCCCTCCCTCCCTCCTCCCTGTTACCAATGGTGCTACACCAGAGGACATCATAATAGCGGTGGCGAGACCAGTTCACAACGTAAAATACCTATATTTTCATAGGAGGAAGGAAATATTGGATTTTCATGGAAACATAGGAAAATACCTAAATTTCCTATATTTCTAGGATTTCATTTATAATATTTATAGTATTTCCTATATTTCCATTCCTGGTCTAAATGTCACTAAATTTCCCTATTCTAGCCTAAACATCGTTGAAAATTGTAAACCTAGCCCTTCTTGCACGACAACTATCCCCAATCATGCTTGATCTATGAAGTCCAACTCAAATCGCATCACAATTTGCCCAATTGTGCTTGATCTATGAAGTCCAACCCTAATCTTACTATAACTAGCCCCAATCGCGTTAGGATCACAAAGCTTAGCCTTACTTACAGTGGAATCTTGAAGTCTACAGGTGAACAAAAAATCCAATCACCTAACAAACCCATCCAATTTACCCAACCTGACCTTAATTGGGTAGGTTGATTTACTACGTTTAGTTGATTGGGTGAGTAAAAAAAATTTTCAACCTACCAAATCTTTATTGGGTAGGTTAAAAATTTTCAAAAACTTACTCAACCTACCCAATATTCATCCACTTACATTTTTTAATTTTTTGTTAAATGATGTTTAACCCTAAGTACTGTTAAGATTATTTGAATATATAAAATGCATTACTTGATATTTAATATGGATGTAATTCTTGGTAATTTTATGAAAGAAACTGCTAATTATTTTAGTATCATTATATCTTTTGATGATTCTTATAATATATATTAATTTTCATTCAATTATAAATGAAATTTATTAGAAATTTTTTTATTTTTGCAAAGTCTGTTATAGAATTAATTTTAGAAACTACGTCATAAGTTTAATTCCTTTTTTTCCTTTTAAGGGGGCGTTTGGTAAACGCATTGTATTTTGATTGTATTTGAATGAAATTTGTTTTTTGAATGTTGTATTTGGTTGAAAAGTATTTGTTTTATATATAAATGAAATGTGTGTTTGGATGAAAAGTATTTTAGAGTTGAAAAGTTGATGTGATTGGTAAAAATAGAGATAAATAGTAAAGTTGAAAATGTGATAACCAAGAAATCTATAGTCTCGAAAAATTTTGTACAAGATATGTAAATAAATGTACATTTATAGTGAGACATGTTACAGAATACAAAGCAGGTGAAAATTTTGATTAACTGAGTTTTAATCAAAATTTGACAATGAATTAATGAATATAGTTTAAAAGCTAAGTATTAATTCAAATTAAGATGTTTTAATTTAATAGAAAAGTATGTGGAAAATACATATTAAGAGATCAATGGTACAAAAGTAAGCCACATTGATCAATGGCCAAGATTAACCAAACAAACATTTACAATTTTCTTAAAGAAAATTTAAGAAAAAGAAAGTGAGAGAGTGTGTGAGGCACATGGAGGGCCTTAAGCTAAATGGCCCAAGTGAATTAAGAGGGTTAATTCACTTAGTGAGCTGCAAAGAGGCGGCAGAAAGAAAGAGAAACAGAAAGAGAAAGAGAGAGAGAGCAGAAGAGGAAACCCTTAAACAAGTTCAGATTTTTTCTTCATCCGTAGCAGATTGTTCAAGTTTTCAACTAAGAATCCATAGCAAGAAGTTTGAAAGCTTCAAGCAAGGTAAACCCTCATTTTCCTCACGTTTTCTTGGGTGAAAATCTGGGGTTTCGAGTAGAAATGTGAGTTAATCATGTTGAGATTTCGGTTAAATCGAAACATGGTTTGAGTCTAGTTGTTTTTAAACACAAATCCATGAGTTGATGGTTTAGAAAACCAAGTTTAGTGAGTTTTCGTCAAGAAAGTTCAGATTTTTCAAAAGTTAAGTCAAGAGATGTAAATAAGCAAAATGTGAGATTTTGCTTAAGAAACCATGGATTTGTGATAGTAGAAATGTATTTGATACCTTGAAACGATCTTATTGAGATTGATTTTGAATGTAAGAAGTAGAACAAAGGCCATAAAAGCCTTAAAAAATCAAAGCAGAACAGTTTGGACCCAGAATCTTGATTCTGGTATGAACACAGGCGTGTACAAGGGCGTGTTCAGAACACGGGCCCGAACATGCCCACATGCACGACCGTATTCCAAGAAAAATCCAGACCCGAGAGGTACATGGCCAAGAACAGGGCCGTGTATCGGACCATGTCAAGAGGCACACAATCATGAGAAGGGCGTGTAGCAGACCATGTTAGACAGCAGAAAAACACGGCCAAAAACATGATCATGTAGGTGACTGTGTAAGCTTACACGGCCATGTTCCACCAAGTACACGGCCATACACGTAAATCCAGAGGAGTACACGGCTAGAAACACGGCCGTGTAGACACCCGTGTAAGACAGCATGAATTACACGGTCATGTTGTATAGATTACACGGCCATGCACGTAAGTCCAGAGGAGTACACGGCCAGAGACACGCCCGTGTAGGAGAGCGTGTTCGAAGCCAAAGAGTAAAAAAAAAAAAAGTCTGGAAATAGGAATTTCATATTTTGTCATATTTCCAGTATAAGATGAATATTGGAAATAATCAGCGATTATTTCTTTTATAAGAGTTCAAGTCAGAGACCCCGACACAACAGTCTCAGAGCAGCAGAGGCTCACGCTAACGGATTTCCTGTAAGTTCAAGCATTGTCCTGACTGCAACGTGGACGATCTTGTTTATGTTTATGATATTATGTATATTATTTGACGTGTATGTTAGACATTGATTGTCTGCATCACGATACTCAGGTCAGTTCATGTCACGCATGTAGAATTTCATGTTTCAGTACACATGTCAGACAGGTACCAGGTACGCGAAAACATGTAGGTGCACAAGACACTTTAGTGTGTTGAATAAAACTCACAACCCAAGTAAATTATGTAACAGGTTCCTACTGTGGGGCAATCAGTATGCTACCCAGTTGGAACTCCAGTAAGATGGTAATTAAACCAGTTATTGGCGTATCGGCCTCTCGACCCACGGGGAGGTTTTCATGTTTAGCTCCAGTTAAGACTGAGGAGGTCAGCACTAAAGTACCACTCTCAGTTATGCTAACATGTCGGTACAACCAATCAGGGGCTCAAAACTAGAACTTAATAACAGATAAAGTCCTAAGACTAATCTTTCAGCCACGAGGATGTTTTACAAAGTCTAGTTTCATGCATGAGCACAGCAGTACAACATGTCATGATACATGTTTTTATGTTTGAACTTACTGAGCCTATAACTCACCAGTTTATTCACATGTTGCAGGTAAGAGACCTGTTCACCAGTACTATACGGTGGGCGACAGATAGGATAAGTGCATGTCAGGGAGATTGGGCGAGGGATTTGATCACCATAAGTCTTCCGCTGTATAGTTTTGAAATTTAGAATATATAATTTCAAAAAAGAACAAGATTTTAAGTTAAGATTATGTGATAGGGGAATCATGATCTATGTATATGTTATTTTATTAACATGATTTATTTATCACATTCTCGAACAGTTTATGATATTAAGAAAAAAAAAATTTATTCCGCAAAAATTAGCAAGCAGTTTTCAAGTTCAGCATGATTGCCGGCGACCCTAGAGGCATGCATACTATTGCAGTTAACTACAGAGTTGACTATAATAGCACTGTAGAGCCTCGGCAGCAGGGCGGGCCGCCACAGAAAAGTTGATGTGATTGTTTTAAAAATGTTTTGAATAGTAATTGTTTTCGTAGTAATGTTGTAAAATTTATATTTGGTATAAAATTGTATTGCATTTGAATAAAATTAAAATGTAATTTTTTTGCCAAACGACACCTAAGTTTTTCATTTATTGTTGAATTTTTAGTATCACTTATTTTTATTTTTTTAATAAAATACACAACTTGTTGAACCCACCTAACCCAATCCAACCATAATTAGGTTAGTTGATTTTTTATATTGGGTTAATGGGATTGGTAAAAAAAATTTTCAACGCACCAATTTTCATCAGATGGGTTGAAAATTCATAAAAACCCACCTAACCCACCCAAATATTCACCCTTGACCTAATTGGAATCGCACCACCAGATTGCTAAGCCTTAAGATCCTTACCCAGATATATTCGCAAATCTCTAAGATTGGCTCCCAAACATGATTGCACCCCCTACATTGGTGATAACTAGCACTCTTCGCTCGCTGTCATCACCGTTTTGCTATACACCTCGACTTATGGCAATTTATCTATGGAGAACTTCATTTGCTCCTCCATCAATCGATGCAACTTGGCCATACTCAGAATGTCTTTGGAGATTTTAGTCTGCAGTAGGTGGCGATTAATATAATGGTGCACATGTTGGCCTTTGCCGTTGTTGGTGGCACGTGTTTGACAAGTGCTTGTCTTTTTTGTCATTTTCTTCCACCAGCACTAAAGAGCCTTGCTATCCATGGTGTTTTGATATTTTGACTTGTGGTTTTTGTCTCTTTTTTCCCCCTTATAATAAAGGTGGTTTTTACTTTGATTTATTTTGGTATCTGTCTCATTTTTAGTATTTGGTCTTATTTTTTGTACACAATATGTATTTCTTTGCTGTTGTTTACGTGGCTTTATAGCTATACAAATTTCTTATCATCGTTTGATTGGATGTTTTCATTAACTGTGGAGAATTTGTTAATGTGACGATCTAACTATCCGAGCCATCTAAAAAACCGACTTTCTTCAAATTAAACTTTACTTAAACTATTAGTAACCAAATACTTATATGTATATATATGTAGATGTTGAAAATCTACGGTTAAATACAATTTAGTTTGGTTAGAAAAAGTTCATCAAACTAAATTAAATAGGCCCTTGGACACTATAAATGAGAATAAGCAAATCAATCGAAACTTAAAGCAGTAAGTAAAATGCATAAAAATAAAGGACACTAGAGATTTAGAGAGGTAGGCCAAAATGTGTTACGTTCTCTGTGAGAGTTCTTCACTATGATCGGAAATAAGCACAAGTTACAGAGAATTTGTCGTAACTTTTGCAAGGTAACGGTATATGTAAAAAAGATATTCCTTCATTTGAGGGATTTTTCTTCTATTTATAGAAGGAGAATAGTAGATGATGGTTCCTTAAGTTTCAGAACTTAGTAGGTCATGAACCCACTTCTTATGTTACTGTATAGCATGTGGACTCCATTTCTTCATGGGCTCTACGTGGACACGATCTAAAATGAAGGCTTAATTCCCAAGGACACGAACCCTTAGGAACTACCTGGCACCCCCAATAAATATTGAGCATTGATATATGGTGAGAGAGTTATATGTAACAAGAATTGAACATTGATTGCACAAACAATCAATCGTCAAATGATGGTTAAAGACAGCATCTGAGCCTATCACTTTTGACTATCAAATGATAATCACGATACTTCATATATACAAGCGATTAATCACCAACGAGATAGCGATTAATCACCAATGAGATAGCTATTAAACTTATTGAGTATGGTTCTCAGATACTTGATGATTGAGACTCGACGGTCATGAATCAGAAGAATGACAAATCCCATAAGCATCTGGTTTATTTAGAATTATCATATATTCGATGACACATGACACTCATGTGCACAACTTATGGGTGAACGAAATTTGATCCCTACAATATACATAACATAACCTTTTATCAATCACCTGATTAGTTTTAACATTCTAATTATATAAACATAATATATTCTATCTTATAGTACAACTTATAACGGTGCTATACTATCATATAGTTTGGCATTATTTTATAGTAAGGTACTTGCATACTATTACTTTACTATATGCATCCTTGTGCTAGTTTCTCTGATGGTTGTTAGATACCAGATTTGTCTTCTCTAGCAAAGCTAGTTTTTGATTAATGTGTTTATGAGGTGGTTTTAGAGTTTATACTAAAATAGGGATTAGTATTGATTAACAATTGTATGTAATCTAAAAAAAAAAAAGTAAATAATTTTTTTTTCCAAATAATAGATTTATTGCACAAATAGTGTATTATTATAGTTAATTATACTAATACTACCTGTATTTTGTTAAAATTAAATAGATATTCCCTTAATTAGAACAAATAGTGTCCACACATCTTGTCTTTTAAACAAAATTACAAAGGCACTATCTCTATCAGTTGGCTATTAGTTTAACCATGAAATTAAATGTTAAATATACTTAAAATACCAAAAATACCCATCTTTAAACCAACAATGAATTTAGTTGAAATTTTATATTTTTAACACATTTATATTAAAATTGATTTTTAAACATATATAATCATAATTTATATTTTTTGAGGGGAATTTTTTTTATTTTTTTAAGCGTCTTGTTTTAATGGTAATTTTTTTCTTAACTTTTTTATATCATTTTTTTAACATTAATATTACTATTTTTTTTTCAAAATTTTAATAATATTGTTTGATAATATCACTTGTACCAAAAGAAAAAATGGAAAAATAATAAGAGATTTCAAGGTCTATTAAAATGATAATTATTATTTTTTCCTTAAAGCTACTTTTTTATATTCAAAAATAAATGTTAAAATGATTTTAAAAAGTACTAACTTCCTAATTTATAACTAATCACCATAAACTCAATATTTAAAATAAAAATACATAATCATTTACACTTTATTATTCCTAAAAAATAACTTATACCTTTGATTATAATATATATTTTACACCATTTAATAAGGAATTATTATTATTAATAAATTAAAAATCTAAAATAAAAAATAATTATTTTCAAAAAAAAATAAATTCACATAAATCAAAGAGTGATTTAATACCTTAAAAAACATCTAAATATGACCAAAAGTAGATCAGTAAACGAAAATTAAATTTGTAAATGGAGTAAACGAAGAGACGATAGAGGTTGGATGTCATAGTAGACTATGGAGGGCCAACGGACTGGATTGTGCTGGAAGTTGAAGGAATGAGTGGGCGTACAGAGAGCTGGTTGTAGAAGTTGACAGTAAGGGGCTTCACCATGGGAGTCGGTCGACGACTCAAGACCAACTTCACAAACACAAGTTCTCGGAGATTTGACATTCGGTGTAGGAGCTCCAGTGCAGCGTAAGGAAACTTTAACATAGGTACGACGGTGTGAAGTTTGTAGATCTCTCCAGAGGCTAGGAGCTTGTTGTGAGTGCGGCCGTTTCTTTTCAATGGCTAGTAGGGTTTATTATTATTATTTTTATTAAGTGGACTAAAAAAACTAAAGGTTATGATTTACTGTGAAAAGATCAAAGGCTGAGATTTGTGTAATTTCAAATGTAATTTTAACAGAATTAAAAAAAAGAAGTGTTGATTTTACTAGTTTTGATTAAATTAAAAGCTAAGGGACATCTTTCATATTATTGAAAACACAAGTAAAAATATTGTATTTCGTCTAAATGGAAAAATATTATATTTTTTGATGGATGAAATATATTGTATTTAACGAAAACATAGGGTTCTTTTTGAATTTTCACACTTTGAGAGAAGAAAGTAAGTGGCAGGCAATTATTGATCTGCATTGCTAATAAACAAGCATTAAAGTTGAATAAAGGCGCCGAACAAACAAACCCATATATATTTCTTCATCTTTACACTTTGTTGTCTTTCTTTTTTTTGGCTTTTTCACTCTCTCGTCCTTTCCCACTGCGTATACATATATGTGTATCTATCTAACAATCATTCCCACAAAATTCACTCATTTCGCAAAAAAATAATTACACACTCAAGTCACATTCTCTCTCTTCTCTCTCTCTCTCTCTCTCTCTCTCTTCTCCCTCCTGCGATGGCGAGGCCGACTGGGGACGAGATCGGTACGTACATGAGCATCACCGGCGCGTCGGAGTCTCTGGCGCTTCAGAAACTGGAGGTTCATTTTCTTTTTCTCTCTTTTTTTTATTTTATTTTTTTCAGTGCTTGAGTGCATGATTTTCAGCTCACATTGTTCGATTCCGGTTCACTTTCTCTGGAAAATTTAGTTTTTGAAGTTGTTTGTATGTAAGATAGGTGAAAGTATTGTCGCTTTCTTTACTTACTTACCAGGGTTTAGCTTGCTAAGATTCATACTTTATCAAATGATCCGTTTGTAGCGTTCATTTGTTTCTGGAAATTTCACATTTTTTATGCTATAATGAGCAAAAAGATTTTGTTTATGATTGTAAAAATAGTATCAGATTTTGAGCACTAAACGTACTTAAATGGGGAACAAAGGAAAAATTATATATGTGTGTGTATTTGTAGATAATGAAAGCAAAAAGATTTTGTTAATAACTGTGAAGATAGTGTTAGATTTTGAGCACGAAATGTACTTAAATGGGGAACAAGGGATAAATTTTGCACACACACACACACACATACAAACACACATACGTTTGAATGTGTGTGTGTATAGATAAATGAGAAATTGCAAAATTTTACACACACACACATATACGTTAGTGCTGACTTGCTCCTTGATTTTTCAAATATGCTGACACAACTTGTAAAAAGTGGCGATGTTAATCCTTGTTTTTATTTTTTATCCATAAAGTAAGACCAGATATGTGACTGCAAGTGAGGTTCTCTGTCTAACTCGATTAAATTTGTAACCTTTTTCTTGAGTCCAAGGGGTGTTGTTGGCACATTTGAAAAGACGGTGGGTGAGTTGATTACAGTGACTAAGTCCAGGAGCTTTTGTCATTATATATATATATATATTGCTGATAAATATAATTTTGTCCGCCTCTCTGCTCCTTTTGTGTGGTTCCTGCCTGCTCTGTAGTCTTACAGATGAGTTAGAGATTCCTAACTAGGGAAACTTTTGCATTTAAAACGTATTGTGAGGCTTTCCATGTCTTCTTGATTGTTATATGTAATTGGGTTGTGTTACTTAGGTAGACTAGGAATTCTTTGTCCAATATTTACTCAAAATAAGCTACATTGTGCTGTTGGTTTGTGAACAGGAATATGGAGGCAATCTAAATGTAGCTGTGAATGCGCACTTTAGTGGAACAGATATCCCAGTGTATTACACTTACACTTTGTTTTTCTTTTTCTATTTTCTCTTTATTCCTCGTTCTTTTTCCCTCCAGCATTCCAAAATTATAAACAGCTTGTCATAATGTAATTGATCTTCGTCAAACATGTTTTGCTTTTGTGCTTTATATATGGTTCAGTGCATATCCACCACCACCAGCTCCCATGGCACAACAAAATTTTACTGTTGACAGCAACGAGAGTCAGTTAGGACGAGGACTTTTTCCAATGCTTTCTGCTGTAAGAAGCTTCAGGCCTTCGTTGCTATTTGACTCTAATTACAGGAGAGACCTTTTAAACCGTATTGGTGCTGCTGGATTTACTGGTCAAGCATCAACACATTCACATCCAGGGGCAGTTATGGGCCTTCCTGTTGACCCCACCAGCAGACATGAGGAGCCTCATTATTCAGTGCTGAGACCTAACATTGGAGATGATCATATTTCAACCGAATATGGTGCCTCACATCCGGACAATAATGAGGAGGATGAAATGATTCAAGCTGCCATTATGGCTTCAAAGAGAGAAGCTGAAGTGGGTAACAGGATGAACAAATAATGCTACCTACGTATAATACACTTCACTGTTTTGAACTATATATTTTCTTGTTCTTTTCTGAGGAACTTCTCTTCCCATGTGTAGGTGCAGGATTCCTCTGCTTCTGGACTTTCAGAAGGGAGACTCCAAGAAGATGATGATTTTGCTCGGGCTGTCTCATTGTCCCTGAAGGTTGATAAAATATTGTGCTATCTTTACTTGATCTTTTCCTGTTTTTGTAGTCCTTGATTTTTTTTAAAATGAAGAGTTTAGACGGCTGAGCAAGAGGAAGCAGTACGAGAGCAGCAAGTTAAGTATTACAATCAAGAATTGGGAACTGATAGAAGGTCAAAGGTGTGAAACTGTTACTCAAGATCGTCTATTTCAAAAATTGCTTTCATCCTTTTCTTCGCTGCACAATGCACACATTTAGAAAAATGGAAGTCTGTTGCTTAAACATAAAAACCATTCGAATAATGTAACTGCAGAGGATGTTTCATGTTGGACATGAACCGTAAGATGTGTATTCTATCTGTGAGAAACCAGTGTACTGCACAGTTTGGTGAAAACTGTGCCAGAAAATTTTAATATAATCTTTTCTTGCAGGTTAAGTAGACTGACTTACAAGTTATATTAGGATATAAACATCTATGATGTTCCCTTTTTAAGATGAAGATCTGTTTCATTTCATCTGACAAAAAGGCTTTTTAAATTAAAGCTAGGAAGCTCATCGGACAACAATAGAGCTCAGAATGTTGAAGAAGGGCAACTATTGAGGAAAAAATCTATCCACAGTGCTGGTAATAGTCCTCCACAAAGCGAAGATGCTTTTCATTTTGAAGAGGTATTATTGTGTATTGTGTCTATTTTCGTTTCATATGGTTTACATAAGAAAGAAATTGACTGACTATTTGTTTGAAATGAAGTGGGGTGGCATTTCTTCCAAAGATATTGATGAAGCACTTATACTTGAGACTACACTTTTTGGTGAGAATTCTCAAGGAGCTTCAAATCGCTCTTTGAATGCAACTCAACTGCAAAGTGGTCTAGAAAAAAGAACAGTTCCTGATCGGCAACCCATTTGCGGCCCTTCATCACTGCCTCTTCCGGAAAGCCGATTGCTTAAAGAGCAACAGGTTTTTTCTGCTGGCTATAACCTATTGGTAGCTCAATTCTGTTAGCCACAAAATGATTTGATCTTGTTTTTGGCAGGATGCGGAGTATCTTGCGTCCTTGTTGTTTGATAAGGAGAAGGAAGAAAAATCTCACAAGAAAATGCTCAATGAAGTGGTAATGGAAACTTTGCAGTTTTATGGGGACTTTTTTCTTGTAGTGTTTGATAAGGAATTTCATTTATACTGACTATTTTGCATTTTCATTCTTGTGAATTGTCATGTTTTTCAAGTTATATAATGCCATATGTATTATTTTTTCATGCCACATTTACAATATTGTACGAGGTAGAAGTTATTTTACTTTCCAAGAGTTATATGTTTACAGAGTTAAGTTATGCAATCTGAAGATAGGGATTCCTGTCTATATTTTAGTATATTGGATGATAGATTTAAATATCAAACAGATTGCTTAGTTGGGTATTAAGTAATAAAAAAATTGTGGTTGGTAATTAATTCCTGAAAGTGAATAATGCAAGGTTGAAATATCAATGCTGGAGATTTTGTATGTGGTCCAAATGTAAGACATTGCGCATTCACTTTATGCCTTAGTGATGAATGTGGGTATTGGTATGGCAGCTATAAGGAATAACTGCTGAACCAAGTAAACCTTGTAACCAGAAAAGAAATACAAGAACGTGAATATCTTTGGTTCTGTTATCTTGAGATTCTTGACTGCTTGCATAATTTAGCACATTTTGATGGAAACGAAGAAATAATCTGGAACAATTATCACATTATTGACGTTAATGTGTTAATGGAATAGTTAGTGGATTTTAACATTGTTATGATTGCTCAGGCGTCCTAGATTTGCAGATCCTTTAATCCATATATTGATTGTTGATTTTTTACTGATCATTCTAGCATTCAGGTGCCTGTCTCCATTTTCATGTTATGTATATACATTTATTGCTTAAATTAATGTTTTATGACGACAGGAATGTGAAAGAAGGTTAGCCGCTAAAAAAGCTTCCCTTCCATGTGAACCAGCATCAGATGATGAGAATGCAGTGACTCTTCTTGTACGAATGCCAAATGGAAGCCGCCTTGGTCGTCGCTTTCTCAAGTCTGACAAACTTCAGGTAAAGGTCATAAATGTGCTCAAGTCCAAACGCGTTCTCTTGATCCAACTAACTACGAGTTGTTCCTTTGTAGCTTCTCTTTGACTTCATAGATATTAATGGAGCAGTGAAGCCTGGCACTTACAGAGTGGTAAGTTTCTTCTGTTCTCGCCTGTTTTCTTGATAGAACATCAGAGTAAACTTTTTATGCATGTGCCCCTCAGTTTTACTTTGACAATCTGATGGTTTACGCTTTGGAACACTCTCTTGTTCTCACTCTGTGCCTAAATCCCACTTGAAAGGTGCTTTGATTAGGGTCCTTTGATTTTCAACAAAAGTAGTTTGTTAAGGGAAAAAAAAGTAGTTGGACGAAACAGTGTCGATATGAATACACTGCTTCCAGATTCTTGGCCACTAGTTCTTCGAAAGGTCACAAAATCACTAATTACCTTTTAATAGTATAGTTTGCAAGTGTTGACTAATGGATTTTGGGTTCCATATATCCTAATACACTAGAATTTTCATTGCACCTTGAAACTAATTTTTCAGTCTTGTGGTCAAGTTAGTTTTCCTTATGACTTAGTGTAGTACGAGAGCCAGCCAGTGAACTTTATAAGAATATCATATATATATATATTTATATATATGTATATATATTTGACAAAACTTATTGTTAGTAAGATTTCATTGGCAGCAGTAGGCCATCAACTAGGACCTTTTGTTTCGGTTATTGTCCACTGTTATGATCGTCATGTCATGTTTACTTTTCTTTTTAGCGTTTGGCATAGCTTATTTGCTGGCTTTGATCAGGATAATGCAATGAAGCAAGCTGGAGATGAAGCTTTTATTTTCTATTGTTTTTTTGTAACACCAAGTGTGCCATTAGAACCTATAAAACTCAAGCCTTGTGCCTTCTAAAATATTCTGCTACCAACATGATAATATTATCATTGACAATCCGTTTAAGCTTGAAGTTAAAGGTCAAGTATAAAATAATTGCCGTTAGTATTATTTCTTATCGAATACCATCTCTCCAACTAAAGATTGTGCCGTTACATTTGTCATTGCTACATTTGTAATGACAGGTTAGGTCTTACCCTCGGCGCGCTTTCAATGTTGACGATGGCTTATTGACTTTGAGCGAACTCGGCCTGACCAACAAACAGGAAGCCTTATTTCTGGAGTTGATTTAGCCCATGCTTTTCTTGAAAGTACGCACCTAAACGTGGAGTTCTACGCAGTTTGTAAGGTGAACTTTATTCAGAAAGCTCCTAAAATTCAGGTAAGAGTACTTTAAATTTGAGAGATGGTTGCCCTGTTAAAAGCTGAAGATGGCGAGTAAAGTCTATATATGATCTGGCATAACGTACATATTGATAGCCTTCTCGCACACGTAATATATACTTATTTACCAAAAATATATACTTATATATATATACACATATCTGATTGTACTTTCCGTGAGAGATCCATATCATGGCTTTAATGGCAGCAGTTTGCGGTGGATTCTAACCATTGATGAATGTTTTTCAGTTTATTAGGAGACAAACCGCATCAGTCTTTTGAAAAAAAAAAAAACATGAAAAAATAAAAAATGAAAACAAAAAACGACAAATGAAAATTTTCTTTTTGTTGAAGTTATGAAAAATTTCTGCTTCTTTAATCTGTAGATTACTATTCAATTGTTAGTTATTGAAAAAAAAAATAATAAACCAAAAAAAGGGGAAAAAAAAAATGAAGACAAGTTGAAGCAAGCAGCGTCTATGAACTACTCTTAGCTCCTCTGTGTTTCTTCTTTGGAGACTGGATTTGAAGATGTCCAATACTGCTTGGTGGCCAACAAGACCTTCTCTCTCCATTTGGGTCCATTTTCGTGGTCTACAATGGTTGTTGTGAATTGCATGGCGGTCACCATGGGCCTGATCTTCATTATGAGATCTACATCATCCCTGATTATCACACTTCCTTGTGGCCTCAAAATTCTATCCATTTCCAAAAGAATATCTTCCATTTCACACCTGCCAAAATACAAATTTATAGAAAAATTAGTCTTTGCATTAATAATGCTTAGATTAGATATTTGAAACTTTAAGTATTTGATTAGATCTCCGTCTTAACTCCAATCAAACTGTATTTTTATTTATTTTTCTGAAAAGTCAACAAAAATTATAATTAATTTTTAAAAATTAAATTTAACTCTAAGTTAAAATTTTAATTCTAACTCACAATTTTCTACTATAATTGGGTAATTCAAAAAAAAAAAAATTCTTCTAACTGTTGATATATAACTATAATATGTGTGTGTATATATATATATAGAGAGAGAGAGAGTATTTTTCATTAGCAATTACCTGTCCTTGTAGAGGGTAAAAACTGATTCAGCGTGAATAAAGTCATAAGTTCTTGGATAAGTAGACATGGCTTCGCACCTACCACAAGAAAAATTTATGGTCAGCAAAATTTTCATGCAATATTATCGAACAAAAACAGTAATTATCTTTTATATAAAAAACCTGGTTTTCTCATTCGTATAGCAAAGTTAAGTCAAAATAAGCAAATCAGTTGAAAACGGTAGTTGTCAAATCGATTAAAACAAGAAAAATTCTAACTTGAAAAAGTCAACATATTGGAAAGTTACCATAAGGGAAAAAAGGGCATTACCAGTTTTGGTAAGTTCCAATCAACCCACGCTCATAGATGACACCAAGAGTGTTATTCTCAGCCTCCACAGGGACGGTGTTCATAACCCAAACGGGATCGTCGATCAGTGCAGTAGCAAAGCCTCCCAAGAAGGCGTTCATGTCGAGCAAATTCCGGTACCTTCCTCTCTCAGCCAATTGGCCGTCATACTTCTTGTAGTACTCCACTCTCTTCTTCCACATCTCTGTGTTTTCCCGGAAAATCTTGGCACTAATTCCTTTCAAACTCCCGCTGCTGATCCTTGGAGGGACCGCATTCAGCCTCTCCGGCCATTTTGCTAATTTCCCACCCGCAACTTCTTTAACATCAGTCACCTTTGGCAGCGGGGTCAAACAATTCTCCATTTTTATGTACCTACAAAAAAATTTATATAAAAAAAAAAGGGTGGTTAAGTGAAAATAGTCAGCTCTGGAAATGCCCTTTTGTTCATGGCAATAAAGAGTTCTAAGTTAGAGCAGCCAAAGAATTTAGCCTCAAGTCGTTGGGGCAGGTTAACAATAAAGTAGAAGTATCAATAAACCGAGTAATAAAATTATAGGCATTTGACAAATAGCATAGCCAAAACTGTCTTCTACCATTTTTCATAGCCTACCACAAAATTCTCTGAAACCGTAAATTAAGTATCTTGAAAGCACATTACCATCCGCTGTCTGGATCTTGATCTCGACAGAAGCGTGGTTTCTTGAAAACCCTCCTGGTCTTCTCACAGTGAGCATGGTTTGTTGGTTTCTGCCAAATAGCAAGATCATCCTTCTGTACCAATTTCTTCCAGCACATGCTTTTTGCTACAGCCTCAATCTCAGACTGCTCGGCGTTGAGATCTTCTTTGGTTCTTTCCCAGCCTTTCCAGTGTTTCTCCCAGTTTATCGGTGGACCGGACAAAATCCAATATCCGCCAGGACGCAGAACTCTATCAATCTCGATTAAGTAAAGCCCATCTGCACAAATCAACTTAAAATTCAGTTACAAGCATGTTTGTGACATAATATGGAAAAAACTTGGAATTCAATGCAGTATTGCCACTTGAATATAACTTCACTAAATTAGATTCGAAAGATTTGAAATCGGAGAAAAATTTGTTACCATATTTGCCCCAAGGAATTAGGCAGCGAGAGCAATGCGCCATGTCAAATGCCCTTGAAGGGTAAGGAAGTCTGATGGAGGCAAGGACTCCAATCAGAGCAGGAACTCCTCTTTCAAGAGCGAATTGGACTTGCGCCTCATGGCTGTCTCTTGGTGCAAACGACATCGCCAGGATGTCCCGTGACAGTAGGTACGCCCCCCAGCTTGCAACCTGAAAAATATGTATGCGCACATTCAGTAACAGAACAATGTTAGTGCTACAGTTTCCGGTTTCTTATGCCACGTTTGTTAAACAAATTTTAACGTTACAAAAACTAATTTTATACCAAATGTAAAGTTTTACATTCAAATATAATTATTTTCAACAGTGCTATAAAAACAATTATTATTCAAAAGTTTTTTAAAACAGTCACATTAACTTTTCAACCCTAACTATTTATCTCTATTTTTACCAATCACATCAATTTTTTAACTTTAAAATACTTTTTATCTAAATATACATTTTATTTAAATACAAAACAAATACTTTTTAATTAAATACAACACTAAAAGAAAAATTATATTCAAACGTAATTAAAACATAGTGCGTTTATCAAATACCCGCTTAATTTGTTCGATCAATATTACAGAACAGTTGCGAGTGAGACAAGCCCTTTTCGTGTTTATGTTGATCAACTGTCTATAAATTATGCAGGAGACGTGAGTCAAATCACAGTGCAGTAATTGAAGGAAAGATGACATGAAACCAATACATATCTGCTTTGTAACTCCATAACAAAGTCAAAGGCATTTTTATTTTGTGACTAGATAATGGAAAAAAAGTGCATTACAAGGTCGTTTAGTAAAATATTCACGGACAGATTATTTAGAGATAAACAATTCTTGTTTGCTAATTAATTTTAACAAAAATTATTAACCACTCCCAACTTTATGAAAGTGCAAAGTTTGCTGTGAACTAGTTTCTCTCCTATTGTTCAACTCCTAGTTCTTACCTCCATAGTCAAAACGGTTACACATATAGTCTCTCTCTCTCTATATATATATAAAATGTGAGTATATATATAGAGAGAGAGTGCAAGAACATACAAAATGTGAGTATTTTTGGTGTCCAAATGTCTAACAAATCTCATATGGATGCCAGAGGTGGGCTCACCAATAACTCACCTAAAGTTACCTTTAACTTTGACTGAACTCAGTATCTGATTTCAGAACCGTTTCTTAATAACACCAACTATTTACTTATCAAGTTGAATATGCACTTTTTAGTTTTTGGTATCATAATCAAATATTGACGCAAAAAGGCCAACCAAAAAAAAAAAAAAGGAGGAAAGGTGTGAAAAAAAAAAAGGAAAATTCTTATGTACGAGAACAAAGCAAGCCCAATTACTCTTTTTTTTTTTTGAGTTAAAAAAAATCAAAATCTTTAAAATAAAAAAAATAAAAAAAAGGCCATGCCACGTAAAGGCCCGAAGAAAGACAATATATAAAATATGGACAAATGTAATTAAGACTTTTTTTTTGTTTATTTCAAAGGGCAAATTAAAGAAATATCCCCCACAATTTCAAACCCCTATCTCATGACCAAAAGGTAAATTGTAACTGAAAAAGCATGACCAAATTAATACACATGTAACACAGATTCAGCCAAAAATAAAAAAATAAAAAATAAAAAAACGTAAAATTCAGTTACAATTCTAAATACAATGAGTAAGCATTCAGCAATTTTTTTTGCTTTTCCCAAAGAAATGATTAATTTCTCTACATTTATTCCTAAAGTCCAATCAAAATTAATTTTATTTAATCAAAATTAATCCCACGGAAACAAGAAAGAAAAGAAAAGAAAAATTCCCAAAAAAAAAAAAAAAAAAGTTTACTACATACTCCACAGCCGGTGTCAATGGCGGTCCTAATGGAGCCGTCTTCAAGATTGATGAGCTTTCCGATGTCGTCTATATACGCGTCGGCGCCATGGGGAAACATCGTACCGCCGCCGGGGAACGTCAGCCGCTGCGTGTTCTTGTCGTAGTGAACCCAATTCTGCTCCTTCTTCTCAACCGTCAGCTCCTTGTGAGGCACATTGCCGAACCACGCCGAGCCCCGGCTCTCCGGCCACCGGAAGGGGATCTTGTATCCCGCCGGCGCCGGAATCCGGCACCGGAGCACCTCCGCCCGAGCCGGACAGTGCCTCTCCCGGTAGATGTTCCGGTCGCGTTCGAACCTCAGCGACCTCGAGATGTCCTCGCACGGCGTGTACTCCGACAGCTCCACAGCGCACAGCGGGAAGTGAGGCGCACGCGCCGCCGTGGAGGGGCCGAGACCGGCGGAGGGGGAGTCGGAGGAGGCGCGGTGGTGGGAGGCGAAGTCGAGACGCGTGGAGTTGACGCTCCGGAGGAGGGGCAGGCAGGGAGGGGGCTGGTGTTGGGGGTGTAAGACGACGGAGACGGGGACGGTGCCGGTGGGGCGGCGCCAGAAGCCGAGGAGGTAGCAGCCGCTGCAGAGGATGACGCCGGCGACGAGAGCGTAAAGCCTGGTTCTTTTGGCCCTCATGATCATCGACATGGTCGACGACAACCGGAGTCGATTGGTTTCGACCATTGTTTCTCTCTCTTATTCTCTCTCTGTCTCTCTCTCTAGCTTTCTTGATTCCTTTTCTTTTCTCTTGGGTGTGTTGTGGAAGAATCTTGGAGCTATGAAACCAATGAAGAAGAGTGAGAGGAGCGAAATGAAACGCAGTGTTGGGGGGGCTTTATATGGTATGTTTGGAGTGGTGGCTGATTTGGTTTTCGAGGTTGATATCATGAGGTGTGAAAAAAATAAAAATAAAAAATAAAAAAGAAGTTAACTAGGGAAGGTTCCAAGACCATTAAGTGAAACTAATATCCCAAGGTAGCCACTAGGACTAGTCTAGTTAATGAAAAATAGAGATAAGGATTACGATAAAGTCTAAAATATTAAAGAGATAATGCATTGAGGTGCTTAGTTACTAATTTACCCAAAAAAAAATTATTAACATGTTAATACGTAGCATCTTCTGTTAATATATGTCAATTGTAATAAAAGTTTTAAAATATAATTTAATTATAAATAAAACTAGATTATGTTTAAGACTTGATTGGTTTTTTTTTTTTTAAATGAGGTTACTGGATTTAAGATTAATCCTAATTTCATTTTTAGTCCTTGAATAATAGTTCTAATTTATTTTTGAGTAGTATCAGATACATTAACTTTAATCTTAGCTTTTTAAGTACTAACTTATGTATCATACTTTTATTAGTAGATGTAATCAATTAAAGCGCTAATGTTTTAAATATTTATTAATAAAATAATAATAATTCATATATTATATAGATTGATATTCAAAAATTGAGATTAAAATTAGTATTTCTAGTATTTTTTTTTATTTCTTAAATTTTAAAAGACTGTAAAAGTAGTAATCAAATTATTAATTTGTCTTATAAAAGTCTTTTTTTTTTAACTTATAAAAATTAGGCTATAATTAGCATGTGAATGTCAAGTGTACTTTAATTAAGGTTATTTTTACCATAATAATGCTATAATAAAAGTGTTTTGAGAATTTACAACTGTCAAATTAAAATATAAAACATGAAAATGACATCATTAATTCTGATTTGTCCAGTTTTAAACATGAAAATGAAAGAAAAAAAATTATAAGGCGCGTGGGAGGAGGACACGCAACCGAACAACTGTGTTTCGTGGAGGAGTTTAATAGTGTTGATGATAAATTTGAGTGTGTTTGAATTTTTGGAGCATACTTCTATGCATTTTTATTCTTTTTTCAGTGGATTTTATTATTATTATTATTTTTCATATTCTTTTAAATTAAAATTCAGAAATTTAAACTACATACTTTAGGTGAAATCAATACGTGATACTGTTATCAGATTATATTTGTAATTATATATATTTTTTTATTTTGAGTTTGGAACTACATTGTTTTTTTATATTTGGAGTTTGGATTTTTTTACTTTAAATTTTGAATATTTTCAATTCACTCAAAAAAAAAATTTCAAGTTTATAGTTTTGGAATTTCAAATTTATATAGAATTTGTACCGACTTTATTTTACGTCAACAATTATTTTGACCCTAATTGGTGAATTTATATTTATATAATGTATAGATAAAGTTAATTAAACATTAAATCATGAATTATTTCTTTAATCATAATCTTAGAAATAGTATTTTTGCTCTTTTTTTCGTTTTTTTTAAAACACTAATGCCTAATTTAAATTCTAATACAAGCTTATCTATAATAAATTTATCAATTCTGAATTAACATGACTTTTAAATTTAAAATGTCCTTTTTTTTTTAATTTAGATGGGTATTCAAACTCTACACCAACTATATTTGCAACTATTAAAATAGTTTTTAGGTCATTTTATTTTATTTTTATAAATTCAAAATGCAGATATAAGATAATTAAATCACCTTTCTCTTTCACGGTAGCGTTGTATTATATATTAGGACGTTTTCTGGTCCTTTCCTCTCTTGTTTGTTCTGTGGATGGTGATGAAACCTTTGTCTTGTTTTGTTTTGGGAATTATTTCTTTCCAAGCAAAAAAATCTTTGTTTTCTGAAAAAAGGCAATACTAGAAATAAATATAAGAAAGTTACATTCTTCTTTAATTTTGTTTCTATTTTGGGTGTTACGTAATAGTGGGCATTTCGTGTTACTGAAGCGTTTTGACATGAAATGAAACAAGTCAAAATATTAGAAAGAAGCATTTTGGGTTCGGTTTGAGTGATGAATTGTCTGGAAATCAAGTTGTCAAATTTAATTAGGATTTTTTTTTTATATTTGTAGTTTTTTTTAAAAGAAAATTTATTGTTTGTAGTTTTGATGTTTCCTAAAGTGATACTCATGACACAGAGAGAGAGAGAGAGTTCCTTTTGTAGTAAATATTTAATTAAAGTTCATATTAAGGGAAAGTCTGCATTAATGTGGGTTCATCCTTGATTTGCACTTACCTAAAAAGGCTAAAGTATAACACTAAACATAAAACTCTCTAACCTTTTTTTCTTTTTTTCTTTTTTTTAAATACCCTTCCCTTGACGGTTATATAAAAGATCATATGTTGTATTTTTGGATTGTGTCACACTTATACTTTTTTGAAATTATGATCAATTCTTATCTTTCTTCAGAAATGGTTAATTTTGATCCCAATAACCTAAACACCCTTAATATATAAAAATGGGAGAGAGAATAAGAAAACAAAAAGGGTGAAAATTTCAAATTGTAAAGGATATCTAGGTCTTTTCACAGTGAAAACAAACTTTATCCCAAAAAATATAGGAATTTACCATGGATTTAAAATGTAAATATTTATTTCTCAAAAAAAAAAAAATGTAAAGGGTTAATTGTGATAAAATTTTTAAAAACCTCAAAATGCAAGGTATAAAAACTATATAAAAATAACCCTTTTCAGCGTTGGATTTCTAGAGGTAAAGTTTTTTTTTTTTTTGGTTTAATATTTCATGAATTTCTTAGTTTTTTTTTTAATTGCAATTGAAGTTGAATTAAATATGTAGTCAAAGAAAAAAATTATTATTATTATTATTATTAGATTATATCCTCCACTTCATAAAAGGTTAGCTTGAATCCACATCCGAAGCTTTTGTTTTAGCCATCCTTTCGAAATTCCAAGTTAAACTATTAGAATTTTGGGCAGGAAAAGAAAAGGCAAAGGCTATTATAAATATATACGAGAAAATTAATAAATTCTAAATATTTAAACTGTGTTGACATAATAAGTTGGTCATATTATATGCGTGTATATATATATATTGTAGATTTATATATACTTGTATGCATATCTATATTATCATTGATTATTCGAATGTAACATTGACTTGTTTTTAACTTAGCTCGCCGGATTCCTAGAAGATAAAGAAATAGCATACAACGTTTTCTTCTTTATTTTTATTACGTTTATTTTTAATGACTAAAAGTTTGAGAAGAGGGATATTGGCTTTAGTATATTCACGAGATTTATAAATGAAATGTTGTAGGTGTTGATACAAATATTTGTTGAAAGTGTTAACAATGAGTTGTATTCTTATGTGAAAAATGCATATAATAATACAAATTAAAAACAATCTAGTTATAATTTTATATTATAGTTTTATATTCAATCTTATTTTTAATAAATGAAGAGTTCAAATCTTTAACTCTAATATAAAAAAATAAAAAAAAACTCAAACTTCAAATCACATATCTAAGAATGGTTTTTTTTTTTTTTGGCTTAAAAGTTCCTACTCGGACTTTCTCCTTTTTCCACTCTTCCCAACATGGTATAAGAAACAAGGGTTATTGTTGTTTTATTATTATTATTATCATTATTATTATTATAAATAGACACAAAAGTCTTCACGGCAAAACAGCAGTTCGGAAATGTTAAAAAAAAAAAAAAGGGTTGAGAAACCGGCCATTGACTTTGAGGGTCCCTCGTTCTCACAGGCTGAACATAATAAAGTTTAAATAAGAAAATAATAATAAAACAAAGAGAGAAGAGACGAGAAGAGAATACAAAAATTTTTAATGTAGATATCTACGTCCATGAGTTAGAAATAAGAAAAGAATTTTTTAGTAAAGAACACTATAAATGGACTTGTATATAAATATAAGTTATAACATATAAAATTAGATAAATTTCTTAATATTAGGGAATCACTTAAAATCATGAATATTTTAAATTATAGTAAATACAAAATATTCTTAAAAGATATTTAAATAATATATTGTATTCTCGTTATATTTGAATATAATATATATTTAAATAAAATTTATTTATGTTGAATTTAAATATAATGTTTGTTTAAAAAAAAAAACATTTGAATTGTATTAAAATATTTATTTGTATTAAATTCAAATGTGATAATTGTTTGGATAAAAAGTATTTGAATTATATATAAATATTGAGGGAGCGTTTGGATTACGCATTGCATTTGAATATAATATGTATTTGGATGAAAAGTATTTATATTGTATTTAAATGCAATGTTTGTTTGGATGAAAAATATTTGAATTATATTATATGTGATGTGATTGATAGAAATAGAGAGAAAGAGAGGAGAGAGAAAGACAATATATAATATGATTGGTAAAAATAGTAAAAAAGTGGAATGGTAAATAATAATTGTATTGTATTTAAATTGTGATGTAATTGATAATTGAATGTAATACTTTTGTATTTGGATGAAAATTATATTGTGTTTAAATGTAATGAGATCATAATACTCTTATCAAATGCCCCCTCGATATATGATGTAATTGATAAAAGTAGAAAGAAAATAAAAAGAGAAAACGAGAATATGACATAATATCAACAAAAATAATAAAAAAATAAACTGATAAATAATAATTATATTAAATTTAAATTATAATATAATTGATATTTTAATATAATATTTTTATATTTAGATAAAAATTATATCACATTTAAACGACCAAATGAGCTCTTGTCAAAGATAATTTTATATAAAATATTAACTTTCTCAAATATCTAATAATATCTTTCCTTATAGATCCAGTGTTCCACACGTTTGGTTGAAGCGCGTATGGTTCTTGAGATTGAGCATTTTTTTTTTTTTTGGCCCTTTTCTTTTTATGGAAGATTTGGTACACAACTTCTGCAAGTGAAAAACACACACACACACAAAGTATTATGGAAGCTCCTATTAGATATTTTTTTTTGCTGGCGAAATAAAAGAAAAGAAAAAGAGATCCTATTGGATATTTTTTGCTGGCCAAATAAAAAGAAAAGAAAAAGAAAAAGAAAAAGAAAAAGTAAAGAGTAAAAGGAACACAATGGGAACATCCAATTAGAGCTCCCATGCAAAGAAAGCCAATACATGTGAACCGAGCAACTTTTGAGACAAAAAAAGCCATCTGGGACTCCAGAGTGCATGGCACTCAAAGTACTAACTGAAGTGCAATTACTGCTGCTGGTGAACACTCACGACAATTTTTGGCCCCGGTTGGGACTAATTCAAGGAGTAAGAGGGGAGTTGGGAGGTGTTTGTATATTAGTTTTCGAGTTTGAAATCAAAGTGCGTTTTTTTTTTTTTCTTTTAAAGGAGATCTGCTTTAATAATTAAAAAATATTGAAGATATCAATTTTAATTTTAAATTTTAAATATCAATTTATGTGATACGTGAGTTGTTATTCTTTTGTTAGTAAACATTTTAAATATAAAAGTTATGGATTCATCCCCATGTATATTCCTATTTGTATATCCTTTTACGTCTTTCATGGCTCTTCAAAAAATGTGCCTTTCCAGGCTCTTAAATTGAGAGAGGATATCCATGATGGAATGTGACGGGGGCATCCCAAAGAGCTGAATATTTTAATTAAAATATAAGTCCTTTTGGACATTTTTTTTCTTAAAAAAAACTATTTTAGAATATATATTTGGAGAAAAAAACTGTTTATAGATAAAAAATATAAAAGTTAAAAAATTTTTTAGAAAAAAAATTAATATAGATATTATTTTTTTCTCTCAAAATTTTATGTAATTTAAAAATTATATTTCATTTGAATTTGTACATGTAAAGTTATGGACAGTATTTTGTAAATATAAATTATAAAAAATGATGATGAAGTGAAAAAAAATTGTTTTGAAGACTATTTTTTGAATCGCAAACGACTTCTAAGTCATATCATATTATTAAATTAACATGAATATGAGATCAAAATAAAGAAGTACACGTGAGAGTTACATCCTAAAATTATCAATTTCCACAACAGTTGACCATCGTATCCATACACCACAAAGATATGATTATTGCATTGATGAGTATGCCTTCATCCTCCTCCTCTTAGGATTTTCTATACAGGATCTTGTACCGTCAATCTATTGCGTAACGATTAAGTACGGTGATATGAATATAACTAAACTCATCCTTCAGCACAACCTTTTCTTTTCCACTAGCGAGCTCCAAATTTCTTTTTATAAAAAAGAAAGATAAGATGATACTAATATCTTTGTCGTGTTTCTTAAAAAAAAAAAAAAATCATTTATATTACAATTAAAAAAAAAGTTAATAGTAAAATGATTCGAAAAATTATATTATAATACCTTACACTTTTAACGGTTTAATAAATTCTCAAAATTTTTAATTTTTAATAAATAATTTGTTTTCAAATAACTGATGTTAACTTTATATGAAGACACATGTAAGTAGGTCACATGACAATGACATGAACTCACGTGGAATCAAACAAATTGTACTAAATAGCATTTTGCGAAATTAAAGTAAAAATGGAAAAATTTTAAAAAGAGGAAAAATTTTAAAAGGAGGATTTTATATCGAGACAAGCTTTTTTAACTTATGAATGAAGTAATATCCGATGGTTACCTGTGGTTTGGTTATATGTGGGCCCTATTAAGACATAGCAAAAGAAGGAAAATAAAGCATTCGATCCGGTCCCTTCAAGTTTGGTTAATGACGTCGTTTTGAGAGTGGAACGACAAGTGATGTCGTTTTATCTTTTTAATTTCAATTTCTTTTGTTTATGGATTTAGCGTTTGGTCATATTTGTGTTCAACTCAACTCAAGAGTTGTTTGGTAAAAGTTTTGTATTTTAATATTTAAATGTAATATAATTTTACACAAAATGTAAAGTTTTACATTTAAATACAATCCCTTTTAATTGTGTTACAAAAACAATTATTATTCAAAAGTTTTTTAAAATAATCATATCAACTTTTTAACTCCACTATTTATCTCTAGTTTTATCAATCACATCAACTTTTCAATTATAAAATACTTTTCATCCAAATACACATTTTATTCAAATACAAAACAAATACTTTTTAACCAAATACAACACTCAAAAAACAAATTACATTTAAACACAATTAAAACTCAAAACGTTTACCAAACGTCTCATCAATTGGGTGGTATTATATTGGCAGCAACTTTGGTTTCAAACTGCTATGGTTCTTCGGCTCTGTTCGAAGACAACGAAGAAGAAGAAGAAGCTCAAATTTCAATACTTCGAGTAAAAAGGCAACCACGACGGGCTCTTTTTCTTTGTTGCTCCTTTTCCCTTGGAGGTGGTTCTGATGTATTTGTTGCATTGGGGTTGTTTGGCCTTTGGCCTCCTTTGGTTGAATGAATTCAACTTAAAAAAAAAAAAAATTGTTCTTATCCACACCCTTTATGACTCTATACAAGAGGATTAGATCAAGGATGTGTGCTGTGGTGATTTTTTTAAATGAAAACCAACATCGTTTATTGGTTTCCCAGCCCTTAGTAAAAAAAAAAAAAAAAAGATTAAAAAAAAGACTCCTCTGTTCGTTATTTCATGTTTGAGGTTGCAACTTCGAACGAAAAATATTAAAAATTTTAGATAATTGGTATGCTAAATCTAGTGCAGGAAAAATCTAATTCAAATAATAATAATAAAAAAAGAATCAAATGAGAGAGAGAAATAGAGAGAGACAGAAGATCCCTCCCAAACGCCCGATGTCGCTTCCGAACATGGAAAAACCAAACCTCGTAAATCATTAATAGTTTCCAATGAAACAGAGAAAGGAGATAGGGAGCAAAAGGTTAAACGCTTTGTCGTTTGGAGGAATATAGCTAAAGGTGGGTATGAACTTTTACGTTGTATTTAGTTCGGCTTTTTAATTTAATTTAGTTTATAAATTAAGTTAAATTGATTATTTTAATTTAATTTAATTTAATTTGATTTGTATTAGAAATTATAAAAATAGAGTTAATTTGTTTTAAAAATTATACTGAAATAGTGAAAGTAAAGATAAGAAACAATGAAAATAAGTTTTATCAATGTATTGAATGCAATTTGTATTTGGAGGAAAATCATTAGCATTGTATTTGAATGCAATGTGTGTTTGGAGAAAAAGTATTTGAATTGTATTTTAATAATAAATATGTGATATGATGGGTAAAAGTGTAGAGAAAAAAGAGAGAGAGAGAGAATATGTGATGTAATTAATAAAAGTAATAAAAAAAGTGAAATAATAAATAGTGATTGTGTTAGATTTAAAATGTGATGTGATTGGTATTTGAATGAAATGTTTTTGTATTTGGGGGAAAATTACATTGCATTTAAATACAATGCCAAAAAAAATTGTGTCCCAAACGCCATGTAAGTTATAACCAACTCGATTAACTTAGTTTAATGTGTAAACTAGATAAGATTATAACGTGAAATCAAAGGAATCCTTAAGATTTCACTGCATGAAGCCACACCTTGACAACTACAAGCCTCGTATACATAGGCCTTCAAATTGTCATCCATAAGCCTCATCTACGTAGCATAGGATCGATAAAATTTTACCAATTTAATGAAGTAAAGGTAGCTTACTCCATGATAGAAATCTCTATTTTAAAATATTTAAAATAAATAATAGTAGATAGTAAATTTATTAAGTAAATAATCAATTCTTTACTTTTAAAACTTGCTACAATTATTCGTAAGACAGACTACTTTCGAAGTTTTAAAGAAATATTTGACAAACGCTTTTTAGTGTCTTTATATTTAAACGTAATACAATTTTATATTAAACATAAAATTTTGTATTCAAATACAATTATTTTCAACAGCATTACGAAAATAATTACTATTTAAAAGTTTTTTAAAACAATCACATTAAATTTTTAACTCTAACTTTTTATCTTTATTTTTACCAATCACATCAATATTTCAACTCTATAATATTTTTTATTTAAACACACATTTCATTCAAATACAAAACAAATATTTTTCAGTTAAATACAACACTCAAAAAACAAATTATATTCAAACGTAATTAAAATATAATATGTTTACCAAACAATCCACGAGACTTTGATAAGTGATCGATGGGTTCTTAAATTAAAAAAAAATAAAGTTAATAAATATTTTTCAAAAAAAAAAAATAAAGCTAAAAAAAATTGTCCCTTCAGGGCTCCCTGACCTCTCTCTTCCTCTCTCTTTGTTGTTTTGCCAGTTGGAGAGCTAGAGGATTTTACTTGGGGCCACGGCTGCGGAGGGGAGTTGATGCGTAGAAGGGAGTGGGAGCGACCAGATCGAGGCTCCCGACTTCGGGTGCTTGTGCGATAATTTCGCGATAGCGTCGTGGTGCTCGGTTGATAGTTTCGCAACAACGAGCGGAGGTTCAACTCGCAATGGAAGAGTCTGGCCGACGTCCGGCGGGTGGTGGGGGTTGGCGCATTGGGCTCAAGTGGATATGGATTTGGGAAATTGGCTCGCGACGAGGGAAGGAGGTTGATGTGCGATCTCTTTCATATGCAGCGGCGTGGGTTTTGGGTTGGGGAGGCATGGGCTGGGCTTGGGCTTGGGCTTGGGGAATGGAGCTGGGTTTGGCTCACAACAGAGGAGGGGGGTTGATGCAGGCGCGGCCTCTCCGTTCGCGGCGACGTGGGCGGGGATGGTGGTGGGGGGAGGTTTTTGGAATCAATAGCAGGTAAATCATCATCGACGTCCGCCATTTTCAAAGGTTGCAAATCTGGTGTTGCAAATTTGAGTTTTCGCACGGTGAATCTTTTCCATTGGTGAGTTGGTGGTTTCTTTTTATTTATTTACTTATTTATTTTTGGTTATGGTTATTTTTTAAATAATTTTGTTAAGAGTAATTTATGGATCATTTGGTGTACGTGTTGCGTTTTAATTATATTTTGATTATAATTTATTTTTTGAGTGTTATATTTGATTGAAAAGTATTTGTTTTATATTTGAATAAAATGTGTGTTTGGATGAAAAGTATTTTAGAGTTGAAAAGTTGACGTGACTGGTAAAAATAGAGAAAAAAGTTAAAGTTGAAAAGTTATTGTGATTATTTTAAAAAACTTTTGAATAGTAATTATTTTCATAACATGATTGAAAATAATTGTATTTGAATGTAAAATTTTAAGTTTGATGTAATATTATATTACGTTTAAATACAACGATACTAAAAAAATATTTATCAAACATCCCCTTAATAAAATAAACTAAAACTTAAAACCAAATCTACGTTTCCGTCCAGTGTTTAACATATGTTAACAAAAATGATTAACTTGCATCCTTTCCAAGAATTTAGAAATTTATTAAAAAGAGAAAAAAAGAAATTTAAATGCCAATTGATTACTTATATAAAGTTTAAAGATCACGTGAGTATTTTATCTTTATTTAATAAAAAAAGAAAGCTACTAAATTCTTTCTCGTTAGATTTTTTTTAATGAAAAAAAAAATCCTAGATTTTGTTAATACATTAAAGGAGCAAAGACTGTCGTGTAATTATATAACACCCAAGCGCCATGCGGCACGCCAAACTATCCTAGCTCAAGCTTGTTATAATTGGTTCCAAGTGGCATGTGAATCTTGTTGGATTGGAGTACAACTCCAAACACCCTATTAAAGTGGGTCTATAGCCTTATCAAAATCCTGGCGAACAACATCCTTCTTATTAATGACAAGGCAGAATTTTTGTAGAAGTTAATAATGAAACTCGAGCAATGCTGATAATCTTTTGTACTAAGCAAAGGCGCCATGGTGCTTTGTCGGTCGTTTCTATGGTCTAGGCACCATTTGGTGACATCATTGGCAACATGCCTGCAACACCACGATGCCCAACGGAGGGTGCTGCTGCACCGGCATTGCAGCAAGGTGCAGCTGCAGCAAGGCACACTATGCTGCCTAGTTTGAAAAAAATTTAAATTAAAAATTTTAAGAGGTCAACTTAGTGGGTTTTCTAGGATTATTTTTGATTATTAGATTATCATTTAACTTTCAATCTTCAGCCTTGAGTACTTGAGATTAATTATTAAAAGCCTAAAACTATCAGTTAAACACATTTGATGTAGTTATTCAAAATTCTTGCAGTCTTTCTCTCCTAAACTACTTTCTTCTTCCTCCCCTTAGAACATCGATTTTGTTTGAATTCCACCACCCAAACCTTGAAGATTTGCTTCTTTTAAGAGCTTTTTAGGCTTGATTTTATTGGAAGTTCAAGATAATTTTACTTTATATGTTGGTTTTGAGGATTTTGAATTTTTAGGGTTTTGATAAAATTAAGAGATTGCTAAATTATTGAATTAGATGATTAAATTGATAAGGTAGAGTGATAAATTAAAGGACTAAAATATAGAATTTCAAATTATGGATGGTAATTCCAAGGAATTGAAATTCTAGGGTTTATGAAGATTTGGAAATATGGGGATTTTATGATTTTTGGGATATTTTAGGATTTTTCCTAATTGAAGAATATTGATATTATGGGTTTGTAATATGAATTTTGTTAAGAGCAAGCGAATTAAGATTCTGAAGCCTCATGTTACCAAATTAGCGAATTTTATAAGTTTGTTCGACAAGATAAATACATCTCTGACATGTAATATGTTAATTTTAAACTTAATTAAAGTTCATAATTGGTGTGATTTTCATGAAATACATTATTTATATTTATTGTGTATTTTATTAATGTTTCAATGAGATTTAAAAAGGAAGTTTTATTTATGCAAGTCAATATATATATATATATAGTTATAGTAATATATCTCTCTTCCCACCAACTGACAAGGGACCTCTTGCTTTTGATTTTGCTGTAAATACCATATATGCAAGTATGTATTTTTTGTTTTATATATATATATATATAAATATATAGAGGATTTCCAAGCATACATGTACTCTTCTTTCAGAAAGAGAGACGAAAACAAATCAAATGGGGACTGAAATAGACTTGCAAGAGAGAACAACAAAATGTACTAATAATGACAAGGAGAACTTTTCGCGTTTTTGTTTGCCTCTCTTAGGAATGTACAAACACATTATAAATATGCACATTGTAGAAACGCTATTTATTGATAAAGGGATTGAATTTTGGAAGGGTACCAAAGCTACAATCTCAAAGTAATTCAAACAAACTCTCAATTTTCTCTTGCAAATGGACCTTAATTTGCCAACTTGTTAGGAGAGAGAAAAAAAAATGCATGATAAAGCTTAAAACTACGTTTGATTTTCAGCCACAAATTATAATACTACTTCCAGATAAGGATTTATATAAACTTGGTTATTTAATTTAAAAATTAATCACTAAACAATTTACTACAGTTTGTGCATACATTTGATTATTAATATATTGCAATAAATAACTAATCATTACCTCATTATGGGATGGCTATATATTAAGAAGAGTTTTTAATAATTATTTCTTTTTTATAACCTGTTACAAACAAAATTATAAAGATAAATATATATCTTAATTACATTTGATGATTTGACATTATACATAACATGTTATAATAGATTAAATAATTTATATATTATATAAATTAATTAGATTTTTTTACATTTTAAATGCAATTTTCTATTTTAAATTTTAAAGAGAGTGCACGAACGATTGTCGTGGCCCCCATGTAATCACTGGCATGTATACGTAACTCAACGTCTTCATAACTTTCATCTTTATATGTCTCGTCCCATCCATCTAGCTTAAAAAAATAAAAATAAAAATAATAATAAAAAAAAAACCCTATCGATAGAACAAGTTAAAATAGAAAAAAATAGAGAACTGGAGTGGTGGTAGGTTTTTAATTAAGTGCTATGTTATTAATTGTATGGAACTATAGCGATCCTTTATTGAGCTTGAGATTTAATTTTTTTTTTCCTTCACGGTATCAGTTATTCATGAGATAATTAAAGGGCCAAATTCTACAATTGAATTTGTATTAATGGCCAATGACTGATGGATTTCTGGTGAGATGTGTATGAGATGCAGTAAATAAATGTTAAAAAATAAAGAAAAGCAAGAAAAGATAGAGGTAAAATTTTTATAGAGGTTTACCTATAATCTTGGAGGCTACGTGTTCTATGGTGCTTCGAAAATGTTCACTATGTATGACGAAAAATACAAGAGAACTCGTATAGGCTGAAAATGGGATAGAAACAATGAAAGGGACGCTGAGAATACAAAGATTCTGAGGAAAATAATGAGTATAATGTGATGAAGATGATGGGGAGCTTGGACGATTGTCAAGGGAGGTGTGTAAAATAGTGTGCATGTAAGCTAGGAGTGCGCGTAAGGTAAGGTGACTTTGATTTTGGTGAGGATGTTTATTTATTGCTGTTAGTGAGAATCCTATCACAAATAGGATTTGTATTTGAAAATTGAACCTGAATTAGATTCAAGTTTATTCAAATATTATCAACATAGGATCTTGATATTTGAATTTTACGTAATCTAAATATGTTTAACAGTATAAGGATTATCTAAATTCCTAAAATCATGGATAATTCTAAAAAATATCCAATGTAATCCCTGGGATCTCGGATTGGGACTCGCTGGTAACTAAATCTGCCCAAATGTGTATTCTGAAACTAGTCCACGACTCGCCTGAAAAGTTACACTAGGCTTATTATGTATATTGACATGTGTATGATGAGAAATGAGATATGAAATCTGATCTCAACAAGATACATGAAAGTTTCTCAAGCACTTAATGGAGTCACTACCAAGAGGAAGAGGAGGTATTAAAAATATGAGGAAACCTACAAGACAATAACTTGTTTTTATTAATAAAAAACAAATAAGAAAACAAAATCAAACATTGCCCTCTTGGGCGCCACAGAACCCGGGCGTTGGCACCCCCTCTGAAGGCGGCTCCGTCCATCACGACAACATGAAACCCATATGGGTTTCCTTTATGGTTTTTTATTTTTTTCTTTGAACCCATATGGGTTTCCTTTTTAGTCATTGTCGGATTTTATCTGGTTGTCAGGAAATTTTTCAATGGAATTTGTAATTTTTTAAAAAAAGTGTTTTTTAATATTTAATTTAATTTGTAATTTCAATTTTGAGTGAATTTTTTTAAAATACTTTTAACAATTAATTTAGTCCAGTTTGCAAATGCATCAAATATAATCTAAATAATCCAATACAGTTCAACGCATCAAATTAGGGTATTAAGTTCATTTCCAACTTGATCATTGATAAGTCCAATGCATGGCTTCATTTAGCCATATCCGTGGCCAACCAAACTTTCTCTCTATGATAACCAATTTTATTTCTCTTAAAAAAAAAAACCAATTATTTAAACATCATGGAAGAGACACATATATATTATATTGTATTCACCGTTATAAACAATTAATGAAATTTAAGCTTCAATATGAGGCGTTGGTGGCTATATTACAATTTTTAGATGCATCTTCATTTTGCTAAAGGTGTAGTTCCCCTTCGGACAAAATAATTCCTGGCTTCGTCGCTTTTCAGAGGGAAGTCTAATGTTCCATTTTAAACAAATCTTGAGTTGAACAACGGCGCTAGTGTTGAAGCTTCAATTACTCAACTGCGTCGTATGCGGCGTTGAAGCTAAATCAGTCTGCAATTCATTTCAATCTAAGGATTAGTAGTACTTGCAAAAAAGAGAAAGAAGGAAATTAGAAGAGCAGCATTTTGTGTAACTTCACTCTCTGCATTCTTGCTTTAAGAACCGCCTTTAACATCTTATTTGTTCCATCTCTTTGCCTCTGCAACACCAACAAAAGAAAAAAAAAATATATATATATATGTATGTATGTTGCAGGTTTCCGATCACATGAATTACATGAATTGTACCTCCCTTTAGTGTAATTAAGAGGATGTTTGGATAACGTATTGTATTTGTCTTGCACTTGAATGTAATATATCGAATGCAATATATAGATAAAAAGTATTAGATTGCATTTAAATATAATATTTGTTTGGATGAAAAATATTTGAATTGTATTATATGTGATGTGATTGATAATAGTAGAAAGAAAAAAAGAGAGACAAAAAGAGAGTATATAATGTAATTGGTAAAAATAGTAGAAAAAGTAAAATAATAAATAGTGATTATATTGGATTTTAAATGTCATGTGATTAGTATTTTAATGTAATATTTTTGCATTTGGATGAAAATTATATTACATTCAAACGTAATGCGAATGCAATGTGGTAAACAAACGAAGCATAATTATTCAATTAAAGATAACTGAAACAGCGATCAGGGTGTTTCTTACCTGTTGTTGTCGATAATGTACAGTAGCACGGCTTGTCAAAGACTCGTCAAGATGACCGCAAAAGCTTTTCATCTCTTGTTCTTCATCCTATGTATGTCTCTCCTGTCTGAAGCGAATTATGTATCTGTGACACATATCTTTAGTTATGTAAGATTTTCTTTGACTCAATAACCATAATAAGTGCATTGCGAAGTTGTACATATAAAAAGTGCAGCCTCAAAGTAGGAAATATGAGAAGATAGAAGAACTCTTGTAGCAGCATATATATATATATATAGATAGAGAGAGAGAGAGAGTATTAACTGGCAATCTTTCAATAATTATGGTGCAATCTTGGAGCTTAGATTATTGCAATCACTAAATCTTGAATTGAACAACAATTTCCAGTTTGTGAGATTCATAAAGTTTTTTCTTCACCATCTAGTTCTGTATGTCGAGCATGAGAACTTTCATAAGAGTAGTCTACCATATATATCTGGCGAGAAAGGAGAATAAACCCATCAAACTGAGAATAAAAAAGAACAAGTCGAAACGAAAAGAGAACAGAGGAATCAGAGACGTTACTCTAGTGAGATTTTACTGTATTTTACTGCAATAATACATTAAACAGACACGCAAATGCGAGAGGAGAAATAGAAAATTCAAATCCAAGCAAAGTTTTGTTAAAACGTTTTTGAAAAATCCAAGTCAATTGCTCAAACAGTATATTAGGCACATCAAGAATGAAAGAAAAGTTCGGAAAAAAGGAATTAAATAAAATAAAGAGAGAGCTTGCTTATTTTTCAATAAGAAAAAAGGTAAAAAGTTGGATTTTTTTTTTTTTTGGTTGTCTGATAATTGCTGATTAATTATAAAAGCAGGCATGGAATGCATGTATGTCCTTTCAAAAGCTTGTCATATAATATATATGCTCACCATATATTTCCACATGAGATATGTGAGTAATCTTTTGCCAATCCTCCCCGTTCTCTCCTCGACACCATCTTTCCAGGAAAGAACAATTATGGACACGCAGAAAAGAAAGAGAAGCGGGAAGCCTCTCTTCTGGGAAGCATCAAAGCTTTTCGCATCTCCCGATAGACAAACGTTCAAGGGAGGCGAGTTGTTGAAGGTTTCTACCATTCAGCAATTCAAGATACGCAAAATCATCGATGGAGAGAGAAGTGAGCTTGTTTGGAAGTAGGCCCTCGTCTGGAAATGAATCCGCCACGGCATCACAACTCTTCACAAGTTCCGATGATGTGAGGAGAGTGAATGTCTGCAGATTTTAGTTCCTGCAGAGTGCAAAGAGCTTCTCACAAGACCAAATGTGGATAGATTTTAATCTTGAGAAGAATCCCCATTCCAAAAATGTCTCTAGCATTGGACAATATTCTATGCGCATAAGTTGTTTGTGGTTCCAGATATATAGACATGTTAAGGATGGAAAAACTCTTGCTTCTTCATCAGCTTGAGTTAATGACCACTCTTTCCAACTCCTCATATCTCTAAACCACAATTTTTTCAAGGATTTGAATGGCTTAATCGTGGAAGATGTGCTACTAGAAAAGAGAACTCGTTTCCTATTCTTTTCAATTCATCAAATCCACTGATGTAGAGTTCCTCGAGAGATGACAGCTGGCCAAGTGGTGGCAATAAACGACAGCGTCCGCAACCTTCCAGATGCATGCTTGTAACATTAGAAAACGAACTGTCACCAAACCCAATCTGCAAATGTTACACCTCTATATCCGTGGATAACTAGAATTTTCAAATCCGTCTGAGGTAGTAGCCTCTCAAGTGCTACTCTTTCCGATTCTAAACCATCAGTCTCGCTCCAACCATTCCATCTCAAAATCAACTCAGTTACTCGCACTTCAAATCCTTCAAAATTGTCTGATATATCTCCTGCACCAACTATATTCTCAAGTCCTGAAATATGAATTGTTCCACGCAGATGAAGAAGCTTTTGTAATTGGTTAATGTTAGACCCGTTATTTTTTCCCACAACAAAATTAGGCAAGAATTGCAGACTTTTCAACTTATACAGGTCTTCTGGCATATCATTCAAAGGTGTCGATGTAGCATCGAGATGCTGCAAGTTTATCAAGCTTCCTATCTTGTTAGGCAAATGAGTAAGCTCATGACAAGATGACAAGAATAGTATCTTCAAGTTATGAAAATTACACGCCGCATCAGATAGCCTTTTTATTTGGTTTCTGGACAAATTCAAAAACCTTGGATGTTTCAAGTCCCCAATCGGATGAGGCAAATCCTGGTAAGGATACTTCCATAGAGAGAGAACCCTTAAGCTTCCAACCACAGACAACAAGGGTGACTTTATCGCTCATTTGGAAACTTGTAGCGTCCGCAACGACATTGCTTGAGATAGAGCCTCAAATGCATTGATGTCACTAATATTCAGTACTCTTTAGCAGAAGCAAAATCCTTTAATGAAACAATTGTGCCAAAATTTACCTCTTTGAAACAACCATGTTCAAGCAAGTGTAGATCATAAAATAAATGTTTAATTACTAGTAATATTTTATCATTTTTAGGCAAATATTCTTGAACAATCGTTTCGTTTAACTTATGCTCACCAACTTGATCATCACTCAAATTTGTTTATGAAAATAAATCAATAATATTATTTTTATCTTCTTCTTCACTTTTGTCAAAGATCAAACCAAGATTAAACTTGTCCTTATCTTCTTCATCATTGCATTCATAAAAAATTGCGTAAGAGTGAAATTCTTCATGTATGCGTGAATTTCTACCTTTATATTTCTTCAAATGTTGCTGCAACTTCTCAATGGTTCTTCTCATCTCTTTTGTCTTAATCTCTCGATCTATATCATCACCAACTAGGAATGCTTGAAAAATGAAACAACTACACCTTACCATAAAGAAGAATGTTATGCAAGATCAACCACACCATAACTAGTTTCGAACTTACTCTGATAACAAATGCGATACCGGATTTACAAAGAAAAGAAATTATGGTTTGTAGGTTAGAAGAATAATTTGTTTGTGGCTGTTTTTAGGTGTATTTTTTTTAAATGACAAGTTTTGAAAGAATGATAGATAGATTAAGGAATATGAAACTCCTTACCACCCTTAGATTTTGAACTCACCACAAATTAAAAAATTCAAGGTTTTTGGCTGAAAACACTCTTGTTAACTCAATAATCTAACTCTTCTTGAAAAACAAAAAATTACAAATAAATAACATTAGAACAATCCTCCAATTGCTATATTCAATTACAATAAAGCTAAAAATCAAAAGTCATAATTAAGCTGTTAACACACACAATTACAAGCTTTGAAATTCCACTGTCAAACATTTACTAGCACAGAAATGACTGTAAAACACTCGGCTATTAACATACAATAAAAAAGCTACTATTTTATTTTAAAAACTAGATATATAAACAAAGAAATATAAACCATAATAAACCCATTAGCTATCGATCTTATTCAATTAATTAGTTAATTAGTGAAAGTTAAAAACACCACTTTTAACTGTAAATATTCAGCTGCATAACGTAAACTAAACAGGCCTTGATCACATTAAATTTCATTTTTAGCTGCCACCAAAAGACCTGTCTCTATCTCAATCATATCATTACTTTCTTTATAAAAAGCATAAGGAGTCTATATTATACATGTATATTATACACACACAAACATATATATATATGTACGTGCTAATTCTATAGTACCACACGCAATTTTTTGTAGAGGACAGCTCACAAAAGGTCTGACACGCAACAGCAAAAGCTTTGCTTTGAGGATGAGTGGAAACCGGATATGAGAAAGTGCTAAGCAGATCACAATATTACCACAGCTGAGAAAGAAAGTATATCTATGCTAACAAATGAAAGATGTGGTTTCCAATCTTTATTTATCTATTTAAAAGTCTATAAACTCTTTAAAAATATATAAAATAATTAATTTTGTTACTATATGTTAAAAATTAATAAATAAATATTAGATTAATCACTTATAATTAAATATTTAAGGGTAATTAAGAAAAAAATTTATATTATTCAATTTATATGCTTTATATATGTGATTTATTCTATTTAATTATTTTAATTTTAATTTTTTTTAAAGAGTTTATAGACCTTTAATTGTAGTAAAAAAGTTGAAAATCAATTCATAATTTCATAAAAAGATTAAAACTAAATGAAAAATTAAAGAAAAAAGAAAAAACAATTGAGAGGAAAGGTTGAAAAAAAAAGTAAAAAATGAAACAAAAAACAGCTATTTAAGAATAAGTATCCGTTTATTTCCCTTCTTCTTGAATCCGAATTCTTTTACAAAAGCAATTACAAGCCAATTATTTGTAATTATAGTTTTCTTTATTTAAAGATCTTGATTTATTTTTCTTATAAAAATAAATCTATAATTGATTTAGCAGGAATTGTCCCTTTTTATTATCGACAGGAAATGTATGTTTAATTTTTAGATTTTTTTTATGATCTAATTTAGGAGCAAGAATAATTTTGTACTGTGCACTGTCAATTTTTGGCATGGACATTCATATTGAGAAATCAATCCCCAAATTAGAATTACAGTTTTTAACAAAAGTAAAAAAGGATAGTTCATACATACATCCGTAATCGGAAAAAGAAGCAGACGTTTATTTAAGAAACTCTCATGTTTCACTAGCTATATGAATTGCTGTTAGTTTTAGCCATTCAATTAAGGGCGGCTCGTACTGGGAGATGGATTAAAATCAATGTAATACAGATTATAATAGATTGAAATAGTAAAATTAAGAGTAAAAATTAAGGAAAAAGACAAAAAAACACTATAACAACCTATGAGAGATGAATTGAAACCTATTTTTTAAACAAATCCATTTAAACAGATCCTAAGTTGTTGACGGTTTGATTTATGAACACTAACATTTGAATAGTAGGTTGCAAAGTTTTTGATACGGATGCTCATGTAAAAAATTGTTTAAAAGTATTGCTTAAATTATAGTTTATATTATTAATAAAAATAGGACAATTCCTGTTTAAAATCTCAAGGGGGAAAAAAATAAAAAATAAAAAAAGGAGACGAGCTATAGTCTGGATCCAAGAAGCTCAGTTAGAATAACGTCCGGATAGAATTGTATCCACCTATATTTACTGATTTGGTAGAAATGGCCAGATGGGGTTATATGTTAATATCAATGCGAAAGCTTTACTTGAAGTGGAAAATGAATGCCACTACCCAAAAAAAAAAAAAAAAAAGGAACAATTATATGTAGAAACATCTTCATTTTGCTAAACGTGACGTGTCACCAGTCACTACCAAAATCTCTGATTTGGAGGGAGAATAATGAAGATGTTTTATAAAATAAGTAACTGTATATTCAATTGAGCCAACATGTCAACGTTAAATCGCCGTCTGGTGTCATTACTGGCTAGTTTCTTGACTTCTACTAGCATACAATTGACAAGAAATTCTATGTTATCTGAAATGTTTTACGCTCAATGAAATTGTGTAATGAGTTAGATTGAGAATGAATAGCGGTAATTATACATCTTATTATATCATGAGGTGTAAAGTTCAAAATTCTTTCGCTTTCTCTCCCTCTTTTCTCCCCTCTCGCTAGATGTCGTTTCTTTCTCTCCTCCTTTGATCTTCGTTATCATCTCTCTCTCTTTAGCCATCACCATCCTCGAAATCTTGATAGGCAATCGCAATCTTAGCCTCTCAATTGTGATCAAGAGGTTTGCAGTAGATCTCGTTAATGGTTCCGACACAGGAATCATGTCCTCGTGTCTCTCCAACGTTCCTCGACATCGATGGCATTGGTCAAATCTTGTCGCGAGATCCTCTGACGGCTCTCGAAAGCTTTGATCTCCAATATCTCCTCTGTCCTTATTTCTTTCTAGTAATCCTCGACGTCAACGGAGATCAGACCATAATGAAAATCCTCGACGTCAACGCTATTTAGATATATCGGAGATCAGACCATAATGCAAATCCTCGACGTCAACGCTAGTTATATATGTGGGAAATCAGACCATAATACAAATCGGAGATCTACTCCTGTGCTATCAATCGACGACTATAAGTGGAGGTGGCACTTTGAAGTTTTTTTTACTCTTGATTTTTTCTTTTTTTTGTAGTTTTTTTGTCATATAATTTTTTTAATTATTTTGATTATTAAGCCAAATCTATAACTCCACAAAAGTTTTTGTAATATGTAATTCTACGTAAAGAGTGTGATGGTTATTTTTGTAAAATTAAATAAATAACTAATATTAAATTAAAAAAAGATTATAACACTAAATAAAATAGACATAATAATTAAATTATTAAACTATTAAACGTAATATTGATGATATGGAATGTGCAATTGTAGTCTTGTTAGATTAAATTTAAATTTTATGTTATTTTTAAATAATATTGTGATTAATTTACCAATAAAGTGAGAAAATGATATTATGAACTAATATTTGCAATAATTATTTAAAAATATTTGAAATTATGTATTGTAAAATATTCAGTAGATAAAAAAAATTCAATATATAATATAGTGATTTAGTGAACAAGGAATGAAATTCTAGTGAATTATAATACAGCATTATAGTAAATTATCGAACAGTATTGTAGTGGATGGTAAACGGTATTCTTGTAAAATATCATAACATATTTTTGGTTGAAAGAGAGTAAAAATATTAAAGTTGTTATTTGCATGGTAATATTTTAAAAATGTACTCTCTTTTAAAAATTCTTCAAAAATTTCCAAAATACAATCATAAAATTTTGGGCTTATGGGTTTACTAAATTCCTCCGTTTAGGGGATGTTTAGTAAACGCATGGTGTTTGCATTGTATCTGAATGTAATTTGTATTTACATAAAAAGTATTTGTATAATTTGAATGCAATGTGTGTTTGGATAAAAAGTATTTGAATTATATTTATATAATGAATATATGATGTGATGGGTAAAAATAGAAAGAAAAAAAAGAAAGAGAAAGAGATTTTGTGATGTGATTAATAAAAATAATAAAAATAAAATAAAATAATAAATAATGATTATATTAAATTTAAAATGTGACGTGATTGATATTTAAATATAATATTTTTATATTTAGATAAAAATTATATTATATTTAAATATAATATAAATATAATATAATAAATAAACGAGGGCTTAAAAGGTCTTGTAGTCAACTTGTGTTCTGCGTTTTGGCTTTTGTGTTTATAAAAAAATTCGTAAAGTTTTGGGCCAAAGCTGAGAAAGCTCACGAGTTACTAGGGTAGCGTTTGGTATTGTTTTTGAAATCTGTTGAGATTTCAAAAATGTTGAATTTGAGATCGTTTTGAAAACTGTTCTGAGATCGTTTCTGAAACTGTGTTTGGTTTTATTTTCTAAGCGTATGTTTTGAAAAATACAAAAATGAAACTGTGTTTGGTTATATTTTTGAAAACCAGTTATTTCATAAGTATTTTATGAAAACTTTGAAAACCAATTATTTCATAAGTATTTTATAAAAATATATTTATGTTTAATTTTTAAAAAATTATTATAAATATCAAAAATTAAATTTTACTAATTAACATGCCATTAATTTAATATTTTGAAACAACATTTTATTTTTTTACATACTTGAATATTTCATTTTTATTTTATAAAATTTTTGACATAACCTGCCCTAAAATATGGATTATCCAAAACTCTAAAAGCTTAACCTGGAAAAAAACAAATTCCAATTCTCAGAACAGTGTCAAATACAATTTCAAAACCTAAATATATTTAAAAATATTTATCAAAATCTATTATTATTATCATTTTCCTTATTTCCATTTTTCTTTTCCGTTCTGCATATTCACAGACACACACACACATATATATATTGCTTCTCAAGGGTAGTCGGTCGGCGGAGGCTCACGGCGACGGCGTGAGATAGCAGGGGGTGCGGTGACTTGCGGAGGCTAGCGACGGCTGCGGCGTGGTCTCGGGGACAGCATCATGGGTTGGATGGGACGGAGAGTGGTTCGACGTTCGCAAGACGAGGACTCGGGTTGGGCTCGCGAGGCTCGGTTGCGGCTGAAAAGGGGCGACTGGGTTACGGCGCGGTGGGTCAAGCTCGATCGGCGAGCTTTGGGCCGGTCGAATGGCAATGGGTGAGGGAGGCCGCGAGCTCGAGTGGCTCAAGAAGCTCGAGAAGCTTCGACAGCCTCTCTCTGAAAGCCGTCGCTGAGGAGGTTAGCCTCGCCGTCCAACGCCACCAGGTTTCCTCCATCTCCAGCGACGTAGATCCGATCATCCGGACAAGGCCAAAGACATTGTAATGGCCTTGTTGGAGCCAGATTGCCGCGTCGGAAGCTGCAAGGGGAGAGCAAGAAAGAGAAAACGAAAATGAAAAATGAAAACGGGTTTTTTTCGATTTCACCCGCATGTGTAAAAAAATAGAATCGATTTTTTTATTTTCAAACTTTAATCTCAAAAATCACTTTACCAAACAGGATTTCAAAATTATTTTAAAAATGTTCACCTTGGAATTTGTGAAAACCATATGGGGAGGGTTACCAAACACGCTCCTAGTTTTCCCGTTCTCTAACTTTGGAAGTCCAAGTTTCAAGTGGGCCTCTTAACCTTGTTCTCTGTCGGGCTTCAGGCCTTTGTACAAAGACCAAACCTTGAAAACAAAGGTGTAAAGACCTTCAGGTCTTACGGTATTGATTTGCTGAAGTTGGCACGACGAGGACGCTTTTTTCTTCTTAATAATCAAGAGAATTTGTAAGTTCTCGCTTAGCTGATTAGTTATTTTTTTAAAAAAATAAAAATAAATAACACAAGTATAATAATTTACAGCCCAAACTCAATTATATGAGACATATAACCTGCTCTATTTAAGATAAGTCCTTTGCTAATAAGTAAATTTGCAGATAAAATTCTAACCTTGGTCTATGATTTTATGAACAATAAGAGCTTATATAGGGATAGAATGAAATCCACGTAATATAAATTGGAATGGACTAAAATAGTAAAAAGTAGGAGTAAAAGTTGAGAAAAAAGATAAAAAAAACACTGTGTCAAACTATGAGAAATTGATTGAAATCCTTTCTTCCAAATGAGTTCTAATTATTCAATCTAGAAATTTTATAAAATAAAAAAGCAAATAGTTGGCAAAAAGAATTTCTTGACTCACATGAAAAAAGAAATTAAAAAATCCAAAATCCAAAATTTGTTATGATAAAGAAAAAGTTTGGAAAGGGGGTGACAAGTATTAATATATTTATTTTCAACATTATCAACTCAAACGACATTGATAAAATGTTTGTAAAAAGTTCTTCAGGCAAGCCCTATCCTTAATAATAAACATGTAAATCTAGCCCCACAAAATATGCTAATGATAAAAGTACGTGGGTCTGTGTGGTCCCAAACACTATATCTAATACTATGTTTATAAAAACAAGTTTTCATATTTAAAACTCCCAAGCAAATACTCGAATCTTTGATTAGATTACGATAATCTTAAATCACTATATTGAATAGTATAGAAAAGCACTATATGAAGAAAAAGCATTTTTGTTTCTTTAATTAAACTACATTAAGAAGGAAAAACAGTATATTTCAGTTTGAACTACTCCTGAATTATTCCACATTAGGTATAGTTTCATATCCCTTATTCTGAAAACTTTTCTCAGAATATTTTCTGAAAATGTATATTTTAACCTAGTTAATGTTTCAAATTTAAAGTATTCTAACTTGATGTACACTTTATTATGCTACTAAAGAGAAAGGGGGATTTACTATGCATTGTACATTGTCTTTTCATACTATCCCTAGGGAGTGATCTTACGAAGTTACCCTTCAATTTTATGGTTGCATTTGGCTCATGATATGGGTTTTTTGGTCTTTTTGCCAACCAGTGGAACCATTTTTATGGATATGCCCTTATGCCTGTGATTGGGCCTGATATGTGGCATCAGTCTTCTGGTGTTTTTGCCCATCACCTGTGTGGTTTTACCTGTTTGCCCTTACTCTTTTTTTTTTTCTTTGCCCCATGTTGGCTGTGAGTTTTCGATTATTTTAACTGAAAAACCTAGCCCCTCTATCTTTTCTCCCTCTTGTCTCTTTTCTGTGATTTTTTTTTTTGTCTTGTCTTTTGTTTCTTTTCCTTGCTCTTGCTCTTGCTCTTACTCTGATTAAGTCGAAAATCCAACCTAGCCTTTCTATCTTGCTTCTCTCACACCTTTATTGGTCCTACGACTACAATTCTTGCCACCAGTGCTACAAATAAATAAGAAAAGCAAACAGTAAATGGTGGTGTAATACTTATAGTCATTAAATTTTAATCCCAACTTCATGGTATAAAATATTATTAAATACCTTACATTAATATCTTGTGAATTAATTTACTTATAAAAAATTATATCATACATTCTTAACCACTAATTAAATTTTGTTTCCATTAACAGATATAAATTTAATAAAAGAACCAAAGATGAAACTAGACATTAACAATAGAAGAATGTTTTATGAATCCAACAACACTACTGCCCATAATTAATCAATTAAAATGCTAAACAAAGATATTTCAAGTCAATATTTGATAATGATAAATCGACGCTTCTACCACCTTTGCCATCAACAACTGTTCTTGAACCACAATTACGAATAACTGTATCATTAGATCCACAGACACCTGAACTAAATAAAGTTGTTACAAGGTAATAAATTATTACTAAAACATCACCTATTTAATAAACTATAAAAATGCTAATATTAATTTAAATAATAATGTATTTTTTTGGTTTCAATTTAAATCAATAGAACCATCAAGAAAACAAAACCTACCCAAATAGTTAATTTACTTATAATTAATATTAATATGATCTTCTCTGTCAATAAAAATATAATTTTTTATTTAACTTAATTAAAAAATAATTTTCTAACTTTTTCCATTTTTATTATATTAACTATTATTTATATTATGGTGATGAGAAATAGGAAAAAAAAAAGACAAATAAAAGTTATAATATTAAAGTTTAATTTTTGTTATGATGTAAATATTCCATACTTTTTTAAACATACAACATTTTTTTGTAATAAATTATAATATCATATATATAATGTATCTAATATTTAATATTTTATTTATAATGTTGCCCCAGTAAAAAATTAATGTCAATGGGTTGAGAATTGATTGAATATGACTTCCAAACTTAATAAAACCAAGACAAAATGGATAAGAGTTCTTTCTCTCTCCTCTTCATCTTCGGCCTAATAGGGATGTGTTAGCGATAAATTATGATGCCACGTGTCCTTTGCTGAATCATCTCCACCAAGGCAACGCTTAGCCTAACGCTAATTATCATTATTGCCACTTGTCAAAGCCTCCGATTGGCATCATAGGCTTGGAAGCCAAAGTTTAAAAATAGGCTGTGATCATTTTTTTTTTAATTTATGATTTTGATTAAAAATAATATGTGATCCAAAGAAAATTTTTCATATTTAACCTTAAAATTTTCAATTGTTTTCTCTTTTATTTATCTATTAATTTAGGTCTTATTTGATAATTAGGTTTGAATCTAAATTTTTAAATTCAATTTTATTTTTTTAATGTCAATAAAAATTATAATTAAATTAATTGATTTAAATTTATAAATTTTATTTTATTTCAAATTCAATCTAAAAACTAAACCAAAAACTCTCTTTCATTTATAAGGTGTTTAGGGAGATGTTTGGAGACAAAATTTTTGGGTTAGAAAAAAGTTGTTTTGAAAAATGTGTTTAGAGAAAAAAAATTATTTGGAGTGAAAAAATATAAAATTTTAAATTTTTCTTAAAAAATATCAATATGAATATTGTTTTGTTTTTTTCGGAATTCTATGCAATTTAGAAAAAATATCTCATTTGAATTTGTATATACAAAGTTATAGATTTTTAAAATTTGAAATGTACTGTAATATTTTGAAGATATAAATAATAAAAAATAATAAAATATTAGAAAAAAATTAGTCTTTGAAGAAGTTAAATTCAAACTCCAAATGGGCTCTAAATTAATTCCAAAGAAACCCTAGATTTCTCTTCTTTTTTTTTTTTTTTAATTTATAAATGTAGTGGCCCGGGGAAAGATCGGTGAAAAGTGTAAAAAGTAGACATTTATTATATTTTGTTTATCTCTTGTTTTTTTTAAATTAAAGCGGACACTTGTTGATGTGAGCTTTAAGGGGAAACCAAGAGATGTGATAAAGCAGGCTCTTTGTTTTGGATAAGGCCATGGATAAACTAGTAATATTTCAAAAAAAAAAAAAAAATGATTGACCCGAAGTGATGTAACTAGATTGGCTAACCTGTGCTTGGTTAATACAAAATTAATCAGTCAGCTTTATTCTTTTGCTATAAATGAAGGCAGAACTTTTGTTTTTGAATATGACAATAACAAGGTGAAAGCATTAGATTCTTTGTTCCAACATGTAAACGAGGAAGCTTCTCAAAGGCCCATTTGGGATTTGGATTGAATATTAAGTATTTATTTATATTCTGTCCCCATATGTGACGAGGAGAAACCACCAATTAATGATGGTAGAAAACAGTTAAGAATGTTTCTTTTTTTTCCTAGATCTCTCTAAATCTCTTGGCATCAAAACTCGAATCCGCACCTCCTTATTTTATATTTCAACTTTAAAATGAATTTATTAGAATTACGAGCTTAGGTTTTTGGTTAATTGAATAATTCTGAGTTAAGTGTAACCAAAAAAAAAAAAGTTAAATTCTAGTACTATTTCACTTTTAATTCTTGATTAAAAAAAAAAAAAAGAAGTAAAGGGAAAGTATGAAGACATTCTTGATTTTTTTTTTCAATGATAAGTTAAAAAAAAATTATATTGAATGATATTCAAAAATTGGATCTTAAATTTCTGCTGCTTTCTCTCTGTATTTCTCTCTCTATATATATATTTAACATTTCTTAATTATATATAAAAATAGAATCTCTACTTTGGTCTCTTTTTCATTTGACGTCATATGGCACTTTCAACGCTCGTCATGTGTCACTCTAATGCTTGTCATGTGATCTTTTTTTTTTTCATTTTTTTAGAAATTTCTTGCCCTTACTAAAACAATTATTTCAAACATATGTATTCGCTTATAAATATTTTTTCTTACAACCCTTTCATAATCTTCCCTTATCCTAACAATATATGAATATACAAATCTCTTTTATTATCCTTTTCCATTGGATGTCACGTGACACTTCTAATGCTCATCACACGTTGCATCCAATCAAGGGTGGAGGGAGGTAACTTATGATCCAATATTTACCCTACTGAAATTTTTTATTTATTATGTTTATATGTTTTTTTTTTAAGAAAACTTTAAATTTCACCCAATTTTTTTTATTTTTAAGTACTTACATTTAAAATTTAATATCTCAAATGAATCAAAATAAATTATACTAATATGTAAAATTCACAATTTTTTTAATACTAAACTTTAAAATGAAATCAAATTCTATTAATTGCAAGTTTAGTTCATTAGGGAAAAAAAAAGCCCAAACAAAGATACAGATTAATAAATGATTATAAAAGATTTTGACCTTATAATTTTAATTCAAATTTTTTTGTTTAATCATGCCCCCTTGAAAAATTTTTTTTGACTCCGCCACTGTATCATATGCTTGCCACATGTTTTATTTTTCCTTTGCTTGCCTTTTTTTATTTTAATTTTGTTTGTTCCTTTGCTCTCATTACAATATTTCTTTTCGAATATATATATATTAAAACTTTTTTTTCTTAAAATCCCATCAAATAATAAAACAGACAATAAATTATTTTACATGCACAAAGTACGTGCTGTAATTAATATATTAAAAAGAAAGAAAACAACATACGTAAACAAATTTTGCCGGCCATATTCATTGGAAGTGCAATCACGTAAACCGAACGACTATCAAATTTGGCATTAATTGAAACGAGAAACGTCTTGGATTTAAATCCAATTATGTAAAAACTAGCTTCGTTTGACCCGCAATGATAAATTCTCACTTTTTTCTGTTTGTTGTAGTGCTATTGCAAGAAGATGACTACTATGAAAAGAAAGAACACCATGTAGCATGTAGCATGTAGCATGTAGCTCGCATATACATATATATATATATCTATATATTTGTATATTGGTGTAAGTACATTTTGAGAAGGGATGCTAGCAGACAGATATGGTAAGGTTAAGAGCCGGTTTGGTCTAGCTTCTTAGAGCTCGGCATAAGTTCTCTGGGGTTGCAGCTAAAATAAGTCGATCAAACAAGTTAGGAACGGGATAAGAAAAATTAAAAAATATCACAAACAAGGGTATTTTATGACATTTTTTTATCTTTTGTTTTGAGAAGAAGTTTGGCAATAATATAGAGGAGATTTTCACTGTCAAAACAAAAGATGCATCTGAACATGATAAGATGGGGAAGGATATAAAAATTATCTTTTAAAAGGAATTTTGAGGGATACATTAAGGAGACGTTTGACAAACGTTTTTTAGTACCGTTGTATTTAAACGTGATGCAATTTTACACCAAATACAAAGTTTTGCATTCAAATACAATTCTTTTCAACCGTACTATGAAAACAATTACTATTCAAAAGTTTTTTTTGAAATAATCACGTCAATTTTTTAACTCTAAAATACTTTTTATTCAAACACACATTTCATTCAAAAAAATAGACCATGAGAATGCATGTTTTTATTCTCTTCAACTGTTGAGTTATATTGTACTTAAATTGGTGCTTTTGAATTTTTCTCTCCGATAATTTTTTTTTTTTTTTAGTTCTTGCTCCTCAAAGTTTCGTGGACTCAACAAACCCTAATAATTAAAGTACACATTGCTACATAGAGAATTTTATGACAGCAGGATAACAAATATTTCTATGAGTTGTGTATGTCATTTTTATATTGGATCGTATTAAGATTGTTCTTATCATTCTAATTATCTTATCACATGTTCCAGAAAAGACTATTAATAACAAATATTTATTTTTTTAATCATAAAGATAAATATTAGATTCTTTTAAACATATAACAAAATATAACTGATAGAATAGGAATATAGCAAAAAATTTAGAACTAATACAAATAGCAAAAATCACAGTATCATAATTATTATAATGTAAATATATGCATACGAAACTTGAAAGTTATAAAAATTATTAGGTAGTTTTAACACTTTTTTATAGTATTTTATAAAATAAATTTTATACTTTTTTTGTATTTTAATTAAAAAAACCAATATTTTCATATAAATTTCTCAAGTTTATTTTTTCTTTTCCTATAAAAATGAAGGTTTCTTTTGAATGACCAGTCTGAATTTAAATTTTTAGATTTAACTTTATTTTTTAAAAAAATAAATAAAAATTATAAGTTAAATTAATTAATTTTAATTTAAAAATTTCATACAATTTCATATTTGTGCTTGGTTTGTTGAACGTATTGTATTTGCATTGTATTTAAATGTAATGTATTAAATACAATTTGTATTTGGAGAAAAAGTATTAACATTGCATTTAAATACAATATGTGTTTAGGTGAAAAATATTTGAATTATATTTTAATAATAAATATATGATAGGTAAAAGTAGAGAGAGAAAAAAAAGAGAGAATATATGATGTAATTAATAAAAGTAATAGAAAAAATAAAATAATAAATAATAATTATATTAAATTTAAAATGTGATATAATTAGTATTTGAATGAAATATTTTTATATTTAAAAAAAATTATATTATATTTAAATATCATGAAAAAAAAAAAAAAAAAAGGTGTACTAACCACGCTTTCGGTATATAAACCAAACGAGATTGAAAGAAAGGGGAGAAGTTGTCATTTTCAAAACTATTTTTTCACGTTTGCGGATACAATTATCTTCGAAAACGATTATAACACAACATTTGTTTTGCTTTTAAACAAAAACAAAAAAAAAAGTTTTAAATTTTGTTATAAAATAAGTAAATAAAATAAAATTATTTTTCTATTTTAAAATTTAAATATTGTCATATATGTAAATCAATCTTTTTTTCCTTGAACTAGATATGATATAATGATATTTAAATTATATCTACAATTATAACAAATAATCAATCTTTTTAACGAAAACAAAATTAAATATAAATTTAAAAATATCTCAAAATCATTATCAAAACACTCTCGTTTATATTCGTATCGAAAATAATATCGTCGTCACAACACTCCCGACATAACCCTTTATTATTATTATTATTATTATTTTGTTTTTTTTGTTTTTCTGTTTTTTGTTTTGCCGTTTGGAACATTTGCAACAACTCATATGCGATAGAATTTCTCTGTGCATCCATTCTTATCCACAACGCCGACAATCCAATTCCATAATTCTTTCACGCTGAGAAAATAAATAAATAAATAAACAAAGGACCCATTCGTATGCCAAAAACGACGGCCCAAACAAAATCAGTTTCCAAACGCGCCCTGGTGGTGCGTGTAGACACGTGCCTCAAAATCCGACGAACACCAAATTCGTAGAAAAGTTTCTCGTGTAAAACCCATAAATGGTGCCGGATAAGAGAGCCCTTCTTTCCGTTTTCCGTGTTTATCACGAATCCTGAGAGAAATACAGTCGCAGTCACACACACAGCACTGTCGTGTTTCTGTGTCTGACACGTGTGGGACACCCACACGTGTCTCTCGCCCGCTGTTCCCCATTAAAGCTCCAAAGCTAATAAGCTCGAAAGTTAAAGCTCATCGACTGGGTCTGATTTTTTTTTTAATTCTTTATTATTTTCTATTTTCTCGCTCTCCAGGCAGTATTTCTCCGAACAACTATCTTTATGAGATTAGTGCGATCTCGGTCGCTGCATTTGGAAAACGGTTATGAAAATCCTGGGTCTTGGAATTAGTCCCATGACTTTCCACACAAATTCTGGGTTTGATCCCGTTGACCTCGCATTTCTCTCTCTCAATCTCTCCCAGAAAATCTACAAGTTCAGGTTCAAGTTCAAGGCCTAGTTCTCCAACTCCGTTTCTGGGTTTGTTCTTTTCTTTTCTTTTCTTTTCTTTTGGGTCTCCTTGTTTTTGTTTTTGTCGAAGATTTATTCGTTTTCGATAAGGATTCGATGGGAGCTAATGTTTCCGCTTCATTGGCGGACGAGGAGGTTGATCCTCAGCGGCCGAGGTTGGGGGATATACCGGAGAACTGCGTGGCATTGGTGTTGTTGTTTTTGGACCCGCCAGATGTTTGTAAATTTGCCCGACTTAACCGGACCTTCCGAGCTGCTTCGTCGGCCGATTTCGTCTGGGAATCGAAGCTGCCGTCGAACTACGGATTCATAATCGGCAGAGTGTTTGAGGACAAGGCGTTGCTGGAGAAGTCGGGGAAGAGGGAGATCTACGCCAGGCTGTGCCGCCCGATTTCCTTTGATGCTGGCTCCAAGGTGAGACGATTTCGCAGTGTTTTGGGAATGATTTTGTTTTTCCGTACGAAAATAAGTAATGAGAATGTTTGTAAAATTTGTGTTTGGTTACGTTAGGTTTCATCTGCTAACCAAACACGATTTAGAATACGTTTTCATTTTCGCGTCTCGAAAAGATCGTATCTCTTTGAGATTGTGTATATTTAGAATTTTGATCACCTAAATTGAGTTGGTCTCTTTTTCTTTCTCTGAACAGGAAATTTGGCTGGATAAAAGTACGGGTGGAGTTTTTTTGTCGATTTCGTCGAAAGCGTTGAGGATCACCGGGATAGATGATCGGAGATATTGGAATTTCATTTCGACTGAGGAATCTAGGTGAGGTTTCTGTGCCTTCCAATGTAATTATTAAGGCTGTGAATGGTTATCGGACTCAAATTTTTTGTTTTAGTTTTATTTTTTTCTAAAAATTAAAAAAAAATATAACTAAGTCAACTGATTTGGATTCAAAATTTTATTTCATTGCGGACTCGGTTCATGCATCATTCAGTCCTAATTCAGTCCTAATTTTACTTTTGTTCTAATTTGTTGTGTGAACTTTTCTCTTGTTTTTTGAGTGCGTACCTTCCTTTCTTGAAGCTGTTGCCATGGTCATTTCTGTTGCTCTTTGTGCTGGTGACTATAGTTCGGCCTTTCTTTGGTGTCATGCTTTTTGTAAGTTCTGCTTTTTGCAATCCGATTGAAGATACACCTTATTCTGATTCTCATGATTCGGTTAACTTATTGTCGATGGTAAAAATTCGGCAACCTTGGACGAAATGGAATTAATGAACAAGCGGTAAATGCGAAAATAAAGAAGAAAACAACAAAAATGCACCATCACTTGTGTGGTTTGAATTGCTTAAAAAAACCAATCTTACCGTAAATGCAATGGGAGATTTTCGCATGTCTTTTAAGTAGCTTTGCTGTTTACTTTCCGCATATTTCTGGTACAAAATTCATTTTGGGCGGATTTTGTTTTAATAAACTAGCTAATTATTTAATTTTATAAGAGTTAGACTGTGAGTGAATGTTTTGCAGCCATACTTTACGGATTTCACTCTGCGAAAAGACCAGCTGGAGTTTGATCTATCATGTATTCTCATCTGTATTCGGAACGGTTTTCAATATTCTTGAACATAATCACCAAAACATGAACAAAAGAACCTTAATCTAATCTCTGCTTTTTTTTTTTTTTAACTTTCTTCAATGCCAGATTCCAGACAGTTGCGTATCTCCAACAAACCTGGTGGTTGGAAGTGGAAGGAGAAATCGAGTTCCAATTTCCTGCAGGAAACTACAGCATCTTCATCCGACTCCAGCTGGGCCGGCCCTTCAAGCGTCTAAGACGCCGTGTTTGCAACCTGGAGCATGTACACGGCTGGGACATTAAGCCGGTAAGGTTTCAGCTCACAACATCTGATGGTCAACGTGACGTATCACAATGTTGCCTGGACAATCCCGGAACCTGGGTCAACTACCATGTGGGAAGTTTCTTTGTTGAGGATCCAAACGCTTTGATGAAGATCAAATTTTCAGTAACACAGATTGATTGCACACACACCAAAGGCGGGGTGTGTGTGGACTCTGTATTGATATGCCCCAACGGTGTAGGAAAAGAGGCTAGCTAGATCGCGGTTGTAGGCTCAGAGCTGTACAAATTACAGCAAATTTGCTGCCAAATTGATGATTTATGTTAGCTCAACGAGGAAGAAGAAGGTTGAAGTTGTGATTAGAAATGGCCTATGTTGTGATTTTTAGGTAACTGTGTATATGTGGATATGATTTTTTTTTTCTTTCTTTTTCCTTTATTGTTTTGTTTTGTGTTGTGTTTTTTTTTTCTTTTTTAATTGCAAGATTGTTGTTTTGTTGGTTTTTTTTTTTCTGCTACAGAACAGTAATGAATTTGTACCCTGTACCATATGAGAAGAGAAAATAGAATGCAGATTTGTCGAATAGTTTGTACTTTAATAAGCTCTACTGAAAACTTTATGGTAATGCATGTGTGCATATATATATATATGTGTGCGCGCGCGCGCGGAAGCATTATCCTGATGAAATCAAGTTCTGCGAGCCTAAGCACCCATAGGGAAGTCTTGTCCAGCAATCCCTGCCTTTCCTGATCATTGCTAAGAACAACCCGCGAAACTGGCCAACTAATGCAGCCAGTTAAAAAAAAAAAAAAAAAAAAAATTTCAACTCCGGTACTTTACATGGAATCCGAATCAGAACCATTATCCCCGCCCTCAAACATCCAAAGACGGTGGCGGTGGCGGTGGCGGTGGCGGTGGCAATGACAGTGGCAAGGTGCCGCGTTTCCTTGACAACTGTTCTCTGCAAAATCCTGGATTATCCACAAACGAACTGCGGTCGAATGGAATCGGTTGGTTTCCTAGTGTTTTTGGCCTGGAAAGCGTGCAACGTATGCAAGCTGCAAGAGTTTCCTATGAATCTCTCCTAACGGCTGGTTTTGAGAATGGTCCAATGTTCAAGGTTTGATAAACTTCCCTATGGATGTTAGCATACAACCAGCGAGCAACTTGAGAAATCAAGAGCTGCAAATATTTTTAGATCTTTGGACGTTTAGCCACACGCCTTTCTTCATAATCGTCCCTGAATAAGAATAGTCTTCGGAAAAATAAAATACCTTCCATCGATATCAGCACTTACATCACTCTGTTGTTTTGCAGAGTGAGGAGCTCTAAGAGAGGAGAAGCGCCTAACCAAGTGGGAAAAATATCAACCAGTTGATTGTTTGCAAGATCAAGATATATACACTCAAGCGTCGTGCATGTCGTGGCTAAAGATTGCGGCTGTTGGCCCAGCCAAAAATGTGAAAACGGCATTATAACTTACAAAAACAAAGAGAAAAGTATTTAAGAGGGAGACAGCCCTTCTAACCAAAAATTCAGAGTCGTTTTTTTAAGAGTGCCAAAAGTCAGGCAATTCCACTTAATTTCTTCTCCCCTCCCCCCCCCCCCCCCCCCCCCCCCCCCCCCTTTTTTTTTCTCTCTAATGAAAGAAAAAATGGAAAAGAACAAATGGTATTTTATTAATTTATAATCCATTTTAGTAACATCATTGAGCAAAACGAATAGCTTTTAAATCAAACTTTATCAAAACGAAAGCATTAAAAAAATAAAAGAAAATACAAGAGGTAGTATTTGTGATTTGTCCACTTTAGAATACTATTATGATCCATTTTAGTCAAAAACACCAAGAATATTTACAATGTTTACAAAAATAAAAAGCATATTCGAATACTAGGGTCACAATGAATGAGTGGGGTAGCAATCAATGGTGACACTCCAAGAAATTCTTTTAATAGTTTTGCACTCAAATTCCACCTTCACAAACCGTCTCTATCTACAAACCATAGACACAAACACAATCGAATCTTGAATCAACAAGACTTCTTAAATTACGGGAAAATGTTTATAAAACTTGTTTAAAAAGAAAACAATAAAAAGTATTTCATGATAAGAGTGGTTTTGATTTTTTTTTCTTTTTTTGACATTTCATGCAAGATAAAAATATTATCATCGCCTTATATTAAAAAAATTTCAAATAAATTATCGATATTAGTAAAAGTTTTAAAATAATAATGAAAATTATGGATATTTATTTTAACATTTAATATATCTTTTTTATATTTAGAAAATGAATATACTGAAAAATGCATAAGTAAACAAGCTTAATACAAATACTTTATTCATATTAAATATTAAAAATCTCAAGATAAAAAAAAAAAAAACTCCTATAAAGTGCAAGTATTATTGAATATTTATCGTGATTTAAGTAAGATTGATACAACGGTATGCTAATCTACACTGTGTGCAAGTTATATACTAAGTTATAAAAAAAAAATCTATTATTTGGCTAATAAAAGATGCTAAATTAAAAAGAAAGAAGTAAATTCATTGAATGCTGATATTTGTGTATTATATTCTTTTAAAAGTTTCCGATATTTTCACACTTTTTTCTGAAATTATGTAAAAATACTTAAACCTCACCAAAATCAGTACATTTATTTCCTATCAAAAAATCAATATGTTAATTGATATTTTCAGATATTTATAAAAGTAATAATTTTTGTACACCTAATAGTTATTTATGACCTCAACTTCTAAGAGATATTTTAGGCTCTTAAAAATACAAAAATTTCAATGGAAATTTTAATAATACAATAATATTAGATTATTTCAGTAATTATAATAATTATTATAAATTATTAGTGAGTTGTTATTAGCAATTAGAGTAATTAACCATGGTACTTATTAGTCAATTTTTATAATTATTTTAAAAGTCATCATATAAATAAGTATATTTGTAAAGTTATTATTCACAAGTTCTTTTGGTATTAATGAATAACAAAAATGTGTTTGTATCCATAATTCAACGATAATTTCATATTTAATTTTATTTAAAAATAATGAATTTGAACCTTATCTCAAGTTTTAAAAAAATAATAATAATATAAAGGTTAACTTGTGACATTGCACATTGGCATTCAAAGTCACAAACTAATAGTCAAGAAACAACTCTTTACTTTGTCCTTTGGCGTACGTAACGAATTAACACATAAATGATAAGTTTAAGTTTTGCAAATAACTTGTTGGGGACACATTGTACATATACATGACGTGATTCGTTTTTCTTTTTTTTCTTTTTTTTGGATGTGTGTGTATATACATACATACATACACATATATATATGAACCTATATATATGTATTAAAAATTTGTTTCTTTCCTTAATTTATCATATTTAAAGTTTAGTTTTTTTTTTTCCTAAAAAAAGTTAACCGAAACACATATTGAAAACTATACATGTTAGGTAATAATAACTCCTCTTTGAGAAATTATACTAAATAGTAGTTTTTAAAATATAATTAAAGTTAATAGCATGTTTTTAAAATATTTATAATAAATAATAAATTTATTAGATAATAAGTTTTATTAGATATATTTATGAAATATAAATAAATTATGTATATTATAAAGACATAAATAAATTATTTATTTGATACATAAATTTAATATTTATATAAAAAATCTAATTTAAATAAATTATTTATATGATAAATTTATTATTTATTACAAATATTTTAAAAATATATTATTTATTTCAATTATTTTTAGATGTATGCTCTTTTTTTTTATTTCATTCTCCATGAGACATATATAGGATAAAATAATGTTTTAAAAAATAAAAAAAAACAGTATAAAAGAGTTGCGGGAGTAATTTAAATAAAATTTTGGGACAAGTTAAGGTCGATGGGAAAATTAAGGAAAAAAAAATCTTTATAAGATTCACATTTGAGGAGGAAAAAAAAAGAGTGATAAGAAAAAATTTTTAAATGAAGTCACCTTTGTGCAAAATTATCTTAATAAGGTTATATAAAGAGTTAATTAGGCACATTTAAAATCACAAAATTTCAAAAAAAATAAAAAAAATCTCATGATTTAAAGAAGAACAAAAAAAAAAAAAAAGTGGAAGAGCGAAATAGCATATTTGGATACTTTAATTTAAAATTATAGCAAAATAGCATATTAACATTAATTATACATGAAAAGATTGAAATTACTCATACAACCCCTCCCCTCTCATTATTTCTCTCTTCCACGTCATTAATTACAGTGTAGTTGTGAAAGCTTATTATTATATACTTATAAATCTGTTATTTAACTAAAAATTTAAGTATTTATTAGAAAACCCAAAGATTTACCTATAAAAATATGTTATAATTTTATTTTTGAATTTCAGTGGAGAATTCGAATTTTACACTTTATATTGATGTATGTCAGATATAAAATTATCATTAAATTATGTTTACAATCACAAAAATATATTATAATTTATCATCTTTATTAAACCTGTTATAATTTTATAAAGTACTTATAAAATATACCATATCGTATAATCTCTTAAAATATAATGATAAACCAAAATGCGCATGTGTATAAAAAAACATGTAATTGGTTATATGTTATATATGCATAGACAAAGATAACGTATTTGAGAAATAAATATTTTAGTGGATAAACCAAATAGAATTTATTAAAAGATACATTTTTATTATTTATTAAAAAAATTAAAATTGTTTTGACTTAATAAACTCTTTTATAAATGTGATTGCCAATAAATTATTGAAAAACACAATTTTTACATTTTTTTTATTGATTAAAAATAAAAGTAAAAACTTTGTCAAACTAGACTAAATTTAGCAAAAACTTTTTTTTAATTAGCTAAACATTTTCAAAAATAGCTTTTAAATACAGAGAGTTCAATTGGTTTTTTAAAAAAAGCTTCACCGAAGATGAATTATTTATGGTTAGTTTGGATAGAGTTTTAAATATATATTTTTGGAGATGTTAGTTTTGGAAACCAGATATGATTTTGGAGATTATATTTGGGGTAAATATTTTAGAAAAAGTTGTTATAGAAATATAAGGATTTGAATTTTAAATTATGTGGTAAAAAATTAATACTTGAGAATACGTGCAAATATCGTTGGAGGTTTGAAAAAATGTTGAAGACAAACAAAATTTGACTTGGAGACACCAAAATCATGTCTCCAAACTCTTGATCCAAACACCCCTTTACTTTTTTTTTTTTTAAGTTTTCAAGCAAAAAAGAATATATTCTCTCTTCGATAAGTATATTCATTTTTCGCCATTAGTGTAGATATATATATTGATGGCCCAAAAAAACCTTAAATAGAGGAAATAAATTCCAAAAAAGGGATATTTGGGAAGGCTTGAGGTAAGAACTCTCAGTCTGTTTATATTATTTTCAAAGCATCTCATAGTTTTTTAACAAAGCTGTTTTGAAAACGGTTCTAAATTAGAGCTCCTCACTCTGCAAAATAACAGAGTAATGAAAGTGTTGATATTTGTCATGTATTCTCTTCTCTTCTAAACCTGATCCGAGTTCATTTTTCCTTTGATACATAAGACCTATGAGTCTCATACTGCAAAAGAGATTTAAAACAAAGAGAAACTAAAGTCTAGTAGTTAGGAAGGGAGGGGATTTTGGATAATTCGAAAACCTAAAAATGTAATAATTTCTCTTTAACAAATAAGACATCTAACTCTTATTCTAAAAAAAGGTATTAATAGATTTTTTTTTTTTTTTTTCAATAGAAGCCGGATGAAACTATCAAAATCAAGAAACCTCGACAAATAAGGGGCAAAATTTCAACTAACTACGTGACTTTTTTTTTTTTATAATGTGCGCTCTATAATGATTTGTTTGAATTTAAATTGATTGATTTAATTATAATTTTTATTGATAAAAATAAAACGTATGTTTTATAATGATTGATTTAAGTTTAAATTGATTGATTTAATTTTAATTTTTATTAATAAAAATAAAATTAAACCTAAAAATTTAAATGCAAACTGCTGAACTAGATGAGATTTAAGTGGTTAAAATAAAAAATAAGAAACCTCAAGCAAATTCTCAAAAATGTTTAATTTAGTCGGTTTTCTTCAAGTGTAGGCAAGGTAAAGAAATATATTTATTAATAAGGCCCTGTTTGGATTTAAAACTTATTTTTTTAAAAACTTCATCACTTTTTATTATTTATATCTTCAAAATATTACACTCAACTCCAAATTTTAAAAGTTTATAATTTTATATATATAGCCTAAATAAGATAATTTTTTTTAAAAATTACATAAAATAAAAAAAAAACAAAATAATATCCATATTTATATTTTTTTTAAAAAAATTTTATAATTTTTTATTTTTCACCTCAAAAATTTTTTTCTTCCAAATATATTTTTCAAAATAAATTTTTTCTAATAAAAAAATAACCCCTCCAAACATCTATTCAGTCTAATGAAATTACTAAAGGGGGCTTTTTGTCCTTTGATTGGTTCCCTTCTTTCGTTTCATGTCCCAATCTCCCCATACAGCGGTGGGACTATCACCACCACGCCAAACGGCGAAGTCTCTCTCTCTCTCTCTCTCTGCGACTTTCTCTTTCTAGGGTTGGGTTGTTCCGATACACCCAGTTTTTAGCTTCTATTTTTTTTTTTCGGTTAAATTATTGTATGGACGAACAGATTCTCCACAAAAAGGTTTGGAATTCCTTTTTCATCTTTCAGAATCCGTCGTTTTCTCTCTAATTTCGCCAATTTTTTTTTTAACTCTTCTCCGATTTTCCTAAACTCCGATTGCCATAATTATTTTGTTTAAAACACCACATTTTCATTTTTAGCAAAAAAAAAAAAAGATTTTTTTCCCTTTTTCCTCGTATGTATTTTTGTTGAATCCTTTTTTTTTTCTTCATTTTTTCAATTACTAAGGAATATATCATAATTTGTGTTATTGACAGAATCGTTTATATGCATTTTCATCTTCATAATTCTATAGATACTGAAATTGATATGATTTTTTTTTCTGAGAAAAAAAAAATAGAGTGAACTTTGAAATCGTAGAGAAGAAATGTCATTGCTTTTATATTTATATTTATTTTTTGTTCATAATTCCATGGATGTGCTTTTCATGGGATGAAACTTTATTAATTTTAAGTTTCTCTGAGTTGTGCTTTCGTTTTTATGTGTGTACACACACACACACACACACACACACACACACACACACATTTTTCATTACAACAATCGATTTTGAGCTTTATTGAATGGTCTCTTACAACATGAAATCAGGTTGTGGGCTCTGAAAACTGAGCCAGGGTTTGCTCTTCTTGGGGTTCAAATTCGATAAATTGCTTGACAGAGATTCTGGCATGGATTTATTGAGTTGGCTTGAATATGACATGATTATAAAGATTTTTGGGTCTTTGGATGATTCAGCTGATCTCGTTCGGGTTGGTGCCGTGTCGCGATCCTGGCGACGTTTTGGTGAGTCAAAACAGTTCGTATTTAACTTTTTCCCTGGTTGAGTAATAATTCGGAGAATGGTACTTGAGTACTAGGTTGTTTGCCAATTTTGTATACCAAGGGATATGGAAATTGTTTGTAGAATGTGATTGATTTCCACCGTTTAATTTGTTTATGCATGGAAATTGACAAAGCAAAATGCCATATTGATCGGTGTCCAATTAGGGAATAAGATTTACAGGAATATAAGATTACTTTGTTTGGTTGCACATTTGAGTTTGGATAAATTTTATGATTTCCTCCAGAACTATCTAAACAGTGTAGACGTGCCACCCAAATTTTAAAATGTAACTGTTGTGCTCCTTGAACTATAATATATCTCTAGGTTCACCCCCGAACTTTGAAATGTGCTATTTTTGGGATGAAATTGCGGAGTAATTGCTTGGTTTAAAATTAAGTATAATATTTTGTAGTTAATGTATGCCCTCCCACCAAAATACATTAGTTGGCTAACAAATTTTAAATATATTTTCTCCTTAGTGTAATTTTTTTGAAGCAAGAAAAGATGTTGTGGGGGGGGGGGGGGGGTGGGGGTGGTGGGGGTGTGGTGGTGGGGCAGGGAGGGTTTGGTTGTGGGGAGGGTGAGGGAAAGTAAACGAAAATAAATTCAATTAGTCAAGGGTTTTACCCTCTTCTTGGGGTGCAAGTTCAATAAATTGCTTGGCATAGATTCTAGCTTTGATTTATTGAGTTGGCTCAAATCTGGCATGTTCAGATTGGTGCCATGTCGCGATCTTGGCGACATTTCGACACGTCAAAACAATTTGTGGATTTAATTTTTTCTTTATGTCATAAGTTTTCCTGGGTTGACTAATAACCTGAGGAATAGTACTTGGTTACTGAGTTGTTTGCCCAATTTTGGATACCGAGGGGTGTGGAAATTGTTTATAAAACGTATGATCGATTACATTTAATCTGGTTATGCACGGAAATTGACTAGTAAAATGCCATACCAGTAGGTGCCCTATTAGGGAATAGGATTTTCAGGAATATGAGTTTACTTCATTTCGTTGCACATTTGAGTTTTGTCTCGCATTTCCTAAGAATATCATAGTTGTGTTTGGTTGCACGTATTATGTTACATATTTTTGCAGTAATTTAAAATTTCTTAACTATAGAAATCAATGTGAGTACCAAACCTATCCTTAGTTTTCTATCTCAAACGCTAACATAGAGAAGAGACTACATGCCTTATTTCACAATGTTTAAAATTGCACACTTATTTATTAAGGCATTTTCCTTTCATGAGTTGAGGCATAAGCCTAATAGTTGTAAATCATTACTTAACATCATAAAAAATATAAAAAATAAACAAGTTCCATAAGTAATAAGTCTAAAAGAAATAAGTCCAACAAGAAGTCTAAAAGAAACACATCCTAAAATAAACTAGTTACGACTCCTAATTTAAAAGTCATCCTCTTTCCTGTATATATTGCTTAAGCAGCAATGAAACACGGCTTTGTTTCAATTGTTCTAAGGGTTTTTAAAGCAGCAAAGTGTACCATGAGCTTAAAATTGCTTAGAACTGTGCAATAAATTGCATGATTTGTGGCACATCTTAGTGAAAGGTGACTAAAAATGGCCTCTATTTTCATTGCTGAAAAATATGGCCTCACTGGAAAAAAGGTTGTGTATTCCTAGCCCATGCGAGGCGCACGAAGATGAGTGCAATATTGCACAATTGATGATGCTTAACCTAAGTATTTTCTAAGGCCCAAGTTCCAAACATAAGTTGGTAGAAACGTTTTTGTCCTTTTAAGCACATGGACCCATCTTTGCTGATTTAAAAACTCAAGAATACTGTGCACAAAAAAGTATTTCATTGTTGCTTGAGTAAATAGTAATATATGTCTAACTGGGAATGACGTTTGAATTAAGAGTTATAACTAGTTTGTTTTACGATACGTTTCTTTCAGACTTCTCATTGGACTTATTTCTTTTAGACTTATTGCCTATGAAACATTTTATTTTAGGCTTTTTATGATTTTGAGTAATGATTTTGGAACTGCTATATGATTTTTCATATATTTTCGATTGTTTTATGTTATTATGTTGAGGCTTATGCCCCAACTCAGAAAAGGAAAATGCATTAGTACCCGATTGCATCGATCTTAACGTAGTTAAAAGGACAAAAACGGGCCTGGACTCTTTAGTTTTAAATTTTCTTTTTCTGAAAACTTAAGCTTGGGCCTTACGCCTTGGAAAATACTGAAGTTATGCCTCAGCAACTGCACAATATTTGTGCATCTTTGTGCGCCTCAACTGGAAAGGCGTATGCATTTCTTTTCCCGGGAAGGCTCAGGCGTTAAGACCATTTTTGGTGGCCTTTCAGTGAGGTGCACTTCAAAGCGTGCAATTGATTGTGCAATTTTAAACATGTTCAAGCGGCCTGTAAATGTAACTTTGAAGTGTGTTTGACACCAGTGCCTGGTATGTTTATTGTTTTTAACCATTGTGCGTATGTAAAATTGTTTAAAAATATTTTTAAACATGATCTAAGTAGGGAATGATGATTATTCATTCTTCGAAATAGGAAATATTTTGGATGACTTAACTATCATTCTAGTATAATTTATCACACTAATAGGTTGTGATACTCTAATATTCTGCAGTGGTAGAAAATGGCCTGTGTAAGCAGCTGTGCTTGAGAATGTTTCCTCAGCTATCTAGAGTTTCCCATGTTGTTGAATTAAACCGAAATGAAACAGAAGATCATTTAGAAGTTGGATCTAGCAGCAATTGGAAGGAATGCGAAAGCATGATCAAGAATCATAGGGTTTATGCTTTTCTAGCTCAGGGTTGTAAATTATTTGATGCTAAGAGCTGCATCCAAGAGGCGATAAGCGCTTCCAGCACTGATAATTATCCTGAGGAAAGCATTAGTAATACTCTGGAAGCTGGAGATGTGGTTGCACTGAGAGCCTCATATTGGTCAAGTACAGGACAAAGAGATCATCGGGTTCCTGAGACACTGACATACAAGTTGGTCTCTGATCTTTGTGTAATAACTGAAGTCAGTATTCAGCCTTTCAGAGGTTAGTATTTTTAATTTTTCCTAAAACTATGCATTTATATAGCTTGTTTTCAGATAAAATTATCTTTTCCGATGATTAAAAAAACATGCTTTTCTTTGCAATAGCTTTTTTCCAGCCAGGTTTGCCCATATATTCAGCTAGAGCTGTGCGATTCCGAATGGGCCATCGTATAATCCGGAACTTTGAAAGTGATCCTATTGACGGGTCATTTTATGATGATAACTTCGTATGGACCTACACATCACAAGAATTTAAGATGGCTCAGGTATATTATAATATCTAAGCAATTTCTTTCTTGCCATTATTGGCGAATATACCATATAGATGGCATGACTTATATCTACTTTGTAACCATTAATGATCAAAACTGAAAGTACAGTACAAGGCAATTCGACTTTATTAGTACGATTCTGAGTTTTTTCTGACTCAAATGGTCTGTTCTCCTGCTGATTTAAACTTCCTTTTAAGATGCCATTAGATATTTTCAATTTCTTCTTTCCTTTCTCTTCCATATATTATAGTTTTAGATTTTTTATGCACACACGTCTGAAAGTTGTCTCTCCTTTCTTGATCGTATTTTCACTCATATGTTGTTCTAACTCTGCTCAAATGACTTGTGTACAGGTAAGTCAACTGCAGAAGTTCAAGCTTCCGGAACCTGTCCTTTGCATTGGTGGATATCTGCAGATTGAGCTCCTGGGTAGGGTACAGAGGCAAGAAATGGATAGCTTGTACTACATATGGTTGGTTCATTATTCTTTTACCCTTTTTTTTTTTCCCGGTATATGCTGGTTGTTCACATATTTAGTGTCTCGTAGTGAGTTCAAGCTTATTAAGTGCCTATACTACTTCTATTAGCGTTCTCTTGGTAAGTTCTGCAACACATGCATGGACTTATGTCGAGGCAATTTGTGGAAAAGCTAAGAAAGAAATTAGGGGCGAATATGCTATGTAAATTTGTGTTTATTTTGTGGTTCTCGATGCCGAAATGATCTATGTGATATATGATGTTAAAACAACAAATCCTCCTCTCTCATTTAGGGGAAAAAAAAGGACAGAGGGCGTTTAAAAAAACAAGGAAAGAGACGTTTTGGGGTGCAGATGTGTAGTGAATGAGAGCCTAAGGCGTTTGGTAAACGCATTGCATTTTGATTATATTTGAGTGAAATTTGTTTTTTGAATGTTGTATTTGGTTGAAAAGTATTTGTTTTGTATTTGAATGAAATGTGTGTTTGGATGAAAAGTATTTTAGAGTTGAAAAGTTGATGTGATTGGTAAAAGTAGAAATAAATAATAAAGTTGAAAAGTTGATGTGATTGTTTTAAAAATGTTTTGAATAGTAATTGTTTTCGTAGCACTGTTGCAAAATTTGTGTTTGGTGTAAAATTGTATCGTATTTGAGTAAAATTAAAATGAAATGTTTTTCCCAAAATTTGTGTTTGTGTTTGAGTAAAATTGTTTTCGTAGCACTGTTGTAAAATACGTTTACCGTGTTCTTTTCTCAATGTGTTATGGATTTATCTTTTCCATGAGGCATTATGTTCGAAGATGTGAGATCGAATTAGATACTAGATTTTAGGCTCTGACTCGTTGCTATGTCTACAAATAGGTTCGATTTGATTTATGGAAAGGTCCCCTATCAAGTAGTGTATTTGGCAGAGGTTTAGGTATACATTTTAAATCTCAATTTTATTTCTTTGCTGCAGTGTTTCCCATGTTCAAGTTGCAGGCCATTCGTTAGCACCCGCACTTGGAGTTGAAGTTATTGATCTGTCTGGTAAGTTTATTTTGAAACACGATCCGCAAGCAGGCAATTCCCGACCTAACTTTCATGAGAATGAGCCCTGTTTAACCTCCACCGCTCATCTGGAAAGACGCGTAAGAACTTTGGAGCAGATTCTAGAGATGTTGCAGGGGAATGAGATTGAGTACAACCCTGCATATGAGGAAGATGATGATTCAGATGAAGAGTTTGTTCTCTAGTTCCTTGGAAGAAAGATGCCATTGTATGTTTGTTGGCATGGCCTCCCTCTGAACTGAACTGAAATCCCATCCGCGTATAATATTTCTGGGAGGCTTTTCAGATTGACAAGATATAGTATATAATGTTATGACTAGTGAACCCTTTTCTTTGTGCGGCTTTCGTTTTTTCTATCCAGTTTTTGCATGGCCTACCTTAAATTAAAAGTTGATCATGTACATTTTACAATTTTGCTTTCAATTTTTAAGTTGAACTTGGGGCGCGTTTGCTGATTAGGATTTAGGAACTCAATTTACCAAAGCCAATTAAGTTTTTTTTTTTTGTCTTAAATTAGGTGTTTAATTTTGTATTTGAGAATTAATGGGGCTTTTGGTAAACTTATTGTGTTCACATTATATTTGAACGAAATATATTGAACATATTTTCTAGTTAGATAAAAAGTATTTATTTTGTATTTTGATGAAAAGAATTTGAATTGTATTTTAAAGTTGAAAAATTGATGTGATTAATAAAAATAAATAGAAAACGTGAGACAGAGAGAGAATATGATGTGAATGGGTTTAAAAAATTTATTTTTAAAATATGTTGAAATAGTTAATATATTTGAGACACCGGAAAAAAGTATATATTTGAATGTAAAGCTTTTACGTTTAGATAAAAATTGTATTGTGTTTAAATGTAATGCGAATATAATACGGACAACAAACATTTTTATAAATGTTTTAGACTTTTAAAATTAAGAAATCAAGTTCTAAGATAAGGGTACATTTTATGATTTTAAATTTCTTTTTTTATTTTTAAATGGAATTAAATTTCTTTTAAGATCAGGATTAACCAACCTATCTACCATTTGTATGCTTATTGTATATATTTATATATATTTTCATATAAAGAGACTATTGTAACCTTTTTATTTATTTCAAATCTTTTGAATTTCTTAACAAAATAAACAGTAGAATAGGAATTAACTTTGCATGTATTTTGATTTCTTGATAGAATTGTAAACACGTAATGAAATTCTGAAATTTAATTTTGTTTAATACTGTAATTTACTTCCTATTCTTTTAATTCTTATTAGATTAGTAAACGCACTATCAATAATACCTTAATAAATTATTACCTAGAAAAAAGATAAGGCTCAAATCAGTTATAATTTTTGTTGTTATCAACTACAGGCTTACCTACTAATCAGTGATTTGTGAATTTTACCCAAAAAATAAAATGTATTTTAGAAAGTCTATCTTTAATTATTATTATTATTATTTTAAAAAAATTAGAGTAGTGCAATAAAATATGAGTATTATTTGGCAATCAACGCTGAAAACAACAGGAAACCTCAAGAAGCCCTGAAAAATTTGGAAAATGAATGTTTTAGAAAGCACCAAGAATCTTGGAATGTTTTGGAAATGCCCATATCAAAGGGTCAAAGACGGATTGGTAAAAAGATTTAAATCTTGGGTAAAAAAATTTGAGCTCTACCATCAAGGCTAAATCATTAACAATTCAAAACAGTAATGCAAAATAAACCGCAGGGATTGAATTCCGGGGGCGTTTGGAGAGAAAAATTAAAAAACAATAAAAAAAAAATCAATCTTCAACATAACTTTTTTTTTTCACCCTATCATTACTTTTTCAGTGATCAAATATCTAAAATACTATAATAAATTTTAAATTTTAAAAACTCATAATTTTATATATACAAATTCAAATAACATAATTTCCTTTTTAAATTATATAAAATTTCAAAAAAAAAAATATTCATTAATATTTTTTTAATTTTTAAATATATTTTTTTATTTCAAACAATTTTTTTCAAATATATATAAATATATTTTTGTTTACATTCTACCACTAGAACGATTTATTTAGTATTTTTCTTCCACCTAAACACTAAATATGACCAAGGAAACAACATTATAGTATTGCTATTGTAATAAAGCAAAGTCATTTTACAAATAGTTAATCAAAGGCTTCCATTGGCAAGGATTTTGTATCACAACCCCCTAAATAATTATTAAAAAGACATTTTATCTTGTAGACCAGACCAGACCAGACCAGACCAAAACATGTTTTCTCCTCATGCTGACTTGGATTTTGCCGCCGAGGGAAGCAACTGCATAACAAACAATGAAAGAAAAAGATCAGCCTCACGGAATCGTCATAAAAGCGAAACCGCCAATGATTTTGATGAATCGTTATTGGTTCTCCCCTTATTGATGTCGAAATTGATGAAAGAAAAAAATGTTTCAACTAAAATTTGGTGATCACCTGATAACAAGAGATGAGAGAGGAAACAAAACCAAATGCTCCAGTAACACGCGGAGTAACTTTCTTTGGTGCCAATTGAAGCAGCCCAGCTGCCACCACTATATCCATGCATGCTTTAATCAGGGCCAGTGTCCTCTCATTTGATTTTTTGAGTTTAGCACGGTACTGGTCGTCCTGCACTCATAAAGGCACAGCACATGGTTACGGGGAAATCACAGTACTTTCGTCGAAGAAATTTTGTATAATTATCTGACGGTGCATGGTGTGTGGTTAACATACTTGGTATTTATCGGTGTTCTTGAGATCCTTCTCCAACTTTTTCACTGACGCAGATAGCCTACCAAGCTCCCCAACCTGACATACGAGAGGATGGAAAAACGTTAACTCGAAGTGTAAACCATCCACGTTGAGGGAGGTAAACAGTCTATATTATGAATATAATTTGGAAAGAAACAAACCTCAACCAAAGTGGTGCAAACTGAGGAACCCAACCAGCAGAAAAGGGATATCCGACCAATTAACTCGGCGCGTTCTTTGTTCTATATAAACATACACGTTTTAGGCTTTTAGCATTTCACACACTTGGGAAGAACTGACACCCCACCCGCCCACCCACCCCCACCACAACCAAAAAAAAAAAAAAAAGGAAAGGGTGCATTGCATACCTTATAGATTCCTGTTCTGCCAAGCCATACAATTTGATCAAGAAATAGAAAAGTTGATAGCAACGCGTTTTTGGACTACCAAACCAAACCACCAATAAGTCGAAGGAGAAGAAAAATAAAAACAATGGTTTCTCATAGAAATATGAAGTCAGAAGCTTATCAGCACCTTTCCCAGCAGAACAAGCGAGAGAGGAGTTCCTTGAGGAGTCGGACTAATAAGAGAGTGCAGATCATTGACGAACTGCAGAAGGACATCGCATTTCGTGTATTAGGCCTAATAATGAATTTATTTGCGAAATATAAATTTAAAATGGCATCTCCTTTGCAGCTTCGAAAGTAAATCTATGCTCACAAAAAATGCAAACGTACGATGAGAAATTATTCATAAGCAAATTAATTGTTTATTGCAATCCCCTTTAATTGTTTATTGCAATCCCCTTTTTCTTTCTCTGTAAAAGAACCAAAGAGAGCCAATAGGTACCAAAGTCGCATCCCTTTCTACAAAGAAACAAATGGGCAAAACGTGGAAATCAATCGGAAGATATTTTCCACAATTCTAATTAAGAAATCTAACCTTAAAAAGACGAAAAACTTTTCTTGCCAAGCTAGTTGATTTGTCAACATTTTGGGCCGTCCCAGGTTCTCCGTTACTTAAAAACTTTGAACCATATTGTATTGCCCTGCATATCTTGTCCCTCGCCTCAGCCTTGTTCAGATACAACACTACAAGAGCGAGTTCTGCTCTAGTTGCGTCCAATGTACTCATCTTTTAAGCTGAATCTGCTATGTTATTGTACAGTAAAGACAATGTTTAATACACAATTCAGAAAAGCAGCCAATCAAGTAGCATAAAAAAGTGAAACGTTCCAAATAATTTACAAAGCCGATAAATTATGACTATTTGAGACACTAAAGCAGATATGGTTTCACTACAACTATGACAAGCTGTTTAAAAGAAAAAGGCTGTAGAAAAGGGAAGGTGGCGATTGTCAAGATTGCCAAGGCAATCATTCCATTGACATAGTTCTTTTCTTGGAAGAGAAAGTAAAACACAAAATGCAATATCACCGAGTGAGTCAAAAATCATCATTTTTTTAGAACAAATGAGATGGTTATTATACATCTTAATACCCAAGCTTAATATCAAAATGACAAATCTCTACTACTAGCAGTTGTAACCTCCAATGTCACGGAAAGGAAAGATTTGCAATCAAAAAGAAAATGAGTCCTAAACCAATTGACATGAAATTAAATCTAAAGGTATGTACTATGTAGGCGAATTTGAACACAAACACAAAATTGAACATAAACACGAACACGAACACAAACACGAATACGAGGAAGCAAAGGCACGATTCTTCAGCACCACAGCACTCTAGTATTTATAAATTTATAAGGCCTGTATTCTCCAACTTCAAGAAGGACAAACGATAATAGTAATCAACAATTTCCCTAAAAAATTGAATCTCCAAACATATTGGATAATCCAAAGAAAGTCCTTTTACCTCCATTCTTGTAAGTCCTTTTTTCAATCAAAATTTTCTCTCTCATGCTATCTTAGCTTAATAAACTCTATAATCATTAAAATCTATCATTATTTAGATAAAAATAGACCTAATATTATTGTTCTATAACTAAATTAATCAAATAAATTGACAAAAAGAAATAAAATAAAATAAATCATAGATTTTTATCACACAGAGACATGAAATAAATTCAAGTTCAATTCTTTCTGCAGAGGAAATACTTTACTGATACCTTATAATCGTTTCCCCTTCTTTCTCCTTCATTTTCCGAGAAACCAAACAAAGGATAACCAAAAAAATAAGAACCCAATACCAAGAAAAGAGAAAGATTAAGGTTTCAGAGAAGATCAAACACGTTCGTACCTAAAGCGGCGAAAGAGATTCTTCAACCGGGCCAAAACCTAGAAGCACTGAAAAATCAAAACAATCGGAGAAAACAAGATTTAATAATATGTAAATATGTATAGAGAGAGAGAAAGAGAGAGAAAGAGAGAGAGTTGTTTGTACCGAAAAGAGTGCCAAATGCAACAGGGCTCGAAAGCCGCAAACTTTTTTCAGATAGGGAAGGGAAGGAAGGAAGGCTGAGCTCAGCGATGTTCGTCGTTTTTCTCCCTTTGAATGGTGGAAGGTGGTGATAAGGGCTTGTTTGGTGCTCTCTTTTCCAGGACTACCCAGAAAAATAATAATAATAAAATTTTTTAATAAAAAAACTTAAAACTATCTTGTAAAGAAAAATACTAATAACATCAATTTTAATAATAATTTTTAAACATCAAATTATATAATATATAAATTACTAATTTTTTATTAATAAATATTTAAAATATTATCATATTAATTAATTATATCTTTTTATAAAAAAAAAAGCAGAGGTGAAATAGTATATTAGACTAATAAGTATGAAAATAATAATATAAATTAAAATAATAAGAATAAATGACATAATTAAACAAAAAATTAACCCAAAATACTGAATATATCCCTAAGTCAAATCTTAAACAAATGTCTTGTATTTGATATGTTTTTCCTCAAACCCTAACCACCGAAAACTCAGTTTCTAAATTCTCACAATTTTCATCTCTTTCAAAACATCATATTTGTATAGAAATAGATTAGATTTTCGGATTTCTAACAAATTTTGCGAGCAAAACCACCAATTTTTAGGAGTTTTTTCATTTTCAAACAATGATCGATTGGAAAAATTTTGAAAAAACAAACTCAGGTATGATTTTCTCTATGCATTCACAAATCACAAATCTGATAATATTCAATTAAATTTTTTTTAGCTTTGAATTTTGAATTTCTAACATATTTTCTTACGACTAGTAAATGATAATTATACATGTTTATAATTTTTTCTGTTTGTGATTATCTTAATTTTCTCTGTTTGTGGTTACTAAGAATTATTGTATCTATGATTTCTAGAACTTTTTTTGGCTTCAAAAACTTTGAATTCAAAGAAAACCTATTGATTTTGAAAGAACTATGAAACTTTTGGACGGAATAAACAAATTTTGAAAAAGAACTAAATCATAGCATGGTGTTTTTGTTCAATTTTCGCATTTTAAAGGCTTGAGATAGTGTTTTCATTTAATTTTCGTATTTTGAAGATTTGAGATGATGCTTTTATTCAAGTTTGGCATTTTGAAGATCTAAGATTGTACATTTGAAGCTTTTTTACTTTGTATTTTGGATTTTCAACTTTTTCCCTTGAGATTAGTTAATGATATGTTAAAAAAAAATAAATGGCTTGTAAATAAAACTTTTCATATGTTAGATTTACATGTTGGATTTCTAACTGAACTATAACATGGTGTTTTCATTTAATTTTCATATTTTGAAAATCTAAGACTTGTACATTTAAAAATCTATGTATTATCATGTTAATATTGTTATTTCTGTGGAAGAAACATACATCAGTCTTTATTTTGTTTCTAGTGCACCAACATAACTAATAAAATTATAAAAACAACACTGCTTATGGTTCTAAAAATATATATATATTTCCATATTGAAAATGTTGTGTTCTTAAAAAGAAACATATATCAGTCTTTGATTTATTTATAATGCATCAATCTAATTATTTCTAATTTTGAAAATCCATATATTTTCACTATAATATTATTATTTCCTTAGTAAAAGTATACAATAGTCTTTATTTGATTTTTAGTGCATAAACCTAACTTCTGTTTTTGAAAATCCATATATCTTCATGTTAATATTATTGTTTGTTTGCAGAAAAATAGAATACTAAAAAGAAAAAAAAAGAAGCTGCAACATAATGGAATTAAGAGGAAAAGAACTTATAACAGAAACAAATAAAAAGAATACTATTACACCAACAAGATTAGCAGTAGAGAAATGATCATCTAGCAAATCAACAACAAAAAAACTACAAACTTCTGCACGTAAACATGTAAACAAAAAAAAAAGAAAAGAAATACAGAAAATAAATTAATTTACTTGCAAAAATACAAAAAAGTTTATAAACAAAAATTTCTTTACCATGAAATACAAGAATTGAAATTTGAAAAATTAAGGACAGAATGAGATTCCTTAAAAAAGATTGTGAATAACTGCATATTAAAAGTAATAGGAGATATTAAGAAGAGATTATCTCCAACACAATTGGAACTTTTCAAATAAGTACTATTTGGGAAGTTTGTACAGTTAAAATTCACTAACAAATTCCCCCCCAAATTTGCCCTATAACTTATTTGCAGGTAAATAAAACATGACAATACATCAGAGTTTGTGTTCAAGTTTGGGACAAAGAAAATAGTGATGGGCATGGAGGACTTTGCCCTAACAATAGGGCTTTATTGTGGACCAATGCCTTATGCAATCCTACAAGATAGGACAAAGGTCACATTTTTGGAAAAATATTTTAAGAATTAGCTTGTCACGTGTGGGGACCTTACATACATTTTTGAAGTAGGAGAGAAAATACTAGCACAAGCATCTGACGATGAAGTAGTAAAAATGGAAAATTTATACTATGTTGAGAAATTGATTATCTCCGAACAAGGGGTTAGTAACACATCAACGAAAGGATTTAGATTCTACTGATTTCCATATGCAGTTCTAATTTGCGTGTTTGAAACACTATCATTTATGGTAGAAAAAGATATTGTAACCCTTCGTAGAGAAAATGTTACACTAAGAATGTTAAAGTGGGAGTTAGCATCTCAATCAAAATGGAACGAGCTCCACAAGCTTTTTGATGCTAAGAAGGTAAAATCATAGTAACTATTTATATTATCCAAATATTTTTGGGTTAGACATAGTTATTTCCTTAGAAAAAACATCTTTAACTTGGTTTCTAATAACTCTAGTTCTGAAAATCAATATATTTTCATAATAATATTGTTATTTTCTTAGAAAAAATAATCTTTTACTTAGTTTTAAATAATAACTAACATTGCTTTTATTGTTTTATGAAAATCAGGTTGATGTAACCCCATACGACTACTAAAGAAAGAAAAACAGAAAAGTTATATAAAATATTTTATGGAAGAAGATCAAACAAAAAAGGAAGGGTAAGACAGTCAAAAGAAACAAGCTGAAAGCATTCAAATTGAAGATTCAAATAACGATTTTGGGACCCTCCCCCATGTTTAAGATCAAATATCAAATCTTTGAAAATAAAAATGCAAAAGCTAGAAAAAGGTCAAGAAAATATAAGAAATGAGCTAAAAGCATGTCATACAACAATGAATAACATATTACAATATGTTAAAGAGATACACATCAAATTGTAGCTACAAAAAGATATATATATTGAAGATTTACCCAAGGAAGATGAAAGAAGACAAAACGAAGACAATGATAGCCAGCAAAAAAACAATGTTGCTGATGCAACAGATATAGAGCGTGACAATTGGGAAAATGCAGAGCACATGGACATGGAGGAAGAATGAGAGAATGAAGAAGACATAAATTTAGGGGTTGATCTTGATAAGATTATCAGCGATGCAACAATGGAAGGGGTAAATATATGTTTATCCATTTATCAGGAAAGCCTAACACCAGAGGTAAAAACTACAACTTAATGTGAAAAATATTTAAACTTGAAATATTTTGATTTTTATGGAAATATTTTGATTTTCTTGTTTTAACAGACAGAAAACGTAGCAACGAGTGAAGGCACTACAGTGAATAAACAAAATCCTAGCAAATAAAGAAAGAAGACAGAAAAAAAATACAATAAAAAGGAAGAGACAGCAAAACCAAGTCTGAGAAAGAAAGCAATGGCAAAGAAGCCATAGACAACAAAAAATGAAAAAAAAAAAATGCTAGTGAACGAAGAAACGAGGTAGAAAAAGAAGGTGATAAAAAAGAAGACACATAGGTAAAATTTGTTTTTTGAAAAACAAGAACACAATTCACAAACAAAAGATCAAGTAAAATATAGTTATTTACAGTAAAAAAATGTGTAGGAACCTAAAGTAGCTAGAGATAGTCCGAGAAATAAGACATTGACAGAATTGAAAGGGAAGGAGAAAGTTGAGATTGTTGAACCAATTGACATTAAGCTAAGGAAGAGAGTATCAAAATAAGGACCACAACTTAGAAGCCCAATCACAAGAAAATTTAGCTCAATAGAAGATCAAAGTCCAAGGAAGAAAAAAAAAAGCAAAAAATTGAAAAAGATGACAGCATGTCAAGTTTCAAGCTCAATCTGGATTTCGATTCACCGGAAAAAACACTACCTGTCTCAGAGCCACTCAACATCATGCTGCTTGCTACACTAACCCCTATCATTAGGATGTGATAAAAAACTAATCTGTTTTTTGATTTGTAATAACTTTGATTTGGATAATTGTTTTAATAATGAGGATGACATGATAGATTTACAAGTAGTTGGTCAACTATATAAATATTGAAATGTTGGCTTTTAACCTAAAATTTTTGAAATGTACTAACATATTGTGAACAAGTGGTTAAGAGAGCTACTTTTTACTTTGATAATTGTTTTTGTAAACATCTGTTTAAGAGGGAATACCGTTGCATTTTACTATTACTGTTCAAGATATGTATAGTAAATCCACATATTATCAAGTTAATATATATATTGTCCATGTAAGTATTATTGTGTAGGTTCTTTTATGGACTTTCGTATGTTGGAAGGTAGGAATATGTTGGATTTCCAACATATTTTCTTGCAACTAGTAAACAATAATTCCACATGTTTGTGATTTTCTTTGTTTGTAGTTACCTTGGTTTTTGTAGTTATCGAGATTTTTTTTATTTGGACCATATTGGATTTTAACTATTTGTGGTTTCCAAGTTTAGTAAAAGTTTAATAAAAAAAATTTTTTTTGTGACTTAATAATTTGTAAACAAATATGGTCAAAACATATATTTCACAAAAAAAGATTCATATATAATGAAAAGAAAAAACAAAGTATTTGCAAAAAGAAAAACATGTATTTTTACAAACTAAAATATCTAACAAAACAAAAAACAAAAACAAAACTCAATATATCACGAACTCCATACCCAAAAAAATCGAAAAAAATCTTTGTAGAACAAACAAATCTAACTTAAAAAAAAATACAAGTATTTCCAAATTAACATATACCAATCAAATTTATATTCCAAAAAAAAAAACAAGTATTTCCTAGTAAATCCACATATTTCCTAAACGAAAAATAAAAAAAAAAAAGAAAAAACACAAAATAAAAGTCTAAAAATCTTCAACAATAGATCTAGTTTGGATTCTGTAAATAAGATTTCATATTCTTATAAGATGATTCACTCATAGCACTACAAAACTCAATTCTCACAAGTATGCTTATTATGACCAAAATTTCTATATCTATAACACCTCAACCGAGAATGTTATTCTCCGACAAAAGTTATCCTATGCATTTTGGGCCTGCCTGCAGGATGCCTATTAGCTGGTGCAGATACATCAATGCTCAACACATTTTCAGAAACATTCCAACCAAATTTATCTCTCAACGGATACACTATAGCAATGTAAGTCTCCCTAAAAACACTATTTTTGAAATAAACAACAGAGAAATCAGCCGGATCCAACTTCTGCTTTTAAATGGTCATAATTGCGTGAGAACATGGAAATTCATTGCTTTGCCATGCAAGACAAATACATATCCTCTTAACCAAATCTACATTGTTGTTTAACTCTCCTTCAACAACCTGATACTGATTAACATCTATTGGTTAAATCTAACAAGAATGATGGAAAATAAATATTTACAAGAAAATCTAATTACTTAAAGATTGGAAATAAAATTATTATTGAGGAAATCTATGCATTTACAAAAGAGAAAAACAAATAAAGCATACATTTATGGAATGCGCTATTACCTCTACGTCTCGTAATCGAAGATCAGCTCTCACAATAAGAAGTGTGGTGGTCTTATCAGCAAGATTCCTATGCTCGTAAAACCACCCCCGTAATAAACTATGAAATGACTCAACCAACAAGAAAACTGAATATTCTCTAGCCTCTAGTAACATAACATTCATAGACTCAGATATGTTGGTTGTCATGACATCATATCTCCTCCATCTAAAAAAAGCAAAAGCCCACTTCTCATACCTAACATCGTAAAGGTATTGCCGAATCTTTAGTCTAATAGCTTCTATTCACCGCATGAAATATTTGAAATCTTGAACGAGATATGCCTTTGCACATCGATAAAACAAACCATGCACTTTTAAACCCTTAAATCTTGCATTCATATTCCTCAAAAGATGTTGAATGTATATTCCATGCTCAGCTGTTAGGTAAATTGTCTCCACAGCCTTAGGGATGCAAAAATTTCTATCAAAAATGATAATCAACCCTTCATGATCAGCAATGGCCTGTCTTAAGTTCATAAAAAACCACTTCTAGGAGTTCTTATTCTCAGAGTCACAATAGCAAAAGCTAAAGGAAAAATATGATTATTACCATCTAGTGCAACAACTATAAGTATAGTACCACCAAATTCAGACTTCAAAAATGACCCATCAACAGAAATGACGAGTTTACAGTGACGTCACTTATCTATTGAAGCTCTTAAGCACATGAAAAAATACAAAAACCTGCCCATGGAATCCAACTCATACGAACAAAATGACCCTGGTAATAAAAGGAAATATACATATTAACAAATAAATATATATTTTCATATAAAATACATGCATTTTCTTAAGTAAAACAAAATAGTTACTTGTATTTTTTTCCTTTAAAACAGCACATAAGGTAGGAATATGAGAATAAGATTGCTCAGCAGTACCTCTAATAGCACTTAAAGCAAAAGATTTCGCTTTCCAGGCTATATAATAGCTAATTTCAACCCTATGTTTGCCACGCAATAAAGCCACCACATCTCTAGGACGAGCTCTATCGTATATAACCCTACTGAAATCTCCCTTTAATAGTTCAACTACAAATTGACCTCTGGCTTGACAATATTCGTTGCTAACAATATCGCGAGGATAAGTATGTTGAGAACGGTACTTTCAGACAACCCAAATATCCCTTTCAGAAATCCTTGACGCATGCATCATCCAACTACACCCATCAACAATACAACTTAAAATATAGAAATCTGCATTATACCTATCAACCTTAGACTTAAAATTTCCTCTAACAACAATCAAATGCAAAAACTTCTTCAACACGAATTTACATTGAAAATGATTTCCTTCCTTAATATCAAAAGACAACAGAAGCTTTCCAACATCATAATCTTCAACCAAAAACCAATTTGTAGAAGCATTAACATCAACATCACTAGACCAAGAGGGACCTCTAACATCCAGACAAACCTCTTGCAATCCTTTTAAAACATTACTCGAATGACCAAATAACTTGTCAACACCATCAAAAAAATCAACAACTAAAGGAAAGGTTTCTACTCCCTTATCAAATCTAACAAGCTCAAAAAACCATTTCAATTGCTTTTCTGTAGTCATATCCATAATCCTACTAATTGTTCTTCCAAAGTTATCCCACAACTAATATTAAAGAATGGCATTACTCACAAAACCAACTAACTCTAAATGTAATTCTCGTGCCAAAAACTCTTCAAAAGACTTAAAGTAAACACTATCATCAACTTCAACGGCTTGAAAAGCAAAGTTAGAAAACATATTAGTAGAATCTCATTTCTTTCTATAGGCAGTAATAAAAGTAACCAGCGGCATCCCTATATATAAATATTTTCAATATAATATATAGATTAACATTTATAAAAAGAAAAACAACAAATATATATAAAACTTTAGGGGGGGGGGGGGGGGGGACAACCTTCCAAAAAAAAAAATCACTAAAAATCATAAAACAACACAAGTTCAAAAATAACCACGACCAAAACAAAGAAAGATTAATAAACACAATGTAACTACCACCAAAAGATAAAACTACAAACTCTATAAAAAAAAAATTGTAGTACAATGTGGATGTAAAGAAAGTTAGATTTATTGATCTTAGAACTTTTAATTTGTTTTTTCAATGTCATACTAATTATTTGACATAGTTGCTATTGTTTGGTAGCATTGAAAGAAGCTATCGGTAAATAATAACACCAACATGAAAACAAAAAATTAAAAAAAAAAACGGAAAATGAAAGACAATGTAGGCATTATCAAAAAACTTGGGGAAAGAATACAGAGAGAGAGAGAGGGGGGGGGGGGAATCACAATAAAATGGAAATAATCCACAAATATTGCAATTGAATAATCCATAAATCTTGTAAAAATCTTATAAATGATGCAGACGACAATCAAATTCAAAAATTAGCACAACCAAGACGCCTAAAAAGCTTATAAACCCACACCTCATGATTCCTTAATTAGAGCAGCGATGATGGAGCTCGAAAGAAAGGGAAAGAGATGACTAATAAGGAAAAAAAATTAAAAAGAAAAGAAGAGCGAACCACATAAAACCAGACCTTGCAATTCTTTAATGGAGCGTCAACAATAGAGTATCAACAGTCAAAGAAAGAGTTGACTGATGAGAAGAACAAATAGAAAGAGAAAAAGAGTGGGAAAATAGAATCAAAAGTCTGTTAGGAAAGGAAAGGGTAAAAAAGGGAGTTAATGTAATCAAAATTTAGAAATATGCTATAATTTAACAACATTATTAACATATGCTATATAATTGATGAGGGTATTAGAAAAATGTCATTTGGTATGATTTTCCTTTATAAAAATATAATATATAAAATTATAATTAAAAATTAAATTAAAATCAGTATTTTTAGCACTATTTTTTTCAAGCAGCTTAACCTTATTATTTGTTTTATGTATTTGGTTGGAAGCTTCGTCTAATAATCGAAATTATTGGCCATTTTATGGCTTTGACTTTGCAGTGGCACAATGGAATCCACCTTGTATAACGCATAGGTGAACATCAAAGGGTCCTTAATTTCATCCATAGCGAATTAAAAAAAAAGATAAATATGAAGTTTTATTTGAATAAATTGTCAATTTTTATTTAGAAAACAAATGTTAATTATTAATTAATTATAATTAATAAATAACTAATTATAATTAATCAGTAATTGATCAAAAATAAATATTAATATTGGTGAATCACTAGTTATTTATGATTAATCAATGGTGATTGATTGATTGACATTGAAGAAAAAAACAATCATTTTACTAAATTTACAAAATTTTGGTTATTCATTTACATACTTCTTAAAAGAAGATTATTTACACATATATCCCATTAGTAGTGATTGTAAACCTAATAACTTCATAGTAATTTAATATTAGCAAAAGATTTAATTGTTTATTAAGTATAAACCAGGATTAAAGAGACGAATGCCTAGAATATAATTAGTTTCTTCTTAGTCCTTCATATCAGACTATTAGGATAACCATGGCTTGACTGATGATAAGTTCCATACATTATTCCCAGTAAGTAGTATATCAATGACATAGAGTACTAAAAAAACCACCTTGCCATCCTTTATATGTTTAAAAATATAAGTTCGTCAATATTCTGCTCAAAACCAAAAGTCTTAATTGCTTAATCGAACCTTTGATTCATAAGTGGGATGCCTACTTTAATCCATAGATGGATTTAAGTAACTTGCAAATTTTTTGACTTTGGCCTTTTTCCATAAATCTATCGGTTTGTACCATGTAGATACCCTCGTCAAGATGATCATTCAAGAATGCAATCTTGACGTTCATTTGTCAGATCTCGTAATCGAGAGCCGTAGCAATGGATAGAAGAATGCGGATAGACTTGAGCATTGCAACAGGTAAAAAGATTTCCTCACAATCGATTCCAACCTTCTACATGTACCTCTTTACCATAAGTCTAGTTTTGAAAGTTTCAACTTTCCCTTCCACATCCCTCTTTCTCTTATGGACCCACTTGCACCAATAGGTTTTATCCCATCGGTAGGTCCACAAGTTCCCATACGGAATTAGACTTCATAGAGTCTATTTCATTCTTTATGGCCTAATTCCAAAGTTAGGAATCAACGTCATTTATAGTTTCTTCATAAGTTATAGGGTCATCTTCATGCTTATGAGTCTCAGCTTGGTAAACTTCAACATCATACATAAAGAAATTCGGTTTCTTAGAGACCCTCCTACTATGTCGAAGCACCCTAAACTGTTGATCATTTGCTTGTCTTTCAGTGAAACTTGAACTTATATCCAAGATCGATACCTGTGGTGCAGCCTTATCACCTGATAGCTTCTCTAGCAATACTTTGCTTCAAGGTTTAATATCATTCATATAACTCTCTTCTAGGAAAGTCACATAAGTTGAAACGATGAACTTTTGCTCCTTTAGGTTATAGAATAGACCTTCTTTAGTCCCCTTAGGATACCCTACAAAAAAACATAATTCCGACCTTGGTTCCAATTTCTTCGCATCCTCATCCCATACTATATCGGGTAGCCCTATGTTCTCATATGTTTGAGAGAAGGCTTTCTACCCTTTTATAATTTGAACGGAGTTCCAGGATTTGATTTGGTTGGAACATGGTTTAGAATATAGCATGCCGTTTGTAGTGCATATCCCCAAAATGATATTAGTAGTTCTAAATAACTCATTATGGATTGTATCATATCCAATCAAGTCTTATTTCTTCTTTCAGCTATACCATTCTGTTATGGAGTACCAGGTACAGTCTATTAGGATAGAATCCTGCTCTTTACAAGATGTCCTAGAAAATCATTCGAGAGGTATTCGCCATCTCGATCAGATCAAAGTGTTTTTATAGATTTACCTTATTGCTTTTCTACTTCAGCACGATATTCTTTAAACTTGTCAAAGGTTTTGCTCTTGCAGTGTATCAGGTACATATATCCATACCTAGAGTAATCATCTATAAAGTAGACATAATACTCATACCTTTTACGTGCCTTGACATTCATAGGACCGTTTACGTTGGTATGCACGATTTCCAAGAGTTCCTTAGTCCTATTACCCTTAGTTCTAAAAGACCGCCTCGTCATCTTACTCGCATACGCCTGGTCATCAGGTACACATATTTATACCTCGAGTAATCGTCTATAAAAGAGACGTAATACTTGTACCCTCTATGCACCTCGACATTCATGGGGTCGCATACATCAGTGTCCTAGTACCCTTAGTTCTAAAAGACCACCTGGTCATCTTACCTTCAGGGTAAGATTCACATTGAGGAAGACGTACTTCTTTTAGAGTATCCAAAGGACAATCTTTTACCAATCTAAGAATCCCATCTTGATTAGTATGACTTAGTCTTAAGTGCCAAAGGTATGAGTTTTTAGAGTGAGAAGTTTTAAGTCTTTTAGAATTATTTATTAATTCTGTGTCCAACAGTAAGTACATTTTTAGTTTGATAAAATAAATGTTTCCATCCTTTCTCCTAGAACAGATAAAATAATTGTTTTTGCGAATAACAACTGTTTCATTAAACCAGACTAAAAACAATCTTTAGCTAAACAGCTACCGATATAAGATTCCTCTTAAAATTAAGAATGTAAAAACAATATTTTAATAAAACAAACCTAAACTTATCAAAATAAAGACAAATTTCTCCCACTGCTTCAGCCACCACCAAGTTACCATCTCTAATCCGCTACGAAAACCTCCTATCACGTAGACTTCTTATTTCCATAAACCCTTGCAAAGAAACATAAATAAATGACCTAGTTTTCTTTTGATTCTTCCACAAAATAAGCTTTTAAATGTAGAAGTTCCTCACCTTTCTTGGCCTTGGAGGCTAGGAATTCCTAACAAGCCTTCTTGAAGTGATCTACCTTCTTACAGTAGAAGCATTTGGACTTTTTAAGGTCATTAGACCTCTTGTTCTTCTTTTTCCTATTAGAGAGAGGAAGAATAGATGAATTAGAAGCTGTCTATTTTTCTTTGGCTTCTTCTTATTCCTAGAGGGTCTAGAAGATTCCATCAAATTTTCCTTTCCCTTAGTTTGGACTGAACTCCCATCATTATTCACTCATAAGCTTAGAATTACTTCACGAGCTCAGTAAGTCCTAACTCACTTGTTGCTAGATTATATGTGGTTTTAAATCCTATAAATCCTTAGATAGAGTTTTGAACACTATTTCGATATGAGTTTTATAGTCTAACTTTACACCATTTTTAGCAGCCTCAACAAAGAATCCTGTAAGTATAAGCATATGATCCTTCACCGGAATACTTGCCTTTTGCCTAGAGTTTATAATACTTGTGATAGCAGACTATTGAGCCAATTTTTCTTTACCTCTGAACATGTCCTCCAAGTTATCTATGATCTCCTTAGTAACTTGATAGGTTTCATGTTGCTTTTGCAAAGCACTCATCATGCTAGCAAGGATGTAGTATCAAGTTATCTCATTGGATTCTTTCCAATGAGTATACACGACAAGGACCTCTTCAAGTGACGTCTTAGGTTGGGGCCCTAATGAGTGTGGTTTGTCTAGTACAAACTTGTATCTCTCGCAGTTAAGAACTATTAGTAGGTTTCTTTTCCATTCCTTATAATTACCCCTATTTAATTTGTTTTCAATATGTATCGTGATTAGAGATGTTGGTGATATTTTAAACTGACAATAAAATAAAAAGAACATCATTATAAAGCTCAATCAAATATAATAGATTTTAGCAAATTAAACATACGAATATGTTCCTACATAAAAAACTTAAACGAAAACATGTACTATTGCAACGGTAACTTTCAGTATCTATCATTTCATACCATCTCAGGGTGTACATGAAATGAATAGTAAAAACATAGACCCTGTCTAATTAATATATATTACCTTAAATCCTCTAAGATTAAAACATATACTAATAACTGTTTGTTTTAGCCATTAATTTGACTAACAGAGCTCATTGGGGAGGTTGATAGCCAAACTAGTCTTAAGTATATAACCATTGTTTACAACGTATGATCCATGCCTTATTTAAGCCATCTCGGGATGGTCCCAAATATAACATGTCTAAACATGTTTTTTATATGGGAGATTTAACCTAATATACTAGCGATGGTAGACACCTACCTAAGGTGTAGTCAGGTTGGAACTGACATGAGGTGCTACTGTACTTTCATATATAGATTAATAATAGAGACCGTGGGTTTTGTTTGAAACATTCTCCCACTTAATATTTTAAAACAATAAGTTTCTATTTAAAATATGAATGTTTAATGTAGTATGAGTAGCATTCTTCTATCTTATATAACATGTCATCAAATATGCAATATAACATTCCATCAATATATATTTTATCCATACATGACAGAACATATGAATAATAAATGACAAAAAATTTAAATAACCGAGCCATGGTTCCATCCTAGAAAAATAGAAAAACAAAAATTACAAAATTTCATCCAAAGTATTTTTTGAGTCTTGAATTTTATTCAATATTCATGTATCTATTTTCATGCAGCGCTACTATTTATTTCTCATCCCATAAATCCTTTAAAGTTCAAAATTCAAAAAATTTGAATTTTAAACAATTTTTAAATCTCATGCATAAGCAAATGTAATTTTCAAATTTCAAAAATTACATATGATTATATACACGATTCAAAATTAAAATTTAAATCATTGATGATTCCCAAAAAATTCCATCCTAACCCCCGGGGGGTTGAGGCTCGAGAAAAATACGCCTTGGGCTGCCACAGGTTTACACCCGTAGCTGCCAATAGCCTATGGTTGCCTATAGCCGTGGGTTGCCAGTAGCCCTTGGCCACTATTAGGCAGCTGTGGCCTGCCACTGGCAGCTCATGACTGCCTTGTGCAATCGTGGCTGCCTTGGTTTCCACAGGATTTCACCTATGCGTCCCATCTGACATCCACAACTCCTTTTTTTGGTTTTCATGCTGAATTTCAATTTTACCCCTTAGGTTATCTTAATCAAAAATTGAAATTTTCCACACAAAAATAATTTTTAACTAATTAAAATTAAATTCTAATTATGGAAAAAAATAAATTCAAAGTATTCAATCTTAATCTCTTGCATGAATAAATTCATAAAATTTCCTATATCATTTCTGATGTATGAAAATTCGAAATATTCAAAAAGATAAAAATTCATAGGAAAATTATGGTGATGATAATGCTCCCATGGTTACATAAAATTTGTAGATATAATTTTCTAAAATTCTAAGACTATAACCTGTAAAATTGAGTATTCTTATAATAATTACAAAATTAAAATAACCACATACAATATATTACATAATCCATAATAACAACATATAAGGTTCCTAGAATGCTACTATCTAAATATTAAATTCATACATGTTAGAGACACAATTGATTGTATAATTTATATATATGACATATTCATGAGTTGGCTCTGATATCATTTCTTGAAAAAAAAAATGAAAAATATGCATAGTGAAATTTTAAAATTTTTTTAAAGATCGTTAGAACTTATATTGTCATATACAATAAATTGTCAATAATCAAGTATACCTCTCAGAGAAAACACCTTGGATGCTAGAGTCAACGTCAGAAACACAGGAGGACAATACTAGGAAGGGCTTCAACCAATTAGCCTTCTCTACTGTTCTCCAATTCCAAGATGGTTATGTGTGGGTATTCGTTTCCTCGATTGGTACTTGGCGTGGCTTGTCTCATTCCGACTACTTAGATCTTTAAAAACTTACTGTCACATGATTTGTGCAAAAATAAGCCTGCTTACTTGAGAGTCTGTGGTCTAAAAAAAATAAGAATGGAAAAACCTTTATTTATAATATCGAATGAGGTGACTTTTGAATTTTGAATTAGATTAAGAAAATATTTTTTATTTCTTCCACAGGCCAAAAAATCTGAATTTTCTTAGGCCAAAAAACCTTTAAAATTTTTGGCCATACCAAGGAATGAAGGATTCAGAATTTAAATAAGATTTAAATAAGATTTTTCTTTTTCCTTATCCATACAAAATTGATTCCTTCCCTAAGAAAAACCAACAAGAATTCAGCCAAGCTTGGAGCAAGGAGATTCAAAATTCAAACAAACTTCAAACAAGATTTTTTCTTTCTCTCTTATCCACAAAAAATTTGAATTTCTTCTCTTGGAATTAACCATAAGAAATTCAACCATTAGAGAATTTTATGATTCAAAATTTGATTCAAATTTCAAACTCCACAAAACTTTTTATTTTATCCACATAGATAGTTTTTTATAACTCCAATTTAAAATCAAATAAAATAATTACAATTTTATTTGAAATTCAAAAAATTGTGTAATTTTTATCCAATACAAAATTCAAATTCAAATTAAGAGAAAATCTTATCTTCCACCCTTATCCAAAGTAGACACCACCTTTATTTGTGCAAGGACAAGATTTTGTTCAATTCAAATTCAAATAGGATAATCTTTTTAATTTCAAATATTTATTTTAAGACAAGATTTTCAAAATTCAAATTAGTCATATATTTGAATTTCAAATTCAACTATAATTAATTTAAATTTCAAGTCTTATCTTTCAAAACTAAATATTAATTAAATATTTATCTCATTTATTAAATAATTACAATTTTACCCTTCTAGCACATAGAAAAAAAGCCTAAACCCTTATGGAAGGTGATCCGTATTTTTCTCATTACTAAATGCAAAACAACAAGACAAAAAAGAATATCCTGATTAACCACCATCTTTAAGGAATTATTAGAGATAATAGAGGTATTAATTAGACATATATAATCAGGTTCCTATGAATCCATGTAATCATTGTTCTATACCAAATAACTCAATTATATGATCACTAATTTCAAGATCATTCCACTTTAGACTTGAAACTGAACTCCTGATCATATTGCAAATTACGCAAGCCTTAGAAAAGACATTGTCCAATGACCTTGTCATCAATGCAAAACCCTCATATGATATCCATGATCAACCTTGGTCAAAATCTATTCAATCTTTTGATTATATTATCTTAAAGATTTATTATACACTCAATAAGAAAATGATTATCCATCGTATATGAATAATAAGTCATCTACAAAGCAAATGACCTAAAACCTCATCCATTCTCACCAATCTAGCATAATGCCTTTAAGAGGATAACCTTAATTTTATTTAAGAGCTATGATTCTTTATCTATAAGCAATCCCTTTATCATATATGTACTGTGTACCCAATGAATTGGTCCATTAGCTTATTACCTCTGAGACTCCCTAATCTTTGGAATATTAAAGCACAATAACCATACACATGGAGCTGTTCACTTGCTCAGGATTAAGGTTATTGTATAATGAACGTCAAAAGTAGATCAATCCACTCATAGTGGACTACATAGATCAATCACGCTTTAGTCCTGGTCCAATATGTCACCATCAAGCAATATATTTATGTCTCTACTCGGAAGTCAAAACTCTGGACAGTCAAGGCAAACCACCCCCTAAATTAGCATTAGATAACATAATTGTCTTAACATGAGTTAGATGCTCATTCTAACCCATAGATTACAGACCATAGATTTAGACCAGTTACTCTAGAACATTGTCTTCTCACACACAAAAGATTATTATATGCAACAGTCAAGCAGTTTAATATAAGCAGTTAATAAGTCATATTTACTTATATTTACTTACATTTACTTTAATGTGTAAATAGGTTGAGGACTAAGAGTAATGTAACAATAACCTCTAAAATATTTTATTAATCAGTTTAAAAAATAAATGAAATATATTAAAATGTCTTTCTCACTTAAGACACACTTAACACTTGTCATATATATAAACCTCATATGACATCTATGATCAGTCTTAGGTCAAAGTTCATTTGATCAATTGCTCAAGCTATCTTAAAGATCTCTTATACTCCCAAATAAGAAAATGATTATTCATTATATGTGAATAAGAAATCATCTGCCCATTAGACGACTCAAGGTCTTGTCTATATTCCCATCTTGTATAATGCCTTAAAAGGATAACCTTTACTCCCATTAGAGCTATGATTCCAATATTTGTAAACAAACCCTCCATTGTATACAAGTCATGTACCCAACGAACCATTTTATAAGCTTACTACATTTGAGATGTTTTAGCTATTGGAATATCAAAGTGCACAAGTAATATACATGAAGTGATTCATCTACTTAAGATTAAGGTTGTTGCATAATAAATGTCAAAAGTGAATTGATCCACTCAAGTAGACTATGCAGATTAATGGCACTTTAGTCCTAGTTGAATACGTCACTACCAAGCAACATATCTATATCTCTACTTGAGAGTTAAAGCTCTAGATAGTCAAGATAAACTGTCCTCCAATTGAGTTTAGACAACATAATAGTCTTAACATGGGTTAGATGCTCGGTTTAATCCTATAGACTACAGTATATAGTTTAGACTGTTTATTTTAGAACGTTGTGTACTTGCATACAAAAGTTTATTGTATGCGACATTCTAAGAGTTTAACACAAGTAATCAGTGAGCTATATTTGCTTACATTTACTTTAACATGTAAATAAAATGAGGAAATATAACAATGTAATGAATAACCTCTAATATAATTTCATTATCCCGTTCAAAATAAATGAAATATATATAAAATGTCTTTCCCACGTAGGGCATTCCAAATACTATCAACTTTCTATTCCTATATATTAATATAGAAATAACACAACAAACAATCACTTATTTATGTATTTTTTTTAATACTATACCCCAAAATTTATTTCCTTGTGTATATTTGTTTAGGTGGCATTTTTTTTTCTTTTATTTTTTTTTAAAATGAACAAAACAAAAACAACTTAAAAATAGCCGAATATAGGAAACTAACAAAATCCATCAATGATATATCCAAATCATAGTCAAGGTCATACCAAATCGCAAAATAAGGCTCTAAGTGTATTATGTATGACCAATATGTCTAAGGGTGATTGGGTAAAAATGTTGGAAGATATCAGGTGATGGTTGGATTTAGTTAATATAGGTGATGAACAAGAAAGAAAAGGAAATTAGGCTCAATCGCATTAAACTAGGGATAAAAATAAGTGTTAGCTACAATGGCCCAAACAATATCAGGAAATTCCTTACTCATGTCTCCAACAACACCTAACCTAGGATTTTGACTTAAGTAGAAGTAAGATAAGTTCTAGAACGATGTGAAGACCTCTTACCTTGCATAGATATACTCTAAATGCCTAAAAGACTAAACAATCAAAGTTTTTGGTGCTTAAAATTTTTTTAAATCAATAATGAAGTTCAACTAGCAAGGGAATCAAGCACACAGACAATAGATGTTAAAACATTTCCAACGATTTATGAACATATTTCAACTTACTTCTATCATCAAATTCTTGGCCATCAAATTTCCACAAGACTCAAATTTTTTTAAAACATAAATAATTCAGAACAAACAAAAACAAAAACAAAAACAAAAACAAAAACAAAAGTAATAAACATCAATAAACTAAACAAATGAGCAAACATGAGAAACACAACGAATACCCAACAAAATCAACTTCTAGGAAGCAATTATGACAAACCACACTCAAACAACACACACCATATCAAAACCAATTAATTAATCCTAAACACACCTAAAATTAAAGAGAACATTGTCTTCAATGTTTAAACTAACATGTCCTTGTCTCTGTCTTTTTATGAAAAAAAAAAGGTGGTTGGTAAGGTTGGCGGAGTTGGTCTGGAAAGCGTAGCGTCAGTGGTGGCAATGGTGGGTACTCTAATGGGTCAAGTCTTGCATTACGACCATAGTAGTGCCAGTTAAATTGATCAAGGTTCCAGATCAGGCCACTTGGTACTCCGATTACTCAAGTTACCATTAGTGGTCATAGACGACTTGAGCTGAAGGTCTTGAATTTGTAGAATTTGTTCCTCCAACATTTGATAGATACCAGCTATTGTTGGTTTGGACTTACACCTCTTTAATGGTCGAGATGGCCTTGCTGCATTGCCAACTTCTAGTATGTTACCCAAACTGTAATTTATCCCATTTTTATCAAGTGGGCAAATGAGTTTAGAAATGTTGGTATCCTCTGTATTAATCCCGCCTTTTCAAACAATTCTGTTAGAAATGATGAAAATGGAAATCCAACATTGGGAATGCAGATTGTTGTCAAATAGTCAGGGATATTGCTCCCCATAACTGCAAACCCCTTCTCTTAGATACATGACCTTCCTTTCTTTACTTCATGATAAATTTCTTTGGTATCTTTTGAAACAAAACAATTAGGCTTGTCTTATCTAGCTATTGAGCTCTTTCCCTTTCATTACTTTGGAGCCGTGGATTTCACCAGCATCTTCAACCACCACCTAAGAATTCACAACACCAACAAAAAGACTAACACCCAAGTTTGTGAGTAACAAGCACCAATTCTTGAAATCACACCAAATGAAAATCAATTCAAACTAACAACACTTTATTCACTAAACCTACCAAACAACAACATAAATCAACTCAAGCTAATGTACACTCCACCAATTTAACCAAAATCTACAATCAAATTTCTATAAAGTCACACAAAAGTCTAGGAAACCAAACATAAAAAAAATCACACCAAAATCAAATTCCTACATAATCAATCTCCACAAAATCACCAAAATCCAACAAAATCATTAAAACCCAAAATCGTCTACTTTCCAGTCCAACCTCAATCAATTAACCAAGAGTTTAACTAATAAAACTCTTCCATGAATAGCCCAAATTTATCCATACTAGGCAAAATGATTGCACAAATTTGGTTACCTTGATGTTGATGAAGAACACGAGAGAAAAAACCCTAAATTTCATACACCTTGAAGTTGTAGACCTTTTCTTATATGGCTGATGGAATGTAGGTATAGAGGTTGAAGAAGTAGGGGAAAATGGGGTTTGGAGCATGGGAAAGGTAAGGGATGATGACGAAACTGGGTGATATTGAGAAATTTTAAAGTGAGATTGAGAGACTTTTGTAATGGGGTTCAGATTTTTGAGAAAGTGAGAGTGTAGGTAAAGGTTTGGAGTGTGAGAATAAGAGAAAAACGATTGGTTTTGGGGCTAATTTGACATTTTTTTTAATCAAGAGTAGGGGCATGGGTGTTAGAGTGGTTTAACACTATGCTCTAGCACACCTACGATTTCACCTTTTTTTTTTTTGTTTAATTTTGGGGAAAGGCTATAGTCTACCCCTTTAGCATTGTAGCCTGATGCTGCATGCCTCTTTGGTCGTAAGCTTACATTGCAGCATGCATCTCGGCCCTTGTTGCATGTTGTAGCATGCCTGATAGTAGTTGTAACGCCTTTTTTTCCAAATTTTTTTTTGTTTTGCTTGGTCGTGGGCTACAACACACCCTACTAGCACTGCAACTTGAAACCACGCTGCCCCCTTATCTTTATGGCCTTCAAAAGCATGTTGCAGTGCAGATTTCATCCACTACAGCTAGCTAAAATTATTTCATTTGCTTCAAAAATTCCATCAAAATCTTCCATTTGCTTCCAAACTTTCCCTAATAATTCCAATGCCTTCATTAATTCTATTTGGCCTTCAAACACCTAAAAACAATTTAATCAAAATATATGTATGTTTTGGTAACTGTTAAAACGAAAAAAAACACAATTAACAAAAACAAACTAAACAAACAAATCAAAGATAATTAAAGGGATAGAACTTGGGGTGCCTCCCAGGAAGCTCTTGGTTTAACATCTTTAGCGAAGCTCACCACAGTCATTCTAGTTAGGCTCTCTAAGTGGCGTATGGTCAACATTTTGCTCTCTTCCTTTGAAGTAGTACTTGAGCCTTTGACCATTCACTTGGAAAACTCGACCATCATCTCCCTCAAGTTCCATCGTGCCGAATGGAAACACTTGCTTGATTTTGAATGGGCTAGACCAATCTCTCTCGATTCAAATTCTTGCCTAAGGATTCGCTTGTCATGCCATTGCTTAGTGCGTTCTTTGTAGATCTTTGCACTTTCATCGGCTTTATTTTGAAATTTCTCCAATTCATTAAGTTAGAGTAATTTTTGCTCCTTGGAAGCCTTCAAATCAAAGTTCAATTTTTTTATGGCCTAAAATGCACAGTGCTTTAACTCTACCGGCAAATGACAAGCCTTCCCAAACACTAATTAGTATAAAGACATCCCGATCAGTGTTTTAAATGCTATTCTATAGGCCTAAAAAGTATCATTTAGCTTCATTACCTAATCTTTCCTATTGGTATTGACCCTCTTTTCCAAGATTAGCTTAATTTCCTGGTAAGAAATTTCGACTTGTTTTAGGAATACTCTGAGAGAAAAAGATATTTTTGATATATTTCATTTATTTTTTAATCGAATAATAATACATTAGAGATTATTCATTATAACATTACTATATGTCATCGTGGTATTTACATCTTACAGTAAATATAAACAAATATGGCTTATTGACTACTTGATATTAAACTGTTAGAATATTATTTACAATGGTCATTTGTATGCGAGAAGACAACATTCTAAAATAAATAGTCTAAATTTATAATCTGTAGTCTATAACGTCATAGTAAGCATTTAACTTATGTTAAGACTATTATGTTATCTAAAACTAATTGGTGAGATAGTTTGTTTTAACCGTCTAGAGCAAGCCGACTTCCAAGTAGAGACATAGATATATTGTCTTGTGATAATAATTATTAGACTTGGACTAAGGTGTAATTAATTTATGTAGTCTGCTTGAGTAGATTAATTCATTTTCGACATTCATTATGTAATAATCTTAATCTTAAATAAGTAAATAATTTCATGTGTATAACTTGTGTAGTTTAATGTTCCCAAAGCTAAGGCGTTTTAGAGTAATAAGCTATTAGACTGATTCATTGGGTACATGACTTATATTAGATGAAGGGTTTGCTTAAAGATATGGAATCATAACTCTAATAAGGAGTAAAAATTATCTTTTTAATGGCATTATACATGGTATGAAAATGGATAAGGTCCTAAGTCATTTACTTGGTAAATGATTTATTATTCTCATATGATGAATAATGATTTTTCTATTGGATGTATAATAGATATTTAAGATAGTACAATTAAAAGATCGAATAGATTTTGATCTTGAGTTAATCATGGATATTAAGTGAGGGTGTTGCATATATAATAAGGTCATTAGACTGCGACTATTCACTGGCTTATATAATACGGTATATAATTAGGAGTGTAATTTCAGATTTAAAGTAGTGTGACTCTAAAACTAATAATTATGTAATCGATTTATTTGGTATAGAATAATCAATTATATAGATTATTGGAGCCTATATTATATATGTTCAATCGGTCCATTTACTAGTTCTATATAATTCCTTAATGGATGGTAATTAATCAGGATATTTTTTATCGTGTGTTATTTTTGGACATAGTGAATAGAAAAATCTGAATCACCTCTGCATGGGTGTAGAAGTTTTTTACATTGAGGGTAAATTAGGAATTTTGTTTCATATAATTAATTGGATAAATATTTAATTTGTATAAATATTTATTTATAAGATGAGATTTGAAATTTAAATTAATTGTATTTATCTTTTGAGATAAATATGATATTAATTTAAATTAAGAGATATGTATAAATTAATTATTTAATTAATTTAAATATCTAGATAATCTTATTTAAATAAATGTTTTAAATTAAATATGGTAAATATCCTATTTAAATTTGAATTGAAACAAAATCTTATCATTGTCTATTAGGAGTAAGTGCATTCTTTAATGATAAGGTAAGGAAAAAAATTGTCTGCTTATTGATTTTATTTAGATAATTATTACAAAATTCTTTAATTTAAATAAAGTTAACATGATTTTGTCTTGAATTTAAACTGGATTTATAGAATATTATCTATGCAAAAAAAATTATAAGATAAATGAAAATTCAAATTTAAATTAAATTTTGAGTCTCCTATACCTAAGTGGGCGATTTTTGGTGCACTCGCAAGGTAGAAAAAACAATAAATAGATGGAAGGAGAAAGAAAAATATTTTTTATTTAAATTTGAAATCTACCATTGTGACGGCCCGCCCTTCGTGGAGGTTAATAGTACTATCACAGTTGAGCTCTGAAGCCAACTATGATAGACTGCCACCTCATTGAGTCACCAGCAACATACTTAAACTTACTTACTTTTATACCTTTAAATTTTATCATTTTAACTTTGTTATTTAACACGTACATTTTTTTTAAACTGGGCATTTCGTATTTGAAATCGTTTCATCATAAATCATTACTATGTAAACATTTTACATAACTTAAACTTTATTACATCATAAACATTTCATTTCGACATTCATTTAACTTTGCATTCTTTCAAACAGCTCAACGGAAGACTCATAGCAGTACCATAACCCTCGCTCAGTTCCTTGGCATATGCAGATCTCATTTATCATCCATCACTTGTCTTATTATCATGCAGGTTGCTTACTTGCAACATGAACAAACTTTTGAGCTAATTGCTCAGTAAGTTCAAACATATATACATGACATACAAGAACTCATACCATATAAGACAGAGCATATCTGATACTAATTGTGATATCAGAACATTAATATAGTATATATCATACATTACTTTAAACTTCATACTTAACGTACATAACATTGTAAACATACTTGTACATACTTGAACATACTTTACATCATAATCATACTTGTTGCATACTTCAACATACTTAACATCGTGAATATACTTAACATACCTAGCATCGTGAACATAATTAATGCATACTTAAATATCGTAAACATATCAATTTAACATATGCTTAAATATCATAAACATAACATACTTTAAACATAGCATACTTAACGTATGCTTAAACATCGTAAAAATAACATACTTAACATACTTATCATCATGAACACACTTAAAATACTTAACATAGAGCTATATTCATAACACAGAGCATCAAACATAGAGTTAGTGCATATTATGTTCATTTAACTTTCGTTTTCTTATTTTCATTGTTCTTTCTTTTTCTTTACTTTACTTTAGTTTCACTTGCGGGCCCCATTGATAGTCGTACCTTAATGTAACTTGAACTTTAAACTTCCGCACCCGGGACACACCCTGTTAGATTAGAAGCCATAAACATGAAACCTTACATTTGGAGGCTGGTACGCCAATGTTTGAAGTTTTAGTCTTATTATCTTGCTTATCTTTCTCTTTCTTTACTTTATCTTTTCATTCTTTCATATGGTTCCAACTAGGTGACATTCCCATTGCCCCTTGGTCCAGAAACCCTTTACATTCCTTTCTTTCTTTAGTTCATTCATTCATTCTTTCATTCATTCATTTCTTTTCTTTTCATAAGCATTTCATAAATCATTTCTTTCTTAACGTAGTTTTCATAGTGTATGTTATGTTAGTCACACTTTAGTGCATATAGCACTCACATACATAACTTTCATATAACACATAAACATAGACATAACATGTCAGTTCATGTTGCAGTCAACAAAATGCTTGAACTTACAACGTATGACACATAGATATATCAGTTAGTTCGTGTTACAGACAAAGAAATGCATGAACTTACAACATATAACACTTAGACATAAATATGTCAAGTAAATTCATGTTACAAACAATGCAATGTTTGAACTTACAGATACTTCGCTCGTATCTCCCTTTTCGCTTTCTGGGTCCGCAGACATTCCTTCGTCTCGTCTGAATCGGGTCCCTATAACTGAAATAATAAGGGTTATTTTTAATCCTCATTTCATACATAAAGCTTAGTAAAACGTAAAAATTCTACATTTCATTTCCCAATCATGAACTTAAGAGTCTAATATCACATTTACAACTTTTCTACTAATTTTTGACAAAATTGCCATTTTGCCTCTACCAAGATTTTTCATCATAAGCTTACTTTTCTTTAATTTACAACTTAGTTTTGACCCTTAGAATCTTAATTAAGCCATTCTAAGTCTATTAGGGCCCTTTTTATCATTCTTGAAATTTTTGATCAAAATGATCGTTTTGCTCCTGACGAGTCTTTGGGCCATATCATTTTCATTTAATTGCTTAGACTAGATTTTCTAAGTCCAAAAATCGTAAAATTAATGCTTTAATCACCCCAAATTTTCATACTTAGTTCACACCCATCTTTCGGGTAGTACTATTCCGACATAAGGTTGTTTTTCTTCGTTTTCTTACATTTCAAGATTTCGAATGGGCGATTTACTATTCTTCAAAATATTCATCCTTCTTTCTCGGGCCAAGGTCATCAAGGGGCTTGAGTTTTCGTCCCGACCACTTTTTTTTTACCCTTTGTTTCCTAAAATATCCCTTTGTGCTATTTTATAAATTTTGGCAGCATTTTCGCTTAATTTTTGGGTTCTCGGTGTTTAGAAAACGCCTCAAAACCATCTAACTAATTCTAATATGCCATGTACTAAACAAGAGGCCAAATTTTTACTTAAAAACTCAAACTTTTTATGTAAAAAAATCTTCACATTTCACACATTTTCTTATCCTATCATTTCTCATACCAATAATCCGTTATTAATATATAATCATTCCAATTAATAAATTGAGGAATGAAAGGAGTTGAGATCGCTACCAAAATCGTTCGACGACATCCAATGGGTAGGTTGACTCCAATTGGTGATCAAAGGAGCCGTTCGATCTCATGCACACAAACTTTAATTCACCATTTTGCACATTTGAAATTCCGGTTGGCAAATCCGATGCCGTGGGTGTGTCCAGAACGTCAAAAATAGGTCAAAGGGCCATCCTTCAAAATTTTGGGGTCCAGTTGCTGTTGATCAGCGTTGACCTGCCGTTGATCGGCGCTGCCCGGCGGTGGCGTGGGCCAAGATAGGTATCAATTTGCAGATCTCGACAAGAGGAACTCATTTTCGGTATCAATTTACCAAATTGGAGCTCCAATCATCGAAAATCGACCCTCCAACGATGGATAGCGGCGGTGAGCTTCGATCTTCGCCATCGCATGATTGTTTCTTGAAATTGAGTTAGGGCTTTTGTTCTTCGTACTATTCTGAGCAGTTTGGGCTAGGCGGTGTCGCTCACCTCCATCGGAATTGATGAGTTCCACGGCGGCATTATGGCGGCGACGGCACGACCTTGGGCAGCACGATCCAACGACTGTTAATGTAAAATGAGACATAGGTTTTGTTCTCTTCATCACCACAAATCTATTAAGACTGGAATCACCTCGATCGAAGGTCGGATGGTGAAGATACGGCATCAGGAAATTTCACGCACTCCGGCGGCTTCGGATAACGCGTGCTGTGTCCTCCAATGGTGGTTCCGTCGACTTAACCTACCGTTGGACTCAGCTCAGCAAGAGCTTTCCAATGAGACTGGCGGTGTCGAAAATAGACGCCGTTTTCAGTTTGCGGTTATTATTCACTCACGGAGGTGGGGGAGGAAAGAGAAAGAAAATGAAAAATGAGGGCCTTTTTGAAAAAAAAAAAAAAACCCCCTAATCTTTTCTACTTTTATATATACTTTTTTTTGTGTGAAAATTTTAATATATGCTATATTGACTAATTTGGGCTTGCCGAACCCAAATATGTTAGTTTTTCATTCACTCGATATCATTTCAACCAATTTTCCGATATTACGATTTTCGGGTCAAAATTTACTTTTTGTGCTCAATTAACTAATTTGATTATGTTGATTCTAAATATATCAGTTTTATTTGAAGAAAAGGCCATCTTGACCAATTTCTTGATATTGTGTATTTGTGGGTCAAAAGTTATATTTTACGCTCAATTGACTAATTTGAGCATACTGATTCTAAATATGTCAATTTATATCAAGAAAAGGTCATCTTGACTAATTTTTTAATACTGTATGTGACACACATGCGTACGCACATAAAATCACTACATTTTACATTTTAAACATGGAATTCATCGTGTACATTTTATGCACTGATTTTTCGAGAAAGATGAAATTTTCCGGTTGTCACAACCCAGTCCATTTACTATAAATAGGATCTTTAGGACTCCTACTTTACTCAAATCACAAACACTCAGATGAGTGAATTTATTATTATAACTCTTACTCATAATAATAAATTACTAGAGCTCTAGGTGGTTAGAATAAGACAAGTTATGCGAATACCGATTAAGGAACTGAGTGCTTACATACTTTATCATCTGGAAATTAGAGAATAGTAAAGAAGATTAATTGATTGAAGTTTTCTTAGTCACATTCTCTAGCATTTTTAGTGTTTTTCTCATATGGTATTTAGATTGTTAAATAATTTATTATATATGACAATACGAGTTAGTATGATCTTTTATAAAATTTTTAAAATTTCGCAGCACATGTTTTCTAGTTTTCCTACAGCTTGTCCATTCATTTGAGAATGGTAGGCCAATGCTATCTTGTGCTTTACTTTATATTTAGTCAATAGAACATTGATGACCTTGTAATAAAAATGATTCCCTTCGTCACTATTTATGACCCTAGGTGTACCGAAATGAATGAAGATGTTCTTTTGCAGGAACTTCAACAGCACTTTAGCATCATTAGTAGGAGTGGCAATAGTTTCCATCCACTTAGAGACATAATCCACTATTAATAAGATATATTCTTGGCCAAAGGATGGAAGTGATGGCCTTAAGAAATCAATCCCTTAAACATAAAAAAATCTCCATTTCCAAGATGTTTGTCATAGGAAATTTGTGCCTTTTAGAGTTGCTTTCCACACATTGGCAACGATCACAACTCCTTACAAACTCATGACAATCCCAGAACAAAATGGACTAATATATGCCTGATTGAAGGACTTTGGCAGTGGTTTTAGTAGCTCCAAAACGACCTCCATAAAGTGATGAGCCGCAATGATATAAAGAATATCATTAACCCTTTCTTCAAGAACACGTCTCCGAATAACTTGATTGGAGCATCTCTTGAACAAAATAGGATCATCTCAAAGATTGCTTCTTATATCATGGAGGAATTTCTTCTTTTGGTGATATGATAGATCCAGAGGCAAGACCTTACAAGCAAGGTTATTAACAAAATCGGTGTACCAAGGGAGCTTTACCTTAACGATGAAAGTTGTTAATTAGAAATTGACTACTATATTCTTACTACTATATGCATCATGGTGTAAGTTGTTAATCATCCTTTACAAACCACCTATAGAATCCAGCATGGTCAAGGAAACTCCAAATTCCCTTGACATTAGCAGGAATGGAAGATTCTCAATTGTTGCAATTTTAGTCATATCCGCCTCAATTTCCTTAAAAAACACACGATGACCAAGAACAATCGCTTCTTGAACCATAATATGGCATTTCTCCCAATCAAGAACTAGATTCTTCTTTTTACACCTTTGCAACACAATAGAGAGATTATGAAGACAATGATCGAAACATGAGCTATAAATCAAAAAATCATCCATAAAACCCTCTATAATCTCCTCCACCATGTCGATAAAGATCACTATCATGCACCTTTGGAAGGTTGTGAGGGCATTGCACAAACTGAAAGGCATTAGCCATAAGGCAAAAGTACCATATATGCATGTAAAAGTCAACTTCTCTTGATCTTTGGGGGCTATGGCAATTTGATTATAGTCCAAATACCCATCTAGAAAAAAAGAGTAACTATACCTTGCTAATGGGTCTAGCATTTGTCAATGAAAGGAAGTGGAAGTAATCCTTCCTTATGGCTTTGTTGAGCTTCCTATAGTTAGAGCAAACTCACCATCTTGTAACCGTTTTAGTTAGAATGAGCTCATTGTTCTCATTTCTAATCACAATCATGCCACCCATCTTTTTAACTAGTTTAACTAGACTCACCCATGAGTTGTCCAAAATTGCATAGATAATTCCGACATTGAGCAATTTAAGCACCTTGGCTTGTAAAACTTTTTTCATGGCTGGTTTTAATCTTTTTTAGTGCTATATGGGCATCTTGTAAGAATCCTCCATGAGGATCTTATGTAGCATATAGTGGGACTAACACCTTTGATGTAAGAAATTGACCACTCAAAAGTGAACTTGTGCTTCTTTGAGACATAAAGCAACTTGCTTTCTTCCTCTAAAGTCAGGGAAGTGATTAGTACACAAAAGTGCACTTTCTTTGATGTTTATTAGTGTGTAAATACTAAATTATTTAAGCTTTAATTAGATATTTCTTTTACTTTTATTCAAAATAATTTAATTAGAAAATGTTTAGTTTTAACTTAAAGGTTTATAGATTTAAAAGAAGTGTAGAAGTTTTACACAAAAGCTGCAACTATTCAGCCATTCTCTGCACACCACTTATCTTCTTCAGCAAGCAATCTCCAATCCATGTGCAACATGTGATGACCATGAGTTGCAATCTTGTTTCCTAATTTATACATTAGCATATTCCCTTTTATGCTCCAATCAAGCTAATTTGACAATTATGGGGTCTATATTTTACCTCAATAAACTAATTTAGTTAATTTTCTTTTTCTCTTAGAATTTATTTTTTTAATATTTTCTTTTGTAATTTTTAGTTTCTTTTTTTTAGCTGTTTACCTTTTTAGTTGAGCCTCTAAAACATTATAAATGAATTTACCTCCTATATTTTCTATTCAAGAATTGTAAGAATTTCAATTTATTTTTCAATTCTTGTTTCCTTAGTTTTTCCATTATTGTGAGGTGAATGACATATCTTTTCTTGAGTGAGACATCGCTGGTAGAAGGCTAAGTCTTGAGTGAATTTTTGTTTGCTAACATTCTTCTTTTTATTTTAATTCATTTTGTTATTCAATGTTTAATATTTGATTAATTTTTTATCTTTTATTTGGTGTTTACAGTAATTATTTCTGTAGTGACAGCAGTTTTAGTTATTACATTCAGTACATTAAATCACTAGTGACAGGTATGTTTTCTGTTTTTATGTGAATATCTGTTACTGTATTTTACCATTAGGTATTTTGTACTTTCAGATAATGCATGAAAATAATTATGCTTGTTTAAATTCAAAAGAGATTACTTTAATCAAATATTTTTTTCTACTATTTTTGTTTCAAATCCATATTTTTTGACTGCATGTTTGAAATGTGAACTTACAGTTGAATTATAAGGTTGAAATATTAAATTTAAACAAAAGCATTAAAAATTCCTCACTCGTCTTTTTTTATTTTATTTTATTTTTTCATTTATTTTATTATCAAAAATGCTAAAAAGTTTTGTTTCTCATTTTTTTCATTTGCTAATCTCCCTGCGTTAATATTTTGCTATCTTTCTTTTTTGTTATCCTTCATTGCTTTGTGGGATCAATCATTCATATTCTGCTATTACTGACCACTTTATTAATACACAGTTTTGGCGTAATCAGGAGGTTGAAATGATCATAAAAATTGTGGAATTCTCTCCCAAAAAAGCATAACAGAGATTATTGGGTAATTGTTTCAAAATCAAACCATCTTAAGATGAACTAGAAGCTACCGAGGAGTCCTTAAGGATGTCAAGATTAGGCATCAGATCAACATCTTCCATAAGAGGCTTAGTAACCTCCTCACTAGGCAATGCCTCAAGAGCTAAAACATAGTCCATAACACTTTCATGTTTAGTAACTCTTCACCAAAATCCAACTTGGAAAAAGAATTAATAAGACAATGCTCTAAGGGTTCCTTGTGCACTTCATCTTAAACAAATTCACTAACACAAAAAGTTTACTTCCTTAACTCGGTTGCAAGTTGATTTCTTCTACAAAACTTCATAGAAAAGGAGATGTTAAATTTGACCTCCTCATCATTAATCCGGAGTGTCAAAATCTACTATAAACATTGATCAAAGCCTTCCTAATAACAAGAAATAGCCGGCCAAGAATGATAGAAGTTCTTGATCTTCTTCCATATCCAAAACCACAAAATCAATCATAAAAATGAACTTGTCAACCTTTACTAACACATCCTTAATAATACCTCTCGAATAAGTAAAGGACCTATTTGCCATTTACAAGGAAATGGTAATGGGCTTGGCTTCCCAAAGCCTAGCTTGAAACACAGAAAAATGCATAAGATTGATACTTGCTCCCAAGTCATAGAAAGCTTTATCCACAGTGGAACTACCAATGGTGCACAAAATCGTAAAGCTCCTAGGGTCCTTCAACTTTTGGGACAACTTATGTTGAAGAATGGCACTACACTCTTTGGTAAGCTTTACCATTTTGTAATCCTCTTTTTCTTAGACATAATCTCATTCATAAAGTTCATGTAGTTTGGCATTAGAGCAAGAGCATTTGTTAAAGGGATGTTAATATGAATTTTCTTGAAACTATCAAGAAGTTTGGAGAATTAAACATCGAACTTCTTCTTTTGAAACCTTTGAGGAAACAGTATTGGTAGTTAAATGAGAAGAGGATGATTCAGGAAAGAGATTGAACCTAGATTGACTTTTGGGATTTTCTTTTTCTTCTTTTTACCACTTTCTCATTAGGCTCTTCCATCAGTGTAGTCTTTTCTTCATTGGCTTTGTCATTCCAAGGACTAGAACCTTCCAATTTCTTATCACTTCTTAAAGTGATTGCTTTACAATGGTCGTTTGGGTTCTTCTTGATATCATTAGGAAACTTGTCCAATGATTGCCCTTTCACTGAATTTGTAAGTTGTGCAAATTGAACTTCCATGTTCTTCATCCAAGCACCCATATTTTCACAATGGGCCTCGATGCTATCCAACTTATCTTTATCTTTTTGAAATCTTGCCCTAGTGTCTACCAAAGAGGCATTTAAGTTGTCTTCAAATGCTGGCTTCTTCTCTGGCATTGGTTGAGGATAACCCAGTAGATGTTGCAAAATCTCTTGATTACTATAAGAGAAGTTCTTATGGTTTCAAAGTCTTGGACAGTCATGGGTTGGCAAATTATTAGGTTGGCAGTTATAATTCTGATTGTTAATGAATTGGCATTGTTCTTGATCAACTCCTTCACTGAAATAAGAAACATTGGCTGCCATAGCCATCTTTTGGCTTGATGAGACATCCCTTGTAGTAAGAGCTTGAATTTGACTTGTCAAAGCCATCATTTGGGCTAGTAGAGCAACCATAGGATCTACCTCATGCATCCCTATGGCCTTTTTAGCAAAAGACTGCTCATTTAGCCATTAATAGTTGTTAGTAACCATATCCTCAATCATCCATTAGGCATCATCGATGGTTTTAGACAAAAGACTTCCACCGGCTACTACATCAACAATAGTTCGAGTTTGACCATTCAACCCATTATAGAAGAGTTAAATTTAAAACCAATCTTGGTAGCTATGTTGAGGACATTTTTAGATAAGGTCCTTAAACCGTTCCCATGCCTTATAGAGATGCTTAAAATCTAATGATGAAATTAAGCGATTTCGGCCCGCAACTAAAAGGTCTTTAACGAAGGGAAGAATTTAGTAAGAAACTTTCTAGCTAGCTCCTTCCAAGTTTCAATATTATCGGCTTCCAAAAATTGGAGCCATCCCCGTGCCTTGTCCGTAAGAGAAAATAGGAACAAGCGCATATGGAAAATGTCTTGGTTGACACCATTAAGCTAGATGGTTGTGCAAATTTCCAAGAACATTGAAAGATGTACATCAAGATCTTTACTAGGTAACCCCCCATATTGAATTGTTGCACCATGTTAATGAGAGTCAGCTTTAACTCAAAGTTATTAGCATTAATCGCTTGACACCGAATCCCTGAGTAATTTTCATTCACCACGAGCCTAATATAGTCCCACAAGGTCCTTTGTTGATTGTTGGGTTCTTCTGCCATTGCTTGAACTCAAGCTTGATGCTCCCTTTTTAATTGCCTAAAAGTTCTATTGATTTCTGGGTCAAGAGGTAGGAGCTACAAGCTTCGAGTTCGTCACATCAACTGTCACCAACAACAATAAAAAAAAAGTTTAAAACAATTAAAATAAAATAAACACCTAAATTAAAACTATATCACTTGGTCGTAATATTAGCTAAAATTTTCAAAAACTTTCAATCTCTAGCAACAACGCCAAAAACTTGTTATGCATTTTTTTTTGTATTCTTGCAAGAGAATGAGTTGTCTCAAGTGATAAAGTGACAAAGATGTTAAGTATTATCTCATGAAGATTGAATTTAAGAAATAAATTAAGTACCATAACTACAATGGTTCAATTTTATCTAAGTAATTGAAATTGAAAAGAAAATCAAAATAAATTAATAATTAAACTGGAAAATTGAACAATAAATGCTAATAGAGAGATGGATTAAAAAGAACTCAAGGATTAAAACGCTACGGAATATGACTTTTCTCAACTAGACTATGTTTATCCGATTTAATGACTTGCTTATTGATTCCATTTAATTCACTAATGTAAGGCTTCCAAAAGTAATTTCACTCCCTCTCCCTAGTGTCGAGCAAATTAATATGTAAAATCAAGCAATTCAATATCCCTATTAAACTGTTTAATTAAACATTCATTATGCAAGCTTATCGATTGATTACCGAAGCATAAAAGCCTCCTAAACTTAATATGACTATAGATTGTGTTTCACAAATCTCAATATATGAAACTCACTCTCCTAAGTTAAATTCCACGCATTTAAAATCATCAATTTATTGGGTAATTAAATTGAAACAAAAAGCAAAGAAAAATACAAGTGAATAGATAATAAAATCAACCAACAAATATTAAAATCATCAAAACATAGTCAATTGTCAAGCTACATCATATCCCCTAGCTTAAAAGTTTAGCTAGACACTATAATTCCAATATCCATAGCCAAAATTAAACAAAACATCAAACTTATTGTTCAACCACAAAACCTAGAATCAAATACAAGTTCAAGAGCAAAGAGATAGTATGAGAAGAAGAAAGGAAGAACAAGTTAGTAAAACAAGTTCCAATCTCTTCAATCTTTTTTGAACTTCTAAGAGTGTCTCCCAAAATTTGAGGGTTTTGCCTCTTTTTTGCTTGAAATTGGACCTCCAAGAAGCTCCCTTTCATTCACAGCAAGTTTCACTTGTGTATCCCCTTCAAAACATCACATTTTTGCCTTAAAATTAGCATTCCATCTGTGCGAGGCACTGCAGTGAGTGTTTTTCCTACTGCACTACTGCTTAAGGCAACTAGGGTTGTAGAAAGGTGCACTACACTGCACTTGGAAAACTCAAGGGCACGTTATAGCATGCTTAACAAGCACTACAATGTGCCTGATTGGGTTGGCAATGGCACAAGGGCAGGCTACAGTGCAATTTTAAGTGCTGCAGCCTGAAACTTTGAGCTTTCTGGCTTTGTTGGAGCATGTTGCATGCTGCAATGCACAATAGTTATGTTGTAACCCATTCAAACTTCTTCAATCCTTCCTTTTTTTTAGTGTTTTTAAATTTCAATTTTACCCTTTCTTATAAATAACCTGCAAAAGCACATAAACACAATAAAACACAAATAAAATGCTAAAAAACTAACAAAATACATATGAAGATAACTTGATAAAATCAATATATCAGTATCTACTTTCTTTTTACCAATCAATCGATAGACACAATTTTTTAACAAAAGAAACAAGAAAATCTCACGTATCATCTGTATAAATTTTTTATGTTCTTATGGGTTTATTTTCTTTTGTAATTTTTAGTACTTTCATTATTATAAAATAGAGTTTTCTAATGTAGATTTGGCTTTTATTATCCTTTTTGTGTCTTCTTTTTTTTTTCGTAATAATATTATGACGTGTATTTAACTAATGTGATTTTTTAGTTAATGTGATTTGACATAACGTACTATAAATTTAAAAAAGATATGCCTAAAAGGAGGAAAAGCTTTATTCAAGGATTGTAGCTAGATTAGGAAAATTCACTCTTTCTAATTTGTATGTATATTCAAGCCATATCAATGGAAAAGGCCATGCCACAACTTCTCAAATTCTATGTGGTATCAAAGCATTTTACTCTCGAGATCCCTTTCTTTCTCTCTCTCTCTTCTCGTATCTCTACCCATCATTCACAACCAGTTAACTGAATGACCCTAACTGGTTGACTGAACAATAGCAGAAACCATCTATGGCTCAGAAACCTTATTCTGGCTACTGTCAAGCTTGCAATACTCAAGGTCATACCATTGAACGGTGTCCTAAATTTTGCTTAATAGCGACTCTACTCGGACTCTGCCACTATGTCCCTAACATTATAGTGACCACTTGCTCACTATGCCGTCATCAACACCTTCAATAACTTGAGTTGGCTTTTTGATAGTGGAGGATTGCACCATGTGACCACCGATTTCAGCAATCTCTTTACTCATACTCTATACAACAGCTCTGATGAAATTATTATTAGAGATGGCACGAGTTTTTCTATAACCCACCCTAGTTCTACAACACTTTTTATACCTTATTGTACGATTTCCCTAAATAATGTTCTTTGTGTTCTTACCATGAAAAAGAATCTCATTTTCATATTTCAATTTTGTATCTTTAACAGTGTCTTCATTGAATTCTTATCCATTACTTTACATGTGAAGGATCTTCATACGGAAGCTTCTCTTTTGCAAGGGAAGGCTAAGGATAATGTGTACGAGAGCCCAGTCTCTCATGTTAAATCTTCACTATTATTCACCTTCTTTAGTGCCAAGATCATGTCATTCGAGTGGCATCATAGGTTAGGTCATCTATCGTTTCTAATTCTTAGGCACATTGTTTCTCATTTCCAATCAAGTTTATATCTAGTCCTTTGTTTTCAACGTCTAACTGTAATGTTTGTCAATGTAATAAAAGCCACAAACTACTGTTTTCTACCTCTACCATTGTCTCTTCTTATCCACTTGAAATTTTATTTTTTGATATTTAGACTTCTCTTGTTCATTTGGTTGATGTGTTTTGAACTATGTTATCTTTGTTGATCATTACACTAAGTATGTTTGATATTACCCCTTTAAAAAAAAGTATTATGTTCTAGATGTCTTTACTTGAATTAAGAGCCATGTAGAAAAGTTCTTTAATAGATAAATTATCACACTATATTTTGACAATGGCAGGGAATATCAAGGACAGATTTCTGGCCTTTCATGGTATTTCTCATCTCACTACTCCAACTTATATTCCCAAATATAATGGTTACTCTGAACGGCGATATTGCCATATCGTTGAAACAGGTCTCTTCTCTCTAATGCTTCTCTTCATTTCACTTAATGAAATTTTGTATTCATCATTGTAGTTTATTTCATTAATCGCATGCCTACTCCCACACTTTAACTCTCATGCCCCTATAAAAAAGCTTTTCAGTTCCCCTCCTAATTACTCTAAGCTTCGTGTTTTTGGTTGTCTTTGTTATCCTTGGTTTTGTCCTTACTCCACTCACATACTTCTCCATGCTTCATTCCTTGTGTTTTTTAGGTTATTCTATCACCGAAAGTGTTTACCTATGTATGGATCCATTTATTACTAAAATTTATGTCTTGCGTCATGTCAAATTTGTTAAGTCCATTTTCCATTTTTCGTCTTTCTCAAGTCATGATCCTCATCTCGAGTTTGACATAATCTCAAAGTGGCTTCCCTTGGCTTTCTTTCTCTTAAATTCGTCTCCTTCTGTACCACCACTTAGCTCTGACCTTTGTTGTATAACCTTCATGTGTGGATCTACCACAATAGGTTGACCAAACACCCCCAACATATTCAACGAATCATATTGCTTCTCTATAATCTGAAACTCTTCATTAACTAGTCGATTGAACCCCTACCATCGTTCAACCAGACACCTAAACTGAGCTACAATCTAAAACTACAATCTAAAACCTTTCGCTCTTTTGTTGACTAAACAACCTTAACTGGTTAACTAGATCACCCAGAACCCCATGTCATCATCACTTGTTTGAAGAATAATATCCACAAACTAATTTAAAAACTTAATCTTAATGCCCAACTCTAACCTTCCATTTCCCTTGAGCCTACCACTACGACCCAAGCCATCAAAGATCCTAAATAACATGAAGTTATGTTAGAGGAGTATGATGCTTTTATTTAAAATAGCATATAGGAACTTGTCCTTCCAAAGCCAATTCAAAACCTCATGGGATGCAAGTGGATTTTTCAAACTAAACTACATTTTGATAGTTCTGCTGATAGGTACAAAGCTCATTTGGTTGCTAAGAGATTTCATCAACAACCAGAAGTTGACTATCATGACCCCTTTAATCTGATTGTCAAGCCCAGCACTGTCTGTAAGGTTCTCAACCTTACTGTTAGCCATGGTTGGTCTCTACACTAATGGGATGTTAATAATGCCTTCCTTCAAGGCCACTTATCTAATAATGTCTTTAAGGCACAACCACTAGATTTCATTGATCACGATTGTCCTACACATGTGTGTAAGCTTTGCAAGGCTATCTGCTATGGTCTCGAGCAATCTCTGTGTGCTTGGTTCTATGAGCTCTATCAGTTCTTGGTTACCTAAGGCTTCTTTAACTCTTATGTCGACACCTCCCTCTTCGTCCTTAATGCCGATGGATCAATGATTTTATGTTGATGACATTATTATTATAGGTAACAATGATTGGGCCGTGCAACGTTTCATTGACATTCTTGCAAACTAGTTTTCTCTTAAAGACATCTGAACTCTCTTCTTCTTCTTAGGTGTTAAGGTTCTTCCACATCCTAATGGTTTACTTTTGTCTCAATGTTGCTGTATTAGCGACTTTTTGGCCTACACCCATTTGACAAAACCAAACCAATTTCCATATCACGTGCCACCACACCTCTTTTTGCTCTCCATACTACCGCATCTTAATTAGATCCAATAGAATTTCGAGTGATAGTTGTAAGTCTTTAGTATTTCTCCCTTATACTTCCCAATATTTCATTTGCAGTCAACAAACTATCACTATTTATGCATCATCCCACCATTGATCACTAGAATGTCGTGAAACGTGTAATGTGATACTTATATGGTACACTTGATCAAGGTCTTATTCTTTATCACTTATAACCATTATCCCTCTATGCATTTTTGGATGTTGACTGGGCTAGGAACAAGGATGATTACACCTCTACCAGTGGCTATATTATGCATCTTAGACATAATCCTTTCTTATCGAGTTCCAAGAAACAGTGCATAGTCACTTGTTCTTCTACTGAAGTTGAATATCGTTTAATTGCTTCTCTTTTCTCATTGAACTTGGTGTGACCATCCCTTAGGTACCTATGATGTACTGTGACAATGTTGGTGTAACACACCTCTACTCCAACCCTATCTTTCATTCTCACATGAAAGATGTTGCATTATTATCACTTTATTTGAGAACAAATTCAGAGCGGTGCTCTTCATGTTGCTCACTTTTCGTTTTAGGATCAATTAGCGAAACCACTCACCAAGCCTCTTCCTCCCGGAACTCTATCTTGTTGGGGCATTTTGGAGAATCTACACAATTATGGATATTTGTATTTTATGTAATTATGTAATTAGGATCATCCTGAAATCATGTAATTAGTTTCCTAGTTTAGTTGTTGATTTTATTTGATTTGTAAAATCCTTAATTCAAGGATTGTAGCTAGATTAGGCAAGTTGACTCTGTAATTTGTGTATATATTCTCAGCACATCAATAGAAAAGGCTATGCCAAATGCTATGCCAATTTTCCCAAATTCTATAGAATGTTCATGAAAACAATGAAATAAAGAAAAAGGCCAAAATAAAAACCTCCTGGAATGGGAAACCAATTGGGAAAGAAAGACCAAAGAGAGATAAAATTATTTGGTATGTATGCTCAAATATAGATATGCCAAGAAATTTTCCCACTGATAGATCAAAGTGTACGTCTTTTCCTCTAAGCTTTATTATGTCTTTTTTTTTTTTTTTTTGAGTTTTACTGATGAAACTTGTATTAGTTTGGGATTTAATCTCATATATCATGAGGTTATATGCATTGATGTTTGTATCATTTTGTTGATTACAATTTTTTCTTTTTCCAATAAAAAAAAAGAAGGAAATTGGGGGATAAATATAGTTTCACAATCCAACAAAAGACTCAATAGATGCCATGATTTTATTTAATGGGGTAAAAGAGGCAGAACAAAACCTAGCTGTTTTTGAAACCAATTAAATCGATGATTACAGATGTATTTTTTGAAAATACTAATAATGGTATGCACCCAAACGTATCTCTATCTTTTCCCCCTCTATTCATCTCTCTTCAACTTTCTATTTATTGATTTTATTAGGACTATTTCTATGGTACACTGCGTTAGTAATTTTTTTTTAACACTATGTAACAGTTGTAATAATATATTTATTCTATATCAAGTTGGCAAATATCACTTCTCTAGAGAGCTAATTACTATAAAGTGATCCCTCTTGCTCCTTAAGCTACTCAAACATATAATTTACCCTGCGCGCACGCGCGCATATATATATATATATTTATTTATTTATTGCTGTTCAAGTCACTCAAATTTCATTTGGAAGATCACACACAAATTAAGATGTGGGATATGCTGTTTGATCCATTCCTCTTAATTTTGCTTGTGAAAATAATTATAAATTACTTGGTTTATACATGGCAGAATCCCAAATCCAACGGCAATCTACCATCTGGTTCAATGGCCTTCCTCGTCATCAAAAAAAGAATAGCCTGGTGTGTACGTGTGTGTGTATATATATTTCTTTCTTTTTTGTAGATATAAAATGTACTTGAAAGCTTTTCCCACGTGTCTCTACTACTGTATGTATGTATATATGTGTACACATGTATGCATATATTCTATCTTCGTTTTGATATTGTTCACGTTAGACTATTTTTAATGTACTTTATGCTTCAATACATAATGATATTACTAATGTCTTTTTTTTTTTGTCACCTTTATTATACTTTAAAATTATCAAAGTAAACTTTTAATAAAATAAAAATCTTACTATAATTATAAGAAAAAAGCTAAAAGACAATAATTAATAAGAAATAAATATGAAATTTGACGTTGATTATATCTTGTGACAAATTTTTTCATTAAATTTAATATATGAAAAATTAAGTAATAAATATAGTGCTTTATTATAGAGAATTTTTTTTTATCTAAATGTCAAATTTTCTTGTTAGTAACAACTTAACATTGCCTCCTAATTACCATTCCATTCATTTTAAAAGAAAAACAGAGTATCAAATAGGGTTGGCAACGTAGGCAGGGACACCGGCCGGGTAAGCCTCCCAACACCATACCTCCGATTGATCCCAGAACCGTCTCGCTATGCTTGTCTAATTTAAGGTGGCGTTTATATCAAGAGTATTATCCTATAATCTATTTATTTACTCATAATTTTTTTTTATCTTGCAACAAAAATTATCAAAACTCAAATAAAAGTCGACTAAATAAATGTGAAATTTAGCGACATATGATCTAATTAGCCGCATCATCAAATCGGGTTTCCAACAAAATCCAATCGTTGATTTAGTTGACATCTTGCTACAAAATAAACCTAAAAATTATAGTTAATAAGCTCATAATTTTTCCCACTTCACTCCCGACAAAATCTAATTAATGTCCAGACCTTTTTTCTCCCTAAAAAATTAACACAAAAATAACAGAAAAATATTTGTTGGAGCAAATCCTACTGCACTTCCTTTTGTAGACTCTTTTTAATCGTCGACTGTTATCACATTGTATACATTTGATCTTCTTTATCTGATTTTTGATATGGTCTCAGCTAGTAGACTTCTATCTAAATAGACTCTTACCTTAATGTAGATACTTCTTGCTACATAGACATATTTCTTTATATTAGGTAGACTCCTACTTGAACATGAAATTGGGTTGAAGTCATCATCAACACTTCTATATAATGACGAAAATATCATCCAACAACATTGTCCCTGCTTTTTAATGGTGCAAATGTGGACCATTATTTCGAACATAGTTCGCCAAAACGTAATAGTGTCAACTGACACTGAATTCAATTACGAAATCTTTCAACAAGAAGGAACGTCTTTCATGGTTTTATACTCAGACATTTTTATGGAAATCTCTGGGAATGATAGTTTCTTGGCACACTAAGGAACAATTCATAAGTACCATAAAAACTTGCTTCTCCAAATCATTAGCCCAGAAAACTAGAAGAAAAAGCTGTTACCTGAAGTGCATAAAGAGACCTGCATGCGTAAGCGTTCATGGGCTACTGAAGGAAGTATAGATATGAAACAAAAAACTTCAAAGGTATGCTCTTTTTTTACTTATTTGTTGCAAAGTATTAGCGTAACAGTAGTTCCACGTCTAATTTCATTGCAAAGTGTAAATTTTGAATCTATCTACCTCAAATTTAATTATATATATATATATATGCACGTACAATGCTGCACTCTTATATGCATATATAAATATATACCTAAATTAATTAGGAAGATTCCTTTTTATTATAAGTTGTCCCTTGTGCCCTTCAAAATTTAAAAACTCTCATTGTATCTATTTTGTTAGAATTTTCATTAAAAACATACCGACAAATTAAAGGATCCTAAATTTTAAATTAGTCTTACTTGATCGTTTTTATTAGAATTTTCTTAAAAAACAAGACAAAAAAAAAAAATCATGTGACCGCCTTTTCTTTTCTATATATATATTTTTAATTGATCTAATAGATGAAGTGGACTAGTTCAAAATTTAGAGAGCAAAGTACGAGTTTAAAAATTAATCTGGTTATGAAAAGATAATGACCCTAAAGTTTGGAAACAGAAGTGAGATTGACCCCCGGTTCATCAAAACTCAAAAAAGTTTAATTTGCTAGGCCAATTAAAGTTCTTAATGACATTGGATTTATTTTTGACCCATCTTCTCTTTGTCTATATGCAGCTGCTCTTTGAGTATTTTGCTAAGAAGCTTATCAGTTATGATGAATCCAAGGCTTCAAAGAAACTGAAGGAGAGCTATAATGCCTTTATGGATGGACTTGTATCGTTTCCAATAAACATTCCAGGAACTGCTTATCATTCTTGTTTACAAGTATTAATTGCATATGAACTGCAAAAATTAGTTTTTTCTTTGCATATTCGATATCTTTGATTCAGTACTTAATTATGAACTCATTTTCCCTGTTGGATTTTTTCTTTTGAGATTTGTCTGGCAAAGAATTTTAGCAAGGCACTAGATTTAACCGGACAGATCCCATAAAATGATAGTGTAGTGATTATTTTTGTGTTCTCTTTCCTATTTGGAGTGTGTGTGTTTTAATTTGGTCGTAATTCATTGTATTAAAAAAAAACTAATTTCATGTAAGATGAGCAGATGATGAGGATATTAAATGGGTGTCCACGGCCTAACTAGTCGGAAATCTGGATGAACTTTCTGATTTTTGTCACCACCATTTACAATAAAATATTGCTTAATCATCTTGTGGTGGGCTAGTATTGATAATTAATTGGACAGATTACAAAAAATTGTGCTTTAAAAATTTGGTCGAAAATTAGAGATAATATCTTGATTTTGTTATTTGACATTGTTTAGTGGTGGAGATTGATCCTTTTTTCAATTTTTCTCTTCATTTTTTGTCTTTAGTTTATTTACGTTTGTTATCTTTGTTTTATTTATTAATATAATTCACAAAAACCCCCTTTTACATTACTGTCTTTTACTTTATTTAGATTCTTAAGTTAAAAATTGAGATAAATTAATTATTCTCAAATCTTTGGCAGAAACAATCCTTACTCATACTATATGTAATAATGACCATATCCATAGTAAGGTTTTAATTTGATAACCCTTCCGGAACACACCAGTAAGAATCAAGTAAATAGTAATTCAAGACAGCTTGAGACCTAGATTAGCCTAAGAGCTAGTAAGCTCAAGCTAGATACCAACGACCTAAGAAATAGACTCCATGAATCGGCTTGAGGAACCATCCTAGGTCAATGCCTGGACAGATCATGAAACCGCCCATAATTAGCCCTGTAAAGGAATTACGTGAAGATCAAGCATAATTAAGTCAAGAATCAGCCAAAAAGGCACTTTCCCTTTTATATAAAGCTTGCCCAAACAAGGAAAGTCAACCTAGACCAAAAAATGCAACTTCCCATCAGCAAAAAAGGCGTATTCAACACCAAATCAGGCATCTAAATGTAGCATTCATTGACTATAAATACAAGGTGTCATTATTTGCCTAAGGCATAGAACTCGAAATACTTGGAATTCTCACAATTCCCATACTCTTCACCCAATTCTCTCTATATTTAACAATCTCTCTCTACAAACTATATTGCCTATCTTTTATCTACCCATTCTCAATGCCAAGGCATCCATTGTACTTTTCATCAACTATAGTGCAACACCCTCTAAGCCACACAGAGGATTAGCTCTTATGTTGAGAGTGAACCTCTATAATTTCATGTGTTCTTTGTTTTCTTTTACTTTATTTACTGTTATTTTACAACTAACATGCTCGGTCAACTGAACATGCAGATAGTCAGCTTAATACTAAAATTGTAGGCCCTCATCTGACTCGATCCAATATGACTATAGATTTTACCCTCTACAGATTAAGAGCGTATTTAGAATAATGATTGGAGTTAGAGTTTTGTAAGTTGGAATTGAAACGTATGTTTGCTTGAAGTGTGAATTGGAAATGAGTTATGATATAAAAAAATAGTGTAAAAATTTAAAATATGTTGGAAAAAATACATATTATAGAATATTTTGTTTCGTTCTTCTATTCAATCAGCACAATAAAAAAAAAAATTTCTCATTTCAAGATTTCAGAGCTATGAAGTTGAGTTGCAAAATTCTATATGGAAACATTGTTCCAAACAGCCCCTAATTAATTCATTAGACCTGCTTGATGACGACAAAAACAACAACATCAATAATAATAATAATAAGACAAGACTATAATTTCACGTTTCATAATTTAACTATTACATTTATTTCATTTAGTATTTTGATCTCTTTATAATTAAATATCAGCTCTCCAATTTAATTTTATAAAAAATAACCCCTCATTCTTCTCATGTGGAATTGTATTCCACAAAATTTTTACGAAATTGTACATTAACCATAATAATAATATTATTATTATTATTGCGGCATCCTTGTTGTTAATGAATTTTATTATTATTATTATTATTATTATTATATGTATCCATTATCAAAGTATCACATATCCCTGTCTGATTAGCTAGTCCAAGCTAGCTAAATACTTTCCCCACAGATATATATTTGATCCGAGTCATCCCTAGTGCTTGTCAAGCTGCTCAAGCACGCATGTATATACAGGAATGAACTCAAATTTGGTATTGATGCAATTCAACAATGTCATGAGTGTGAATTTTAGTTACTAGCTTTAGTTATTAAAAATTTGAACTTACATAAAAGAAAATATAAAAATAAAGATGTTGAAAAATACCTGTGAATGTGAAAATCCTAATGTTTATATTTGTTTTTATATATATATATATAGGAACGGTCTCAAATTTGGTATGGATGCAATCCAACATCGTTATGAGTATGAATTTCAGTTACTAGTTTTAGTTATTATAAATTTGAACATACATAAGAGAAATTGTAAAAATAAAGATGTTGAAAATCACCTTGTGAATATGAAAATCCCAACGTTTACATTTATTTATATATATATTCACATTTCTATTAATTACAATTCATATTTATATTAATGTGTCAGATTACACATCTGATACTGAATTTGAGACTAACGTTCTTGGGTTCCTAATTGTTGATAGGTCTCATTATTCTTGGTGAGATTTGCGTCACTTTTGTGTGTGTATACATTTGAATATATATTGACATCACTCGAATTTCGTTTGGAAGTCCACTTTCAAATCATAAGATGTGATACTGTCGTTGATCTAGGCCTTAGTATTCTCGTAACAATAGTTTAAAGTTACTGGGCTTATAGATGGCAGAATCCAAAATCCACTGGCAAGATACAAACTGGTTCCATGGGCTTGCTTATCATCGGAGAGAGCATGAAATTCTTTGCTTCTCATTCATCGTGTGATATCCAACCATTCATCAAAAAGAGAATAGCTAGGTATGGTTATAATTGTGATATCTATCATTATAATATGTATGTGTGTGTATAGGCGTATAAATGTATATGCATATATACTATATATAGATGAATTGATATTTGTTTTTCTATTTTTTACTTAAAATACCTCCTAGATGTTGAAATCATGTTATGAATGAGTAGCAAATACGTAAATAGCTCGTTAAAAGTACTTTCTATTGCTGCGAAATGCTTTAGGGTGCGTTTGGGTTAACTATCTAAATTCATACATATAGATAGAAATATTTGGAAAGAAAACATTTAGATTATTATTTGAATAGATATTTAAATGATAACATATAAAAAAAGAATATCAAAACGGAATGGAGTTTTTTGGATGTTAACATATAGAAAAGAACATTTGAACAATATATTATGTTTAGATAGTTGTTGAAAATTTTCATTTATCAATTTCAAAAATATAATTATGACTAGCTTTCTAGAATGGATTTTTTGTAATTTGAACCCAATTTCAAAATAGACCAAAATGAAGTATTTGAGATGAGGAAAAACCAAACACTTATGTGGAAGGGTCACCTAGATAAAATATGTCTCATTTGAAAATGGTTGAAACAAACGCCACCATAGCTTTTTTTTTTTTTTTCCTCGGCTAATTTATATGTTTTTTTTTTTAAATGAAGTGATGAGAGACAACTAACATCACTAATTTATATATATTTATGTCATATATACTTTACAGATATGTAGCAGTGTTTTGAACTAATCTATTAGTTGGCCGGAAAATGATCGTATCGACAGATGCTAAAATCAACCACCGCATATTTCAGCCAGAAGAGAAGTCTTTCATGCTTTGTTATACAATGACATTTATGGAGAAATCTGGAAAAGATACTTTTCTGGGGCAACATGGAATGACTTATAAGTATCTTAAGAACTTGGTTCTAGAACTTGTTGAGCCAGAAAGCTTGAAGGAAATGATGTTATCTGAATAAAGCCACCAGAATCCATATGCGTTCATGGGCTAGTCACGGCATTGTAGATGTCAAAGAAGTCGCCTCTAATGTTTGGCTAATGCAATACAATAATGATTGCTTTATCCGAATGTGTTTTGTGTGTGTGTATGCATATGGTCATTAAGAAAGACATCTTGCATGCATGACATAAAATTAACATGTATTTGTTACTTAGGATAATAATTTCATAAATAAGCAAATTTATGTCATACATAGCCATTTGATGCATAATTTTGATATGATCGAGATAAGGTTTGTCTGATCTTTAGTTTGGGTGATTTTGTTTATCTATTTACTTATTTTTTATATGTTGTTGTAATGAAAATCCTGCAAAAAAAATTTTTGGTTTTTGTTTTGAGAACTTTAACGCAGCATTAAAGCTGCTTGCTTTTCGCAATATAATATGCTACTAAAAAATTCTAGCACTGTTGCAAGCGTTCGATAAAGATATTTTTTAAGTTAAAAAAAAAAAATCTTTTTCAATATGAAAGTAAGGGCATTCACTTTATTAATTGACGAGAGAGAATGTACTATATTACTAAAAATTTCGACCACTGTCGCAATAGTTAAATATGGATAGTTTTTAAGTTAAAAAAAAATATCTTTTCCAAAAAGAAGAGGGCATGCACTTTATTAACTGTAGAGAAAGAATATAATATATCACTTAAAAAAATTCTACCACTGCTGCAAGCGTTAAATAAAGATTGTTTTTAAGTATTAAAAAACATCTTTTCCAATATGAAAGAGAGGGCATTCACTTTATTAATTGAAGAGAGAGAATGTAATATATTAATGAAAAATTCTACACCGTTGCAAGCGTCAAATATAGATAGCTTTTAAGTTAAAAAAATATGTTAAATCAAAAACCTTTCGTATTACATCTTACGATTTGATTATTACATCTTTTTTATTTCATATTATAAAAATTTTTAATTTAATTTTAATTATTTATCTAATTTATAAAAATACTTTATATATTCATATATGAAATTATATTTCATAAATATTGTCATTGAAATATACTCAAGTATTAGAAAATGTCTATATTTTTTTACATGAAAGGGAAGACATTCACTTTATTAATTAAAAAGAGAGAAAATATAATATATTACTAAAAAATTCAACCAATGTTGCAAGCATTAAATATAAGAGTATGGTTATAAAATATCGGTTATTTTAAATACTATTTATTAATAGGTAAAAAGTTTCATAGTATAGGATCCATAAATGAGGGTTATATTTTTATTAATAATGATATTTAACATTGATAGTACCCTTAATCATTTTTCTAAATATAGATAGTTTTCAAGATTAAAAAATATCTATATTTTTTAATATGAAAGGGAGGGGTATTACTTTATTAATTGAATAGAGAGAATGTTTAGAAAAAAATATATATATATATATGAAGGGAGAGTATACATGTGATTTGTTAATATTGATTATATTAGATTTAATATATAAAAATATTTGTATTTGAATACAATATTGATCAGGTACTCAAATACACATTATATTATATTTGCATTGTATTTGTATACAAATGGATAATTAGATTTTAAACCTGAAATCTAAGATTCTATTCCCTTCTTTCTTAAGATTTTATTTTATTTACATGATTGTCTAAAATAGTATTTTTAAATGTAACATTACCCTTTATAAAGAATTAAAAATTAACAAATAAAAAAATGATAAAAAAGGAGACAAAAAATAAAAATAAAAATATGCTTGGATAAATAGGTGTAAGATTGATTTTATTGTATTATATTGTTAATCAGATATTATATTAAAGGAAAATTTGACTTTTATAATAAAGAAAATTTTAAGGTCTAAATTATCATAACTTTTATCTCATTATCAATGGTATATCACTTTTATAATAATGTTGTGATTTTTATAATTCAGAGTTCTTTATGTTTTTATTGAGTATGACATTTTAATCATTAAAATGTGTTTATTTTAGAAATTTCTGGTTTATTATGATAATTTTGTATTTTTTATGATAATTAAATTTAAAAGAATATAAATTATAATTAAAATGTGTTTGCGTTTATTAAAAGTAATTCACATTTATTAGTGAAAAAAATTCATCATTAATGTCAATACACATAAAAGGAAAAAAAAAAGGTGAATAAAAGAAGAATGATATCAATTATGATAAAAAGTAAAATAAATAATATATAAATTTGTATATTTAATAATAGAAACTTACATAATATTATTAAAAAAGGATATATTTAATGTTAATTATGATAAAAAATAAAATTAATATTATATATTTATTTATTTAAAAATATAGACTTACATGATATTAAAACAGATATGTTTTAATATGATACTTTAAAAATAAACTTTTTATGTAATTACTTTTTTTTTTTTGTTTTTTACTCTATAAAATGGCCCATCAGATTTAAATCCTTTCGTTTTTATACGTCGTTTCAGGACTTCATTCTGAAACGACTTTTTTCATCTATCTAAAATTAACTCTCTTTATATATATATAGATGTATGTATTGTAGATGTATACAAGGACAAGTTCTTAAACATTTAGACATTGTCGGATCTTTTGGATCTCTTTCATAACCCAGAACGAAAACAAGTACAACACAAGAGGATTTTACCGAGGTTCTGTCATGTGACCTACGGCCCCGTTGCAACAGTTCTCGCCTTGGTTCACTGTGAAGAATCGGCAAAAATTGCACCCTCCCCTCTCTCTCTTACTCACCCTTTGAATTACAGAGCCTTTTACAAGAAGATACACACATTTCTCTCTCTAGAATACAGGAGACCCTTGTTTCTCTCTCTAGACTATAAGAAACAGCTTTTCTATTTTTCACTCTCAAATCACACTAGACCACCCACCTATTATAAGAGACTAACCATGGTTAAAACACTAATTATTCCCTGCACTTGCGATAATTAACACAAGTACAGTTAGATTATGGTATTATTATAAGAGGCTGATAATATTAAATATCGTCTCTTAATGAAAAAAAAGTCTTATAAAATGAAATTTATAAGTAATATTTACTTTTTATTAATGATATTATTTGATCTTGACAATATTTATAAATATTTTTTATTAAATTAACTCATGATCCTACGTTAATTCTTCCAAGTTATTCACCATAGTCCACTTGCCCAGAAACCAAGTTGACCTTGAATTACGATGTGGCCAACATACAACAATTCTCCATGCCTTGAGCATGCCATTCAAGCTGTCTTCATCAGTACTTCACTTGGATCCTAATATTTAGGACAAGAAAATTACAAGAAAGATGTTTAAGGACATCATTGATATTAAAAACCATCGTTAACAAAAAAAAAAAAAAAAAAAAACTCTTATCTATGGGTTTCATACTACACGACCTAGTGCTAACCCGTGCCCTGTAGTAATAATCCATGGCGATGGAAGGTACACAAATAATTGACATTCATTTGACTATCTCCCATTTAACTTGGATATTTTTAAGACAAACTGAAAACTAGTTCTTTATTTTTTCTCTTTCTATATATTATGTTTTATTTTTGTTCCCGCAAAATATAGAAAAAAAATCAAAGACATTCATGGCGTTTAGTGGTGGTATAAAAGTTTGTGTGGGAGTTGATTTTGTAAAGCTTCAACTGGCCATTGTGCTGTATTATTTGATTTCAAAATATAGGTAGGGTCAACTTTTAATGTCCTTTTCATAATTTTGAATTTATAATATTTACTTCTCTCGCATTAAAAAAAAAAAGAAAAAAAAAAAAGGAGCCTAGCCACACACTTGCTCTTCGTATGGAAAGTGCCATATCGCAGGTGTTCAAACATCATCAATAGAAAGTGACCCATATATCATTTAAAAAAAAAATAAACATTTAGTGACAGTATTTTTAATAAGATTTCTAATCACAATATTTTTGTGATTAAATATCATATTTAATCACAATTTTATAATTAATTTACAATTAATCACAAATTTTTATTATAACTAAAACTTTTAGTCATGAAACTTTATTTCCTGAAAAAGATTTAATTAAGTCGTAATTAAAAATTTTGTGGCTAAAATTTTTAGTAAAAAAAAAAATTTGTGACTACATATATATTAACCACAACCTTATGACCAAAAGTAATATTTATAATTCACATAAAAATGTTGTAATTAAAAGTGTAACAAAAAAATATTATGATTAAAAGTTTAGTTTTTTTAGTGTATATACCAATTAAACTAATAAAAATATTGGTTAAAATATGAATTTCCGAAATTGGATAAGTGGGATAACTCACTAAGTTACTTGGCCACTGTATAAGTATCGTATTGTAAGATCCGCATTGTATTAAATGTGATTCTAGCACCCTGGAAACTCTCTTATAACATGTATATATGTATATATGCTTATGGTCTGAAAAAACTATTAGGTGGACGATAATTAAAGTAGGGTAGTCGTCTGTAAACATGGTGTGGTATTTCCTAATGAATTACATATCAAAATCTCAGAAAAGGCATATCATGCTATGGTGTGAGACAGTGATTATTTGATTAGTAACATAAATTAATATGCATAAATTAATAAGCAATAATACTAAAGCTAAATTAAATTTTGTGAAGGACATGCACGTAGTGTACAACTATTAAAAAAGGAAAAACCCAATGTTCGAACGTTGAATTACATACTCACAATCATACACACCCAATCATTTGAGCTATAGCTCCAAGTGGCGGCCACATTTCGTAATCTTCTTCATCAAATAGTAGTAACTTCCCAACCCCCCACCCCCACCACCACCCCACCCACCCCCCCCCCCTCCCTCTAAATATCACGTTTCTGCAGTCCTTACTGGAAATCCGCCCTTTATTTTATTATTATTATTATTTTTTGAGCTCAAGTACCGCAGAAATGTTTTAATGGAAATTTTGTAATAAATAAGAAAAATAAAATACCTTATTCTGTCTTTTTATTGATCAAAGATAGAGTAGTAGAGCTGTAATAAAAATGCAAAATAAAGGTTTACATTAATTGCCACATGTCATTTCTTTTTCCATGGATTGGATTTTGTTTTTTCCTCCAAATTTTAACTAATTCAACCTTTTTCGACCTCTAAAACTAAGGATCCAATCCACCCTAATGTATAAACCCTTAATAATAAATTATTACATGTGACACCTATTACAATAACCTTGCCAATCTTTTTTTCCAATAAAAGCAAAGAGGAAATTTTAAAGGTCGCATTGTACGAAATGCATATTACATATTTAATTTTCTTTCACTATGATTTAAGTATATTTCAACGCATTCAGCAACTTTCTTGTCTATTCCATATAAGTTGTGATTTAGATCAATAATTGAGATCCAGGGCCACCTACAAAAAAGTTAAAGTAGCTGAACTAAAAGAAAAAATTGCAAGACAAACACGAAGGCGTAAACAAAAAGCCCATTGTAATATATATATAGATATATATATATATAAACCAAGGTCTCTCTTCTTTTATAATAACGTAAATTAAATAAAAATTGCTCTAAATGAAAAGCAACTATGTAAATGAAAAGCCCTATGACTACCGAATAGACTTAAGGGGAAAAAAACTCCTATTAATGCTTTCTTCAGTACTCCTTTAGCAAAAGATAAAATAAAAAACAAAAAAAATCCTACGGTATTGATTTATTTTTTGTCATTTAGCAAAGAAAAAGTTAAAGGAAGATTATGGAATAGACATATGGTAAAAATACAGAAATAAAAGAAAACTCCTCCATTATCTGTACTTTTTCATTTAGCAAAGAAAGAAAAAAAAAAAGGAAAGAAAAAACTCAATCATCTTCGATTGTAAGTAATTGTTTGATGAATAATCACCAAATAAACATCCAAGTGCTAGATAAACAGAGTTGAAGCCATTGTGTGCGACTTCAATTTTTTTTTTTTTGTTTAGTTCAATCTTTCCTCTTTTTTGTTTTTCAATGCTTTGGCAGACTGTATGTACATTCTAAAGATAAAGGTTTTATTGTAACTTGCAAATTTAACCGAATTGCAAAATTGTAATAACAAGTGAAATGATGATTTATTGTTAAAAATCATTTTTATGGAAAAAAAGATTATGACATGTGTCAAATGTAAAACTAAGAGAGTGATAAAAAGAATGTTAAAGTAAATGGCTCTAATATTTCTCTTATTTTATTACGAAAGTGAGATAATATTTGACAAGTACAGAAGTTAAAGAGTGATTAAGCAAGTGACCGTAGTCTTTTTCATCATATGATGACCATTTTGAAGTTTTTGTGATGTAGTAAAAAATCAGATAGAGTTATATGATTTAGTGGGAAATTCAAAATGTTTGGAGATTTAGTGTGTGGGAGTTGGTAGAAGTTTAGGAGACCTGTCTTAACATTGTAAGACAACTCAAAAGTTTATTCTTAATATTTGGGAAGTTAGAAGTCCAAATGCTAGTAGTTAATTTGAGAGTTTTTTTTTTTTATATTTGTTTTCCTTATTAATTAGTAGTGTTTGTATTTATGTTGACTTGGAAAATTCTAGAGTTTTTTTTTTTTTTTTACTTCTTAGTATTTGTGAGTGAATTAACAGGCTTTAAAAACCTTATTTTTTAGTATTATAAGGAATTAATGTATTTTAGAAAGATTTATCCCTTTTATCCCAATTTTTTTTTTACACTTTTATGCTGTATCATTGTGCCTAAGCTCCTGTTTGTTTACAGTATTACATTCACATTGCATTCAAATGCAATGTAATTTTTATCTAAATACAAAAATATTACATTTAAATTCTAATCATATCATATTTTAAATATAATATAATCACTATTTATTATTTCATTTTTTTCTATTACTTTTACTAATCATATCACATATTTTCTTTCTCTCTTCCCTTTTTTCTCTCTATTTTTACTCATCACATTACGTATTTATTATTAAAATATAATTTAAATACTTTTTATCTAAATATACATTACATTCAAATACAATAAAAATACTTTTTCTTCAAATGTAAATTGTATTCAATATATTACATTCAAATGCTTAATGCGTTTACCAAACGGAGCCTAAACTGTAACAACTAATAGGATCGGTAATATTAATGCTTGATCTGTGCATATCATTTTCAAACTATTTGTTGTTTAACTAAAGTCTCGACCTTCACGATATTGTTGGATATATCCTTGATACAGTTACGATTTGCCTAATTACTTGCGTAATTCCTAACTAATTATCTCATTTAATGTTATATTACACACCTTCACGGCTTATTATTTCTTAACTTTTTGTACTCGCTTTTTCTTTTTTTTTTTTTTGTGTCGTTGCCATGAGTCTTGAATTATTTAAGCCTAAGTAGATAAAAGTTGACGTGTATTATGCCCAGTATTCCTTTTAAATCAGGAGCCTATAATGGTAATATAATTAGAGTTCACAACTGAATTGCTTTTAAATTTTCGTAAATGTTTGACCTCTAAGGGAGCGTTTGGTAAACACATTACATTTTGATTGTATTTGAATGAAATTTATTTTTTGAATATTGTATTTAATTGAAAAATATTTGTTTTGTATTTGAATGAAATGTGTGTTTGGATGAAAAGTATTTTAAAATTGAAAAGTTGATATGATTAGTAAAAGTAGAGATAAATAGTAGAATTAAAAAGTTAATATGATTGTTTTAAAAATATTTTGAATAGTAATTATTTTTGTAATACTGTTATAAAATTTGTGTTTGATGTAAAATTATATTGTATTTGAATAAAATTAAAATTGAATATTTTCTCCAAATGCCCTCTAAATTATTAGATCTCCTCCCTTATTGTTTTCAACATATACATCATCGGAAATAATATACAAAAACAAAGGATCATAATCTATCTAACTCTAGTCTATGCATATATATATGTATATATTATATATAAACACATGATATATATTATTATAAAATAAAATTTCGAAAATACTTTACAGTAATATCTTAATATCTAAATATGATTCTAACATGCCCAGTCACGTGGCAGCACAAGGCCGTCTGCTGACTCTCCATGACGTTGGTTTATTATCAGCATCTCTCAATGATGGCAGATAATACTTTATTTTACCTATTAAATTGACTAAGACTGCAGATAGTGTAGTTGCATCAATTGCACAAGGTTCAACGAAAATTATTTTTCAAAAAGGAAAAAAGCACCGCACATAAAGACAGCCAAAATGAACGGTGGGGTTACACAAGCTCTTTTATTTTTTGGGGTTGGATTTAGCATTAGGATATTTTCAACAAAAATTTCACTGATATCACATCACTATCTTGTCTGCCAGTCGGTCTAAGTATTTTTGTCAGCGTACCAATTATTGATCCAATTCTTTCCCCTTGCCCATCAAGCTGTCCAACTGTGCGAATACATAGGTGCTTTTGTGTAGTTTCCAATAACACACACACACACACACATATATATATATATAAATACAAGTTGCCTGGGGGTCATTCGATCCAACTATATAACCCGTGAAGAAGAGTGACACAACCTGAGAGAGAATATGGAAAGAAAGGTACAACCCGCGTTAGAGAAAAAGAAAGAAACCGGTGCGATAGGATGTCAGAGAACTGCCATACAATGACGGAGGGAGGGCGGTGGTGCCACGGCCCACCCATGTGTTTTTTTTTAATTTTAATATAGTGAGTATATATGAATTAGTCTCCGCTCTTTTATTATAATAATTCTCTAAATTTTATTAAGTAAATAATTTAAATTTTAAAAAATAAAACAGTTTTGTTAAAGGAAAAACTTCAGGAATACTAAAAAAATATACACAAATGGAACCTCAGGAATTTTATTCTACTTATAATGACTTCATGATATTTGTTTTTTTTTTTTAAGAAAAGTTAAATATTAATTTAATATGTCTTTTTAAAAATACTTCTAACTAATCAAAAAGGCATTTGGGTGTTGTTTAATAATTAATCAGAATACCATTTGGTATTCTATTGGATTTTTAATATTTTTTTATAGTAGATTAGTTTAAATATTTTTTTAAAATTTATTATATCAAAAATATTATTTATCATATGATTTTCTCACTTTATAAACAAACAATTATAACTGTTATTTAAAAAATATGCAAAAACGAAAATAATTAAAATACTAAATATATTATATTACAAAAATTAAAAAATAGCAAAAATAACAAAACAAATTATACATAAAAGGAGCATATTTGCGCTACTTTTTCACGGTGGCTGGAGAGGGGATTTGTTGGTGGATGTCGTGGCAATTGACGGCTACAAACATGGTGGAGAAAGAAATGGAGAGGAGAGAGAAACAGTAAGAGGAAGAGAGAGAGAGAGAGAGAAATAGTGGAATGGGAAGGTATGTGCAAGAGATCATAACGGCAAGTGGCATTCATAAATCATGACATGATGACTTCAATCATGTGTAGAAATATTAATATAATCTTGATTAAAAAAATTTTTGCCCTTTGCTAATAAATCCTGGCTCTATCATTACTACTATATATATATATATTTATATAAAGTAATATATGCATATATAGCTTCAATATATTGGCGTTTAGATTACTCAAATTTCATTTGGAAGTCCACCTGCAGATTAAGATGTGGGGTAATATTATCGTTGGTCTTGGCCTCGCAAGTGTTCAAGAGACTAATGGCCTACTGTTTCTATTTTTCTTTTCTTTTCTTTTTTTTGATAATTACCTAGTTTCTATTTTTGCTATATTTATTTATTTTGTATTTCTATGTTCTTTAATTTGGCTGCAAATAGCTGCTAGATTGTTGGACTCCTTGTTGTAAATGAGTTAAAAGTATGTAAGCTAGCTTATATATTCCTTGTTTTTAATAGCAGCAGAATAATATTAAAAACAGAATAAGTAAAATCCTTAAACCAAAATAAGAACAAACAAAACTAGTAAAACGAAACCATAAACAAAAACAAAAACAAGCAAGAAGAAGAAGAAGAAACAACCAACTTTGGCTAGTAAATTTTTTTTTTCTTAAGAGGGGCGCTAGTCAAATTTTTGGCTATTTTTATTCTAATACTTTAATTTTCAGTCGGCTAATATTAGTGATGGCAACGGAGTAAATTTAGGAAAGGGTTTGAAGTGGAGTAGTCTTCTTGCTAACTCGTCCAACAAATAAAAATATTCCTCATGTACGAGTTCCGTAATCCGATTATGTTGGCGGGAATGGGATGGTTTTCACCGTTGCAAATTCAGAGTTCTCGTGGGGTATCCAATTATCTATTTTTATTATAAAAAAATGTATATTTGACTTTTTTTAAGTTAAAAATAGATTGATTAAAACTATGATATTCAAATTTTTCTAAATCAAATACTTAAAATCTTCTCAATGGTAAAACATCATGTATAATGTCTTTAATATAAAAGTAATATTATTAGATGCTGGGATTTAACTCATTTTAATTCGTTTAGATTGGGTTTATCCTGTCTCTTTTAAGGCGAATTCATGCAGTTTAGTGAGAAAAAAAAGCCATATCCTGACTTACGTAAACGGTTGTATTTAGGTTATTAAGAGTTCTTATCGTTTTTCCTATTGCTGGAAAATGTTTTAGCCTTTTTAGGTTCAATTTGTATACATATATATTATTAATAAACTGACTAAGAGAAAACAATTAGCATTAAGACTTTATATTTATTTATTTGAGTATTACACTACACAGATAGAGAGCAGTGTTTCGAACCATTTAGTTGGCCGGGAAATAATCGCATTTACAGATCCTAAAATCAAACACCACCTATTTCAGCAAGAAGAGAAATCTATTATGCATTGTTATTCGGAGAGTTTTATGGAAGTTTCTGGAAAAGATAGTTTCCACGGCAACATGGAATGATTAATAATTATCTTAAGAGCTTGGTTCTAGAACTTGCTAAGCCCAAAAACTTGAAGGACAAGATGTCGTCTGAAATGGATAAAGCCGCTAGGATACAAATGCGTTCATGCAGTGATGGATCAAAGATTTAAATTCAATGAGGCTCACGAAGATATTTTTATAATAATTGAAAATTTCCGTAAAATTTATAATATTTATTATTAATAAAATATTATGGAATCATCATGGATTTTATGGTTTTAATGTCTAAATACAAATATAGACATGAAAGTTAATTTCCTGAAACTAAAGAAGTTTAATAACAATTGTTGCAACATGTGAAATAACAATTGTTTGAAATAAAAAAAGATCTCTCTTTTTTTTTTTTTTTATAAAAATGTAAATAAAAAAATGCTATAAATGAAAAGCAACAATGTAAATGAAAAGCTCCCCATTATCGCATTAAAAACCCAGCCCCATGACTACCGAATAGACTTAAGGGGGTAAAAACTCCTATTAATGCTTTCTTTAGTTCTTTAGAAAAGAAAAAGTAAAAACAAAAAAAAAAAAATTCCTAAGGCATTGATTCTATCGTTGTCATTTAGAAAAGAAACGAAAAAGGGAAGATTATGGAATACACATAAGGTAAAATAAACAGAAGAAAAAGAAAACTCCTCCATCTTTTGTATTTGTCATTTAGCAAAGAAAAAAAAAAAACTCAATCATCGTTGATTGCAAGTAATTGTTCGATGAAAAATCACCGAATAAACACTCAAGGGGCTAGATTAACACAGTTGAAGCCATTGTGTGCGACTTCAATTTTTTTTTTTTTTTTTGTTTAGTTCAATCTTTCCTTTTTTTTATTCTTCAATGCTTTAGCATGTTGTATGTACACTCCAAAGATAAAGGTTTTATTGTAACTTGCAAATTCAACCTTTCGTTTGAAATATATATATATATATAACTGCAAAATTATAATAACAAGTGAAATAATGATTTATTGATAAGATTAAATTTTATGGGGAAAAGATCATGACATGTTTCAAATGTAGAACTAAGAGAGTGACAAAGAGAATGCTAAAGCAAGTGATCCTAGTATTTCTCTTATTTTTATAGGAAAGTGGGATCACATTTCACAAGTATAGAAGTTAGAGAGGGGGAAAGATAGTAATTTAGCAAGTGACCTTAGCCTTTCTCATCATATTATGATCATTTTGAAGTTTTTGTGATGCAGTAAAAAATGAGATGGAACTATATGGTTAAGTGGGAAATTCAAAATGCTTGAAGATTAGAGATTTGTCTTAACATGAGACGGCTCAAAAGCTTAACCTTAATATTTGGGAAGTTGGAGGTCCAAAACCTAGTAATTATTTGAGATTTTTTATTATTATTAATTAGCAGTGTTTGTATTTATGCTAAGGGTTGGAAAATTCAAGAGTTTTTTTTTTCTCTTAATATTCATGAGTAAAATAAAAAGATTTTTAGATGCCCTACCTTTCACTGTTCTAAGGAATCAAAACCCTTTTTTTTTTTTTTTATTGCGCTTTCGTGCTTCATCGTTTTGCCTAAGCCTAAATAACTAATCGGATCAGTAATATTAATGCATGATCTGTGCATATCATTTTTAAACTATTTGTAGTTCAATCAAAGTTTCGATTTTCACGATCTTATTGGATATATCCTTGATATAGTTACGATTTACTTAATTACTTGCTTAATTCTTAACTAATTATTTCATATATTACATGCCTTCTTGGCTTAATATTTCTTCTCTTACTGTACTCGCCCTTTTTTTTTTTTTGGTCGTTGTCATGAGTCTTGAATTATTTAAGCCTAAGTAGATAAAAGTTGAAGTGTATTATGCCCAGTACTCCTTTTTAGTTCAGAAGCCTATAATAGTAATAGAATTAGAGTTCACGCCTCAATTGTTTATAATTTCATGAATGTTTAACGTCTAAATCATTAAATCTTCTCCCTAATTGTTTTCAACATATACATTATAGAAAAAATATATAAAAATAATAGGTCATGATGTATCTAACTCAAGTACATATATATATAAAATACGTGATACGTTATTTACAAAATAAAATATCGAAAATACTTTATTATAATACCTTAATATCAAAACATGATTGATTTATAAACGTCTTATTCTCACACTCCTATTCGTATAGGAGCACAAGGCCATCTACTGATTCTCCACGACGTTGGTTTATGATCAGCATCTCTCAATGATGGCAGACCGTAATACTTTATTTTAGCAATTCTAAATGAACAAAATGTGTGTGTCAAATCTTGTCAGCCTGTCTGGCTAGCTAAATAATTTTTCGTACAAATTATTGATCCGAGTCATCCCTCTTGCTCATCAAGCTGTTCGAGTGTTCGTATATATGTAGATGCTTTTGTGTAGTTTCCAATAATAAACACACACACACACTAAGTTGTCCGTGGCTGTTTGATCCAGCGGTACAACTAGTGAAGGAGAGAGGCACAACTCAAGGGAGTACGCTGTACAGCCCGCGTGAGAGGGTAGAGAAAGAAACCTGCACTGTCGCGGTACAACTCAAGAGAGAATGCGGAACAGCCCGTGTGAGAGAGGGAGAAAGAAACCTACACTGTCGGATATTAGAGCACTGCTATAAGTATATATATAGTACGTATAGCTATAAGTATATATATATAGTACGTATATATATAGCATGAATATATTGTCGTTTAGATCACTCAAATTTCATTTGGAAGTCCACCTAAAGATTAAGATGTGGGGGTAATATTATCGTTGATCTTGGCCTCGTAAGTGTTCAGGAGACTAATGACCTACAGTTTTCTATTTTCCTTTTTTTTTTTTTTGAATAATTGCCTAATTTCTACTTTTGCTATATTTAATCATAGGTTTTTTTTTTTTTTTTGCTTTTATGTTCTTTTATTTTGGCTGCAAATACCTGCTAGATTGTTTTACTCCTTGTTATGAATGAGTGGCAAGTATGTAAGCTAGCTTTATTAATATTTTTTTATATCAGCATAATAATATTAAAAACAGAATAAGTATATCCTAAAACCAAAATAAAAACAAACAAAACTAGTAAAACAAAAACAAAAAAAAAAAAAAAGGAAAGAAGAAAGAAGAAGCAACTAACTTTGGCCAGTAAAATGGTTTCGTAAGAGGGGCCCTAGCCATATTCTCGGCATTTTAAATTCTAACACTTTTATTTCTGGCCGGCTGACGCTAAAGATGGCAACAAAGTGGATTCAGGAATGGTTAAGAGTGGGGTAGTCTTATTGCTAACCCATCTCCCGAATCTCATATATTGGCTCCGTAATTCGTTCAAGGGACGGGAAATTTTAACTGTTGCAGATTCGGAGTACCCAATTATCTATTTTCATTATGTAAAAATAAAAAAAATAATAATAATACATCTATATTTGACTGTTTTAAGTTAAAATAGATAGATCAAATATTATAGTATTCAATTTTTTATATATAAAATATATTAAAATTTTAATACTTAAAATCTTCTATATTGTACAATATTGTGTATAATATTTTTAACGTAAAAGTAATATAATTAAACAGTATAATTTAACTTGTTTCTAATCCGTTTAGATCGGGTTTACCTTGTCCCTTTTAAGGCAGGTGCCTACAAGTTAGCGAGTAAAAATGTCATCCTAGTTGATGTGGATGGTTGTAGTTAGGTTATTAATAGTTCTTATTTTTTCCTATTGCTAAATGTTTTAGCTTTTTTGGTTCAATTTAAATACCACATCCTCGACTTCAGTTCCAAAACCGAACTCGACCTCCATTCTGAAACTCGATCCTAATCCTAACACTTGTCCCGAAACCTATTCCCAACCTTCTTCTTGAAAGTTGAACCCAACCCTTGTCCCAAAACGCGATCCCTAATCTAATCCCATCTCAAAACCAGATCCTGACCCCGTCCTTGACTCTAGTCCTAAAATCAAAACTCGACCCCCGTCCTGAAACCCTATCCCGATCTCGATCCCGATCCCGACACCCATCTCGAAACTTGACCCCTACCCCCGTCCCCAAAGCCGAACCCGATCCTTGTCTTGAAACCTGACCTCGACTCCCATCCTAAAAGCCGACCCTATCTGGAAACCAATCCTTGACTCCCATCCCAAAACTCAAATTCAATCTCTTTCCCGAAACCCAATCTTGATTCCGAAACCAGTCCCAAAACCTGTCCTAACCATTGTGCAAAAAGCTAAACACAACCCCCATCTCTGATTCTCATCTTGTAACCTAATCCCAACATGAATCCTGAAACCCGATCCCAATTCTTATCTTGAAACCTAACCCTAATCCTTGTTCTGGAATTCGATCATGATCCCATTCTAAAACCCAAACCTTGACCACTGTCTTGATACCCGATCCCAATATCTTGTTGAAACACGACCCTAAAACCCATCTCGAAACCTGATGCCAACCCTAGTCCTAAAGCCCAACCCTAACCTTGTCCTAAAATCCCAAAACCTAACCCCTGCTCTCGTCTCGAAACTACACTATATCCCGAAACTCACTACATTTAAATAAATTATCATCTAAATAAATAAATAAATTTATTATACAACACAATATAATTTAATAATTCACCAAATACCATATTAAGTTTTTAATACACTACATAATCAAACATAATATTGTATAGATATTACTATCCAATACAATACACTTTATTGAATACGATAAGTCTACTAAATAGTCATATATTATTAATAAACTAACTAAGAGAAGACAATTAGCGTTAAGACTTTATTTTTATTTATATATGTATTACACTCTACAGATAGGGAGCAGCGTTTCGAACTAATTTAGTTGGCCGGAAAATAATCGTATCGACAGATCCTGAAATCAATCACTACATATTTCAGCAAGAAGAGAAGTCTTTCATGCCTTGTTATACAGTGAAGTTTTATGGAAATTTCTGGAAAAGATACTTTTCTGGGGCAACATGGAATAATTCATTAGTATCTTAAGAACTTGGTTCTAGAACTTGTTATTAAGCCAGAATACTCGAAGGAAAAGATGTCGCCTGAAATGAATAAAGCCGATAAAATACATATTTGCGTTCAAGGCTACTCACGGCATTGTAAATGTCAAAGAAGTTGCTTCTGTTGTAAAGTACTTTTTAACTTGTTTGGCTTATGCAATACAGCAATGATTGCTTTCTGTAAATGTGTAAATGATTGCAAAATCACGTTCACTCAGAAGTTAAAATTTTATATTTTACATTTTTTTTCCCTGTAAATTTTCTCTTAGTTTTATCCTCATTTATAAGAAATATCATAAGCGTACCCCTACGTGCTCGTGGAAATGTATATAATTATGTTTCCTAGAAAATATATTATTATTTTCGTAATGTTTATATTGAATTTTTCTTATTCCGTCACTATTTGAAATTAGGATTAGAAGAAGGCAATTAAAGTGAAAAATATATCTTCAAAGAACGGAAAGCCTTGAACAGGAATCATGGTGATTAGTTGGATCATTTTCTTGTGGAACTGAATGAAGAAAAGACAATATCGAATGAGAAAATGACTATGGACTTTGTCTTCTTACTTCTCTCTGCCGCTTATAAGTCTACATCATCAGCAATTGCATTGGCAATGAAGTTTATCCCTGATAATTGGGAAGTGTTAATTGAATTAGCGGTTTGTGTCTTCATTTTTTGTAATTAAAGAATTTCCATGTGAGAAAAAGGGTTTATATTATTAAATATTTTTCAGAAGGGGCTTAAGAAAATCATACAAAAGCGTGACAAGGTGCCTCTGGGATTACATGGCAAGAATATAAATCTATGAGTACACCTGTATGGTGAATATAGAATTATTAGTTATTTGATAATTGTTATTAGTGGCAGGATATTTATTTATTAACACTATAATTTCCTTATAAATTACAATTTAATGTCTTCTTCCACTACTTTGTAACCATGTCGGTTATTAACGAAACAGTAAGGCTTGCTAATGTTGTGCCAGCAGTATTCAGAAGAGTTGTAAAGGACATTAGTATTAGTATGATTATCATCATCATCCTGGTGAAGCCCGAAAATTTTTCAGTGGAGCATAAATTATGAAAAAGAAAATAGAGGTAACTTGCTATTCAATATGGAAATACTTGTATGTGTTAGTTGTTCAATTAGGACATAGTTATAGTTTTTTTTATTATGTATTTTATAAAATGGGAGAAATATTGAAATTTTACAAGCACATAGAGGAGAAAAATCCAAATTTTAAAATGTGCGTGGTAGCACATGCCCTCATTCATATTCATCTTAATTTTTTGGCTTCATTTTTTTCTTCACATTTTTTGTTGTAACCAATAGTAGAAAACTTACATTAAATTCTTCTTGGCCATATGCTATTTTTCTACAAAGGATCATAAATCTAACGACATTAACCTAAAAGATTATTTATGAATTTTGCAGGATATACAGTTCCAAAATGTTGGCTAGTAATGTTTGTTCCATCAGCACTTCAGTTGGATCCTAACTACTATGAAAACCTTCACATTTAATCCATGGTCAGGGACGGTACACAAATAATTAACATTCATTCAACTATCCCCTCATTTAACTTGGATATGTTTAGGACAAAGTACTGAAAACTAGTTCTTGATATTTTTCCACTATTTTTATTTTTTTGCTCGGGAAAAAAATTGCATGTAGGATCTAAGACATTCATGACGTTTGGTATAAGAGTTTGCGTGAGAGCGGACATTGCAAAGCTTCAAGGGGCCATTATTCTTCATTATTTGGCTTCAAATTATAGGTAGGGTCAACTTAATTTCCTTTTCATAATTTTGAATTTATATAATTAACTTCTCTCACAGGACCAAAAAAAAAAAAGCCTCGCCCCACACTTACTCTTCAAGAAGTTATCATATGGAAAATGCTATATCACAGGTGTCCAACACCATAACAAATAGAAACTGACCCATATATTGTAGTGACCCATCTAAATAGGTCATTACTTAATTATTAATACTTAATTTTAATTTATAAGTATTTATATTTGGATATTAAATTTTTAGAATAATTTTTCTCTGAAAAACTTTATCATATATTATTATTTTTGTCACAGATATTTACAAACATACTTAGGATAATTTTTTTAGCTTATATTTATCTTACAATACATATATATATATAAATATAATTAATCTTAAAAAATGTTAATCATACTTTAAAATAGTTTTGTGAAATAACTACGTAGTGGTATCCCACAACGTTATCACTTGCTCACATTTTCGTTCGAAATTGTGCTCCAAAAATTATGTTGTAAGTTATTTTCCTAAAGTATGAATATAACTAATAACCTTTCGTTTAGCAAATACAAATATATATCTCTCAGTGCACATATACATGAACAACATATATGAATGCATGATTTAGTTATGCTTCATTATAGAATTAAGACGCTATTTAATTGTGAATGTTTTATTTTCTATTATAAACTTATATTTCTTTACTTATCTTGCTTGTTTATGAGCCCTTATGTGAACATACCGGGTGTACACAATCAATGGGAGGTTAGGACGAGGTCCCTAACAACACCGAGATTATAAACTAGACTTGCTCTAGATTGAATATATATTAACTGATTTCTTCCCTTGTAGAAGGTTATATTTGTATTGCATGATCCTTCCCTTATAAAAGGTTGTGACAACACGTTACCTACCTTAAATTAGCCTTAACCTTTACTTAATTGAATCTAAATATATCTAATACTCTAATGTAGTTGTGTTATATGAAGACTATAATTAAAACTTGAGTTCTTTAATTATGAACATTTTAGTCATGATATAATTTGCATGACATGGGATAACATAAATAAGAAAATGTGGCAAAATGTCACATGTGACATACTATATGCATAATTGTAGTGTATATGTTATGGTGACATGTTATAGTAATCACATCTAATACGTAAAAAAAACATACTTAGCATGGCATGCGCCTAATATATAATTTGAAAATAACACTATTTTCATATTATAAGCGAGATTTGTATTTACCTTGCTTATAATAAAATGCTTATCTTTTAAGCCGCAAACCACTATAACAATTAGGGTTTTTTGCAAGAATAGAATGTCATCGTAAAAAGTGTAAATTTGTCACAAATAAGTCTTTTGCGACGATATATTGTTATAAATAAGCCGACACTAATACCGCACTGCAAATGTATTTTTTGCAATAATAAGACGTTGTTGCAATTACAATAGCAACGACAGACGTCGTTAAAAGTGTCGTTGCACATGCGTCATCCAAAAATCGATTGGGCTGACATGGCAGCCATTTTTTATGATGAAAAAAATGAAAGATGTGGTCGCAAAAATGTGTGAATTACTAATTATTTATGATGACAATTTTTTATATGTCATCGCTAATAGTGATTAGTGAATTGGTATTCGCAAATAAATTTTATTTTATTTTTTATAATACTTTTAATAAATTATTATTTTTTTAATTTGATAATTTTATTGATATATGTTATTGTTACATATTTAAATTCAAAATTACGTAGAAATATGCTAATTATAATAATGAAAATAAATCATAATATTAAAAAAAAATCAAAATCATACATTTATTGAAAAAAAAAACCGAATAAATAAAGTATAATGTATTTAATTGTAAAAAAAATTACATAAATGAAACTAGTGATTCAATATCCTAAGTTGATAGTAGCATCATTAGTATCATCATCATCATCATCATCATCATCATTATCATCATCTTCTACAACAGCTAAAGGAGACGGAGAACTTGGAGGGACATATGGCTTGGACGGAGGGACAGTTGGGAATCGAATATCCATATGCATCTTAGCCAATATTTCTTAGCCAACATCTGCTGCACAATCTTGTGGTTCTCATACAACTGTAGATTTCACTCGTATTGTCGTCGTAAGTATGACTCTACATATGAGTTAACATGAGCTGAAGATCTGTTGTTGAACTATGAACCAGAAGATGAAGAAGCGCCAGTGTCAGAGACAATCCTGCATGAGAGTGTATGGCCTACGCCAATCTTATGATCTCTACGTGTACCTAAAACATGCTCCATAATGCTTTCCTCATCTACGGATGTTGGCGCAGATGATCTAGAAGCCGACTGTGTCCTTTAGGTTTCTCTCTCCCCCTCCAGTGAATGTTACACATTAAAAATAAACACATGTTATAAGTACAGTGTTTTAATTTGAATAAAAAATTATAATATTAACAAAACCTTACAAATGTCTGCTCAGCTTGGAGTTAACCCAAGAATCATGATGACGATACATGTCGCCCCAATTGTCTATGGCAGACATCTACTGTTGGTCCCTGTGTTGGCTGATCTAATATTTTAAATGTATTAGTATATTATTATTCTATTATCAAAGAAAAGTTTACATATAACAGGAAATTAACAAAATCTTACCAACCTTCTTTTGACGATGTTGAACAATCGATATATAACCATGTAAACTGGACCACTTCTAGTTGCTGTGATTATCTTTGTTTGTCTCTGACTTAGTCTATCTATAATTAATGTTAGCGTTAGTAAAAATAAATTGATTATAGAAAATAAACCACCAACTTAGTTGATCTAGAAGTACCTGAAATTTGTCAGACATGAACTTGTCACAGTAGCAACCCCAGTGATCTTGATTCCTGAGGTTAGTTGAGGGGTGGCTCTAATTGCCTTTTCATTTGCTACTCCACCAACAGATATGAGATGACTGTGGAGATTGCTTTTCCAATCTTTGTAGCATTTGAAAACATCTTTATCAACTACAGAATGAAAGATACCATCCTTATAGGTGTAATCAAAATCAAACCAATCTTGCAATACAATAAACATGTTAATTGATTTTATTATGAATATCTTTTGAAAAAAGTTAATAAAAGTGAAGTTAAGTAATATTAGCTTGCGCTTCTGAATTTCTCTCTTGTGACGAGGGATAATATCTTTCTAAGCATTGTGATGTGGCTCACATATATCTCTAGTGTGAATATCGATCACACTATCAAACCAAGGACCATATTCGCCAAGTGCTTTCCAAGTACCTTCATTCTTGTCAAACTTGAGGCTGAATTTTCTATCCTTCACCACTTTTGCTGCGATCTCATGATCTTTCACCTTCCCTCGACTTCCTCTTCATCGAGGTGTGACATCCGTAGTTATGAACATAAATCAAAGGTAATTTAGTATAATGTTTACTGATTATATAATAATGATTTAATAATTTTAATAAAATTGTAGTTAACATAATTGTAACATATCTGACTCGTAGTATAATGACAATCTAGAAGGGTCAAGTGAAGGTTGCACTCCCCCTAAAGAGAAAGCTGACGATGTGACTGGATCAGACATATTAATTTGTTAACAAATTAATGTAGTTAAATAATTTATTTGAATCTATACATTTTATATATTAATATTTGTTTATTAGATTAAATTTATATCATCAGAAAAGCAACAATCAACAATCGTAATAGATTGAATTTATACTTTTTTTATTCTAACTAAATTTTTAGTTTTATACTTTTTTTTTGTTTCTTTTAACATAATTCATTATTTATAATATTTTTTTATTATCAATTTTTTTAAATGCTTATTAAACATTAATTTAAATTTTTATTAATAATTTTTTTATAATATTTATTTCATAATTTTATAGACTTACTTTTTTAGATTATATCACTTTATTTATTTATTTATTTATTTTTAATAAATCATATTTATTATTTTTAATTCAATTAAAATATATTATACATTAGTATTTCATTGTAATTGTTCATATATTTATTTTTTAAATATTAACATAATTAATTTTATAACATGCTATATATATCATTCTTTTGTAAACTAATCATTAGACTTTCCATATAAATATCATATTATTTACAATTTCAATGTTTGTTTATAATTATTAATTCTTTAATAATATTATTATTTTTAACTTATTACCAATTTTTATCATTTATCCATAAATTTAATTTTCTATTTTTAATTTTACTAATAAATTTTAAATTTTTTTTAACCAGTTGTATTTTTTTATCCATTTTATCTAACCAAATTTAATTATTAATTTAACATATTAATTTTTTAATATATATTTTATATAAATAATAATAAACAACAAAATACCACAACACAAATACCATCACAATCTACATATCAATATCAATATATCTAAACACAACAAATAATCCAACATCAACGTACATATTTACACATAATTTCATTAAACAAAACAAATAAAAAACTTACAAAAATCCAAACTCACAAAAACGAGGGTCAGAAAGCGATAGTAAATAGAGGTAGATGATGTGGGACCAGCGGCAACACTTATTGAGGTAAAGGAGGTGGCGGTGGTGGCTGTAGGGTGGCAAAATTGAAGGGGATGGCGGTTTAGGTAGGGGGTTGTAGGGGGTGGCGTTTGGAGGGGGGATTTTTGGTCGGGGAGAGAGAGAATAAACGTCAAAATGATCGAAGAACAGAGAAAGGATGACAAGAGTAAGAGAGGACAAGAAAAAACTAGAGAAAATAAGGAAGAAGACTTGGGCTTGATATTTATACACAGTTTTTTTGTGATAAAATTTGTCGTCGCAAATATTTACCAAAACGGCATCGTTTTATCACGATAATTAAATATACTGTGCAAATATTTCACGAATGTTTTGGAACAATTATCAAAATTTTCTTTTTGCGACAACTTTTTCAACATGTGTTCGCAAATACTTGAGAAAAACCGCCAATTGATCTACCTTTTTTCGTCAAAATTTGAATTTCAAATTTATTTGCAACGACGTGTCGTTGTAAATAATAACTACAACCGTTTAGTATTTGCGACGATGTGTCATTACAAATGAGCCGTTTAGTATTTTTTTTTTGTCATAAATAATAGCTGTAACTTTTTAGTATTTGTGACGACATATCGTCGCAAATAAATCTATATTTTTTGTCAAATTTTTAATTTCAAATTTTCATTTGCAACAATGTGTCATCACTAAAAAACAGTTTTATAAATGTCAATTTTTACTCGATGCCAGCTGTAATCAACTAATATTTTTGCGATGAAATTTCATCACAAATAAATGAAAATATCTAGGAAAAACTTCTACACCATTATTTTTTGGTGACAAACTTTATTTGTAATGACATGTCATCGTAACTTATGTCCTTACATATTTAACACTACATGTCATCGCAAATAACAAAACAATTGTGATGACATGTCGTCGCAAATATTAAATGTGATGACTTGTCATTTTTTGTAATCAGATTTTTATTTGTGATGACATATTGTCACCACAAACTTATTATTAGCGATGACAATTGTCGTTGCTAATAATGTCGTAGTAAAAAACATTAATTGATGTAGTGAACAAAAATTCCCATCCTGAAATATATCCAAATTGAGTACTAAATTTTTGTTTACGTTTAAATAAAGTTTCTTCTTAATTTCTTCTAAAAAAATTAAGATTTATTCTATATATTATGGTTATAAGACTATGGTGTATTAAAAATTTTAAATCATAATATCATAACGAAATAATTCAAATCCTTGTTTTAATGTCTTAAAATGTTCATTTCATTTTTTTATATGACATGCTTTTCTAAAATATTTGTTAATTTTAAATTTTCCTCTCTTTTATTTTTCCTCTTTTTTGGGGGGGGCCCTGGGTGCCTGGCCTAGCGAGCATTAGGGCAACTTGTCTATGGCACCTGTGGCTGGACCCATTATGGCCAGTTTTTTTTTTAACCCCTATTTTCATTAATTTTTGAAAAATCATATCTTTTAAACTATAGGGAATGTGACAAAAATTTCTTTATAAAAAATGTTCATTTACATATTATCTAAAATTTTCATTTTTATGAAATATTCTAATTTTTCCCACAAGACCTTTAGGTGGCATTTGGTATTGATTTTGAAATGTTTTCTGTTTTCAAAAAAATTGAAAATTAGAATGTTTTGAAAACTGTGTTGAGATCTTTTTTGAAATTGTGTTTGGTTATATATTTGGAAAACTCGTTTTATAAGTGAGTATCTTATAAAAACATATTTATTTTTAATTTTAAAAAAATAATAAAAATAAATTTTTAGTCATAATTATAAAAAAAAAACTTTGGTGGTAGGTTTTGCAATGAGTGATAAGGGTACAAGAGATTAGTGGTCTAAGTTCTAGGTGGCGGTGATTGCTAAATTTAGGTCATGAGTCGATAGTTATTGTCACGAGGGGGCCGTCGTCATCGTCACTAGCCCATGGTCATCAGCCTTCGTCGAAGATGAATGCTATCGTTGGACATAATCATCACTGCCACTGTACAGTCAGAAAGAGAAAGAAAGAGAGAGGAGATGAAGGGAGAAAACGAAAACAAAAAGTGAAAACAACTTTTTTTCATTTTCAAAAAACCAAAAAAAAAAACATAGTTGAAAACGATGTTTTCGAAATAGTTTTGAAAACGTTGAATAAACAAACGCTATTTTGAGACCGTTTTTATTTTCTATGTTTTTGAAAATGAAAAATCATTTTCAAAAACAAAAACAAACGCCCCCTTAGTTTTTCATAAATTTAAAACTCGATAGTTTTTGTCAAATTTAACTAAATCACCCATCTAACACCATTATTTCCTTTCTAAAAATTTTGAAACACATCCATATACACCATAGTTCATGTTCCATAATATTTCTAACATTTACTATTCAAATTAAAAACTTTCTACATAAGTTCATCAATATATTCATAACATAGATTCAAACAAAACTCCAATACTATCAAATCACCATTCTAAATTTAATCTAATATTCTAACACTAGGAACTTGAGCTTAGAAATTTTCTAGAAAACTATTAACATTCATTATGTCTACTTAAATTTCACTTACTAAAAAAATTATAAATTTAAAGAAAATTAACAAGAATTTGCTCGGAAAAGGACCTCGACGATGGGTTTCTCTACTAGAAATTGAACAAAACTCCTTAGAGAAGGACTTCTTGGGGGAGGATTTGAAGAACTTCTTATAAATTTAGAAAGCTAAGGAGTGTATCGAAAGTGAGAAATTGCAAGAAAGTTAAAGAAAATTTTTAAAGGATTAAAGAAAATTAAAGAGAACTTTGAGAGAGCCAGAGAGAAAATTTAGAGAACAAGAGAGCTTGTGTGTTTGGGTGTTGAAAAAAGAAGGGGCTAAAGGCCTATTGATTTTGCCCAAATTGTAACAAAACAAAGCGGTTAATTGTAGCATAATTAGGATGGTGATCTCATGAAGAGGTGATAAAAACGAACAAAAAAGATTAGTAGAACAAAAAGCGTTAGAGAAATAAGCAATCAAACAAAGAAAAAAAAAAGGAGAATTTTTGTGATTTTAGAGCAATTTAATTAAAAGAAAATACAATTTAAAATGGAGAAAATTTAATAATTAAATGTGGTAAGACATCGAAAACCCTCTGTATGCTTCATTCACCTATTTGGATTTTGATTCATAAATTAACTCAATTAAAAATTTCACATCTCAAACAATTAATTGGAAAATAAGATTTGAAGAACTTGTAAATTAAAATGTATTCAAGTAAATAAAGTTATATTAGGAATTAGGAAAAATTATCTTATAAAAAATCTAAAAGCGACAACATACCTCAGGGTAATATTACGGTAAAAGATTACTTCTGAAATACTATCTATCAATATATTATATCAGGTAACAATCACATAAAAAGAGCTTGACTAAATTTATATAAAAGTTAACAATAGAATATATTGATATAAGATATAATAAGATCAAAGAAAATTATTTACTCAAATACATAAAACTTGCAAACCATTAGAGAATTAAAATCCGAACAAGCTTACTACATATATAAGATCATCTCTAACATCACTAAAGAATTCTAGTCTAACTTGCAAAGCATTCTTACAAAATTCTAGAGAGAAAATAAGAAAATAAAAACAGGACAAAAATAAGATAAAAAGAGTGTATACACAATGTCCTAAAGGCTCCCCCAAAATGCCTTTTTATAGATATAAGGCCCGTTTGGGCATTAGTTTTGGAGTCTCCAAAACTACTTTTTTCTAACACATCATCACTTTTTATTATTTACATATCTAAAATGTTATAGTATACTTCAAATTTTAAAAGTCCATAACTTTATGAATACAAGTCCAAATGAGATTTTTTTTAAATTACATAGAATTTCGAGATAAACAAAACAATATCCATATTGTTTTTTTTTTGTCAATTTTTTTTAAATTTTATATTTTTCACTACATACAGTTTTTTCCCCCAACATATTTTCTAAAACAACTTTTTTCTAATAAAAAAAAAAGTCTCCAAGCATTCCCCCCAAACTAACCCATAATTTTACATTATTTCACCTAATCTCAACACAAAATTTTTAAACTTACTACAGTAGTGAAGGCATACATAATACGAACTTTTCAAATTTACTATAGCAACTATAGTAGTTGGCGCACACTTTGTAGGGTGCATGATAAGCCTGGTTTTCATAGTTTTCTAACATAAATAGTGACACTTGATGAGATACACTTCCAACACATAAATTTTTCATCTCAATTTGATACTGCAAAAAAAAGAAAGTGCTAAAATTAGATATTTCTAAAATAAAATACTATAGGTAAACTCATTGGAAATATTTAATTTTAAGCTTATTTAATATAATTACTAAAAGAAAAAGATAAGATAGAATAAAGTAAAATTAAAAAAAGATTTCATGAAATTTATAAAAAATTTAAATTAAAGTACACAAAACACAATAAATCAAAACAAATTAAAAACAACTAAAATTCTCAATGATAAGTCAATTTTTATGCATAAAAAAGTAGTAAAATAACTTTATTTTATAGAGTTATTACCAATTTATGGGAAAAATTTAATGGCATTGGATTAACTTGCTAATCACACTTAGAATTGTTTAAAATTTTCTAAACATGTTCTAATCATGCTTAACACTAATGAATTTCCTTTGACATAATCAATTGACATAAGTATAAGATAGTAAAGGATGACTCGCCCTTTTTCTTTAAATTCTAGCCATTAATCAAGATAAGCTTAAACCTTAACCAATGGATCAAAAATTCTATTTTTCTTATTTTAATAAATTAAGGATAATTCTTGGATATTATCTTTAACAGATAATTTTAAACTATTGTTTAAGCACAACAGTATTTTTCTTCATCTTCTATTAGCACAATTCCCAATATCTCATATTATAAAGTTAATCCATCTTTTAAAAGTTAACTTATACTACAAAAATTAATTTATACTGAAAAAAATTAACTTATACTGAAAACGTTCGCTTATACTAAAAAAAAGTTAAATTATATTGTAAAAGTTAAGCAGTCTAAGTTTTTACTGTATTGAAAATTTATCCACCAAGTTTATTCTACTAAAAATAATAGTCTGCCTAAGAAAACTTTTAGACTGCTAATTCATAATACTATTAAAACTATTTAAATACTGCATTTGATAATTTGATAACTTTTTTACATTTTTATTAATTGATCACTTTTACTATTCACATATTTGTGACCATACATTAAGTGACAAAATTAATAATTGTCATACCTTTAAAATTTATACTTTATAATATAAATTTCTTGTTCTTACTTTTTCATAATTATAATAGCTTTATATTTTATAACATTTAATGTTATGCCTTAGTATCCATCATTAATCTTACTATCATAAAATCACATTTTAATTACAGTAACTATATTTGTGAACCATAATTATTAAATTGTCATATCATAAAAATTATTTCACAATCTAAGGTTAAAATTATAACCTAAACATACATTTACATAGGGATATTTTTATGAATTAGACAATTAATTTATGAAAATTTCTTGGCAAAAAGTGGGTTATTACACACACATATATAGTGATTGAACTAACAATTTTTCAATGGGGACACACAATAAAACATTTGAGATATTTATCTATTAAATAGGGACAGTTAGAAATTTCAGTTTTTGAATAGGAATGTATTTTTATTTTTTCTAATAGAATAGAGGGAGTTTGGGGGAGATGCTTTGAGACATTATTTTTGGGTTGGAAAAAAGTTATTTTAGAAAATGTGTTTGAGAAAAAACTGTTTGGGGTGAAAAAATAAAAAAAATTAAAAATTTTTTTAGAAAAAAATAATCAATATGGATATTGTTTCGTTCATCTCGAAATTCTATGCAATTTAAAAAAAATATCTTATTTGGACTTGTATACATAAAGTTATGGACTTTTAAAATTTAGAGTTTATTATAGCGTTTTAAAAATATAAATAGTGAAAAGTGGTGAAGTTTAAAAAAAAAATAATAATTTTGTATATCTTCAAAACTAACCCCAAACGGGGTCTAGGAGTATAGTTGAAATACTGGAAAAAATTAAGGGTTAAAAAATTAATTTCAAAAAGTTGATCAATTAGTTGTAATTTTTATTACAAAATAGGAGTATAATTGAAATATTAGGGAAAAAATTATTGGTTAAAAAATGGATTTCCAAAAATGGACAAGTGCGAGAACTCGGTAAAGTTATCTGACCATTGTATAAGTTTTATGTTATAAGATCTACAGGTCATTCTGACACAATCGATAGTAATAGTGTAGGATTAATATCATACGAAACCAAATAATTGTATAACGATTATCTAATATAATATAAAGACAATTTAATATTCTATGGTACAATACGGTATATCAAACATATCCTTAAAATTGAAAAAAAAAAAGAAAAAAGCGGACTATTTCTTGTTGGACTTCGTAGATACTAGTATAGCAAAAGCGTAGATGAGAACGACCAATACAATACTTTTAAGCAACCTACTTGAGGTTCCAAACGTCCCTGCCTCATTGCCAGGAGGTGGTAATGAGTTTTCACTTTTTTTTTGGTTTTGCAATTGATAAGTTTCTCTTTTCTATCAATTGATATGTTTTCTGAAAAGAAAACTTCCCATGCCTTATTTTGCCTTTTGGTTTAGGAGCAAATTTAACGACAAAGTCAATGTTAAATTTCCTATTCGAGTAAAAATAATACTTTCTAATATAGTGTTGTTTTTTATAATAAATCTGGCAGATAATAAACTTGATAGTAAATTTACTCTCAAATATAACAAATGTTAAATTTGGAATTTCATTGTTGTTAGCTGATGGTATCTTGACTATTTGCGTATGAGCCTTACAAATTTTGTGTTTCTACGTTTTTTAGCTATTATAACTTTGCTTTTACGAATTCTAAAACATAATGATGATCAAATGTAGTTATAATATTAGAAATAATATTATAAACTAAAGATCCAGTTTCAGATTTTTTTTTTACTTTTTGTAATAAACATAATATTAATATTGACATATATATTAATTGTGGTCTGATTAAATCATACAGTTTAATGACTTGTGTAGCACATCAGAAATCAACAACAAAACAATAAATTAATATTCATGATCCATGAAACAGAACGGGATAGAAAAAGTGAAGAAGGTGCCAAAGAGGTATCACTTTAATTGGGATATTTTGATGTACCAACTAATTTTTGCCTCCACAGTTCATTCAATAAAAAAAAAAAACCATAAAACATAATGAGAATTGTATGAGATGAGCTATATGTAAAACAAAATTATATTATAACCCTCTTGAAGTTTTTGCCCTAAGCCAAATAACTAGTCGGACATATAATACTAATGCATATCTGTGCATAACATTTTCAAACTATTTTGAAGTTCAACCAAAGTTTTGATTTTCACGATCTTAAGTTAGATATATACATGATGTAGTTACGATTTTGATGGTACCTCGTTGTTTTAACTATTTACTTGCTTAATTCCTCATATAGTTATTATTATCTTACATAATGTTATATTTTACACATCCATGCTTATTATTTCTTTCTTGTTGTACTTGATTTTTTTTTTTTTGGGTAAGTCCTAAATTAGTTAAATTAAGTAGATGGAGGTTGAAGTGTTTTGTGCCTAGTACTGCTCTTTTTAGATCAGAAGCCAATACTTGCTATAGAATTAGATCAGTTCACACATGAATTGTTTTCTAATTTTATTATAAATATATTTTCGAGAGGTCTCACCTTTGATACCAGATGTGAAACGGCACTAACGTGGAGTGAAGTATGTATCACGAATAATAGGCTAGGCATACATGTATAGACTTATGAGGGTTGATGTATTGTAATCGGGCAAGACAATATTAAAAGCAATTACGTTAATGCATGAAGAAATTAAATGGAGCAACTAAGGACAAGATCATAAATTTAGAAATATAAAAAAGAGAAAGGACAAATATAAAAAGTATACAGGTTGTATCGTGATAATCTGTTGTTAACAATGTGACTTAGTTACTAGGTTAGTTTAAATTTCAATGATGTAACTTGTATACGAAACCTGAGGATGACATTTAGAGGCTATTCGGTGTATTAATCTGCTGACATGGATCAAATTGCTAGTTATTTTACATGGTTAATTTATAAATACCCATGCTTTAGTACAATATTATCTGTTTTATACCTCAGTCCTCATGGTTTGCTTTTGAGCTTCACCCCAGAAGACCTTATACCATGAGGAGGTGATCTATTTACTTCCATCATGTATGTATCCATTTCCAAGCAATACGGGATTGCTTAACTTATCTTTTTTTTCTGGTGAGGATTGGTGATTTTCACAATCACCCCTTCTTTTGGGGCCCAACGTCTTTGCTGACCACATTTCCGGTTGGGCAAAGCAAATGATGATATGTAGAGGAAAACGTCCATTTTTCATGTATCTCATATAACCTTGCAACAAGAATATTTGTTGCATGATTTCAAGAAATATTCTGAACTAGATTCGTCATTTCTAGTGGCGAGGAAAAACAATGAACTCCAAATGAAAAATTATCAGACTCATCCCACTGGGCTAGCAGCATTTCTAGAAGCAAATGCTGCAATTTCTAAAAATCCTGGACGAGGACAGAGTCACGGTCGTCGTCGTGGATGTGGTTGCAGTTGTGGCCATGGTTAAGGCTGCAGTTGAGGTGGTTATTACAACCATTCATATAATGACACAATTCAAAAGAAATATGATAAGATTAAATTAAAGCTGCAATGCAAACGAAATAGGTTTAATAAACGCCCATTAAAGATTATTGCTATAGATGTGTCATTAAAGTACACTGATCTTGAATCACCGTTTTAAACTTTACCAGGCATCTTAAAGTTAATGAGAGAGAAAAGAACGCAGATTTTAATAAATGTGACGACCCTACAGATGACTCAACTCATTTTGATGTTATAGATTTCACTGTTGATTTTACTGAAAGAATTTTGTTGAAAAGAATATTAGTAATAACAAGATAAATATCGTATTAGTACTGTGTTTGGTTGTGATGTCTCTATATTGTGTTTTTTATATTATGTATTGTGTTTGGTTCTTCTCAGATCTGTTTATTTTTGATCGGATGGAAGAGAAAATGGGTCGTTTCTGTCCGGCGCTTTTGAGGGTGCCGGACTTGGTTTAAATTGTAAATCATTAGATCTTCTCCTTTTTGTTTTCAATATTTACATAATTGTGAACTTGTCTAAAAGCAATCAATCATGAAGTACATTATATATTAAAAAAAGAAAACATGACACGTAATTTTATTAAATAAAATATCAAAAATACTTTGCAAAATATCTTGATATTAAAGCAGAGTTGTTTTACAAATATTTTAGTATTCTTAGAAGTGTATTCTGGTGAACACAGGGGCGTTTGGATAAAATATTCAATTTTAATTTTACTCAAATATAATATAATTTTATATCAAATATAAATTTTGTAACAGTGTTACGAAAACAATTACTATTTAAAATATGTTTAAAACAATCACATCAACTTTTTAATTCCACTATTTATCTCTATTTTTACCAATCACATCAACTTTTCAATTCTAAAATACTTTTCATCCAAATACACATTTCATTCAAATACAAAACAAATACTTTTCAACCAAATACAACATTCAAAAAATAAATTTCATTCAAATACAATCAAAATGCAATGCGTTTACCAAACGCCCTCGTAGTGTCATCAAAAAATCTCCACGACGTTCACTATTTTGGCAATTTGGCAATTTTGGCAAGTGGTGTAACGATCAACATCTCTCGATGAAATCTCGCCCGGACACTTGCTTTCGGCAATTCTTGTCTCGATTAATGTATTTTCTATAATTCTGCTAGGAATGGGGTAGCATATCATTGTCCAAGTTTTCATGACGAAAACGAATTGTCGAAAAGAGATAAACATTACTTCTGTTATAGGGGCAACCAAAATGAATCCGGTTATCACCGAAATGTGTTAACCATTCAGGATAGGCTTTATGAAAAGGAAATCCTACATAAATCTCATCCCTGTTATTCTATTGGATACCATATCACTATCTTATTTTTCCGTTTTTGTAACAATAAAATCATATTCCTATTATTCTTATTATTGTACTGGATTTCACACAACTGTCTTACCAATCTTGGCTAGCTAATATCCAATAGAAATCACATGCCTATTATTTCACTGAATATCACATCACTTTGTTACTTTTCTCTCTGCTAGGTAGCTAGACAACCTTTTTTGCACAGTGATTAAATTATTGGTCCGTGTCATAGCTCATCAAACTGTGCAGGTGTTCGTGTATATATAGATTGCGTGTCATGTGCAATTTCCTACCAAGCAAAAAATAGAAAGACAAATAGCTTTGCAGAAAACTTTTGTCACTCCAATTTGGAAGTCCACTTGTAGACTAAGATGTGGGGCAATATTTTCGTTGATATAGGCCTCCTATGTGTTATTGTAGTTGTAGTTGTAAGCCGCTGGATTTACAAATGGCAGAATCCCAGATGCAATGGCAATCTACCACCTGGTTCAATGGGCCTGCCGCTCATCGGAGAAACCCTGGAATTCTTTACTCCTCAATCATCGAATGATATCCCACCATTCATCAAAAAGAGAGTAGCCAGGTATATAGAGAGGGAGATATATATATAATAAATATATTGTGTTAATATTGTATAGTTTAAATTGTATATCATATTTGTTTTTTTTTTTGGATGAATTATATCATATTTGTTGATACAACGTACGTAAGTCTCTAGCAGTATACATGTAAATAAGTCCCCTTGTCAGGTCCCACAAATATTCCGTTTTGAGTGTTAACCCCTTTAATGACTTAAAATGGTAGGCCTACTCACGTCGTCCCCTTCTTGAGCTTTTTTGTCTAAGCAATAAATAGAGAAAAACAAAAAGTAACAACAGTTCATCCTATATTTAGGAGATGATATGACCTACAGTTTCTATTTTTCTTTTTTTTTATTTTTTTGGTATAATTACCTAGTTTCTATTTTTGCTATATTGATTTGTAGTTTTTTTTGCTCTATGTTCTTTAATTTTGGCTGCAAATAGTTGCTAGATTGTCATACTCCTTGTTATGAACGAGTGACAAGTATGTAAGCTAGCTTATTAATTTTTTTATATAACCAGAATAATATCAAAAATAGAATAAGTAAAATCCTAAAAACCAAGATAAGAACAAACTAAACTAGTAAAACAAGAAAAAAAAAAGCAAGCAAAAAAAAAAAAAAAAAAGAGGAAAGAAGAAAAAGAAGCAACCAATTGTGGTATTGACCTCCTTTGGCTAGCAAATTTGTTTCACAAGAAGGTCCCTAGTCATAGACTCTGCCTATTCAATTTTGACACTTAAATTTTCAGCCAGCTGACTTTAGTTATGGCGACGGGATGGTAGGGTGGATTTCATCTTGCGAACAAAAACATTCCTCATACCCATCCCATATGTGACAATCCGTAACTTAATGAGCTATCTTCTTAATTTAAATCCTTATTTAAGTTCTCAAAACTTCAGGGAATTTTTTTTTTAATTTTAAAATTAAAACTTCTTAATTCAATTTCTCAATACTCAAAATGACTTTGTCGATGGTAAATATAAGTTATCAAGTTTTTATAGAAACTGACTTTTCAAAACAAACGTTTAAATACATTCAAACAGTAAGATTGTGGGAAGTTATATTTACAATTCAGATAAGTGTAATTGAAGTACTGAGTATTAATAATATTGCCAACGATCATCTTCATCAAAATACAGATAAACATTCTTAGCAATTTATATTATCTATTTTTCAAAATATGATTTCTAAATTTGTGGAATAAATACGAGTCCATAAACCCTATTGCATTTATTAATCTTATTGTGCTCCTTTTTGTGTTCATACCGAGCATGCACAACTAATGAGGAGTTAGGGCAGTGACCTACTAACTAATTTCAACGTCTTATCTTAAAATATTTATAAATTAACCTCGCTTAAATTAGAAGTTGGCATGACACATATACTTCATTTTTAATTTCCTCATATCGTTAGTGAACATGCAAATAGAACATGTCACAAAATTGGAAATATAAATATAATAAAACATAACAATAAAGCACCATATTCATATGCACTTCAATGCCAAATATTTTACAACATATGCACATCACACGTATAAGGTTTTTATGTTATAGGTGAGGTTTACACATCACACAATCTCTAAGCTCGTGCTTACCATCGGTACGGTGTCCTGATTTATTCGACAGCCAACTGTTAACGTGGTGTTATGGGCTAAAACTGGCATAATATGAAACTAGTTGCAAAATTATAATGATTAAGTTCTGTATATGAATTTCATATGAAAACTACGTATATTATTTTTACATGTTTTACTATTTGTTTATTGTAGAAGTGTTTAAGTATATAAGTAGTTTTAATAGTAAAACATGTAAAAATAATATACTTAGAAGTGTTTAAGTATATAAGTAGTTTTAATAATTTTTCAAGTTATATTTTGCAAGTCTGTTTTACAAGTATCATGAATTACAATGAATTCTAAAAAAGTTATGAATGATAAGTATGTCTTATATGAGCCCAGAACTTGAATATGTTACATAAAAAAGATTCTTTAAAGTTCTGAAAAATAAGTTAGATTATTTACGACAAGTCAAGACAAGTAATCACGTTTTAGACGCTTAGTAACCCAAGCTGTCACATCGTAACTTGTTTAAGTTGGCAAGGACGGAGCAGGTTTTCGTAGTCGTGAATTTGGGGTATTTTTATATCCGATTATCTATTTTCATTATATAAAATAAAATTAAAAATAAAAGTACATCAATATATGACTTTAAGTTAAAATAAATCAAAATTATAGTATTCAATCTTTCATAAATCAAATATGTTAAAATTTAGTAAAAGTCTTGTATATTATAAAACATCATATGGATAATATATTAAATATAAAATTAAATTTTATAACTTGTTAAAAACCTCAAGCAATTTAGGCCAGTTTTTCGCCTTTCCTTTTAAGGCAGGTACCCGCCCACACGGGGAAAAAAAAAAGTCCCTAGCTGACATGGATGGTTGTATTTAGGTTATTAATAGTTCTTATTTGTTTTTCATTTTGCTGGAAATGTTTTAGCTTTTTTGGGGTCAATTTATAGGTTTTTTGTTTTTTTTTTGTTTTTTTTTCAATGAACTGGTGATGAGGGAAGACAATTAGCATTAAGACTTAATACTAAGTTATGTGTGTGTATTACACGCTACAGATATGGAACAGTGTTCAAAACCAATTTAGTTGGCCGGAATATAATCGTATCAACGGATCCTGAAATCAACCACCAGATATTTCAGCAAGAAGAAAAGTCTTTCATGCTTTGTTACACAGATAGTTTTACTGAAATTTCGGGAAAAGATACTTTTCTGGGGACCTATGGAATGATTCATAAGTATCTTAAGAACTTGGCTCTAGAACTTGTTAAGCCCGAAAACTTGAGGGACAAGATGTTGCCCGAAATGGATGAAGCTGCCAGAGTCCATCTGCGTTCATGGGCTAGTCGCGGCATTGTAGATGTCAAAGACGTAGCCTCTAATGTAAAGTATTTCTTAACTTGCTGGCTTCTCCGCAATATAATTTACGATTCTATACGAATGTGTTTTTTCTCTCTGTGTGTGTAAATATATATATATTTATATTTATTCATATGTTGTCATTAGGAAAGATATGTTGCATGCATCAACATAATTTATGATTCAATGTTTGTGTGTGTATATACATATGTATATATGTGTGTGTGTGTGTTTATGGGGGTACGGTATTGTAGATGTCAAAAAATATATCTCTGTTGCAAAATATAACATAAATTGTTTTCTTTAACTGTGACCAGCGGCGGAGCCGGTTCATAAATTTATTGGAGACGTAAATCAAGGGATAAAATTTTTTAAAGGATCTATATAAGAATATTTTATTTGTAGTGGGACCAAAATTAGAAAGATATAAAATTTTTAAAGATAAAACTAAAACAAAATAAAAGTTCACTAGGGTTAGGGCACTCACTCATTCATGATTGAACCTGCTCCTTGTTGCAATCACAAATTTCTAAAACTTTCGGTACTCAAAACATAAATGATGACATGGTTTTTTAGCAAGGAAGTTAAATTTTTTTTTTTAATATGTACCTTATCGTTTGTTCTAATAATTTGAGTATGTGTTGTTTTCTTTAATCTATGCCATCCTAACCAACTGGGCTAACCCGATTTTTTTAAAATAAAAATTATAATAATACATGCAACTCTAACAAATAAGACTTATAATAACATGTTGACTCATATCAGTAGATGTTACTTTAGTTTGACGCATCTTAGTACGTAGATTTGGTTTCTTGGAATAAATTGACAGGACTTGAAATAAATAAAAAAAATTAGATACGAAATTCAGAGAAGAAAAAACTTTATAAAGTTAGGATTGAAATGAGAATTTGGATTTAAATTAATAAAAGTAACTATATTTTCTCAAGTATTTTTTGCATACATTCTTTTTTTTAATAATTTTTAGGTCGTTTTTTTTTTTTAATAATATTTTTTATCACTTGGGTTTGTAACAACTTTCTTCCTCCCATCACATAACACACACCACACCCCCACACAAACACCCAACCCACGCCCCAACCCCACCCCCCCCACCCTATAATTTTTTAAAGGAAAAAAAATTATAGTGCAGATGTCCACAAGCTGCCACGGAGTCACAAATCTATCTACATATAGAAATGCCAAAAGTCGGCAGTATTCACCAACTTTCAACCAAAACTTACCGTTTTGACCGAAAGTCTTTTTTTTTTTTTTTGCCTTTTTGGCTTTTTCACGTTTTTTTTTTGTCATTTTGTGTGTCCTTTTTTTTTTTTTCCTTTTTCTTGCTTTTTGATTTTTTTTTTTGTCGTCTCTTACCTTTTGGCAACCTTTTTTTAAAAACTATTTATCCATATTTTTTAAATCTTTTTACACTTTGTTTGAATTTATATATATATTTCCACAAATATTGTTTTATTCTATTGTAACAGTTTTTTTCCCTTTTTTTTTACTTAAAATTCTCTAATCATTTAAAAAAATATAATTATTCTTATAATTTTTTAATATATGTATCTTTTTTTAATTTCTTTCTCATTTATTTTTTTTTTGTCAATTGTCTATATAATAATAATATTGTTTGATTCCTATTCTAAAATTTAAACCATTTATATTTTGTGATTTTTCTTAAAACCTTGTTTCTTCTTAATTTCACGTTTCCCTTATCAAAATAATCATTTTCCAAATATATCATCATTTTTTCCTACTATTTGTTAATTATGTTTTCTTTATTTTTTAAATCATATATTTTTAACTATGTCTTGTTGTAATAATTTTTGTTTTCATTAAAATGATCACATCTTTATTTAAAGATTATTTTTTGCTATATGTAAAAAATTTAACAAACATTATACACACGTGAACTAGTATATTAATAAGGGACGATCCCTGAACGGTTGAAAAAAGAATATTGAATGTACTTTCTTTTTGGGGAATTTATACAGATTTCTAAAATGTGCTCTCACTGGCTGTTTTTATAAATGAGGTGCTCTTTTTTATTACCTACTGTTTTTCTACTCCCCCGAGATGATTTGTACCCCCACAATCTAGCTTCATTTATCTTTTTTTATTTATTATTATTATTTTACTCCTACCAATTTTTTAATCTTTATTCTTTTCCTATATATTAGCATATATTATTCCAAGAACTACATAATGATTGTGAGAAGAAAAAACCTTACAAAGTTTAGGATTCAAATGAGAATTTGGATTTAAATTGATAAAAGTAATCATATTTTCTCAATTCTTTTTTCTTTGCATTATTGGTTTTTGTAATGATTTTTAGGTCGTTTTGTCTTATATCTTTTATCACCTAGGTTTGTAACAATTTTCTTCCTTTCTTTTTTTTTTCTTGTATGTCGTATATGTTTACACGGGCAAGTTCCAGAACGTATAGGCTTGTTATTCGACTATGAAATTTTATGCTTCCAATTACTCATGAATATATGTGTGTGTGTGTGTATAACATTCTTTTATTGGCATTCAGATGATATTTGACTATTTTGCTAAGAAGCTCATTAATTACGATGAAGCAAAGGCGACAAAGAAACTCAAGGACAACTACAATGCATTTATGGATGGACTTATATCTTTCCCTTTAAACATCCCTGGAACTGCTTATCATGCATGTATACAAGTACGTACTGATTAGTATAAACGTCTTAACAGAATAAATTTTCTTTCTAAGTCCCATACATCGTTAATTTTGAATGGGGCAACAAATTTTATATTTTTTGAAACAGGGTCGGAAGAACGCAACAAAAGTGATCAAAGATATCTTCGATGAGCGGAAAGCATCGAATGCAAATCACGGCGATTTCTTAGATCATTTGCTGGAGGAACTGAAGAAAGAAGACACAATTATGAACGAGAAAATGGCTATAAACTTTATCTTTTTACTTCTCTTCGCCGCTCATGAAACCACATCAATAGCTATTACATTAGGAGTGAAATTTATCACCGACAATCCAGAAGTGTTAGCTGAATTGACGGTTTGTATCTTCCTTAATTTTTTTTAATTAAAAAATTTTATATGTGACAATAAAATATGCGTGATAAAAATATTTTTCAGAAAGAGCATGAGAAAATTATAGAAAAGCGTCATGGCAAGAAAGGCTCGGAGATTACATGGCAAGAATATAAATCTATGACGTTTACACATATGGTGAGTATAAGATGAAGAAGAGTTATTAATGAAAATTTGCCTTTTTTTAGGGTCTTAATTATTAATGCCTGTTTATTCCTCGACATGAAATTATGCAGGTTATAAATGAAACCGTCAGGATTGCTAATATTGTGCCAGCAGTCTTCAGAAGACCTATAAAGGATGTTAAGATGAAGGGTGAGTATATCTTTTACTTGTGTCCACAAAAACAGCTCCTTTAGTGACAGAGTGATAAAATTTTTTTGGTGTGAAAATAAAAAATTAAAATAATTTTCTGTGATAAGAAAATAGTTATACGTTTTAGTGGTTTAGTGGGTCACGAATTGATTTTTTAAAAGTTATTTTTATAAATGGCTCCCAAACTATGTATCATTTCTCACATTAACATTATACTTTTCTGAACTTTTTTATATTGTTATGCCAACGTTCCCTCTATAAATATTCATTGAAAAAATTAGATAGAAATTGGATACATTTTTTAAGCACATGAGCTTTGATAAAGTCATAATAAAACATTTTTTTGGGGGAAATTATACCTACATTAGAGATTTTTAAGAGTAAACTAGACTTTTACGAAAGATATATAATGCACGTTTGGAAATATATTTTGAAGGGACAATTCCACTTCCAAAAATGTGTAATTACAATTTTAGTCTTAATTAAAGCTTATATTAAATATATTTAATTTCAATTCAGTTTTTTGAACAGAATACTAATGTAAAGGCCGATTGCATAATAGTGTAAAAGAACAAAATAGTGTGACATGTAAAATAAGAATTCAAGAACCAATATGAGATTGGAGTATAATTTAGGAGTCATTTGTGAAAATAACACCAAAAATACATTAGGGGTGCAATTGAAATTTTATAATTGCTCAAAAGGAGAAAAATTAAAATTTTCAAAATTTTACTACGAGCACCTGCCATCATATATATTTATATATATATATTCATTCGGACTTTTCTTCTTTATTTCTTTTCTCTTCACATTTTCTGTTGTAACCTATGGCACAAAGTTTTATATTAAATTCCAGATCATCTGCTATTTCTTTTCTACAAAGGATCATAAATTGAAAGATATTTGCCTAAAAGATTAATAATGAAATTTGCAGGATACTTAATTCCAAAAGGTTGGCTGGTCATGGTGGTTCCATCAGTACTTCACATGGATCCTAAGTATTATGATGACCCATTCACCTTTAATCCACGGCGTTGGACGGTACACAAATAATTAGCATTCATTTAAATATTCACCTTATTCAACGTGGATTTTGTTAAGATAAAACCAGTGTTTTTTTTTTTTTGAAATTTTAAAAATCTCTCTAGTTTCTCTCCCATTTTTTTTAATATATATATATATACATGTATGTATTTGAAATCCTCACTCTCTATATGTTTGTTCCCGCAAAATAGGGAAAGAAATTACATGTGGGATCCAAGACTTTTATGGCCTTTGGTGGTGGCATAAGAGTTTGTGTGGGAGCCGACTTTGCAAAACTTCAGATGGCTATCGTTATTCATTATCTGGTTTTAAACTATAGGTAGGGTCAAATTCCCTTTTCATAATTTATCATAGAACTTATAATATGAACTTCTCTGAGAGACAAAATAAATAAATAAAATAAAATATAGTAAAATAAGAGGCACACCACACAGGCGCACACACGCACGCACTCATTCACATATCGAAATTGCTATCATAGGTAATCAACACTAGCTTCAAAAATTAAAAAAAAAAGAAACACCACAAATAATGTTAAAAAAATCCCTATATATAGTGATGAAGAATATTAGAAAATAAGTACCCTTTATATAGTGATGAAGGCAAAAAAAAAAAAAAAAATTTCAACAGATGCACCCAGAAAAATTTTGAGAGAATTTTCTTACATGTATGTGGGAGCGTAGTTATAAATTTGAGATTATTTTCCTATAAGTAGGAGCGTAGTTATAAATTTTAAGTAGTGAATATATGAAGGAGTACACTTGTGATTTTTCTAATAAAAAAGGAGTAACTGAAATCTTAGGCAACTAAATTAAAATTAAATTTCCCTTACATTTTTTTTTTTTTTTTGTAAAAGAGGAGTATAATTGAAATTTTAGAAAATTAAGTGTTTGAAGATGAATGGCTTTTTTACGTTGGTGCCCTATGAACTAACACAGTTTCAATTTGCACCCTTGAACTTTAAATTTTAGCAATTTGTAATATAAATTGGACAGTAAAACACTCAGTTTAAATAGTGGTAATTTTCAACAAAAATTCACCTATGAATTACACATGACTCGTTAATTAATTTTTGTCTGTTTTAATCCAATTTTATTGGGTTAATGGTCTTTAATTAAGTTGTGTTAAAATTAAAAATTTTAAATTAACTAAATTTGGGTTAAAATTGATTAGAAAGGACGTTTCATGCTCTTATTTGATGATCTATGTGCAAGTTACATTCAGTTACAGTAGCAAAATTAACACAAAGTTATCAATTATGGGTGTTTTACTCTATATTCTTTTAGTGAGAAATTGATAAAAATAGAAATTTAAAGCATGATTAGTTCAGGAGCACTAGTTCAAAAAGGAAAAACAGTGTGTTCTCAAAATTTGAGTGAGAAAATGTGCTCGACTCAGTATAAATTTACTTGGTCACTACTAAGTCTTATAACACTGTACAATTCATATTTTATTAGATCGTGATATTGACACCATCAGTGTCCTTAGAAAACTCTCCTATTAAATATACTTATGGTTTAAAAATATTTTTTATTAGGTGGGCAATTATCAAAGGAGGGGAGATCATCCGCAAACCTGGTGTGATTTTTCCTAATGGACTGCACGTCAAAATCTCAGAAAATGCATGAGGCAAGTGTAGTAGCAAGTTACGTTGGGAGACTGGCATTTTATTATAAATATGTGTGTATGAAAAAGTATGCTGAATTTAAATTTTGTGAAAGATTTGTACAAAAATATATGTGTGCCGTCATTGCTACGTTACGCTGTACAATTGTTTCACAATTGTACAGTACTGCAGTGACTTAATTATACGTATCTTGATTATAATAATTAGAAGTTTTATTGGTTTGTTATAAAATACTAAATAATTAGTACTAAATTGGAGTTTATGAAAATAACAATTATTCTATTATTACAAACAAGCTAGTGGACATTAGAAACATTCATGCTACGTACTTTTCGAATATATGCATACGGCCATTTGCCTTTATAGGCTCTATGCTAATTACAGTAATGGTACCCTTGTACGTTGGATGTATTGTTTAAACAGCCATCAAAATACCAAGTTATTCAAAAAGTGGACAAGTCAATTTCGAATTTTGCAGAACTCCTAATACGTAATAAGATAAATTTTATCTTCACCATTTGAATTATATTTATCTGTACACTTTTCTTTTTGAACTATAAAAAATGATATAAATACCCCTTTTGTCATTTTCCGTTTGTTTTAAGTTGAACTAGCACTCAATTAAATGATATAACAGTAATTTAATCTAAAAACCTTTACGTATTAGCAAATTAATATATGATACCCAAATTATCAAAATATTTTAAAAATATCCCCATCATAAAAAAAATAGAAAAGAAAACTCAGTTCATTCTTCTGAAGAACAATCCTTCTGTTCACCCCATTTTCATAGAAAACTCAATGGTTCTTTGTTTTCTAGATGTTTCCTTGTTGTCATTGGCCTTGATCCTTGTTTGTAACGTAGATTAGGCCCTTTGTTTTGTTTGTTGAATGAACCATCCTTTCTGCAAAGAAGAGGAGAGAAGCTGCTAACCTCTTGGTGTATTGAAGAAGAAGGAAAATCCTTGGGCAACTGGGTTTTAATTTCTCTTTCCTTTCTTTAAAAGATTTGTATTCTTCCTTTTTAATTTTGTAGTAACGAATATTCGGGGTTTTATTAGTAACTTCTCTAACATTAAAGGTTTTAACTTAAATTAAGCTAATCAATTCATATTCATTATTTATTACAACTCTAACTATAACTTATACACTCAAGCTTTAAAAATTAACAACTTTACATACAAAAGTTCAAATAGGATATATATTTTTTAATTATATAAAATTTTGGGATGAGAAATAAGTTATATTAATTTTTTTAAAAACACATTTTAAGTTCGTATTTTTTAATTCCAATAAGCTAAATGCATACTAAATGTACAGCTTTATTCAATTCAATTCCAATCAAATTTTTACAATTCAAATTGTTCTTCCAAACACATGCTAAGTTTATTAGCTGCTATTTTATTGCCACGTCAACATAAAACTAATGCAGTGTAACAAAGGAGGCATTTGTGCTAATGGTACAAAGTTTGAGGAGTGTTTATACCACTTTTGGAAGTTTAGAGATTAAAGTTAATAAATGACTATAGTTTGGGAAGTAAAGATAAAATTTTTTCTGAAAACAATTGTTTAAAATTTACATATAAATACTAGGATGAAATGTCTAAAACACCCCCTTGGACATTGCTCTAGCTTTTCCCTTGAGTTAAAAAAGAGAAAAGGGACAACAATAGGGTCAAGAGGCAAAAACACATGGATAGGTCCAGCCAAATCCAAAAAGAAAAATAAAAGAAGAAAAGGGAAAAAGAAAAAGGAAAAAGTGAAAGGAAGATAAGAAAACGACAAGGATTTAAGCTTTCATAGAAGGCATGCAAATGCTAGGGAAAAGCTAGGGAGAAGACTATTATGTCATGACTTCACAATATAAAACTAGCTTATAACCCTCTAATACTTCGTCTCTCAATTACCCTTTCTATTCTTTTGCTGTTTGTGATTAAAAAAAAACTCTAATACCTTTCTTTCAATTTTCATGTCCTTTTTTTTATCCCCTGAATCAACAAGTTAACATTCATAAAACTCAAATATCAAATCGCCAAGCATTTATGTACATGCAATTCATCACGAGAAAAATATGATTCAATTGCAATATATAAATAACTGAGGGCAAATAACGACTATATGATGCTAATGGAATGGATGACAATCTTGGATCCAATTAAAATAACCAAACATGTTAACTTGTATAAAACCTTGGATCTTCCACAAGATACACTAGTAGAATACTTTGATTTCACAATGGTTTAAACCGTCGTGGAAAGTTAACTTGCACAAAAGGTAAAGCAATATATTTTTTTTCCTATATGTTGTAACCGATTATATATTATTCACAGTCATCGTCAATAACTTCTTCATATTTCTTCCACAAATTAATCAACACAACATAAATAACAATTTCCAAAAAAATTATACAACAATCCTCTCCATCATTATCACCAACATGACTAACGAAAAATACAAAAATACAAAGAAAACTCATATATAATCCGAACAGAAAAACTTAAATACAAAAAAGAAAAAAAAAACAAAACAAAATATTTAACAAAATCCAAATTTAAACCAAACTAAAGTAACAACAACAACACAAATGTGGCAGCTTGACCAAACCGGAGGAAACGACACGTTGAAAGGATTAAACAAAGCCACACGTTTATGTTGTTTTACTATTTTATTTTTTTGAAAACGACAGGTCGTTTGACTCGTCTTCAACCACAGGCTTGAGTGCGGGCGGAGAGAACCAGCGGCGAGAGTGGCAAATGACAATGCTGGTCTCGCCAAACAAGCAAGGCAGCGTGAATGTTGTGTGCCGCGGTAATGATGTGGCAACAAACTGGGCACGGAAACGACAGCACGACGACTGCAGCAACGGTACGACAACAACATACGTCGGCCACTTCTTTACGTATTTTTTGTGTGAGTGGATTTTACGCTATATATGTTTGGTAGGAGGGATGGAAAATAGTAAAGAAGGAATAGGTAGGTTTTCCATCGTATAATTTAGTAGGGGAAAAAGAAAACATGTAAGAAAATGTATATATTGAATGGATTTTATAATTATAGATTAAAAGATGATAAGAGGTTAAAATTAAAATCGTTAATTTATCTATATTTGCTTTGTCAAATTTTTCCATCTACTTTTCTTTCTAAAGTTAGAAGATTAAAAAGTGATAGCGCCTCATAGATTTCAATTTCTCTTTCTTCTTAATTTTCTCTCTACCAAACAATCAATATTTTCATTTTCTTTCCAAAATCTCTTCTCTAATTTCCTTCCCCTCCCTTTTCCACTCCACCAAACAAAGGCTTAATGTACTAGTTTAGTAAAGTCCCACTAGAGCAACATTACTGATCCCTCTCTTACCATTTTGTTTTGAGCTATTTCCTCGTTGTTCTCCTTTGACGGCTTTACTCTCCTTTCTTGCCAGATAAATATGATAGACTACTCAACGTACAAAAGCACTAGAAGGCGGAGAAAAAAACTTTTGAGGCCCAACAAATCAAGATGACCTCATAGTCACCACGACAATTTAATCGTATTATCCTCCTCTTTCGTTTTATTAGTATATATATATATATTTTCAATGAACAAAATCTCCAAATTTTGCAGGTTAATTTTGTGGGGAGACAATAGTTTATAATATCAGGAGGTTGACAGCTAAACTTGAGTAAACAAATTTTCATGTTTGGGCCATTATTTTGTTCTGACTAAAAGCGACCTTATCTTTTATTAGTTAATAGCCTGTTTCTTGTATTGCTTTTCCTGTGTTAACCATTGAGCACAATGGATTGAACATTGATGGTGCCAGAGTTCTTGCATGTTAATTTCCTTATTCTTTTTTCTAATTGAATAATTCTTTAAGTTAAAAAGGGAATATAATTGATCGGATAAGAGAACTACCAACATATTTTCCCTTTTATAGTTGCTGCAGAGATGAGACAAATAAGAAGATGAAAACTGCCCAAAAGGCAGTTCTAAAAGCCAGAATAAGGTGAATGAGGTTACACGAAACCCTGCTCCTTTTCCTCTATCTATTTCTTTGATATGTATTTTTAATTTTTAGCTTGAAATGAAATGTAGACTGATTTAGTTCAATGCTGCACCTTTGTTTGACCTAACATTAGTTTAAATGGAATATTGGGGTTGCCCATGATTTGTGACAAAGCCAGAATTCGGTTAGAGGGGACTAAGAACTGCAAGAAATATTTAACCAAAACTTGAGCTCCCGGGCCTTAGATGGCTGTCTATGCAGATGACGTAACGGAAATCACCGGTGTTGAGATTTTCTGTGTTGATTGGAATATCTCTTACGGAGTTACTTTCTTGACCTTTGTAACCTAAGGGCAATTATGCAACATTCTATGAATTGTGTTAGCTATAAATACGACATATTAAATTACAGTTTTTTCCTCTGATTCATTGTAATTCTCGTTAATAAAGTTTTCAAGAGGGTGTATTGGGATCGGGGGGAATGGAGAGAGAATTTGTAAGAAGAGATCTTATAGGACTGTGAGCAATGCTCTGAGTGTGTAATTGAACATCTCCGAATAAGATCAGACTCTAGAGTCTCAGGAGCATAGCAAACTTTTGGCCGGACCACGTTAACAATCTTTGTTGTTCTTGGATATTTGTGGTATTTGTTTGTTGTATCTGCTTATTGCCCTGTGAACTACTGTATGTTTGATCTGTAATTAGCTTATTTATCAACTTAAATTAATTAACCCAATTAATTAATTATTGAAAATAAATAAATAAAGAAGATAAATAACTTTTTATGAGATTCAGTTTCTCCACTCCTCAGGTCCATCAAATGTTAAACACTTCACTAACTGTAAAAAAATTACAAGCTATTAGATATACAAACTAAAAACTCCCTCTCCTTTGTTGCCGCTAATCGTTTTGAACCCAGTTAATGAACCTATTCTACAAGCTCCCCTTGTTCGCTACATTGAACTCTCTTCAACTGCTAATGTCTCCTTCTAAAGACACCAAACCTTCCTCCTGAAAGATGTAAAAACTCTAAAGATAAATTGCCTCAAATCTATGTGATAATTCTTTAAACTCATGATAAATATTCTATATTTGAGGCCTTTATATAATAGCAATAGATACTTCCAATACAAAACTCATATCAACTCTTTAAAATTCAGATTTTATTCAAATTTTGAACTTATTATAAATAATGTTGCAACATATTCTGTAATAGCTACAAAATTCAAAATTCAACTCTTCTTTATTTTCTAAATACATTTGCCAAAATTATCCAAATATTTTTCGAATATTTTAATCTCCAATATTCAAAAATCTTCTATATGATTACCTTTCATAAAATCATATCATTTTAAAGTAATCTTGAGAATCTTTGAAATCCTAATTTAAGTAGGATTAAAAAATCCTACCTAAATTAGACTTTCCTTTAAATTCAATTCCACAAGATTCCTTTTATTTCCTAAAGATTTCTTTTTATTTTCTACAGTATTATCCACTTTAGAAATATCTTTTCAATAAATTTAAATTGCATTTAATCCTCTTTGCCACGTCATCTATAATCCAAGTCCAAGCCACGTTGTACTTTAGAACATGTACCTAAGTTATTGCAACATATTGCAGCACATCCAATAACAGTTTTTGGTTTCCTAACTTGTCATAAATTCCAATATTAAAAAACCTAACAATCTTCTTTTTTGATATATTTGACTCAAAACAAACTTTTACAATAAAAATCACAAAACCAAAACCAAAAACTCTAAAACTCTAGACTCCCCCTGAATATACCACCCCCCCATTTTAACTCAACAAATGCTAAAGAAACAATTCTAAACCTAGCACTTCAACGCATGCTTTCCCTTGATATCATCTTTTTATGCACATGTTTCTCATATCAACTTTGCTAAAATCGCCAAAGTAATATTTGCATCATTATCAACCTAAACCTACAAAAGAACGCACACAAAAACAAATCACAGATTTGAAGAATTTCTGATTTTGGGGGTTAAATCGAGAGATGATAATTAGAGAGAAAAATAACAAATAACCATAGGATACGAGATATAAAGCGATCAAACATGAAAAAAAAATATAAAAACATAAGAATCTCCTTTTCAAAATAAATCCAAAACATCATGCACTCTTACCTCTTAAAAAAACTTTGTTGAAACACAAAAAGCAAATTATTGCAAATTATGCTGCAACCTTTTGTGAAACGTTACAGGTAAAAACCCAAGCTCATAAAACAAAAGACATGTTTTTTATTTTTTATTATATATGAAAAAACATGCAACACACACAAATCATCTAAGAGCAAGAACTTAAAAAAATAAAACACACAAAAATGCTAAAGGATTTTACATGGACTATAGCTCACAAAAACATCAAGTTCTCATGTTATTGTAGAATTTCAACTCAAATGTTAATTCATCACATCGGTTCCTTGAGTGTGTGTGTGAACTATCACTCCAAATCATTCACCTCATGGACAAGTTTATGCAAACTAGTGAGTGTAGAATTAACCTCTAGATAATGCAATTTGAAAACTCTATAGGCTTACTTTTTCCATCACTCTCCCCTAATGTTGGCAACATAGCATTCTAATCATTAGAACCTTTTTGGCTCATGGTTTATGGCAAGGTTAAGGTAGGTTATATGATATCAATGTAGCTTAATTCATCCAATGTTACCTTAAATAATTCTTGGACTTTTTGTAGACCTTCATTTTCCTCCCAAGTTTTGATCTTCTTGAACTTTCACTTATCAACCCTTTTTGTTTTAATTAAATATGACATCTTGAATTTTTTGTTTAATTTTTTTGTAACCAAGGAATGCATATTAATTCTATTTTTCAAACACCATCCACACTTCCACCTTTCCATCATAGAAGAGTCATCTTCCAATCTTGTAATTTAAGAAAAACAAAATATGTTGATAGGTGAGGTACAAGGTTAGGAAAAGTTATATATAGAAGGTAAGTATGAGTAGCAAACAAAAGGTAAATGTTAAGCTCAAAGAGGTGAATAAAGAATAAAAGAGATATATATATAATTGTGTTCAAGAAGCTCAAATGATCTACAAATGACCTAAATCATGTCCTAAATTCTATGTGTAACAACTCAATCTACGTAGACCGTTACTTAACTACATAAATACTCATAAGGTAGTTTTACCCATAATTTTATAAACATTTAAACTTGGGAACAAAAATTTTTTTTTATAACTTAAAAATTTTATTATACATTACTATTGTCATAAATATTTACAAACTTTCTTAAAGTAAATTTACATAAGGTTTTGTATATTTATATATCAGAAGTCTTGCATAATCAAAACTATATACTTAAATACATATTAATCTTAATATTCAAAAACATGTATATGTGAAAATTCTTGCATATTGGTATCTCACACCACCTCCATTTGCTCCATGACTTCATCCGCAATTGTCCTTCATGTGTTATGCTGCAGGTAACTTCCCTATAACGTAAATTTATCTAATAAGCTTTTGTTTGGCAAGTACAAATATAGATCTTGCATGAATAACAAATATAGACGCATGATCAAACTATATTCTCTTATAGAAGTCTTATTTTCCATTATGAACTTTATTATCTTGCTTATTTATGGGTCCCTATATATACATACTAGATGAGCGTTCCTCAGTAAGTTAGGGTTTGTAAAATCCCTATCAATTCTGGGAATTATATTTGATATTTATGATTCTCCATTATCTAAAGGGAGGTTGGTATGACACATTACTTGTCCTTAGTTAGCCTTAGCTTTAATTGAAATTTGAGTATAGCATATTCTAACTTAAAGTCTTATCCAAAGACTAGGTTTAAAACTAAAGTTCTTTAATTATGAACTTATTGGTCATGATGTAATGGCATGACATATCCTTTCATGGCATAACACTTGAATCATAACATAATATAAAGTATGACATTTACATGACATGCTAAAAAGTAGAGCAAGTATGTAGATGTACATACTAGTGGATCATGACATAATTATAAGTGTGGTGCATCATAATATATCATGGCACATTCTTGGAGCATATTGATCATAGGAAAAAAAAAAAAACTCTTAACAATGCATGTGTTTATTGCAAGAATAATAACTTCCTACTATAGACGAGATTTGTACTTATCTTATTTACTGCAAAATTTCTTTCGTCTAAGCCACATACTATCGTTTCCTCACTGAAATATTATCAAAATTGAGTGTTAATTTTTATACTTTTGGATAAAATTTCTTCGTGATTCCTCCTAAAGAGAAATTAGAACTTTCTGTATATATTATGGTTATGAGACTATGGTGTATGAAAATTTAAATCATAACTTCTAATATAAGGAATTTGGATTTCAAAGTTTATATCTAAAACATATCATGCTTTTCTAAAAAAATACTTCTAAAATTTGAATTTTCCTTTCTCTTTTATTTTCCTTTCTCTTTCTCTCTCTCACTCTTTTTCTTTTTTTCTCCCCCACTCTCTCTATCTCCCTCTTTTTTTTTTTTTTTTGGCTATGGGTGCTGCAGCACTCATGGCCTTGGCCAAACAACACTATAGCGTGCCTAGTCACTACTCGACCAAGCTAGGCCTGTAGCACTAGGCATGAGCTTTAAAGCCCAGCTTGTTGCAGAGGCAAGATTTGGCCCCATCTAAAAAACCCCTGTTTTGCAATATTTTTTTCTTGAAATATCATATCTTTTAATTCAAAATTTAACAAAAATTTCTTCACAAAAAAAGTTCATCTATGTGTTAACTAAATTTTTCATGTTTATGGAAAATCCAATTTTTCTCAAAAAGTCTTCATTTTTTCATAAATCCAACTTGACAAAATTTTGTCAAATTTAATCAATTCACCCATCAAACTTCGTTATTTTCTTTCTAAAAATTTTAAAACACTTGCATAAATACCATAGTTTATGTTCCATAATATCCCTAACATTTACTATTCAAATCAAAAACTTTCTACATATTCACCACATATTCATAACATAGATTTAAACACAACTTCAATATTGTCAAATATCATTCTAAGATTCAACACTACAATCTAACTTATGAATTTGAGCTTACAAATTTTCTGGAAACTTATAAACATTCACTATTTTTTTTACTTAAATTTCAGCTTTCTAAAAATCATAAATTTAAAGAAAATTAATAGGATCTTGGCCAGAAAAGTACCTTAATAACCTATTCTTTTCTGGAAAATTAAACTCAATTCTTTAGAGGGAACTTCTTGAGGAACGATTTTATAGAAATCTAAAGAGTGTTTGGGAGGTGAGAAAGTAGAAGAGAAAATGCAAAAAAGCTAAAGAAAAATTTTGAAGATTCTAAAGAAAACTGAAAAGAGGAGAGAAAATTTAAGGAACTAGAGAGCTTATATTGCTTGGGTTGATGGATATAGATGAAAGGTGATTGCCTATTTATAGTCAAATTTAACGACATTGGATTAACTTGCTAATCACACTTAGAGTTGTCTTGAATCTCTTAAACATGTTATGATCATTAATCATCTATGGTATAAGCCATTTGACATAAGCATGAGGTTTACAGATGACTCACCCATTTTTTTTAAATCCTAGCCATTGATCAAGCTAAGCTTAAACCCTAACATTAGATCAAAAACTCTATTTTCTTATTTTAGTAAAATATGTATAATTCTTAAATATTATCTTTAACAAAATAATTTTTAGACTGTTATCTAAGCATAACAGTATTTTTCTTCATCTTTCATTAGCACAAGTCCTGAAATCTCATACTGCAAAAGTTAACTTATATTGAAAATTTTAAGCAATAGAAATTTTTTTTTTTACTATATTGAAACTTTAACCAACAAGTTGTTTACTGAAAAAAGTAATTTGTTTGGAAAATTTTTAGGCTGCTAATATTTAATACTGCTAAAACTATTGAAATACCACATTTTGTAATTTGACAACACTTCTATAGTTTTTATCAATTGGTCACTTTTTTTGTATTACTCAAATATTTTTGTGACCATACACTTAGTGACAAAATTAATAATTGTCACACATTTAAACTATATACTTCATATTATAAAGTTTCCTTTCTTCCTTTTCATAATTATAGCAACTTTATATTATGTAATATTTAATGTTACACTATAGTATTTATTTTTTAATCTTACTATAATGTGTATAAAATAAAATCATATTTTAACTATTGTAATAATATTTGTGACACATAATTAATTTGCCATATCATTAAACTTTTATTTCATATTCTTAGGTTAAATTTATAACCTAAACATATATTTACATGAAAGGAATTTCAATGAACTCCAACTTAATTCATAAAAATTCCTTAACAAAGCATGGGTTATTACATTATGCAACCTCGGATTTTGTCTTGAGTGACAATAAAAAACAAGTTCTAGAGTCTTACGAGATCATGAAGATCACATAAATATTCTCCAAGCATGCAAAACAATCTAGAGATTAAAATTATATGCTAGAAAAAGCAAAGAACCACGGCAGATCAAATCAACATAAAAGTCATGCACACACAAAAAATATAACCTTCATCAATTTCCAAGAGTTATAATTAGTTCAATCCAATGCTATTATGAACCTTAGATATGAAACCTATTGATGTTCAAAAGATGAAAATAAAACCTATTAAAATACCTAAATAAGTCCTAATCGCAATGTAACCAAGAAATAAACATGCGTACACGTGAGAACTTTTTCAAAGACACAAACCTCACCGAATCAAGAGCTTTGCTAACAATACCTACTAGTTAACTTTCTGTTGCAATATATTCCAGAATAATGGTCTTTTTTTTCAATAAACATGCTTTTTTTCTAACCCAAATTTTTCCATAAAAAGTTATTTTTTAAATCAGTTTTAAATTTAGGTACAAATCTTGACTTAACAAAATAAGGAGAATCAATAAAGAGGATTTGTCTTAAAATCAAAGGATTTTCCTACACCCTTCCCTTATTAATAATTAGATTTTCCTGAATTTGAAGTCTTTTTTTTTTCCTTCAAGTATTTCAAAATTTTACCAAAATCAAAGCAAAAGGTTCAGAGTTTACCTTGTTATCAATTTTATTAGTGGAATTTTAAACTTTGGATTGGAAGGCGATGCTTTTTAGCTTCTTATTTTCCTTCAAATTCGTCTCAAAAATGTTCATAAAATCTTCATTTTCTACTAGTGTTATAAAGAGGCAATGAGTTGTGAAAACAAGAAAAGATGGGAGGCTGCAATGAAAGATAAAATGTAGTCTTTGGAGAAAAATAACACATGGGAGCTTGTCAAGAAACCAGGGAAGCAAAAGTATGTAAAATGTAAATGGAATTTTCAAGTACAAGGAGGGTATCCTAGGGGTTGAGAAACCAAGATTTAAAGTCAGGTCGATGGTTAAAGGATTTATTTAGAAGGAGGGAGTGGACATTATTGAAGTTTTTTCCCTTATAGTAAAGCACACCTCAAGCAGAATTCTGCTTGCCATAGCCACAAAGCTAGGGGTGAATATTAGATGAGTTGGGTGGATTTTTGAAATTTTTCAATACACTAAATCAAGTTTGGGTGGATTGATTTCAAATTCAATCCACCTAATTAACCCAAAGTTTAAAATCAACCCACCCAATCATATTTTGGATAAATTGGGTGGGTTGGTCGGTTTAACATAATTAAAAAATAAAAAAATATATATAACTAATCATTTAACCAAAAATAAGAAATATATGAAAAAAAAAATTAACTTCCAGTATAATATTAGTATTATAAACCTCCAAAATAATCTCATAAGTTATAATATTGATATAAAAATAAAATAAATACAAAATAAGTTAAATATAAAAATTGTAAACTAACAAACAAATAATAATAAAATCTCATATAATATGAAATATAACATATTATCAAGTAATTAATGTAAAATATAAGAAAAAATACTATATATTATAAGGTATGAAAAATATGTAGTTTTATATATTAAGAGATTTGGTGGGTTTGGATTAAGTTGGGTTTAGAAAAACTTAACCTAAACCCACCCAATTAATAGTCGGGTTGGGTGAGTTGGTTTGATCTCTTGATCAGGATAGTTGAGTTCAGGTTATAAGGGGTTAGATTGAGTGGGTTCGTCGGGTTGTTGGGTTTCTTATTTACCCCTACACAAAGCTCAACCTAGAACTGGAGCAGTTAGACATTAAGACTACAATCCTCTATGGCGAACTTGAGGAGAAAATATACATATAGCAGCCAAAAGGTTTCTAGGTTAAGGGCATAGAGGATCATGTATGCTTATTGAAGAAGTCTTTCTATGGCTTAAAGCAGGCCCGACATCAATGGTATAAAAGGTTAGATGAATTTATGCTCCAAAGTTGTTTTAAAAGGAGTGAACATAATCACTGTGTGTGTTTCAAGAGTCTGGTCAATGGTAGGTACATCTATTTACTTCAATATGTAGATAACATGCTTATAACATATGATGATATGAAGGAAATAGCACACATGAAAGATCAACTGCAAGCAGTTTTTGAGATGAAGAATCTTGGTCCAACTAAGAAGATTTTAAGGATGGATATTGTTAAGCATCGAGAAGAATAGCTATTGTTCCTATTATAGTACAACTATGTGAGTAAAGTGCTAAACAGATTTGGAATAAAGGACTCACAAGAGGTATCAACTCCCTTAGCTCAACATTTTAAGCTATTAGCATTTCATTGCCCTACTACATATGATATTAAAGAAAGATGGAAAACATTCCTTATTCAAGTACAGTTGGGAGCCTCATGTACTCTATGGTCTGCACAAGGCTAGATCTGGCTCGCTCAATTAGTGTGGTGAGCAAATATATGGTTATACCAGGAGAGGAGTGTTGGAGAGGTGTGAAGTGGTTTATGAGGTACCTAATGGAAACTAAGGCTGTAGACCTAATATACAATAGGAAAAATGATAATGATTTAATGGTCACAGGCTTTGTAGGCTCTGATTTTGCTAAGGATTTGGATAATATGAGGTCTCTTATAGGCTATGTTTTTCAAGTCCATGGATGTACAGTGGGTTGGAAGGCCACTCTTCAACTAGTGGTAGCTCTCTCAACAATAGAGGCTAAATATATTGCCTTGACTGAGGCAGTAAAGGAGACTATATAGATGAAAGGGCTACTGGAAGAGTTGGGGGTTTAATCACAGGCTACAACTGTATTATGTGACAGCCAAAGTGCAATATATCTGTCCAAAACCAGATGTTTCATGAGTGTACGAAATATATAGATGTGAAGCTTCACTTTTTGAGAGATGCCTTGGCCAAAATAGACATTAAAGTGGAGAAGATTGCAACTTAAGATAACCTTGCAGACACTGTACAGAGTTGATTGGAGCAAAAGTTTGTAGTAGGCAATGAAGATTTTTCTTGAGCACTGTTAGTGGAAACATCAGCCAAGGTGAAGAATTGTTATGTTGATTGCTGTTTGGAGATTGGCTTGACAAGCATCTTTCTTGTATCGATTTTATTAGGCAAGTTGACAAGTTGCAAGTGTCATTTTGTTCAAATTTGTCTTAGAAAAAAAAAAGAGAAAGAATATTCGTAATATTCTCCTTGGTGGTTTGTTTCAGTTTTGGACCGAAGTACGTAAAGGGTGTTTGTTTTTATTTTCAAAAATGATTTTTCATTTTCAAAAACACAGAAAACGAAAACAGTTCCAAAATAACATTTATTTATTCAATGCTTTCAAAATCATTTTGAAAATATCGTTTTCAACTATATTGCTTTTTTGGGTTTTTTGAAAATAAAAAAAATTTGTTTTTACCTTTTTATTTTCATTTTCTCCCTCCATCTTCTTTCTCTCTCTCTTTCTCTCTCTGCTTATGCAGCGTCAGTGATAATCATGTCCGACAATGGCATCCATCTCCCGTGAAGAGCGACAACCATGGACTAGCGATGATGACGACGACCTTTCCATGATGATGACTATCGACTCATGCCCTAAATCTTACTGTTACCTCTACCTGGAGTTCATACCACTAATGTCTTTCACCTCTACTCCTCATTGCAAAACCGACTATCAAAGGATTTTTTTTTAATTATGACTAATAATTTATTTTTTGTTACTTTTTTAAAATTAAAAATAAATATGTTTTTATAAGATACTCACTTATAAAATAGGTTTTCAAAATATATAAACAAACAAAGTTTTGTTGTAACAAAAAGAAAAAAAGGCTTGTTGTAACAGAGAAAAGGTAGAAGGAAAGCGAATCTTGGAGAAAGGCTTTTCCGAGATTTCTTGAGTTAGGGAGAGATTGTGAGAAGAGGGTGTATTTTTCTTGAGCTCTTATTTTCGTGAGCAAAACAAATAATTTCTCTGAATGTCAATTGTATGTCAATAGTGTTCTTGGTGTGTGTCTCTAAATCTGGTTATGATTATTGTTGCTTGGTTTAGAAATCTCTGTCGTTGGAAGTCATTCCTGCGTGCTGGAATTCTAACACACTCGCATCTCAAAGCTCTGAAGTAAGAACCAGAGTTCATATCGAGAGACCGAGTCTTGCCAAGTTGTAAAAATAACAACGACAGGATCATATTCAAATCCAAGACCACCGAGGATATAGAAAATGAGATCCTCATATGAAATTTCCTGACCAGCAGCATTGATATTATCAGCAATATTTCTCATTTTGAGGATGTAGTCATTGACGCTCATAAAGTCCTTTTTTTACCAGTTGCAGTTGAAATCGGAGTTAAAGAAGACGAGCTCTAGAATTTCTTGCAGCTAATTGTTGTAGAGTGATCCAGATCTGAAACGAACTTATGCATCAAACCACATGACTCAACATGGGTTCGGGGATCGAAGCTAGAAGCCATGCCATAAGTGCCTAATCCGTTCTTGTCCAGGCAATGAACTTTGGATTGAGTCGATATTGTATTGAAGCCGCTTCCATTGCAGCTCCGTTCATGGATTCAACTATAGGAGCAGAGGAACTTCCCTCACCAGCTTGCAAAGGAACGAGTTCTTGTGGACGGAGTCTAATTCCGATGAGAAAACCTTCTAAATCGGGTGTGCAAACCGCTAGCAACACGTGAGAACGCTAGAAGAAATAATTGCTCTAATCAGCCTTGAGAGCAAGCGGAACTAAAGTTGATGAAAATTTCGTCATCGGAGTCACCATCAGAATAGTGTTGTTCATCGCCGGAGCTGAGAAAGATGAACCAAAACCATTGGAGAATGCCATTGACGCCAGTCGATAGCTCTGTCACCAAGATAAGAAGTTCTAGAGAAAGAAAGAGAACAACATTTTGTTTCTCTTATTGTAAAGAAAGCTCCAACAGTGATGACGTGATGAGCTGTGTATTGATATTGATACATATATATATATATACACACACTCACACACTCTGTTTACAACGGAAAGACTCATCAATGGTTTAAACTACATTCCAACCGACTATAATTCAGTTCTAATTAACTAAGTCCTGTTTTAGTAAAAGAATTTTCATCCGCTAACAGGATCTCTAACAGATGCTTTCTCAATAACAATCAACAGTAGGGCCAATCTATTATTTAGTGGGAACATATATTGAATGATAGTTTTCAAAAAGTGTATCCACAACTTTTTGTGCCAATTTAACCTAATACATTACTAATTCTTCTAGCATAGAACAACTTCTTGTTGATAATATATTGATAAGAGTATTGTTTTGATAGATAAAACCAAGGTGAAAGCGTGGAAAAAAAACTTTAGGTTAAAAAAAAATAAAGGCATCATCAGCACCTAGGTCACAATCCCCTAGTTTTTGTCAAAATAATCAATTTTTAGTAGAAAAGTAAATGACAAAAATGTAAAGCTTTGAAAGGTGAAATTAACAAACTAAAAGTTCATTGTAAGCAGAATCCCCAACTAGCCATGGGTGGTGGTTTAATCACAAAGCAAACTAGTATAGATATTAATTCAACAACAATCTATATAAATAGTCTTATCGTACAAACTCAATTAATAAATGAGAAATTTTATATAGCAACCACTTTCCAAAATGAACTAACATATATGTGTAAAAATACATATATATATATATGTATGTATATATACTAGTTTGACGTAATTAATTTTAGTCAAAAGAATGTCTCTGTAATTTTAGAAAAATACAGAGAATGTCAGTGTAGTTCACTTTATATAAATTATATGAAACAAATTAAAATATTCCCAGAAAAAAGGAATAAAATATAATTTTTACGCATCTTATTAAAAATATAATCATAACATGGAAAAAAACGTACTTGGTCATACACATCTAAAATAAATAATATAAGATTTTAAAAAAAAAAAGTAAATTACGAAAGTTTGGATTGATTATTTAATATGTCTTTGAGAAAGAAAAAAAAAAGATATTAAATTTTATCTATGAATAATTGAGGATTTATGAGTTGAGAGAACTCATGATATATATGAGTCATTTTTTCATTTTGTTGATTAACTTCGATGATAACTTTCTGTAAATTAGTAATCAACAAACTGCTGGTATAATTGAATGCTATTTTCTCTCTATACAAATAAGACAATACAATTGCTCTTAAAAAAACATTGATAAGTCATCTAAGTGAATCTAAAGCTCCTATCAGATGGTGGAAACCAAACAAGTTTCTACTTCAACATTGTGAATCGAACATTATCCCTTCATTTTCTGAATAAGTAGTCGAACATTATCGAGTAAAAACTAAACTTCTTGTTTCCATAGGCTCAAAACATAGCCTTGTTTAAAGATTGGAAAAATAAAAAAAAAATAAAAAGATTAACATTCAAAAGTGAGCAGTTAAGAACCCACTTGCTTTTACGAAGGAAAGAAATCCATTTAGGAAAATTATGCTAGCAAATTTATATTGTAACAAAAAAGAATGGAAAACTTCAAATCCTGGTCTTGGTGTTACAGACTACTATAAAAGTACCAAGTGTAAAAGGTCAAATCCTGAAAGGCTAATCACCGAAATGTTTTATAGAACAAAATTATACAAGAAATTCCACTTTTTATGCCGTCACCGAAACTTCAAATCCTAAAAGGCTAATCATACACCCAAGTCCACAATAAGCTATATGAATTCTCCAACATGAATAACAGGTCAAATAAATCCCAGTAGGCAAATCGAAACGGAACAATTAAAAAGGGGGCAGAAGTAGAAAGAAACAGAAAGAGAAAGAGACAAAGCATTAGGTCAAAGGAAAGCTAGCAGTGTAGAAATTGCCTTAAATGGTGAGACCTGTCACCAAATCCCTGAGATCATTCATGTTACATCATTAAGAATCAAATATAAAATGCAAAAGTGTACCTGAATCACCCATGATGGAAACGAATCAAGATCCTGCGGTTAGTCTTCCAAATCTTTACGTTGTCTCTTAAATTTCTCTCTAGGAGTCTCTCAATTCTCTCTGATGATGGGATGTCAGAGTGAATAAGAACGTACATATGATTTGGGGACCGTAACCATATATATAAGTTAACTGATGATGGGATGACTTCTATTATTTCTATTTTGGTCCATCATAAAATTAGAAATAACGGATTGATTTTTACACAAAAGACCCCATAATTTAATTAAATGCATTAAACGCCCAAATTACTTAAACCTTATTTGATCACTTAGATTGACCTCAACTTTAATATGATAGCATTTAATATACGATTATATATATATTGCCCACACATTGGATTAAAACTCAACAACACATGGGCTTATATGTGTCACCTTCTAATTGTATATTAAATAACCTTATAAGTACTCAGAATTTTGCTATCATTACTGAATGCATTCCCAAACGATTCAATCCATCAATCCTACCAATCATAAGATCAAAGTAGCCTTTATTATATTCAATCGTAACTAAACCCATCAATGGTCATTTGTATTGATATAACTAAACGATATGAATCAAGCATGGGTGTGTAGTATGAAAATTACATGTAATGTGATCTCAGCATGCCTATTTCCAACTGATCCAAACTTAAATCGTAGTGAGATCATTTCAAGCAAGTTCAGATGTGAATATAAACCGAATACTTTATTACTGAAAATAACTGAAACATCCATAAGTCATAACTGAAATAACCACAATAAGCATCTAAGTTAAAAGCAAGTAAAGACACAAAGTCCCACTAAAACTAGATATCCTCAAGAAATATGACACCAATATGAGTAGTGTACTCATGAAAGAGCTTAGGTGGTAATACCTTAGTGAGTGGATCTGTAACTATGGAGTTTGTACTGATGTGCTCTATAGGCATCTGTCGACTCTGAACTCTTTCTTTCACAACTAAGAACTTGATGTCTATAAACTTTGATTTCATCAAGCTCCTATTGCTATTGGAATATAGGACTGCAGACTTATTGTCACAAAATAACTTGAGTGGTCTTTTTATGCAATCCATAATGCACAGCCCAGTGACAAAATTATGCAGTAATATTCCATTCTATAAATTTTGCTGTCATAATAGAAGAAGTTATGAGGGTCTGCTTAGCACTCTTCCAGGAAATAGCTCCACCAACAAGTAGGTAGATATAATCTGATGTGGATCTTTGACTATCTTGGCATTGGGGGAAATCAAAATCAGAATAGCCTATGATCTCCAACTGATCTGATTTTCTGTATGTGAGCATGTAATCCTTTGTTCTCTGTAAATACTGCATGACCCGTTTGGCTACTTTCCAATGATCCATACCCGGGTTACTTAAATATCTCCTTAGCATCCCAACAATATACGCAATATCCAGACGCGTATATACTTGAGTATGCATCAAACTCCCTATAACCGAAATATAAGGAATCTTTTGTATTTCCTTAATCTCAAAGTCATTCTTAAGGCATTGACTTAAACTAAAATTTTCTCCCTTAGCCACAGGGGTGTCACCTGGTTTGTAATTATGCATGCTAAATCTCTTAAGAACTTTCTCGATATAGCCCTTTTGTGACAATCTAAGAATACCCCGAAAGCGATCCTGATGTAATTATGCATGCTAAATCTAGTTTGTAATTATGCATGCTAAATCTCTTAAGAACTTTCTCGATATAGCTATTTTGTGACAATTCAAGAATACACCGAGAGCAATCCCAATGTATCTGGATCCCTAATACAAAAGAGGTGTTACCAAGATTTTTCATCTAAAAATTCCTTACTAGAAATGTCTTGATTTCGTGCAACATGCCTATATCGTTGATGGCAAGCAATATGTCATCGACATGCAAAACCAGAAAAATGTGCTTACTCCTACTGAACTTATGGTATATACAATCATCAACTTATTCATCTCGAAACTGAATGAGACAATGACTTGGTGAAATTTGTAATACCATTGACGAGATGCCTGCCTAAGCCCATAGATGGATTTCTTTAATTTACAAACCATTGACTTTGCATCACTTAACACAAAGTTTTCTAGTTGTACCATATAAATTGTCTCTTCAATGTCGCCATTAAGAAATGTAGTCTTCACATCCATTTGATGTAGCTCAAGATCAAAATGCGCCACTAAAGCCATTACAGTTATGAAAAAGTCTTTCGATACCGAAGAAAAAGTCTCTTTATAATCAATGCCTTTTTTCTGTGTGAAGCCTTTAGCAATAAGACGTGCTTTATACCTCCCCACATTGCCCTTCAAATCCTTCTTGGTCTTAAATATCCATTTGTAACCAATGGGTTTCGCACCTTCAAGCAATGGAACAAGATCCCATACGTCATTATCCTTTATGGACTTGATCTCTTCATTCATTGTATCAATCTACTTTTAAGAGTTAGAACTTTCCATGGCTTGACGGAAGTTGATTGGATCATCTTCCACCATTCCAACGTCAACATCATGTTCTTAGAGAAACACAATGTAATCGTTCAAAATTGCACTTATCCTTTCTCTAGTGGATCTCCTTAATAGCATTAGTTCTTAAGGTTGTAGAGTTTGTTCTTCTGGAATAATTTCTTGAACTTAAACGGAGGTTTAATGATATTGTCTTGATCCAAAGTTACTTCTTGAACAATGTTAGGTATAGAAGGCTGTTCCTGATCATTGTCAATAGCAATTGGAGGAATATCTACATATTCTTCTTCAAAGACAAAGTCCCTTACTCTTTTTCCCCCCACAAACTCAACATCCTCAAAGAACCGGGCATTACCTGTCTCAAAAATAGACTTAGTCGTGGGATCATAAAATTTGTAGCCATTGGACCTTTCAAAGTATCAAATAAAATAATAACTGATAGTCCTTGAGTCCAGTTTCTTTTCATTTAGCTTATAAGGCCTTGCCTTAGCTGGACATACCCAAATGTACAAATGCTTTAAACTAGCTTCTTACCCATCCAAAGCTCATAAAAGGTCTTTTCAGTCATCTTATTTGGAACTCTATTGAGTATATACACTGCGGTCTTTCATACCTCTCCTCAGAGTGATTTAGGCAAGGTAGAATGACTAATCGTACTCCTTACCATGTACTTAAGCGTTTTGTTTTGTCTTTCACCAACACCATTTATGGTAGAAAAACCAGGCATGGTATATTATGGGACAATACTGCATTGCTCTAGGAATTTTGCAAATGGTGCTGAACGTTATTCATCTGATCCATTATATCGGCCATAATACTTACCACCACGATCAGATTTAACATTTTTAATTCTTTTGCTGAGTTGGTTCTCAACTTCGGCCTTATAACTTTTAAACACATCGAGTGATTGCGATTTCTCATGAATGAGATAAAGATAGCCATATTGCGAAAAATCGTCCATGATCATTATGAAATATTGTTGACCATTCTAAAAAGTCATAAGGAATGGCCCACAAATATCTGTGTGTATTAGTTCTAAAACGTCTAATTTCCTGTTGGCAACAAATCTTCTGATATTTGTTTGTTTCCCCTTAATACAATTCATATATATCAAAATCTAAAAAATCAAGTGGACCGAGAATACCATCAGACACAAGTCTCTCAATTCTCTTTTTGGAGATATGAACTAATCTTTAGTGTCATAATGAAGCTGAATTCTCGCCGGTTAATTTGTGCTCTATACCTATTTAATTAACATGTAAGGATTCATTAAATGTAACAATTGTGTCAAGTAAATATAGATTATTATAACCTGATAAAGAATCAAAACCAATCAAATTTGAATTCTAAAAAAGACTAAATTTTCTATTTCTAAGTGAACAACAATAACAAAACTTATCCAATGTGATAACCGAGAAATCTACGTTCTCGGAACTATTTGTATAAAATATGTAAATAAATGTACATTTATAGTGAGACACGTTACAGAATAAAGAGCAGAGGAAAATATTAATTGAGATTTAATCAAAATTTGACAATGAATTAATGAATATAGTTTAAAAGCTAAACATTAATTCAATTTATGATGTTTTAAAATTTATAGAAAGGTATGTGAAAAGCACATATTAAGATATCAATGGCACACAAGTGAGCCACATAGATTAATGGCCAAAAGAACTTGCCAAACAAGCCCTTACACATTTAAAAAATAAATAAATAAATAAATGAAAGCAAGTGTGTGAGGGAGAGTGGCACGTGAGCTAAAGGGGAGGGAATTAACCCCTTGGCTGTACAGCAGCCGGCAGAAAGAGAAAAGAAAGAAAGAGAAAAGAAAGAAAGAAGAAAAGAAAGAAAGAAAAGAAAGAGAGAAGGGAGAAACCAAGAGAAACGGAAAGAAGAGAAGGAAATCCAAAGGAAGTTCGGATTTCTTGTTCCAGCAGCAGATTGTTCGAGATTCAGCCACGAATCCGCAGCAAGAAGCTCGCAAGATTCAAAGCAAGGTAAACCCTAATTCTCACGTTTATCTTTGGAAAAAAAATCTGGGGTTTTGAGAGGAAACAGAGAATGTGAGTGAATCATGTGAGGTTTTCGGTTAAAAATCGAAACATGATTCGAGTCTAGATGTTTTCAAACACGAATCCAAGAACAGATGGTTTAGAAAACCGAGTTTAGTGAATATTCTTCACGAAAATGCAGATTTTTCAAAAGTTAAGTCAAGAGTTTTAAATGAACAAAATGTGAGATTTTTGCTTGAGAAATCATGGATTTTTGATAGTAGGAATGAAATAGACACCTTGAAACGGCCTTGGGGAGACCGATTTCAAGTGTAAGAAGTAGAACAAAGGCCATAAAAGCCTTAGAAAACCAGAGCAGAGCAGTTCGGACCCAGAATCTTGATTCTGGTATGAACACGGGCGTGTACAAGGGCGTATTCAGTACACGGCCCCGAACATGCCCATACGTACGACCGTGTTGCAAGAAAAAAATCAGACCCGAGAGGTACACGGCCAAGAACACGGCCGTGTATCGGGCCGTGTCAAAGGGCACACGGTCAAGAGGGAGGCGTATAGCAGGCCATGTTAGGCAGTAAGAGAACACGGCCAGAAACACGGCCGTGTAAGTAACCGTGTAAGAGCACAGAGGAGTACACGGCCAGTAACAAGGCCGTGTAAGTAACCGTGTAAGAGTACAGAGGAGTACACGGCCAGTAACACGGCCGTGTACCCACTCGTGTAAGCATACACGGCCATGTTCCATGAATTACACAGTCAGGCTTAAAAGTCCAGAGAGGTACACGGGCAAAGACACGCCCGTGTAGGAGGGCGTGTTCGAAGTCAGAGAGTAAAAACAAAAAAAACAAAAAAAAAAAAAAGAGTCTGGGAAGGAAAATTTCATGTTTTGCCATATTTCCAGTATAAGAAAAATATGGTAAATAATCAGTGATTTTTCCTTTTATAGGAGATCAAGCCAGAGATCCCAAATCAGCAGTCTCAGAGCAGCAGAAGCTTACACTAAAGGATTTTCTGTAAGTTCAAGCATTGTCCTGACTGCAATGTGGACAAGCTTGTTATTTCATGATGTTATGAATGTTGCATGACGTGTATGTTAGACATTGATTGTCTGCATCACGATGTTTATGTCAGTTCATGTCAGTCACATGTCAGCACAGGTCAGTTCATGTCATGCATATAGAGTTGCATGTTTCAGTACACAAACCAGACAGTATCAGAACAAGAAAACAGTTAGGTGCACAAGGCACCCTAGTGTGTTAATTAATTCACACCCCAGTAATTTGATTAACAAGTTCCAACTGTGGGGGCAAGCAGTATGCTACCCAGTTGGAACACCAGCAAGATGGTAAATAAACTAGATATTGGCGTATCGGCCTCTCGACCCACTGGGAGGTTTGCATGTTTAGCATCAGTTAAGACTGAGGAGGTCAACACTAAAGTACCGCTCCCGGTTGCGCTAACATGTCGGTACGACCAATCAGGGGCCCAAAACCAGAACTTAATAACAGATTAATGTCCTAAGACTAATCCTCAGCCAGTACAGCATGTTTACAGAGTCCAGTCATGCATGAGCACAGCAGTACAGCATATCAGTTCATGTTTTTATGTTTGAACTTACTGAGCCCATAGCTCATCAATTTGTTCACATGTTGCAGGTAAGAGACCTGTTTACCAGTAGTATTGGTGGACGACGAACAGGGAAGTTACATGTAGGGCAGGATTGGGCGAGGGATATTGGTCACCGATAGTCTTCCGCTGTACAGATTTTGGTTATTTAAACCATGTATTTTCAAAGAGACAAGTTTTCAGGTCAAGAGTAGGTGATAGGGGAATCATGATCAGATGCATGTTATTTTGTTAACATGATTTCCTTATCACATTCTCGAACAGTTTATGTATTTAAAGAAAAAAAAATTTATTCCGTAAAATTAGCAGTCAGTTTACAGTTCAGCATGATTGCCGGCGACCCTAGAGGCCTGCAGACTATTGCGGTTGACTACAGAGTTGGCCGTAGTAGTACTGTAAAGCCTCTACAGCAGGGCGGGCCGCCACATCCAATGCTGAAATAGAAATCAAATTCCATCTAAAAAATGGTATAACGAAAGTCTTAATCAAATTCAAATAGAAACCAATTCTTAACAATAATCTAAAGGTTTCAATCACTTCGACCTCCACTAACTTGCCGTCACCAATGTAGATGTATCTTTCACAATCATTAGGCTTTCAGCAATTCAGGCAACCCTGCATAGACACACTGATGTAAGTTATTGCACCAGAATCTATCCATCATATGTGTCTAGGTACCGAAGTCAAATTAATCTCAAAACAAACAAAATTAAGAAGCATACCTTTCTTAGCATGCCATGCATGATAATTGGTACCTTGCTTCTTCTTATGACTTGCAGCTCCACAGAAGAAACAACCATCTTGAGTTGGTTCCTTATGTTGTTTCTTTTCCGATGCCGTATTCGTAGCTTGCTTAGTCTTCTTTCTTTTCTTATTTTTCTTCTTGTCCTTTGGGATGGTTGTTAAGTGAGCACTCTTCATCTTTTCTTTCTTCAATCTCTCTTTTTCCGAAACACAGTGTGAGATGAGCTTATTAAGGGGCCATGAGTCCTTTTGGCAGTTATAGCTCACCTTGAACTGACTGAACTGTATTGGAAGGGATATCAAAACTAAATGCACTAACAAGTCTTCAGACAAATCCAACTTAAGTGCTTTCAATTTTGAAGCAAGGTGAAACATTTCTATAATGTACTCCCTTATATTTCCATTACCTTTGTAACTCATAGAGATAAGGTTTGTTAAGATTGTACTAGTTTCAGCTTTTTCATTCTTAGCAAACTTCTTTTTAAGGTCCTTAAGGAAAGCCTTACCCGTATCCACCTTATCAAACATAGTGCCCCTGAAAGCTTCTGGAATGGCACACTTAGTAATCAAAGACTTATGTGATTAGATTTCTCTCATTTTTCCATCTCCCTCTTTTCATCTAAGGTACTCTTATTAGTGAGATCAGTAGGTTTAGCAACCCTTAATGTAAAGTCCAGGTCCATGACTCTGAGAGTGATCAAGACACTCTCTTGCCATGCCTTAAAGTTGGTGCCATTTAACATAAGAATAGAGTTGAGACTAGTAGTGATATTAGTAATAGACACAGAAATTGAACAGAAAACAAAACAAACAAAGCAAATAGACTCACATAAGAATTAAAGTATGCAAATAATAATTTCAAATAAAGGTAGGGCCCATCACAAGATACCGAGCACAACATTAATATTTAGTTTTTGAATAGAAATATTAACTTGTAAGTGGTACTCTTGGTATAATAATCAAGCATTGACAATAAGGCATGTCTAGCAACAAACCTTCTTTTGAGCTAATTTATTGCTTATATGTACACCAAATAACTTATTACCACAGTTGTATATGAAATTCGGCCAAGCATTGACCTTCATTTGGGCTGGTCAATGCTCGCATGAATTACATATACACAAAAACTTATTAATGTTCTATGTCAAGTTAACCTCCACAAGAGAGGTCACTTTGGCGACATCTTACTTCAATTAATCTCACTTTTGAACATTATATATCTCCAAAGAGACAAATGTACCAATATTTGAAGTTAAATTTCAACTTAATTATCCAAAAATACATAATTACAACACTACTTTTTCAGCCCCCTTAGTACAGTCCGTACAATCCATACAAATCCATACAATTCCGTACACTGCTTGGGGGACAGTACAGTTTTGTACAATTCCATACAAAGTCATACAGTTACACCGTCAGTCTATACAATTGCGTCTGTACAGTCGCGATCGTACAATTGCGTTAGTATAATCTGTATAGTCATGTCCTATACAATCCGTGCAGTCTCAACTATATAGTTTACATCCGTATAGTCTCATTTTGTACAGTTGCATCTATATAGTCATGACCGTACAATTATGTCAGTATAGTCTGTACAATCGCGTCCCCATGCAGTCCGTGCAGTCTCGACCGTAGAGTTTTTTTTTGCATCCATACAATCTTGTTTTGTACAATTGCGTCTGTACGATCGCACACCATCGGGCATGCAATCCGTACCCACGTGAAACAATACAGTCCGTACAACAGTTTTATCAATCCCCCCCCATACATCCATGCCCCCGTACAGTCCATACGATCATACCCACCGGAACATACAATCCATACACCGTGAACCTTGTTCATACGATCCGTACATCGTCTACCATACAGTCCGTACGATCGGACATCATCGACCGTACAGCCCGTATGATGGACACCATTGACCCCCCCTTCCCCCACCCCGTACAATCTGTACAACCATACCATTAAACATACAGTCTGTACGATCTGTACCGGTGGTCGTACCTGTTCTGTATAAATTCATACAGAATTCCGAATTCGAATTTTAGGGTTAAAAATTTACATCTCAAAACCTAATATGTGAATTCTTACCCTAAAATTCTTCCTTAAATATGTACCAATAACCGTAATCTGAATAAATTTCCAATTCCTAATGATTCAACATGAATCGCTCTAATACCAATCATAGAAATTGCCTTGAATGGTGAGAACCGTCATCAAACCCCTATAATCATTCATGTTGCATCATTAAGAATCAAATACTAAATACAGAAGCGTACCTGAATCACCCATGATGGAAATGAATCAAGATCCTATGATTAGTTTTCCAAATCTTTACATTGTCTCTTGAGTTTCTCTCTGAGAATCTCTCAATTCTTTCTGATGATGGGATATTAGAATGAATAAAAATATACGTATGATTTGGGGACCATAACCATATATATAAGTTAACTGTTTGTTAACTTCCATTATTTTTATTTTGGCCCATCATAAAATTAGAAATAACAGATTAGTTCCTACATATAAGACCATATACTTTGATTAAATGTATTAAAAGTCCAAATTATTTAAACCTTATTTGATCACTTAAATTGGCCTCAATCTTAATATAATAGCATTTAATATACGATTATATATATATTGTCCATATGTTAGATTAAAACTCAACAGCACGTGCTAAATTAAAATCCAACAAGCAAATGGTATAAGAAAAGAGAGGAGGAAGATAAATGAAATCTTCCATACCTCATATTATTTTACTTCCATTCCTCTATTTTTATGTTTCATCATATTTCTACTGAAGATGGAAACCCCAGAACTCATTAGTTGTATTAGAAAATAAATTTTTTAAAAAAAATTTTGAAAAATCCATTCTTTTCTCAATAAAAAATCCTTAACTTTGACTTTAAAAAAATAAATATACTAAAAAAATATAATATTTTGACTGGAACGAAAATCACAATTGCTAAAAGTACAAAAAGCCATTGTTCAAGGCCTCACCTTCCAACAATTTTCAACATCTAATCGCAAACGATAAACATGGACTCCTCTTGCACCTGTGCAATCCGGCCAGCCTCTCCTTACCGTTCTTCGTTGTCTGATATGAATGAATCCAACCCTACGTTCAATTAAAACTCCACAAGTAAACCACCTAAAAAATAAAATCTAATGGGGCGTTTAGATAAAGCATTACATTCGTATTGCATTTGAATACAATACATTGAATATAATATACGTTTAGATAAAAAATATTTACATTATATTAAAATGTAATGTTTTTTAAGATGAAAACTATTTGAATTGTATTGTATATGATATGATTGATAAAAGTAGAGACAAAAAAAGGGAGAGAGAAAGAAAATAAGTGATGTAATTGGTAAAAGTAATAGAAAAAATAGAATAAAAAATAGTGACTATATTATATTTAAAATGTAATATGATTGGTATTTAAATACAATATTTTTGTATTTGTATGTAAATTATATTGCGTTCAAACGTAATATAAATATAATACGGTAAATAAATGAAGCATAATTTGGACGGACCTGGGCTTTGGGCTGGGGACTTCTTCCACGTTAGTCACGTGGAAGAAGGGGAGAAGCTGAACTTTGAGACTTTAATATGTTAAATAGATTTGGGAGGAGCCGAAGAAAAGAAGTAGGTAAAGTGTTAAAAAATAAAAATTAAAAAAAAAAAAAAGAAACAGGAACGAAACGTGAGTCACATGAAAGAAAGGGGAAGTTGAACATTGAGACTTTTATATGTTAAATAGATTAGATATATCTGTGAGAAGACGAATCAACTATCGTCCCATAAATGATAGAAAACAAAATATTTAGGGGCACATTTGGTATGGCGCCACATTAGCAATGTAAGGCAATATTCAGATATCTTATAATTTTATACAAAATATAAAATTTAACGAAATACAAATTGTGATACATCTCAAAAGGACTGTATTGTCATAGCAAATAAATATTTTAAATTATATTAATAAACATATCAAATGGTTAAAATAAATAAAATTGATATTAGAATCAGGCAATGAGTCCAAGATTAGAATCAGGGTAAGAAGTCAGGACTAGAGTTGTAATCAGGATCGAACTCCTACAGCAATATTGGGATTTGGGGCCTAATTAACTTGGGGTTGGCATTTCATGCCGTGGTTGGATTTTAGGACTGGGTTTGGTTTACAGATCGAGATAGGGTTTAACGTCAGCTTCCGAAACTAGGGACAAGTCATGTTCTAAGACAAGCATTCAATCGAATTTCGAGATGGGGACCTTAACCCTAACTCCTGATACGAAATCAGACCCCAAGGCCCAACCCCTGCCGTAGATTGCTGTCTCAACCCCAAACCACGTGCCCAACCCCATCACCTGATGTTGATGTTGCAAAATAAAATTACCCAATATGAAGGGGAAAAAACCATTTCAGGCTCATTGCCTGGAGTGGGATATGGTGAGTTGTGAATATGCCGCCCGTTCTGCCCTTGAAAAAGTTGCTTTTCCCCAATTCAATCATTGTCAATTGATTTGTTTTCTGAAAATAATTAAAAAAAAAAAAACGAAAATTTCCCTTTATTGGCCTTTGGCTTTGAGTAAATCACATTTCACCTACATGAAGGTTAACGACTTGTGTACGGCCAATTGGAAACCGACAAACAAAACAATAAATTAACATTCATGATCAATAAAACATAAGGATTAGTGTTTCAAGCTAACTAGCTAACCGGAAAAAAAAAAAAAACAAAAACAAAAAAAGTCATTTTGTGTCCATTTTGAAGTTCTTGCCCTAACAATCAATTGTGTCAGTAATATAATGCATGATCCGTGCACATGATCATTTCCAAACTTAATTTGTAGCTCAAGTATCAATTATTTAGAATTTCCATGAATATATATGCTTCGGGCTGCTCGTTACATGGTTTTTTTGTTTTTTTTTTAGATAGATTATATTTTATGAATTTGGATTAAGGTTCATGGTTTGTTAAGAGTCTATAAATACGTTTATTTTGTTTAAGTTTGGATGTGTGTTTAAAGAAGTGAGAAAAAGTGTGCCTCCACTTTAGAAAAGAAATAGGTAAAGGGCCGTGTTAAGGGTATTGGATAGGACAAGGTCATGAATTATTAATCGTTAAGTGAATTAGTTAGAGCCTAATAGAGTTTGTTGTAACTAATCCTTTGAGATTTTAGGAATTAATTAAGCAGTTTGTTAGAAGCTGTAAAGTGCTGTGATTAAGCTTGTTTCACAGTGTAATTGTATAGATATAATGTACAATGAAGTTAGCTCTCGTGAATAGATCTGAGAAGCCATTTCAGCCATTTTCTCTCGCCTTCTCTCTAGAATTGTCTTGAACACCCTCTGTGTCTTTGCTTCATTTTCTTGCTAAGGAATTTATTCTTTTTCTCCCTTAGAAGTGTATAATTGTCTGAGTTTTTTGTTGCCTTCAAAGAAAAATGGTTTGTTTTTTTTTTTTTTTATCCGCCGATATATGTAGCAACGATTGCCATGATCAATGCGTTGTTTTCAATTATCTAATAGGAACATTCAAAAATATTTTGAGATAACTTTCTATTAAATAGGGACTGTTAGAATTTCAAATGTAATTGAAATTTTGAAAAAAAAAATATAAGGGTTAAAAAATTAATTTCCAGAAGTTGATCCGTCGTTTGTAATTTTTATTATTAAATGGGAGTATAATTGAAATATTAGAAAGAAAGTTAACATTTAAAAAATGAATTTCCAACAATTGAAAAGTGAGAGCACTCAATAAAGTTATTTTAGCCACTATATAATTTTCATATTGTAAGATCCATGTTCCATTAAATATGATTCTCACACCATTGCATGTAAATGCTTAGGGTTTGGAAAAATTGTTAGATGGACAATAACTAAAGTTGGGGTGGTCGTCCGCAAACCTGGTCTGGTATTTATTAATGAATTACACATCAAAATCTTAGAAATGGCATAAATAGGGCAAGTCAGTAGCATGTTATGTATTGTGTGAGACAGTGGTTACGTGATTGCGAATATTATGTAAATAATTATGTAGAATTAATAAGCAATAATATGCTGAAGCTAAATTTTCTGAAAGACTTAAAAAAAAATTGTGAAAGACATGTACAATACATGGATACATGCTTTAGCTACGTCAAACTATATCTATATAGTTGCCTTTTTTTATTTTTTTCTATTCAAATTCAATTCAATGATTCGACTAGATATAGGTAAGAAAATTATGCTTAAGTAGGTTTCAAAAGATTTGCCAAGAGTGGGGATCCTGTATAATTTTGGGTACTAAATTAATTCATAATTTGAGGGTCTAAGGGAATTGATTCTTTTTTTTTTTTTTACTTATATATAGAGAATTTGAACTCTGTAACTTTAAATAAAAATAGTATTATCCTTACACTATATCTATAACCATATTTGAGAGAGTGCTTACCCAAATATGATTCGGAGGCACTCGTGTGACTGTATCTTCAAAGACAATTTCTTGGGGTAAGGGACATGTGAATTGGATTGTTAATGAGTCGAGTATGATATTTCTTATGAAGAAATGGATGAGTTTAAGATGAAGATCAATGTTGGTTTTATTTCTGAAAAATTAAGATGGTAAACGAAAAATTGTATAACAATAATCATATAAATATGCTACAATATAATACGAGATGAAACCAAAGAATTGTATGACAATAATCTTATACAATAAAATACGATGTTGTAATACATTTATATGCATGGTGCAATGCGGTGCATGGGCAAAAAAAAAAAAAGGGCTATTTCTTGTTGGACTTCATCGAAACTAATGTAGCAAAAGAAAAGATGAGAAAGACCACTAAAATTCTTTGAAACAACCTTATAATAATTTGTTGGTTCACATGAAATATTTGTTTGGTATACTCAGAAAGAAAAGAAAATTAAGCTGTAATCTATGTGTCGACGCTTATATATGTTGACCTTTTTTAAAAATAAATAATGGTGACAAGAATCAGTGGATTCACTAAGATATCTCAACTAAATTAATATCTCATTTAGTATTTTTTTTTTTTAATTTCCCACATCCCATTTTTATTAAAATAAATAAAATAAGAAGACTTACAAAATAAAAAGAAATAAAAGAAGGAAGGTGCAGAAAAGCCATAGGCACGCAGGCATGAAATGAAAACACAAAAAAAGAAAAAAAAAAACAAAAGCAAAAAAGAACAAGACCGATGGACGAAGAGCCTAATAATTCCAGGAGATAATCTCATAAATCAAAGCCGTAGACTTGAAATTGCTAACAACTCCATATTTTTTTTTTTTGATAGCACTCCAAATATGTATTCTTATATGTGCGAACCCCCTTCGTCTGAGCCCCACCGTGAACTCATCGTCCACCGCCGTAAAGACTGTCGCCCTCCCACGGTGCAGGTTGTTCAGCCGAAATCGTTTTCTTTTTTTGTTAAACTTTCATTGGAAGAGTTTGTGAAATATGAGATTTTTTTTTTTAACCTTTTGTTATAATTTATTTGAATTTGATATGGATGAGAGTAGTAAGTTTGTTTCACGTTCTAATTTTCAAAATGTGATATATGAGGTCATGACATCTTAAACAAATTTTTTAATTTAATTTTTAGAAGAGTATTTGATTTTGATATTGGTTCGATTTTATTGATTCTATATTAATAAAAGAAATGTTTGGCTTTATTGCAATTAATTAGTTCGTAATTAAACATTGATTTCTAATTAATTTATTGTTATAAGAGTATAAAATCACTTAAAAATCACTTAAACTCATTTGTTTATGTTTAAAAGGGTAAAAAAAATATCGTTAGTGGATTTATTGACACCCACATTTTACTTTTCTCACCCACTTTTGAAACCACCTAGCAGATTAATTTTAAAATTAAAAAATGGGGAGGCCAATTGACATCCTCAGTCTACTCTTCGCACACCTCTTTTTAAAATACTTTTGACACACCTTACTTTATAAATTACAAAAGTATAAGATTAAATAAAATTCCACCTTTCTATATACAAATAACAATAAACATTTTTTTCCCTTTTTTTTTTAATTGAATCAGTCTTTAAGTATATGAGTTTCCAAACGCAACAATTTTTTTTCTACAACAAAATCTTAGAAACGACAGTATTTTAGAAAATTCACTACATATTGTTTGAAGGGAAAGAAAACTACCAAAAAAATTAAATTGAATAAGATGAAAAAATTGAAATATATTTTTTGAAAAAGAAAAAGAACAAACAAAATTTTGAAACTTATGTAATTCAAAACAATAGAAATGTAAGACCAACAAATGTAAGAAGAAGAAAAATAAAAGTACGCTATACATTTATATATGTTAACAAGTATATGAATGTACTTTGCTTATGTTTATATATGTAAACATGTATACGAATGTATGCTTTTTTTTTTTTTTTTTACTTTGCTTATGTTTGCGGAGAATGTATCTTCTTGGGGTGTTTTAGTAAGGGTGTGAGGAGAGCAGAAAAAGGATGGCAATAGAGCTTTCCTTGAAAAATTATTTGTTCTACCACTTATCTTTCCCAAAAACCCCTTATTAATATATATTTTTATATGTTTGTCCACCTGTTAAGTCTGAATCCCTATATAGTTTCTTTTTTACTTTAAAAAAATTTTATACTATTTTTATTTTTTTTTAATTTTTCCCACGAATTTTTTTGATTGAATATTCTTTTATTTTGTTTGTTATTATTCATCTTTTTCAATAGTTTTTGTATTTCTATATTATAACTAGTTTTTTTTTGTTTTATAAGAAATAACAATAAAATTGGACAGATATGTGTAATGTGGATATATAATTAAATATATTGATCCATCTGTAAATTCATTTTATATAAATAGTTGAGAGAAATCATTAAGATTCCTTAGAAGCTCAAAATTGTGAATTTTTTTTCTAATTACCTAATTAAATTATTAACAAATTTATAACATACTTTTAAGCATGCCTCTGGAACACTCAATTTGTGATACATATACAAAAATAGAGTTATTTCACCATTTTTATTCACTTGATTTGTTAATTTTTTTTAAGTATTTTAATTTATTTTAAGTTAATTTAATTTACTTTTACTTAATTTTAATTTAAATTAATTTATTTTGATTTATTTTAATTTATTTTTTTATTTTATGGTTTTATCTTATTTCACTTTATTTACGTTAATATTAATTTTAATATATTTTTATTTATGTATTTCTTAAATTTTTTTTTTTTTCATTTGTGTATGTTAATAAGGTGAAAATTGGCAAAATAGGATTTATGTACATTTTTTTTTTTGAGAGAATTATGGACTCTAACTTGAGGTAAAATGACCATTAAAAAGTTCTTATACGGATTAAAATTCAAATTTCATTAGGATTAGACAAAGGCCATGCGCAGCCCACCGGACAGCCCAGCCACACGGGTTCCTAGTCTTCCGATCAACCATCGCCGGCACAAGACGTACGCATGTGTGATACTCCTAGACAAGCCGCGTGGATGGCGGAGCCTGCGTCAGTGCTTTTGCAGCCATGCCGGATCCTACGCTTGTCACTCGTGGGATTTTTCATGCACCCGCGTCCCTCAGCCGCTCGCAGCCCGTCACGAGTCCCGTTTCCGTCGTGTCTCAAGTATCATTCTGCCACGCGTCCTCTTACGTCAGCAAAAAAAAATAGATGCAAACCAGTTGTTGCACAAAAAGGAAATTAAAAAAAAAAAAAGATAAAAATGCCATCATATTAACAAGGTGTTTGGAGGATATGCTTAGAGATATTATTTTTGATTGAAAAAAAATTATTTTGAAAAATGTATTTGGGAGGAAAAACTGTTTTAGGTGAAAAAAAACAAAAATTTTAAAAATTTTTGTGGAAAAAAAATCAGTATGGATATTGTTTCGTTCTTCTCGAAATTATATGTAATTTAAAAAAAATTATCTCATTTAAATTTATATACACAAAGTTATGAACTTTTAAAGTTTAGAATTTATTATAACGTTTTAAAAATATAAATAATAAAAAATTGATGAAATAAAAAAAAAAGATAATTTTAAATGTGTTAGATGTCTCAAACGGTCCTAAATACTATCATTTTTACTATTAAAACGGATCCTCACATAATAGTATTTAATATTCTTGATTTGATATTGGTCAAAGAAAAAAAAAAAAAGTAGAAAAAGCGAGCTTTGTTTCCGGGCTTGCTGAGCCAAGATAGGGGAAGAGAAAGAAGGAGAAAACGAGGAAAAAAAAAGAAAAGAAAAGTAAAAAAAAAAATAGTGTACGATTTTAGTTTTATTTTAAGTGTTAGAATTTTATTTTAGTAAATTTTTAGGGGAGATTGCTTTGTTGAAAAATAGAGGAAAAATTGAAATTTGGATAGAAAACTTGAAGATTGTGATAATACTCAAGGGAGGTTTTTCCTTCCTATGTTTTATCTCTCTCTCCCTCTCTCTCTCTCTCCCTCCCTCCCTTTTTTATTTTGGATGCATGAATACTTTATTTGGTTAAATTTATTTTTAATTTCAATTATCAATTAGTTTTTGTTTTTAGGGTTTCAATGGATCTTTTTAACGGATTTTGAGTTTATTTTTTGCTCTTAAATTGATGAATGATTGTCGGTAATTGTTTATTATTTTGTGTGCTTTTTGCTACTAATAATTTGGTCAATCATTAAAAAATGTTATTGGACTTACATGAAAATGGGAAATAGATTTTGAGCTTTGATCAATAATATGATAATATTTATAGTTTGGAACAAGAATATACTCTTACTGCTTGAACTAAGAATAATAGGATAATATCTATGATTTGTAGTCATTTTGAGCGTTTGAATTTAATTAATTAATGTTGATTAGTTCTTTATAAAAATATAGAGGCCTTAATTGACATAAAGGAGCTTATTAGTTTATTAATATATACTTTTAGATAGGTTATTGTCTTTGGCTAACAATTCGATCCATTAAATAAATCAATGAGAGGGTAGATTTATTCTTTAAAAAAATAGATGATAGATTTAATTAGAATGAAATTAATTAGATAAAATTGGATTTCTAGAGCTTTATTTTTATTATTTTAGTTTCTAAATTTAGTTTCTAAATTTAGTTTCTCTACACTTCTTCTATTTTTAATTTTTAATTTTTAATTTAGCTCATTCATATAATTCTATTAATTAATCAACTTTGATACTTAATTAAAAAATAAATACAATTCTCATGTAAAATATATTTTATTCACTCTTTTTCACTTGTTTGACTCCTTTACCTGCAAGTAGTCTTCATGCAATAGCTTTGTCAGTACATTATTCTCAAACTCTTATCGTTTCAGGAAGTGTTTGAAAAAAAAAACAATAAGTTCACATATTTTTATCTCAACTTATAAACTGGTGAAAAATTTTTATCGGATGTCTTAAAAACATAGGAAAAAAAATTAGCTATTTTGTGAAAAAAATTTAAAGATAAAATAAAACAAAACAAAACAATTTTTTTAGGAAAAATGCAGTATAGGATATTTTAGTATGTGGAGAAAGACAAAAGACAGCTAATTTTGTTGAAAAGGCCTTTTTTTTTTTTTTTAAAGAAAACCAAGATGTGGTAAAGTAATTTTTTTAATTTCAAAATTAATTTGTGGATAGTTACAGGAAATGAGTGGAAAAAGCAAAATCAGGTGTCAATAGATCTACCTTTGTAAATAAAAGGATTATTATTTTTTATTTAAAGAGGGCATTTTTTGAATTACAAAAATAACATCTAACTTAACTTTTCTTTAATAGTCAACCAATAAGTGATATCTCTATAACTTAAAAAAAATCATTAAATATTGACACTATTAATTTTGATCAAGAAATATCATTGTGATGTTGTCACAACTTGAGGGTGTCAACATTGTCAACCTATTCCTTTTAAGAGTGAACATCGGGCGGGTTGGATGGGTTTTTGTGATTTTTTAACCCACTCGATTTTTATTAGGTGGGTTGAAAAATATTTTTTACCCCCCTAATTAACTCATAGTAAAAAATCAATCCACCTAATTAAGATCGGGTGGGTAAGGTGGGCTTGACGGGTTGTATATTTTATTAAAAAATAATAACAAATGATATTAAAAATTCAACAACAAATGAAATTTAAGGGGGAAAAAAAAGAATTAAACTTATAATAATTTTCAAATAAATTCTATTATAGACTTTGCACAAAAAAATTTCTGATATAATCTCATTAATAGTCGAATATAAAATATATATAAGTTATAAGAATCACAAAAAAAAAAAAAGGATACTAAAGTAATTAACGGTATTTTTTATAAAATTATCAAAAATTACATGTATATTAAATATCAAGTAATGCATTTTATATATTAAATAATTTAAAAAATACTTAGAGGTAAATATCATTTAGCAAAAAAGAAAAAAAAATGCAGGTAAATATTAGGTGGGTTGACAATTTTTTTTTACCCACCCAATCAATCAAATGTAGTAAATCAACCTACCCAATTAAGATCAAATTGGATAGATTGGATGGACTTATCGGGTGATTGGGTTTTTTGTTTATCCTTAAGTCCTTTTCTCTAATTTCAACATTGTCATGGGTTGTTTTCTGAAAAGAAAAATTCCCTTGCCTTATTTTGCCTTCTGGTAATCTGAGAGCATTTTTAATTGAAAAGTCAATGTTAAATTTGTATTTGAGTGAAAAAATTACTTTCTAATAGAGTGTCTTTTTTTTTTTAGTAAATCTGTTGGTAAATAGTAAATTTGATGGTGAATTTATCATTATGTATAAAAATACTTAATTTAATATTTGATTGCTATTAATGGATGGTATCTTAACCTCAGTTTTCACGATCTTATTTGATATATATGCTTGATGTAGTTACCATTTACCTAATTGCTTGCTTTTATTACTTGCTTAATTCGTTACCAAATCTCATTTGTTTTTGTACACCTTCACCACTTATTATTTCTTCTTCTCCTTTTGTAGTTGATTCTTTTTTTTTTCCCCTGTTTTTGCAATGCGTCTTGAGTTTAAGCCTAAATAGATAAGGGTTGAAGTGTATTATCACCCAACACTCCTTTTATATCATAAGCCTATATAGTATTAGAGTTTACGCTTCAATTGTTTTTAATTTCATAAAGTTTAACCTCCATATCATTAGACATTCTTCCTTATATTTTTCAACATATACACAATCGAAAAATATTTATAAAATCAATTAACCAAGATGTATCTGACTCTGTTATAAAAAGATATAAAAAAATAATATGTAACTTATAAAATAAAATATCAAAAATATTTTATAATAATATCTTAGTCCTCGTTTGGCAAAAGTTTTGTATTTTAATTATATTCAAACATAATGTAATTTTATACCAAACATAAAGTTTTACATTCAAATACAATCTTTTTTAACAATGCTTCGAAAACAACTACTATTTATTTATTTTTTAAAACAATCATATTAACTTTTTAACTCTAACTTCTTATCTTTACTTTTATCAATCACATCAACTTTTCAACTCTAAAATACAATTCAAATACTTTTTATCTAAACACATATTTTATTCAAATACAAAACAAATATTTTTCAACTAAATACAACACTCAAAAAATAAATTATATTCAAATATGATTAAAATATAATATGTTTATTAAACGTTGCCTTAATACCAAAAATGTTTACAATCATCTTATTCTAAATGGCCTATATTCATATCGGAGCACAAAGCCACCTACTGAGTCTGCATAGCGTCATTTTCATAAATAAATAAAAAAAATGGAAACTCCAGAACGTCCAGTCTTTTGGCAATTTTGCAGTCGTTTGACAAGTTGTTTATGATACGCGCATCCATCAATGACAGCTGGCCACTACACTTGCTTTTCGCAATTCTTAATGAACAAAACGCATTTACGTGAAGTCTGCAGCAAGTGGGTAGCAATTATTGTACGAGAATTCATAAAAAAAAAGTGTTTTTGAAAAGAAAAAATGCACGTCAAAAAGTATGTTACAAAGACAATCAAAATAAGTCTTTATTGGATATCATCAGAGTATTATGAGTATGATTGTATACTATACAGAATCTAATATAATTTAAAAATTAAAATAGATAAGATATTTTATAATTTAATTTAATTTAATTTAATTTAAAAATTAAATTATTGTATAAGAATTCATAAAGAAATTTTGTTAAAAGCACCCTTAAAAGGCATGTCACAAAGACAATCAAAATGAGTCTTTACTAGATATCACCGGATGCTGAACTGAATCTAATATAATTTAAAAATTAAAGTAGATAAGATATTTTATAATTTAATTTAATTTAATTTAAAAATTAAATTAGACAATTTGTAATTTAATTTAATTTAAAATTTAAATTATTATATAAGAATTCACAAAGAAATTGTGTTTTCAAAAACAAAAAAAAGCACCCAAAAAGACATGTTACAAAGACAACCAAAATGAGTCTTTACTGGATATCACTAATGTTTATGAGTATGATTGGATGCTAAACAAAATCTAATATAATTTAAAAATTAAATAGATAAGATATTTTTTAATTTAAATTAATTTAATTTAAAAATTAAATTAGACAGTTTGTAATTTAATTTAATTTAAAAGTTAAATTAGTGTATAAGAATTCACAAAGAAATTGTGTTTTCAAAAAGAAAAAAAGCACCCTCAAAAGGCATGTTACAAAGACAACCAAAATGAGTCTTTACTGCATGCCACCACTGTATGAGTATGATTGAATGATGAACGAAATCTAATATAATTTAAAAATTAAAGTAAATAAGTTATTTTATAATTTAATTTAATTTAATTTAAAAATTAAATTAGACAGTTTGTAATTTAATTTAATTTAAAAGTTAAATTATTGTACGAGAATTCACAAAGAAATTGTGTTTTCAAAAAGAAAAAAAGCACCCCCAAAAGGCATGTTAGAAAGACAATCAAAATGAGTCTTTACTAGATATCACCAATGTTATAAGTATGATTGGATGCTAAACTGAATCTAATATAATTTAAAAATTAAAATAGATAAGATATTTTATAATTTAATTTAATTTAAAAATTAAATTAGACAGTTTGTAATTTAATTTAATTTAAAATTTAAATTATTATATAAGAATTCACAAAGAAATTGTGTTTTCAAAAAGAAAAAAAGCACCCCCAAAAGACATGTTACAAAGACAATCAAAATGAGTCTTTACTGGATATCACTAATGTTATGAGTATGATTGGATGCTAAACGAAATGTAATATAATTTAAAAATTAAATAGATAAGATATTTTATAATTTAGTTTAATTTAAAAATTAAATTAGATAGTTTGTAATTTAATTTAATTTAAAAGCTAAATTATTGTATAAGAATTCACACAAAAAAATTGTGTTTTCGAAAAGAAAAAAAGCACCCCCAAAAGGCATGTTACAAAGACAACCAAAATGAGTCTTTACTGGATATCACCAATGTTATGAATATGATTGGATGCTGAATGGAATCTAATATAATTTAAAAATTAAAGTAGATAAGATATTTTATAATTTAATTTAATTTAATTTAAAAGTTAAATTATTGCACGAGAATTCACAAAGAAATTGTGTTTTCGAAAAGAAAAAAAAGCACCCCTAAAAGGCATGTTACAAAGACAACCAAAATGAGTCTTTACTGGGTATCACCAGTGTTATGAGTATGATTGGATGTTGAACGGAATCTAATATAATTTAAAAATTAAAGTAGATAAGATATTTTACAATTTAATTTAATTTAAAAATTAAATTAGACAGTTTTTAATTTAATTTAATTTAAAAGTTAAATTATTGTACAAGAATTCACAAAGAAATTGTGTTTTTGAAAAAAAAAAAAAAAGAAGAAAAAAGCACCCCTCAAAAGTATGTTACAAAAACAACCAAAGTGAGTGCTTTATTGGATATCACTAGTGTTATGAGTATGATTGGATGCTGAGCAGAATCTAATATAATTTAAAAATTAAAGTGGATAAGATATTTTATAATTTAATTTAATTTAAAAATTAAATTAGATAATTTGTAATTTAATTTAATTTAAAAGTTAAATTATTGTACGAGAATTCACAAAGAAGTTGTGTTTTTGAAAAAAAAAAAAAAAAAAGCACACCCCAAAAGTATGTTACAAAGACAACCAAAGTGAGTGCTTTACTGGATATCATCAATGTAAAGAGTGTGATTAGATGCTGAACGGAATCTGATATAATTTAAAAATTATAGTATATAAGATATTTTATAATCTAATTTAATTTAAAAATTAAATTAGATTATTTATTTTATATATAATTTAACTTAAAATTTTTTTTAAAAATACATAAAAAAAACTCACTCTTATTTTTAGAATTTAAATATGTATTGAAAAAAATAAAAGACAAAATAAGTTTGTTTTAAATTATGAAATATTGTGTAACTTTAAAAAAATGTTTGTTTTAAATTAGATTGATACTGTATAATTTAAAAAAGTATTTGTTTTAAATTAGACTAAATTAAATTAATTTGATCCAAATTAAATAATATAATATAATTTAAAAGTTAGATTAAGTTAAGTTTTGTTATCAAATAGACTCATGTTTTGAATAAGATTTAGAGTTTTTATGAATTGAAATTTATATTTAATAAATTAAAATATTAATATAAATAATAAAAGTTTAGAATAAAAATTAAGGAAAAAATAAAAAATATTGTGATAATTTATAAAAGTTGAATCAGAACAAAAAGTCCGAAGGACATTAAATATCCAACAAAAGTCACATCCCTATCGTTATACTAGATTACAGTAACCGGGTATGTCATTGTACGAGATTTCATATCGAAAACGACTTTTCAGAAAGAAAAAAGCACCACTAAAATGTGTCTTATATGTTTGAGATAGGATTCATGATAAGAAAATATCCAATAAAAATCACATCCGTACCGTACGAGATGTCACCACTATCTTCTCTTCCTATGCAGCTAGTTAAGTGCGTGTTTGCAGTGTGTGGATATATATATATATATATTTTATATTATATTTAAATATAATATTTTTTTTTAAATATAAAAATATTTTATTTAAATATTAATAAGATTACATTTTAAATATAATATAATCACTATTTATTATTTTATTTTTTTTATTATTTTTATTAATTACATCATATATTCTCTATCTCTCTTTTTTCTTCTCTATTTTTACCTATCACATCATATATTTATTATTAAAATATAATCCAAATACTTTTCACCTAAACACACGTTACATTCTAATACAATGTTAATATTTTTCCTTCAAATATAAATTACATTCAAAAGCAAAAAAATATTTTTTTTTCCTGTGTACAAATTGTTTATCCGAGTCATCCCTCTTGCCCATCAAGCTGTTCTGGTGTGTGTGTGTATGCTTGTTCAGGTGTGTGTATATATGTGAATATATATATATATATGGATGCGAGTGTGTGTTTTCTAATCAAACATAGATAGCAATGTGTACATGCTTGTTCAGGTATGTATGTGTATATATATATAGAGAGAGAGAGAGATGCGAGTGTGCATTTTCCAATCAAAACATAGATAGTAAGGTGTGTATATATAAATATATATTTATATATATATAGAGAGAGAGAGAGAGGAGGGAGAGAGCTTGAATATGTTGTTGTTTAGATCACTCCAAATATACGAGTGGTATCCAGTAAAGTAATATGGATACGATTGTTATAGGATATTTCCAGGGATTTTTATTGGATATTTTCAGGAACGAAGCTGAAGGAAGACTGGGGGGACTTAAGCCCCCTCTCTAATTTTTTTTATTTTATTTTTCTTATTTATCCCACATATATTTGTATAAATTTACATATTAACTCCCTAAGTCTCCCTCAGCTTTTTCTTTTTAGCCTAAATGTTCTTACACAAATTTATAAACAGCACCCCCCATGGAGTTCCTGGCTTCGTCTCTGGATATTTCCTTATCCTAAATACTATATTAAGTATATAACACACATTTTGGTGGGCTTTTTTTTTTAAGAGTTTTCTTTGATGTGAAATTTCGAACAATGGATGCTACCGGTGGGAGTGGAAATAATTTGATTGGAGTGAAAATATTTAGGTTAGAGTTTTTTAATTTTTTAAAACCAATTAAAATTTTTGTTGATTTTTCAAAAAATGACAAAAATAAATTGGAAAAATTTTTGTTTGAAGTGATTCCCAAGCGGAAGGTAAGATGCGGATAATATTACCATCGATCTAGGCCTCTTAAGTATTCTTGTAACAATCAAATCCCTATTATTTTATTGGATATCACATTATTACTATCTTACCTTTCTATCTAGCGATCTAAATACTTCTTTTTCAGGTGTTCAAATTATTGATCCCTCATCCCTCTTGCCCATCAAGCTGTTCAAGTGTGTGTGTGTGTATATATATATATATGTCTCTGTGTGCGTGCGTAGAGCTTGAATATATTGTAGTTTATATCACTCAAATTTCATTTGGAAGTCCACCCTGTAGATTAAGATGTGGGGTAATATTTTCGTTGATCTTGGCCTCATAAGTATTCTTGTAATATTAGTTATAAGTCACTGGGCTTATATATGGCAGAATCCAAATGCAATGGCAAGCTACCACCTGGTTCAATGGACTTGCCTATTATCGGAGAGCTACTGGAGTTCTTTGCTCCTCAATCATTGTATGATATCCCATCATTCATCAAAAGAGAATAGCCAGGTATGTGTGTGTGTGTGTGTAAATGGAATTCTGCGTTATCATTTCTAACACTTTTATTTTCAGCCGGCTGACATTAAGGATGGCAACGTAGCGGATTTATGGTGGGTTAATCTTCTTGATAATCTATCCCGCAAACTCTCCTTATACCTGCCCCGTAACTGGTTTAAGTTGGTGGGGATGGGGCAGGTTTTTGCTGTTGCAGATTTGGGATACTCATGGGATACCAGTTTGTATGATTATCTATTTTCATTATATACAAAAATAAAATAATAATAACACATCAATATATGACTTTTAAGTTAAAATACATAAAAACTTTAGTATTTAATTTTCATATATCAAAGATTTTAAAATTTAATACATAACATCTTCTATATATTGTAAAATTTCATGTATAATATCTTATATATTAAAGTAATATATAATTAAATGGTGATAAGAAATAGAGTTAGGACCACTAAACCCATCTCGCCCCCGTCTCTGTAACCTGTGATGGGTTAAACTTTTGTAACTCTGAAACTTTTTAGATCAGATTCTCCCTTGTTCCTTTTAAGATGAGTCCCTATGGAGAGGGGAAAAAAAAAAATCCCTGGCTGCCGTGGATGGTTGTATTTAGGTTATTAATAATAATTCTTATTTGTTTTTTTCTAGTGGTAGAAATGTTTTAGCTTTTTTGGGTCAATTCATATATATATTTTTTTTTTTTATAATTAACCGATGAGAGAAGTCAATTAGCATTAGGACTTGACACTAAATTATGTGTATATTACAATGTACAGATATGGAGCAGTGTTCGGAACTAACTTAGTTGGCAGGAAAAATTGTCGTATAGACGGATCAGGGAAGTTTTTCATGCTTTGTTATACAGAGAGTTTCATGGAAATTTCTGGGACAGATACTTTTCTGGGGGCCTACGGAATGTTGCATGAGTGTCTTAAGAACTTGGATCTAGAACTTGTTAAGCCCGAAAACTTGAAGCAAAAGACGTTGCCTGAAATAATTAGAAGCTGCTAGAATCCATATGCGTTCATGGGCTTGTTAAATATATCCTAAGATTTGATTTATAAATATACACTTACTTTGCACTTAACATGTCAAATAAGGGGGAAAAAAAAAGTCAATTACAATACTAAATAAGAGAGAAGGAAAATATAAAGCCGAATAATTTTTTTAGTTTAAAATTTAGTTTAATTCAACCTCCCTCTGAAAAAATATATATCTATATATATATCTAGTTCTGCTACTGATCAAGTATATATATATATATCAAGTATATAACTCTTCTAAAAGTTACTCATGTACAACATACATTACTAGATGGTGGAGAAAAAACTTTATAAACTCAACAAATCAAGGTGACCTCATAGTCACCACAACATATTAATCGTATTATCCTCCTCTTTCGCTGGATTAGTATATTTCTTTTTCAATGAACCAAACCTCCAACTTTGCAGGTTAATTTTGAGGGGAGACCAGAACTTTTCCAAGTGGTGTGTATGAGTTTCCAATGACAATACTGATGTTATAATACCAGGAGGTTGGCCACCAAAATTGAGTAGATAAATTTTCGTGTTTGGGACATTAATTTGTTTCTAACTAAAAAACACTCTTATCTTTTATTTGTAAGATATGTTGAATTCATAGTCTGTTTTCTATATTGCTTTTCCTGTGTTGGCCATTGAGGTCAATGGTATTGAATATTTATGGGCTTTATCTCGTGTTTCGAAGTGATTAAATAGCATGAGATTGAAAGCTTCATCTACACTTCGTTTTCTCGATTTGTTAGGTTGTATGTTTTGAAGTTATGAGGCACAGCCCAATTCCCGATTTCTTGATTTGCAGCAATCGACAACTCCATGATCCAGGTTACTCTCTTTCTCTCGGGGTTACTGCTGCTACCAGAGTTCTTCTCTCTTTACTTATTTCCGGCTTTTGAGTTTGCACTTTTTATATACAACTTTCAAGAGAACGCATTTGTTGTAGTTAATAAGTCAAAGAGAAGCATATATTACTTATGATATGTGTCACAAAAATATAATTCGGTTCGAGCAGGAAAGGTATAGAGAAGAGAAAGAACAACAATACTGCTCTTTTCCTTCTCTCTCTCTCTCTCTCCACCCCACCACCCCCACCCCCCCTCTCCCCTTGATATAAGCACTACTAATCTTAGCTTGATATCAAATACAGACTGATTTAGCTTCAAAGCTGCATGACGTAGTTGAGTACCTAAAGCTTCAATACTGCAGAGGCACCTTTGTTCGACTCAAGATTTATTTGAATTGGAATTTGGAGTCGCCCATGATAAGAGACGAAGTCATGAATTTTGGTCAAACGGGACTAAGAACTACAACAAATATCTAACCAAAAGCTGAGTCGGCTAGGACTATTCCGATGATATTATGGAAATCATCCGGTGTTCAGATTTTCTGTGTTGATTTTTTGGATCTCATATGGGGCAACTATGCACCGTTCAATGAATTTTGTTAACTATTAACACGATATCATAACTGCAAATTAAATTACAGTTTTTCCTCTGATTCATTGTAATTCTGTTTAAGAGAGTTTTCAAGAGGGTGTATTGGGATCAAGGGAATGGAGGGAGAACTTGTAAAAGAGATCATCTTATGGGATTGTGAGCGTTGCTCTAAGTGTGTGATTGAAAATCTCTTAATAAGGTTAGGCTCTACGAGCGGCGTCTCAGGGACTAGGCAACTTTGGGCCGACCTCGTTAGCAATATTTGTTGTTCTTGGATATTTGTGGTGTTTGTTTGTTGTTTCTGGTAATTGTCTTGTGAACTACTACGTTTGCATGCTTGAAAGTACTTAGGCATTCTCTTCTCTGGGTTAAATTTTAACAAATTTAGTATCTATTAAGTGGACAAAACTATTCTATATGCTAATGTTTTGAATTTTGTGGAAAACGTATGCTATTTTTAAAAGTTTGGGGAGCAAATTTGAACTATTAGAGTAGAAAAGTATAAAAATTTAAAATGTATTCAGAAAAAATAAATAAATATGGAGCGTTTTTGTTTGTCTTAAGATTTTATATAATCTAAAAATAATAATTCTATTTGGACTTGTATATATAAAGTCATAGATTTTTAAAAATTAAATTACAAATTTATAATAGTAATTATGAATAGTAAAATTGAGATTGATTTTTCAGATTAAGACAAAAATGAATTAAATATAAAGTTGGTAATTTAGGTTATGATATGATAACATAACATGAAACCCGCATGAAATTAGAGGGTTTGAGTTTTTTTTAAATAGGGTTTAACTTGTTAAATACGATTAAATAAAAAATCAAACATGCACAAACCTACAAACTTGTAATTGATATAAAATAACACGTTTAATAAATTAGTCATATATGGATTAACACGAACACGACCTATAAATAATTCATTTATAATCTATAATAGATTTACACTGTTATGTATATTATTTAATATTTTACTATTTTTAATTTTGAGTTTTTAAAATTCAAAATTTAAATATAAAATATATTTTTTATGTTTTATATATATATTAAAATTTTTTAATATAGAAAAAAAAATTTAGGTTTTGCTTTTATTTCTTTAGTCTTTATTGTTTTTGCAGTTTTGCTCTTTGCTTCCCCTTCTCTCACCCTATCAACCTATACGACAACACTGCCAATTGCCCCTCACCCCATCATCGTCGTTGCCCACCCTCCCATCTGCTCACTCTATCAACTTTCGTGACAACAAAGTCAATCGCCTCTCACCCCGTCGCCGTCGTCCCCCTTCCCCTCCCTTTACCTCATCGCCCTGTCCTTGCTCTCATCGTTATATATTATTTTTTACTTAATTATATATGATATAAAACAAGAGTTTTCATGACTAATAAAATACAAATAATATGAATTTTAAAACTTTATAAGCAAATTTCACTTGTTTCTCATAAAAAAAAAATATGTTGCCTAATAAATATATCAAAGTATCATAATCATATTGAATAAATTATTATTTTATTTATATTTAATTTAAATAGATTAATTCAGGTTAACATAATTAATAAGATTAATAAATGAGTTGAGTTTAAGTTTGAAATTTTGGCATGAATATTAAATGGGTCGGGTTTGGATTAAATATAATAATGTTAACTAAGAAGCATAACACAATACAAACACAATACGATAATATAAATTGCTAGTCCTAATTAAAAAAAATAATTACATTTGGAATCAATGTCCCAAGCACATGCTTAATAGGGACATTTATTAGTTTGGGTTTTGAAGTAATATCTAATTTGGTTGTTAAAAATGGGGTGAATTTGGAATTCTTATAAATTATAAAGGTTTACTTATAATTATATCAATCATGCTGAAACTCAAATATAGTGTGGTTGAGTGTATATACACCCTTATTGACATTACTAATTTAAATACGTGGAAACGCACGTAGTGAGTTGTAATTTAAATTTAAACAATGTAAAATATAAACAACAATATGAAAATCATATTTAATTATCTATGGTGATATAATATTTAATATGTGAAATATTATAAGCAAAATATAATTTATTTTATTTCTTTGTTGAATTTGCAATTGTCGATTTCTTATTATACACTAATTTATATCATTATGCTACATACAATTAGTCAAAAATAGTAGCACACTCATCATTATCAATTATTAACTAAATTATTTAAGTAATACTTGTTAATCTTTTATGCCAAAATACAAAGGGCTAACATATATATATGTTAATAAAATGCCAATTATTCGGAACTAAAATTATCACACGTATATCATTCAATGAAAATAGAAATAATTATCTATCTTTTTTAAAGAAAATGTTTAATTTACCGAGAAGATCTAAAAAAAAACACACACACACACATGCACACACACATGAATTTGATCTTAGAAGAAGAAGAAAAAATTCGTCACAATCACTTGATCACAATTTAACTTTAAAATTGGAATTTGAGAAAAAAATTATAATTGTCCCTGTTTAAAACTTTTTTTGATGAACACTTCTACAAAAATTTAGAAATATGAATTACAAGTACAGATTTAAAAAAAATGTTATTTTAGATGTTATGCTTAAAATGACCATTTTTATTGTGGTTACAGACATGACCTAATGATAATTCTATATCTAACTTCACTATAAGAAGAAGAATTCGAATATCTCTATCCCCAAATTTTAAAAACAAAATAAGGGGACCATTTTTATTAATATTAAAGAACAATGTTAATGAGAAACTTTGACTTGTAAATTCAAACTCTGGAACAAAAATTCTACCAAAAAAGAAAAAACCTCTTCAACAAAAAAAGAAGTATTTTGTTTTTAATATAACTCATTTTTTTTAAAGTTAAAAGTAAACCTCATTGTATACATGACGACTTACATGGCTATTTATTTGGTTGTGACATGCAAATGCTAAGAATTTGTGGCACCTATTTATCAATTGCCTTTTTAATTTTCATGTTTTAAATATAACTTATAGATATATATATACAGTTGTAGATAAATATAATTTAGAACAAAATTAAACAATTAAAAATAGACAATGTTCTCTAAAGTGGTAACAAAGTGTCGAAAGAAAAAAGGATTAAAAAAGTTTTTAGTTGGATTAGTTAAAAGCAAACTATATATTTTTTTTTTAAGTGATGACAAGTGTCAAAAGAGAAATGTGTTAAAATAATTTTATTTCAGTGTGTATCCAAAATTGTTTCACATAGAAGCATAAAAAAAATGGTGATTCTATTTTCATGTAGGAACACTAAATTCCAGCTAATAAGTTATAAAAAAGAAATCAATGTTTCTGGTGAGAAAAATGACATTAGAGAGTAGAAGAGAAATCTTTAAACGAGAGAATCATGATATGTTGAGTTTCTGATGAAGAAAAAAATGAAAAAATAAATAATTAATTAATTAATTAATTACATGAAGAAATACAAGTAAAATATTAGGCAAAGACAAGCTAAAGACTTAGAAAAAAAAATATATTATAAGAAAATTGAAACAAAGTAGAAATAAGTTAAAGAAAAAAAATGTTTAGAAGGAAACAAAGTAAAATAAGAAAAAAGAAAAAGCACTAAACGGTTTTCTAATATAAATTTTCCATATGAAGACATAAATTTCTATTTATAAACGATCAAAATTTCAAGCAAAATAAAAAAATACAAGAAATATATTTACCAAAAGAATATGTACAAGTTCAATGTAATTATTTAATCTTCTTTTAAACCTTATTTAACACATGTGCTGCCACTTTTCCGGGAAAAAATGTAAAAGAAAATTTAAAAAAGTGTTGTTATTAATTTCAATTGGTTATTTGATGTCATATTTTTTTTTTAACATATATCTGGATATAAAAAATGTATAACATGCGGTAATAAGTGAAGGAAAGGAAACCAAGAGAAGGGAGTGAGTTGTTCCCCTTCTTAAGTAATCGTGGGTCCCACTTTTGTAAAAGATATAGGAATTGAAGCTGTAAGCATCGTTACTCTGCCATCAAAAAGAGTCAAAGAAAAAGAAGAAGAAAAAATAAGAGAGAGAGAGAGAGAGAGAGAGAGGGGGGGCATCAAAACGGTACGTAAAGGACGAAGAAAATGAACAGTAGCTTTTATCTATTCTTTTATATATAGTAAGAAATACTGACCCTCAGTAGGGAAAAGTATATGTATTCAAAGAATTTTCCTAATAATAAAATTACTAATAGGGTGTTTTTTTTAAATTGTATTTAAATATAATATAATTTTTATTTAAATATAAAAGTTTTATGTTTAAATACAATATTATTTTACAGTACTTTAAATATATTTACTATCTCAGAATATTTTAAAAATAAAATTTTTAAAATCTATTCATATCATATTCTCTTTTTATCTTACTTTTTTATCTACTTTTTTCAATCACATCAATTTTTCAACTCAAATACAATTTAAATATTTTTCATCTAAACTACATTATATTTAAATATAAAGTAAATACTTTTCATCTAAATACAAAATGTATTCAATACATTGTGTTTGAACGTAATGTAAACGTAATATGTTTAACAAATATCCCATAAAAAATCCTTATATCAACAACCAAGAATAAGGGCACCTTTGTAATAATGGTAGAAGTTGGAGTTTTATAAGTGGTAGTTAAAGTTGGAATTTTGTAAGTAGTAATTAAAATGTATGTTTTGTTGAAGTATAAATTGAAAATGAACCATGATATAGACTATAGTGTAAAAAAATTAAAATGTGGTTAAAAAAAATAAATCTTATTTTATTCTTTTCATCGTTGTGTGTGATTTAAAAGAAGAAATTATCTTATTTTGAATTGAAATAAGAAAGATATGGACGTTTAGGATTTCATTTTTTTAAATGAAAGACATAGAAAGTGAGATGTAATTTAAGAGTTTTAAAATTAAATTAGAAAATTTTAATTAGAAATTATTCCAAACTGCCCTAAGTTGTCCACCCAAAATAAATTCGATTGTTTAATACTCAGTAATCATTATATTTTTTTTTTTAAAGGGAAAATATCTAATTTATTACAATTGTTTGATTTTTATCACACATGACAAAAATATTAATATCCATCATATGATATCATCGTAACCATTAAAATTTTAACCATGTGATCCTTTGTGCTTTTATGAGTTTCATGCTAATGAAAATAATAATAACCATTACAATCATCTGATTTTTATTACATGATAAAACTAATGATTACTATCATATGATATCATAGTAACCGTAAAAATTGTACCCATATGTTCCCTTGTGCATTTATATGAAAATAGTGATATAAACACTGCCCTTGTATGTTGCACTTATTGTATGAACAGCCATCAATGACCAAGTCATTGGAAAAGACGACAAGCCACGGAATGCTTGGAAATTGTAGAACATATTACTTGAATAGACGGTTTTAAACCATTCAAAAAAAAAAAAAAAAAACCCCCCGTTTTAACTTTATGTGTAAGTACTAGCGTGAAATGTCTATGCCTTCAGGACACTCCATTTTTAAAACAATAAAAAAAATCTATTTTTAAAAAGTTAATCTTCTAAATTTTTATATACAAATTTAAAAAAATTTTACTTTTAAATATTAAAAAAGACTTTTCAATCTAAAAAAGAAATTTTTTTAATCTATTTAAATAACATTTTATTTTTAGATAAAATTTTTTTATTTCAAAAATAAAAATTTTTTATTTTCTAAAAATAAACACTCCTTCCAAACGGAAGTTATATACCCTCTTGGGCAGTGCTCTAAGAATTGTCCCACAAGTGTACAAAGAGAAAAAATGACAATAATGGAGATGAGATAATAATTAAGAATGGCAACAAGTTGGGTTCTAAATGAGGTGATCTTCTAACAAATTAGTCTCATAAATAAAAACACTTCACATATCCGCTCAATTAATCCATTTATTTGGTAGCGATAGAGTAGATGTTTCTAGTAATGAATTCGATATACTCGTATAGTATAACAATCCCTCACGAGGCGTTACAGTTGACTTATCTATTCAACTTTTATCTCTTATAAAATTGCAGAACTTTAAAGTTTGAAATAATATTCTTAGCTTATTAAAAAATAATGACTTTAAAATTTTTTTGATAAACTATATAAATATTTTTTTCATACTAAGTTTAATCTTATCAAAATAACTTCCATGTTTAATATAAATAACAGAAAACTTTACCGCAAAATAAAATTAAGAGAAGTCCAAAATAATCTTCCAATAAAAAATAATCATAATTAAGTCCGAAAACTATTAAAAACTTAAACATAATAATTTCATGATCGTTGCTCCCGTTTTCTTGACACATATCATTTTGCCTCCACTCCAAGTTTCTTCATTGCTACATCTTATATTTTTCTTTGCCTGCAACATGAATTATTTTATATAAGTAAGGTTTAGTAAGGCACTTATATCTCATAAACGTAAATAAACTTACTTTATATTATTATCATACAATGAATGTCATCATAAAAAAAATATATAAATATTTTATTGGAAATTTTTTAACTTTAAAACCATCATATATTAAGCCTAGCATTGTACTATCATAGCACTAGTCATGAAAAAAGTTGGGTAGCAAATCTAAAAGTAATCGTGACAATAAGTCTATTTACTGGACAAAAGACTGCTTACCGGTCACTATGAACATTTAGAGTGTACAATGCCATTTTAAAACAAAAAAAAAAAGACTTATTTTTCATAAAAATGTCATCGTAAGAAAAGTGCTAAAACATATTATTGCCATCAACATCAAGGATATATATTTCTCAATTACTAAATTCATGCTACATGTGAGAGTATTTTTACTTAAATGTCTTACTTAACTTTTTTGAATTATTCCAATGGCAGCGCAATGATTGAGATTATCAGGTGCTCGCAATAATCCATTAACACATTTATCAAATTAAAACAGTACCTAAAAGGCCGATTTTATCATCCAATAATATTGAATCATAAAAACACAATAATTTAACGACTTACAAAAACTGATAGTTGAACCTTTGTCCCTTTAAAAATATATAATAATTCGTATAAAATTCTAAATGACCTGAAATGGTCTCAAAAGAAAGTAAACATTGGAACTTTCAAATGGCACTTGATTTGTTAAAAACAGAGTCCATTTATATCCTAAAACTTATTTTTGAAATATGATTACAAAACTTTATAAAAACTAACGGCCGGACCTTTATTGCTTTGAAAAATCATAAAAAATTTCACCAGACTCTAAATGACCTAAAACTATCTCAAATGAAATTAGACATTTTGGTCTTTCTAATAGTACCTAAGTTGTTAAAAAATGGAGCCTGTTTGGTCCCTCAAACAGAGTGCTAAAGTTTGAAAAAAAAATTCTAAAACTTACCAGAAATAATAAATCCGAAAAAAAAAAAAGATCTCTTAAAAAAAAAAATCGCCACAACATACATAGCTCACATAGACACAAAGTACAACCCTAAAACATGTTTCTGTCACGTAAAGTCATGAAATCATAACCACCAACAATATCATAAGTACCGGCCGAAAATCCCTAAAATCCTCTAGACAATAAAATTCAAGCATCCATAAGCCTAATGTATTCCTCAACAACCATCGTCAATCAAACCCCTCAATCATCATCCTATCAAGCCCATTTAAAAAAAAAAAAAAAAAACAAAGGCCCATCAAGATAATTACCCAACCCTTCAAAATACATTCTCCAAAAAAATAAAAAATAAAAATAAAACAATAGAAATCATCATCATCGTCATCAACAGTAATACAAACATAATTTTCTTGATGAAATTGTCTTTGTGTTCTTGTAAAGAAAACGGTAGAAGGAAAAGATGATGATAACAGTGACTGGGTAGGACAGGTAGAGAGAGATGAGAGAGAGAGAGGCAAAAAAAATTGTGCGTGAATTTTTTTCAAACTGAGTTATGCATGAGAGAAATAATCGACCATCTAATTTTAAAGAAAATTTTAGACTAATTAAGAATTTTTTGATTTTAGGCAAGTAAAATATGTCAGACAATTGAGGAAATATTACATGCAAATTAAAAGGCCAATCTTCCTCTCTCCCCTATTTCTTTTACACCTCTATTCCCCCCTAATTAACATGTAGTGACCATTAGCTATATATATATATATGTATAACTCATATATTTGAATGACATATACATAACTACATATATATTCAATAACGTCGAATTCAGAAACTAAAAAAGAGGCAACCTGTTTATATGTTGCAAATTATATATATACATACGATAGCATGCATATACTATTACTAGGAAATGCTTTTACCTTCACTCAATTTAATAAATAAGGAAAAATAAATACAATTAATATAAGTTAAAAACTACAAGTCAATCTATAAATTTGTTGATTCAAAGATAGAGATTAAAAAAAAAAGAAATTAAATATTATTTATTTCCACATGAATTAACAATCAAACAATTTCATCAAATCGTCAAATTAAAAAAAAATCAATTTAGCATAAATTTTATTGTAGTATCTCAAGTTCTCATCACATTCACCTATGGAAAATAATTTAACATAGCATGAGAATTAACTAATGTAATATTATTGCAATACCTATGTTATTTTCTAATATCAATAATTGTAACATTGTTGTTGATTAATATTTGAGCGTTACAATAAATTCTCATGCTATTTTCTTCATATAAAAAATAGAGAGTAACCTATTTATCTAATTAGTTATTTTCTTCATATAAAAAATAAAAAAAATAAAAGTAAAAGTACACATAAGATTTTATGTTAAAATAAATGAGATGTTAAAATAAATGGGAACTATCGTTTTCAACTTTTCACAATCAAATATGTTTAATACTTAATATCATACATGTTATAAAACATCTCGTATAATATCATTAACACGTTATCGGCTAAAAATTTTAATCAATTTATAACTCGAATTATTTTGGATTGGATTTTTCCATCTTGTTTAAAGTGATCCCCGGGAGTTCAAAAAAATTAAAATAAAAAATGAACGAACAACAACAAGGCTACGAACTTTCCTGGAAGGTTGGAAAAAGCTAGGGAGAAGAATAGCATGATGACTCCATAAACAAATAACTAGTCCTCTAAACGTTTCGACAATACGCTTCTTCTGCTGTTTGTGATCAAAAGACCTCCCATAATTCCTTTCTTTCATCTTCCAATTCCCTTTTTCAATTTTCTTTTTTTTTTCCCCCCTGAACCAACGAGGTTAACATGGTTCTTGAAGTAGTGGTGGAGCTTTTCTCTCTTCTCTGTTCCAGAATCTGTTCGATAAGATGGCTTCTTCAGAGGTCATGGACTTCTTTCGCAAAAAGAAACTCAACCCCGCACTGCTCGAGAAACTGAAGATTCTGTTGATTTCAGCTGAAGCAGTTCTTGATGATGCAGAGGGTAAGCAACTCGGCAATCCACACGTGAGGAAATGGCTTCATGAACTCAAAGAAGAGATTTACGCGGCAGAGGACGTGATGATTGAGATCTTTGATGAATGTTTGCCAACTGACATGGATGGCGAATCTTCGAGCAGACCAAACAAGGTAAGGAGGCCTAACTTACCTGTCTCTAGTAAGAGTGCTTCTAAAAAAGAGATGGAGACAAAGATACAGGAGACTATTGATACATTGAGCTTGCTTCATGAACAAAAAACCTACTTGGGCTTAGAAAGAAGAAGTGTTCATAATGGACCGTTTAATTCGCAACTTCTCTGGTTGAAGAGTCGGATGTCTACGGCAGAGATGACGACAAAAAGAAGATCATTGATTTGTTGCTGTCGAATGATGATAGTGGCAATAAGATACATGTGATTCCCATCGTCGGAATAGCTGGGATTGGCAAAACTACGCTAGCTGGACTTGTTTATAGTGATGATCGGGTCAGTAACTCTTTCGATGTCAAAGCATGGGTTACTTTGTCAGATAATTTTGTTGCTTCGAGAATTACAAGAACGATTCTTCAGAACGTGGAGAGATCGGAGTCCTAAGCACATGATAACAAGGACTTGAATCAATTACAAGAAGCATTGAAGACAGCTCTAAACGGACGAAAGTTTTTCTTCGTTCTTGATGATATTTGGAACGAGAACTATGACTTATGGTCTAACTTTATGCGTGCTTTGCAAATTGGAGCAAGTGGAAATAAGCTTAACGTGACAACATGGGATGAGAAAATTGCATCAATGGTGGCTCCTAATGTTCGACCTCATCAACTAGGGGCAATATCTGATGGAGAATGTCGGAAGTTGTTAATAAAACATGCTTTTTGTAATGGCTCCTCAAGTGCATATCCGAACGTGGAAGTATTTTCAACAAAAATCCTTGGAAGATGCAAAGGTCTCCCGTTAGCTGTGATATCTCTTGCTGGTCATTTACGTGCGCAACCAAATCCGAAGGAATGGGAAAAAATGTTAAATGCCGACATCTGGGAGATGCACGATAAAGAAAATGGTGGCTCCTAGTGTTCGACCTCATCAACTAGGGGCAATATCTGATGGAGAATGTCGGAAGTTGTTAATAAAACATGCTTTTTGTAATGGCTCCTCAAGTGCATATCCGAACGTGGAAGTAATTTCAACAAAAATCCTTGGAAGATGCAAAGGTCTCCCGTTAGCTGTGATATCTCTTGCTGGTCATTTACGTGCGCAACCAAATCCGAAGGAATGGGAAAAAATGTTAAATGCCGACATCTGGGAGATGCACGATAAAGAAAACATCAAAATTCTTCCATCATTGTGGTTGAGCTACCATTATCTTCCCCCTCACCGGAAGCGTTGTTTTGCTTATTGCTCATTATTTCCTCATGATTATCACTTTGACAAAGAAGAATTAATCATGCTATGGAGGGCAGAAAATCTCTTGGCAATTCAAAAAGGACAAAGACTAGAAGAAGTGGGAGAGGAGTACTTTAACGATCTAGTAGCAAGGTCACTGTTTCGAAGAGTAATGTATTCATGTTATGTTATGCAAGACATGGTGAGTGATTTAGCTAAATTTGTATTGGCAGAATTTTGTTTGAGTTGGGATGATTACAACTCAAAGACATCCAAAAGCACAGCTCGTCACTTGTAATTGAATAAGAATGTAAGTGACATCAAAGAATTTGAGGCTCTATCTCAAGCCAAGTCTTTGCAAACTTTATTCTCTTTCCAATGGGAAGTGAAGTCATCCCTGTTGTCTGCAGTTCAAAGCTTAAGGGTTCTCTCTCTACCATGGTATCCTTAGGTGGATTTGCCTGGTGAAATTGAGAATTTGAAACATCTAAGATATTTGAATTTGTTCAGAAGCCAAATAAAAAGGCTACCTGATACAGTATGTCATTTGCGCAACTTGCAAATACTACTATTGTCATCTTGTCATCAGCTTACTCGATTGCCGAACAAAGTAGGAAGCCTAATCAACTTGCAGCATCTCGATGTTTCACGGACATCTTTGGAGAACATACCAGACGACCTGTATAAGTTGAAAAGTCCGGAATTCTTGTCTAATTTTGTTGTGAGTGAAAATAATGGGTCCAGCATTAACCAGTAAAATGCAGAAGAATTGGAGAAGAGAAAAATGAAATTCTCATTCATCTTTGTTTAGATACAATCTCCTGCTATATATAATGCAGGTCAAGTTCAAGGAGTTTGTTACAGGAATAATTACAAGCTTAACAAACTAACTCACTCTTAACTCTAACTGACTCAGCAATCAAAACTAATTAACTTAATTCTAACTAACTGTAAAACTCTCCCTCAAGATGGACTATGAATATCTTTCACAGCCATCTTGGATAAGTGTGGAAACAAAGAAGCAGAGGATAAAGGCTTGGTAAAGACATCCACAAGCTGGTTCTGAGAACAAACAGGCATAAGTTTGATGAATCCTTCAGTAACTTTATCATGAACAAAATGACAATCAATCTCAATATGCTTAGTTCGCTCATGAAAGGTTGGATTAGAGGCTATGTGCATTGCAACCTGATTATCACAAAAGAGAAGAGCCGGAGTAGGAACAATGATAGAAAAATCTTTCAGTAATTGTCTTAGCCAGACCATCTCACTAGCAGTGGTAGCCATAGCTCGATACTCTGCCTCAGCAAAAGAACTAGAAATGGTTATTTGTTTCTTAGCTTTCCAGGACACTAAAGAATCTCCCAAGAATACATAAAAGCCTGTTACAGACTTTCTAGAATCAGCACAAGAACCCTAATAAGGATTAGAAAAAGCTTTGAGTTGCAAGGAAGAAGAAGAAAGAAAAAAAAAAATCCTTGACCTGGGGTGTTCTTGAGATATCTAAGAAGATGAGTGCAACTTGAAGGTAAGGAACCCGAGGCTGAGCAAGGACTAACTTAATCTATGGACAGCAAATGTAATGTCTGGCCGAGAAAGAGTAAGATACAGAACGCGACCAACAAGAAATCCCTACTGAGAGATGTTAGTGAGAATATCACCATCAGGAGCATTAAGCTTCACTTCGGGATCCATGGGGACATTTGCAGGCTTGCAAGCAAGAAAGCCTGAGTCTTCTAGTAACTATAAGGCATAATGACATTGAGAAAGAACAATGCCCTTTGAAGAATGTGCAATCTCTAGACCAAGGAAATATTTTAAAGTTCCCAAATCTTTGAGCTTAAATTGACTGTGAAGAAGAAAATTTTTCAAAGAATCTATGGCTTGATGGGAAGGGCTAAGAATGATAATATCATTCACGTATACTAGCCCGAGCCTTTAGTAAACAAAGAATAATCAGAATTTGATTGAGTAAAGCCAAAAAGAAGAAGAGAATGAGAGAATTTTGAGTACCACTATCGTGAGGCCTGCTTGAGCCCATAAATAGACTTGTTTAGCCTCCCTCTTGCTGTCATATCCAAGAGGAAGATCCATATATACTTCCTTAAATAGATCCCCATTAAGAAAGGCATTATTCACATCTAATTGAACTAAATGCTAATTCTGACTTGCTGCAAGTGCTAACAACACTTTCACAGCAACTAGCTTTGCAACGGGAGAAAATGTCTCAACAAAGTCTACTCCTTTTCATTGAGTGTAGCCCTTAGCATCTAGTATGCTTTATGACATTCAATAGAGCAATCTGAATTGTACTCGATTTTGTTAATCCATTTACAACCAGTGGAGTGTTTCCCTGGTGGTAAAGCAACAACAGACCAAGTATTGTTGAGTTCCATAGCATCCAACTCAGTCTTTATAGCTGCATGCCACTATGGAAACTTAACCGTTTTATAATAAAATTGTAGCTCAAATTGAGAAGAAACACTTAAGACAAAATGCTTATAAGAAAGGGAAAGAGATCATAAGAAAAATTCTGATAGAGGATATAAAGTCTTGTTCAGAGGATTATCTGCATGAGATGTCAAATTACAGTGAAACGCCCTCAAGTAAGAAGGAGGTTTGACAACTCTTGAAGACCTTCGAAAAGGAACACTGGCTGGTGTAGATGGAAATGTATCCTATGAACTAGGAGATGGGGAAGACTTTGAACATTGACAACTGGTAAGAACCTCAAGGTGAGGCATTGGCAAGACCAAATCAGGAATAGGATCAACTAATGTATCTGTAGGAGTGACTGAGTGAAAAGGAAAGATTTCCTCATGGAACACTACATCTTTGGATATAAAAATCTGTTTTGTCTGAATGTCATACAGCCTTTCATACTAGTAGGATAACCAAGGAAAACACAAACTAGAGGTCAAGGTTGAAACTTTGTGCGATGAGCAAACAAGGTTGAAACAAATGCAAGACAGCCAAATACTTGAAATGATGAATAATCAACATCCTTCTTGTAAAGAACTTCATAAGGAGTCTTGTTGTTAAGCAAGGGGGATGGAGTTCTATTGATTAAAAAGGCTGCAGTAAGTACACAATCAGTCCAGAACTAAATAGGAATCCTTGACTAAAAATTTAGGACATAAGCAACATTCAAAAGATTTTAATGCTTCTTTTCAACCACAAAATTCTATTGCGGTCTGTCCACACGAGAATTGATGTAGAAACCCATTTTCATCAAAAAAGTCAGTAAAGGTCAACTTTTTTGCATTATCTAACCTGAACTGTTTAATCTTCTTACCAAATTGAGTATCAATCAGATTAAGGAACTGGGAATAATAATAGACACCTGTTTGCAAATCTGTGATATATGCAATTAAACGCAAGTATACGTATCGCATCCAAGTAATATATGATGAGAAAGAGTGTCGTACCCACGAGGAAAGTGCTTTTGTATTCAAATGTAATCGTTTTTACAAGAAAATCTACTTAACTAGACAAGTAACTAAATGAATTTCAATTATGGAGAAAGAATAAAATGGTAAACAGAATTTAACAAGAATTAAAATGGAATTTCCAGGTATAAAATTCAGGATTTATATTTGCACAATCAATTGGAAGAAATAAGTTGCAAGTCACTTTCCTTTCACAGTTCTGAAATCGTGCTACAGCTTTGCTATAGCATCATTCTTTCTAGTCAGGATATAGAAAAAATTACGTTTAGCTCTCAGATCCTAAGTCTGCATATTCCTATGTAGATTCAGATTCGAGACAATCAATTAAGAACGTTATCCTTAAAGACCATGTGATGGATGACTATTCCTAGCTTACCCACAGATTTGATTAATTTTTACTCTGAAACTAACCAAACACATGTTATTCAATCTCAGTCAATTCATTAAACGTTTTCCAACATTCACGAATCAGTTGCTAATATCAGATTTCCTTCCAAGATCTAATACCAGATCAAATAGAATAAGCGCAGATTGAACAATAAAAAGAATTATACTAAGCAAAACTGCACAGATATCAAATTCTGTTCAAGTACTCATGACTCACAACTTAGCTAAATTAAGCTTCCATGATTTCAGCCAAAATCGCAAAACGACCTTGATTAAACATCAAAATACTGTTATGCAAAAAGAAAGACTGAAATCAATACAAAACAGAATTAAGCAGTAATGATCTCCCCTTCTCCAAGGTTCGAATCGAGCTGGTACAGCTCCAATGCCTTAAGCGATCTGTGAAGAATGAACCCAGACGAATTCCTTCTTGAGATGTTGAATTCCTCACGATCCGGCTGAAGTTGCTCTCAATTCCACTTTATATTTCTTTTCCGATTTTCCTTTTTGCTCTGTTTTTCTCTCTTCCGATTCTGTTATTTCTCCCTCTTTCTTTTTCTGTTATCTTTTTCCCGTATATCCCCCTTTGTCCTCTTCTTTCAGCTCAGCTTTTATAGTACAAAAAGGGAACATTTAAACCCTACTTGTGACATGTGGATGATCCTCTGGCTGGCCGTGGACGCTGTGGTAATGCTGGGCAATGATGCTGACACTTGGAAGAATGATTGACATCATCAAATTTGGCCAGCGTGGATTAAAATATGTGCACATTCAGCAGACCACGTCAGCCAACGCCTGCTTCAGCCTTGCTGTGGCATTGCTGCGGCAACGTCTAATTTTCAGCATTTCTTCACGCTGCAAGTCCTGCCATTCACCAAAAAACAAAAACCAACCTCCAAAAACATATCACATGTTAAAAGACTTCAAAATGCTCTAACAAAGATTGATTCCCATGTGCTGCTAATAACTTTCATCAATGGCCACTAAAGTTAAAAATTGATAATTCTCATTTATAGTGCCAAGAACCCTGACTTTTGTGATTTTAACTTCCTAAAATGGGCTATCTAAGCATGAAAATGTAACTCCATAACTCGAGAAATTCGAGTTATCACACCCCCAAACTTAAAAGTGCTGCTCGTCCTCGAGCAGTGGCAGAATTATAAAACCAACACACAAGACAAAACAATTTATTAAGCAGATAGCAATGATTACATGTCAATCCAATCCTCACTGATCATCCTGAACATTGTATGAAGAATTACTGCTCATATCACAGATTACACTCAAAACACTTCTTTTCTAAACACGCGGAGGGGGGTTCAGAACTCATTTTAGGTACCCTTAGCTTTTAAGTCATGAACGTGGCCAGCTTAAGGACTTTTCAAGTTGATCCCACGAACTCCTATAACTCTATACAAAGGAGCCCTACCCTCAGTATCAATAGGAAATTTTCTTATTTATTTATTCATTTTTTTTTTTTTTTACACTAAGTTGACTTTTTCTGCTTTTTTACGCGAGCGTCAACATGGGGCTCATGAAGACACCCAGTTACTCAACAGGAAACTCAAACTAAAGTGGGCTTTTACATTCATATTTTAAATTACTGTTTTACGCGACTGTCAACATGGGGCTCATGAAGACATCCGGTTACTAAGCAAAATTAAAACAGCGGAATGCTCTCTTTTTATTTTATTTTGTTTGTTTGTTTTTTTTTTTTTTTTTTGAACAATGCCACAGCTATGCTGTAGCATTGCTGTTGCAACCGGACACTCATGTTCTGACCACTGTTTGACGCGAATGTCAACATGGGGCTCATGAAGACACCCGGTTACTAAGTGGTCTAAACAGTGGAGTATCCTTCTTCACTTGAGGGCTTTTCTAAAATTCAATTCACCATTGTTGCTGGGGGTTTACAGGCTCCTAAACATAGCATTATTAAGGGATCCACAAGATCAACCTTAAATTCCTCAAACTGGCAGCAAGACTTTTCCACTTAGGTTATTCAGGAGAACTTCCAAAACAACCCTCTTTGTGTCCAAACTTTTGAATCAACTTCCAAGAGTAATCAATGACATAATAATATCATACTTCAGCAATGCTAGGGACTTAATTGGAATTGACATTTAATTACCACTGATCTGCTTTTTACCTTAATGCACACGACTTCTTTTTTTTCTTCTTTTTTTTTTTTTTTTATATCATAACTAGGATACTTACTAACAAGATAAAAAAAAAATATAAAAATAAAATACAAAAAGTAAAAAAAAATAATAATAAAAATAAAAAAAATAAAAATCAGACAAAAATTAACAAAACAAACATTTACTAGCTAAGAAAAGTGGTGAAATGGAAAGTGGGCTTACTGATGGGTCAGACGTGGTCTAACCCCAGCCTAGTTGCTGCCTCCACTTGGTCCTTCATCTTGGCTGCGGTATAGGTGCTCGGGAAATGCAGGAAATGAGCAGAATTTCTTGCTGTTCATGCGCAGATTTTTCTGCAAAGCTTGATCTCTTGCATGCATGTAGCGCCACATCTCCTTCTGATCTCTCTTCATTTCCTGCAAGTTCTCCATGATATCGTATTGAACACATTCCACCTGGCTTACCCTCAATTCCAATTGGGCAAGTGAAAAGCTTTCGGTGGGACTTGATTCAGATGAAGGAGCTTCTTCTTCTTCTTGCCCTTGCTCGACTCCTTCACTGCCTTGATCCTGCATTAGCCTGTTAATTGTTCTTAAGAGAATTGGCCCCTTGTTAGGAATCCAGTCATCAAACTCTTGAATCTGCATATTAGCACTTTTACAAAGCCGAGTTATCAAACAAGGAAAAATCAATGCACTTCTATCTCTTTGGGCGCAAGCTAAAATTTCTTCCCTAATTATACTGCCCACATCAATTTTTCTCCCCATTATAATTGAATGCAGAAGAGCCATTCTCTCCCAACTTACTGTTTGCCCATGGGTAGTTGGTTTGAGGGAAAACTTAATGAAATGATACCACACCTTAGCTTTAGGATTTAACCTGCAATGAAGAACTGTTAGAGATCCCTGTGGTGACCTTGTCCATTCGGTTCCAGTTGTTGTTAAGTCGGCCAGCACAGTGTCTAAAGCTTCTCTATCTGCATTTGCTAAAAACTCAGAATGCTCGTCCCCAGATCCTGATAATCCCAAGAACCCATTGATTGCATCCCTTGTAATATCCACCGGTTTCCCTCTAACATGGACTATGTTCTGAAATTTTCCTGTCAAACTCGCATAGAACTCACCCACTAAAGGCATGATAGCCTCATTTGTATGTTCACAAAAGACTTTCCACTTATGGACCTTTATCACAGAACTCACAAACTCGGGCATTTCTGCTGTTTTCAAATGGAAGCCTTTTTTTAGACATAACGACCTATGTGCAAAGCTCTTATTAAATCTTTTCTCTATTTCCTCATTTTCGAATCTCTTAAACTCTTTTTCTCTCTCAGCAACTTTCTTCCCCTTTCTTGCCATACTCTTCACCGGCATTTTTTTTTTTTTATAATGCAATAATGCTCAAATCACTAATCTCCAATGCTACACTTCAATGCACCACCCCCAAACTTAAATCTCACTAACTTCCTAAATTATGCTTTCAAAAGGACTTGTGAGACTAGGTAAGAAAGCACCTTACCTATAACAATGGATGACCCGCGGCCAAGGATTTGGCTTTCTTCCCTTGCTCGACAGTCTTCCGCTCTTGATGTTCGGTGGAGAGCGACTTGCAGCGGCTGACGGCGGCGTGAAAAGGTTCGGTGTACGCTAAAACTTGTGCGGGAGAACTTCGGCAATTGACTCCAAGTCGCTCGGTTTGCTTCGAAAGCCCCTCTTTGTGTCGGCCTTGTTGGAGAAAATGCCGCCAACAAGGTTGGTTGGTGGGTGAACACAACTTGTTGGTTTTGATGTTGGAGAATGGGGAAGGTGAGAATGATTACAAATATGAGAAAGGAGGAGTGTGGAGGTGGAATTTTTAGAGAGAGAAACGGCGAATTTCTAGAGAGAGAACCGGCGGCTTTTATGCATGCATGGAAACTACCCGAAAATGGATAGAAAAGAAAATGAAATGTGATGAGGAATGGTGTGGCTTACTCGGTTTTGACGGCAAGGATGAAAATGGTGGAAATTTCGGCGTGAAATGGAGTTCGGCGTTTTGGTGGGGGCGGCAGATAAAGGAGAGTGAAAGGAGAAAAGTAAATAATAAAGGGGCCCTTATGTAGGGTTTTCGAGGGCCCCCCCCTTTTTTTTTTTAATATTTTTTTTTATTTTTTTTATTTTTTTTTTTAATATTTTTTTAAAATTTTTTTTTTAAAAAAAAATTTTTTTTTTTTTTAATGAAACTGTGCGTTTTGTATCTCCCCTCATCACCCAGACTTACGTTTCACGACACCTTCACTGCAATAATAATGCCACAGCTTTGCTATAGCATTGTTATTGCAGTGTTTCTGAATCACCAAACATGCACTCTGTCTCTGTTTCATCTTCAGTGGCTCCAGTACCCATATACTTGTTCTTCAAATCACCTGCAACAAACACATATTATGAAGAGTCTGAATTACAGTAAAACAAAGAAACTAGAGAGATATGCACTAAATAAAGCAAGACAACTAACTAACTAAAAATAAAATAAAATTGACTAATGCAAGGGTTGCCTCCCTTGAGCGCTTGTTTTTCGATCAACGGCCCGACCATCCCTTATGCTCATGGGTCTTGAAGAATGATTGAAGTCTTCTCCCTGTCCACATTCCCTCCGAAATAATGTTTAAGACGCTGCCCATTCACTGTGAATTTTCTTCCAGAATTTTCTTCCTTTACTTCTACAGCTCCATGTGGGAATACTGTAACAACCTTGAATGGCCCACTCCAGCGTGATTTGAGTTTCCCAGGAAATAGCTTGAGTCTTGAGTTAAAAAAGAGGACCTGCTGCCCTTCCTCAAACTCACGGGGAAGGATTTTACTATCATGCCACCGGTTGGTTTTCTCCTTAAACAATTTGGCATTCTCATAAGCTTGTAGTCTGAACTCGTCAAGCTCATTCAGCTGTAACATTCTCTTTTCTCCAGCCAACTTCAAGTCCAAATTAATCTTAGTAACAGCCCAGTATGCTCTGTGTTCAAGTTCTACTGGCAAGTGGCATGCCTTGCCAAAAACAAGTCTGTATGGTGAGGATCCAAGGGGTGTTTTGTAGGCTGTTCTCAGCGCCCAAAGTGCATCGGTTAGGCGCTGTGACCAATCCTTACGTGATGGCCCTACTACCTTCTCCAGTATCCTCTTTATTTCTCTGTTTGATACTTCCACCTGTCCGTTTGTCTGAGGATGATATGTAGTTGCCACCTTGTGTTTGACTCCATATTTCATTACCACACTATCAAACTGTTTGCTCACAAAATGCGTGCCATTGTCGCTAATGATTGCCCGAGGTGTACCGAATCTAGTGAAGATGTTTCTCTTGAGGAACTTCACCACTGCTTTTGAGTCATTAGTAGGCAATGCCTCAGCCTCCACCTACTTGGATACGTAATCCACTGCTACAAGAATATATGTATTCCCATAGGATGGCACGAACGGTCCCATGAAATCAATTCCCCAAACATCAAAAACCTCAACTTCAAGAATGTTGTTCAAGGGCATTTCATGCCTCCTTGTGATGTTTCCAACCTTTTGACACCTCTCACACTTCATGGCGTAAATGTTGGCATCCTTGAATAATGTGGGCCAGAACAAACCTGATTGCAGGACTTTTGCGGCTGTCCGAGTGCCTCCATAATGACCTCCATATGATGAAGAATGGCAGTGATAGAGAACATCCTCCATTTCCTCTTCAGGAATGCATCTCCTCAACACTTGATCAGCGCATTGCTTAAATAGATATGGTTCATCCCAAAAATAAGAACGAACATCATGCATAAACTTCTTCAATTGCTGCCTAGACAATTCTGGAGGTAACAGCCCACTTACCAAATAATTGACAAAATCAGCGTACCATGGTATAGTCGACTGGGTAACTGTAAATAACTGCTCGTCAGGGAATGTTTCTCTAATGAGCTGGTTTTCTTGTCCTTCACATCCATTGTCCAGTCTTGAAAGGTGATCAGCTACTTGGTTTTCAGCCCCCCTTCGGTCCTTGATCTCTAAATCAAATTCTTGAAGTAGAAGAACCCACCGAATCAACCTCGGTTTTGCATCTTTCTTCTGAATGAGGTATTTAATTGCTGCATGATCAGTGTATACAACTACCTTTGCACCCACGAGATAAGCTCTAAATTTTTCAAAAGCATATACAACTGACAACAATTCTTTCTCAGTCACCGTATAATTCAACTGAGCTCCTGTGAGTGTCCTGCTCGCATAGTAGATGGAATGAAACACTTTGCTCCTGCGTTGGCCCAACACAGCTCCTACCGCCATATCACTTGCATCACACATCACCTCAAAGGGTAATGACCAGTCAGGTGCTACTACAATTGGCGCTGAAATCAGTTTCTTTTTTAACTCTTCGAATGCATGAAGACACTGCTCATCGAACATGAACACCGAATCTTTCTCCAGTAAGCTGCATAATGGCTTGGAGATTTTTGAAAAGTCTCTGATGAATCTTCTGTAGAACCCAGCATGTCCCAAAAAACTTCGGATTCCCTTAACTGTGGTAGGAGGAGGCATCTTTTCTATTGCCTCAATCTTTGCTTTATCCACTTCAATCCCAGCTTTAGAAACTTTGTGCCCTAAGACAATTCCTTCCTTCACCATGAAATGGCACTTCTCCCAATTGAGCACCAAATTAGTTTCTTCACATCTATGGAGAACCTTGGCCAAGTTGCTCAAGCACAAATCAAAAGAATTCCCAAAGACTGAAAAATCGTCCATGAATATCTCAAGGAAGTCCTCAACCATGTCAGAAAAAATGGCCATCATACACCGCTGGAAAGTGGCTGGTGCATTGCATAATCCGAAGGGCATCCTCCTGAACGCGAATGTGCCATACGGACAGGTAAAGGTGGTTTTAGCTTGATCCCCTGGAGCAATAGCAATCTGATTGTATCCTGAATACCCATCAAGAAAGCAATAGTATTCCTTGCCTGCCAATCTGTCTAACATTTGATCGATAAATGGCAAAGGGAAGTGATCCTTCCGAGTAGCTTTGTTGAGCTTTCGGTAGTCCATACATACTCTCCATCCTGTAACAGTTCGAGTGGGAATCAATTCATCATTCTGATTGGTTACTACCGTCATTCCTCCTTTCTTTGGTACGCATTGCACTGGACTCACCCATGAACTGTCTGAAATAGGATATACGATCCCAGCATCCAACCACTTAATGACTTCCTTCTTTACCACCTCCTTCATAATTGGATTGAGTCTTCGTTGCTGCTCAATGGATCCTCTGTAGTCGTCTTCCAACAGGATTTTGTGCATACATAATGAGGGACTGATTCCCTTGATGTCAGCAATGGTCCATCCAATGGCTTTCTTAAATCTTTTTAAAACCTGAAGCAGTTGGTCCTCTTGCTCCTCAGTTAGTGAAGCAGAAACAATGACTGGTAACGTTTCTTTATCTCCCAAATATGCATATCTGAGATGATTTGGCAAAGGCTTCAACTCAAGAGTGGGCGGCTCTTCAGTGGATGGTTTGGGCAGCTTTGTTTCTCGATCTGCTAATCCCAGTGTCTCATACTGTCTTCCCTTTACATTGTTCCTTGCTGGAATTTCCACATTATTCGACTCTTCTTGTCTTGGAAATGACTCAAGATGATCTTCCAAATCTGTCTCAAGGTGGTTCTTCTCTAGCTCCTCAATTACAGCCGACTCAAGGACCTGGATAGTTGAACATTCTTCAAATTCTTCAGGAAACCTCATTGCCTTCAAAACATTAAAAGTGACTTGTTCATCATTCATCCTCATAGTCAATTCACCCTTTTGCACATCTATTAGAGCTCGTCCTGTGGCCAAAAATGGACGCCCAAGAATGATGGGAATCTCACGATCTGCTTCAAAATCAAGGATGATAAAATCTGCTGGGAAGATGAATTTATCGACTTTAACAAGAACATCCTCAATCTTCCCTTCAGGATGAGTCAACGATCTATCTACTAACTGTAAGGTGACTGTAGTTGGCCTTGCTTTACCCACACCCAACTTTCTGAACACCGACATTGGTATCAAATTAATGCTTGCTCCAAGGTCGCAAAGAGCCTTGCCAAAATAATTGTTGCCAATTGTGCATGGAATTGTGAAACTGCCTGGATCCTTCAACTTTGGTGGCAATCTTTTCTGGAAGAAGGCGCTACTTTCTTCAGTGAGAGCAACTGTCTCAAACTCCCCCAATCTTCTCTTTTTAGCTAAGATGTCCTTCATAAACTTTGCATAACTGGGCATTTGTTCTAGAGCTTCCACAAGTGGTATGTTGATGTGAAGTTGCTTCAAAACATCTAGAAACTTCTTAAATTGCTGGTCCTGCTGTTGCTTGTGGAATCGTTGAGGAAAAGGTGGTGGCGGTTTTCTCATTTCTTGCTGCCCGATTCCTTGCTGTGGCATTGCTGTAGCAACGTTCTGATCGGCTTGAACCTGGGTTGGGAGTGTTTCAGCGACTTCTTCTTGTGGCTTATCCTTTTGGATTAAAGTGAGCTCCCCTTTTTTAGCTGTCCCAGTGTCGGGTTCTTCCAGTTTCTTTCCACTCCTCAAAACGATGGCTTTGCATTGTTCCTTGCCTTCTCTTTTTGGGTTTTCGGTATCGCTTGGCAGTGTCCCTTGTGGTCTACTGCTGAGAGCACTTGCTAACTGTCCCATTTGATTCTCCAAGCTCCTCAATGAGGCTGTGTGACTCTGCAACAATGCTGAATGGTCCTGAATACGGGTATCTGTCTTCGCCATGTGTTCCCTCAACAAACTCTCAATTGTTGATAGAGTTGTCTGTGGTGATTCTTGAACTTGCTGCCTCATGGGTTGCTGAAATCCAGGAGGGAATTGAGGTCTGTTTGGCATCGGAACTGATGATGTGCTTACACCTTGACCATAATAATTTGAAGTCGAGCCTGCATGCTGCTTGTGTCCCTGATTGTAATTATTGGGATAAGAGTTGTTATAACGCTGATAATTCCCAACAAAACAAGCTGATTCAGGGTTAGACGGGCACTGTTCAAAAACATGTCCTTCTCCACAATATACACATGAAACAGCTGCCAGTTGTGGCGGTTTTCCTCCTTGTGCCGTGCTCATAGACTTCACCATGTTTGTGAGTGTGGACAGTTGGGCTGAAAGAGCTGTAATCGAGTCTACTTCATATACACCACCTCCCCTTCTTGCGGCATTGGCTCTGTCAGTAGGCCATTGATAATTGTTCTGCGCCATCCTCTCTAGAATTTCATAAGCTTCATTGTATGACTTGGTAAGAATTGCTCCATTAGCTGAGGCATCTACAATGGTTCTAGTTTGCCCATCCAAGCCATTATAAAACGTTTCCATCTGGATCCAATGAGGAATCCCATGATGTGGGCATTTCCTGATAAGCTCCTTAAACCTCTCCCAAGCTTCATATAATGATTCACCTGAGAGCTGCTGAAAGCTAGTGATATCATTTCTTAGTTTCGCACTTTTTGTAGGTGGGAAATACTTCATCAAGAACTTCTCGGCTAGATCATCCCAAGTAAGGATTGAATTTGGTGCGAGTGCATTCAACCAGGCTCGAGCTCGATCCCTCAATGAGTATGGGAATAGCCTGAGTCGCAAAGCATCATCATCTACACCTGGCAGTTTAAAAGAATCACAGACTTCAATGAATAGCCTCAAATGTAGGTGTGGATCTTCTGTCGGCATGCCCGCGAACTGCCCTGCTGATTGAAGCATCTGGAACATAACAGGTTTGAGCTCAAAGTGAGGGGCCTGTATTTCTGGGCGTGCGATACCAGGATTAAGCCCTTCTAACATTGGGACCGCATAGTCTCTGATAGCTCGATCTCTGTTTTCTGCTCGGAGTAGTGCATTTCCAGCGTTGTTGCCCTAGTTCACGGCTGGATTTGCTTGCTGATCGGCCATTTCAGTACCTGCAGCTAAGTTACGTTGCTCCCTTCTTCTTGCACGGAAGGTTCTCTCTATTTCAGGGTCAAAAGCTTCTAATTCACCACTTCCTCGCCTATTCATAAACCAGTATTTCCTTCACCTGCGATCACAGTATTCAAAATCTGTTAAGTAAATTCCTTGTAGAAAATCACAAATTAACAACAAAATCACTTTCCCCGGCAACGGCGCCAAAAACTTGTTTGCAAATCTGTGATATATGCAATTAAACGCAAGTATACGTATCGCATCCAAGTAATATATGATGAGAAAGAGTGTCGTACCCACGAGGAAAGTGCTTTTGTATTCAAATGTAATCGTTTTTACAAGAAAATCTACTTAACTAGACAAGTAACTAAATGAATTTCAATTATGGAGAAAGAATAAAATGGTAAACAGAATTTAACAAGAATTAAAATGGAATTTCCAGGTATAAAATTCAGGATTTATATTTGCACAATCAATTGGAAGAAATAAGTTGCAAGTCACTTTCCTTTCACAGTTCTGAAATCGTGCTACAGCTTTGCTATAGCATCATTCTTTCTAGTCAGGATATAGAAAAAATTACGTTTAGCTCTCAGATCCTAAGTCTGCATATTCCTATGTAGATTCAGATTCGAGACAATCAATTAAGAACGTTATCCTTAAAGACCATGTGATGGATGACTATTCCTAGCTTACCCACAGATTTGATTAATTTTTACTCTGAAACTAACCAAACACATGTTATTCAATCTCAGTCAATTCATTAAACGTTTTCCAACATTCACGAATCAGTTGCTAATATCAGATTCCCTTCCAAGATCTAATACCAGATCAAATAGAATAAGCGCAGATTGAACAATAAAAAGAATTATACTAAGCAAAACTGCACAGATATCAAATTCTGTTAAGTACTCATGACTCACAACTTAGCTAAATTAAGCTTCCATGATTTCAGCCAAAATCGCAAAACGACCTTGATTAAACATCAAAATACTGTTATGCAAAAAGAAAGACTGAAATCAATACAAAACAGAATTAAGCAGTAATGATCTCCCCTTCTCCAAGGTTCGAATCGAGCTGGTACAGCTCCAATGCCTTAAGCGATCTGTGAAGAATGAACCCAGACGAATTCCTTCTTGAGATGTTGAATTCCTCACGATCCGGCTGAAGTTGCTCTCAATTCCACTTTATATTTCTTTTCCGATTTTCCTTTTTGCTCTGTTTTTCTCTCTTCCGATTCTGTTATTTCTCCCTCTTTCTTTTTCTGTTATCTTTTTCCCGTATATCCCCCTTTGTCCTCTTCTTTCAGCTCAGCTTTTATAGTACAAAAAGGGAACATTTAAACCCTACTTGTGACATGTGGATGATCCTCTGGCTGGCCGTGGACGCTGTGGTAATGCTGGGCAATGATGCTGACACTTGGAAGAATGATTGACATCATCAAATTTGGCCAGCGTGGATTAAAATATGTGCACATTCAGCAGACCACGTCAGCCAACGCCTGCTTCAGCCTTGCTGTGGCATTGCTGCGGCAACGTCTAATTTTCAGCATTTCTTCACGCTGCAAGTCCTGCCATTCACCAAAAAACAAAAACCAACCTCCAAAAACATATCACATGTTAAAAGACTTCAAAATGCTCTAACAAAGATTGATTCCCATGTGCTGCTAATAACTTTCATCAATGGCCACTAAAGTTAAAAATTGATAATTCTCATTTATAGTGCCAAGAACCCTGACTTTTGTGATTTTAACTTCCTAAAATGGGCTATCTAAGCATGAAAATGTAACTCCATAACTCGAGAAATTCGAGTTATCAACACCTGAAACTTTTGATTAAGCAGAAAAACCCAAGTGAAATGAGTACAATCATCAACTAATGTTAAAAAGTATTCATGGCAAGAATGACTAGTCACGTTGTTTGGTGGCCTAATGTCACAATGAACCACATCAAATGGAGGCTGAGCCATGTTATTATGAGAAACAAATGACAACTTTCTCTGTTTAGCTAAAGGACAAATATAACATGGTGTAGCTTCATGAAGTTTAGAATTGTCACAATTCAACTAATTCCTAGAAGTATTTAATCTTTTATTAGACAAATGACCAAGTCTGTTATGCCGAACTTGAACAGAAACTTTTTTGACATATACTACTGGTTGTGTGCTCCAGAATCCAGCATCCTTATTGCTTGTATCAAGAACATAAACATCATCCAGCTTGTTACCCCTACCAATCATCTTCTTGCTACTTAGTTCCTGAATCGTGAAGTAATCAGGAAAGAAACCAACTGTAAGCTGTGATGCAGTTGTAAGAGCACTAACAGAGGGCAAGTTAAACTTGAATTGTGGAACAAACAAAACATCCTTAAGAATCAAGTTTGAACTGAGCTTGACATCACCAGTAAAATTGACAGGATTGCACAATTGATTTGGCAAGATGACTGTAAAATGTTGAACTGGTCTCATAGACACAAAAGCAATAACAATCAAACAAATATGTTGAGAAGCACCTAAATTCACTATCAAAAAATACGAATTAGATATAACCGAGTTCATTGTGATAGAAATACATGTACCTGTGGTGTAAATGGTGGAAGGAGCATCTATTTATTCACTTGCACGAGCAATTGAAGAGAGTTGATTGGAAAGCATTGTCATCAAACGTTGACACTGAGCACTGTTAAGATTCTGAAAGAAATTCCCAATGTCTCCATTATCTATGTCATTCTTGTCACAAAGAGTGGACTGGTTGGAGATTTGATTCATGACAACATTTTGACTATTGTTGGACCGATGAATCTACTTTTGCCTGAACCCAGGAGAATAGCTGTGAATCTTGTAGCATTTCTCTATAATGTGCCCATGATAATTGCAGTGAGTGCAAAAATGTCTGTCTTTCTTTTGATCTCTGTAGCTTCCATTTGTTGAATTGTTGAGACCATTATTCTTGACAGCAAAAGTCATGTTGTTGAAGAATTCAGTGCTTAAGGCTAGTTAAGAACCAACTTTTCTCTGATGTTCATCTTGAGAAATCAGAGAAAAGACTATGTTTATGGGTGGAAGAGGATCCATTAGCAACAATTGACCCACCCCTAACTTAAGCAAATGACTCATTCAGACCCATGAGAGAGGACATAATGTACTCCATTTGATAATAAGAGTTAAGTTCCTTGACTCCCCCCACACATACACTTTCCACAAGTACAACTAGGTTTGTAATTGCTCAACTCTTTCCAAAGAGCTATCAGTTTGGTGAAATACACACTAACCAAATTTTGATCCTGATTCAAATTAATCAATTTATGACACAACTGAAAAATCCTAGGACCATTACTTTGTTGAAACCGATCCTTAAGATCAAGCCAAATCTCAGTAGCAGACTTTAAAAATATGATGCTAGCAGAAATTTCCTCAGAAACAGAGTTCAAAATCCATGAAATCACGACATTGTTGTTTCTGATCCATGAATTGAGGAGATTCAAATGGTTACCTTCTGGTTTCTTGATGAAGCCATCAATGAAGCCTAGCTTGTTCTTCACAGAAAGCGCGATCAAGATAGCTCGGTTGCAAGAGGCGTAGTTATCTACAGTTAATGGCTGTGAAACCAGAACTAATCCAAGACTATCTGAATGATGAAGGAAATACGGATTTAGAGGATCATTAATGGCGGATTTATCATTTGATGAAATTGAAGCACCTGAACCTGGAGTTTTCATGGAGATTGAAGATGAAAATCGAACCAAGATGAGGATCCATCCAGAGAACTGATCAAATCGAGTAAGAAGAGATGAAGAAAATCAAGAAAACCGACGAGAGGACGAATTCTGCTTTGATACCATATTGCGATGAAAATGCCGAAGAATTGGAGAAGAAAAAAATAAAATTCTCATTCATCTAGGTTTAGATACAATCTCTTACTATATATAATGCAGGTTAACAAACTTAACAAACTAACTAGCTCTAACTCTAACTAGCTCAGGAATCAAAACTAATTAACTAAATTCTAACTGACTGTAAAAACCAGTTACAAAAGCTTCTTCATCCACACAGAACAATTAGTATTTCAGGACTAGAGAATATTGTTAGTGCTGCAGATATTGCAGAGACTATTTTTTGAAGGATTTGAAGTTTGTCATGGAGTTGATTTTGAGTGGTTACAGTGAGAACAGTGATTTAGAATTGGAAAGAGTAGCACTTGAGAGGCTACTACCTCACACGGATTTGGGAATTCTAAAAGTCCAAGGTTACAGAGGTACAAGATTTGCTGATTGGCTAGCAGACAATTCATTTTCCAGTGTCACCATTATCTCTTGAAGAACTCAAAATCAGCGGCTTTGATGAGTTGGAAAGGGTAGGTAATGAGTTTTTTTTTTTTTTTCTAGTAGCACCTCTTCCACGATTGAGCTATTCAGATCCTTGAAAACATTGTAGTAGTAGGAGTTCTTCCATTCTTGACACATCTTAACATCCGGAATTGTGAACAACTTGTGAGTTGGCTATCAGGGGCGCCACAACAACAGACAGATGCCCCATTTCCATCTCTTAAGACTACACATCTAGAATGTTGTCCAAGACTAGAGTCATTTTTAGCATGGGGATCCTTCTCAAGATTACAATCTATCCACATTTGGGGTTGTGAAAAGCTCTTTGGACACAGCAGGAACTGGGATCTGCATAGATTCACTTGTCTCACATAATTGGAACTTGTGGGGATTTTTTTATCCCTCTGTTCTTATTTTTTCGACCTCTTTTATTATTATTTTTTAATTTATTTTTCTCCTTTGACGGGTTTACTCTCCTTTCTTGCCAGAGCCCATTTGGTAGCGACTCTTATGAAAGTTCTCACGTGCTTCATACAAAACTAGATGGTAGAGAGAAAACTGTATAAAACTCAACATATCAAGGTGACCTCGTAGTCACCACAACATTTTAATCGTACCATCCTCCCCTTTCGCTTTATTAGTACATCTCTTTTTCAATGAACCAAACCTCCAACTTTTCAGGTTAATTTTGAGGGGAGACCAGAACTTTTCAAATGGTGTGTATGAGTTTTAAATGATGATACTAATCTTAAAATATCAGGATGCTGGCCATCAAAATTGAGTAAAAAAAGTTTCATGTTTGGGCTATTATTTTGTTTCTAACTAGAAAACAATCTTATCTTTTATTGGTAAAATATGTTAAATTCACTGTCTGTTTCTATATTGCTTTTCGTGTGTTAGCCATTGAACATAAAAAAAATATGAGATCAAAAGCTTCATCTATTCTTCGTTTTCTTGATTTGTTCAGGTTGTTAATGTTAGAATCACTGGAAATCAATGATTGAGAGAAAAATGAAGATCATTGGGAATCAGTGAATGAGAGGGATTTGGGGATCTGATGAGATTGATATCAATGTAATTAAGGAAAGTTTTCTTGTATATATTTGTGTAAATGTATTGTAAAAATATACATGAATGAAAATATTAAAAACTTGGGTTGGTATCAGAGCCACAATATTGAGCCACCGAAGGAAAACTCCGACCACAAAAAAAAAAAAAAAAAATCGTTACTCCTGTCAACATATATCCAACATTCCGTTGGTATCCAACATATATCACAAAGTTGGTATCATATATCCAACCTTCCGTTCCTCCTGTCATCATTCCGATATTCCCACATATATATATATAAAAAAGAAAGAAAAAACTTTCAGACCATTCGGTGGCGGTGATTGCAATCCATCGTGTTATTGATTCAGTGGCAGCGACGAACAACCAGCTCTGTGACTCAGATCATCAGACGCCGTCGCCCAGACCCTTAGACGCCGTCTCCAACGAACCACCCGCACCGATCTCTGAATTCAAGCTCAAGACGAACCGCTGCTCACGCCGATCTCCGAATTCAAGCTCAAGACGAACTGCTGCTTGCGCCGATCTCAGTGCCGATCTCCAGATTCAGGCTCAAGACGAATCTCTACTTGAATAGGAAGTGACCGCCATTTCTGAAATCGGAACACCAAAACCAGAACGCCGCCGAAGGAGGAAAACTCGCAGAAGATTTCATTCGCACATTCGGAGATTGACGATTCCAAGTCAGTGACCGTAATTTACGAAGAGCGAGAGAAAGAGAAAGAGAAAATTATTGTTTGTTGTTTGTCTGTTTTTTTTCTTTTGCGTAAAAAAAAGAAAAAAAAAACAAAACAAAAAAATATATATTAAAAAAAACTGAAAAAAAGAAAAATATATATATACATCAAAATTTAAAAAAAAAATGACAACCGAAAAATCAATTCCTGTTATTATTCAATCCGAAAATGTATTTAATGCAGGAATAACTCTTACTGAATCGAATTATGATGTTTGGTCCCAACTGATGGAGATGCACCTTACAGAACGAGAAAAACTCTCTTTTATCCGTGGCAAAACAAAGCCACCTGCAGAAACAGAAGAAGGATACGAGAAGTGATATGCTGACAATCAAAAATTCAAACGATGGCTATTGATGTCCATGACACCTGAGATCATGAAGCGATATTAGTGCTTATCAACTGCCTATGAAATTTGGAGTGCTGTCGCAAAGGCCTTTTATGACGGAAGCGATGAACTACAAGTTTTCACTCTGAATCAGAAGGCGTTTACCGCCAAACAAAGTGGTAAACCTCTATCTGAATATTATGGAGAATTAACTGAAGTTTTTCGTGAATTAGATCATCGTGATAAAGTTGTCATGAAAGATCCTGAAAATGTTGCTGCATATCGAGGAGCTATTGATCGACTTCGAGTCCATATTTTCCTTGCTGAATTAGATGGTGTTTTTGAGCAAGTTCGGGGAGAGACACTACGCAAAGATCCTATTCCAGACTTGGAAGAATGCTATGCACTTGTTCGACGAGAAGCGGTACGTCAAGCTACTTTAAAAGGAGACCTAAACAACCCCGATGTCTCCGCTATGGTAGCAAAACAAAGGCCACTATAAAAATGACAAGACCGATCTACAAACAATCATCCAGGTGTGGATAAATCAAATCTTAAATATTCTCATTGTAACAAAACAGGTCACACCAAGAGCCGTTGCTTCGAACTAGTAGGATATCCTGAGTGGTGGGACCATAATCGCGAGCAACATAAGAAGGACTCAAAGACGACCCCCACAGTAGCTGTTTTTGAGAACAAGATGGAGGAAAAGGAGGTCGAAACAACTACTGCGCTCATTGCCACATCGAATCATGGTAAGGTTTTTGATATTTCTGCACCTATTAGAAATAGCGAGTGGATAATTGATTCTAATACAACTGATCATATGACTTTTGATTCAAGACAAGTCTCATCCCTTAAACCAACCTCACAAAAATTTATCTCAACAGCTAATGGCAATTCAACTCCGATCATCGGGGGGGATCCTCAATCCTTACTGATACTTTAAAATTGGATTCTGTTTTGGTGGTTCCATCCTTAGATTATAATCTTTTGTCGGTCTCCCAAATTACTAATGTTTTATCTTGTGTTGTTATTTTCTGGCATGATCACTGTGTTTTCAAGGACATTCAAACGAAACGAACAATTGGTTATGGTGCTAAGCAAGGGAAGCTGTATTACCTAGACATGCAATCAACAGATTCAAATAAACTAAAGCAGGCACTGATAGCAGATGAGTCTCAGGGGGAGAGGAAGAGATCAGAGATTTGGTTGCAATATCGACGATTGGGACATACATCATTTGGTTATTTAAAGAAGTTGCTTCCTAGTTTGTTTGAAAAATGTGATATTTCTAGTTTTCATTGTGAAGTATGTGAACTTGCTAAAAGCCATCATGCTTCATTCCCTTTGACTTTGAATAAAAGCCCACTCCCTTTTATGGTTGTTCATTCTGATGTTTGGGACCATCCAAAGTCCCAACCCTAAGTGGATATCGGTGGTTCGTTACTTTCATTGATGATTGCAGTAGAATGACTTGGCTTTGTTTGATGAAATCTAAAGATGAAGTAAACTTGTTGTTTCAAAAATTTCATACAACGATCGTGATGTCAAGATTCTGGTTCTTCATAGCGACAACGGTGGAGAATATCAGAGCACTAGTCTGCAGCAGTATTTGGAGGGGCATGGAATCGTGCATCAAACAACTTGTTCCCATACTCCCCAACAGAACGGTGTGGCTGAACGAAAGAATCGACATTTGCTAGAAGTTGTTCGAGCATCATTGATAGCAGCACATATGCCCATATCCTACTTAGGAGAAGCTATTACCACTGCTGCCTACTTAATCAACTGAGTACCCTCCAGCTCAATTGGTTTTCGAACCCCACTCCAAGCACTGACCGATGGTGTTGTTGCTCCACCTGTCTCAGATTTGCCTCCACGTGTGTTCGGTTGTGTAGCATTTGTACATTTACATAAACACCAACGAAACAAATTAGCTCCTCGGGCACTACGATGCGTATTTGTTGGATATGCTACACATCAAAAAGGATATCAATGTTATCATCCTCCGACTCACCGAATATTTGTAACAATGGATGTAGTATTCCATGAAGATACAATGTATTTCTCTTCAAAGTCCGAACTTCAGGGGGAGTATTACCAAGAAATTCAAACTCTTGATTATGACTACCGGGTTTCTGAGGAAGAGGATCCTATCTCAGGAAACTAGGAAATTGGCAGAGAAGAAGTAGTACATCATGAGGTGAGAGATCTGCATCCAAACAAGCCAATAGAAGACGAGGAGGAAATTGCTCAAGCGCCACCAACACCTGAAAGGCTAGAGTCTGAAGCTGAAATTGCTAATACACCATACCAATCTTCGTCAAGTGAAAATGTCCTTGAACCAGTGAGGAAACAGTTACCACATCGTCACACTAGAGGTATACCGAAACTTACATATGAGCCTGATCTTACTAGTAAAGCTAGGTATCCTATGAGTAACTATATGTCTGAACATCGGTTGTCTGAATCAATAAGTCATTTGTGAATCAATTATCTTCTGTAGCTATTCCTAACAGTGTGCAGGAAGCCTTATCTGATCTACGGTGGAAAGCAGCCATAAATGAAGAGATGAGATCCTTGCAGAAGAACGAGACATGGGAGGTCGTGGACTTACCACCAGGAAAGAAGTCAGTTGGGTGCCGATAGATCTATACAGTCAAGTACAAGGCAGATGGAAGCATAGAACGATTTAAGGCACGACTTGTGGCCAAAAGATATGCACAGACCATGGGATAGACTACACAGAGACATTTGCACCGGTAGCCAAGATCAACACAGTACGTGTGTTATTATCTTTAGCTGCAAACCTTGATTGGCCATTGCAACAGTTCGACGTGAAGAATGCCTTTCTACACGGTGAACTGACAGAAGAAGTATACATGGACCTTCCACCAGGGTGTATGGCAACGGAGCAACAATGTCACAAGGTGTGCAGATTGAAGAAGTCCTTGTACGGGTTAAAACAGTCTCCTAGAGCTTGGTTTGGAAGATTCACTAAAGCAATGAAAGCCTTTGGCTATAGTCAAAGCAACTTAGATCACACACTTTTTCTGAAGAAATAACAGGGTAAGATTACAACCCTTAGGTGACAGGGAATGATTTTGAGGAAAGGAAAGCTCTACAGGAATACCTGTCCAGAGAATTCGAAGATCTAGGTCCTCTGAAATACTTTCTTGGGATAGAAGTTTCTCGATCAAAAATGGGAATTTTTCTGTCTCAAAGAAAGTATACATTAGATCTTTTACATGAAACTGGAATGTCGAGATGTCAACCTATTGATACCCCAATGGAAGAAGGGCTAAAGTTGCAACTAGAACCAAATCAGACACCTATTGAAAAAGGGAGATATCAGCGACTTGTGGGAAGGCTCATGTATTTAGCTCACACAAGGCCTGATCTTGCTTATGCAATAAATGTGGTTAGTCAGTATATGCACAATCCTGGAGAGCAACATATGAACGCTGTCATGCGCATTCTCAGATATCTGAAAGGTGCCTCAGGGAGAGGAATTCTATTCAAGAAGAACTCAAAATGCGAAAGCATAGATACATACACTGATGCTGACTGGGCAGGTTCTGTTGATGACAGGAGGTCTACCTCAGGATACTTTACTTTTGTAGGGGGTAACCTTGTAACATGGAGAAGTAAAAAACAGACTGTTGTTGCCCATTCGAGTGCTGAAGCTGAATTTAGAAGTATGGCACTTGGCCTTTGTGAGGCGTTATGGCTAAAACTTCTTCTACATGATTTAGGTTACCCACTAAGAGAACCGATTCGATTATTTTGTGACAATAAAGCAGCTTGTGACATCGCTCATAATCCAGTACAACATGACCGTACAAAGCATGTTGAAGTGGACAGATTCTTTATCAAGGAAAAACTGGATAACAAGGTAGTGGAGTTACCCAAGATTCAAACAGAAAATCAGTTAGTCGACATTCTAACCAAAGCCGTCTCAAGACAGGTATTCTCCAGATTCTTAGACAAGTTGGGCATGTGTGATATCTATGCACCAACTTGAAGGGGAGTGTTAGAATCACTGGAAATCAGTGATTGAGAGAAAAATGAGGATCATTGGGAATCAGTGAATGAGAGGGATTTGGGGATCTGATGAGATTGATATCAATGTAATTAAGGAAAGTTTTCCTGTATATATTTGTGTAAATGTATTGTAAAAATATACATGAATGAAAATATTAAAAACTTGAGTGTTAATTCAGTAGTTATGAATCACAGTCCAATTCCAGAATTGTGTTGTCCATGATCTCTCTCTCTCTCTCTCTCTGGGCTGCTGCTATGGAGTTCTTCTAAATTCTCTTATTTCCTGCTTTGAGGTTGCACTTTTTAGATACAACTTTCAAGAGAATGCATTTGTTGTAATTAAGTCAGAAATTCTTACATAACTTTTGGTATGTGTCACAAAATACAATTTCCAGTCAAGCAGGAAAGCTATAGAGAAAGAACAAGAAACAAAACGCTTTTGCAGTCATCTTGACGAGTCTTTCTCGAGCCAGGCTACCGTACATAATCGACAAGAACGGGTAAGAATCATCCTAAACGTTGTTTCAGTCATCTTTAGTTGAATAATTATTTAATTCAAAAGGGGATATAATTGAAGTAATCAGGAACTACTACATATTTACCTTTTGTTGTTATAGAGGCAAAGAGATGGGACAAATAAGAAGAGTTAGGCCACACAAAATGCTGCTCTTTTTCCTTCTCTCTCTCTCTCTCTCACTCTCTCGCTTTGATATCAGCACTACTAATCTTCAGCTTGATATCAAATACAGACTGATTTAGCTTCAAAGCTGCATGACGGAGTTGAGTACCTGAAGCTTCAATGCTGCTGAGGCACCTTTGTTTGACTCATGATTTGTTTAAAATGGAATATTGGAGTCCAGTGATAAGTGACCAAGTCATGAATTTTGGTCAGAGGGGGCTGTGAACTACCACAAATATTTAACCAAAAGCTGAGCTCGGCTATGTCTACTCCAATGATATTATGGAAACCATCTGGTGTTCAGATTTTCTGTGTTGATTTTTGGGATCTCATATGGGGTTACTAGAATGAACTTTGTAATCTAAGGGCAATTATGCAATATTCTATGAATTTTGTTAGCCATTAATACAATTTCATAATTGCAAATTAAATTACATGTTTTTCCTCTGAATCATTGTAATTCTGGCTAAGTGAGTTTTCAAGAGGGTGTATTGGGATCAAGGGAATGGAGCGAGAACTTGTAAAAGAGTTCGATCATGCGCGTGGAGTCCCAGGGATGTAGGCAACTTTTGTCTAAGCCCCGTTAACAATCGTTGTTGTTCTTGGATACTTGTGGTGTTTGTTGTTTCTGGTTATTGTCCTGCGAACTACTGTGTTTGCATACTTGAAATTTTAACAAATTAAGTCTTCTAGTGTCTATCAAATGGACAAAATTATTCTTTATGCTAATGTTTTGAAGTTTGGGGAAAATGTATGCTCTTTTGAAATGTTTGGGGGGCAAGTTAAAAAGATTACTAAAATTGGGGAGAGGTTTATAAAATTTGTCCTAATCAAAATAGCATAGTCTGTACATTTTTTTTTTTTAAATATTCCATATACCAGAAATTCAACCAAATTTACGATGTTCATGATATCGATGTGCTTGACATTTTAACCAACAATATCCTCCATGATGTCACGTTAGTCTCTGTAATCCATATTTGAAGCATACACCAGTTACTAGGGACAAAATCTTATGTCTTCTATCACATTTGTTCCTCTTTTTTTTTTTTTTTTTTTTTTTTGCTTTTTTTTTTTTTTTTGTTTATTGTTTATTGTTTTTTTTTATTTGTCGGCAAGTAGAATCAGGATTTGTCTGTAGGTCAAGAAGGGTATGTTTTTCAAAATCTAAATAAATACGGGGGGGGTGGGGTGGGGGGGGGGGGGGGTAACCCACAGCTTTGTTATAACAGAACTCTTTTGAGCACATCGGCATAAAGAAGAAATGTTACATATACATACTAGATTTTTGTTTTTTTTTTTTGTGTTTTTTAGAAAAAGTTTAAGTCGCTTCCAGAATTCGACCAAAGAGTTCATATCAAAATCCATTGTTCCACACCTGCTGAGTTAACTCCAACAGGATTACATATATATATCTATATAACCAAGAGATAATAAAGAAAACATAGAAATTAACCTGTTTCAAACGATATCAAAAGAGCATATTATACATTTCATAAATAAATGATACAACATTGATAAGCATCCCATTTCATGTCCTTAAAACTAACTAATTTTTGTTTCATATAGACAATGAAACAGCTAACTTTAGAAAATTTAGAAGATCTTTCTCATTATACAAAAGAGACTTTTGCATTTTGTCCTTTTCTATGCTTCCTCTATTTCCTGATGAATAAACTCCTGAACCTCCCTCTTTCCAACTTCTCAAGCAGCTTCTTCGCCCCCGGGATTTCCATCTCGGTAAGTTTCTTGAGATACCCGATCGCCCCGTAAGAGATCATCATCTTCTTGCACTTCTTGCTCGACGAAAGCGACGAGAGGCAAAACACTGCATACTTCTTCGCCGTGTTCTGTGGACTAGGGCCAAGCAACTGAACCAGATTAGGCACACTCTTGTCGTCCTTCTTCACTTCTCTGCAGTTCTGTGAAAGGGTCACCAAGCTAGATATTGCCTGCGCGGCGACCTCTCTAATGTTGTTCGACTTGGCCTCGAGCATCTTGATGAGCAGGGGAATGCACCCCGCTTCGCCCACCATCTTCTTTGTCTCTGCTGAGGTGCAAACTCGGCAGATTGCCGATGCAGCAGCCTGCTGCGCACCAAGTGATCCGGACCTAAGAACGTGAACCAAACGTGGTAGGAAGCCAAGGGAAACCAAAACCTCTATAGAAACCGACCCAACCAAATTCCTCAGCGCACCAACAGCAGATTCTTGAGGCAATGGACCATCGAGATATGCCAATAGGCTGCACATTCCGCCTTCTTGGATGACGGACCTTCTTAGGTCGTCGTTGCTGGCGGTAAGATTCTGCAAGCACTCGGCTGCGTACTCTTTGGACCCCAACAAAATCCCGCAATCAAGGAGATTGATCATAACCCTTATGATCCCTTCTTCAGCTAAAGTTTGTCGAACCTCGGGTACAGCAGAAATGTTCTTCAAAGTGCAAGCGGAAGCAGCCTGAGAGACGGAGTCACCCGTTCGACATATCTCAATCAAGGGACGAACACCACCATGGCCAACGATTTCACGAGCTGTCTCACCCGACATCGACAGCCTCTGAAGTGAAATCGTGGCCTTCTCTTTCCCAACCGCACTTCCCGACTCCACCAGCCTAATTAAAGCAGAAAGAACACCTTCAGACACAAGCCAATTCTCGCAGCTCCCCGATTCTGCAAGCGAGCAGATTACAGTCACAGTCTTCTCCCGTATACGAGGAGAAGTTGCGGTAAGCAATTGAACAAGAGCAGCAATATTGATACGTCCTAAAACCGCCAACACGTTCTTCTCATCCTCTTTCATCACCTCAACAAGACTATCAAGAGCTTTATGTTTCGCCTCCAAGTGCCCGATCTGAAGCCTAGCAAGCAGTTCCCTTATGTTGCTATGAGCTAAAACCGCAGGTTCCGTCGAACAACCAGAAACAGATAACGGCAAAGTGGCCTCCCCGAGCACCCCGGTCTTGATCAGAAGCCCGCAATCTCGCAAATTCAAATCAAGTTTCCCCGAAAGAGCGTCCAGATCACTCTGCATCCTAAGCTTACCTTCATACCTCTCCTCAACGCAAAGCTCCGCCAATTCAATCGACTCTTTCAACGCCTTCGAAACCGCCTGCAACTGCTCCTTGCAAAGAGTGTTCTTGGCGAAGCAAGGATGGCTCGACAAGTCAGATAACCGCGACGGGATCTGCTCCAACTTCGTGATGATCGTCTTCCATCGACCGGGGAACCCCTTCACCTCTTTAGCCTTGGACAATGCCAATGGAATAAGCTCTTGTGCACGTGATAACCAATCTTCAGCCGACAAGGTGTCAACTGAAACCTCGTTTCTGCTATCTTCCACCATGGTTTTCGACGTCGGTTTTCACCGAAATTGGTTAGCTACACCAAACTGAAACCAGAACACAAAACCAGACCTTTCCTAAGAAGGATGTTTTGTGTTATAAAAAGAATGGAAGGCAAGTTGGAGTAGTTGCAATTATAAACCTTATAATAATTCAAAAAAATAAGGATGGAATTTAATATGTTAATATAAGATAAGAAGAATTAAAAATGAAAAAAAATAAAAAAGGACGCATCAAGAGCTTCGAGAATCTAGTACAAAACACACAAGGGTTAATTGCTGAAAAACAAGAACAGACCAACAAGAACTAAGTACCTAAAACATGACCCACCTTAGCCCTTTCTTAATCATGTGACTTTTTTGCAAGTGATCATTTAATGCCTAATGAAAATTGCACGGAAAAAATAAACAAATATTTATATAATGATGTGAAAGTATAATTATGGTGGCTTAGGATATAAAATGGTTGTGAGGATGAAAAAAGCTACTTTTTACGGCTAAATAAGTGCTCCACCAATTAAGAACTCGTCGGCCATACTTATGATATACCTGAAATACCCTTCAAAACACATATTGTTAACAACAATTTTCTTGATCAACTTGTATATTCTAGATCTTGATCAGGATCCAATGGTTAAGATTACTTGAGAGAGACTAATCTTTAATCTGGTTAGAGGAGAGAGACTTTCCGTTGAAGAGAAGATGGGAGGACTTAGAAGTCTGTCTACAGTTGTATAAAAATAGGGTGTACTCAAAATTTTACCCAAGATGGACCCCGACCCCACTATTAATTTTCTCGAGAAAATTCAAAAGCAATAAACAATGTATAGAAAAAAAAAATACCTCAAAATTTTGATCCTAATTTGACTGTCACTCAACACCCATCGTTAACACCCTTCCGACGTTGACCTCTCCATAGTCTTCTCTCTCCCTCTTCTCTGAAACCAAAAAAAAAAAAAACCCAGTTAAGAACCTTTGATAAGAATGAATAAAAACGACTAAAGGGGAATAACTAAAAGTAAAGAAAATAACTTTATTTATATTCTGAAACAGAATGATAAAAGGAAAACAAATATATATATTGTGTGTGTGTTTGTTAAGCAAGCACCAAACTTTACGACTCAGATACCAGAAAACTTGTCCTTTTACTCTGTGAAAAGCAACCTTGTAATAGCTTGATCTTCAAACCTCTCTCTCTCTCTCTCTCTCTCTCTATCTCTACTATGAACGTGAACTTGCAAAACAACTCACAAATGGTTCCAAGATCTGCAATTTTTCTAAGAATCAGAGAATGACCAGAAGCTATATAGTTTTCCTGAGACGAAAACAGACACAAACAAAGTGAAACAAAAAAAATGGAAGAAGAAGAAGAAGAGGAATCTTCAATCGAGCTTGTAAAAAGGAGAAACCCAGTTGAGGCATTCGAACTCCAACATAAAAACAGAAACAGACAGAGCAGCAACCACAGATGGAGACAATCACATTTGTATTTCAAAAAACTTCAAAATCTCTCTCTCTCTCTCTTTCCCCTCTCTCTTTCTCTCTCTAAATCGAAGAAATTGTCAGTCTCCTTCCCCTGTCTCTTTAGATTCTCTGTTAAAAAAAAAAATTTTATATTACTGTTTTGACCCTTACAGCCAAGACTAGAAGAAGAAATACATTTTATATAAGGTTAAATTTATAATTTCACATTTTATTAATTTTATTTTATGTTTTATAATTATATTTTTTTAATTTAATATTAATTATTTATATGAATTTATAAAAATACCTTTTATACTTATATAGAAAATTACATCTCATAAAAGAAATTATAGGAAAAAAGAGCTTATGTTTTGGACAAAAAGTGTTAAAGGTAACATGTTTAAGGATCGAACGGCTGAGCTGAGGAGTGTGTGCAGAAGATCCGACCGTTAAAATATTTGAATCTGCCTTCCTTGAATTTTTTTTTTTATTTTTTAAGTTTCGAAGTGCTGACCGGGGATGCTTGTACCACGTGGCAAGTGGAGACGGGTTGCCAGTTGCAAAGGAAGTGTCAGCTTCAACGGTCTAAAATTGTCCCACGTGTGATAGCGACTGATTACTGGAAAAGTTAATCGCTGCTTTATATTACGTTTATGCCCCTGATCTTGCTCTGAAATTTCAAATTTGCCCTTCTTGTGTTTTTTTTTGGTCCATCATCTCATCCCATATCCCTTCCATGTGGGATTTTTTTTTTTTTTTATACGCTCTTTTTTGAATTGGAGACGGCAGGAGTTCTTATTATTTTATTTTTGAGAATCTTTAATTTGAAAAATTGGATTAAATAATTTAATATTTATAATTAATTACCACCATCTTTTGGCATCCTAATTTCAAATATTTTGATAAAATATTCGAAGATTCCAACATTGATTATGTGGGGTTGGGATATATATCAAATACTTCATATATTTTAAGCAATGAATGATTTTGCGCACAACGGCTCATGCACATTTTAAGAGATTATTTTCATTTATTGGGTCCTTTATTTTATTGCAATTTTCCTAACATGGTTTTCAAATGTGATTTAAATATGAAAAGAACCACTTTATTGTATTCTATGAAATTTGGTACGGTTCATGCAAGCATTTTTCGAACCTCATATGATGGCATCTGAATTAAGTGTTTGTTTATACCACGAATTTGAATTAGAAAATTTAGATTAAATTTAGGATGAGTTGAATTATGAAATGAATTTTATATTTGGTATTTTGAGTTAAAAAATTTTATATTAACTTGAAATATTTTGATGATAAAAGTTGAATAAACTTGTATTAAAAATTATGTTTTTCTTTATTTTTTCACATGATTAGTATAATATTTTTTTTTATAAAAGAAGATTTGTGAATAATATTTTTAAATCTAAAATATTGTGTAAGTTATTAACTCAAAAACTTGAAATAGACTAATAAATTAAATACAAGATTAAGTTCAAATTTAATTTTTTAGATTCAAATCTGTTATCTAAGGGTTCGTTTGGTGAACGCATTACATTTGCATTGCGTTTGAATGCGATGCATTGAATGCAATTTGTATTTGGAGGAAAAGCATTAGCATTGCATTTGAATGCAATGTGTGTTTGGGGGAAAAATATAAGAATTATATTTTAATAATAAATATGTGATGTGATAGATAAAAGTAGAAAGAAAAAAAGGAGAGAGAGGAAATATATGATGTAATTAATAAAAATAATAGAAAAAGTGAAATAATAAATAATGATTGTGTTAGATTTAAAATGTGATGTGATTGGTATTTGAATGAAATGTTTTTGTATTTAGGGAAAAATTACATTGCATTTAAATGCAATACTAAAAAAATACTAGTACCAAACGTGTACTAAATGACATTTAATAAGGAGATGTTTTTAAATTCAAACTTCTATATTTTTTATTGTTTGGGTAAAAATTCAACCTTCTAATTTAATGAAAGGAAATCATTACGCTTGAAAATCATCATGCAACACTGTTTTTTTTTTTTTTAACATTACAGTGCCGATCATAACAGAAGGAGGCAGAAAAAGTACAAGTACATCAAAATAATAAGAGCCATGATTTTGTAATATTCTGGTACACCTAGCTTTTTTTTTTTTTTTTGGAAAATGTACACCTATGCTTTTGATTATTGCGATATGATTAAAAAAAAAATATACATCACATATTCTTTTCTCTTATTTTCAAATCTTTGTTAGTTACCCGGTCTCGATCAATGTTCAAGGGTTGAAACTTGTGCTTCCATTGCTCGGTTCAAATTGAGTATAGACATAGCTAACAACTCAAACGCACTAGCATATAAAAACAAAGATGAAAGACAAGTGCACTTTTTTTCACTCTTTAATTTACATTATTCATCTACATGGTTAGTATAACGTAAAAATATGTGGTTAAGGAGCGTTTGAGTTGAGACTCGTTAAAAAAAAAAAAGGTCTTTTTTTACATTATCTCTTGATTTTATCGCACACATGCATTTTGTTCTCTAATTCTTTAATTTTGATAATATACACTTTAAATTTTAATATATATATATAACAAAACATCCATTAATGATAGTATAGTCATTTTACCCATTTTACTTGTATTATTAAGAATGAAAGTTCTAAATTAACTTTGTTTAAAATATAAATTCAAGTTAATATCAATTTTTTTTTTTAAAAAAAAGGCTTTTGATACTCTTAGTGGTGTAAAATAAATACACTAAATGTAATATTTGTTTGGATATTTTGTATTTAATTGCATTCAAATAAAATATGTGATATGATAGATAAAAGTAGATAGAAAAAGAAGAGAAAAATAGAATATATGATATGATTAATAAGAGTAAATATAAAAAAAATTATAAATAATAATTGTATTTGATTTTAAAATTTAAGAGTATTTGTATATAAATGCAATGTTTGATGATCGCAATAAAAATTGTGTTACATTTTAATGTAATACTAATAAAATGATCAATCCAAATACCCCTTAATTAATGACATGATCAACAATAAAAATAATAATAATATTGTTATAGGATTATATATATTTAAATTCACGTATAAATTCTCGAAATTAAAAACTTAAAATAAAATGTAAACTAAGTGAACCTAAAAACTATTTACTCAAAGCAAACGAGGCAGCATAAAGAAGAAAACAAAGAGACAAAGACAGAGACCCTTTTCTTCTTTTGTTTTTATCATTATAGCATTTGCTTGGTTGGTAAAAGTAAAAGGTTAGGGTTACTCAAAGGTAAACGAATGCGGTTAAGGTTGGCTTCAAAAGTGAAATGGCTGCGGGAGATATATATTATTTATTTTTTACAGTGGAAAGAAGCAAAAGCAGTGCCTCGCAGTGCGTGATAGAGAGTTTAAAGTTTGGGGTTGAAATGAGTCAACCGAGACGCGTGGGGTTTTGGCCTTGCGTGGCCTCGACGTGACGCTGTTGTGTTCTGTGTCGGCCATGCCTTTTTATATATATATATTTTTTTTGTTTTTAAGATGCGGTTGGGGTTTTTTTTTTTTTTTTAGTTGGAGTATACTCTGGTCCTTCTAGGATTTCAAATTTGGTGTCTTCAATACTTTTTTTTTATATATTTTATTATTTATATTTTTAAAATATGTTAATATATTTTAAATTTAAAATTATATAATTTTAAGAATATAAATCTAAATAAGATATTTTATTTAAATTATATAAAATTTTAAGATGAATAAAATAATATTTATATTGATAATTTTTTTCTAAAAAAATTTTAAAAATTTTTATAATTTTTCACTCCAAATAATTTTTTCCCTAAATATATTTTTCAAAACAACCTTTTTTCCAATCTTAAAAAAATTGTCTTCAAACATTCCCCAAACAAACCCTCAATTAGATAATTGATTTAGGAAACATTTGAATAATATATTGTGTTTATATTATTTTTTAATGTAATATATTGAATATAATATATATTTAGATATAAAATATTAGTATTATATTTAAATACAATATTTATTTGGATGAAAAATATTTGAATTATTTTAAATGTTAAATATGTAATGTGATTGATAAAAATAAAAAGAATAAAGAAGAAAAGTATATAATGTGATTGATAAAAGGAGTTAAAAAAATGAAATAATAAATAATGATTATATTAGATTTAAATTGTAATTTGATTAGTATTTAAATGCAATACTTGTTGTATTTGGATGAAAATTACATTATATTTGAATGTAATACGAATACAATGTGGTAAATAAACAAAACATTAGTTTGAGTTTACCTTGAAATAAACTAAATTAGATTTAAAATAGATATGTGACATGTAAAAATTTAATTTAGACTTGTATTGAAGATTATACTAAAATAGTAAAAATAAATATAAAAAGTTATTAAAATATAACATATCAAACTAAATTTAGGCTTTTACCAAATATATAGTTTTACTTAATTTAAATTAAATTCAAGCTAAATTATGCCACCAAGCTAAAGCTTTTTTTTTATTTTTTAAAAATAAATGAATGTTTGAAAATTTATATTTAATTAAAATCTGAATTAAAAATTAATAATTGCATAAACAATAGTATAAAAATTTAAAATGTATTAAAAAGACCACCTTTAATATTTCATAAATATTTAATAATTCAAAAAAAAAAACATGTTGATTATATTAATTGTATCACAATTCAATCAAGAAAATAATCACCTTAAAATAATCATCTCATGGTGATTAAGAACAAATTAAATCAAATGATTTTATTTCTCAATTTTTTTGACTTGCTTAATATAAATCTTATTTTATAATTTTTGTCATTATGAATATTTTAGATAAGAATCGTATCATTTCGATTTAAAATTAAAAAAAATATAGATTTTTAAAATTTAAATTTTTCTAAAAAGAAAAACATGATGTAAATATGAAATACTACACTGAAATAAACGAGTTTTAGAAAAAAGAAAAGAAAAGAAAACTTTTAACCCCAATGATGGTTTCAAACAACCCCTTTATGTTTTTCTACTGTTTTTTTTTTTTTTTTTTTAAATTTTAAACATGCATCGCCCTTTATCAACCTAACCGAAGGCCTTGAGCTAAACACACATTCGTACTCTTGACCCCATAAACATTGAAGAAAATATCTCTTACTCTTTCATGGATTACATATTTTATTTAGGGAATTTGACCCTCATGTCTCTTTTTATTCATGTCTCTTTTTATTCATCTCCATCCAATATTGTAATAATAAAACAGTTAAAACCAACATGTCAAATAAAATATTAAACCATATTCATTTAGAAGAAAAAAAAAAAAAAACCATGGTGCATAACAATATTATTTGAAGAATACAAAGAGATAAATGAGGCTTGTATATATATATAATCCATTTGAAAATTAGTTTTCACAATTCCCATTAATCTTATCATATTTTAATAAAGATGCAAATAAATTTGTTAATTATGAACACAAACAAAAAAAAAGAATCATTTTAATCAAAGATAAAATGAAAAAGTTATAAATATTTAAAACTTAGAGCAAAAGAGAGAAATTTTAAATTTTAATAATATTACCGTGCAAAATAGATTTGAAATGGAAATAAGTGGAAGAAATGATTCTGAAAAAAGAGACTTGAGAAACGAGACGAGCTTTTAGGTGTAAAAAAAAATACCATTTTCCTTCCGCTTCAAAAATAAGATGGGCCAAATATGCGAAACAAAATGCCCTCTATAATGACTTTCCCATAGATATATGGAGTATAACAACTGCCTGATAAGGAAGCAATGACATTATAAACCACAAAGTCATAAATATGCCTAATCACGTTATATTGAAGGAGTTCCAAATTCAAAACTAGCCAATACCTCAGACAAACGGCATAATGACACGATGATGTACAAGTTCAGAAAAATTTGTGCCCACCCATACGATGCTCTTCTAGTGGCTATTTAACACAACCCAAGAACCCAAAGTACGGAAATTGACAGCAGTTAACTCGCATTAAATTTTTTTTTTTAATTACAATAAGGTCTTTTATTTTACAATATTAAAAAAAATGATTTTTAATTATTGAATTAATTTTTTAACAGTCTATTAAATTTAAATAATTTTGTATTGTGCATTCTAAATTTTAATAGATACACTCATAAATCAAACCCGTTAAAAAATTAAATTAAATAGTTAAATTACAATTCCAATGGTAAAAATTAAAAGGAACCATCATAGAAGATCTCTAAGCGGAAAAAAAGTCATCCTTTATACTTTTCTTTTGCATTTTTTCTAAAGTTCCGAGAAAAAAAGACTTATCGGAAAGAAAAAACAAAGCAAGGCACAAATCACGGTATTCACACAAATCAAGAATCAAGTTCAAGAATCGAAGAAATCCAATTTTCCTCCAGAAACAAAGCTAGCTATTCATAGATTTAAAAACATCACAGATCAAAGTTCAAATTCCTTATCTGAGAGTTGAGACTCAGTAACAAATAACAGCAAGTCAAACAACCAAGATTTAAAAATGTCTGACCCCAGAATAGAAAACCTACCAAGCACAATAATGAAGCTTTATAGCTTTATCACCCTACATGGACCGCGATTTTTCCCTCGATGGCGAAGGGCTGCATTTTAGCAAAACTAGTGTTAAGCTGCTTGTAGTTGTCATGCAGTTGATACGTATATATAAATATATATCTGGCTGTAAATTAAAAGTATATCCTTGTAGGTTACGAGTTAAATAGTTGTATTTAACACGGTTAAATAAAAACTAACCAACGATAGGCTGAAAAAACGACCACAGAATAAAGAAACAAGTGGTTTCTCTCTTACCTGTTGTATCTGTCATCAACTGGACTTCTGGCTCTATCATAATCGGGACTACCTCTCAGTTCAGGTCTAGAACTTGGATGAGATCCATGGCCATAGTCAGGACTATCCCTATCTCTACGGGGTGGACTACGGGATCGACGATCATTGCTTCTTCCATCTGGAGATGCATCACGGCCTCTACGATCAGGACTGTACGCATTTCTTTTATCATCATCATCACGGACAGCATATTCAACTGAAATAACTCGATCCATGAATTTGCTGGAATTCAAGATAGATTAAAAGGTCAGGGCTTATATACATAATTAGAATATCCATAAATGGACAAAGAGAAGGTGGCATTTTGAAAAATAGAACCACAAAAATTATTTAAAATTGGGATTTTTCTATACTGACAAGCAATTTCAGTACTCAAATCCACAATAGTGAAAGGGAAAAGGGAACCTACAACATAAAACCTAAAACTTAAACAGGGCTATCTATATATAAGAATTTGCAACAGGAAAGTACAACCTCATGTTTGTTCGATCCAGTGCTTTGGTAGCATCATCCTGGGATTCAAACTGCACAAATGCAAAGTTCCTTCTAATCCTTACATTCAATATTTTACCGTATTGGTCAAAATGCCTCTCCAAATCTCTTGTCCTAGTCTGGACTGGATCAAAATTAATGACAAACAAGGTTTTCGATGGTTTAGTGTTAGCTGAAGATCTTGAATCTCCAGACCTCCTCCCACGTTCTTGCTGCAAGTCATAAATTTTCTGGGATTAAAATAATATATAACTAACTGAAATAATCAGGGTTCATCCTGAAAGAATATGAAACCTTTTTTTCATCATGCATTTCCTGCCAAGAAGAACCCATTTAAATATGCTCAGCTATTATTATCTTAAGAGTACTATAAAAATACACATCTCGTTACTCTAAAATAAACATTCAACTGTGTCAGCTCACAATCACAGCTAATGGATAAAGTGAGGGAGTAAAGGGGTGGCAGAGATAGCAATTACCAACACAACACAAGATAGCAGTTTTCCACTGGATTTATTTAGGAAACAATCATGGCTTGGACTTTAAATCATGCTTTGATTGTAGTTAGTTCATGTGTTTGTGGCTAAGGGAGAAGGGGAATCACAGGATGCGTGAACTGAATCTAGTTTTATTCGTATATACAATCTTTTTTGCAATAATTATTAAAAAATACATCAAAATACATGTTATTACTATCGATTAAAAAAAAAAAAAAAAAAACAATTACTGGGTAAACAACCATTATAACTTCACTTACCTTAGTCCATTCCACGCGAAGTCGCCGCCCCTTTCTACCAAATTCTGTCCTGTCAAGTCTTCTAATTGCATACTCAGCATCTCGCTCATCCTCCATGTAGACAAAAGCAAATCCTACAAAACAAGGAAGTTAACAAAATAGTCCAGGAAACCTCAGTCACCAAACAAAATTTTCTACCAAAAAAACAAAAGCGGGTCGACATTCTTAAATACTAGGAAAACTAGACTTCTCAAAATGTACTGTTAGGAAATAACACAACACCTGCCACTGGCTGCAATATCATGATGTTACTATGTTGAAACATGTCGGAAATTGAACACTGAGCAAAAGTCATGAGGAATGAAAAAGCAATGGTGTCTGTGGGAATGTGGTATGGCAGGAATAGGGCTGATCAACTAATCTTCTGGAAAAATACAAGAAGATGAAGCCTGGGCACATGCTAGAAAAGAAATGCAGAGAAGCACACCCATCCAGGAGGAACATGGTCGTTCCCAGTAATCCTGCGCCAAAGAAATTGTTGAGTGTGGGGGTTTACATCTCATAAAACACCCGTTTCTCTTAAAGGGGAAACAATGTATACAGCCATTTAAAAGAAATACATAGAGAATAACTTATTGACCCTCTTGTAAAATAGTTTATGCTTTTTTCCAATAAACTAATAGATGATTATATCCATAATATCTATGTTTCAAAGGAGAATACATACGATATTTTAAATTCTGTCCAAGATAAAGTGTTCAAGCTTCTTTCGCATGGAGATATCACATGCAAAAGCACAACACAAAACCTAAGGCATCAAATATTCCCCATTTGAATCCCAAGCATCAATAAATGTAAACCAGATTATTGTAAGTTTTAATTGCTAATAGGAAGAAGGGCCAATAAGCTATGTCTCGTATGACAATTTTTCAATGGTTGTACACAATTTTTTTTTCTTGCAGAACCCCACCATGACTCAACACAAAATGAAACTCTCATAGTTGAGACTTCAGTTTTTAAAAGTTGAATTGTTTCTGACGCCCTCTGCAAGTCTGCATCATATGCGGAAATCTTGTGCTCTAAAACGCTTAGTTGTTGAGGCACTACAAGTGAACTTTTAAGTACTCAATTTAACTCTTAAGTATCCATCGCAGATTCTTTGCTAGACAACAGGAACTTCACCACGATGAGTCAGTATTAATCTGTACAGGCCACATATCAGCTCAAACAAAACCCCTTTTGGGTTTTCAAATTCTCCAAATTTATGTAGGAACCACAAATAGAAATATACAAAAGCGCAGAAATCCACAAAATAACAGCTCATTCCAGAAAAACAAAAACGAAACAACTAAAAACAAACCAATGGCAAATGAAACTTGAGCATCCAATGTGGACCCAATGTTGAATGTGTGGATCTAATTATATCCTATAATCCTGAAGCAGAATTAACCTAGTCTGTGGAGACTAATTATCGCCCTAGTTATGCTTAAACTGTTTGGCATTGGTTTCGAGAATCAAAAGGGTTAGAGAAAACGGGTGAGTCCGAGAGGCACGGGCATGTCATTCTCTTGTAACGTTGTTCTTTATCATAGTAAAATTCTGCAGCAACTGAAAGTAGATGTAGCAGTCACATTGACGAAGAACCACCATAAATCTTGCGCGTTTTGTTTGTCATTTTCTTTCAATTCAATGATCTCCATAGTGAAGGATTCCGTTTAATCCGCCGCAACATATAACCAAACCTCTTATCAATTCTTACACAATAGAATCACTACTAAGCAGCACAAAAATAAATGCCCAAATCAGAAAATAATAACAATACTAAGAATGATAATATTGACTTACCAGACTTCATGTCCACCCTCTCAACCTTCCCATATCTCCGAAAAAGCCGCTCCAAATCGTTCTGGCGCGAATCATACTCCAAGTTCCCGCAAAAGATTGGCCTCATTTTCTTCCAACACAAAATGTAAGACTTCAAAATACTGTATTTTTTTCATCCCCAAATTACATCCCTACCCTAATCATTCGAATAAATTTCCAAAAAAAATGATAAAAATAATTCGACAAAAATCACAATTCTCGATTGACTCAGACATTTGCTTTAAAAAAAAAAAAAAAAGGTCCCCAGATTTCATCCTTACCCTAATTATTCGAAGAAATTTCAAAAATAAAATAAAATAATTCGACAAAAATCACAATTCTCGATTGACTCGGACATTTTTTTAAAAACTTTTTGGCGAAGAAATCCAAAAGATGATGACTAAATAAGTAACTAAGAAAATAAATCGCGCACAAAATTAATCAATAAAAGAGGGAAAAATCAAAAAGAGGACCGAAAATGATGAAACCCTTCGAAAATTCGAAAAAGGTAAAATCAATTCAGGAATTGGACCAAGCTAGATCTGAGCAAGAAAACGAGAATTCTTACCTTAGGATTTGGTGGCAATGGAAAGATCAGAGAAACCCTAATTGTGCGAAGCGCAGGTCTGGAGAGGCTTCGAATTGGTGAAGACGACCAGGAAGAAAGAGACTAAACAGAGAGACGCGAATTTTGAGACGGCGTTTGGGGTTTTTCTGATTTATATATACTTTCCCGAAAACAGCAAAAGACTGCGAATTATTGTTAATGTAATATTGTTTCGTTTGGACTTTGGGTGGTGTTTGGATGCAGAGCCAGCGAACTTTGGGCGGGAGAATAACAAAGGGTGGAGTGGGGAACAATTGCTAGTATGCTTTGGTCTAGGGGTGAACAAAAAATTCAACAACCCAAAAAAACTTGATAAATCCACCTAATTCAACTTATTATAATCTGAACCCGATCAATCTGATCAAGAGATCAACCCAACCTGCCCAACTCAACTATTAATTGGGTGGGTTTGGGTTGAGTTTTTTTACAACCAACTTAATCTGAACCCACCCAATCTATTAATATGTAAAAATAAATATATTTCATACCATATAATATATATTATTTGTCTTATATTTTACATTAATTACTTGACAACTAATTATATTTTATATTGTATGATATTTTATTATTATTTGTTTGTTAGTTTACAACTTTTATATTTAAGCTTATTTTTTATATATTTTATTTTTATATCGGTTTATAACTTATGAGATAATTTTGAAGTTTTATAACACTAATATTATGTTAAAAGTTATATTTCTTTTCAAATATTTCTTATTTTAAGTTGAATGATTAGTCATATTTATTTTTTTATTTTTTATTTTTTAATTATGTTTAACACAATTAACCCACTTAAAATTTAATTTGGTGGGTTGATTTTAAATTTTGGGTTAATTGGGTGGGTTAAATTTGAAATCAACCAACCTAAACTTGATTTGGTAGGTTAAAAATTCTCAAAAACCCACCCAACCCACCCGATGTTCACCCTTAGTCCAGAAGTGTATTTTTAAAATATAAAAAAATTTTAGATTTAGAAAATAAAAAATGTTTAGATTTTTTTAAAGTAAAAAGTTATTTAGATAGGTAAAAAATTTATTTTTTTTATAGAGAATTCTTTTTCTTTCTACTTTTCAAAAATGAAAAATTTTGGATACTTAGGTGTAAAAATTTGGGAAAATCCATTTTTTTAAAATGAAAAATTTTATATTTTCTAAAAATGGAACTCCCAAACAAACACACCGTACATTTGTGCTCTCTAGCCTCTTGGCCTTGTTTGGTATGTGAAATTGGATTAAATTAGATTATTACTTTGTTTATTTCACATATCTATTTTTGAAAAACAAAAAAATTTTCACTTTAAAAAATGGATTTTTTTTAATTTTCGAACCTGTACATAAAAAATTTATCATTTTTGAAAAATGAAAAAAAAATCTCTTTAAACAAAGAAAATTTTTTATCCATCTAAACAACTTTTTACTTGTAAAAAAAAAATCTAAACAACTTTTTATTTTCTAAAATTAAAAATTTTTTATTTTTCAAAAATAAACCACTCGTTCAAATAAATCATATGTTCTTTTTTTTTTAATGTTTGATAGACTATCAGATTAGGTAATCAAAAAAGTAATTTAATATTCAATAAATCATCAAATTGAACTAAATTAAATATAATATTAAAATTATTTTTATTAAATTAATTTAAATGACAAATTTATCTTAATAATTACACTTATAACAAATTTATAAGACTAAAACTTAATTTAAACTAAAAAATAAACTATTAAGAAAATGGAGATCCGAGGAGGTTGTCGAAATCTGAGTTTCAATGGGAGTCGACGCCTGGGTTTTGTAGTGAAAGAGGATCGGCGGGGCGGGGGTTTCATAGGGGAAGGCGGTGTTGTGGTTGGACTTCTCCAATTGGGGGAGCGCGAGATTGAACGAGGGAAACATGAGATCTGGGTAGGTGCCGATGCAACAGCAAGCTTTGGTAGATCTCCTTTCCGGGAGGTGGGTTTGGATGAAGGAAGAATGGCAAGTTTTGGTAATATTTTATTCTAATCCAATTCATGGGATTGATAACTCATGGTTTTTGAGGGATTGTTTATCCCATAGGAGTGGGAACATTTTTGTACTTTTGGATATATAATCCAGTCCAATATTGTTACTAAACAGGAGACTAGGCTTAAAATACTAGAAATACCATCTTCGTATAAAAAAATCTTTAACTATATATACACGAAGGCATAAAATAACATTTTACTTTTATTTAACAATAAAAATAATATTTTAATTGATTTTTAAACATTTTTAATCATAATTCACATTTTAATAAAAAAATGTTTTATTATTTTTATTTTTCGGAAAAACTCTTATAAATTTTACTAGATAATATAACTTGTTATTAGAAAGAATATATAGCTATGACAAAAATATAAAAATAAAGTTTTTATTCAAAACAAAATATTGCCATTATAAAAAATCATTTATATATGTTTAATAACATATTTACAACTAATAACAAAATACTACTCATTATTTTGCACTTTATTAATAAAAAGGAGTTATTATTATTTTTTAATTTTTTTTCCTTTTAACTAAGTTAAAACAAATAAAGAGTTAAATTAAAAAAAAAAAACAAATGAATGATTATGATTTAGTTTAATAAGATCCATGGTTGTGATTATTGGGGTATTTTAATCATTTTAAACTTAAATTTACATAATTAAGGAAATGGGGTTTTAATATTATTAGTTTTGTTCAAGGTGTTTTTATAATTTGAGAAAAGCATATGAGATATCATGTAGTTTTTTTTTTTTTTTTCCTGTAGTCTTTTTAAATGAATGGCGAAATGTGAAAGCATAATGAAAAGGACAAAAATCCAATGCAATATTAATACAGTGCAAAATATATATATATATAATGTAAATTGGAGCGTTAGTTCCTCTAATTATCTCTAACTTTTAAGGTTGAAGGAGTATTTACTGCAATTCCCTGTATCTTTCAGCCTGTTCTTGTCTCTATTTTGATGTAACCCTCTTTCTTCCAATTTCATCCATTTTTCAACCCCGACTAAAAGAGTTTGAACCATTTGAAAACATCTGACGTATTTCAGCTAGACTGACAATTCAAATAGGAGTTTGGCAGAAAAGTATTTCGGATGCCATTCAAATGGTGTCAAATGGTCAAATTGATCATTTAAGAAGAAAAATGAAATGTAGCTCCGTCCTTAAATTTGCTCTATCTGAGCATATATGCAGTAGTAAGATATGGGTTTCAAAATAATATAATTTTTTTTTGTTTCATATCTGACTGAGAAGATTATTTTTTTCTATATATTCAAATTGAAAAGAGGAGCAAAACTCCATTTATATACCCTATCAAAATATTCATTCAACATTAAAGTTTTGTAAGATTTATTAATGCTACATTTGGTAAAAAAAATTTTGGTGCTACGAATATCAATTTTATATCAAACGTAAAGTTTAATATTCAAATACAATTATTTTCAACAGTGTTATGAAAACAATTACTGTTCAAAAGCTTTTAAAACAATCACATTAACTTTTCAATCCTAACTATTTATCTCTACTTTTATCAATCACATCAATTTTTCAACTCTAAAATGCTTTTCATCCAAACACACATTTTATTCAAATACAAAACAAATACTTTTCAACCAAATACAATACTTAAAAAAGAATTATATTCAAACGTAATTAAAACGTAATGCGTTTACTAAATATCCCCTAAAAGATTTCAATTTCTATCTATACACATATTCAAATTTTGTTCAAATGTTTCGTTTATATTTTAAACATTTGAATCATTTTAAAATCATAATTCAAATGTTATTGTTTTAATATTTTCAATAAAGTGTTGTCATCTAAAATATTTCTATTTAAATTGGTTGTATAAAATATTTCAAATACACAAGTTAGAGCTTATAATTAATAAATGAGTGTCATTCAAAAGAGTTTGAGGAATCATTGCGACAAACATAAAGGGGCGTTTGTTTTTGTTCTTGAGAATGATTTTCCATTTTCAAAAACACAGAAAATAAAAACGGTTTCAAAATAGCGTTTGTTTATTTAACGTTTTCAAAACCGTTTCGAAAACACCGTTTTCAATTATGTTGTTTTTTTGGGTTTTTTGAAAACGAAAAAAAGTTGTTTTTATTTTTTGTTTTCATTTCCAAAAAATATTATGTTTTTTGGATTTTTTGAAAATGGAATGGGTTTTGAAAAAATATAATCAAACAAAGTTTTATTTTTATATTTTTCAAAACATACACTCAAAAAACATAATCAAACACAGTTTCAGAAATGATCTTAACACAATTTTTAAAATATTCTCATTTTTAATTTTTTTGAAAACAGAAAATATTCCAAAAACAATACCACCACCAAAAAGGCTGAGCACGTGAGCTGCTTTTATTGTTGTTGTTGTTGTTATTATTATTATTTTTTTTTTCAAATTCTTCTTCGGCCAACCAACGAGGCCCTCTGTTCCTTAACCTTTTTCGGTTCGTTAATAAATGGTTGTTCCTCCGCGGGGGGGCCCTTTCTACGAACCTCAGCGTTTTGCCTTTTGGCGTTTTATTATTGTTATTACTTTCTTTTTGCCAAAAAGTCATCCTTTGTAATTTGATTTTATCTTTGAGAACAATTTTTTATTTTTAAAAACATAAAATTATTTTATTATTTTTGATTTTGTAATTTGATTTTATCCTTTGTAATAGTTCTTCCTCCGCTTAGGAAGGAGGAAAAAGAAAAAAAAAACCTCAGCTTAGTTGCCTTTTAGTATTTTATTATTTTTATTGCTTTCTTTTTGCTGAAAAGTTATCCCTTGTAATTTACATTGCTACAAGGGTGCTTTATTTTATTTTTAAGAATAATTTTTTATTTTTAAAAATATAAAAAATAAAATAATCCTAACATAATATTTGTTTATTTAATGTACTATTTTATTATTGCTTTTAGTATTTTATTATTATTATTGCTTTCTTTTTTGTTGAAAAGTTATCCCTTGTAATTTGTATAATTACGATGGTGTTTGGTTTTATTTTTATGAATAATTTTTTATTTTTAAAAATATAAAAAATAAAAAAGATTTTAAAATAATATTTGATTATTTAACATTTTAAAAATTATTTCAAAAATATTATTTTTAATTAAGTTTTTTTTTTCTAGGTTTTGTGTAAACGAAAAAAAAAATTGTTTTCATATTTTTATTTTTATTTACTCCCTCCCTCCCTTTCCACTCTCTTTCTCTCTCTTTACCTGTGCAGTGTCGGTAACGACGATCATGTCCGACAATGACCTCCATTTCTAATGAAGGACGCTGAGTATGGACTGGCGACGACAATGATAGTCCCCTTACAATAATGACCACCAACTCGCGACGACGACCATCAACTTGAGATCCAAATTTCATGAAGATAACCATTATGATAGGCCTAATTTTCAGGGAAAGGATAACAACTATGGACTGGTGATGACGACAACGACCTCATCACGATGACAACCACAGACTTGTCCAAATCCCACAAAGACGATGCTCAAGAAGCCCACTACGACAACCTCAATCTCAAGTGGAAACAAAGATCATCAAGTCGCGAGTTTGAGGGTTGTCGCAGACATTAGGATTTGCTGTCTTTAGGGTTGTCTCCGCAATAACATCTATTCCAGAATGACGATGACGCCACCACCGCTCCAAGCCGCTGTCGTTGCTATCACCTAGGGTTCAGATCACCAATTTTTTCCATCCTTATCCCTCATTGCAAAACCCACCACCAAAGGTTTTTTTTTTTTTTAATTATAACTAATAATTTATTTTTTGTTTTTTTTAAAATCAAACATAAATATTTTTTCATAAAATACTCACTTATAAATTGGGTTTTCAAAAATATATCAAACAGTGTTTCATTTTTATGTTTATTAAAATATATATTCTGAAAATATAACCAAATAGTTTCAGAAATAGTTATAGCACAATTTTCAAAAATTCTCGTTTTTAATATTTTTAAAAATAAAAAAAAATAAAAAAAATGCCAAACTCCACACTGTATGCCTTTATCCATGCATGCATACATTCCTATGTATTAAATAACTTTTCATAATTAACTTTTTTTTATTAGTTTCACGATTAACTTCACTTTAAGACATAGTAAGCAATTGCTTTTTTTTTTTTTTTTTTTGTAATCATATAGCGAACAAATTTGATCATTATAAAAATATATCTCTCCTTTTATTCCACCCGTCTCTCGTCCTCTTCTTTATCTGTACATTTTTTCTTGGAATTTTTGTTTTAAAGAGCTTGATCCTGAAATATCACTGAACGTAACAACAAATCTGATCAACTCTTAGGCTCTCATGATCAATTTCTAGTCATATACACACACATTAAACACTACATATATTCTTAATGTGTGTGTGTGTATATTCATAGATACATACATATATATATATATGATATCGATCCAAAGCCTAACATTTGTTTAATACAACATGAAAATCACTTTCAATTAATAATCTCACCATCACATGACAACGTTGGAGAGCAACTGAAAGTTGGAGGCACCACGACAGAAGAAGAAACCTTAAGCCTCTTACTAGCCGAACCCTCCCAAATTGTACTACAAACACTCACGTCCTCCGGGCTATCCATCCACCCCATTATATCCGATCCGTCGAAATCGAACCGGCCGAACCCGGCCAACTCAGCGCTCGAGTCGGAGACGCTCGAGGCCTCCCAAGAAGGCGATGGCGACGATGTAGATGTCGTTTCGGCGGCATGTGAATTAGGCACGACAATACTCGGCTGAACCACTTTCTCTATGTTCCTCATGTCTAACATATTAGGGTTTTGGTATTTCTTGAAATGGAAAATACTTGCGAAAGTGAAGTGGTCACTAACCCTACTCTTGGACATACTTGACTTGTTCTTGTTCTCGCTTGACCTAGCCATGATGTTCTGCAGGTTTTTGCTCAGCTTGGCCTTCAGCGAAGAGAAGCTCATGAGGCCGTGCCGGCCGTCGGTAGGGCACGAGACCAACGGGATCGAGTTCGAGTCGTCGGCGCTAACCGAGGGCGCTGCGAAGTTTGTCCGGGCGTTTTCGCCGCGGAGGGCTCTGGCAGCTTCGTCGTAGGCTCGGGCGGCTTCCTCGGGAGTGTCATAGGTCCCGAGCCATAGCCTGACTCGTTGGGACGAGTCCTTGATCTCGGCGACCCATCTCCCCGACGGCCTTTGCCTTACCCCGACAAACCTTCGAGCGGTGGTCCGGCACGGTTGGTGAGATTTGGTGGTGGTGGTAGTTGCGGTGGATGTGGCCGTTGTTGTGGCTTCCATATTAGGGGTTTGTTTTTTCAAAGTGAGTTGGAGTAGTGAGAGAAACGTATTTAGGTTAAAGTAGTATATATAATATGTAGAATTAATGCTGTTTGGCACTGTATATATTATATGTGTGTGTGTAAAGCTAAGATGAGTTTGTTTTCCAAGAAGTGATGAGAATAGCATGTAAAGGCATATACCGTCTCTATTATTAGTTTGTTTGTTTTCATATGGACGTTTTTTAATACTTAAACCGTGTGCATGATATATGTCCTTGCAAGTTGCCTGCACTTGGCCTGGTAAAATTTTAAACTTCACTTACGCTGGAGTAAAAGCATACATATATCGTTACGTTAAGCAACACTGAAATATTAAAAAGGTGGATTTCTGGAATCATCTTTTTCTAGTAGTATTTGGTATTATCCTCTTTTTTATATTATACGATTTATCTTTCATAATTAGTATTAGTATTTGATATTGTTGTTGCTTTCAAGCATTTTTCGTAAGTAAATTTTAACAATGGAAACTGTGATAGACTGTAATAGATTCATATGTGCTCTTATTTACATTTCATTTTGTGTCCTTCTAACATATCATATTAATTAATATAATATGATATTCCGATAGAATAAATGAATTAATTATTCTTTTATTGGTTGAATTTAATTAAAATATTTTTAATTGATATAATATTACTCAACGAACACGAAGCAATCAAAACAAGTAGATATAGGAGTCAAAACCCTGTGCCAAACGAAACCATTCCAGTTATAATAAGCTCATATTTGATTAATGAGAGCCCGAAGCAACAAACTTAGCACAATTAGGACATTTATATTTTGCTACACAACACACATGTACAAAAACATAGGTTTGGCTAAGTTTAGAATACTGAAATAAGTGAATTAACCTACAAAACCAAACGTCCAAGATTTCATTTTTACTGTGATGGTGAACTTGAAGGTTAGAAAGCCGTTGCTCAATCAAAAGCCCAAATGGCTAAACAAGACACCAAGCACAGCTGCAAAAGTGCATAGAGAAGCCGACAAAAAAATAGGCGGTCCAAAATTTTGTCAGCTTGTAAATGATTAACTGATTATAGACGTTGGTTAGGAATTTTAAAATCCGGCGGAACAATTAGTTTATGATGTTGTAATTTGTAATTTAGTAATTAACTTTCCATTGGAATTTTTTATTTAACACCTTTGTGGAATAAGCATTTGGAATTGTGGGCTCCACGACTCCGTACAGTGTCGTTTCTGCTGGTTGTATTTTTCTTGACTATAGTAGCCTCCTCATTTGTCCAAAGAAATTGGTTCAATTAATTAATGGACCATAATTTGTATGATAATGAGATTAATGGGTCGTTTGGGAACTTAAATTTTTGTCCTAATTAATCTTACATGTGCTCATCCAAATGTTGGCTTTAGATTCCCATTATTTTTATTCCACTTGGGATAAAAAAGAGAAATATGTCGATTAGCTACGAGAGTTTTATACAACAAACGTGGAATGACACGTGGCAAGTCAATATATGTGTGTGTATATATTTCTTCAACTCAATTTTAACCAGTGTATTGTAATGTCAAGTATCGAAAAAAACTGACATATTTTTCTATAATCGAATTTTAGCTTACCCTTAACAATCCAATGCTTTGGTATGAAAGCGCTCGTATAACAAATAACTGAAATTTTTATTTAAGAGATTAAAAATAATAAAAATAATAAAAATTTAAGAAAAAAATTTAAAAAAATACTGTTATAATCCATAAAGAGTATATTAGAATCTCTATTACATGCTTTGTCCGGGCTCTTATTTTGTAGTGTAGACATATTGGAACTCTAATTAAAGAAATATGTTTCCTTTTGGGATAGAGAGAATTAACTCATAATTATCTGGTACTAAGTGTAGCCTAGCCAAAGACAAACATTGGTGTTATCAACAAAATATTGACTTGGTCACCAAATTAGGTTGTTTATTTATTTATTTATTTATTTATTTATTGTGCATATAAAGGGGAAAAAAGGATAAGTGGTATGTCCTCGTATACCCCCACCCAATGACATTTTAAAAATGCGTTGGAACTATATATAGAACACAAATGTAATTTATTCTTTTGTCAATGATTTTAAAAGATACATACACGTCAATCACATAATCTCATTATTTAGATATAAAAAATCGATTCTATGATTAATAGAATAGAGGGTTACAAAACGATCATTCTTTACTGCTAATTTGTCACTTATCTTAGTTGTGAGCAACTGATTTGAATCAATCTTCTACTTTTTCACTCCCATGGTTTTTTCTTTATTTGGCGAGCAATTCTCTTAATTCTTGATTAAGATTTGTTGGCGGAAGTGAATAAAGATCATTTGTAATGTTAAGTTTAACCATGTTTAGTTTGTTAAAAATTGGATTACTTAATTAAGTCTTTCTTATAAAATCACAAAATAAAATAGATGAATATAAACTCATAATATTTACAATGATTCTCAATATGAGAGTTTTGTTCATTTTCAACCCTTTCAGTACTTCATTATCATAAAGAAGATTACACGCACATCTATTAAGTTCAATTTATGTGTGTTTGGATAATAATTTAGCTCCATAACTATAGATCCGAACAATTGACTCAATCTCATGTTTTACCCCTACTTTTTTATTTTAAATAATATATAATCTTTTCAGAAAAAAAAAGTCACGATTTTAAATTTTTATGTTATAAAAATAAGGGGGAGTTTGGTGGAGGTTTTGGAGATGTGGTTTTAGGGTTTGGAAAATAGTTGGTTTTGGAGAATATGTTTGGGAGAAAAAACTGTTTAGGGTGAAAAATTAAAAATTAAAAATTTTAAAAATTTTTTTAGAAAAAAAATATCAATATAGATCTTGTTTTGTTCCTTTCGAAATTCTATGCAATTTAATAAAAAAATCATCTCATTTGAACTTGTATACAAAAAGTTACGAATTTTTAAAGTTTGAAGTTTACTGTAGTGTTTGATTATAAATTGCTAATTATAATCAGATAGGTCACTTAGGGGTCGTTTGGGGGGCTGTCTCCAGCCCCTTCTGACCTTTCGAAATTCTATGCAATTTAATAAAAAAATCATCTCATTTGAACTTGTATACAAAAAGTTACGAATTTTTAAAGTTTGAAGTTTACTGTAGTGTTTTGGAGATGTAAATAGTAAAAAGTAAAAAGTTTTGGAAAAAAGTGAAAAATTGGGGGCTGGAGACAGCCCCCCAAACGACCCCTAAGTGACCTATCTGATTATAATTAGCAAAAAATTTGAAAGAAAAACATCATATATTTGGTGACATTGAAATAATTCTTTAATTTAGGATCATTTAATAATAATATATTTATATTTATATTTCTAATACCTCTCAAGCCCGTCACTATTTACTGATTCATCACCCACTATAAGTACTTGTTGTGATGATAAGGATTCCATCATATAAATTGGTGGTTGATATTTTTTTTTGGGAAATGTTTTTTCGTAAATGGCTCTTTAATAAATGATTTCAAAATCACTCTATTGTGATTATTTTCAATCTAGTTTTTGAGTGATTATTATTGCATAGTATGATGTTGAAAAAAATTAGAGACTAATTTAGGATTGAATATTTATTCAAGTGTCATTTATGAGCCTAATCTATATCTCGTTATGTTTATTTCTGCACCTTTCTTTTTCTTAATTTTTCTTCTTAATTCCAAGGCCAATTATAATAATTTTTTATAGTAGTATTTTATCTGAAATTAATCATTATAAGTCGATTAACTGGTCACTTGAAGTTGAATAAAATAATTTATAACTATTAGAAATTAATAGTTTTTTTCAATCTTAAAACATATTTGATTTACATTTTTTACCCTTAATTAGCTATCTCTTTAGATCTAGGATTTCTCTCGCCTCTTTCTTCATAAATCATCACCAAATCCTCTGCAGCTGCAAGCTACGCCATCGATTGTAGATTGGGAAGCCCAGCCATTGCCTGGAGATCGTGAAGCACTGTTGTCGTTTCTCTGGCAACTGTGCTTCTTCTTAGGCTTAGCGCCAGAAAACCACATCGTGTGCTCGCGATATATCGACAGACATCAAAACAAATGGTTGGAGGTCTTAGCCTCTACGAGAGCTCGGGATTCCTGTGGTATGTATTCTCTGGTGACTGAGGAAGGGAAGTTTGAGGGTTATGGCTAGGTTGATGATTTAGGGTTGATCTTGGATTTACATCGTAAATTTTTAATATAATAGTAAATTGTCAAAGTCTAAATTTTTTGGAACTACATATACATAACTTATGTTTAAATTTTAGAATTACATAATAAATTTTTAATTTACTACACATGACATAATCTGTTATAAACTATAATTTAAAAATTTACGGTGTAAATTTTGATCTTGTGTATCACCAAGATTTTTTTTGGTTTGTATATTATTCATTTACATTATAAATTATTAATTTACTATACATGACAGAATCTATTCTGCACTATAATTTTAAAATTTATAGTGTAAACTTATATTGTAATTTCAATATATATATATATGGATTTTTTCATTTATCGACACCGAAGAAGGGAACGATGTCGGCATACTCGTCGTCATGGAGACCTCACAAAATTAGGTTTGCAAGATAATAGTTCGTGAGATCAGGAGTGATAGTGACATTCGATTGGAGATGGAGATCTCGACAAAGCTTTCGGCCCAAATATCTTCTTCCGCTAGTGATTTCATTCACAGTGGTGGCGAAAACAATGGCAACGGTGACGACGTCGTCTAGAACTTCCATCGACAATGATGAACTCTAAGGCGCTGCTGACAAGTTCCAAGAGAGGAAGGATATATTGAGAAAGAGAGACATGTGGGTATTTTCGACGTTTTGTTTTGTGTAAATTCAAATTTACAATAAAACTAAAAAGTTTTATGCTATTTATTTATTTATTTTTTTTCGTTTTTGGTATATTTCCCATCCTTTTTTCCCTTGCGATTTTGATGTTCTTCAAAACAAAACAAAAAACAAAAAAACAAAAAAAGAGAGAGAGAGAGAGAAGAAAAGGCCAATTATCACTAAAAAAAAAAATAGTCATAGTATCTTGTTTTATAATTTTTAGACAACTTTTTTGTATTATAAAGTATCATTTTTAGTCATAAATTTTTATTGCAATTGAAATTATTAGCCACAACTTTTGTAATCACAGTGTAATTAAAATTTTCTCTCATAACTGAAGTTTGTCGTTGAAAATTTTTGTCACAACAAAACATTATGACTAATATGCTATATTTATGAAATTGTGAATAAATATAATATTTTGACACATGAAAAAACTTATAGGATGTTTGGTAAATGTATTGTGTTTGTATTGTATTTGAATACAATACATTAAATGTATTTTGTATTTAGATGAAAAATATTTGTTTTGATTTGAATACAATGTGTATTTAGATAAAAAGTATTTAAATTATATGTTAGAGTTGAAAAATTGATATAATTAGTAAAAGTAGATAAGAAAAGTAAGATAAAGAAAGAATATGATGGAATGAAAAAAAAATTATTTTCAAAATATTCTGGAATAGTTGTATTTAAACGTATTATATGATGTACTTTTGAAAAATATTGTATTTAAACGTAAAACTTTTACATTTATATGATAATTACGTTATATTTAAATGTGATATAAATATAAAATTATAAACAAACACTTCAGTAAAAGTGATTAAAAAAATATTGGGACTGAAACTTGTGTATTACAATGTACATTATACTCTTTTTTTTTTTTTGGTTGAAAATGCACATTGTACTTTGTTAGTAAAACTCCTAAATTACCATGACACTGCCATTCCATAAAGATATATATATATATATATTTAAATATATATAAGCGCGCACAGATATATATTGCTGGTAATCCAGAAAAGACTTTGATATTTGCCAAGTATCTTGTCTAATAATTCCAATTGTCCCGCCGGGTTACGTACTCCAGTGCTTGTGGGAGTCACTTGGCGTGTTGGGGTAGTATGGTTACAACCGCTTTGCCAAAGTAATTTTGTGGGATTAGTACCTTTGCTAATCTGCCAGTCGAATTAGGACAATGTTTTTAAAAATATATATATACAAACATTTGAAATTATGATGCAAATTTATTGAATAGGATAACACTTTTTATTTCCTTCATTTCAAAGCAGCGCGACAGAATAAGGGACTCGAACTTTTACCTCTCCCTCCGTGAGAATCTAAGGAGAGCACTCCATCCATTCATTTAGGGGACATTTGGCAAAAGTATTTCATTTTAACTTCACTTAAATACAATATAATTTTACATCAAACACAAATTTTACAACATGCTGCGAAAACAATTACTATTCAAAATATTTTTAAAACAATCACATCAACTTTTTAACTTTACTATTTATCTCTACTTTTATCAATCACATCAACTTTTCAACTCTAAAATACTTTTCATCCAAACACACATTTCATTCAAATACAAAACAAATACTTTTCAACCAAATACAACATTTAAAAAACAAATTTCATTCAAATACAATCAAAATGCAATGCATTTACCAAACGCCCCCTTAGGGTGTCATCCACATTTTTTTTAATTATTTAAAAAAAAAAAGGATTTGAGCAAGAAATAACTTTTATTTCCCTATATTAAGAAGAACTTTATAACAAAATAAAGAATTCAAACTTTAAATCTTTTACTCAATGAAAGTTGTAAAGTAAGCCCATGACGTTTTTGTCCTCTTTGAGACATTATCAACAAGTCCTTTTCGAAATAAGAAAATGAGATTCAAGGTAGCACCCCTCATTTTCCTAAAATTGGAAGCACCATGGGATAGAATGAGAGGTTAAAACTTGAAGTGAGAGTTTAAATATTGAGTTCACAGTCGTTCTATTAATTCAATTTTAGAACATCATAAAGAGTTTAGGAAATTCTTCGATGGTACAAAATAGCTTTTGGATAGTATCAATTTGCAAAAGTCATGATCCCTTTCAGCCCCAACAGTCCAGTTGACGTTAGAAGTGATGTACAAGGAGACCTAGTCATCCGTACAACACAACCCCATGATTGTTATTTAGGACTTCCAAGTCTTAGTGGGAGAAATTTAAAAAAGAAAAAAAAAGACTTCCGAACAATTAAAGAGTTGGTAACCAACTACAATAATGGAAAGGCAAATTGTTCTCCCATGGTGTGGAAGAGAGGTGCTAAAAAATGCAGTAGCCCTAGCAATTCTAGCTTATACTATGAGTATTCCGCCTTCCAAGTGGTCTGTGTGATGATCTTCAAGGGCCCCAAGGGAGAGGATCTCCCTTTATCTCCCCTCTCCCTCCACTCCTCCCTTCACCCAAAAGATTTAATCTCTGCTTCCATCCCTCTCCCTTCCTCTATCTCTCATTCCAACTAAACATAACATTAAGATTATAAGGCATCAACCTTGATATTATATGGGCCAAACTATATACATGGCTATCAGATAAAAGACTTTACCCTATAAGTTTTATCCACCTTATTATTTTCTTTGTCCTTTTGTTTTTCATCTAATAATTCCTCTTTTACTTCCTTCTTCCACCTTTTCTATCTTATCAAACTTAGTATTAATACCATTAGGTCACACGTTGTCATTGTGTGTGTTGTGTGTCACCTTATTATTTTCTTTATCTTTCTTTTTGCCATCTCATAATTCCTCTTTTACTTCCTTCTTCCACCTTTTCTATCTTATCAAACTTAGTATTAATACCATTAGGTCACACGTTGTCATTGTGTGTGTTGTGTGTCACCTTATTATTTTCTTTATCTTTCTTTTTGCCATCTCATAATTCCTCTTTTACTTCCTTCTTCCTTCCTTTCTATATTATATTAATATGATTAGGTTATGATGTGTAATTACTTGTGCGTTCGCCTACAACTTGATTTCATAATTAATGTCTATTCTATCAAATGTAGTATTAATATTATTAGAACATCCCTGGTGCAATGCTAAATTAGTGTACTAATAACAAATCATGACATTTAAATGAAAAAAATACTTTCCAATATAACGCTATCTCTCATATCAACTATGTCATATGATAAATTTTGCGACAAATTTACCATAAGACATAGCCAATGCTTAATTTCAATTTTGTTTCTTATCAGTTATTGTCTTATGTAATTATTATAATATTTATATTTTTCATTTATTTAAATATTAAAAGTTCACTTTTACAACTTTTATAGCACAATAATGTGGACAAAAAGTAGAAATAAAATAATGTATTGGAGTATAAAATAAGATAATATTGATTTTTCATACTATTTTGTAATAAACATAATATTGACATACATTGATACCTTTACATGGTCTTAAGTAACAACTTGTAATTGTGTTTGTGGGCCTACAACTTGATTTCAGTGTGTATATGTGATATGTATTGTAATTTTCTATGAATTTATGAAAGCTGAATGATAATTACTATAGTTGTATTCTTATTTGGTTTTGAAAACAATGAAAAGAAAAAAAAAAAAAAAAGAAGAAGAAGAAGAAGACATAAGTTTATTGAAAAAATTACAATATTGTCTAATTTCTTTTTTTATTATTTTGGAAAATATTTGTTTCATATATAGATGATGAAAATTGAGGCAAAATAACAATTCAACCGTAAAACAAACATCTCCACGATATTGAAAATGGTGGAAGCAATAGATTGATAATCTCCATCACTTATGGTGACGCCCAATTTTTTCATAGCATTTTGTAGGTAGTGACATTAAGGACTTTGATACATTTAAGAATTTATATCTTATGTGAAAGACAAGTAAAGTAATAATTTTAGAGTTTTATTATAATTTTTCACAAATATTTAGCATGTTAGATTTGGTAAAGAATATTTGATCTTGTGTAAGATAAGTTAAGGTATGATTAGAATAGGTTAAGTATTAAGAATTTCATAAGAAATAATATGATGTTATATTTAAATAAAATTTTGATTGGAAAAACATTCAAATTAGACAAAAAGTTTTTAATTCAAATTGTAGATCATTTCATTAGCTTTCCAATGCCTAGTGAATTATCCGATTCCAATATTGGAGTAAAAAGTTATAGCTAAAATATTATAAAAAGGTCAGATAAAAAAAATTGGGGCTGCAACCCTGCACATTACAGCCAGCGGCTGCCCTGGCTATAGGTTGTAGCATCTGATAGGGCGTTGCAGGAAAAAAAAAAAAGGGGATTTCAAATGGGGGTCGAGTTTATGGTGTTTAAGTCCATTTTTAGCCTTAGGATCTTAACTTTTGATCTAAGCCCTTTATTAATTGGAGATTAAATATTTAAGTTTAAGTCTCTCAATTAGATTTTATTATATGTAGTATCACATAAACTTCTCTCTCTCAAACCACCTTCTTCTTCCTCCCCTTAGATTATTGATTTCCTTCAAATTCCACCAACAAAACCTTAAGGATTTGCTTTTCTTGAGGATTTGCTCACATAAACACTTCTAAGCTTTTTTTTTTTTTTTGTTGGAGATTCAAGTTAATTTAATTTTTATGTGTTGTTTTGAGCGATTTGAATTTTGGGGTTTTTGTAAAATTGTGAGATTGATAAATTATTGATATAAGTAATAAAATTTAGGATATAGAGTGATGAATTAAAGGGGAGGAAGATAGGATTTTAAATTGTTTATGTTAATTTTTAAGGAATTGGAATTCTAAGGTTTATGAAGAATTAGAAATTTGGGGTTTTTATGATTTTAAGGATTTTTAGAATTTTTCCTAATTATAAAATATTTATGTTATGATTTTGTAGCATGGATTTCGTTAAGAGAGAGTATACCAAGGTTCCGAAACACCAAGTTACCAAAATAACAATAACAATAAGTGCTTCAAGTAAGGTATTACATATTTCACTTACAACATGCTTGTTCAAAATTAAAATAGTTTATAATTGGTGTAATATTTTGAAAGAATAAGTTAATTCCTTCTATAAAAGTTTAGATGCATTTAATAGAGAAAGTTATTATCTATGCTATATATATATATTATCAGTTATGTTATTCTTTTTATTGTACATGCTACTTTCTTAATGATAATATTTCATAAAGAATTATGTTTTCGTTTAAGGATTCATGTGTTATGTTTTATATGAAAAGTCATGTTTTTATGAAAAGTTACGTTTTTTTTTTAAAGAGTAATGTTTTAATAAAATTTATGAATTTGATATAGTATTGAGAGTTGGGATCTAGTTCATAAAATATTTATTTAACTCCTTAAGATAAAAATGATAATTAGGAGGTATGTATTGGGGATTCGTCCTAAATAACAGTATTAGTTTACACCTGATTCGCTAACAGCTCAGAACAGGTGTTGGGTTTATAGTTTATTAGTTACCTCGATGGGTTTGAAACTTGTAATCCTACTTTCATCATGGTTGCGTGCATTTATACATCACCTAGGGCTCAATAATAGTATAAAAGAGTTAGAAAAATAATATGAGAGAATAAAGAATAATAATCTGAATTACTTAATATGTTTTTAAGTTATGTATATTCACTACTTTTATATTGAAGTTTTTATATCATGTTTCAAAATATTAATAGTTGTATACACACCAATATTTTAAACCAAACGTTTTGTGAAATAATGGATATACTTTCTAAGCATTTTATTTAATATAGTTTTGGTATGTTGTAAGTGAAGAAAGGCTAAAGTATAGAATTGGAGGAGGTTCGTCGTGGTGGCGTATGTGATAGTAAAGTAGGTTATTGAAACTTCCCTGTTTGAAAGGATTTATTATTGTTTTTAAAGAGTTTTAGGGGACATTTGGTAAACGTATTATATTTTGATTGTATTTGAATGAAATTTATTTTTTTAAATGTTGTATTTAGTTGAAAAGTATTTGGTTTGTATTTGAATGAAATGTATGTTTGGATGAAAATTATTTTAGAGTTGAAAAGTTGATGTGATTGGTAAAAGTAGAGATAAATAGTAAAGTTGAAAAGTTGACGTGATTGTTTTAAAAATGTTTTGAATAGTAATTGTTTTCATAGCACTGTTACAAAATTTGTGTTTGGTGTAAAATTGTATTGTATTTGAGTAAAATTAAAATGAAATTTTTTTTCCAAACGTCACCTTAAGTTTATAACTTGGATTCATTAAGTTTGGTTATTTAAAATTTACTTATAAAGTTCTTAAGATTGATAAAGTTCCTTTTTTAAGATCATATTTTTCCATCATCATAAGGATTTATGAAGTATAGGATTCCTAATTGATTTTCATATCATAATTTGTTACTGTTTATTAAAGTTTAGTTTTCTATTTAAATCGCACAAGTAGAAGTTAAGTAAATCTATTATTATTTAAAAAAAATTCTTTCCTATTTTCTACACTAATTGGTGTGGATAGTTATTATTAATATTACTTATTAACGTATTTCTTACAAAAGTTATTTAATATCGTATGTTAAAAATAATCAACTATAACATCTCGTTAAAGTGGTATTACACTTAAACTCCTCCTAAAGACTCCATCTAATTAAACAATTTTGAAAGGATGCTCTCCTTCTTTTGCAATCATTTCAGCTGTGACAACCCGACCTCTCAGACCGTCACTTAAAACTTGCTTACTTGATTTATCATCTTATTTAAATTGTTGTTTATTCATTTCTAGGTCTTCAAAATTTTAGAAATTTTTTTTTAAAACCTTATTTGCAGAAGAAGTGATTCTTTAAAGACCATAATAATTAAAATTAGTTTTAAACAAAACATATTAACATAACATGTCATTCTTAGTCATACTAAAGTATTAAATTGTATTAGTATCAAAACAACACTTAACAAAGTCCTCAAAACATGTGCAGAATATAAAATGCAGGTGGCATCCACAGAACCCATCGCACTTTCACTCATTACGCATCTACATCGCCAGTCTATCAATGCTCAATATGTCATGGGTAGTTTGCCTGAATTACCTATAGTGGGAGAAATAAAGGGGTGAGATAAACTCAGTAAGTATAAATGTGCAATCTCACAAATGCATATAATTGAGAATACATGACCAGTTATGTAATTGTCCATTTATTCATTTAATATTTTATGGGCTCTTATGCTCGTACCGAGGTGTACGCGACCTTAAATGCATATACGTGCAATCTTACAAATGCATATAATTGAGAATGCATGACTAGCTATGTAATTGTCCATTTATTTATTTAATATCTTATGAGCCCTTGTGCTCGTACCAGAGTGTGTGTAACCTTAAATGGAGAATACGGGGGAGTGACCCAATCCGTCAACACTCAAGGTTATAACTTTAACTTCATTGATCATTCTTATTATCCTCCATTTGGTTGAAGGACGAATATCTTCCTATTCGATTGGAGACTGGTACAGTACATCATTAGTTTCACTTTTTTAAACATTAAGCCATATGGTGAGCATGCAAAAATGGCATGTTTAAAAAGCGTGTATGTAAACACATCATCATGGCATACTTTTACAAAACGTGTAAATAAACACGTCATCATAACATACTTTCATAAAGCGTGTAAATAAAAATGTCATCATGGCATCATATTATATCATTAAAATAAATATCGAGTCTACATCGTATATAGTATATCAACAACTACACTATAGATGGGGTCTATACTTACAGAAAATTGCGTAACTGAGTATCTGCGTCGATTGTTTCTAGCTCTACCCTCACGTCGATGTGGTGTCCTAATTTTAAATTGGCATCCGACAGTTAGAGGAAGGTTTTTGAATCGTGTACGTTTATGAATATGTGTTCTCTTAATTAATAATTAATTTTAATTAATTATTAATTTGTCTCTAAATATTTACCTTAAGAAAATAATATCTTTAATTATTAATTAGACAATTATGATAAATTAAATCTTAATTAATAATTAATTAGTTTTTCTAAATTTTAAATTAATTAATTATTGATCTATTAATTAATTAATTAATATTTAATTCCGTATTCATTATTTTATTTAATTCTAATTTATTCATATTTGGGCTCATTAGGTAACCATGGGTAACCATGGTCTTTCAACATCATATTAGGCCATCTTTGTGAGTTGTGAGCTTGTTAGGTCTATTGTGACCTATTTACTTATAATTGGGCTCAAACCTTTTTTTTTTAAGTATTTTTAGTCTTGTGTCGTTTTGGACCCGTTAAGACCCATTACACTTGGTTGTTTCTATCCAGTTTTGATTAACAATCATATGGCATCCCGACGAGCCTAGTGGTGGTTTATTTTTCATCATCGAGCCCTCAGGTATTAATTTACCATTTTGCCCATATTTTAGTGATTCAAGCATTTTTAAGTTTAAACTTATTAAATTTTATGAACTTAGCTTTTAGGAATCTTTCTTACAGTTTTATAGATCCATAAAATCTCTGCCTACAGCCCAAAAATGTCTTCCCATCAAATTACCATATTACCCCTTAGTTTGATAAAATTACAATTTTATTACTAGACATACCTTCTTTAATCTAGACTTATTGGGTAGTTTAAAAAAATTATCACAAAATCTTATAATAATGTTTGCAGTGCACTTAAGTTAAAAAAATATTTTTCATAACTTATCATATTTCTAAACACAATTAACTAAAAATATTACATTTAAGCTCCTTTATATATATATTTTTTAAAGGTTGTACATTTAGCTATAACATAAATCATATTATTTCATGTATTTATCTAGCTTAATACACTATTTTAAGGATGACAAAGATGCTGTCTAATTATACTCTAAGCAGATTTTATAATTTGATTGACCATTTATTTATTTTTGCATTTTAGTCCTTATTTAGCCTTAATTAGTTCCCAACACCCTTTGATTCACGTTTTTAATACTTAAAGTTCTTATAAAGTTTTCTCCTAGGATCAGAGCTCATTTTTCATAAAGTTTTATTCTTTACATTTTTTACCCTAAATTTTTCTATATTTACATTTTGATCCCAAAATGGCATTTTGATTATTTCTCGTCCATTTATCACCAAAATTTTACATAAGGTCTAATTTAAGTCTCTAATCAAGACTACAGAGTTTTGGATTCAAATAATGTTTCTAGGAGGTGAAATTACGATTTCATCGTTGAAGGCAAAATCGTTATTATATGACATTTGTAGTTTTGACCAAACTTAAGCTCTTCTTTTTACTTATGTTAAGGGAAATATTCTGCATTTTTACATGAGTATGAAAATCTCACTCAAAATACCATCTTCTAATTTCTCAATATTTATGTCAAAAATGTTATTTTTAGTACTTTATGGTCATTAAATCTTATTCTAACCTATTTGTGATGTCAAAATATTTTCCTCATCATTCATGCTTCCATTAATAGAGGACATATCATATCAACATGCCATAATCTCTTATTCTTATGCATCAATACTCATTACTTGTCAAAAAAAAATCACATAAATATACTTTTCATCCTATTCCATACACAAATCATGTTCTTTAGCCATTTTAAATCATGGCAAGTACATGTATTATCTCAATAGATAGCAAAACAACATTTTAATCATTTATCATGCCAACATTTTTTTAAATATATATAAGAATTTATCGTGAAAGAAAAGTTATGAAAAACTTGATAAACCACTAGTTTACAAGACATTTACCTCTTAGAAAAATAATGGCTTTTTAACTCCTCTTGAAGGTTTTGAACCACTCTTAGATCCTTGTGGTAGAGGGCTAGAATGGAGACAAAACATTACTTTAAAAATATTATTTAAAACATCATTTTTCTTTCTAAAAATCAAGTGGAAAAATATAGGTTTTTACCTTAGTAAGCACTTAGAAATACTCTTCCTCCTTGCTAAAAATGAACATGGGAATGGATGGAAAGAAATGAAGAATATTTTTGGCTTCTCTTAACTAAAAATTTCGTTCACAATGAAGGGAGGAAAAGAGAAAGCTTTTCTTTACTTGGGTGGTTTCTTTATGAAAGGGAAAAAAGTGATTTTTAGTTTACCTTAAACCATTTTATACTTAAGCTTTATTTTGGGTTAAAAAATTAAACTTTTTGAATTATAATTTATCCAAAAACATGCTCAGCTGAATAGGGTGAGTTGAGAGGTGGTTTGGTGGTTTTTCATGTATTTCTAAGTGGTTTTTAGTAAGTAGTCATTCAAGTAATTCATCATCTTACATTGCAATCATTATTTTTCTCTCTTGTCTTTTCATTCTTGTTTTGTTTGTTTAAGTGGATTTTAAATTATCAAAAATCCCACCTCTTGTTTAACCTATTTTCTGAAAAAATATATATATTTTTATTTCTTTTGGAAAACATTGCCAGGTTATTGACAGTAGGCAAGCAGGCAACCCTGAGAAGGGGAGGGATGCACACATATATATATATAAGCTTTTTTTTAGGCTAGCAGTGGGCTTACACCCACTACCTTATTATTATTTGCTCACTGGGTGAGGGGTGCTCATGCACCCCCTTGTTATTTATTTTTTTTATAATCAATTAAATTTTTTAATTAATTTGTTTTTTTATTGTAAATTGTTAAATTTAATTTAATAGGTAAATCTTGGCATGACATAAGATTCACTTCCTTAATTCACAAATTTATGATTATTTGTTCCCTCATTACATATATACATATATATTTACACATAATATTTTCACAAAATCCCAATTCTAGAATAGACAATAGGAGTAATAACACATTTTATATATTTTTTATCACAAAAAAATGTTATTAATTATGAAATTCATAATTTAATTCTCTATCTATGATGAGAATTAATATTGTAGATTTTGAATTTGTTACACCATCCTTTCCCACCCTCCCAAGATTCCTCTTACCATAAAAACTGACAATTTCAATTGAGTGAGAGAAAAAGAGAAGACTAATATTACGCTCGTCCATTAATTTATATTGATAAGGATTTCAATTAATTCCGTGATCTTTTTATTATTAAACTATTGATTTAATTCATTAGCTTTCTCCAAATTGTATGAATTGGATGGTAGACTTTTCAATCCATAAAATCCATGAATCCAAATCATTATATATTTATATAAATATAGAAACTATATATTAAATAATATTTATAAGTGATGAATATTTTATTTTGAATTTATAATTGATGATTTTTTGTTGTAATAGAGTGGAAAAAAATGTTGATTTAGCATATTTGACTATAAGTTTTTAAAATAATAAGAAGATTGAAACTAATGCAACAAAATAACACGTTTAAATTAATTACCTAATTAAAATATTAAAATTACCTCTCAAACCTTATTTTTTTCTCTTTCCTTTGCCTTTCATTCTCTTTCCTCCACCTTTTCCTCTCGTCATCCCCCTCGCTGTCGTTGTCGTTGTCATCGATGTCAAAGTACGAGAGTGGTTGTAGTTGTTGGCATCTTCATTGATTAGAATCTACTGTTACAATCAATGACATCGTTGCGTTACCAGCAAAGGCTTTACATTGTCACTAGAAGGCATGATTTCTACCAAAAACTTCACGATCTCTATCAAAAGCTTCATAATCTCAAGTGGATGCTTTGCAATCTTGGCCATAAGCTTGCAGTCATGAGATCGATTTCTTTTCTTAGTTCATTTGTCTACTTTATCAGCTAATCCAATGGAAGTCACCAACGCCAGCGAAATCTTCGACGTTTGATGCATGATATCTCTAGTCCACCATGAACCTAAAGAAGCATCATTATCAGCCTTAATGCAAGAACTCTGGCCACCCCATGACTGCTTTTCTGACTTCAGCTACTTCTTTGACAACTAGGTGGTTTGGAGAAAGCATTCAAAAATGAGCTAGGGTCTAGGGTTGTTTTTTAGATTTTTAATTGTTTGGGGTGGATTTAAAAAATAATTCTAAAATTCAGATAAAAAAACATATACTAAATAAGAAACAATGGTTTTTAAAAAATAATTGACCACATTAACTATAAATACAAGGTTTATCAATGTAAATACAAATATTTACTTATTATCAACATAAAATATAAAGATTTACCATGTAAATATAGAGATTTATGAAGAAATAGTGACTTAATAATCACATATGCTCAACTAGAAAATACAAAGATGTACTATGTAAATGCGAAAATTAAGAAGAAATAATTACATATTATCAATAGAAAATCAATTAAACAGATTTAGTAATTTTTATCCATCTTACCAAATTAAATCAATTATATTTCACCCAATAAATCCATTTATTCACTTATAAGGTGCTAGTTCTTTGACTTGTTTAGATCCACCAGTTTGGGGCTCGATTTAATTATAGTGAAGGGGGGTTGGAGTTGTTGACTTGGATGCAACAACTTTCGCCACTTCAATAGCGGCCTTGACCGCAGCCTTCTCAACCTTCTTCTTCATGAGAATGTCTTTGGGGGATTGGAGGTTGATCTTCATGGTGTCCAGGACTCGATTTACGACTAAGGCCTCTTCGTTAGTTAACTGATCAATGAATAGTGGAGTGCCGAATACTCGCCTCAACACTGCTCTAACTATGAATGGCCAATCAACTTAAAAGCAGTAATTTCTTTACAATACCTATAGGGATTTCAACGAAGTCTTTCCAAAGATTCAAATGGCAAAATCGATTAGGTGTGAAGTTCTCCAACTCCTTGTCTAGTATCGATTTGAGGGCTCAAGCTTCGATGAAAAATTCAAGCCTGAAGGAGAAGCTTTCGTGTATTTTTCTTCCCTAAAGAGGATACAATATATTATTGGTTAAAGGATTGATAGATTTATCATTTATATACATAAAGAAGTATCGATTCTACCAGTATCGATCAACGTTCTTTATGTCATTGATGATCTATTTCTTTAACCAAGGCATTATCAAATAGTGACTAAAGTCGAAATGATTTTGCTTCAGGTAATAGAGGTTAAGGAAGTCATTAACCGTTAACTCAATGACTACCTTCTCTACTATGATGGGAAATTATACAATATAGGCCATTTTATTTTTTCATTTGTGGTAAATAACATAATTTGAAACTATTAAAATTTAATAGCTTAAATCAATTTCAGTATAGGTAATATTCTTATTTTACCCTTCCCCTCTTATTTTCCCCTTTCTTTCTCTTATTTTCTCTCTCCTTATCTCTTATTAACATCTCTATCCATCTATTTCTCTCGCTCTCTCTCTCTCTCCCTTCATTTCTCTTTCCACTGTAAGCATGACCATTGAATTTGGTCGACAATTTTCATCTTTTGGCATCACGATCTCCCAACATTATAGTTGCTCAAATTGTTGCCGTTGCAAATCTATTATGATCATCACTGGAAAGCCACCAATCCAAGCAAGAGGAAGTGATTCCGTTGAGATCTAAGAGCTCCACGGGCTTTCTTCTCTGGCAACATGAAGCATCGCAGAGGCAACTAAGGTTTACGGTCTTCTAGGTATGATTGTTGCACTAGCTCCGATGATAGGGATGGCTGATACGAACTTCGTCAAGAACTAATGAAACCTATAATTCAAGAAAGTTTCTAAGATCGTTCTATAATCAGATTTGAATAGAATAATCGCAACCCATTACCTATAAAGAGTTAAGAACCTTAGTATAATGAAGACGTTACAATCAGTAATAGAAAAATTGATTAATAAGTCAAGGATGAATGCCACAAGAAATCTTAATAAGTTCAAAAAGTTCTTAAAGAACGAAAGAGAATTACTCTAACTTTTCTGAATAAACGTCTTTGTCTCTTATTCATATAAAATATGCCTATAAGTAGGCTAAAAATTACAATCTAAAATTTAAAGAATAAAATATTTTGAAAATTCAAAATTTAAAATTATGAAATCTATCTAGAAATTTAAAGTTTGAAAAACCTAATCTAACTTTTACAATTTAAATTTTAAAAATCTTCTTCTACTATTTACGTTTTCCACCCCTAAAGAAAATGACTCATTTAAAATTCAAAACCTCCTTTAAATATTTACATGCAAATCAGCTAGGAGACTTATTTGAATTTCAAATAAAAGAAACAAAATCTACCTAATCTAAAATTTAAATACCTAAAGAAAATTCAGCACTGTTCACGGATAGTGTTCACATGTAAATAAAGGTAGTCATGCATGCCAAGCATACGTGTGATTGTTATTAATCCTCTTCTACAGTTGCTTTGATGAATTGGACCAATCTTAACTTACCATCAATAGTGAACACATATTTTTCAGCTTATTGAATCTCTTGGATTAATCCATTAAATGCTTCCTTGAATCATTTAGTTCGAGCTCTCTTAATTGGCCCTTCCAGAACTTTAAGTGGATTTTGATTCTATTTGTGAGCCTTAGCTGTGTCCTCATCAACGACTTTACATGAAACACAAATCTTGTGATTCTCCTCTGTTTCGTGAGAAAGAAGCTGTGGATCTCATAATTCTGGGGCATGGATCTTGTGATTCTCCTTGGCTTTGTAACAAAGAGGTCATGGTCAAGCTGCTGGTAGCATCTTCTTTTTCGCCAACAATGTAGCTAATAATGACTGTGGCAAGGACAAGATTCAACATCACAAAGTTGTGATCTCCAGCCACTGCAAAGAAGATCAGTCATCATCTCAAGCCACCATGAAGAACTTCATGATCTCCATTTGCTATGGCAAATTGACTCATGACGTCGCCGTGTCTCAGATCTATTACCACGATAAGGCGATTTACATCTATGTAGCCATGATCGGGCAGCTTTAGATCAGCTTTAGATCACTGGTTGTTAGAGCTCACCGTTAGGTGGCATAGGTTTTTTTTTTTTTCTACTAAAAACCTATTGTCTCTTCTTGGAAATGGAACGTGAAGAAAGTTAGGGTTAGTTTTACAATCAAAAAATTAGGGATTGATTTGGGCTTTGGTACATTTTACATTGTAAAACACTGTAAATCAAATTAATTATATACGTGATAAATCAATAATTTACACTATAAATCAACGATTTACACCTTAAATCAAATGCCAGAGTGAATTAAGAAGTTACATAAATTTGATAATTACATAAATAAAGAATTTACATTATAAACTGACGAATACCAAAATTAATTAAAAATTTACACAAATTGGTAATTACGTAAATAAATAATTTATATTGTAAATTAAATATTTATACTTGTAAATGAAGAATTTATGAAATAAATCAAAGTTCTACGTATTAAGGTATTTTTGGAATTTTAAATTTGATAAATCAAGATTTATCAAAAATATGTTACTTATCAGAAGCTTAAGACTTTTATGCCACTTATTTTTATTTTTATTTAAGTTGATTTTTGATCTTTTTCTCTCATTCTCCCATATTTCATTCAAAAACATTAGAACATAACCCAAAACTCCAAAAACTCCAATTCAAACGGGGCTTAGACCCAAATCATATATTCTCATATTTCCAAACTTGTTTAGTTTTTAATTATTTTTAGTTATTTATTAATAGTACATAGAGAGATAAACACTTGGATTAATTTATTGAGTTAGTAAAGTTAAGCATACGATCAAATCCTCACCTAATTAAAACAGGTGAGGGCGGGATTATTTGTTATATTGTGATCAAGTATCCTAATCTCATCTTACGGGGTGTTTGGAATATGTTTTCCATATATCCAAAACTAATTTTTTTTCCAAAACTTCACCACTTTTCATTATTTATATCTCCAAAACGCTACAGTAAACTCTAAACTTTAAAAGTTCATAACTTTGCGTATACAAGTCCAAATGAGATAAATTTTCTTAAATTGCATAGAATTTCGAGAGGAACGAAAAAATATCCATATTGATTTTTTTTTTCTAAAAAATTTTTTAAAATTTTTTATTTTTTTCACTCCAAACAGTTTTTTCTTCCAAACACATTTTTCAAAATAACTTTTTTCCAACCCAAAAATAATGTCTCCAAGCATTACCCCTAAACCACCCCTTAATTTGGAGCCAAAATAATGATAAGTTATTATGGTGATTCCATGTCTCCCTCTAAATAAGTTTGAATCATCTTCCACTCCCAAGTTTGACAAGAAAACTGGAGGAAAGAAAAAAAAGTCTCAACTGTTGTGGATAAATAAATAATCTTAAGAGATTTTGTTGGAAAGTAAGTCCTAATAACTTCAAAACTGAACACTTAATGAGATATATTTGTGAAAATTTTAGGTAGGCTGACTGGTTTTAGCCGTCTACTTAAAAATAAATTTAAAAAAAAAACTTTGTTTTTTGAAGTAAAAAACGCCATTTTTATTTTATTGGTTGTGGTTTACGATGATCTATCATTGATGGATACGGGTCTGTCACTTATAGGACTTAGTGATCTACCACTAATAGACTTTATCATTATAGTTTGATAAATTATTATCTAAAATTAGTTAATAATAATCAACTACTAATATTGCTATATTGGTGATTGACCACAAAGTTTATCGTCGATGAACAATTTAAAAAAAAAAGGACATTTTTCCTAAATTAAAAAAGTTTGAGACATGTATTGAAGACTTACAAAATGCCTTTTTCCGATAAACCCCAATAATTATAGGGTGGGTAAAAAAGAAAGAGAGAGAGAATTTGTGGCGGCCCGCCCTACTGTAGAGGCTCTACAGTGCTACTACGATCAACTCTGTAGTCAACCGTAATAGTCTGCAGGCCTCTAGGGTCGCCGGCAATCATGCTGAACTGTAACTACTGCTAATTTTACGGAATAAATTTTTTTTTCTTTAAATACATAAACTGTTTGAAAATGTGATAAAGAAATCATGTTAACAACTGATCATGATTCCCCTATCACATACTCCTGGCTTGAAAACTTGTCTCATTGAAATTACATTCAAAATCTATATATGCAGCGGAAGATTTAACTGTGACCAATATCCCTCGCCCAATCCTCCCCGGCATGCTTCTTCCCTGTTCGTCGTCCACCGTATATTCTACTGGTGAACAGGTCTCTTACCTGCAACATGTGAACAAACTAATGAGCTATGAGCTCAGTAAGTTCAAATATAAAAACATGTAACTAACATGCTATATTGCTGTGCTCATGCTGTACTACTGTGCTCATGCTGTACTGCTGTACTGCTGTACTCATGCTGACTGCTGTACTACTGTACTCATGCTGACTGGACTCTGTAAACATGCTGTACTGACTAAAGGTTTAGTCTTAGGACTTTAATCTGTTATTTAGTTCTGGTTTTGGGTCCCTGATTGGACGTACTGACATGTTAGCGCAACCGGGAGCGGTACTTTAGTGCTGACCTCCTCAGTCTTAACTGATGCTAAACATGATAACCTCCCCGTGGTTCGAGAGACCGATACGCCAATAACTGGTTAATTACCGTCTTGCTAGTGTTCCAACTGGGTAGCATACTGCTTGCCCCCACAGTCGGAACCTGTTAATCAAATTACTGGAGTGTGAATTAATCAACACACTAGGGTGCCTTGTGCACCTAACTGTTTTCTTATTCTGGTACTGTCTGGTCTGTGTACTGGGACATGCAACTCTATATGCATGACATGCACTGATGTGAACTGACCTGTGCTGTGACTGACATTAACTGACATAACATCGTGATGCAGACAATCAATGTCTAACAACACGTCATACAATATACACAACATTGTAATAAAGTAAGCTTGTCCACGTTGCAGTCAGGACAATACTTGAACTTACAGAAAATCTTCTAGCGTAAGCTGCTGCTGCTCTGGGACTGCTGATTTGGGGTCTCTGGCTTGGACTCCTATAAATGGCAAAATCACTGATTATTTACCATATTTAGCTTATACTGAAAATATGGCAAAACATGTAAATTTTCCTTTCCAGACTTTTTTTTTTTTTTTTACTCTCTGGCCTCGAACACGGCCTCCTACACGGCCGTGTCTGTGCCCGTGTACCCCTCTGGACTTTTAAGCCTGGCCGTGTAATTTCTGGAACATACCCGTGTATGCTTACACGGGTGGGTACACGGCCGTGTTACTGGCCATGTACTCCTCTGTCCTCTTACACGGTTACTTACACGCCTCTTTTTGACCGTGTGCCTCTTGACACGGTCTGATACACGGCCGTGTTCTTGACCGTGTACCTCTCGGGTCTGATTTTTCTTGCAACACGGTCGTGCGTATGGGCATGTTCGGGGCCGTGTTCTGAACACGCCCTTGTACACGCCCGTGTACACGCCCGTGTTCATACCAGAATCAAGATTCTGGGTCCGAACTGCTCTGCTCTGCTTTACTAAGGCTTTTATGACCTTTGTTCTACTTCTTACACTTGAAATCGATCTTCATAAGATCATTTCAAGGTATCTACTACACTCCTACTATCACAAATCCATGATTTCATAAGCAAAAATTCCACATTTTGCTTATGAATCTCTCTCGACTTAACTTTTGAAAACTCTGTATTTTTTTGAAGAATATTCACCAAACTCGATTTTCTAAACCATCTGTGCATGGATTCGTGTTTGAAAACGTCTAGACTCGAATCACATTTCGATTTTAACCGAAAACCTAAATGTGATTCACTCACATTCTCTATTTTCTCTCAAAACCCCAGATTTTCTTCCCCCAAAGAAAACGTGAAAACTAGGGTTTACCTTGCTTTGATCGTGAGCTTTTCTTGCTGCTAGTCTTTGACTGAATCTTGATCTATCTCTTGCTTGCACTAGAAAATCCGAACTGAGTTGGATTTCCTTCTCTTTCTCTCGGTTTCTCCCTTTCTCTCTTTCCCTTTCTCTTTCTTTCTTTCTTTCTCTTTCTTTCTTTTCTTCTTTCTTTCTTTCTCTTTCCACCGGCTGCATCTGCAGCTAAGGGAAATAAATCCCCTTTCTCTATCATGCTCACGTGCCTCACTCTCCCTTACTTTCTTTTATTTTATTTTTTTTGTGTAAGGGCTTGTTTGGCAAGTTCTTTTGGCCATTGATCCATGTGGCTCACTTGTGTGCCATTGATCTCTTAGTATGTGTTTTCCACATACTTTTCTATAAATTTTTAAAACATCATAATTGAATTAATGCTTAGCTTTTAAACTATATTCATTAATTCATTTTCAAATTTTGATTAAAAACTTGATTAATCAAAATTTTCCTCTGCTCTTTATTCTGTAATCTGTATCACTGTAATGTACATTTATTTACATATTTGTACAAAGTATTTTCGAGAACGTAGATTTCTCGGTTATCACAGAATTGTAATAAATAGCATCTTTATGAAAACAATTGAAACAAAAAAACAAGATTTTAAAAACATTTGAAATAAATAACAAATTTATCAGTCAAATAAAAAATTTATTAACTCAAAAGTACATATTTACTTAACAAATCTAATGTAAATAAATCTTTTATCTAATAAATCTACTAATTATAATAAATATTTAAAAACATATTATTTATCGTTTGGTAAAAAAATTACATTTTAATTTTACTCAAATGCAATACAGTTTTACATCAAACACAAATTTTACAACAGTGCTACGAAAACAATTACTATTCAAAATATTTTTAAAACAATCACTCAACTTTTTAACTTTACTATTTATCTCTACTTTTATCAATCACATCAACTTTTTAACTCTAAAATACTTTTCATCCAAACACACATTTTATTCAAATACAAAATAAATACTTTTCAACCAAATATAACATTCAAAAAAAAAAAATTCATTCAAATACAATCAAAATGCAATGTGTTTACCAAACGTCGTCTTACTTCAGTTATTTTCTTAAACAGTTATTTGCTTTTCTTCTCCTTAAAAAATACCACCAATAAGTCTTAATTTTAAAGCCATCGGATGATTTTGTCAAATTAGTATACTTTTTTTATATTAATCCATAATGTTCACTGGATTAATAGGCAGAAACATGGTACTACGTTAATTCTTAAAAAGCTTTCTTACAATGTTATATATACGTCAAAAAAAAAAAAATACAAATACACAGATAATTTTGGGTTCTCAAATCCTACTTATTTGCCCATGTTGGCTCTCGCCAGTGAACTGGCTTCGAAGAACATTCGGGTAAATTGCGTAGCACCTGGTATGGTACCAACACGATTTGCCAAGATCATTGCAAAAGACGAAGAAGTCGTAATTAATGTATTAATTACGAGCCAGAATTCTATAGATTATTAATTAAAATTAATATTTAATTGATGACGACGGAAATTAATCTAATTGGAATTATTCCGAGTTTTAATTATTGCAGAAGGAGGTTATTGATAAGGTGATTCTTCTAAAGAGGCTTGGTATTGCTGAAGAGATTGTTGCTGCTACTGCTGCGTTTTTGGCCTCTAACGATGCTTCTTACATCACCGGAGAAACCCTCGTGGTGGCCGAGGGTTGCCCTCTAGATTATAATGTCTCTTGGATTTCCCTATTAGGGCTATTTATGCTTGAGGAATATGAACTTTTATATTGGAAATCTAAAAATATTTTTATTTTTGTTTAATAAGTGAATCTTAGATCTCGTATCAGAAAATATGTGTATACCAAGTACATGTGTATATAGATTAAGAACATGTGTGTAGAGCTGATAATTCGTATTATAAAGTTTAATATATTTATTAGGTAATATATCTTTTCTTTTATGAAATACAAGTGAAATTTACTTTTAAAGTTTTAAAATTCATATTATTTATATTTTATTAGCTATGAATACTCTTATTTTATATAGATTAAGTAAAAAAATAATATATGGTGTTGTGGTGAGTGGGAGGAGAGGGTGATGGGGTGAGGTGAAGGGGGATGAAGGGTGACTGATCGTATTATTATGAAGGTCAACAAGGTAAGGGGAAGGGAGGGCGACGGGGTGAGGTGAATGGAGGGGAGGGGGAGGAGAGAGCGACGGGATGAGAGGATGGGAGGGGGCTTGACAACGATGAGATTAAGGATGACTGGTCGTATTATTGCGAAGGTCAATGAAGTGAGGGAAGGGAAGGGTAATGAGGTAAGGTGAGCAGAGCTGCAAAGGCAATGAAAGACTAAAAAAAAAAAGGTAAAATCTAGATTTTCTTTTTTATGTTAAAAATTTTTAAAAAATATATATAAAAATAAAAGATATATTTTATATTTGAATTTTAAATTTTGAAAACTCAAAATTAAAAATAGTAAAATATTATAATATATATAACAATATAAATATATTAAAGATGATAAATTGGTAATTTATGAGTCATGTTCACGTCAACCCATATATGATTCATTTATTAAACGAGTTATTTCGTGTCAATTGCAGGTTGATGGGTTTGTGCGGGTTCGACCTTTTTATTTAATCGTGTTTGACGAGTTCGACCTTTTTTGACCCAAACCCATTTAAGGAAAACCCAAACCCTATAATTTTGTGTGGGTTTCGTATCGTGTTATCGTATCGTGATCCAAATTATCAGCCTTATATGTGTGTGTGAGAGGTACTAATGTTCTGGTTCAATATGGAGTACGTATCAACCAATATGTGGACAAAGTATATTGATTTATGATGTGTTTGGTACACACTTTTAAGTTGCATTGTATTTAAATATAATGCAATTTTCTCCTAAATACAAAGGTATTTATTCAAATACCAATCACATTACATTTTAGATCCAATACAATCACTATTCATTATTTTATTTTTTCTATTACTTTTATTAATTACATTATATATTCTATTTCTCTCTCTTTTTTTCCTCTTTATTTTTACCTATCACATTATATATTTATTATTAACATACAAATCAAATACTTTTCACTTACACATACATTACATTTAAATACAATACTAATATTTTTTCTCTAAATATAAATTACATTTAATATATTATATTAAAATACAATTTAAATATAATGCATTAATCAAACGATGTATTAATCTTAATTTATATGCTGCTTGCTTTTTAATAGCAACGGAGATTATAAAGCAACACACCGGACCACCAAATTTTCTATTATTTTCTATTATTAATAAACTTTGTGTCCAGATCATTTTTATCTTTTTTGTAATTAAAAAAAAAAAAAAGGAAGGACAACCTGTCTCGTGTGATTAACCGCATGTTCTTACTTTTGTAAATAAGAGGACGTTTTTAAGACAATTTAAACCTCTTTTTATTTTTAATATTACATTTAAATAAATAGGATATAATTTTTATATAAATATAAAAATATTATATTTAATTATTAATTATATTATATTTTAAATTTAATATAATTATTATTTATTTAATTTTATTTTTTAATTATTTTTATTAATTATATTATATTTTTTTCTTTTTTCTTTTATTTTTATTCATCATATTACATATTTATTATTTAAATATAATTCAAATACTTTTCATCTAAATATATATTATATTTAAATATAATATAAATATTTTTTCTTCCAATATAAATTATATTTAATATTTTACATTCAAATTTATGGTGTGTTTGATATATACATTTAAATTACATTACATTTAATATTTATTATATTTAAATGTAATGTAATTTTCTCTTAAATATAAAAGCATTTTATTCAAATACCAATCACATCATATTTTAAATTCAATATAATCACTATTCATTATTTCATTTTTTCTATTACTTTTATTAATTACATCATATATTCTCTTTTTCTCTCTCTTTTTTTCTTCTCTACTTTGACCAATCACATCACATATTTATTATTAAAATACAATTTAAATACTTTTAACGTAAACACATATTACTTTTAAATGCAATATCAATATTTTTCCTCCAAACACAAATTATATTTAATACATTGTATTCAAACATAATGCAAATGCAATACGTTCATTAAACGAACATTAATATAAGGGTAAAAAACTCATTAGGAGTGAATATTCTTAAAAATATTCCTTTTAATAATTCACCAAAAAAATTTCCCTGCTCGTAAATTACCAAATAATAGTTTTTAAAAAATTTAATCACGTACTTTAAAAAAAATAAAATAAAAAAATAAAAATGTCATCACATGACCGGCTTCCCTTCCGGCGAAGTTTGACTAACTGAACTTTTCGCCTCCCCAAATCAAATTCCCGCACTCCAACTCTGATCTCGATCCAATCTCCAATGGCGGACCCAGCTCGTCTCCACCACACCCACCCGCTGAAGCAGATCGCCGTCGACTACACTCCCGAGGCCTGTGACCACTGCTCCGAGTCCAATTCCATCGCCCTCACCTTCGACCACCGCGGCGGCGCACGGTGGCGCTCCCCCACCCGCTTCCTCCACGGCACCTTCAGCTCCCGCATCAGGTGCCCCGGCGGCGACACCTCCGGCCTCAACTTCAACCTCTACCTCTCCACCCTCGAGGGCGACAAGTCCCAGGACGAGATCGACTTCGAGTTCCTCGGCAAGGACCGGACCATTGTCCAGACCAACTTCTACACCTCTGGCAGCGGCAACCGTGAGCAAATTCACTCTCTCGGCTTCGATTGCTCCGATGGGTTCCACGAGTACGCGATCAAGTGGGCCCCGGACTTGATCGAGTGGCTGATTGATGGGAAATTGGTGAGGAGAGAGGAGAGGAGAGAAGGCCAAGGGTTTCCCGAGGGGCCGATGTTTTTGTATGCGTCGGTGTGGGACGCCAGCTACATCGACGAGGGGAGGTGGACGGGGAAGTATGTCGGGTGTGATGCGCCGTACGTTTGTATGTACAAGGATGTTCATGTTCCTGTCGGGACTGCTGTGCTGGACGATTGAAGATGTTGATCTGGGTGGATTCTTGATGGATTGGTGAGTTCTGTGTTGTGTTGATTGATGGGTTTAGATCTGCTATCATGTTTTCCTGTCTCAATCGATACTGGAACTTTAATAGTATTTGTTTAATATTATAAAAGGGATAATGAGACAGGAAATTCAAAGTAACAGATCTCGACTCTTGATTGATTGGTTCATTCTTATTAAGAAAGGTGCTTTGATTTTTTTCTTTTGGCGTGTTTTTTATGATAGATATGGAGGAGTTGATTTGGGTTTTGTTGCTTTCTGTTGTTTGTGAGGGAATGATGGTTTGTGGAGGAACAGGATGATTTTGGGATGATTTTTTTCTATTGTTGGAATAAAAGGTTTATGATAATGTACTTCTAATTGAAGTTTCTGATTATGTGGTGTTGAGAAGAGGATTACAATGATGCTGCTTAATGTATCTTTTTGAGTGTCCTTTGATCTTTGGCTACTTTTATGGGGTGTCTGTTTGTTGATCTTGTCTTTTTGCTGCATATTTTTGCATTCATGAATGCTTTTTATTTTTAGGATTATTCTCGTAGATACACTTGAATTTTATTTTCATTTTCATTTTATTTTCTGAATTTTAAAATCTCTCGTTTTATTCTGAATCTTGAATTTGTCCATTTTAATCTTTTTTTACTAGCATTTTGATTAAAAATGGAGAGAAAAAAAAAAGGAGATTTAGTCTTATTAACCCTTCTTTAGTTTGGGTATCTGTTAAAACAAATAATAAAAAAAAAAAAAATCACATGACTACATTTAATTTTGAAAATTCTTATAAAATGGGTTAAGTGAGACGAATTAAAAGAGTTAAGTGGTAAATTGGAAGTTTTTATAGTTCAAAGGTAAAATGAGAACAATCATAAAGTTAAAAGGGTAAAGATGAGAACAATTCTTATTTTTATTGGCAGGTTGAATTGCTTAATCTGAGGTCTGTTGTTTTTTGTATTACACAATACTTGGTTTATGATAGTTTAGTTTATGTTATTCTTGGTTATGTGGAGATGATATCTGTACCCTTTCCTTTTACTTTTCTTTGACTTGGAAGTACTTTACTTAACATTTTTTTTTTTTTTCAATTCTTCCATTGCAAATTATAAAAGTGAGTTTGCTTAATGAGGAAATAATTTCGTTTTCTGAACCATTTTCGGCTTATGATTATTTATGCCGATTTGTGGTTGATTGTGTGGTGTTAGCTTTTGCAAAATAATAGTGATGCTTTATTTTGTTGGTTTCCCCATTTCAAATTCTAATTGTGAGAAACAAATCATGTGTTATTTATTTATTTTTAATATTTCTTATGAGAAATCATGTGTTAGTTGCTACAAGTAGACAAGTGGATGGTGATGAATAAATCAAGTTAAATAAGTTGGTCCAAAGTTGGATGGCTTTTTGTTGGCTCCAAAAGTAGAATTGGAGGAAAGTAATGTGATAGACCGCCAATCAGATTTACATACCAAAGGAAAAGGAAGGAAAAAATGGGACAGGTGGCATAAGGAGGGATTCTTGGGAGCATACTTCTTACGTGAGCTGGTGGTGACTAAAGAATATAGCATAGACAAATATTATAGATATTATTGGTAATAATTAGAAGTTAGTTAGGCGGTTTCGGGAGGGCATAAGTAAGGCGTAAGGGGGGTAGTGAGGGCAGGGAATTTTCTGGTTAATTGTGGGAGAGCGATAGCACTCTCTGATCTGCTATCAACCCTTTTCTTGTAAATTCTGCCAAACAATATCAGTCCTATTTTTCTCCTTGGTTGTTCTTTCCTTTTACTTGCTACAGAATCCTATCAACTTGGTATCAGAGCACGTCGATCCTCAATGGCACAGAAGAAAACAGAGACAAGATTGGATGCTATGGAGCAAGAATTAGGAGGATTGAAGGAGCAACTACAGAGGCTACCGGGGATTGAGCATTCAGTGGAGCTACTAGCACAAAATGTGGTCCGCGCACTGCAAGCGGTGGAAGAAACGCAGAAAATGGTGTCGTTACTAGCAAATCCTCGACCACCTACTGGGAAGGCGGTGGAAGTCGGAGATACGTCAGGGAGCATGACGGAGGAAGCTGCTCGATCGGAAAAAGTAACACCGGAGCAATCAGAGATACCTCCGAGTCAGGAGGCACGGTCGAGACGACGTCCCGAAGGCCCTGGTGTATCGGGAGGAGGATGGGGAATTTCAGAACCAACACAGATGATTGGAGGGGACTGGCTGGGAGGCCGAAAACTCGAAATGCCGATTTTCGCAGGTGAAAATCCGGACGGATGGGTATTCCGGGCAGAGCGCTATTTCCACGTGAATCGGCTGACACCAGCAGAACGGATGATGGCGGCGGGAATCAGCCTAGACGGAGAGGCTCTATCCTGGTACCAGTGGACAGAATCCAGAGCCCCATTTATGAACTGGGATGATTTCAAATGTCGGCTGTTGCGTCGTTTCCGAAAGACACAAAATGGAACCCTTCATGAACAATTTCTGGCGATCAGGCAGCAAGGAACCGTAGCTGAATACCGACGCGATTTCGAGCTTCTGTCGGCGCCATTGTTGAGATTATCGGAGGAGGTTCTAGAAAGCACTTTCATGAAAGGATTGAAGCCTGAGGTAAGGGTTGAATTAAGGCTGATGAGGCCTGAAGGACTGGGCCCAATGATGGAATTGGCCCAATTGATAGAAGATAAAAATATTGCCATCAAAGGTCCACGCATTGAGAAAGGATCACCAGCCCAAATCGGGAGACCTCCAGATGCTTTTATTTCCAGATCAATCCAACTCGGGGAGCGACCTTCAGTTCAACGTAAAGAGCAGCCGATCAAGAAGCTGACCGACGCAGAGTGGGCGGCCAGACGAGCGAAGGGATTATGTTTCAAGTGTGATGAGAAATACACCCCTGGCCATCGCTGCAAAAACAAGGAGCTGCGGCCTGCGGGTAATGTTGGCTTTCGACGATGAAGAGGAAGAGGAAGAGGGAGCGCAGGTCGAGAAGATGAGGGAAGAAATGGACCCGCCGGAGATTCCACAAACGGTAGAGTTATCACTAAATTCAGTTATGGGTCTGTCGACACCGGGAACGATGAAGCTAAAAGGGACCATCAAAGAAACCGAGGTAACTATCTTGATCGATTGTGGTGCCACGCACAATTTCGTTAGTTTGGAATTAATTGCTGCCTTAGAGTTGCCGACAGTCAATACCAATAATTATGGGGTGATTATGGGCACGGGAGCGGCTGTAAAAGGGAATGGGATCTGTAGGGGGATTGTCGTCGTGATGCAGGGGCTGACCATAGTTCAGGATTTCCTCCCCATTGAGCTTGGCAGTACAGATATAGTGCTAGGAATGCAATGGCTGAGTACGTTGGGTAGTATGGAGGTCAATTGGAACCAACTTACAATGAAATTCAAGTTAGGGAACTCTTTGGTGACACTACAAGGCGACCCCAGCTTAAACAAGCAGTGTGTCTCCCTTAAGACCATGATTCGAGATATCAAGCATGAGGGACAGGGCGTGTTAGTGGAGTTGGGGACAATGTCTGCCCTAGACCGACCTGCTTTAGAGCACATTCCAGAGGCAGTGCAAGCTGTATTGAGGAAGTACAAAGCAATCTTTGAATTACCTGAGGGGCTGCTGCCAGCCCGGGACGTAGACCATGCCATCCGACTAGTAGAAGGAACCACTCCAATTAATGTCAGGCCTTATAGATACCCACATATACAAAAAAATGAAATTGAGCGACTGGTAAAGGAAATGCTAATGGCCGGCATAATACAACCCAGTTTTAGTCCTTTCTCCAGTCCGGTCCTCCTTGTAAAAAAAAAGGATGGAAGTTGGCGTTTTTGTGTGGATTATCGGGCTCTCAACCGAGCCACCATACCGGATCGTTTTCCCATCCCAGCCATTGACGAGCTGCTAGATGAACTCCACGGAGCAACCATTTTTTCCAAGCTCGACCTCAAATCAGGATATCATCAGATTCGAGTCCGCCAAGAAGATATTCTGAAGACGGCCTTTCGGACTCACGAGGGGCATTATGAGTTTCTGGTAATGCCCTTCGGATTATCCAATGCCCCAGCGACCTTCCAATCTCTCATGAACAAGATATTCCGGCAGTTTCTTCGAAGGTTTGTGCTGGTTTTTTTTGACGATATCCTAGTTTACAGTCAGAATTTAGAAACTCATGTGCAGCATTTGTCTACGGTATTCGAGATACTTACCAAGGAGAACCTATTTGTGAATCAAAAGAAGTGTTCCTTTGCTCAATCACAAATAGAATATTTGGGCCATTTAGTGTCTGCTTCGGGCGTAGCCGCAGATCCTAGCAAGATTGAAGCAATGGTTCAGTGGCCTTCTCCAACATCTCTTAAGGAATTACGAGGATTCCTTGGACTCACGGGCTACTACCGCCGGTTTGTTACGGGGTATGGGTCACTCGCTCAGCCATTGACAAGGTTACTCCGCAAGGATGCCTTCTGTTGGGATGCGGAAGCCGAGGATGCTTTTACTAGACTCAAGCAAGCAATGATCTCCCTCCCGGTTTTAGCCTTACCTGATTTCTCCAAAACCTTCATAATCGAGACAGATGCTTCCGGTTCAGGTCTGGGGGCGGTGTTGACACAGGGAGATGGACCAATTGCATACTTTAGCCAGGCCCTTTCAGAGCGAGCTCGACATAAGTCAGTTTACGAGCGAGAATTAATGGCCATAGTCCTAGCCATTCAGAAATGGAGGCATTACTTATTGGGGCGCCGGTTCGTGGTCCGCACCGACCAACGAGCACTCCGATATCTTTTGGAGCAGCGTGTTGTCCATGAGGAGTATCAGAGGTGGCTGTCCAAGCTATTAGGTTATGACTTCGAAATCCAGTATAAGCCAGGATTAGAAAACAAAGCTGCTGATGCATTGTCCAGACGACCTGACAACGTGGAGTTCACCGCTTTGACACTGCCGGTGGTATTGGATGTCCAGACTGTGGCCGCACAAGTGGATGATGACCCACTCCTGTCCCGCATCAAGAGAGATCTTGCTAGTCACCCAGATTCGCAGCCCAAGTATTCCATAGAGCAAGGCCGCCTCCTGCATCGAGGACGACTCGTCTTACCCCGAGCATCTAGCCTAATCCCTAACATCCTTCAGGAGTTTCATGGAAGCTTAGTCGGGGGACACTCGGGATTCCTCAGGACATATAAGCGAGTCTCAGCCGACTTGTATTGGACAGGAATGAAAAAAGACATAAAAGAATTTGTGGATAAATGTGCCATCTGTCAACAGAATAAGACCCAGGCCTTATCCCCCGCAGGAGTTTTGCAACCACTCCCCATTCCCCAACTGATTTGGGAAGACATTACTATGGACTTCATAGAGGGTCTGCCAAAGTCCCAGGGGTACGACTCTGTTTTTGTGGTGGTAGACAGGTTAAGCAAATATGCTCATTTCATGGCAATCAAGCACCCTTATACTGCCACTTCTGTGGCATCTGTTTTTGTCTAAGAAATAGTACGCCTACATGGGTTTCCCCGTTCCATAGTGTCCGATCGTGATAAAGTCTTCCTCAGCCATTTTTGGAGGGAGTTATTTCGGCTACAAGGAACCAGTTTGAGAAGAAGTACAGCATATCACCCACAGACGGATGGGCAAACTGAGGTGGTAAATCGGTGTCTGGAAACTTACCTACGATGTTTCTCGTATGATAAACCCAAGACATGGAGCAAATGGTTGGCTTGGGCCGAATATTGGTACAACACTACATACCATTCATCGATTGCAACTACCCCGTTCCGTGCGGTATATGGACGAGACCCTCCTCCTATATTGCGTTTTGGTATGGGAAGCACCCTCAATTCCTCGGTGGAACAACAACTACAAGCGCGGGATGCCATTCTGGATGAATTGAAGGTGCATTTAACTCGCGCCCAAGCCAAAATGAAGGCCACAGCGGATCGGCATTGTAGGGATGTACAATTGCAGGAAGGCGACTTGGTATACGTAAAGCTTAGACCCTACCGACACCATTCCTTGGCCACGAAGCTCAATGAAAAACTCTCCCCTCGATTCTTCGGCCCGTTCAAAGTCGTCCAGCGTATAGGGCAGGTAGCATACAAGTTGGACTTGCCTCCTTCTTCATCAATCCATCCGGTGTTTCACATATCCCAACTCAAGCGCTCCTTGGGACCTGGAAACCCTTGCCAACCGCTACCTGCTGCTCTAAGCCCAGAACTGGAATGGTTGGTGGAACCCGAATTAGTCCTGGACATCCGGCATCAAAAAGGGGACCCCAACTTGGATCCTGAAGTCTTAATCAAATGGACGGGACTGCCAGAGTTTGAAGCCTCATGGGAGCCGGCCAGCCTAGTTGCTAAGCAATTTCCGCACTTCCACCTTGAGGACAAGGTGTCTCTTGTACCCGGGGGTAATGATAGACCGCCAATCAGATTTACATACCAAAGGAAAAGGAAGGAAAAAATGGGACAGGTGGCATAAGGAGGGATTCTTGGGAGCATATTTCTTACGTAAGCTGGTGGTGACTAAAGAATATAGCATAGACAAATATTATAGATATTATTGGTAATAATTAGAAGTTAGTTAGGCGGTTTCGGGAGGGCATAAGTAAGGCGTAAGGGGGGTAGTGAGGGCAGGGAATTTTCTGGTTAATTGTGGGAGAGCGATAGCACTCTCTGATCTGCTATCAACCCTTTTCTTGTAAATTCTGCCAAACAATATCAGTCCTATTTTTCTCCTTGGTTGTTCTTTCCTTTTACTTGCTACAGAATCCTATCATAATGCTCTTGCTAAACCATATCTTTAATGGATGGTGATGAATTGATGATATTATGATGATCATCATTTGGTCTAGATTGTGGTTTGGCAACACAAAAAAACGCGGATAAGATTTAGCTGGTCTTTTTTTTTCTTCTTTTCATTAGTCACATCTTTTTGTTTGACGATTTTTATAATGAGGGGCCAGGGCTCCCAGCTGTTGGGTTAGTGTTGGGAAGTATTCTATGATTGGAGCCACGAGTGCCTGTGTCATATCGTCGTATATACATGTCAGTTTGTTTGTGGCTGTGTCTTCTAGTGTTGTTGGTCGTTTTCTTTAGCAAATGATTCTTGATTTGAATTCCTTATCTTGGTTTCCACCTTTTGATGTCTCTTTTTAAGCTTCATTTTTTCTCCTCTTTCTTTCGTGTGGAGCTTAAATTTTTGTTAAAGATAGGATATGAAATTGGATTGATATCCTTTTTGAGTCGAACAATTATTAAAATATATATATATATATGAATTGTCGAAGTTTTTTTTATTGGTAGATATAAGATGAAAAAAGATGTTGAACTGTTACTAGCAGAGACTTGTTTGGCTATCATTCAATACTTATAAATTTGCTTACACGTTACGAGGTCCATCTTAGATATATTCTTAGGGGTTAATATATGTTTTCCAACTACATGCGGAAAAAGATGGAGCTCCCCCTAGCCCTTGAATATAGAAATGAAACTGATCTCAGAAATCAAAACCCAAGGTTGGAGTTGTATACCAAATTAGCACATTCTTGTAAGCCACAATTATGTTTTGAGTTGACACAAGAAATGAATTTAAATTTGCTGGCATTTAAACTCTCATGGCGGATCTAGGTATCATGGTGAGATTGAAGCCGATGCGGAGGAGACATCTGCCTAAGTTGGACGGTTAAGGCTTGAAGCCCTGCTTGATCAGGAACTGGTGCTCGACCAGATTCCTATCAAGACTAGGCATTTATGAGTACTCCCAACTAAAGTAGTCTTTTCATTCTTGCAAAAGATTGTAAAGCTTAACTAGAACAAGTGAAATGCAAAGAAGATTTTGGGTATCCAAGAATTGAAACATAAAATTTTGCTAAAGAGTAATAAATAAGCACATCTAAAAATGTTTTATACCAAATAAAAAACAAAAAACACATAAAATTGTAGATTTTGTGAAGTTGAAGTGGTGCAGTCATGGTATAGTGCTGGTGGGCTCTATTACTATCTTAGGGCCGGTTTAGAGGAGTTTCAGAGATATTTTTTTTTTAGACTTAAAAAAGAGTAAGTTTTAAAAAATATATATAGAAAAAAAACCATTTGAAGTGAAATTAAAACAATTTATTCAGAAAAAAAATTAGTAATATAAATTTTGTTATTTTCCTTTTAAAATTCTATATAATTTTTAAAAAAATCATTTCTTTAGAATTTGTATATTTAAAGTTATGAATTTTTAAAATTTGATGTTTACTGTAAAGTTTTATAGAAATAAATAATAAAAAGTTTTGATAAGATGAAAAAAAATATAAAAGAAGTTGGTTTTCATCTCTATAATCAACCCCCAAGCGGCCCTTAGTCTATTTCCTAGCATAGGTATTCCCTAATTTTTAACTGTGGATTTTATTAGGAGGATTTTGTGACAGGAGATAAAGAAATTATCCTTCATGGAGGCTATTCTTATGAACCATAAGTGCTTAATTTCTATACCCTTTTTACAGAGAAAAAATGATGTGATTTTTTCTAAATCTAACTCCCGATCCCTATCATGGAAAGTTCGTTTTGCTAATTAATTTTGGCCCTTTTACACTAGTGTGGTCCTGGAACAATCGTATAGTTACACTCTGTTTTATGAACTTTTAATGTTGGTAATTTACTTTCTAAACTTTGAAATGTGTAGCAAAGGCATTTAATTGATACAATGTTATTATTATTTTTTTAATAAAAATTGCCATGTGACCTACATATAAGTTATTAATTAATGATGGGAATAGTCATTTTATCTATTCAACCCAAATTTATTGGATTTAAGTTTTTAACTAATTGAGATTTATCAAAATTGAAAATTTTGAGTTAAATTTCCTTCAAGTATAAATTCAGGTTAACATTAATTAAAAAAAAAACGGTTATACTCTTAATGTTACATATCAATTAACATCTAAAAATTAACACCGTTATTCATTCAGGATATTCTGCTATATATTTTTAAGTTCAAAAGGTAAATATTCAAAATTAAAAGTTTATGAAATAAGTTACAGTTGTTTGATAAATTTATGAAATAAACCATTTATTTATTTTAGAAATATGCTTGACCGTGCGGTGAATCTTTGTAATTTAAAAGTGCATTGTCTGATGTAATGTATACAAGTTACCTTTTTTCAACAACTCCCATGTTCACAAAGTTTGCTTGTCATCGAACTTGCTTGTTTCAATTTTTCTTCCTTTCACTTGTGGCAGTCAAGAACATCCTTGTTTCAGTCTAAAAGTATCTTCTTTGTTTCACTAGAAATGATAAGAACTTTTCTCACCCAACTTTTTTGAATATACTCTTTGCATGACATTCTAACACACGGCTCTTTTCTTTCTCTTGAGTAATATTTTTTGAAACTTGCAATCTGATCCAATGATTTTAACCACCTATATATTGAATTGGCAAACTCTCATTGGCTTGATTTGGTGTCCTAATTTGTGAGTCAAATGCTAAACACAACCGGCTCATCTTGTGAGAAAAACTCGTGTTGTCACATGATAACATAACTCACTCGACTTCACATTCTGGTACATTTTGGTACGTGTGATGATAATGTTCAGTTCAAAAAGTGCTTGAGCATTTTCCACTAAACATTATTCAACTTGTCTTCGGGTTTTTTTGTAAAATCCGATCTTTCATTATAATATGGAAAAATAAGAGGTTCTATGACTAAAAGTTTTTTTACATGTAACAATGATTTTAGAATGGTATAGCATTGTTTTACATTTAACTAGTTTCTTATTCTTATTACCTTTGCTGGGCATATATTATCTCATACGTTAATATGTAAGATCGCCCTTTTGTAGAGGAGTTAAGGGGACGTTTGATAAAAGTTTTATATTTTAATCATATTCAAACACAATGTAATTTTACATCAAATATAAAGTTTTGCATTCAAATATAATCATTTTCAACAATGTTAAAAAATAATTACTATTTAAAAGTTTTTTAAAACATTCACATTAATTTTTTAACTCCACTATGTATTTTTATTTTTATCAATCATATCAACATTTTAACTCTAAAATACTTTTTATCTAAATACACATTTCATTCAAATACAAAACAAATACATTTTAATCAAATACAACACTCAAAAAACGAATTATATTCAATTGCAATTAAAACGTAATGCGTTTACCAAATGCTTCATAAAACTTTGTCACCGTTATTTTGATTTGTCGAGGTTCCACCATGTGTCTGGACAACTATCCATGCATGCACGTGGGCGAGGAAATCTCATGTGGTGTCGATGCATTCTATGATTGACCAGATTTGAGCATGGTCCTATCACTTTTGCGATAGAATACAAGGAAAACTAGACTCCAAACAAAATGAAAGACCAAAAGAAGATCCAAAAACTATAACAAATAGCTATCGCGTAATAATGTGTTAGTTTTCAATGAGAGTTTCTCCGTGCATTGCATGGTATATTTTTACACTGAAAAGATGAGCACAAAATGGGTCTATTATGATAGTGTGTTCTTTCCTTGTAAGTTGTTTCTTTTTGGAAGGATTCCTTTATCGTGGTAGGTGGACTATCCATAGGCCATTCACATCAGAGACCAAGTCCATTTGAGTTTCCTGTTGGAATGTGACAGTTTAGTATTTGTGATTCATACAAGACTTCAAGTTCAACTTACAAATGGGGAATTCCATACAAGTTTAAAGAGTCACAGAAACTTTTGAATATTTGATTGATAGTGCCTTCAATTAGGCAATTAATAGGAGATTTTTACAATAGAAAGTTGCATATTATTGATAAGAACTGTAATTTTAAACGTTTGATTAACTTTTCTATGATATGATAAATGAATATAAGTTGTTTCATATTGAGTATTGTAAAATTTCAATATGTATACTCATAAATGAGACCGATAAAAAAATTGATCTAGTATCTAAAATTGAAAGTCTACTAACAATGAAAAATTAATTTGCTTATATAATATTCTATAATCCTATTTTAAGATCTTTTTTTGTCAATGAGCTATACAATGTAGAGCTTGTGATAATTGAACTGAAATTGAAAACTTTTTTTTTTTCTCAATAAAATTGATTGCATCTTTTCGATGTCATTGGTAGCCTTACGGTTTTCTCCATAAATGAAAGAAATGAGAAAGGGATAATATCAAAAAAAAATTTTCCACAGAAAAACAGATTTTTAATTTTATTTTAAACAAGGACCAGAAGTACACCAATTGTGTATTTCAACCTTAAAATGCTGATAAGATTTGTTAGGTGGACGATGAATACATCAAAGGCAATTCATGTCTGCCTTTGACAATTGATTATTTTATTTATTTATTATTTTTGTTGCCAAAGATACAATTGATTATTTATCACTAGTCTATAATGTATTTTGATGAAAAAAATGGATAAGGGAAGGTAATTATAGCACGTCTCTTACTCCTAATGTCAAGAAGATACCATGTGGACCCACAAATGGGATGAATTCCACAAGCAATGATTTTTAGCTCGTCCAAATTTTAATCACTAAGTGGTGTAAGGGGGGATTTTGAAGATATATTTTAGACTTTTTTTTTTTAATATTTTAGATTTTTTTTATATTTTTTTTGTCTATATAATAATATTTTATTATTTATAATTTTAAAATTTTACAATAAACTTAAATTTTAAAGTTTTAAAAATTTTAAAGTTTTTCTATATAAATTTTTAAAATTTTATACTTTTTTACTTTAAATAGTTTTTTTTCCTTCAACACATTTTTTAAAACTCATTTTTCTCCAACCTCCAAAATACATATCTAAAATCTCCCCAAACAGGTACTTAATACTCAAATATTAAACATTAATGTCTCATTTGTTTATTACATTGTATTTGTATTGTATTTGAACGCAATGCAATTTTCATCCAAACTAAAAATATTACCTTCAAATACCAATCATATTACATTTTAAATCCAATACAATCACTATTCATCATTTCATTTTTTTTACTAATCACATCACATGCTTCTTTCTTTCTCCTTTTTTTTTTCTATTTACTTTTATCAATCACATCACATACAATATAATTGAAATATTTTTCATCCAAATAAACATTAGATTTGAATGCAATACAAATACTTTTCATTTAAATACATATTGTATTAATGCATTATTTTTAAATGAAATACGAACATAATATATTATCCAAATGCCTCATAAATATATGATTATTAATTGTTTGAACAATTTTCATTAAAGAAAATGCAAAGCTAGCGTAATTTAGATACAATTTTCAATTAAAACCTAATAAAATATCACGTGCATTGTATTGAAAATTTGAAATTGATAACATCTATATTTATACCATGGCATATTTTTAATTTAAAAATGAGAATTTGAAGATAGAGTGATATATGAAATTATCACAAATTAAGTTAATTTTAAATGAAGGTTTTAAAAAAAAATTAATTAAGAGATTTAAGAGAAAGAGAAGGAAGATTTTGAGTATAAGATTAGAATCTGCGTCCATTATTAGATCAAGTATCTTGTCAGAGATTCAACGAAAAAAATACCTTGTCAGAGTTCCCAAGCATTCCTTTTTCTTTTCTTTTCTTTTCTTTATAAATGGCGAGAAGAAAGTGTTCTTCTCTTCAATACTAGCTCTTTAATTTAAAAATTTTTTTTGTCTTAAATCATATTTAACCACTTATATTATATTATTTTATTAAAAAAAATTTTATTTATTTATTTATTTTTTATCTTATAAAATAATATAATATAAATAATTGGATAAAACTTAAGCGGAGAAATTTTAAATAGAAGGTATAGTTTCTTCAAAACCACATCCGTTGATAATGAGTATTAAAACGGTAACATCCGTCGATAAAGAATATTAAAATGGCAAAAATTCCAACTACCCATAAAAATGTAAAGCACTGCTATTTAAACCGATAGGGCTTTAACCAGGTCCAAATGGCTTCATATGATTGACATCATCAGTTCTTGATGAGCAGCTCACCATTCACATGGCAAGGTTTTTCAATTTTATTTTTATTTTTTTAATGAATTTTTTGTCTTTTCCTTTTTTTTTTTAGGTAGTTTTTTTCCTTTCCCTCCACTTACCCAAGTCCTCCCTTGTCCTTCTAACTTGATTTAATTTTTGTTTTCTTTTCTTGCACTTTCTCCATTTATTGGTTGCCTCAATTGACTTTCAAGGCCTTAATTTCTTCTTCTTCATCATCATCTTCTTTTTTCTCTCTCTCTCTCTCTCTTTTTTTTTGTTTGATTGGTCTATATCTTTGCTCCTCTTGCCTAGTTCTCCTTTCTACGCTTCAACCTTTACTTTCTCTATCTCAACTTCTTTTTTTTTTTTTATCTTTCTTTTAATTTATCTACTGCTTAAATCAACAAGCAAAAAATATACATACTAGGATATTCAATAATTTGATGTAAGAAAATTTTTTTATTTGTAATTTTGTTGCCACTTCAAAGCGTCAAAAGTGGCAAAAACAATGGAAAGCAAAAATGGAAACTTAAAAAATATGAAGAAGATCTGGGGAAAAGAAAATTCAAAGAAATACTATAAAATATTGTTTTATTATGGGAAATAAGAGAGAGTTTTTCGTCCATTCACCTAGTCCACGTCGGACTTACAATTAGTGGTGGCAATTCGTGTCAACAGGTTAGGTTTGTATCTAATTGAAATCAATACGAATTTTTAAAATTACAACCCGAACATGACCCGTGACCTGTCGGGTCAAAAAAGCTTCAACTCGAACCCGACCAGACAGGTTGGCAGATTGATACGATACGACCCGCACAACTCGCCGACCAGTGTGCTTTCGGGTTAGTTGACACAACACGACCCGTGGACCCGCCAACCCACCAACCTATTGACCCGCTGACCCGCCAGAAAAAAAGATGTCAAAAAAAAAAAAGAAAAAAGAAAGAAGACTTAAAAAAAAGCTAAGATTAAGATGTTGGGCTAGATTGAGATGCAATACTTCCATCTAAAAATGAAAATAAATTGCTTATTTTTTTAGTCCAGTGACCAGTTCATCAAATTATTATAATGTAATAAATGCTTAAAACAATTATGGTTATTTTGTATATTAATTAATTATTGAAAATAAATTAAAAAAAAAGTTGGAAAATAAAAAATTAAAATGAATGAATATACATGTAAGTAGCAGAGATAAAGTATAAGAGTTTCATTTTTTCTCTCTTAGTCATTTTTCTCCCTTTGTCTAAAGTCTTAACCTATCAAAAAAAAATAGGTTCTAAAAATTCAATCATAATCATTGGTGTAGTTGAAATATCATACTGTTAGATATTAAGGATGAGTCTAATGCATGCATCACACTACGGGTTATTGCAGGTCAATTTCGTGTCGAACGGGTTGACCTGAACCTACCCGTTTTTTGATCGTGTCAGACAGGTTCGACCCAAAACCAACCCACGTCCTTTTTTCTCAACCCTAACTCATATTTTTTCGTATCAAGTTCGTGTCGTATTGTCGTGTCATCACCCTAATTACTAGTCCTACATACAATGATGTACTTGTCATTGTTAATAGATTGGTACGATATAAAAATGTTTTTCTTTCATTTTTTTTATTAATAAAATATTTATTTATAATTTTATACTTATATTATATTTAAATATAATATAATATTTATTTAAACATAAAAATTTTATATTCAAATATAATATTTTTAACAATATTTTAAATATATCTATTGTTATAAAATATTTTAAAAATAAATTTTTTTATTTATATCTTATTTTTTATTTATTATTAATAATTAAATTAATATTTTAATTTTAAAATATAATTTAAATATTTATTATTTAAATATATATATTACATTTAAATATAATATAAACAAATTATATTTATTAAACGTCCTTAAAATTATATACATTTGATATTCAATAGTCTATGTGAAGAAAGATGTGTCAGAACAATACTCTATAGGGTGGTGGATTCAGCGACGGAACTAGGCAGAATAAAATTTTAATGGGTGTGGTAATTTTTAATTTTTAACAAGGTTAAGAAGAAAAACAATAAAAATTTTGAAATAGAACTGAAAGAAAAAAAATTTTTCATCCCCCACTCAGCCATTAATAAATCTTTCCCGGTTTGAGTATGATATTTACGTGAAATTAGAATCTATTATTCGACTAAAATTAGAATTAGGAGGAGTTTGGGGGAGGAGGTTAGAGATGTTATTTTTGAGTTATAAAAAAGTTGTTTTGGAGAATTTGTTTGGAAGAAAAAGCTGTTTGAGGTGAAAAAATAAAAAATTTTAAAAAATTTTTTAGAAAAAAAATATCAATATGGATATTGTTTTGTTTTTTTCGAAATTTTATACAATTTAAAAAAAATATCTCATTTGGACTTGTATACACAAAATTATGAATTTTTAAAATTTGGAATTTATTATAACATTTTGAAAATGTAAATAATGAAAAGTAAAGAAGTTTTGGAAAAAGGTGAAATGTAAACAATGAAAAATAAAGAAATTTTAGAAAAAAATAAAATTTTAAGTGCAGGAAAACAGTCCAAACGGCCCCTTAATATATATATATATTTGAAAAGGATGGATATGAGGACGATCTTTTTTTATTATAAAAAAATGAAACTCCATCTAAAATTCCGGTTTGAGGAAACGTGTACTTGTTGTTTGACGTTAATCCACATAGTTAAGATACAAAATACAATGATTTTTCAAAATGTCCAAACAAAATGAAGAGGGAAAAAAAAGAAGAAGAAAGAAACGGGAACATGGTTTGACCCGAGTCTAGGCCTTATCCAGAAGTAGCATGGTTGAGAAAGCACCAAGACTACAAGAGAAGATGCAAGAGGCAAAGCAAAGCAAAGAACCTCCATTGAGATTCTCTCCCTCTCTCTCTCTCTCTCTCTCTCTCTCTCTCTAAGACAAGTTTTTTTTTTTTTTTGGATAAATTCTCTCTAAAATAACCTGATCAAACAAACAAACTAACTAAACTAAACTACACAAACATTGTGGGAATCCCATAGAAATCCACTTTTTACCGTTTCTGCTTCTTTTGCCGCCAAAGCTGACAACCATCCTGTATCGTCGGATCCTATCAATAAATCCCACAAAGGGTCCCCTACCCTTTTTCTATTTGCATGGACCCCATCATGAGTACGATTCCAAAGAGCAAGAAAACGAAGAATTGTCTTCTCTACCCTTCCCTTCTCCTTCTTCCATAGCTGTCCTTTATTTTTTGTTTTAATCCCCTCATTCCTTTCATTTAATCCATTTTATTTCATAACCCTACTTCTTAATTACTCTTGTTATTATTCTTGTTTTCACTTCTCACCCTTTTTAGTCATCATGAATCGATTGAAATCCCAAATGGTTTTTCTTCTTCCTTATGACTTCTCTTCCCTATCTGGCTCCAAACCTGGTCAATTCCTGAAAATTTTCCGATCTCTGCCTTTTGCTTAGTCTTCTTTGTGGTTTTGGGCTTGTGGGCATTCTTGGTTTTCTTTGGAATGTCGTTGTTTTTGTCGTTGGAATAGTGGGTGTGTTTTTTTCTTTTTATATTATTTTTTTAAATTTCACTTTTTTGGATTTTGGGTGTGTTGGTTGGGTGAAGGCTGAAGAAGATGGTGGGCACAGGTATGAATTTAATTACTACTGTTATTGGCTTTGGTATGAGTGCAACTTTTATTGTGTTTGTCTGCACGAGAATCATTTGTGGGAGGCTCCGGAGGAACGAGTCACGGCCCATGTTTGAGATTGAATCAAGGATTGATCTTGAGCAGGTACCGTCTGATTTCATCTGCTTTTATATAGTTTTTGACTTTAATGCAATTGTAGTTGACTTGGTTCTATTGGAGTTGATCTGTGATGCTTCACTTCGCATCTCAATAGCTGGGAAGATTTGATTTCATTTTAGGCCTTATTTTTCTCTTGTTTTAAGTTTTGGATATGACTGTTCCCAACTTATTGTTCTCCTTTGAAATGCATTTTTTCTTTTTTTTTTTTTAATCTTGGGGTGGGGGAATTCGAATTTTTTCGTCTTTGTGATGGAGTCAGGAATATAATTATCACCAACTATGCTGCAACCATGAAAAACATAAATACTCGTTTAGTTTTAAATGTTGAAACAATGTAATTGCTGGAGGGTAAGGAAAGCTAAAGATGTGAAAAATGTAGTTTGCTCAATTCAATCAATGTTTATGGGTCGTTTGTTAAACATATTGTGTTGTATTGCATTTTATATTTGAATGAAAAACATTTGTTTAACATTTGAATACAATATGTGTTTGAATAAAAAGTATTTAAATTATATTTAAGAATTGAAAAGATGATGTGATTGGTAAAAGTAGATAGAAAAAATGAGATAAAGCGAGAATATAATGTGAATGAAAAAAAAAATGCAAAATATTCTTAGAATTGTAAATGTATTTGATGTATTATTGAAAAACATTGTATTTAAATAAAAAAATTTTGCATTTGGATGAAAATTATATTGCGTTTAAACGCAATACGAACGCAATACTGTAAATAAACAACCCATAAAAACTGTATAGTTGCAATTTTTTTGTGTTGACATATTAATCTTGAGTTTTGTTTTTTCTTTCTTCTATGGATTAGTGCTTCAGTTTGGAGATATGGGTTTTAAGCTTTCCTTGTTTGCTGGCAGCCAGAGCACCACCAGGCTAGTTCAGGCCTTGAACCAGTTCTGGTTGCTGCAATTCCTACTATGAAGTTCAACCAAGAGGCTTTCAGTTCTATAGAAGACACACAGTAAGTTTAGCCGCCTATATTTAAAGAACCTTTACTAACTGGTTTGTTAATGGATGTTTATTTTATCACATTGTGTAAGGTTCAACAGGAGAATGCTGTAATACCAACATGAAAGTTTTTAACCGTCATCTCTTTATTTATCATATGTTTTCTACATTGGTTATGATTTTGATATTGATCAGATGGTTCAAATTGTGTTTCATTGGTGTAATATGTTTTTCGTATCCTATCATAGATTTCTCCCGTCCAACAATTGAAAGATATCTTAGTTAGGTGCCATCTTGGTAGTCAAATAATTCAGGCTATTTGGATTGCTAGTACTTTAAAAATTACTTGTATTGACTTCGTTTCAATCAGTTTGAAAAAAGTAACTTCTAATGGAAAGTGTACCGGTTTATATACAAATCATATATGTGTGTGTGTATATATATATATTTTATCGAAAGGGTTAATATTTAGAAAGTGGTGAATTTTGTGATAGAGTATGAGAAAATACCTTTTGGTGAAACACAACTTTAAACGTTAGATTAAATCAAAATCGTATCATATTAAGAGAAATATGATTATTTAATGAAACTTGATAAAGATCTGAAAATTAAAATCTATCATACCGGTAGGATATTTTTTCATTCCCTGTCACAGAATTTTCTTTAGAAATTTGTGCAAGTGTAATTATGAGACCTGGAGAATCAAATCCTAAATGTTCATTAAATCTCTTATAGTGTCTCTGGTAGGAGAGAAAAGTAGGAGGAAGGAGAGGAGTGAAGGGATTAGTGGAAGGATTTTTACATTTATGGTTGTTAGGCTGGAGAGAAAAGAGGAAGGAATGAATTAGGGGGGAGATTCCAAATCCTTCAAAACACCCTAATTTTGATCTCTCAAGAACTGGAGAAATTATTTGAGGAATTTCATACAAACAGCATAAGAGAAAGGATCTTTCCCTCCTCTATTTCCTTTACCTAGGTGATCTACCGGTCATTCCTTCCTATTTTCTTTCCTTCCTAACATACCCTTATTGCTCTTTGAATTACTTCCTTAATGGTCTTTTAAAAAAATCTCCTTGGCCATGGAACCTTAATCTTTTGAAAGGTGAATTTGGAAACTTAAAGTCATTTCTTCGATTTTTGTCCATGCAGGTGCTCAATATGTTTGGGTGAGTACCAAGAGAAGGAAGTACTCAGAATCATGCCCAAATGTGGCCATAACTTCCATCTCTCTTGCATTGATGTATGGCTAAGAAAACAATCCACTTGTCCCGTTTGCCGTCTACCGTTACAAGAATCTCTTGGAGCAAAACATGCCAGGCCAGTAATGTTCAGCAGGGCTCAATCCTTCGACGATTCCGAGGTCCCAAGTGAGCATTCTCAGCAGTGGCTGTTACCCAGCCATGAACAGTCTGCTTCCGAGGGCAACAACATCACTGGCAACCAAAGGCCTATAGAAGAATCTCCCCCCGGCAACCACTCTCAACCAACTACATCTAGAGAATCAGAAACAACTCAAACAGGACAATGATCAAACTCATTGGCTGTTCTATACTGTAACACGGACCTTTGCCTCCAGAACAGGTAAATGCTTCTTCAGGATGTCCAGTGGGCAAAAGGGTCATTTCATTTTTGGTAAAAGAAAGGTGGGGTTGATGAGGACATGGCAGTTTTTGTTGTTGTTATTGTTGTTGTTTCTGTTTGTTTCTGAGTGATGATTGGTCTATATACATAGATATAAATCTTTTTTTTTTTTTTTTTTCTTTCAAGTTTTTTGAGGAAATGGAAAGCAGTGGCAGGCAGGGCAAGGTGGTTTTAGATTGGAGGTTTCTTGTACTCTTTCTTTGTACATAAAAAGTCAAATTTCTTTTGTAGGATTTCGCAAACTGAGTTGGTGCTAATTTACTGTGACAAAATTCTCACTATTTTTAGTCTCGCAATAAAACAGTGTCATGTTTTTGTGTAAAGCCTTCTACTGTCTTATTTATGTCTGTTCCAAAAAGCACTACAGAAGCAGAGAGATAATTCGTTCAATGAACCCTATTTCAAAAGCAGCCGATTTTGAAATTACCAAAATTTCCCTACCCAAGACTGACCAAGTAACCAGTTGGATCTGACGGCGGAGCCAACCTTTAGTTAATGGAGGCATTTACTAAGGCCGGCACGCTGTTTTGGTGTGGATTCCAAATCATGTTGCTGCTTAAATTTGGTTTTTGGTGGTTTATAATGTTTTTCACGCATCCTCAAAATTTTTTTCTCTAAAACTTTTTATCTGAATACAAGTCTCCAAAACTAATTTAATTTCAATACTTATTACATCTTTAAAACCTTTTTTAAACAGATCTTAAATTGTTAAGTTTTAGGGAAGATTAACATGACAAAGTTGACATGAAAGAAATGATTTTGAGTGTGTAACATAGAATATACATGAGATTTAAAGTAGTTTGGAAAAAAAAAAAAAAAAAGGAAAGAAAGTTGCCTCCTCTCAGAAATTTGGTGCTAGCTACGAAACCTACAGCATAAAACGTGACATTTCCTCCCTGAATTTTTTGTTTTTTTTTTGTTTTGAAAGTTCAAGAAAAAAACGAAAGAAAAGGAGATCCTTTTATGGACATCCAAAGCCATTGGATTTAAATCTTTTAGTATTATAAAAGTGTAACAGTGTCCTTGCAACATGATATTTATATTGTAGATATTTTTTATGTTAAACCTTTTATTTCTACATAATACGATATAAAATGGTCCCTTGTGAACGATCGTCTGTCTTTTTAAGGGCAACTTTAAAGGATCAATTTTTCAGGAACAAACAAATATCAGAAACTCTTCGGCATGTGCAGCGTCGTATGGAGTAATGGATACCGCAGTCCACTCAAGAATTTACGCTGTTCCTTAACCCCAACGTCACGTTGTTAATAAACCCCAAAATGCACGGCTCACGCACGTTTGTGTACAAATAACAATAAAATAAGGCGATTTGTAATATTGTTCCTTCAAAAAATACTCTCTTGATTATAACTTAAATGAAATTATAGTAGTTTTGTTTTGTTTTATTTTTTTAATCTATAATTAGATATATGAAGGATAAAAAAATTCAAACTAACATTGAAAGATAGAAAAAAAAAATTAAGCATGTTTACTTAGAAGTTATTTTAGGACTTGTAATTCGTATTATTGTATTGTATTCATATTTGTATTAGGTTCCTTAATTGATACTATTATATTAAATTCAAACCCAACTCATTTAATATTCATGTCAAAATCTTAAATCCAAACCCCATTTATTAATCGTATCAATCCAAATTAACCTGTTTAAATTAAATATAAATAAAATAATATTTTATTTAATATGATTGTAATATTTAACATGTTTATTAGGTAAAACATCTTTTTCTTTTTTTGAAAAACAAGTGAATTTTACTTATAAAATTTTAAAATTCATATTATTTATATCTTATTAGCTATGAAAACTCTTGTTTTATATCATATACAATTAAGTAAAAAATAATCTATAGTTTTGTGGTAAAGGGAAAGAGAGGACAATGAGATGAGGTGAGGGGGAGGAAAGGGCGATGGGGTGAGGGAAGGGGAGGGTGACGGGGTGAGGGAAGGGGAGGGTGACGGGGTAAGGGACGGCGAGCGGGAGGAGAGGGCGACAGGATTAGGGGAAGGGAGGGGGGTGAGGGACAACTGACTGTGTTGTTTCAAAGGTCGACGGGGTGAGGAGAGGGGAAGGGAGGCAAAAAGCAGAGTTGTAGAGGTTACAAAAGACTAAAGAAATAAAGCAAAACCTATTTTTTCTTTTCTATATTAAAATTTTTTTAAAAATATATATAAAAAAATAGATATATTTTATATTTGAATTTTAAATTTTGAAAACTCAAAATTAGAATAGTAAAACATTATATAATATATATAATAATATAAATATATTAGAGATTATAAATGGGTAATGTATAGGTCGCGTTCATATTAATCTATATATGACTCATTTATTAAACGAGTTATTTCGTATCAATTGTGAGTTGGCAGGTTCGTACAGATTTGACCTTTTATTTAATTATGCTTGACGGATTCGACCCTTTTTGACCTAAATTCATTTAAGAAAAACCTAAATCCTTTAAGTTCATGCGAGTTTTGTATCGTGTTGTCGTGTCATGACCCAAATTACCAGTCCTAAGTTATTTACACAATTTTCTATAATAATTTGTACAATATATTAGAAAGCTCAATAGAGCTATAGTTCATGAACTTTCAACCGAAACATTCATTTTGGTTAAAATCTTTACAATATTTATTTTGTAGCCTTTGTATTTTTTTTTAATTTTTTTGTGGTTTTTGTTCTAAAATTTAGTTTATTACTTTTCGCATATGTTTGGTTTACCGATCTAGCTTAATTTAGCTTGAAAGTTAAGCTAGGTTAGACATTTCATTCTAACTTGGTTTAACTTGACTTATATTAGAGATTGTGAAAATAGAGACAACTTGTATTGAAAATTATGCAGAAATAATAAAAATAGAGATAAAAATTAGTGAAACTAAGTTGAAACTAATTTAGATAACTTAGTTTAACTAACAAGTTAGATTATGCTAGACTATTGAACCAAACAAACTTGAACATTTCAACCCCTTTTATGAAATATTTCTCTCCTAATTTGTCACTTTTAAAAGAAATCTTCTCAAATACTTCCCCACTTAAATGTTTTTTGTAGGTCGTTAAAATATTATTTTATCAATGTGGCGTTCATGAATACATTTTCCTTCTACTTACTTATTAAAATAATTGTAAACCCTCAAGTGGTTTTCAATCTTATTCATCCTAAACAGAGAAAACATGTATATTTTGATCAAAATAAAGCATATAATAAAGGGAAAATTGTAGAAATAGCACTTCTTAGAAAAGTATTCTTAATTTTAGCATCACATTTAGTGACTTTCTGTTATAGTATTGCCACATCAGCAGTTCTTTTTAATATAAATGTAATAGGCCGAATCTACCCTTAAGGTCAAATACATTAGCTCACACCCTAATTTTTTCGTCCTCTCCCACCCATTATCTCTCTCTCTCTCTTCTCATTTTGCTTCAAACTCTCTCTCTCTCTCATTAAAAAAAATTACTTCCTCTTTTATTCAATTTCTTTTTTAAAACTTACGACTCTCACTCTTTAAGATAAATCTACAAAATTTCAATCCTCTTTGCCATTTTTCTTTATCGCTACTTGTTCTATGCCTTCAAAACTTCCTCAATTCGATGGTTGTACACTAGATCTGAGGTAGGTGAGTTTAGTTTGTTATTTTTTTTTGTTCATTTCGGGTTGCTCTGGCAACTATTATATCGTTTTTCATCTTCATTTTGGTTTGAGTTAGCTTCTCCTCCTTCTTGAATTTACGTTGTGGTCATGAAAGGAAATGTTATCATTTTATGATATTAATTCAAAAAAATGACTAGATTGAACTGAATGTGGAAGGAATTTACGATAATCTTTGTTAATTTGAGGTTTTAAAGGGGTAATAATTAAAGTTTAAAAAGAACCGATGTTACATTTTGAGTTAGGTAACATGGGGGTTATCTTATGTTGACTTATTATAAATAGTATCATGATCATATGGTATTAGCAGAATAGAGTCAATGTGAAACTAATTGTTGGTACTCACTATAATGACTATATATTCTGGTGTTGAATTAATCATGTTAAGATATAAGTAATTTCTAAAATGACATCTAGTCATTTTATGTTGACTATATGTATTCTGGTGTTGAACTAATCATGTTAGATGTGAGTAATTTCTAAAATAACCTCTAGTTATTTTATATTGATTGTGTGTATACTAGTGTAGAATTGATTATGTTATGATATGAGTAATTTCAAAAATGACTATAGGTCATTTTATGTTGATTATGTATTTGCTGGTGTTAAAATGACCATTATTAGGATATGAGTAATTTTTAAAATGACCTCTAGTAATTTTTAAAATGAATGTTAACTGTTTGAATTCTAGTTTTGAATTGATCATGTTAGGATAAGAGTAATTTGTAAAATGATCAGGCATATGTGATATATTGACTGTGTGTATGTTAATGTTGAATTGATCATTGTTATTACATTACAAAATGATCATATGTATTTTATATGTTGAATGTGTTTATTTTATTATGTTGACTAAAGTAATTTTTATAATGACTATATAATGCAACATATGTACTTGATAGTCTTACCTTCATGGGGTGAAATGGTGAAAAAGAAAAATCTTGGATTCACTTAGAGACAAATTTCGAGGATCGATTTAAATGCTTATACATATATATTAACTATATGTATAAATATGTATGCTTACCCTTATTTTGCTATTAGTAATTTCTATAAGAAAAATACTAAGAACACCAACTCTAATCCTAATTTTTGAGTACCAACCTATGTGGCATGTGAGTTGTTGTCATTTTATTGATAAGTGCATAAAACGGTACCATATCAATTGATCGTATCTCCCAATAGGAATATGACACATGAGTTGATACTCAGAAAGTTTAGATTAGAGTTGGTGTCCTTAGCACTACTCTTTTTATAAAAATCAAATGTCATTTTTATATTAACTGTGTGTATAATAGTGTTGAATTGCCCATGTTTGGATGTGAGTAATTTCTATAGTGACTAGATATCATTTATATATTAATTATATGTTTAAATTAGAGCTGGTGTCTCTAGTATTACTCTTTTTATAATGATCAAGGTCATTTTTATATTAACTGTGTGTATAATAGTATTGAATTGCTTATGTTTGGATGTAAGTAATTTTTATAGTGACTAGATATCATTTATATATTAATTGTGTATTTTCTGGTATTGAGTTGTCTTTATTTAAATATGAGTAATTTCTATAATGATTAAAGATCATGTCTATATTGATTGTGTGTTTTTTAATGTTAAGTTGTCTCTATTTTTGTTTAAAAAAACCTGTTTGGTTATTAGTAATTTCTATAGTAACCAATGGTCATGGTTATTTTTATATTGAGTCGATATATAAATAAGTTGAGTTATCCCTATTTGGCATGTAGTACATTCAGTAATAACCATTGGTCATTTTTATATTGATTAATTGACAATCTAATTTATGGTACAATATATAGGCTACTGTAGTGACTAGAGTAAGATATTGGGTTACTAGACGATTTAAGAATACATGTTTCTTTACCGTTAGCACTTTGAACGAAAAAATAGTGTTTTTTAGGATGGAAATGAGCCAATGAGCAAAACTCGTCACTTCACCCCAGCATATGTTATTTTTCGGCTAAATTCTATCATTTTGGCCTTTAAAAATGGCTTTTTTTTTTTTTTTCTGTTACTAGTTATTTTCGTTTGTTTTAGTAAAATAATTTCTATTTTTGTAACAAGATAACTTAAGACCATAATATGAATGATTTGGAACTGTAATAGCATGACTTTCATTTATTTAGTTTGTTTGTTTCTTTTTTTTTTTTTCGCATATATCGATTGTTATGAGTAATGGTCTTGTTAATTATACTTGACTCAAAAGACAACATCTTGCCAATTGTCATACTTATGGTGTTGTAATGACATTTTTTTAAAAAATATCATAAAATGGTTTGAATAATTATAATATGTAATAAGTGATCATGATAATATTTACTTGAGGTCATTATTATAATAATCATAATGTGTAACTATAGTTTATAACTAGACTTTAAAGAAAATCCATAAATTTAATTTCAACAAAACCAATGCCATAAAAAAGATATCAAATAATAACTTTGATATTATAAAAGTTGTGTCTAATAAATAAAAAAAATGTTCTTAATAATTGTTACCTCAAATAAATACTAATTATTAAAATTAATAGGGGTTATAATTATAATTACCCATTAGTGTATTCATAATTAATAATAATAATGAACAAATACAATAACAATAATAAAATAGATATAAATTATATAGTAAGAAATATAAAAATGAGTATTTAAAGTCTTAACAAATATAAAATAACAACAATAATAATAATTAAACCATAAAAATTTGATAAGCACATAAACATACTTCAATTGTAGGTAGAAAAAAATGTCACTGTCATATTAGATATTAACGAGAGCCATCTTAGTTTTAACAATGTATCTTATGACTAAATCTTTTCTAGTATTTGAAACCCAAGCATATTGCTTAAGAACTCTAGGAAACCAATATAAGATGTGGTAATAGGTACCATTACCCATCTAATCGAAAGAAAAAGGTTCTTTGGTTTTTCATTTGTTAGTTCAATTAATTAGTCATAACAGTATTTACTTAAGGTCATTATAATAATGACCAGACGTAAAAATATATTCGCGACAACATAAGGTGTTAATTACAATACAAATAGTTCCAAAAAGTTTAGACTCCAAGTAACTGGTTGTTATCAAAATTACTCGAGGTCATAATTATAATTACTCGTTAATATATTATTAACCATTATAAACTAAGAAAAAATCATAGCAAACCATATTATATTACAAAAGTCTTAATGGAATAATAATAGTAATAAAATAACAATAATAATAAAACCATAACATCACACTACAAAAGGGTAATAATAATAATAATAATAATAATAATAATAATAACATAACATCACACTACACTACTACTTGCATTGTAGTCAGACTGCATCTTAACAAGAGCCGCTCCAATTTTAATAACGTATCTCGAGATTAAACTCTTTTTTTGCACTCGAATCCCAAGCACACTTGTCACCAACTCCAAAAGACCAAAATAAGTTGTGTTAATAGGAACTATTATCCCTTTCATTTCATAATTGACACATCTCCAATCATTGACCCACTGTTTGTTATACGTAGTGAAGACATTCAATCTAGTCATTCCTGAACAACGAGCACAATGAAGAAGTCTTATTATCAATTACAACAAGTATTATATATATAATTTGTTAGTCAATATAAAAATAATTCCAAGTCATAATAGTAATTACTAATGCTTAGTTGTGTTATAGATTACAATATTATAACATGCTAGTCAACATAATAATGATTTTCGATTGTTATAATTCGAGTCAATATAAAACAATTCCAAATAACTATAATAGTTACAACATAGTCATTATATATTGACTATACTCTACTAATATCATATGGTCATAATAGTATTTACCATAAGTCAACATAAAATGACTCTGGTGTTACTTAGCTCAAAATATAGCATCAGTTCTTAAACTTCAGTTATTATTCCTTCAAAAGCTCAAATTAACAAAGGTTATTGTAAATTCCTCCTATATTCAGTTTAGCCTAGTCATTTTTTCGAATCAATATCACAAAATGGTAACATTTCCCTTTATAGCCATAGCGTAAATTTAAGAAGGAAGAGAAGCTAATTCAAACCAAAATAAAGATGAAAAACCATAGAATAACAGCTAGAGTCACTCAAAATGAACAAAAAAAATAACAAACCAAACTCATTTACCTCAGATCTGGTAAAAAACCGCCGGATTGAAGAAGTTTTGAAGGAGTAGAACGAGCGGCAACAAAGAAAGAAGGCAAAAAGGATTAAAATTTTATAGATTTATATTGAGAAGTGAAAGTCACGAGTTTTAGAAAAAAAGTGAATAAAAGAGCGGGTAAATGTTTTTTTTTTTTTCTTTTTTCTTTTTAATGAGAAAGAGAGAGATTGAAGCAAAATGAGAAGAAAGAGAGATAATAAGTAGGAGAGGACGAAAAAAGTGAGTGTAAACTAATATATTTGATTTCAAGTGCAAATTTGATTTTTTACATTTACATTAAAAGAAATTATTAACGCGACAACATACCGAAAAGCCACCGAATATAGTGTTAAAATTAAGAATTCCTTTCATAAAAGTGCTATTTTTTTGTAATTTATCCAATAATAAATATGGCAAGCTGAGGAAGCACGTTCACAACACGTGCTTTTAACAGTAATGACAATAATAACAACTTAGTGTTTTTCAGTTGCAAAGGTTCTCCCCATACCAAATTTGTTCTTTCCTCTTTTTTTTTTTTTTGGTAGATTAATATCCATTTATTTCACATGCGTTTTAATGTTGAAAACATTCAAAACTACAAAACCGAATGACCAAATTTCACCGATGAAAATGTTCTATATATCATCTCACAAGAGTGAAAAATATATGTTTACAACCCGGTTTACTTCCGTTTTCATCCTCATCCTACGAGGAACATAAGCGAAAATGTCTAGACTCAGTTTCTCACTATAGTATACCTTCAATATGATTCATATTCTACAGATTGTGCATCCGACACGAAATTGCAAGAGTTAACAGAAGCAAAGAGTCAAACCCGAAAATCTGCCGCCGCCCTTGTCCGTCTTTTTATTCACACTATCAGAAGCATTCATCATCCGCTATAGATTATAGAATCTCGTCCTGGTGCCGATTTCACCGAAAAGATCAAACATTGATTCGCTGAATACTCGTAAAGAACCGCTACAACCTGCAACAATACGAGTCATAGTTTCCCCTGCGACTGCAATTCGGATGGATCAATCAAGCCTTCCAATACAACAAGTTTGTCCAAGAGTGCATACTTCTCATCTTCGAGGGTCTTAACCTCATCTTCAACCTCTCTCAAGTTGCTCCCCAGTGCGGAGCTCTCTTCCTCAAGCAACAGGTACTTCCACCTCAGTGCTCGGTACTCATTTCCAGACATGGAAGATTCTGGTAATGAATCCGAGTTCGACCTTTCCGGTTGGTGAACCATTGGAGAAACCTCATTCCTCAACGCTCTTTTCGATTTTTTCTGTGCTACTTTCGGTGGCACGGAACCTTGTACATCTTGAACTGCTTTGACATCATTCCTTCTCATCTGAAATAAAGGAGACTTTTGGGCCGATATCTTCTTCTTTTGAGGCTTATGGTTTGGCATCTCGTCAGCTATCGGCATCCTTGGATCTTGCATTTCTCACTCAAACACTACACAGCAGAAGAATATAACAGTACAAATATCACTACACGATCTCCAAAAGTAAAGAAGGTCCCTTGTATCAAATGGATTAAAAGACCTAACGTTCAAATTTCAAGTTGGATTATGAATTAATAGTATCCATACACAAACAATTATATTGTTGGATTATCACTTTCGGGGAGATCTTATCAAGTTACTGGTCTTTTGCTCATTGAAAAAGGATCATTGGTTTCCATCTCGTCCGCAGTTCCTCATCTAGCATAAACCCGTGGTCCCAAAGTTGAACGGAAATAATCCAACCTAATTCTACTCAAAGGATGCAGGATCAACTCATTTTTACTCACACCACCACAAGCCCAAGCCACACGACCGTTCTACGAAGCAAAAACCTCAAGAAGGAAAGACATTCTAACCGCTACGCCACCACAAGTAATATAACCCGTGGTCCCAAAGTGGAACAGAAATAACCCAACCTAATTCTGCTCAAATGATGAACGATCAGCTCTGTTTCACTCACACCACCACAAGCCTAATGCCACATGACCATTTACAAGGCAAAAACCTCAAGAAAGAAAGAAATTCTAACTGCTACACCACCACTGGTGGTATAACCTGTGGTCCCAAAGTGGAACAAAGAGAACCCAACCTAATTCTACTCAAAGGATGAAGGATCAGCTCAATTTCACTCACACCACCGCAAGCCCAACGCCAGACGATCGTTCTATCAGGCAAAACACCTCAAGAAGGAAAGACATTCTAACCACTACACCACTGGTGGTATAACTTGCTAGGTTTTAATTCATTCCAGAGTCTTTAGTTATTGATCTTGCCTAAAACTAATCCAATTCTTTAATTAAACAAGCAAGTTAAAAATCAAAAGACAATGGCAAAAAATTATTAAGAATATGTTAGATTTCATGTTGAGAGTCAAATTCCTCTTCTAAAATCCACCATAACCAATCAAACAAACTAAACCCAGAAATCAAAATTTAATTCACTAATTAAAGTAAAATTAAATCTAACAAATCGGAAGAAATCCATAATCCCAAAAAAAAAAAATAAATAAATAACAAACCCAACAAAAGCTGCCTCCTAGACCTAAACCGAAAACAGTAATAACCTAGCACCTAAATAGAAAGTAAACAAATAATCGATGAGAATATAGAAAAGAAAAACTCACCTAGAAGAGATTACCGAGTCCAACCAGCTATTTCTAAATTTCTAGAAAAAAAAATTGAAATAAAAGCAGAGGAAGGGAAATGTAAATTGAAAATAGAGACGACAAAGAACAAGGACAAACAAAAAGGAAAGAAATAGAATTTTCTTTAAAAACAAACAGAAGTAAGGAAGCTACAAATTCGTAAAAATTGGAGTTTTGGGGTTTGTAACCTTTAACAAGATGGAAGATCAGGGCGTTGCAACATGCAGAGGTGAAAGGTAAGACGAAGAACAAAATCTATTAATTAATAAATATACAAGTAAATTGCTAGATTAGTCCTTAAAATTTTAAGTTTTTGTAATTTTGATCTTTTTTTTTTTTAAGCTGGAGCGACCCTAAACTACTAAAAACATAACAACAGTACTCCTTTCCATCGGCTAAGTCGTCTTTTTGTTCGAAATGCTGTTACTAGATATATATTCCATCCAAAATTAATGGGAACGACTATTATTGCAATGTTTTTATTAGTTTAAGGTCACTCCAGCTATTAAAAAAATAAAGAACAAGAATCAAAATTACACAAACTTGAAATTCTAAAGACAAATCTAGCAATTTACCCTTTTATTAATTAATAATATATTTTGTTCTTTCTCTTACCTTTCACCTCTTTAAATTGCAACTACCTAGTCTTCCATCTTGTTAAAGGTTATAAACCCCAAAACTCCAACTTTTCAAAATTTTTCCAAATATGAAGCTTCCTAGCTTCTATTTGTTTTTAAAAGAAAATTCTTTTTCTTTCCTTTTTGTTTGTCCTTGTTCATTGTCCTCTCTGTTTCCTATTTGCTTTTCCCTTCCTTTGCTTTTATTTGAAATTTTTTTTTCTGGAAATTCAAAAATAGCTAATTGGACTCGATAATCTCTAGTGAGTTATTCTGTTTTGTATTCTCATCGATTATTTGTTTACTTTCTGTTTAGTTGCTAGATTATTACTGTTTTTCAGGTTTAGAAGTAAGAGCAACTTTTGGTCTCAAGAATTTAGCAAATTTTTTTGTGGGTTTGTGATTTTTTTTTTTTTTTTGGGATTATGGATTCCTTCCAATCTGCTATGTTTAGTTTTGCTGTAATTAGTGAGTTAAACTTTGAATTCTGGGTTAAAAAAAAAATATTAAAGAGTGATTTCATACTCAAAGGATGATCACACGAATGAGAACTCCTACCTTGATTAACTTAGGGCCTGTTTGGGGACACATTAGACATCTGTGTTCCACATGGTTATTTTTATTTTTTGTCTTTATTCTTCAATATCAAAATTATTTTTCACTATTCACATCTCCAAATATCTATAATAACATCAAATTTTAAAAGTCAATAACTTTGTTATTTCAAGTTCAAATGATATATATATATATTTTTTGTAAGTTACATAAAATTTCAAAAGTAATAAAATAAGATTTATATTGATTTTTTTTTTCCCGAAAATATTTTAAGATTTTATACCTTTTCACTCCAAATAATTTTCCCCCTAAACGCACATTTACAAAACTGCATTTCTTTTTTAATCTAAAACTACATCTCCAAAACATCTCCCAGATGGGCCATTAAGTGTAATCAATGGACGGAGGTGTCAAAATATCTCATTTGTAATGTCATCATAAAAGTATGTGTAACTGTATGAGAAACCTAGTTGCACATGTAATGCACTTACATAACAGATTTACAGAAATCCGTGATAGGGCTAAACATTTGGGCGGTTACCGAACTGCACTATCGGTTTTGCCATACGCCGAAACTGAAACCAAAACCATCACCAAGGGGATTCGGTTTTCAGGCGTTACGGTTAAAACCGACACCTGAAAACAAAAACAAAAACAAAACAAAACAAAAAGGTGTTTTGGGGCTGTTTTCCCCCCGGTTTTCCCCTGGGTTTGGCATGAATTTTTTCATGCAATTTACGAAGATCACATAACCATAATAACATATCTACATATAACATAATCTCCAAATTCAAATTCCTTAAAAAGAACCAACAAGCAAATTAGTAAAGTTCAAACAATTAACAAGCAAAGTAACTTAAAAGACTTAAAGTAGTACCAACAATAAGAAAGCCCAAGCAACCAACACTGTAACACAAAACACTGAAACTCAGGAATTCGAGAACAATTGCAGAACAATTTTAATCCGAAAACCAAACAGGACACACCAAAACAATAAGTCAACAACAACAACAATCAATCAACTACGAAAATCCAACAATCTTTTGATTCAATTACCTAGTTTTGGAAAAGGCAAAATAAAATAATAATAATAATAAATTACCTTTGGAAAAGCCAAGCAAGATCTCGAAGATATGATTTTCGGGTTTGAAAAATCCAAAAATTAGCTTTGGAACTTGGAGGCTTGGAGTCGACGACGTTGAGGGCTTGTCGGAAAAGAGGCGGCACAGCCAGCCAAGATGGGCGGCGACGCCGTCGAGAGAGGGACGCGAGCCGCCGAGGGAGCGAGGGAAGGGGACTGAGTCTTAGGGTTTGAGGAGAAAGGGAGGCTGAGAGATGGGGTGGTGTGAGCGTCAAGCGAGCGAGAGATAGATTTTGTATTATTTTTAATTTATTTTCCATTTTGTTTTTGTTTTTGTTTTTTTTAAGAGAGAATTACTGAAAAAAGCCGCCTTTATTTCGTTCATTAACGAATATACACAAAAATTTGCCCTTTTCATAAATGTAACACAAACTTCTATTTCCTTTTATTTTGTATTATTTTTACATTATTTTCTGACATATAATGTCTTTTTTATTCTTAATTTTATAGATTTTTTTATCTACTTTTGTTTTGACTTATTATTTGTTTAATATACTGTATTTGAATATTATTTAATTTTTGTAATATTATATTTAGTTAGAAAGTATTTATTTTATATTTGATAAAATGTATATTTAGATAGAAAATATTTTAGAATTGAAAAGTTATGGTAAAAATAAAAATAAAAAATTAGAATTAAAAAATTGATGTAATTGTTTTAAATATTTTTAAAAAGTAATTATTTTCGTGATATTGTTGAAAAAAAATTATATTTAAATAAAAAATTTTGTGTTTGATGTAAAATTACATTACATTTAAATACAACGACACTAAAAAAACGTTTATCAAACGTCTCTTTAATTTCTCTCTCCTCATTTTTTTTCATTTCTTTCTCTCTCCTTCTCTCTACCAAGCTCGTTACAGATCCGACGAAGTTCACGAGCGACAGCAGCGGGCAGTGTCGACGGCGGATCTGGTAAAGTTGGTGGCGAGCTACGTCGGCGGAGTTTTCTCTCCCTCACCCTTCTCCAGTCGTCCCCACCTCTTTCTCTTCCCTCTTCGACTGATCATGGCGTTTCCGATCGCTGTGAATTACGATCTCTTAACAGTGGCTGCTTACGTGAAGAACAGCGACTATAGTGAAGCCAGATCTTGTTGAAGCTCACTCTGTTCACGATACCAGCAACCATTCTCTCTCCTACCTCTCTCTCTCTTTCTCTCTCTGTTCCTTGCCGACATTGATGATGTGGAGAAGATCGATGACAAGTGCGGTGTTGGATCTGCTCAAATGTGGATGCAATTGATGGTTGATCTGACGTTAGAGATGGGTTCAACAAGTTCAACTCCGCTGTTGATTCTTCCTCCCATTGATGTTGATTGGGTCTTATTCTGTTATGCCTTGAATCCAGCCAATGTTGTTTGGTTGACTACCTTGAAATACGACAACAAAAATGAATTATGTGATGAGAAATTTTGGTAAATTTTTTCTAAGGACAATTTGGGTAAACCATGTTAGATGACCCTTCACTTTGTTAAGTAAATTAGGTTGACATTTGACTTAAGTTATTTTGTGTTATATATCAAATTTTGTGTTATATTAATAAGAAGGTGCTCAAGTTTGTATCAATTTAGTGCTTTCCCGTTTGTTTTACCCTCATGCCATATGTGGTGTGGTTTAGTTTATCGCCTGCATGAAATCATCTAATTCGAAACCGCTAGCAATACTTGGGGTTAGGGGTGAGCAAAAAAAAAACCTGATAATCCAATAAATTTGATGAATTCACTTAATCCAATTCATTATAACTTGTTATAACAACCCACCTAATAATTAGATGGGTTTGGGTTGAGTTTTTATAAATCCAATTTAACCTAAATCCATTAAATTATTTATATATAAAAATAAATATTTTCATATCTCATAATATATAGTATTTATCTTATATTTTTCAATAATTACTTGATAACTTGTTATGTTTAATATTATATGAATTTTTATTATTATTTGTTTGTTGGTTTACAACTTTTATATTTGAACCTATTTTGCATTTGTGTTTATATTGGTTCATAACTTATGAGATGATTTTAGAGCTTTATATTATCACAAATATAATGATGAAAGTTAGCGTTCATTTCGTATATTTCTTAATTTAGGTTGAATAATTAGCAAAATTTATTTATTTTTTAATCTCTTTATTTTGTTTAATTCGATCAACCCACTAAACCAATCCAAATTTTAATTAGATGAGTTGATTCTAAACTTTGAATTGTTGAGTAGGTCGTATTTAAAATTAACCCTCTAAACTTTATTAGATGAGTTGAAAATTCTCAAAAATCTACTTAATCCACCAAATGTTTACCCCTTACTTAGGTGCAATTCGATTAAATCGCCCAATATTTTTGGACCGAGCAGTTTTGGAAAATTCTGTTCATTTTAAAAATTACTCAACTTTAAAATTTTGCGACTAAATATAATTTATTTTAAATAAACTAATTATAAGAGTCTCGTTGGATCCAACGGGCGAATCTACGTCTCCAAGCAAAAAGACAACTTAGCTCTCGTCAAAGCATTGTATTCTAAGGACTTGTATTGTCTATGAGTTATTTTAGTTTTTTTTTTTTTTAATTTTTCTTTAATTTTTACTTTTAATTTTATTATTCTATTTCTTTTTAATCTTTAAATAAAATTTATAGCCCTCCTCCTGTACAAGTGACGTAATTTAATTTTGATTACTACTCTATATATCTTTATCTTTTATTATTATTAACTAGATTTAAGAATTATAAAATTAAACTTTTAATATTTATATAATTTAAAAACTACGATACTATCAAATGACATAAATAACAATAATTAGATTATAAAATTCGATAATAATTATTTTTAATAATAAAGTAGCAAATAATAATTATTAAGTTTAGTATTAAAAATAATACTATATTATTAAATGATTTTTCAAGTTAAAAAAAAAAGGTTATACAGTGATTTTCAAATGATAAACACACGAATGAGAACTCCAATCCGTTTTAACTTATGTGTAATCAATGGACACTTTAGATAAATATCTCAAAATATACAGGCATCTTTAATTCATAAATTGGGCTTGAAATAAAACGAATTTTAATTCACAAGTTTGTGTCTGTTGATTAACATTTGTAGGCATTCTCATAAATCTAAATATTCCAAGGGCTATTGAACTGTAATCTTGATATATATTTTATATTTGATAATTTATAAATAAATAAATTATTTACTTAAAATATCTATGTATAATTTATAACAATAGTTAATAACATTATATGATTGCAGAGCATTCAACAATGGAGATTATCTTACAAAATTAATGTCAGAATTTTCACAAATTTCATCTACAGCAAGATCTACATTACCCACACTTGAAATGATAATAAAAATAAGTGACAAACAAAACCTTGCTGATAATGTAATTATTATTTATTATGAATTAATTTATGCCTTTATCAATTACCATTTAATTTTTCCCTTTACTTACATTGTATTAACAGGAAATGAAATTCTGGATCAAAGCATCAGTTATAATAGAAAATCTATATCAAATTTTTTGCTATATAGCTTGTCTAGAATGTCACAAGCTACTAGGTAGAGCTGGTAATTTGGGTCACGGCACAACATTCGCATGAAATTAGAGAGTTTGGGTTTTTTTTAAATGGATTTAAGTCAAAAAAGGGTCGAACCTGTCAAACACAATTAAATAAAAGGTCGAACCCGTACGAACCCATCAATCTGCAATTGACGTGAAATAACTCGTTTAATAAATTAATTATATATGGGTTGATATGAATATAACTCATAAATTACCCATTATAATCTTTAATATATTTCTATTGTTATATATATTATAATGTTTTACTATTTTTAATTTTTAGTTTTCAAAATTCAAACTTCAAATATAATATATATCTTTTCTTTTATATATATATATTTTAAAATTTTTTAACATAGAAAAGAAAATCTAAATTTTACTTTATTTTTTTTAGTCTTTCATTGTCTTTGCAGCTCTGTTCATCTCATCCTATCGCCCTCCCCTTCTTCACTCCATCAATCTTCGTGATAACACGACCAGTCATTCTTGATTCTGTCGTCATTATTTTATTTATATTTAATTTAAATAAGTTTATTCGGGTTAATACGATTAACACGATTAATAAATAGGTTGGGTTTGGGTTTGAGATTTTAACATAAATATTAAATGTGTTGGGTTTAGTTTTAGTTAATAGTATCAACTAAGGAGTATAACACGACACGAATATGACGCGATAACACAAATTGTCAGCCCTACTACCAGGTGCAGCATATAATCAATAATTTACATGCGCTAATTGCAACAGAAATGTTAAAGCATCTCCAAGGTAATGATAACTTAAACTAAATATTAATTGATTGTTATTTGTTAATTAACTTATATTTAATAACTACTAATTATTATCTCATTGTTTTACAGATGCATGTTCTCATTAAACCTCAAAGATTCTATTGGAACAATAGAAGCAACAATTTTTGCTATAAATGTTGAAGAAATATTGAATTGTTCAGCAGAGGATCTTTTCCAACAAAGACCGGAGGTAAATTTTCTAATTTAATGTATATAAACTTTTATAAACAATATTTCATTAAGTTTAAGAAAAAAAAATTAGCTAACAAATTTACTAATTGTAGGATATAGCAAAAATTTTGAGGTTTTCTGAAAGACACAGAAGCAACAAAGAATACCTCACATATGTCAAGATCAAAAAACAAGAATATTCTGGAGGTAATCAGTTTACCTGTATTATAATTGACATGTATGAAGCAGGAGAAGAATATCAAAAGCTAAGTGCAATGGGAAAGAGAAAAGTCTCCTAAACTATGTAATTTATATTAGTTTTACATTATATAATTTTTTTTAAAATGTACTGTATAATATAAACTTCCTTATTTATGTATTGTTTGATATAAACTTTTATGTACTGAATAATTTTATGTATTTTATAACTTTTTTATGTACTGCATAATATAAACTTTTTTTGTACTATAGACAATAAACTTTTGTTTTTAAATCTATATCATTCAAGTGTTGTGTCTTGTTAACAGAACAGTGATTAAATTGAGTCGCGTGCTTTCCCCATTTTCTGACACGAAAACATTGCAACCAAAACAGAGCTCGAAGAGGAAACACCCAAGACAGTCAACACACAACTGAACTCAAAGAAACAGTTGCAAAAGTAAAATCTTCAATGTTTCAGAAACTGAACTCCCATGGAGAAAAAGCTTTTAGTGGAGGCAACTGAGGGGTAGTCTTGGGCTCGTTTCAGCCTAAATTTAACAACAGCACCATCAACCTGTTGCGGCAAAAGAAAGGGACCATGTGAGTCCCAACTTACACAAACAACATCGGAAACTCGCTACTAAGTTTAAACAAAATGAGGGATTTGATTATAAGACAGAGATAATATAAATATTTAGTTCCATAAAATGATATAAAATAGTTTGCACTACGAATTTTAAATGTGGTGTTTGCACCTCTGCATGTATTGAAATGTCATGGAAATGCCCTTGTTGTCCAATTACATCCATTTTGGATGAAATTAGACATGCGTTGATCTATGAATTGTTCAAACTACTCTCTCCTGCATTGAATACCCTTGATGTCGGACGCCATTTTGGATGAACTTTCCCTCCAACTTGAAGCTTAATACCCTGCGGTTTCCAAGAACACAGCTTTTCCCTCCAATCTAATCTCACTCTTGAGCTCTCAGATGATGTCGACCAAGAACAGAGCTTTATAACTGTCACATGATATATCTAATCAAAATTATATAAAATAAAAAAATTACATAAAACTACTAAATTTTATACATATATGATCGTTAAAAACAGAATCCTACGACCTCACAATTTTCTATACACTAGTGTTTTTTTTCTTTTTCTTTTTATTTTTTTCCTAAACAATAAGATGAAGAGGAACATTCAAGACGACCCCATCAAATAATCACTTGATCTTCTCTCCAACATTAGGCATTTATACATGCTCGGTTGTACTATTTTCTATTTATATATAACATGAAAGAGCATCATGAGAAATAATTTGACTATTAATTTGAAGAGTTCAGCCAAAAAAAAAAAAACTATTAATTAGAAGAGCATACATTTTTTTGTGCATTTTTGTCAGTTCCAAGTTGTTTTGTGGTCCTCCTACTTACAACTAAAAAGCCCCTACAAAAGTGTAACAACCGGGAAAATTCATATTTTTCAGAGAATAAATACACAATAAATTTAAGTGTTAAAATATGAAATTAAGTGATTTAATATTGTTTAGAACTAAATAAAATGTTCTAACAATGTTAAAGGATGAAAAATGATTAATAGTGATATTATGTGTGTGCACATGTGTGCCACTCACAGTATCAAGAAATAGGTCAAGATGATATTATCTTGACATAAAACTGATAAATTTGAGTTCAGCACTCCCAAATTAGTTAGGATAGCCTATCAGCACGCTCAAATTTGATAATTGAGCACAAGGGTAATTTTTGACCGAAAATTCGCAGTATCGGAAACGGGTTAAGATAACCTTAGATCAAAATAAAACTGATATATTTGGATTCAGGATGCCCAAATTAATCAGGATAGCCCATGTTGAAATTTTAGGTGAAAAAGTATATAAAGAGCGAAAGAAAGTGGAATTTCCTCATTTGTCCACAAACACTCTCTCTCCTCATTTCTCTTTCTCTCTTTACCCGAATATGTACGGTAACTGACCATCGGAAACGGTGTCTGTTTTCGACACAGCCGGTGTCATCGGAAAGCTCTCGCCGAGCTGCGTCCGATGGTGGTCGACGCGACGGAGCAGTCGCCGGAGCAAGCCGCACACGCCGCCTGAAGGTCGCTGGAGCCGAAATCTTCCCGGTGAGATTTCTCCACCGTCCAGCCACCATTTTCCACGAGACCGGTCCCAAAAGACTCGTGGTGAAGAGTACTATAAAACCCATGTGGTGGATCGCCTCAACACCGACGGAATCGAGCCGCCCGAGCTTCGAAAAATCCGGCGAAACGCCGCCGTGGAGCTGCCGTCGAAACCGTCGATTCTGGCCGAGTTGAAGCACATCGTTGGTGCAGAAATGACCGCAGGGTTGAGGGGAGCAAAAGCCCTCAACCAATTTCGGGGAAAAAGTCTGGCACGGCGGAGTTCCACCGTCGCCGCCGTGGCCGTGACTTTCGAGGAGATTTTCCGGCGATAGAGGTGTCGGATGGTGAAATTGAGACCACCAATAGATTCCTCTCGTCGAGATCTTCAAGATGGACTACCCACATTCCGCCGTCGCCGCCGTCACCGCCACCGACCTGTCGGCGTTGACCGGTCGGCCGGTCAACGCCGACCGGTGACCGAAAATTTAAGTTTGGCCCGTTGGCCTATTTTCGACATTCCGGACGCATCCGCGGAGTCGGAATTGCAAGACGGGACCTCAGAGACAAAGAACGAAGAATTAAGGTTTATGCCGTCGAGACCGGACTGCAATTCGGTATAAATCCAGACCTCTTTACGCTACGCAATTTAATTGTTTGGGACTATTGTATGATTTTATAATTATTGGTATGAAAATTTTGGAAAAGAATGTATGTAAAAAGAAGAAAATGGCTGTAATGGAGAAAAAGAAAAATATGTGATAATGTAATGATTTTCCGTAAACAGTATGAGTTTTACGTAAAATCTAGGACTCTGGTATAGTACGTGATAGAATTAGATCAGGATAGATGGTTTTCAGACGTTTCCTAAACGCTGGAACCTTAAAAATTAGAGGGAAACTCTGCCGAAATTTCAAAAAAAAAAAACAGCACTAGGGGTAATATGGGAAAACGAGGGGTAAAATATGATCAGGAAGATAACCCGAGTCCTCTCGAGGAATTAGGGCAAGGAAAAAGAAATGGGCAAGTCACGATTAGTAAACCGACCCTTCGAGACCCTAGAACGCAAGGAAAACATGAAACCGATTCTTAGGTCGGAATAGTACTTCCCGAGGGCCGGGAATGTGAAAAATTGGTAAAATGATAAGAATGATCCGGAAAAGGTGCGATAAGATTTTAAAAGTAAATTAGATGATTTTGGGTTTAGAAATTCCAGCCTAAGTATGAAAATGAAAATGTTATGATTAAACTACCCATCAGGGGCAAAATGGTCATTTTGTCCAAGATTTTCAAATTATGAGAAAAGAGCCCCAATGACCTCGGAATAGGGTGATGAAGTTTGTAAAAGCCAAAATTGAGGTTTAAGTTATGAAAAATCACATCAAGGGTAAAATTGTAATTTTGTCAAAAGTTAGGGATAAAATTGTAATTTTTTAAAAAGTTGGAGAAAAATTCAAAAAGGGCCATTAAGGTTTAAAAAGCTGTCCTAAGGCTATAATTAAGGGTTATAAGATTAGAATCAAGCTTTTTGATAAAATAAAAGCTATAAATGAAAATATGATTAACGGACAAAGTTTGTCTGTAAGAACCCGATCCAGACGCGACAAAGGACGTCGATGGATTCCAAGAAGAGGATAAGCACGCTATGAGTAAGTTCAGACATTTACCTATCTGCAACTATGAACAAACTTATAGTAGTTATATGTTTTATATGTAAATGTCATGGTGTGATTTATGATGATGCTATAGTAATGCTATAGCAATGTTATGATGATGTTAAAACATATGTTTTAAATAAATAATTTATAAAAAATATATATATGTATATATTGAATTACGAAGGAAAGGTATTATAAAAGCTTTATGAGAGTAACGAGGTGATAAAGAGGGATAGAAGAATGGAAAGAGTAAGAACGAGAGTGTTATGATAGGATGCACAAGAAAGAGATGAGATATGAAAGGAAAGAATAGATGTTTTATGAAAAGTTTTATGAAAGTTAGGTTATGATTGATAGAGCAACGATGATCGGTGATGAAAGGAATTAAGAAAATGTATGTTTTATGAAAACGAAAGGATAGGAGTTTTATGAAAAATGATATGAAAGCAAAGAGTTAGACAAGAAAGAGAAACAATGATAGGTTATGATGAAAGGTATGATGAAAGGATTAGAACATAACGATAAGATGTGATTGATAGAATAGAACGATAGGCTATGATCGATAGGGGTATGATGATAAGATACGATAGATAAGAGGATACAAATAATAAACAGAGAATAATTGTCTACGCTTAACAAAACGTGTTTTTGTTGTTATGATGTAATGTGATGTGATGTGATGTGATGATATATAAGTAATATGTGCTATATATATGCTAAAGTGTGATTAACATAATTCACACAAATAAAATAAAGAATTAAGAAAAGAAAAACAACGAAAGAACAAATGTTCCATGAAACGTTTTATGAAAATGAGAAAGGAAAGATGATGAATGTCATGAAAAAGATGTACAACAAAAAAAAATCAATATAAGAAAAATAAAAGTCTACAAGATAATAAGACTGAAAACTTAAGTTGTTGGCATACCGGTCTCCCTACAAGGTCGAGACTTCTGATCTATATCCTCCGCGTAGATGTGGTGCTACCCCGAAGGTGCGGTAGATTATAGGATGGACCAACCCCGAAGGTGCGGTTTTTATATGACTATGAGGTAGGTTGGTGGGTCGCTCCCCCTCCTCCCACTGTCCGCGCGTAAATAGGTACGTCCAACAACGGGCCCAACCAAAGGAAAGTGGAAAGAAAACAAATGAAAGGAGAGTGAAAAGAAAAGAAAGGAAAAGAAAAGGAAAGAAAAGAAAGAAAAAAGAAAAGGAAAGAAAAGAAAGGAAAGGAAAATGAAAAGAAAAGAAAAGAAAAGAAAAGAAAAGAGAGGAAAAGAGAGTGCGTGAAAAGAAAAGAAAGGAAAGGAGAGTGAACATAAAAGAAAAGAAAAGAGAATGAAAAGAAAAGAAAGGAAAAGAGAGTGGAAAGAAAAGAAAAGAAATGATACGAAAAGAAAAGAAAAGTAAAGAACGATAAGAAAAGAAACGAATGATATGAAAGAATGACATAATGACACCGATGAAAAATAAATAAATAATAAAACGAAGTTAAAAGAACATAATAGAATTAATATATGTGATGCGATATGTTTGATGTTATATGTATGGAATGACACGTTTTCACGTGATGTTATGCTAGTGTATATGTTACTAGCTTTTAAGATATGAAATGTTAAGAGATGATGATAAAGCGATAGAGAAGTTATAAAGGTTTGGAACAGAAGGTTAATGAATGATAGGAATGAGAAGAAAAGAAATGAAAAAATTAGAATAGAATGATAAGAGATTATCAATAGAATGATGGGAATGATTAGCGAAGAGATAAATGAGCATGAGGAAGCTTACATAATATGTTATGTTTCGAGGATACGTATAGACGATGTGTATAATGTGTATATATGTGATGTCATATATTCTAGTAATAATATATATTACTAGTATTTATAAGTTAATAAATGTGTGTTTGAACTTACTGAGCATCTAGCTCATTAGTTGTTCATATGTTGCAGGTAAGCAACCTGTTAGTTTAAAGTAATATGATGGACAACGGACGGATCTGCACGTGTCAAGGGACTGGGCGAGGGTATGGTACTACCATGAGTCTTTCACTGAGTGTTCAAAAAGGAAGTTGAAAGAAAGAAATTTATGAATTATATGTTATAAGAGTATGATAGAGTTATAGGCATAGTATGTAAGTTAAAAAAAAAAATTTGACTATAGAAATTGCTTCCGCTCTAAAATGAGAACGTTAAGAATGGAAAGTTAAGTATGTTAAGTAAGAGGATGACGACCCATGAGGTTGCCAGCCATCGCGGTCGGCGTCAGAGTTCGGCTGGTTGGTATGGTAACGTTCGTGGGGGCGTCACAAAAAGACAGTTTGTAGTTTTGTGCTGAAAATTCTTTTTATCACTACTTTTTTCTTCTGAGATTAAAGTCATAAAAAAATGTTGATCGTTATTAGTATATCCCTTTAAACTTCATTAGAGAGATTTATCAGACACTGATATGATATGAATGTTCGTTAAATTTTCTCCAGCTGGGCTTTATCTCTCGGCCATAAGCGCATCACTTCAGTCTACCAAGTGTGCTATTGATAATCACAACATTCTAAATCGGGTAGAAGGTCACCCACCTACCAACATTTGGTGCTGCGACTAGAGCATAATTGGTCATTGACCCGCAATTTCCGAAGCCCAAGAATAGACGAAATTAAGAATAACTAAATGCAGTCTATTTTTTGCTTGAACCACATGCGGTGTGAGAATGATGGGATAGTGTTGGACCAAACAAGAAGGCCCTAACTGAAAGTGTTGCCCAAGCCAGGTGACAAAAGTTGCAAACGTGTTGGGCTTACACGACAGCTTCACCGCAATCCGTGAGACCTTTGGATCTCATCCGGGGACAGTTGTCTGTTTCCCTCGCTGAATAACAGACTAGTGAAAACCCACCAAATGGAATCAAACCCAGTCGGTGGTTTTTGATGTAAAAAAAAGCTTCGAAAAAAAAAAAAAGAAAAGAAAAAACCACTTTCTTGCGGATAATGGTGGCACACGTCGGAGCCATAGCTCCAGCCTCCTCTTGCTTCCCTTCTCTTCCTTGTCTTCCCAGATTTTCCTCCACCAGGCACAGACCTTTTGCCAGTAAGTATACAAAACTATATATATGTGTGTGTGTATATATATATATAACACGTATTTCATTGAATTTAGTTGAGTAGGTGTAATTAAAATTTTTGTTTTTTCAATTTAGAGATGCGGATTTGAACTTTTCACTTATGGTGAAGTCAGGTATAAAATTTTTATACCGTTTGGTTATGTTTAAAACCAGAATCATTTGATATGAAAGGGGGAGGTCCCAGATTGCGTTTTGATTTTTCTTCTTGGAATTGAGCTCTACTGAAGTATTCATTTGTTTGTTTGTTGGTTGTTGAATGTGGGCATTTGTTAGTTGAGTTACTAATGTTGTTATGTGTTAATGTCTTCTGTAGAAACTGGAAAGGTGTTTGCTGTAATGCAAGCTATTTTTTGCGTGGATTGGAATACTTCTATTAATTGGATTGGCATGTGATTTCTCTTGTAATCTTCTTTTTCCTTATTATGAAATCTTGCATCAGCTAAAAGTGGACATACCTCTCAAATTGAGGTGAATCACATAGATGTTTGGTGTGACTGTTTATTTGTTTTTCTTTGTTATTGTTGTCTCTAATAAAGGATTAGGGCGTCTAACTCTTATCAAGTTGTTTTCATTTATGAGCTCTTTAGGGCGTCTGGCTCTTATCAAGTTGTTTTTCTTATTTTTGCATATTAGAAATTGCGATTGTAATTACTCTGTTGTTGTGCGTTGTTAGCTCTCTATAATCTATTGCTGCATTCACGTGAGATGTTTTTTGTATTGCTTAACATTTGTTGCTTGGATTTTTGTTCTTCATGTATGAAACCATGTCTGTCTTTTGTACTAGAAAGTTACTTCTTGAAGCTCTCTGATTGCTTTTACGTTGTATTTTTTCTGTAAGGTCACCTTTAAACAGTTGGTTTCTCACTTTGTATTGGATTTGCTATATGTTCTGGAGCTACTTCTCGGAGTTCAAAGAAATCACCGTTTCACTGTTAGTGATAATTAACTTTACTAGAACTTTATTGTTTTAGGGGTGTTGATTTATTTTAAGGCAATATATCTTTTTTTTTTTTTTTTTGGTCCCTCTGTCCACAAAAAACAAAAAACAAAAGGTCAAACTTTAAAGGAGTGAATTTCACTTACTAGCTAGCTCTTATTCTACCATAAATTTGGAATAGCAAGACCTGTGTTCTGCAAATCAACTCATCTTTTGAGTTACTTTGCAGTCATGGCAATGAGTGATGACCCGGTCCGAGAATGGATTCTCACAGAAGGAAAGGCCACAGAAATAACAAGAATTAGTTCTGTAGGTGGTGGATGCATAAACCGTGCTAATCGTTATGACACTGATGTTGGTTCTTTCTTTGTAAAAACAAACAGGTATTTTGATGCTCCGATTTTTCTATTTGCACTTTGCATTCAAACTAGGTTGTTTCTCTCAGAAATTTCAGACATGTATTAATTCAGTCCTTTAAAAACTTGAATCAGGAGTATTGGACCATCAATGTTTGAGGGAGAAGCTCTTGGTTTGAATGCTATGTACGAAACTAAATCAATCCGTGTACCAAAGCCATTCAAGGTATGGACTTTAAAGCTATTTATGTGGAAGCTGATTCATAGTTATCAAACGGCTTCGATTCCAACATTGAGTTCACAAGATGGATGCGGTACTCAGTTGAACTTGTTCTTAAGCATTGTAGGTTGGATCATTACCCACTGGTGGTTCGTACATCATCATGGAATTTATCGAGTTTGGTGGTTCAAGAGGCGCTCAGGTGAGGGTTGTTGAAACCATTGCTACAAAGTTCATATTGCTGTGAATAATTTGCTATTCAATTTTATTGGTCTGCAGTCTGTCCTTGGGAGGAAACTTGCTGAAATGCATAAAGCTGGAAAATCCAAAAAGGGCTTTGGTTTTGATGTTGACAATACTATTGGAAGGTAATCTTATGGGATAAACAAAAGGCCTACCATCACAATCTCTGTCTATATTTCACTTTCTAGCATTCACACACTTGTGAATACGTAATTTGGTGGAACTTAATGGAATTAGGAGCATTATTAGTGCTGATTAAGTTCTGGTGAAGTGGTTTATTATTTTACTTTGCAGCACTCCGCAGATAAATACTTGGACATCGGATTGGATTCAGTTTTATGGGGAACACAGATTAGGTTTTCAGTTGAAGCTATTACGGGATCATTATGGTGATAGTAGCATTTATGATAAAGGTAATATTGTTATAGGAAATCTTAACTTGTGATTCAATTATTTAAGCTCCATTTCTGCCTAGCTGTACACAGAGCTCACTGTACGTTATTTAAGCAATATGAAATGGACATTGTTCTGCGCAATGTAAACGGTGTATTTTCTCCCTTGTTTTGTTTCTATTGTTAGTAGCTAAGGTGTATAGATATCTGGAATCTAAAAAGATTGTTTTATTTATTGATATATGCTTTCTGGTGTGTGTTCAACAACTTCCCGAAAATCTACGCCCCTTATGAGTCAAAAAAGGTTGATCAAGATTTGATTAGCTGGATGTTTGATTGTTGAAATTTAGGACAAAGGTTGGTGAAAAGTATGGGACCGCTCTTTGACGGTGTGGTGATAGAGCCATGCTTGTTGCATGGAGATTTATGGAGTGGAAATATCAGCTCTGACAAAAATGGGGAGCCTGTTATCCTTGACCCTGCATGTTATTGTAAGTTCTTGTTTTAGTTTACTTATAATTTAGAATATTTCCTTAGATGCGAATTTTTTTGGGATCGGCATGTACCTTATAATACACAAGAACGTAAGATGGAATGATAATCCTTTAAAAGCTTTGTATTAGTTCCCTGTATGGCTGGAAATTTGATAGTGAGAAGACTAAAATTACACAAACTAAGGTTGTGATACATTGGAGTTGAAAGAATTAGGCTTAAGGGGATATTGAATGTGGGGGCAAATATTGGTTTTAGCACAATTTTGAGAATTAAGATCTTAGGAGTTTTTCTTGTCCTTAGAGTATGGTGTTTGGTTGAAATATTGGAACTTTATATGAAGATTTATTTGCTTGACAAATGGAGAAAGTGGAATTAAAATCAACATGAGTTGATAGAGTAAAGCGACCTATACGCCTTGAATATATCACCATACTGTACTTGTTTATTTCTAACTCATATTAGGCGGTCCTTTGTATGATTATCAAATTACTACTTAGATTCAAAACACCAATGCTGTTGATTGTCTTTCCAAATAGATGGACATAATGAGGCAGAGTTTGGAATGTCATGGTGTGCCGGCTTTGGAGGATCATTCTACGATGCCTATTTCGAGGTAAGTTTGCAATTTCAACGTGCAGGATTATTAGATTTATCTTTTGAAGTCTTAACCGGCCCTGTTTATGAGACCTCTAGGCACCCACTTTATTAATTTGAAATAAGACCTCAGTTTCGAACCTGAGACCTATGACCCCCACGGGATTAGACTTGACATACCCTTAATCAGTCTCTCAGTTGCTGAATTAAATCTTAACTTTTTTTCTTTCTTCAGGTTATGCCCAAACAGCCCGGGTATGAGAAAAGGAGAGATCTTTACTTGCTGTATCATTACTTAAACCATTACAATCTTTTTGGTTCTGGCTATCGTTCATCTGCCATGTCTATTATAGATGACTATCTTCGGATTTTAAAGGCCTAGGCTTTTTTTTTTTTTTTTGCCTCTTTTATTTATTGTTTTTGTCTATTGTTCCCTTTTTTTTCTTTTTTTTTTTTTTTCTCTCACTGGACAAGTTCAAGTCCAATATATTATGCATTTATATTCCTGTCTGTTGAATGCTTGTCACTTGATTTCGTTTCCTTGACCATTCAAATACAATCATTTTCAACAGTGTTATGAAAATAATTACTATTTAAAAGTTTTTTAAAACAATCACATCAACTTTTCAACCCTAATTAGTTATTTTTACTTTTACCAATCAAATTAACTTTTCAATTATAAACTACTTTTAATCCAAATTCACATTTTATTCAAATACAAAATAAACACTTTTCAACCAAATACAACACTCAAAAAAGAATTGTATTCAAGTGCAATTAAAACGCAATACGTTTATCAAACACCCTCTCAGTTTTCCAATTAGTTTTCAAACTTGTGCCTATCGTGTGTTTTTCGTGTTTATTATATTTGCTCCTTTGGATGTTTAAGTTTGGATCTATTTGAATGCTTTTCGGGTTAATGTTAATTCATTTTGAATTTTTTTACATGGCTTGATTAATGTGCATAGGACTTAGTATATGGCAAAACTCATAATAGAAATTGTATTTTTAACCTGCTGATACTATTAATTTAGTCATTAATATGCACTGGATTTAGTATAAGGCGGTAGAAAATGTACTTTTATCCTACCAGCATATTATTTTTGTTGTTGGATTTAATTTTAAAATGGTTTTATATCACGTTAAAAGTTCAAAGAATGACATATAAAATTATTGCTTATATAACTAAAAATTTCTATCATAAGTTTTTTCTCAAAGTAGTTGCGTAAGAAAAAAAAAAATAGAAAAGGTTGATTTCTGATTTCCATTTTGACCAGCCAAACAGGAATTTTTGGGAAAAGAGCCCTAATTAAGAAATACTATCAAATGATGAGGAGAAGGAAGATAAGTCCTTTGTCAAAAATGGAGGAAAGTTGCCAGAGTAGCTTATTCGTTCTTGCAACAGGAAATGTAATCGGCTCGAGAAATCCAAGAGGCCACAAATAACTTCAAACTACATTATTATAGTAATTTTGATTTTAATTGGTACATGGGGATGTTGGATGATGGGTGCCAAGTTGGGATGAATAAAAAAACTCAATAACTTTACAAAATAAACTGATTGAACGTAATTTATTATAATCCAAATCCGACATCTAACCTGATTATTATTTAGGTAGGTTTAAATAGAGTTTTTCTAAATCTAATTTAATTCAAACTTACTAAATTAATTTATATATGTAAACATATATTTTTATACATCATGATATATAATACGTCTTATATTTTATATAATTACTTGATAAATTATTATACTTTATATTGTGTGAGTTTTTATTATTATTTGTTTGTTAGTTTACAATTTTTATATTTGAACTTATTTTACATATATTTTATTTTTTATATTAATTTATAATGTACAAGACAATTTTAGAATATAACACTAATATTATGATAAAAGTAAGCCTTTTTTTTCATATATTTTTTATTTTGAATTGAATGATTAACTATATTTATTTTTATTTTTTTATTATGTTTAACCTAATCTAAATTTTAATTGTTGTGTGACTTTTTAAAGAAAAATAAAAACTTCTTTATACTATAAATTATTTTTTAAATATTTATTAATCTTTTTTTTTCCCATATGATAGATATTCTTGGTGTGACTTTTTACATAAAGCCATCAAAATAAGTCGACACAACTTATGGAACATCAGAGGTTCAAGAAATATACGTAATCTGCTAAGAGTATGTATTAACTTCCATCCATATCATTATTATTTACATATATATGATGGTAATCTATTTCGTGTAGTATTTACTATTACTATTTTTATATATTTTCAGGCGCCGCCCTAAATTATTGACTAATCAATTTGTTACAAATAAAGCTGCAATAACATCAAACCTTGTTGAAACAGACCAATGGTTGCTTGTCTACGTGTGAAAGCTTTGCGATATAATGGTACGGTGTATCATTCTTCAATTATTAAACTTAGGGATCGTTTGTAACCAGTTTCCAGGCATCTAAAACATTTTTTTGTTTTCATAACTTCACCGTTTTTCATTATTTATATTTCTAAAACACTATAAGAAATTTTAAACTTTAAAAGTTTATAATTTTATGTATACAAGTCTGAATGAGATAATTTTTTAAAAATTGTATAGAATTTCGAGAGAAATGAAACAATATCCATATTGATTTTTTTTTTAAATTGTTAAATTTTTTTATTTTTTCACCCTAAACAGTTTTTTCTTCCAAAAACATTTTCCAAAATAACTTTTTTCCAACCTAAAAATAATGTCTCCAAGCACCTCCGCCAAACACCCCTTAAATTAAATTACTAATTGTCTGTTTATAAACATTTGTAGGCATCTTAATCTCAACAAAACAATCGAGTACTTTTCTGATAAATATAAATATTCCAAAGGCTTTTGAACCGCAATCTTGATATGTCTTTTATATTCGATAATTTATATATAAATAAATTATTTATTAAAAATATCTATGTATAATTTATAACGATAGTTAATAACATTATATGATTGCAGAGCATTCAACAATGGAGATTATCTTACAAAATTAATGCCAGAATTTTTACAAATTTCATCTACAGCAAGATCTACATTACCCACACTTGAAATGACAATAAAAATAAGTGACAAACAAAACCTTGCTGATAATGTAATTATTACTTATAATGAATTAATTTATGCCTTTATCAATTACAATTTAATTTTTCCCTTTACTAACATTGTCTTAACAGAAAATGAAATCCTGGATCAAAGCATAATAGAAAATCTACATCAAAAGTTTTGCTATATAGCTTGTCTAGAATGTCACAAGCTACCAGGTGCAGCATATAATCAATAATTTACATGCGCTAATTGCAACAGAAATGTTAAAGCATCTCCATAGTAATGATAGCTTAAACTAAATATTAATTAATTGTCATTTATTAATTAACTTATATTTAATAACTACTAATCATCATCTTATTGTTTTTACAGATGCATGTTCTCAGTAAACCTCAAAGATTCTATTGGAGCAATAACAGCAACAATTTTTGCTAAAAATGGTGAAGAAATATTAAATTGTTCAGCAGAGGATCTTTTCCAACAAGGACTGGAGATAAATTTTCTAATTTAATGTATATAAACTTTTATAAAAAAAAATAGCTAACAAATTTACTAATTGTAGGATATAGCAAAAAATTTGAGGTTTTCTAAAAGAACGAGTAGCAACAAAAAATACCACATATATGTCAAGATCAAAAAAACATAAATATTCTGGAGGTAATCAGTTTACCTACACTGCAATTGACATGTATGAGGCGTGAGAAGAATATCAAAAGCCAAGTGCAATGGGGCAGAGAAAAGTCTCTTAAACTAAGCAATTTATATTAGTTTTACATGATATAATTTTTTTTAAATGTATGGTATAATATAAACTTTTATGTGTTGTATAATTTTATGTATTTTATCATTTTTTTATGTACTGTATAATATAAAATTTTTTTGTACTAAAAATAAAAAATCTATAACAAACTGCAAACTAAAATGCACGCGCACACAGTGCGTGACATCTCTTAGTAATATTATTAAACATCATATATTAATTTGAAAAATAAATATACATGAAAATGAGTATGAGACTTATTTTTTAATAATTATTATTAATTATAAGATTTAATATCACTTTCATTCTAAAGTATTTTTCCATAGAAAAATTATGTAAATAATTAATTTTTTTTATTAATTAATATGATACAATTTATTTATTTGTTATTAATATGATACAAATTTTATTATTATTAATATTTCACTTTTGTTATATTATTCAAGTGTTGTGCTTGTTAACAGAACAGTGATTACATTCAGTCGCGTGCTTTCCCCATTTTCTGACACGAAAACATTGCAACCAAAACGGAGCTCGAAGAGGAAACATCTAAGACAGTCAACACACAACTGAACTCAAAAAGTGCCAAACCCAGTCCATCACAAAAAACTCCCACAACTCGGAAATCATCCATGGCGGAGCCACCAGGGCCACCACCATCATCAATAGGAACATCGGAGCTCGTACTCTCTCTCGAGCAAGCAATCCTGGCGGCCAAACAGCTCCCTTCCACCGCCGACCCCACCCTCCTCCTCCAAATCCACTCCTCCCTCCACCACGCCCATCATCACCTGTCCTCCTTCCTCTCCCGTCCCCTGCTCCCTCCCGCAGAGAATTCCCTCTCCTCCTCCGCCGCCGCCGAGCCGATGCAGCTGGGCGACGACGGCGATAACGAGAACGACGACGTGGAGCAGGCGATGAGTTCGAGAGGGATGGTGGAGGGAGTGGAGGAGAAGATGAGGAATTGCTTCATCAAGAAGAAGCGCCGGAAGCGCCACCTCTCGCTCTCGCCGTCCTTAGCGGCGGCGGCGGCGGCGGCGGCGGAGGAGGAGGAGGAGGGGAGGAGGGGGTTTGGAGTCGGAGCGTTCGGAGAGGGCTTTGATCCTTATGCCACTAGATTGAGAGCTTTGGAGCTTGTTTATCAGTTTCATGGCTGAGACTAAAAATATGGATTATGGAGCAAATTTCAGGGATCCTGCACACAAATTGCACGCCTGCATCCTGCTAAACTGATTTCTATTGAACAGTGGCCCTATATGATATCTTGTTCTACAACAATTACAGGTCTAACTTATTATAACCTCAATTTTTGTTTTTTTGTTTTACTTTTCATTTTTACTTTCATTTTTGGAGCAAGGAAGAATGTAACCAATGTTAAAATTTGCTGCTAAGCCTTTGATCCCTCTGGAAAATTCTGCATTGTCCATCTCCATTTTCCATTCAATTCTTCATCCATGACAAAAAGATCGAAACTTCTCCGGCTTTGCTTTCGTTGTTAGGCCCTCACCGTTCGTAGGTTATCTGATGCACAATTTGATGCTTTACTAGAGCCCCTGGTGTTGGATAAGCATCCTATCATTCACATAAATCGATCGCTGGGGGGCGCGCTTTGGTAAAACCATTGCACTTGTTATGTTTCCATGATCACATTATGAAGCCTCACAAAGTTATCCAAGCTCAACTCCCCGGGTCTTGACTGCATAATAAATAGGATAATTACAAACAAATCAACAAGTGCTAGAAAGCCATAATCAAATAGTTGATCAAGCACAAGAATTAGTAACAGATGATTTATACCGTAGGTGGAAGCCCGATGCTCCCCAGAGCGTCCTCGATCTCAGCGGATGAGCAGATGTGCTGAAGCGATCTTCGCAACATCTTTCGTTTCCCATTGAAAGCGGAATTGACCTACTCACAAACAAGTTGAGCGTATTAGCAGAAAGATTGTTGACTAGGGCAACAATAAGGATATGAGGTGGTCTTAACTAGATATGTGTATGTTGATAGATATATTGTATGGCATGTCTGTTGAATAATCAATTCTAGTAGCATTTGAGTGAGCATAGGGATAGCAATATCTTGTTCAAAGAAACAGTTGCAAAAGTAGAATCTTGATTTTTTCAGAAACTGTACTACCATGGAGAAAAAGCTTTTAGTGGAGGAAACCGAAGGGTAGTCTTCCGCTCGTTTCAGCCGAAATTTAACAATAGCAGCATCAACCTGTTGCAGCAAAAGAAAAGGACCATGTGAATCCCAACTTATATAAACAACATTGGAAACAAGTTACTAAGTTTAAACAAAATGAGGGATTTGATTATAAGATAGAGTTAATATAAATATTTAGTTCCATATGATGATATAAAATAGGGTTTATTTTTAAAATCTCCCCAGAACTTTGCATCATCTCTCACTTTGCACTACGAAATTTAAATGTGGTGTTTACACCTCTGCATCTATATAAATGTCATGGAAATACCCTTGTTCAATTACATCCATTTTGGATGAAATTAGACATGCGTTGATCTATGAATTGTTCAAACTACTCTCTCCTGCATTGAATAGCCCTGATGTCGGACGCCATTTTGGATAGACATTCCCTCCAACTTGAAGCTTAATAGCCTGTGCTTTCCAAAAACACAGCTTTTCCCTCCAATCTAATCTCACTCCTGTGCTCTCAGAAGATGTCGACCAAGAACAGAGCTTGCATTAGCAGCAACCCCCAACCCCAAAACAACTAAATTTAGCTAAAAGTTACCCACTTCGATCAACGATTGGGAAATTCAAAAAAAAAAAAAAAAACCATGTAATAAACTAACGATTGAGTTTTTAGTTTTTATTATTTTGGCTGCATAAAGAGAAGAGAGGTTGACAACACCGAATACTACGTGTCTTTATTGGTGAGATAATAAATCACCTACATTTGGCTGAGGGAAGAAATTTGTCCTCGACACCTTAAGTTTGAATTCAGGATCTGTAAAGGAAATTCACACAAAGAAACCTAAGTCAATGAAAACAGTAGAAATGTTGTGGAAAATCTTATCTTTCAAATGTATTTCAGTTATCTTGTATCTCTTTCAACTATTTTTAGTAATTATGGCACAACAATGTCTGAGATAGTCAAATCAATCTTTCACTCGCCATACAAAAGTAACTAAAGTCATTGACTTGTAGGCAAACAAAAGAGAGAAACATAGGAACTCAGAAGATACCTGAATAGAAATTGACAAAGATATTGATCGGTCGGTATTCAGGTGTCCGCAAAGACGATTCAACTAACCGCATAGCTGTCTCCTCCTGGAAGTATTTTAAGCATATAATTAATTAATTTTTTTCCTTGCAGTTCTTCTTTATGATCTTGTTGGGACATAGAGCTTGATATTCAAAAGGCAACCAGTGATTGAGGCATTTTCTGATTACGGACTTGCTTTCCAGGGTTATTTTAAGGAAAATGAATACAAATTTTCGCACCATTAATTTTTGGATATACTTAGGAACCCCAAAGTAGCACAAATTTTTCAAATCCTTCAAATAATATTTATGTTGTCATTTCATTTAAACTAATGAAAACAAAAGTAGTTTAAGTGATTCTCAGCGCCACTTTTGGTAGCTTGACCAGAAAAGAAAAAAGGAGGGGAAAAATGATCCTAACATGAGGAAAAAGTAAAATGATTTCAAAAAGAAACTAACTTATCAACCAATAACATCTACCCTTATTCTATCTATGAACGCTAGAGGGAAAATTACCAACCTGCAGTAAGAGAACTACTTCTGAAAAAATGTCACCCATTGGAAGAAGTTGTCTAACTATGTCTGTACTGATATTAAATGGTATATTTGCCACCACCTGCAAAATGGAAACACATGTAAGCAGTACTAGAAGTACATGATGTTATTGTTACTATATATATATTTTTTCCCTTTTTCGTTTAGCAAAGTTATTAAGAAGTATGGCATCTAGATAGGATGCTATAATAAACCTACAGTATCAGACTCCAAGGAAAGCAAAAGCTTCATTGCCAGACTTCCAAAGACAAAGGGAACAACTTCCTCCTTATTTTGTTTATCTACACCTTTATAAAAGTTTCAACTGAAAGAAGGCCTCTTTCAACCTAAATTTTACAGACTTATAATAAATTGGAGAACCGGAGAGGTAAAACGTGCATGCCTCATTATCATCTAATGCAGTACAGTTCTGGCAAACTTTATAAATTTACAAATTAAAAAGAACTTCAGTAAAATAATAACCCAAGACATACTGATAAGAATGGGGAAAGGGAAATTTTATGAAAAGAAAAACAATTGCAGCATATTCTGATTCTCACTTTTGCATAACTTGAATTCAAATCCAATGACTTTGCACTCTCCAATGTGGATAGCACATGTGAGTGAATGTGACATTTGAGGAAGTCCTCGTTTAGAACCTACAAGTTTCGCGTTTCAATTCAAAATAGTAGCAAAATAATCTACGGTATCCTTGCTACACTGATTACGTAAACCCTCAAACTTGTCAAATTTCTTATGTTGAGTTCCCAATGGATATAATATTACGATTAAAACTAAAAACTTAAATGATAATAGCAGGACAATTTAGTGACAAAAGCTGAAGTAAGAGCAATATGAAGAGAAGTTGATATAAATGTCAAGAATAAATTATGAAAGGAAACTAACTTGCTGTACACAAAATACAAAGCTATCCAGCATTGCAAGAAATTTTTATCATCTGGAGTTCATTATCTTAGCTGTGCAAAATGGCAAAGTTATAATTTAGTCATTGTTGTGTGATCTGTCATTATAAAAAATTGTATTCCTTACTCTTCAACAAGAGAGAACCAGTTATCGATACAAGGTAAAACATTACATCACTTAAGCTTAATTGTATTGCCAAAATATTGCTTACCTTCAAACGGTTAGTGTCTGTAAATCTTTCATTCACAAGAGCAGCCATGTGTGGATCCTAAAGATGAAACACAATGCACCAAATAAGTCTGCAATATCATCAAGATAATGCAAAATAAAATATCCCAAAAGGTTGAGGGATTAACACATAGATCGTCTGTGTATAGGATTCTCGCAATTTTCTTCTTTACCAAAATGAAAACCTACATCGACTGAAAGTGGACATAGTTCTCTCATTGAAGGTGAATCACTATAAATCTCACGTGTTTGCCTGATTGCCTTTTCTTTTATTATATTGTTCATGTTAATCAAGAATTAGGGTGTTTAATCAATAACAGCGACAACATAATTTATCAGGTAAAGCAGAACAAAAGTTTTAACGTATGTGAGGAGTTCAAACAATCAAACCATAGAAGTCATGTGCTACTTGACTAACCTTTTCAATTGCTATAACATAAGCACCAGCATTAATAAGAACGCTAGTTAAAGAGCCTGTTCCTGGTCCAATTTCAAGCACCACATCACCATTTCCAACACCAGCCGCGCTAGCTAGCTGCTTGTTGATCTCTGAGTTCAACATGTAGTGCTGCAAACATGCCGAAACATGAAAACTGGAAAAGAAAGAGTATTTGGCACATATGTACCATAAAATATTTATGATTGGCAAGTTACCGCCTTAACCTTTTAATTTTATCAAATTACAAAATGAATTTAACAAAATGTTACAGAGTGCCCTAATCAAAATCGATGATGGCCATTAAAATTTATGTAGAAACACTCCCGTACGTATTGCGTGAGCTCGTTTGAATGAAAGGACTGGAATTTTGAAGATGATCATAGCTCGCTGGCCGCATGAGAATATTTTCTTTTAAATTTTAACATAATTCATCGATTTGAGTACATTCTGCGACATTATATTAAATTTAATACTAATTTATCCCAATTAAAAGATTTGGGGGACAATTTATCAAATTCAGTCAAAGTTCAGGTATCAAAAACCACCCCAAAACCCCTAAAGAATAAATTGGAACCTTCTAGAGATAACGTCCACTAAATGCTCGATGAAATGTCCCAACCAAATTTAGCAAGTTATAACCAAAATTTAAACCAACCCACTACCAATTACGTGACCAGATTATATAAAACTTGTCTAAAATCTTTTGGAAATTTGAGTTCTCGTAAAAACAAAACAAGCACGAGCAGAGAGAAATCAGTTACCCAGATTATACAACTTTTTCCAGGTAAACAAACAGAATGAGAGTGTGGAGGGTAAGTAAAAACCTGGCCGAGAGATTTTCTAGGAAAGCGGCCTTTAGAGTTGAGGGCTTTGAGGGTGGCGTGGTAATCATCTGGGCCTTTTCTTGTTCCGCTTCTTGTTGAAGAAGAAGAAGAAGAAGAAGAAGAAGAAGCTGTTACACATGGAGATGGAGCTCTTCGAGAAACTAGTGTACTAGAATTATGAAGTTTCAGAAAGGTGGTAGAAGAAATTGGCGGGAGATATTGGACGAGATGAACCGACGAATTCATGTTTATGACTGTTACTCGGAGAAACTAGACACAGACGGATGTCTCCATGCATTCTTATTTGGTTATTTTGTCCGGACACCCTTGAGTTTCCCGGATTTGATAATTTTGGTTTTATTTGGTGGCCGTTTGGCACAAGTCCTTTTTTTTTAATTATATTTAAATATAATGTAATTTTTTTAAATATAAAAATATTTTATTCAAATATTATTCATATTACATTTTAAATTTAACACAATTATTATTTATTATTTTATTTTATTTATTACTTTTATTAATTACATCATATATTCTCTTTCTCTCCTTTTTTTCTCTTTACGTTTACCCATCACATCACATATTTATTATTATTAATTACATCATATATATTCTCTCTCTATTTTTACCCATCACATCACATATTTATTATTAAAATATAATTCAAACACTTTTCGCCTAAATACACATTGCATTCAAATGCAATGCCAATGCTTTTCCTTCAAATACAAATTATATTCAATGCATTACATTCAAACGCAATACAAATACAATGCGTTCAGCAAACGAGGCCTTAGGTTGCTGATTACCGTTAAAATTTTTAAAATGTGGTTGGTTGGTTTGTAAAAAATTAATTATAATTTTTATTAATTTTTAGAAAAAGATGAAAATATAAAAATATATATAATTTAATTAGAAATAAGATGATAAATTAAAAACATGCTTAACTTTTTTTTTTGGTAATTAATTTATGAACTTACATGTATGTATGTTTTTTTAATATTGTTCATCTATTTTGCTCACTCATGTTAAAATTTGAACAATTTTTTTTTTCATGTGATGGTCTAAGATGGATATTTGATGATCATTTTTTTTTTTGAGATTAAATGATGAGCAACATCCTTTTTAGACAATCATATGACAGTCACAGGTTAAAAAAAAAAAAAAACTGTTCAAATTTCAAAAAATATGAACAAAACGGATTGGTTATGTCAAAAATTATAAATATAGGGGTGATTGTTAAGTAAACAAGTACAGAGACTAAAGGGGAGTTTGGGGGAGGTTTTGGAGATGTGGTTTTGGGGTTTGGAAAAAAGTTGGTTTTGGGGAATGTGTTTGGGGGAAAAAACTGTTTGGGGTGAAAAAATTAAAAATTTTAAAAATATTTTTAGAAAAAAAAAATCAATATGGATCTTGTTTTGTTCCTCTCGAAATTCTATGCAATTTAAAAAAAAAATCATCTCATTTGGACTTGTATACACAAAGTTATGGATTTTTAAAATTTTAAATGTACTGTAGCGTTTTGGAGATATAAATAGTAAAAAGTGATAAAGTTTTGGAAAAAAGGTAAAAATTTTGGCCTCCAAAACGTTGCCCAAACGGGCCCTAAAGTAATAATAATAATAATAATAATAATAATAATAATAATAAAAGTTTAGGAAATGTCTGCATTAAAAAATGAAAAAATTTCTTATTTCTTAATTGTGTTTCTATATTAATATAGTTCCTTTTAAGTAGTAGCATTCTCTACGATCGTAAATATGTACGAGATTTATGAAATTTCCATTAAAATTTGTGTGTTCAAAGGATACCAAAATATCTTTATGATAGAATATCTATTCCGTTAAAATATCGAGGAAAATATTGAAAAATATTGGTAAAACATATTGTAATTTTTACAAAATATAAGAAAATATTGAAAAAATATTGTAAATTTTGGTTGTAATTTCAGATTGAAAATATCTGAAATTTTAGTTTAAAAATTTCTGAAATTTTAGTTTAAAAATTTCTGAATTTTGGATTTCTTTCATTTACTATCTTTTTTAGCATCTTATAATTATCTTCTCTTTTTTAAAATAAACGGTGAGAAAGAACAACTAGAAATTACCATGTTATAATTTTATTGAAAAAACAAAAGAGATAAATAAAATGAAAGTAACACATAAAAGTTGAGAGAAATTCTCTTAGACTTTTACAAACCTTGTATAATTTTGCTATTTATAAAAATATAATAGGAAGAGATCAACAAATCTAAACATAGCACATTCAAAACTATATCCATCGCTATCAAATAACATTTTATCACACCAATATTTCTTGAATTAAAATGACATTCTAACTATTTTTAAACTTCACAGAACTTTCTTTTGGTATTAAAACTTGTAAAACTTCTTCAGTATTAAATCTTATAGGACTTTCTTTTTTATATTAAGATATATAAGATATATAAGATGTTTGTTATGTAAAACTTATACATTTACATAGTTTTTTTAATGTTTGAACAGTCACAAAATGTTTGAAATATATTTTAAAGTAAATTTCTTTAAGTTCCATAATGTTTTTTTAATATTTCACTAATATTGATAATTTCTTCAAAATTTCTATAAAATTAAATCACTGATATTTCCATCAAAACTGATATTTTCATCCTTGAAATTCTCATAATTTTTTGATTTTTTTTAAGAAAAATTTCTTCTGTTCGAGTAGTCATTCTATGGTAAGTTCGAAGAAAAAAGAAATCAAAAGGAAGTTTGTGAGATCTATTATTTGCCTGTTTTCGAAGTAATTTCTAATTTACATACATTTTATATATTACTCGCATGCTCTAATCGGTGCTTCCGTTGTATTGTTTTTGTTATAAATGTATACGAAATGTTATTTTTAACTGCTTATTTCAAGAAATTTCTATATGCAAATGTTTACTTGCTCGGTTGGGTAACAAATCCGGAAAATAGGATTTGTAAATAAAAAAATTCCGAAAAAAAAAAGTAGCTTTTTTTCTGTCGGTTTTTTTTTGTTTTTGTTTTTTTGTTTTTGTTTTTCCCTTTCATTCCTTAGTTTTAGGTATTCATCAACGGGACAAATATGGAAAAGAGATTTTATAGTTATTCCGAGACAAACATGTTGTAAGAGACATTGAAGAAGATCATATATAATAGTCAGAAATAATTAAAACGTGTCTGATATTAGGATCCATTTGGATGTCCTTTTAAATTTATGTTTTGTTAGAAAAAAGTTATTTTGAAAAATATACTTGTAAAAAAAAGTTGTTTAGAGTAAAAAAATAAAATAAAATTTTTTAGAAAAAGAATATCAATATGGATATTATTTTATTTCTTTTAAAATTTTATGTAATTTATAAAAAAAAATCATTTTATGTAAAGTTATTGATTTTTAAAGTTTAGAGTTTACTATAACGTTTTGAAAATATAAATAATAAAAAGTGATGATGAGAAAGAAAAAAATTGTTTTTAAGAAATTCTATGTAATTTATAAAAAAAAAATCATCTTATATAAAGTCATAGATTTTTAAAGATTAGAGTTTATTATAACGTTTTAAAAATATAAATAGTAAAAAGTGATGATGAGAAGGAAAAAAATTGTTTTTGAGAAATTTTTTTTTTGGCCTCCAAACGCCGTCTTGGTTTGTAGGATTTTTTATTAAAAATAAAAATACTAAGCATGAGTTAAATATGTATAAACACACACATGCAAAGAATATTACCGAGTCAAATTGAGGGCTGATTAAAAGTATTGACTCCAGCATTTTAAGACCCTTCTATGGGTTTTAGTTAGAGATTTCCTAATAACAAGGGGATTAATTACTACCAAGCATGTCTTTGATGGCCATGAAATCACTATGGAAATCACTAGTACTAACCATGGCATTTCTGGAACCTACGACAAGACCATGAAGAACACATGCAAATATGGGATAAAGGTGGTAATTGACTTAGGCATGATTTCTTGTATGTTGTTTTTTCTTGTAGAGGCAGTGAAGAGGATGAAGCATGTCGATGATCGCCATGGCAGCGCAGACGGTCACAACAAGAAGCCGCCGACGGTCCTTAGGAATTGGGACGCCGTCCTCGCCCTCTTGGTCTGCCTTCTCCTCTTCTTTCTCTTCGCCTTCGACCTGGTCATGAGTTGTCACTCCTTTTTGTCTCACATTGCCAATTGCTACACTCAGCAGATTGAGGCTCTTGATCAAAACAATACTAGAGCCATTGTTCAACAGGCATGATTAAATCCGATTATTGCTTTATTTTATGTTGTCTATTTCTCCTTTTCTCTCTTTTTCGCTTCTAAATCGATGATGTTTTTATTCCTTTATTTATGCAATTGTTTGATTTTTTTTTTTTGGCAATTGTTTGATTATTGTTAAAAAAAAAAAATGAAACATACAAAATTTGCATAATTAAAATTTTTATAAGACACATTGGTGAGATTTTCTTTTTGTCTTTCGTTAACAATACAAAGACAAAAATTTGAAAAACAAAATGCTTATCCAAAACTCGAAAATAACTTGCCAAATGCCATATTTTCATGGTTTAGCATAAGCTTATCCAAGGGAAGCTAAATATGGTTTTCAAGAGTTAAACCTTCTCCCTGTATTTCACCGAAATATTTCGAAAGTTAGGAAACCAAAAACAAGATTATAGAAAGCCCTGTCAAATTGATCCTAATACAAAAAACTTATTATCAAAATCAAACAGTAAATTAAAAAGCATAATAAAAATAAAACACCCCATTAATTTAAAAGATATAAAATCCATGATAAACAATGAGTTTCAACCTTGGTTTTGCCTCCAAACCATTTCAAATCCATGTCACATTAAAATGCCAAGTTCATGAAGGTTCCTATGCCTTGTTTCTCAAGAAATGACTCAAAAAAGTACTGAGAATAAATCCTGCTAGGGATAGGAAAATATTTAAGTTCCGGACTAGAAAAGCCAGCAAATATAGTCTTGATGGGCAGATCAAGCTGATTAGCTAAGGAAATCGTCCGAATCCTCGTTGCGGAACACCAACCGAGTAGAACCGTTTTCGGTCTTGAATAATCCATATTCTATTCCATCTCTTTCAGCACCAGAATTAATGCCATGATCTCCACTCCCCTCCGCCAGCGGTGGCGGCCGAATCTGTAGCTGCTGTTCTTGCTCCGATTGTCGGATGAAATTGCTTAGCAAATATGGACTTCCCGTTGAATTACTCCCGAAATCGAAGTTGCCCGCATTGGGGAAATCCATATTTTTTCCATTGAATAAAGGAATATTGTTCCCACTAATGCCTGCCAACATCCCACTTCCTGCGTTGTAAGAATTTGAGGTCACATTAAATATTAGGCCAAGAAACCGCGGAGTAAAGAATTTCCCGAAAATGGCTTCTGAATCGATCCTGTACTTGACATGCTTTTGCCAAGAAATTAATATATATGCAGTAGTTTTTGGTGATTGAAAACAAACATTCTTGTAAATTTGATGGTGATAAAACTTTAAAAAAAAAGTTATGGTGCTAGACCTGATTCAGCAATATGCCTTGCCATGATCATGGTCTTCATCTGGATTGCTTCCTGTTCTCTTTTCAAGTTGAGGCGATATTTCTGCATGATTAATAATGGTCAATGGTGAAAGGTGAATTCATACAAAGGTGGAGAATGGCCCCACTGTTAAGGGTTATGAAGTTCAAACCCTTTTTGTTACAGTATTTTCTCTCACAAAAATTCATAAAGTTCTGATTCAAACCATTTTCCAAGCTAGCCAAACAAAATGAGTAGTTCACCTTAATGTATTCAAGGCAAGCTTTGAGGGGGGAAAAAAAAAAAGAACAAGTTATTATTTTTTTCATTGTTGTTTGATTGAGATATTTAATATGAAGTATGGACAAAATAGAAGATAAAAAAGTTTGGTTAAACCTTAAAATAATTCTATTTATTTTTGTTTTAGAGTATCCTAAAGAATAACCAAAAAAAAATGATGGTAAATAAAATCCCTTTTAGAAATCATTCAAACACTCACAAAATTTGCCACTTTTGGCCACGCCACATAAGAACAATCCTTCCACACTATTGTCTTTTTCAAATGGATAGCAATCATTTATTTTTAATACTAAGGAAAAAGCTTAATATAACCATTATTTAATGCGATACTAACTTTAAAAATGCGCAATACCTAGAAATTTAGCTACATTTTTACATTGCTGTCAAAAAAAAACAAAAAAAAGAAAGAAAGAAAAAAAAAATGTCATGTTAAGGATCATAATAATTCCCTACATAATCGATCATAACTGTAAAAGGAAAAAAACTAACGTTTCAAGGCAGATCAAAATAATAATATCATTAATAATAATTAACTTTTCAAGGGATAACATACCTGCAGATGGCTTGCAACCTTTTCTCTTGTCAATGCAGGGACATTCATAAACTGCTGAATTGTCTTAGGCTGAGCACCTAAATCAAATTTTTTTTAAAAAAATCAGCTACTATAATGTAATAAATAACACTAACCATACAATATTAATTCAAAATGTAGGATAACTAAATTTTTTTTTTTTTTTTACCCTCGATGCCTAGGAAATTAATAGCTTGCAAGAACATGTAATGCAGTTCATCAGTCCAAATCAACTTTGGCCTCTTGGAAGAACTTGCACCGTCATTCTCATTCTCCTGATCATCGCCATCGCTCCCCGCCCCTCTCCAACGCTCTCTTTTCTCCGTCAGACGATTCGTCGCCTCGTCCATCGAAACCCTACTCTCGACATCCTCAACTGGTGCAATGGCTTTTAGTGGTGATCTGCCATGGAAGCTTCTTACTTCTTCAAAGTCAATACACTCAACTGGATCATCTTTATCATATCTCCTATAAGCAATCTGCCATAGAGATTTTAAGTCATTCATCGAAACCGGTTTGTCAAGATAAAGCTGAGCTCCTTTAATTAGCCCGTTGTATTTGGCTTGATCACTACCCTCAGCAGACATAACTGCGCGAACAATGGAAGAAAAAGAGAACGATAATTTATTAATTAGAACAAAAAAAATCTTGTCACCTTGACAGATTTAGGATTTTATTTCAGTGGTGGCATTTAGTTAAACCAAATTTTTACCTTAAATAATGGCACAGTAAAAAAAATTTTTTTTTTGAGATGAGCCCATTTTGAAACCATTTCAATTAGACCTGACAAAGTTAAAAACCATTTCAGTTGTAAATAAATAGCTTTTCTAAGAAACTAAATAAAGTAAATAACATGAATTTATTTTAAAGTAAAATAACCATTTAAATTGTGTTAAATAGCTTTTCTAAGAAACTAAATAAAATAAATAACATGAATAAAGTAAATAAAGTAATAACATGAATTTAAAATATTTGAAATAAATAGTAAAAATTAGAAAATTTACTACTACAAATATATATATGTATATATTTTAAGATACTACTCCAGATATATTAAAAACTAGCTATTTATTTCAATTTATTAATTCTTTCTCCTATAAATTTCCGTAAACAATAGCAGGTAAAAAATGATATTGGAATAAAATTATTTAAGTGTGTTGAGAGTTAAGTTTTTTTTTTTTCTTTTTTTTTGTGGAAATATTGAGAGTAATGTACTTACTGACGAAAGGAGACTTGGAAAATAGTTTCATTTTCTCAATGAACTCATATTTTCCCATGTCAGGCAAGTGAACATCTGTCAAGATAACCTGATACCCTGATTTGCTTTTCTTTCTTGCAAGGGACAATGCATCAGCAGCTGTTCTAGTTGTAGAAACTGAAAAAAAAAAAAAAAAAGAAAGTAAAGCCAAAAAAAAAAAAAAAAGACAAGTGTAGATAAAATTAGTATTAGATTATGTGGTAGGAATCAAGGGTTGTAAATTTTGAGAGCAAGTTTAGAATATTAATTTAGGTTAATTTTATTTTTAATTCTTGAACTATAGATCCAAACTCCATTTAAAATGTCCAAAAACTAGTTCTCCAACCATTAATTTGTCTCATTTTATTAGTCATTTATTTGAAAATATTGTTAAAAACTACATTGTACGTACTTTTTCAGAGTGAATTTTTTCATTTTCACTTTTTATATTTCAATTTTGAAAGTCATATAAATTATCACACTTACACTATAACATTATAATGACAAAATTGACTTTGATTAAAACGTACTTGATTTTCATATAGTAATTACATTACATGTTTTGGAAGGAAGGACTAATATGAGACAAATCAATAGTTCAAGCATTAGTTCTGGAATATTTTTAAGGTTAGAGACTAAAATTAAATTGGATATATAATTCGGGGAAAATGAGATTAACCCTTTTAATTAATCTTAAGGAACAAAAACAAGGATAAATGTGTCATGGTCATGATCCTTATGTCACATACAAGAGTAATGCCATAATAGCAGTTATCATATCAACTAAAAACTTATATTGTTGGATTATGTTGATCGATGTTTTCTAATAATAATCATTCCTATTTTAACTTTCGAATTTTGAAAACTCTCACTCTTTCTTTTATTTTGAATTTAATAGTTTTTAACTTTTTACGTTAAAAGCATATATATGTATATATAAGGATTTAGTATGATCACGTGATTTTTCAATAAAATTGATGTTAAAATCAAATGAAAGACTCACTAATTATTTTATGTATGTTTTTAACATGACTTTTAACAAAAAGAGTTAAGTGCAATTAATTTAAAGTTTAGGAACAAAGAAGCGTTTTTAAAGGAATATTCATGAAAAAATATAACATTTTATCAATCTGCTAAACTTAAGAAGATAAATTAAAGAATATTAAAACGCAGTGATGAAGACGATGACAATAATGATAATATCAATGATAACAACCATTATAATAAAGAATTTTTGCTTTCCATGTAAATTATCTACTAAATTAATTACCTGTATATCCATAGAGGCGGAGCATCTTGGACACAGTTGCCAGCATTATAGGATCAGAGTCAATCAGCAGAACATCGCATTTTACATCAATTTTCCTAAGTACCATATCTGAGGGCTTAATGTTAAAGCCTAAGGGCTGAAACAAAAAGAAGACTCCATTAGTACAATGAACTAATAAAGTACATATACATATACATATACATATACATATACATATTTGTAATGTATCAAAAGAGTGCTACCACTAAATTTTGTTTCTCTACACTTAAAGATTGATTTCAGCATTTTTTTTTTAATGGTGGTGTTACAGTGGAAATAATAAAATTGTGAATAAAATTTGGGTTACTAAGGTGGCTAGAGAGTTGAAAATCCATATTTCTCTCTTTCTTTAAAAAAAAAAAAAATTACTAGACTTACGTTTCCTTTAAAAACGAAAACAAAAAACAAAAAGTCCAGTTAAGAGAGAGAGAGAGAGAGAGAGAGAGATGATAATTATATGAGGATTTGCTCATAATTTAGAGTAAAGTAAATGTCCTTCCCAGCAATGGCTGAAAGTGGATAAAAATTGGTGATTTAAACAAAAAAGCCAAAAAAAAAAAAAGAAGATGATGATTAAAACAAAAACTCTTTACCAGGATATTTAAAAAAAAAAAACTATTAAGATACTGTTTAAAACATTAAATCTTTGTTAAATCATCTTAATTGTATTTTCTTTTTTCAATTTTAATACGATTTTAACCAGATCTTACTTTTAAAACATGCCTTACTAATCATATCAAAGAAGCTCCATTAAAATGGATAATGAAATTTCTTAAATCTTAAACCCAAATATCAAAACCATTAAATCCTAAGTTCTACCAAACATAGAATTAAAAAAAAAATTAAGAACTTCGAGATGAAAGTTATGAATGTGATGACAATTTTACCTAAATTGGATGATAAAATAATCCAATTTCACTAATAATAAGATTTCCCTCTTACCATATCCCGTCGGAATTTGCTTAACGCCATTGATCTCCTCTTTTAATGATTAATCTTGATTAAACCTAAAAGCACGCCGCCAACACAAATTTCTCCCTAAATCCCTTAGTTATTTTCAGATGTTCATTTTACATTAGGTATTTATACTGTAGTTAATCCCATTGTGGGGTAACATGAGAAATTCCATTTTTGACCTCATTGCGTTCTACACGTGTGAACCCGAGAATTTACCCTTGCGTAATTAAGCAAGTGATATCTCTTTCAAACTTTTAATACACAAAGTTTACTCATCCTTAATCACATTATTCATGAAGGTTAGTAACATTGGGAATAAATTGCCCTAAATTGCATCATGCTTGTTGAGACCAGATGGATAGATCGACCACAAGAACCTTCAAAATGAGGTAACACCATGGCCCACAAATGATTGTGATCCCGTAAGTGGGATCAAGGTAACTTTACCTTGGAATTCATGTGGCAAATGAGATTAATCTAAAACTCATCGAATTTGACATTACCAAGTGATAAGATCAAAATCTATGAGAAGGAAATCTTGGTTGTTATAGAGGAAGTCCTTACTAGGAACTCATGGCCACTATAATTAAATCTCCTTGCCTCATACACAAAATGTCAAACATAATATAAAATCTTGTAATGCAAAAACAAAGGATGCTAGATATTATACATCTAAAACCTTAAATACACAAAAATATACACCACCCTATGTCCAATTCATCGAACTATTCACACCTTGAATTCCAAGAAATAAGGAGGGGCCCAAATGACAGAAAATAGTAAGAACAATAGCATTAACCTTAGCCAAACAAAAGACGACGTCTTACAGACTTAGACAAGTTTTGAGTGGAGCCTTTCCTCTTCTTTTTTGATGACTCGCCGCCCTGACCATCGGCATCCTTGGCTGAATCTTCTTCAGGTAATAGGGCTTTCTTTGAGCGGTAAAATTCGGTAATATTTCGCTGGATGCCTCTTGACTTTGGTGTTTCCAACTTCTCATTTGTCCCTGAAGATCTTGAGTTTGGAGTCTTTTTTCTTCGTGATTCTTTCAGTTCCTACAAAAGTTTCCAAGCACACTTCTAAAGTACACCTTCACTTTAACTTTGTCTTATAATAAACCCTGTTGGAAAATTTATCCACCGAAAACTAGGAGGAAGAAAACGGTGCCAAAGACCCGTATAAATATAAGGTGAAGTAAAACATACCTTTTCTCGCAAAAACCTTTCGGCTTCTTCTGGAAAAGCAGCCTGAATAAGTTCCACATGTTCATCCGTCAAAAGAAATTGACACCCGTCATTGATGTGAATCGTAGGTGCATCCAACTCATCTAATAAATTAACAGATTTGTCCATGTCAACCACATCTAGTTGCATGTCGGACTCTCTGGAAAGTATTGTTTCTGAAACACTAGCCAATCTAGTTGCAGCTTTTCTCCACTTGATGACATAAAATTTATGACCGTATCTTACCTTCTCACGATCTATGGAATCGAACTCATATTGCCCATACAATAGACTCTTCATTTGGATCATAGCCATTTCCCTCAAGAAAATCGTGGAGAGCATGGGAAGTATCATTTGCCGAACATATGATGGTTCCCAATGCTGATGAAATGCCAAGAAATCGACCAGCAGTTCGATTTTTGGGCTTTCCCATATCAGACACGGGCCATCATTTCCTGTTAAAAAAAAAAAATCAAATTACACATCAAGATGCCAAGAAAAGTCGACAAAAGTTACAGCTGAAAAAAGAAAAACAGAGCCTTGTTAGATTATAAATTAGGTCGCACTTCATAGCATCTTCTTTCCAATTTGGATCCTCAATGTGGGATTTCACAACCATGGGTGAGAGTTCATTTTGTCTTTTTTTTTTTGTTTTTTTTGTTTTTTTGTTTTTTTCAATCTAAGGAACCACACAACCTTGTACGACCATTCCATTCCCCTTTCTTTCAGTTTTGACGACATGTTACCAAAAACAATAATGTCAGTCCAGTCCAGAAAAGGAAATACTAGACAAAGCAGACGTACCCCTAGCAAGAACAACAAAATAAATATATAAATAAATAAGGACAAACCAAAAGTATATGCAACTAGAGATTGACAAACCAGTTGAAGTTGGTGACATAACCATGTCAGGTTATTCTTCTCTCTCACAAAATGTGCTTTGCATGTGTATGTGACTCTGTGCGCATGCAAGTGTGTGTGTGTGTGTGTGTGTGTGTGTGTGTGTGTGAGAGAGAGAGAGATTGATTTTAAGTCCTTAATCAATTACCAAACTATTGATCTTTAATACCAGGAAAAAAAAAATTCAAGAACTAAACATACCAGCGAAAGAACCATGGTTGTCACACAGATACATTTCAATTATCTCTCGGTTGGGAAAATTTGGCTCCAGAGCAATCTTGTAACACACTTTGTTAAACCACAGTTCTAGCTTATTCTGCTCCTTTTCTTTCCGATCCTACAATTCAAAATGCTCTCAAGAAATATAGGAGAAAGCAAAGATCGGAGAAAATCAAAAATGAAAAAGGTGTACCCTCTCTAAACTAAAAGTCCAAGACGGTTTAAGATGATTTACAAAATATATAATAAAATAACAGGCAATGTCCAAGTACGTACCCCGTCACAAGATATACAATCACATTTAAACCCTCCTGGCTTTCTCTTGCAGCCACCATTAGAACTCGTGCAGCAATATTCACAAGAATACTTCGAATGATCTCTCTTGCTGCCAGGATGCCCGCAGAAAGAACAATGAGAAAATTTTCTCTTCGGTGATCTTTCTTCTAAAGAGGGTACAAGATCATCCACAGATTTGGCACCACCTTGGAATGCAGAAATATCCTTGTTGCCTATTTCATATAACCTGCACGAATACAAAAGATTTAAGCATAATATTTTATATAATAAAGTTACATGAAGCAACTTAGAAGCATACTTATTTATTATCTCATCTTCGCCCAAAGTTTGGACAAAACGAACAGCTGTCTCAACCCCAATTCCTTGCACCCCATTTACATCATGATCATTACCAACCAAAAGAGAGATGGCTATCAATTGTTTTCTCTTTAAACCTAGACCAGCTTCAATATCTGACATGTAGTAGCATTCAAATGGTTCCTGCAAACAATGAAATTCTCAAAATTGCAGGGAAAAAAGGGGGGGGGGGGGGGGGGGGGGGGGGTGGTGGGGGGGTGTGGATGCTTAGGCTTAAGAACTTGCTGACAAATAGAAGCTTCACTTCAATAATTAATATTCCAGAAAATAATATGTAAGCAAGTAGCGCAAGTCACTACTTGGTTCAGAAAGATATAAACTCTGCTCTCGTAAGGAGGAAAATGTAATGAGTTTTTTACATAGTGAACTTCCTTCAGTGTTTCATCACTGGTTTTTATTTTTTTAAACTGAAAAAACTTAGGGGCCATTTGAAACAATGTTTCTAGATGGAATTTTGCAACTCAACTCCAAAACTCCCAAATCTACATCTCACTTTCTCTCTCTTCCATTTTCCAAAAAATCAAACTTTGAAAATCCATAATTTTCTAATTTTAGGTCAAAATAAGATTATTTATTTTCTTTTAATCACACAAAATGATGAGAAAAATGAACAAGACCCTTATTGCACGTTTTCTAACAAACACATATCAAGATTTAAAAATAATTTCCATATCACAACTCATTTTCAGTTCACACTTCAACCAAACATATATTTTGATTTGAGCCTACAAAACTCCAACTCCAATCATTATTCCAAACAGGCCCTTAAGTTAAATCATGCAATCAATGATTGTTTTTAGGTGTATTAAAAGAATGCGTATCATAAGAGAGGATGACTGTCGAGCCCCTTCAGCAGGAATCATCGTTCTGTTGTATATTTTTCAAACTAATTATATGGACATCCCACATGTTGTACATCACAACTTTATTTCTCTTTCTTTTTTTTTTTTAACAGGATATTATAGGGCTAAAATATAACTGCAGAATTACAACTGATGAACTTTGTGGCCAATTTAAAGTAGAATTTTTTTCTCAAATGGAGCATAATAAATCTATTAAGAAACTAAAACTTACTTTGGAGTTAGATGTAAAGCGTTTTATCACGCACGTAGCTCCAAAGAGAAATGCATCACTATCAGATGTGATGCAAGCATCCAGGTGACCTTCACGGTTTAACTGGGCACACAGTGCTTCCGCCTCTCCTTTTGCATTCAGAACAGGCATCCCAAATAGCTCAATCAGTTCCTATTAAATCACTGTTAGTTATAACTAGTGAAAGATTCTACAAGCTTTACCAACAAAGTCCAGGGTAAATATGATAAGACAAGTAATAGCAAGAAGAAAATTTGTTATGCAACCTCGGCCACATCAAAAAGAAACCTAAACTGGAAAATTTATGTAGGGATAGTCCATAATCCACGCCTAACAGACAATATATGCTAACTATCAGTCTCATTTACAAAAGCTTGGTACACGAGTCAAGCCAAATATGCACCGAACAAGTACAGACTTTTTTTTTTTTTTTTTACTTTGAATCTATTGTTATCTTATTCTTCAAAAACACAAACAGTAACATGAACCCGCATGGAAACTTCCTGGAAAAGTAAGATCACTAAATGATATTCCCTTTTTTTAACAAGAAACTTGTATAATTGATTAAAAATGATGTACAAACAAAAGATTGTGTACAAACTAATATTATCGTCTTGAGTTACAATGTAGAAAAAAGACGATAAAAAAGCATTCCATCTCTTGCTATATCAGAAAGAGAAAACGACTTAATTCCTTTTCTTTATGAGCCCAAAGGGCTACCCAAAATCTTACTTGTTCAAAAACAATACACTTTCTTCCTCATAACGCTAAAATTATCCGGTTTCTCCCCAATCAGATTCCCCGTAAGACTCCCATAACTGCTAAGTACGCTATAATTATGTCTTATCTTGCTTTCACCTCATAAAAGGGATAGTCTTTTTCCATGAACAACCATGAAAAAAGAACCTTGGAAACTAGAATCACGATAAAAATCCTCATCCAATTAAATGTAGTTTTTTTTTTTTTTTACTCCAAGCAAGCAAGAATATTCACCCATACTTGAGTATAACCCCAATCTAGTTTTTGCTTAATCTATCTATGCCAAAAATTAAAACAACATGAAGTCACAAATTATAAAGACAATTCCAGGTCCTTTCCTCATTTTCCTCAACCAAATTACAGCCCAAAAATCACTCATTGAGGAAAAAAAAAAGAAAAAGAACCACATTTAAAAGACAACCAACGGAGTCTAAGGAACGACCCACCACACATTCTTGAACACACTTCAAAAATGCCTGGTTCCTCTCAACCAGAACACCATCTTCAATCTCTGGCAAGCTCGACAAATCAATGCCAGAAGAACCATAAAATCTCGCAATCCTTGCTCGTGATTTCAACGGCGAAGGAGTTCCGTCAACTACAAAGATTGGCAATGCTCCAAACTGCAACAAAATTGGATATTACCCAAAAAACCAAAAATCTTCGAACATTTTAGAGACAAAATTTCCGAGCTTTACACCAATATTTAACCCATATTTTTAAAAAGTGCCAAGTTCATTTTAGTTAGAGACATTACCTAAGAAACCAAAACACTTCAAACTTTTTCATAAACAAAGCTTTCTACCAATCTTTACCGCATATTGAATTGATTTAGAAAGTGCCCAGTTCAGTTTTCTTAGAGACATTACCAAAGAAACCAAAACGGTTTAAATAAATAATGAAAATACAAAAGAAGAAAAAAAAAGATAAAGTTTCCATTTTTGGAAACAAAACGAATTGAGCTTCATACCAGTATTCTCCCTCATGTTGGGCCGTTTTAAAAAGTGCCCAGTTCAGTTTATTTGGAGACACAACGGGGAAAAAAAAAACACTTCATTTCAGTTCTCTTTTCTCGGGAACCAAACAGAAAGAAGAAGAAGGAAAAACCTTAGAGAAAAGGTTGATGGTGCGAAAGAAGGTGAGCCTGAGGTGGGGGTTTCGGGCGTTGGACTTGAGAGCGGTCTCGTGCTGAACGATCCAGAAGGAGAGATCAATGACGACTCGCTTGTTCCGCAAGAAATCAAAGCCCTCGTAACGGGCGTAGGGCTTGAGCAAATCCCAGAATTTGCCTCCGACCCCCATTTTTGGTTTTTCTTTTTTCCGGGTTTTTGCAAAAGATTATTAGCCACATTGAAGAGGAGGGTTTAAGCCATCAATCATCATGGTTGAAACAAAAAGAAACTGAGGATGTTTTGTGTCTGTGTACTGCGAAGATCAGTCAGTCACAGAGGTTGTTTAAATTCCTGAGAAAATTAGAGAAGACGAAGAAACGGAAACAGGCGTCCGGTGGCGTTTTGTTGCGGAAACAACGGGGAAATGGGCCTGGGTTTTTTTGGGCCCATATCAGTGTTGATTTTGGGTCCAGTATTGAAGCTCAATTCGTTTCGCAGAAAAATGGTTTATTTGTTATAATTTTCCCGAAATGATATTAGGTAGGTAGTTATTGGTATTCTTATATCATATTTAATTCTATTTAAGAATATAAAATTTAAAAATATAGAATTTAAATACTCTATCTTCAAGTTCAAAAAAGAAATACTAAGTATTGTTATTTATTTTAAATATTTTAAAATTTGATACTTTAAACCATTTTTTTATCATAAGTAACACTTTAAACATTTATCAATAAAAAAAGACAATTCATATATCATATAGATTTATATTCAAAAATTAAGATTAAAATTTATATATCTAGTATTTTTCTATAGTAGATAGAAGTTTGTTGAAGTAAATAAAAGATTTTAAAAATAGTTGTAATAAACAGTAGATTTATTAGATAAATAGAGATTTTACTACATAAATAATATATTTATAAGACGTAAATAAATCATTTCTATGGTACATAAATACATTATTTATGTGATTAATTTAGTATAAATAATTATTTACATAATATATCTATTATTTATTATAAATATTTTAAAAATCAGTTATTTACTTTAATTATTTTTTGAAAATTGTTATTTACTTTTTTCTTCCTTTTTTTTTTAGTGAGAAAATTTTGGAAATAACCTCTTTAATGCATATGTTTATGATTTTTGTCTCATAACTAGGATTTTTTACTTTGAAATAGCTTTTTGTCTGACATAATAAAATAATATGATTTTTATCTTACCCTGGCCCCAAAAAAAAAAAAAAAAAAGAACCAAAGAACAACTATCGAATATTGCTTTCACTATAATGGTTTCAATTCTTTAACATCCAATTACATAAGTGGAAGATTAACATAACATATGTTACTCAATTTTATCCTTAATTAATTAGAAAGGTAATTTGGTAAGTATATTAACAAATCAACATGCATCAATGAAAGTTTCCGACAATCACCAATCTTCAATCATTAGAGAGTATTATGATAGATCAATAAAAATAATCCATCACTTTTTTTTATTTTCAATATAAAATCATTGGCAAGTAATCTACCATATTGAATTTTATATTCTAATAAATTATTTTCATTTTTTTTACGTTCTACCAACCAGAAATGTTCTGCTAGATTATAATGATCGAACATTTCAATTTCTAAAGAGTAAATTACCAACTTCTTAAAAAGAAAATACCAAATAAAAATATTACAAAAAATAAACTAAAAAGTTCTCAAATCAAAAATGTTATTTTTACAACATAGACAATCTTTTTCCTCCGTTTAAACATAACCTAAAAACAGAAATCAAGAACAAAGATAAAAGAAAATTCAAAATAATAACAATATCAAGATTCGACAGCCACGACAACATATTGGGAGAAAGAAGAAAATAACGGTAGCGTTTGGTATTGTTTTTGAAATCTGTTATATTTTCAAATTCTCTGAATTTGAGATCGTTTTGAAAATAATTCTGAGAACGTTTCTGAAATTGTGTTTGGTTTTATTTTCTGAGTGTATGTTTTGAGAAACAAAAAAGTGAAACTGTGTTTGGTTATATTTTTGAAAACCAGTCATTTTATAAGTATTCTATAAAAATATATTTATGTTTGATTTAAAAAAATTATTATGAATACTAAAAATTAAAAATTAATAAAATTTTTTAATTGAAAAATGAATTAAAAATTAATAACCATAATATTTAAGTAATTACTATATTAATTAAATCTTAATTAACCATAATAATTAAATCAGAGAAATGGGAGAAATGAGAAAAATGAAATCAGAGAAAACGACTAAAAATCGTTTTCAATTTTACGTTGGGAGCAAAGGAGATTTTGGATTCGTTTTGAAATCTGTTTTCAAAAACAATACAAACCAAACACAATTTCACATCGATTTTGAAATCGATTTCCTAGGGAATCGTGAAATCTGTTTTGGAAACAAAACCAAACACGCAAACATGTTTTGGAAAAGTTTACAGGAAATGACATGTTCCAAAAGTGCTTAAGGTACACGGTACATTTACGGTAGATAATATATTTACGAAAGATATTAACAATAATTATCTTAAAAAATACTTGTAAATAAGATATTTATTGTAAATATCATATTTATGATAAATAATTTATTTATAAAACACATTTATTATAAAATTATATTAAAAATTCTCATGAATATACAAGTTATCATATATACACTAAATTGTCATAGATATACAATTTACCATAAATATTATATTTACTGCAAATATGTTTAAAATATATTATTTATATTAAGTATTTTTTAAAAATGGTTTATTTGTTATAATTTTCCTAAAAGATATTAGGTATATAGTTGCTGGTATAGCTTAGTAATTATATCATATTTGACTCTATTTAAAAATGTAGAGTTTGAATTCCTCACTTTCAAGTTTAAAAAAAAGTACTATATATTGTTATTTATTTTAAATATTTTAAAATTTGATATTTACTTTGTTTTAATTTTGTCAAAAAAAATATTTGCTAGAATTTTTTTTGGAAGGAACATTACTAGAACTTTTACCAATTATAGATATGCATTAATTTCAATTTATGCATTAGAGTTATTGGTCTAATAAATTCTCTTTTATTTTGGTAATTAATCTGGACTTGTTTTTGCTGAGTTAATCAAGCTTAAATTATAGGCTTTCACAATGACACCGGCAATTTTGAGGAGAGTGAGTGAGGAGAAGAGTTGTAGGGATAACATCGATATTTTCATGTATAATTAATATGATTATGCTATTTATTATTAGTATTTGGCTCTTTTTTTTCTATAATATTATTTTGGATTAATTTCAAGAATACTTCGTTATGTATCTTATTTTGTTTTATTCTAACCTATCAAAACCTTTTAGTATTATATATGCTCCTTAATTTTATAAAACAGTTTGATCCGTCAGACCTAAGGTGAAAGTCTTCAGGTGGAGAGCTTTCAATGGGATTATTCCATGCTCTACTAATCTCATTCATAGAGGGGTAACTTGCAGTCTCGTGTATTTTGATATGCCGTGAAGATCATTAAACTGTTTGGCATGCTCTCTTCTTACTTCCGAGAGCCACAGAGATTTGGAGTTTCAGCAGTTTGGCTAAACATTTGCCAGGTTTAGAGTCTCTTCCTTTGCAGAGCTGTGTCTAGTGCTATCAAACTCTGCTAGTAGACAAGATATAGAAGTTTTTTCTATGGTGGCCTGGGGGATCTGGGGAGCTAAGAATATTGTTATCCATCAAAAACTGTTACGGAGTACATGTGCTATCGTAGAGGGTGCGTGGCGTTTTCTTGGTGACTTCCAACCATGTGATGTTGTAGTTTTGCCTACTAAGGAGCCATCATTGACGAGGATTGCTTCTTGGCAACCTCCTTCATCTACTAAATTGAAACTTAATGAACATCCTCATATTGTGTCTGCCACCACACCTTCACATCCCAAGAGAGAAACATTGTTGCTGTTGTGACTTGGTCGTCAAAAGGGGCACGAACTGCCTTAAAGTATTGTTTAATGTCCTAAGAATCCATTTAGTATACAAGATAAGACTAAATTAAATAAGATAAATATCAAATTATTAAATTAGAACATATAAGAAAGAAATTGATTAAATAATTTGCCTCCTTTTAAAGGAGATAATTAAATTCCCTCGTGAGAGGATTAAATTATGAGCTTATCCAATTCAGTCTTTTAAAATTTCTCATCGAACAATAATTAAAATCTTATTCAATCCTATCATCCTAAATTCTATGCACTAAATAGATCCTAAATGTCTTCTATCCTTGGGATCTTGAGTGCCAACAAATGCCTTTGGTGGATGCTGTGTTAAGGGAGGCATTGACTATATTAGTATCGGGGCTGTTTTAAGGAGTGAATTTGGTGAGGCATTAGCTTGTCTTGCAAAAAAGATTCCTAGCGTTTTCTCTCCTTTTCTCGCAGAGTGTTTGGCCCTTCCTGAATGCTTGTAGTTTGCCAAGTGTATGGAATGCGAGTTGTTCTGTAGAGACTGATTTCGAGACTCTAGTCTCTGCTTTTTTGAATCCGTTCTCACTGGGTGAAGATGGGCTGATCTTAGAAGATGGGATGAGATTGTTTCCCTTCTCTATGAGGATAAATGAATCTTATAGACAAGTCTTTCGTAGTGGGAACTGTGTGTTGCCCATCTCTCACTGTTTTTGCTTTTAGTTTTGGACTTGATTTTGTTGGCTTAGGGGGTTGAGCCCTTCGTTTATTTCTGATGTTGCAAAAGGTTATTTGGCTCATTAATACTAAGCTAAGTGTTTTACTTGAAAAGAAAAAGAAAAAGAAAACTAATAACTAAGTGTAGCAAAAAACTATGTTAAGCCCCTAATTTTCATTGAGATGCAATATAAGCATTTGGATATTATTCCACTGGTGAGGAAAAGTAAGGTAGCGTTTGGTATTGTTTTTGAAATCTGTTATGTTTTTAAATTCTTTGAATTTGATATCGTTTTGAAAACAATTCTGAGAACGTTTCTGAAATTGTGTTTGGTTTTATTTTCTGAGTGTATGTTTTGAGAAACAAAAAAGTGAAACTGTGTTTAGTTATATTTTTGAAAACCAGTCATTTTATAAATATTCTATAAAAACATATTTATATTTGATTTTAAAAAAAATTTATTATGAATACCAAAAATTAAAAATTAATAAAATTTTTTAATTGAAAAATGAATTAAAAATTAATAACCATAATATTTAAGTAATTACTATATCAATTAAATCTTAATTAACCATAATAATTAAATCAGAGAAATGGCAGAAATGGGAAAAATGAAATCAGAAAAAACGACTAAAAGTCATTTTCAATTTTACGTTGGAAACAAAGGAGATTTTGGATTCGTTTTGAAATCTGTTTCAAAAACAATACAAACCAAACACAATTTCACACCGATTTTGAAATCGATTTCTTAGGGAATCGTGAAATCTGTTTTGGAAACAAAACCAAACACGCACTAATTGTCCTCCGTGTAGAAGCTCCCTTTATGTTTTCATGGCATGTTTGGGGGAAGTTTTCTAAATCACATATCCAAATCTTTTTTTTTTCTTTAATACAAAACTACTTTTCACTACTCACATTTACTAAAATATACATATTTTGTTACTAAGATTTATTTAGATTATGGGTTAAGTTTAAAATGAAATAGAATTTTTGGGTTGAAGTTGATTGACTTAGTTATACTTTTTATTAACTTTTCAGAAGAAGACAAAATTGAGATGAAAATCTTGGATGTAAACCTAAGAGCCAAACAAAAATAGTTCAAATGAGATTTTTTTTTTTCTAATTGCATAGAATTTTGAAAAGAACGAAATAAAATTTATATTGATATAAAATTTTAAAACGTATTTTAAAATTTTATATATTTTTTTATTTCAAATAGTTTTTTTTTAACCAAAACGCGTAATTTCAAAACTCAACTCATCTCTAATTTAAAACATTTTCAAAACTTCATCTTCAATACCTTCTCAGACAGACCGCTCATTTTTCACTCCAAATAATTTTTTCTGCCAAATGAACATTTTTATAACTCAAATCATCTGCAATAAAAATATCTTCACGACTCCTCTCAAATAATTAGAAACTGCAAATATACAAGACAAACATCGGATCCTTGTAAGTGTGTGTAGGTCTAGGGTCCATGTTAACTAAATAAATCGCAGCCAATCAAGTGCACGTGATATCAGCTGGCAGCATGGTATGTCCGTGGCCATTTGTGACCTAACAGCGATGATATTTATGTCACAAACTCAAAAAATTGGGAAAAAAATTAAAGTGTTTATTTTTTTGGCATGAAAATGATCTCAATGAAGATCACTTTTATGGCCAACAAATCAATTTGAATCGTTTACTGGATTAATTTTGAAGGAGTAACTCAACTCGATGTTCTAATTCTGCAATTAATCATCAGTTAATGACCCGATTTATTCAATTATTTTGTAAGTTTTGAAACTCTCCCTGTTACAATACAACTTAAAAATCATAACCCTTGCCACACCAAGACCAAAGAATGGGTATGATTTATTTTAAGTGAAGTCTCTATCCACCAACAATTATAATTTGACAATTCATGTGCACGTCTCTTTCCAAACCATTGAAAAAAAAAAATTTTTCAACACATCAAAGCTGAAAAGGGCTGAAAAGTACATTATATGCATATATGATCCGTGTTGGAACACTTATTGCTACCAAAATGCATGTGATCAACAACAATAGTACAGATACTAACCCTACAAAATTGAAGGAAAGTCAACTCAATTTCCCTCAAAGACATGCTTCTGATGATATGTCTCAAACATCATGGATCTAACAAAATCTTAGTTCCTCTCTCTTTCTCTCTCTCTCTCTCTCCTCTTAAAATAAATGTAAAATGAAGCATCCAAGCACGTGCAACAAATCTGTCGTTTTTCTCAAACTTTCCATTGTTTTATTACAAAAGAACAGCTTATCTTTCTCTCTCTTTCTTTTTTTTTTTGTTTGTTTTGTTTGTTTTTATTTAGCTAGTTGCAACTTAGAGAGATCTCTACTTAGAAGCTACTCGTATCTTTCTTCTCACTTTCCTTCACTCTTTAAATATAAACCATTTTCCTCACTTCACTTCACTTCTACCTCAAAAATATTTTTGAAACCCCCCTTTTTTTTTCTCTCTCTCTCAACCCCTTTCTTCTATATTCTTTTCCTTTCACATTTTCACATTTTCAGGTACCAAGTCATTGGCTTCACTTTTTGGGACTCTACTTCAAGAATTGGTTTTTTGACCTTAAAAAAGGTGAGCCAAGAAGTGTTTTTCAAACTTTATTCTAAAAAAGTGGTAATTGTTTCTTAAAAAAAAAAATCTTTTATTTGCCCATCTTTAACCAAACTATGGCTTACTCAAACATTTCACTTTCTCACATGAATGTGCAACATAGAAAGCCTTTTCAAATTGAGCATAGGCCTAAATTGCTCAAAGATTTCCTTGATGACAACTCCAATTCATACTTTTCAAGTGGGTTCAAATCATACTTTTCAAGTGGGTTCAAATCATTTCCTAGACAAGAACCATGTAGCAATCCCAAAATTGTTTCCAAAACCAGTTTTTCAAATCCAAAACCAAGAGTGGCAAGTAATAAATTGCATAAACAACAAACCACCATCTCAGCATTTCAAGCCTTGATCAATGCGGTAAAAAACATCTAATTTACCACGGTAAAATCGGCCTCATTTTTACCTAGAGGCCTTTCTCGTAGGCTGTCAAAAAGGGACCACTCTAGGTGCAACAAGTCAAGGAAGGGAAAGCAGGATCAAGAGAAGGAAAATAAACACGAGGTTAAAATCTCGGTGAAAGTCAAAGACATCCTACGGTGGACGTCGTTTCGCGACTTGGTCAATGAAAATTCCCCACCATTGGATTTCCCTTCTTCACTCCACGATCACCACACCACCACCACAGGATCCACTGGCTCCTCTTGCATTAGTGATGGATCTAGTTTTAGTTGGTGTGAGAGTGATTTTACCGCGGAGTTTTTACCGTCTTGGAGTGGTTACTCTAACTCAGATGAGAAGGAAGTTGAAATGGGTAAAAAAGAATTCACTTGTGTCGGTTTGGATTCTGCGGAGGCGACAACGGAGGTAGCAACTTGCACTGAAGTGAACCCACAGGTGAGCAATTATTTTCTACACCAGCATCTATTATAAATATTTTATAGTTTCATTTTATTTGAGTGTCTGAGGATGAGGAACATTGAGGCTTATGATTATATTAATGTTTGACTTGTAGTGAGATTATGTTGACCTTATTACTTTTTTTATAACAATGCCAGAAATAGATACTTTATTGCTAACTTTACGATACCAACATATATTATGTATGAGTTGTCAATATTTTTTAGATAGATGATTAAAAAATTGTATGCCAATTAAAAATAAAACACTACATATATATCTTTTAATATGAAAATGTCAAGTCACCATGACACAAATAATTAGGCTCAAAATTAATGCTTTAACACTACTTAATATATATATATACACACATACAGTTATGTATATATTACGTTCTTTGCTGTTTTCTCACGTGTGACAAGAAGGAAATTACTAAGAAGCTAAAGATGTTATAATTATATTTATAGATCATATACCCAAGCTATATTTGATTTCTGCTTTGATCTGTAGTATTTGAAAAGAAAACAACTTATTATGTCTTACCTTTCTAAGTCTCTCGACTTTTTAATATTATAAACTATTCTTAGACATACAAATTTGTAACGTTTTGCTAATTAATCATTTTAACCGTGTTCTTATTGTCAACATGTTTGGTGGTATCTATTTGAACCTGGGACAAGCTCTTTGTGGGAGGACCATAAGGGTGTTTTGTGTGATTAGTCAACTATAATCCATTAGCATATTAGATATTAACAGTGTTCGATATTGGAACTCACATGATAAATAATCAGATACTATTAATATTCACATGCATCATTTGTATCTTCTATGGAGCTTAATGAATGCTAGAATCTTTCAGTTGATGATTTTGCTCGATGTCATAATCATTAGGATGAGGGCATACTGCTCTATGAAGAGGATGGACAGCAAAGCCCGGTTTCAGTCTTCAATTTCCAGTTCAGCGAAAATGAAGAGCCCTGCCCCACTTTCAATGAAACCCTTGCCAATATCGAGAGTACGTTCCCTTTACTTGCTAGTTCCACACAATAAGATTTTTAACTCTTGATTCTTTTCTCACGCTAATATCATTTCATGTTCAAATAGGGACAAGACAAAAGCTTATTCAAAATATCAAGCGGTTCGAGAGTCTTGCCAACTTGGAGGAATGGATGTCCGTGGAACAGACCACTGAATCTGGCGACGACGATGAAGAAGAAGGGTATGGTTTGCTAGAGGAAAGGGCAGGAGAGCTGCTGGTTTTTGTCAAGGCCACAAGTTCAACACTATGCTTGTGTAATGGGGAAGATCAACTACTATTTGACTTCTTTCGAGATGAATTAAGGGCATTGAAAAATGAATTAAATTTAGGTGAATTCAATTGGAATATAGCGAATTTAGGCAAAGCTTATTTGAGTGGGGAACACAAGGGATTTGAGTGGGGGCTAAAGTACAACAAAGAGGCCTATATTGGAGAGATGCATAAGGTAGTAAATTGGAGCAAGTTTGACGTTGAGCAAGAGGAGTTGGCTTTGAAAGTAGGAGATGACATATTAGGGAAATTGATAGATGCGTTTTTGGCTGAACTTTTCTCAAACTGTTAGATGGTTTTTATTTTTTATTTTTTATTTTTGGGCTTGTAAAATTAGGGAAATTGTTTTTTTTTTAATGTACTAGTTAATTTTAATGTAATATTTTTTTGATGGTATTTGACTTAATTTGCACTAAAAGTTTTAAATTGTATAACTTATAAGATTCTAAATAAAAAATTATATGTAAACCAATTATTAGTTATAAAATGATAAATATAATGTTATAAGTGCCAGAAGTATGTTTAATTAAGGTAAGTGAGGTTAATTAGTGTATTAAAATTTTGATTTTAATAATTAATCTGCATACATGATTTTAAAATTAAAAATTTTGTAAATAATTTTCAGAAATTGTATTTTTGCACGTCAGTTTTTGCTTATTTATATTTTTATCCCAAAACTTTCAATATTTATAGCTATCCCTTCTACCATTCATTCCAGACATTGAAATGCTAAATTACTTTCTCTAATGCACTAAAACTATAAGAAAGAGTTCCTAATTTTTAAATTATACCTAATTTTCCTTATATGCATATAAAGTATACAAACACAAAATTTTTCAGAAGAAACCTCTATGCTCTCTCTCTTCCTCTCACGTTCTTGTGATAACCGAGAAATCCATCGTTTTCGAAAAATTCTGTACAAGATATGTAAATAATATATTTTTATGATAAGACATGTTACAGAATATAGAACAGATGAAAATTTTGAACTATTGGATATTAGTCAAAATTTTACAATGAATTAATGAACATAGTGCAAAAGCTAAATATTAATTCAAATTATGATGTTTAAATTTATTAGAAAAGTATGTGGAAAATACATATTAAGAGACAAGGGCTCACAAGCAAGCTATTTTGATTAATGGCTAAGATTAGCCAAGAAATTTTAATTTTCTTTAAAAGAAATTAAAGAAAGTGAGAGAGAGAGTAGAGGGCACGTGAGAGAGAGGCCTCAAACAGCCCAAGTGAATTAATTCACTTCGCTTGGCTGCAAAAGAAAGAGAAAAGCCCAAGAGAGAGAAAGAGAAAAAAAGAGAAGAAGAGGAAAAAGAAAACTCCTCTGTGATTCCTTTCAATAGTTTCGAATTTCTCTCTTCAAGCAGCAGATCGTTCAAGTTTCAGCCCAAGATTCCATAGTAAGAAGTTCTCAAGCTTCAAGCAAGGTAAACTCTCGTTTTTCTCACGTTTTCTTGGGTGAAAAATCTAGGTTATTTGAGGAAGAAAAAGAGAATGCGAGTTATGCATGTCGAGATTTTCGGTTAAATGAAAACATGGTTCAAGTCTAGTTGTTTTTAAACACGAACTCGTGAGTTGATGGTTTAGAAAAACCAAGTTTTAGTGAGTTTTCTTCAAGAAAGTTTTGATTTTAAAAAAATGTTAAATCAAGAGATGTGGTAATTTTGCTTATGAAACCATGGATTCATGATTGTAGAAATGCAGTTTATACCTTGAAATGGTCTTATAGAGATCAATTTCGAGTGCAAGAAGTAGAACAAAGGCCAAGAAAGCCTTAGAAAAACACAGATGAGGATTTCGGACCCAGAATCAGGATTCTGGGATGAACACGGGAGTGTACAAGGGCGTGTTCAGAACACGGTCCCGAACATGCTCACACGCACGACCGTGTTTCGAGAGAGTTGAGACCCGAGAGGTACACGGCCAAGAACACGACCGTGTATCGGGCCGTGTCAAAGGGCATATGGTCATGGGAAAGGCGTGTAACAGACCATGTTCTACAGCAGGAAAATACGGCCAGAAACACGGCCATGTAGCCACCCGTGTAAGCATGCACGGGTTACACGGCCATGTTGTATGAATTACACGGTCATGCACGTAAGTCCAGAGGAGTATACGGTCACGAACACGCCCGTGTAGGAGGACGTGTTCGAAGTAAAAAAAAAAAGTCTGGAAATATGATTTTTCATATTTTGCCATGTTTCAAGTATAAGATGAATATTAGAAATAATCAATGATTATTTCTTTTATAGGAGTTCAAGCCAGACACCCTGAGGCAGCAGTTCCAGACCAGTAGAGGCTTACGCTAGCAGACTTTCTGTAAGTTCAAGCATTGTCCTGACTGCAACATGGACAATCATATTATGTTTATGATGTTATGTATGTTAGACATTGATTGTCTGCATCATGATACTCATGTCAAGTTCATGTCATGCATGTAGAATTTCATGTTTCAAGTAGATGATTTATGTACAATGTCAGACAAGTATCAAGTACATGACAGCATGTAGGTGCACAAGGCACCTTAGTGAGATATATAAAACTTACACCTCAAGTAAAACATGTAACAGGTTCCTACTGTGGGGGCAATCAGTATGCTACCCAGTTGGAACTCCAGCAAAGATGGTAATTAAACCAGTTATTGGCGTACCAACCTCTCGACCCACGGGGAGGTTTTCATATTCAACTTCAGTTAAGGCTGAGGAGGTCAGCACAAATGTACCACTCCCAGTCATGTTAACATTACGGTACGACCAATCAGGGGCTCAAAACCAGAACCTAATTTAAGATAATGTCATAAGACTTAACTTTCAGCTATGAGCATGTTTATTCAGAGTCAAGTTTCCTGCATGAGCACAGCATTTCATGTTATGATTCATGTTTTTATATTTGAACTTATTGAGCTCATAGCTCACAAGTTTGTTCACATATTGCATGTAAAAGACCTGTTCACCAGTAGTACACGGTAGATGACGGACATGGTATGTACATGCCAGGGGGAACTGGGCGAGGGGTTGCGCGGTTTTGAAACTTAGAACTTGTAATTTCAAGAACACGATTTCAAGTCAAGATTATGTAATAAGAGAATCATGATCCATGTACATGTTATTTTGTTAACATGATTTCCTTATCACATTCTCGAACAAGTTATGATATTAAGAAAAAAAATTTATTCCGCAAAATTTTTAAGTAGTTTTCAAGTTAAGCATAATGCCGGCGACCCTAAAGGCCTACATACTATTGCGGTTGACTACAGAGTTGACTGTAATAGCACTGTAGAACCTCCACAGCAGGGTGGGCCATCACAGTTCTCCCTCCCTCTCTACATTTCATTTTATCAGAAAAAAACCCAAAACAAACATCAAATGTTTCCAACACTTATTTCTCTCTCTACCTCGCTCAATTTTTCTCTCTCTGTGTCTCTCTCACTAACCCTCTCTCTCTTTTCTTTCTCATTGTTTTTCTCCCTCAACCTTAGAAGAGGTTTAAGGAAACTATGATTTACATTTAAGGTACAAACATCCAAGAAACTCAGAGTATGATTTCAGATTTTTATATGTTGTAAATCTAGGTTTTGTTCAAGAAAATCAATTTGTATGTTGTCCTAAAGAATCATGTGTGATTTCGTTCATATTTCTATTTTTGCATTTGTGTGAGATTTCCCAAATCCGAGCTAAAATAAAGGTTAAAGAGTTGTAATATGTATCTTCAAGCTTTTATTTTTGTAATTTGTTTCAAAAATTCATAATTTTCACCTTGGGTTCGAGCAGGTCCAAACTCAAATTTTCTGGATTTTGGGATGTTCGGTCATTCAAGACACTGTAGCATAGGTCAATCGGACCACTAAAGCATAAATGTAACACCTACATGTAAACTAGAAAATTAATAAGATATTATAGGTGATCCTAGAGAATATGAATACTATAAACTGAGGGCACTAATGTTTGGTTAAGGACTTCACAGATAACAATGGCAAAGACTTTAATATGCTCAAGAGTTCATATTTTATGTAAAAGATATTTATAGTAAGAATTATAATGTTTCATGTAGCTTTAAGGTGACTTTAGTATGATAGATTGTAAATATATAGTTGATTTGATGTGAAATGAGCAAGCATGAATAAATAATTCATATCAAAAGAGATAAAGTATTGAAAATTTTGTGAAAATAGTGTGATGTTATATTCATACAAAATTTTGATTAGGAACAACTTTGAATTGGACAAAAAGTTACTCATCACAGTTGTTGATCTTTTTGTCATCTTTCCGACGCTCTTGAACTGTCCAATTTTAATATCAGAGGAAAAAATTATAGTTAAAATACTATAAGAGGTTAGGCAAGCTTAGGTTTCCTTTTTACTTTAAAAAAAATAATATGTATATATATAAAGGCAAATTGTAGACATTGCAACACATGCAATCTGGACTACAATGCCCATTCAAAAAAAATAAAATAAAAAAAAGAATTTTAAGTGATCAAATTAATAGTTTTTTAAGACTATTTTGGATCCTTAGATCACCATCTAACTTTTAATAATAGTCCTTTGATGTCTATGATTAGTTATTAAACACCTAAAACTCAAAGTTAAACCTCATTAAGTGTATTTTCTTCGAAATTACTTGCTCTCTCTCTTAAAACATCTCCTTCTTCCTTTTTCGTTAAAAAAAAAAAAAAGAATATTTGTGAGTTTCTACCATCCAATGGAGGTTTAAGATAATTCTTTTTGTGCTTTGATTTTTTGGGATTTTGGAATTCAAGGGTTTGGTGGAAATTAACAATTTGAGAAAAATATTATATTACGTGATGAAATTGATGTTGTAGGATAAAAAAATTAAATGATTTAATGGTAGAATTTTTGAATTGAGATTTTTAGATTTATATATTAGGTTTCTATGATTTTCTTGAAAACTAAAATTAGGACTTTATTATATATAGATAGATTTATACTTATATTGTTTAATGATGAAATTGAAGACATAGTATCGTGATTTAAGAGAGAGTTAATGATGAAATCTTGAATTGAGAATATGGATTATGAATTAGATTAATGAAATTCAAATTTTAAGATTTATGGAGAATTTGAAAATTGAGACTTTTAGGATTTTCAAAAATTTTTTGGCATAGAGAATATTAACTTTATGGTTTTGTAACATAAATTCAATAAGGAGATCACTAAACTACTGATTTTAATAAGTTCTTCAAACGAGATAAGTACATCTTTCATCTATAACATGTTTGTTTAAAATTCATAAAGTTCATAATTGACATAGAGTATCAAAAAATTATGTCATTTTGCCATTATTTTACAAAAGGTTTTCAATGAGATTTTTATTGAAAGTTATTATTCTATATAATCATAAAAGTATCTTATCTTTTAATAGCATATGTATATCTTATTAAGTTTTGGAAATGAATATTCATTATAAGAGTTACGCTTTATTTTAAAGATTATAATTTATAATTACGAAAACTATTATTAAGAATAATAATGGAAGTAATAAGGTAATTTGGAGGCATGTACTTCGGATTCGTTCCCTCTTGATAATGGTTTCTTGTGGTAACAAATTTTTGTTTGCCTCAATTTGGAACTTGCAATGATAGTGTGTATCGGTACATTGCTAGGACCCAATAACATAGACAAGATTAATAAAAATGATTATGGCTTATATTTATATGTTTATGATATGCATAATCTTTGTTCTCTTAGTTTTAAGATATGAATACAATTTATATAAGCACATATGACATAATGTTTTGCACCAAGTTTATGAACTAAACGTTTTTTGAGATAATGAATGTAATTACTTGGTAATTGTTTAATCTAATTCCTTTCACAGTACTATTAAGGCAATGTTAGAGCTTACATTTGTAAGAGGTTTGGAGTGGGAGCATGCACAACAATCAAGTATGTTATTAGAACTTTCCTTTTTTAATAGAATCTATATTTATTTTAGCAGTTTTATAAATTTAAAGTTTTGTTGAAGAGCTAAATTATTTTTCTGTTGATTATTTGATGTTTGATTAGATAACTTTATTTACCTTTAAAGTTTATTTATAAAGATTGTTTTAAATTTATTTTAGACTACTTTTCCACTATCATTAATTTTTAACGTTTAGTTTTCTATTTAGCTGCATAAATATGAGATAAGTTAATATTTCAGTATCTATTATTAAAATAATAATTATTATTTTTTCACATTGGTCGATATAGATATTTATCATTACTTATTTTTCTATTTTTGCAAATAATATTTTATATTTTATGTTAAAGATAATAAACTGTGATATCCCATTATGGAGTGTACAAAAACATTCCCAGACTTTGTTTTTTATATTTTGAGGTTCTGATTTTAATTCCAGTGCTTCATAAACATAATTTAAACACTATAAATACTTTAGTGACATATTTATCTCACATACAAGTTTTGATACACAATATATGGAATTTACACGTTTTAAAAGAATTCAGTAAATAAATTGAATATGTGATTATAGCACATTAATAAACTAGAAATGAATATTTCTTTAAAAATCGTGTTAAATAATAATTATATGATTATTGTTTATATTTTAAAGGATTTCTCGTGTTTCATGATGGTCAAAACGGTGTCTTGTTTTGCGTACTAAAGTTATCATAGATTATTTGTCATGAGGTAGGATACATCAACATGCCTTTCTTGATAACCATATTTTAAATGTGATTTGGCCTTGAATAATTTTATGAATTATTTGAGAAATCAATAGTTTCAATCAAAAACATTTGCTAAAGTATATATATGGTATTTTGTGAAATGTGTAGTGTATGTATATACATTATGTATATATGTGTTGTCCAAGCGATTTAAGTGATTATAAACGCTCTCTAGCTGAGGATCTGGTGGGTAATTTTATTATTATGGACTCATGATTAGATTTTACAAGATATGAAACAGAGTGCGTATCCTAAAAGGTAGGGTCTCGAAACTCGTGAAAGCTATAAACATATAGTAGTACTATATTTATATTTATGTCTAGTATCATTTTTAGTTAAATATTGATTTCTTTCACTTTTATTTATTTATTTATTTATTCTTGCTTTTTTTAATTGGTGAAAATGGTATATTTACTACTTGTATCTTGCTGAGTCTTTTGCTCACTTTTTAAATGATTTAACCCTTCCTAGACAGTGCGATGAGCAATGTTGACTAGTTTAGATATTCGTGCCCGCTACCAATAGCGGTGTAATATATGTGTAGTTTATTTATTATTTATTTTCTATTTGTTTATGGTATGTATTATTTTAGACTTTGTGGACTATAGTCATATGATAGGATTGTTCTGCATTTTATTTGCTTTTTATTTTCCGTTTTTCATATGTTATGGGCCGGTTGATCCCATTTGATACTATATGCTAAATTTTATAACATGACATGTTTTTCATAAAAATTTAAATGAGCTAGACTTAAAAAAATTTTCACACAGAGTAAAATTGTTATTTTCTTAAATGAGACATATTTTATAATTTTCAACAAGTGATGGGCTGATTTTAGAAATTAAATTAACATGGTATTTTTAGAAAATAAATTAAAATTTTGTGATATGAACTTAATCTTTCATTAATTAATCCTCCACGTCATCAATCCGATCTCAGAGGTTGTAACATAGATAGGTCTGGTTGCCGAATAAGGGAACTTTCATATATTTATATATGATTAGCCGAAAACTTTTTACCAATATATATATATATATACACACACATATATATATATGAAGTTATGGAATATGAGCAATTATGGGGAAGAAACGAGTATTTCCTTTTTTTGGTTTGTAAAAATATGCAGTAGGTCATTTAGTGGAGCCCAATTTTGTAGGGTTTGGTGCAGCTTCCCATGGCCATTATTGTAGTGTGTGTACTCTTTTTTTTTTTTTTTTTTTTGAGTTTTTAAATCTTGACGAGTACCGTTCATGAACTTTTTTTTTTTAATTTTTGGAAAAAAGATTTTGAAAAATTAGTGTTTATTAGCATATGAATTATCGGCATGTATTCATGAAATTAAAATCCCTCGAGACAAATAAAAATGCCCGTGTCAATGGTCACGACATACCAAATGCTAAGCATACATCCCTACAACAGGCTTCTTTGGTAGGGAAAAAGCCTTTGTCTTATCGTCTCGAAAGTGACCCGTGAGGAATTGAGAAAGAATGGAAAGAAAAGAGCTTCAAAAAACTTAGGGGGTGTTTAAGGGTGATGTTTGGAGATATTATTTTTAGATCGAAAAAAAATTATTTTGGAAAATGTATTTGGAAGAAAAAAATATTTGGTGTGAAAAATAAAAAATTTTAAAAATTTTTTTAGAAAAAAAATATCAATATGGATATTATTTCGTTACTCTCGAAATGCTATGTAATTTAAAAAATATATCTCATTTGGACTTGAATACACAAAGTTATGAACTTTTAAACTTTGAAGTTTACTGTAACGTTTTAGAGATATAAATAGTGAAAAGTGGTGAAGTTTTGGAAAAAAATTAGTTTTAAATGTCTAGAAAAGATGTTCCAAACACCCTTTAAAGAGAGAAATGAACAACATGGGTTCATTCAATCAGTTACTCCTTGACAAATGAGGAATAATTAGTAGCCTTAATGCTAAATAACTACCAGTTTAAGCCACAAATTACAAGACAAAAATACAGTTCACTAACCACCTTCAAAAATTTTTGTCTACAATATTTTATAAACAATAATCCCGTTTTAAACCCACTTTTCAAAATTTTCTCTTCAATATTTTCTCTCGTAAAAATTTGAATTTATCCATTTGAAAGTGATAATTTGAACTTATAGTATAAACGAACACCAAACTCCTAGTCAAACTGATTAAACTTACTCTTCAACTACTTAGACAGAAACTAAGGGCACATTTGGTAAAATATTTCATTTTAACTTTACTCAAATACAATACAATTTTACACCAAACACAAATTTTACAATAGTACTATGAAAACAATTACTATTTAAAACATTTTTAAAACAATCACATCAACTTTTCAACTTTACTATTTATCTCTACTTTTACCAATCACATCAACTTTTCAACTCTAAAATACTTTTCATCCAAACACACATTTCATTCAAATACAAAACAAATACTTTTCAACCAAATACAACATTTAAAAAATAAATTTCATTCAAATACAATCAAAATACAATGCGTTTACCAAACATCCCCTAACTATTAACTGTGTCTTTCGAAAGACAACCAATGACATGTTTCTAAGCTCAAGGTTATTGGGCTTGCAGACATAGTTTCACAAAGAGTCCTCTATATTGGGCTTCAGTTACTATGACTAACTCTGGCCCAAATGAAAGCCCAAAAGCAGATCGTTACTATTCTTAGCCTTTGAGTTTGAGCTAATCACTTCCGTGTTTAAAAGGATGATTCATTTCCACATGGGCATGCCGAACACCTGAAGCATTCTTTTCATCTTCGCAAATATGAATGTAATAGTTATAGTACTTACAACTAACGTAAAGTGTCGCAATAAATACAGAATCCGACACTTACCCACTTATGAAGTCAAATATCCAAAACTTGATCCTTTTGTTGATCGGATCAAGGTAGTAGGACCTTGAAGTACCATCCCAAGACGTTAATACATGGAAAACAGTACTCTTTATTCTTTTTAAATAAGAGAGTTCCTCCAATCAAATGAATCTATGGTTTCAATCCAATTTAATTTACTTTTTATAGATTAGTTGTCTTTATTATATTGGATGGGATTCAATCCTTAAAATCTGATTTAAGTTGGATTAGACATAATTTTTTTACCTTCAAAACATCCAATATAATCTAATACAGAATATATATTATGTAAATGATATAGTATTCATGATTTTTTATAATTGATCCAAAATTTAATATATTTTTTTTCACACACCTTCACAATAAAAACTTTGATACCTACATTGATATTAAAGTAATAAAAATTCTTCTCTCATTTTCTAACTCACTAAAATAGTATATAACATCTTCGCACTCCTATAATTTCAGCATGATTTGTTTAAAATTTAAAATTTAAGTAATATTTGATATATGTCAAAATGAACTAATAGATTATCTATTATAAAAATATGGGATGAGAAAATTGAGAAAGAAGGAAAAAAAATACAAAGTTTATCAAAAAGGTCCAAACTAATTAATCTAAACTGATATTAAATGAGTTAGATTTTGTTAAATGTTATATAATTAAAACAGGATGAATTATATTCAACTAACACTCCTACTTTTAAACTCATTTTTCAGTGTGGTACTTATATTTGCACAGTCCCAACAAGATTTACTCTTTTTTTTTTTTTTTCAAAGAAATCAGATAAGGTTACTTAATGTGATAACTGAGAAATCTACATTCTTGGAAAATTTTGTACAAAATATGTAAATAAATGTACATTTATAGTGAGACATGTTACAGAATAAAGAGCAGAGGAAAATTTTGATTAATTGAGTTTTAATCAAAATTTGACAATGAATTAATGAAAATAGTTAAAAGCTAAACATTAATTCAATTTATAATGTTTTAAAATTTAATAGAAAAGTATGTGGAAAAATACATACTAAGAGATCAATGGCACACAAGTGAGCCACATTGATCAATGGCCAAAAGAATTGTCAAACAAGCCCTTGCATATTTAAAAAAAAAAATGAAAGCAAGTGAGAGAGTGAGAGGCACGTGAGTTAAAGGGGGCAAATTAATCCCCTCAGCTACAAAGAGAAACAGTCGGCAGAAAGAAAGAAAGAAAGAAAGAAAGAAAGGGAAAGAGAGAAAGAGAGAAACCGAGAAAGGAGGAGAGAAAAAAAAAAAAAGGAAATCCAAAAAAAGTTCGGATTTTCTTGTTCAAGTTACAGATCGATTGAGTTCGGTCAAGGATCAACAGCAAGAAAATCACAAGATTCAAGCAAGATAAACCCTCGTTTTTCTCTTGCTTTTTCGGGGGAAAATTTGGGGTTTTAAGTGAAAAAAGAGAATATGAGTGAATCATGTTGAGGTTTTTGGTTAAAATCGAAACATGGTTCGAGTTTAGATGTTTTCAAACACGAATCCAGGAGTGGATGGTTTAGAAAACCAAGTTTAGTGAAATTTCTTCACAAAAGTGCAGATTTTTCAAAAGTTGAGTCAAGAGGTATAAATGAGCAAAATGTGGAATTTTTGCTTATGAAATCACGGATTTGTGATAGTAAAAATGTAGTAGATACCTTGAAACGATCTTATGGAGATCGATTTCAAGTGTAAGAAGTAGAACAAAGGCCATAAAAGCCTTAGAAAATCAGAGCAGAGCAGTTCGGACCCAGAATCTTGATTCTGGTATGAACACGGGCGTGTACAAGGGGGTGTTAAGTACACGGCCCCGAACATGCCCATATGCACGACCGTGTTGTAAGAAAAAAATCAAACTCGAGAGGTATACGGCCAAGAACATGGCCGTGTATCGGGCCGTGTCAAGAGGCACACGGTCAAGGGGAAGGCGTGTAGCAGACCATGTTAGACACCAAGAAAATACGGCCAGAAACACGGCCGTGTAAGTAACCGTGTAAGAGTCCAGAGGAGTATACGGCCAGTAACACGGCTGTGTATCCACCCGTGTAAGTATACACGGCCATATTCCATGAATTACATGGCCAGGCATGTAAGTCCAGAGAAGTACACGGCCAGAGACACGCCCATGTAGGAGGGCGTGTCCGAAGCCAATGAGTAAAAAAAAAAAAAAGAGTCTGGAAATAGAAATTACATGTTTTTCCATATTTCTAATATAAGATGAATATTGGAAATAATCAGTGATTATTCCTTTTATAGGAGTTCAAGTCAAAGACCCCGAATCAGCAGTCTCAGAACAGTAGAGGCTTACACTAGCGGATTTTCTGTAAGTTCAAGCATTGTCCTGACTGCAACGTGGACAAGTTTGTTATATTATGATGTAATGTATGTTGTATGACGTGTTTGTTAGACATTGATTGTCTACATCAGGTCCGTTCATGTCAGTCTCATGTCAGCACAAGTCAGTTCATGTCATGCATGTAGAGTTGCATGTTCCAGTACACATGTCAGTCAGGTAATCAGAACACGAAAACAGGTTGGTGCACAAGGCACCCTAGTGTGTTAATAAAATTCACACCCTAGTAAATCATGTAACAGGTTCCGACTGTGGGGGCAATCAGCATGCTACCCAGTTGGAACACCAGCAAGATGGTAATTAAACCAGTTATTGGCGTATCGGCCTCTCGACCCACGGGGAGGTTTTCATGTTTAGCATCAATTAAGACTGAGGAGGTCAGCACTAAAGTACCACTCCCAGTTGCGTTAACATGTCGGTACGACCAATCAGGAGCCCAAAACCAGAACTAAAATATCAGATAATGTCCTAAGACTAATCTTTCAGCCACAAGCATGTTTACAGAGTCCAGTTTCATGCATGAGCAAAGCAGTATAACATGTCATGTTTCATGTTTTTATGTTTGAATTTACTGAGCTCATAGCTCATCAGTTTGTTCACATGTTACAGGTAAGAGACCTATTCACCAGTAGTATACGGTAGACGACGAACAAGGAAGATGCATGTCGGTGAGGATTGGGTAAGGGATTTGGTCACCTTTAAGTCTTCCGCTGTACAGATTTTGAAATTTAAACCATGTAGTTTCATGAACAAGATTTCAAGTTAAAATTATGTGATAGGGGAATCATGATTCATATGTATGTTATTTTGTTAACATGATTTCCTTATCACATTCTCGAACAGTTTATGAATTTAAAGAAAAAAAATTTATTCCGCAAAATTAGCAAGTAAGTTTTCAGTTCAACATGATTGCCGGCGACCCTAGAGGCCTGTATACTATTGCGGTTAACTACAGAGTTGGCCGTAATAGCCATGTAGAGCCTCTACAGCAGGGCGGGCCGCCACACTTAATGCAGAATACAGATATGTGATTTTTCTCCCCACTTAGGGACAGATCAATGTATGCGTTTTTGTTTTTTTGTTTTGTTTTGTTTTGTTTTTTTTAATAAGAGCAAAAGGGAATTAATGGCACCCTCACACCTATGTTTTAATGATAATTAGGTAAATCTACTAATCACATCGATTGAATAACAAAAAATTTGATCTTAGATTTTTATAACTAACAAACTCAACACTTTAAAAATAGGCGGCATATAGTCTTTTTACTTCTTAGGCAGTCCTTTCTCATTTTTCACACCTTGAGAAGGTTCCTTGAGGACCATTCTTTCAATTTAGAAACTCTCTCTCTTTTAAAATGGTCGTATTTACTTGCACAAAAGAAGAGGTAACTATCTACGAAATATCTTTAAAACCATTTGGTGATGATGATTATCACAAGTTAGTGAAAAGACATTTTTACCATAATAATTAAATTAAATAATAAGTTTTAAGATTAAATGTTTAAAGTATTAAATTAATTAGATAAATAATTTATTTTATTAAAGATAACTAATTTATTTATAAAGAACAAATGAAAAATTTATCACAATATGTTATTTGCTTGAAAATTTTTAAAATTTTACTATTTATATATATTTTTTTGTTTGGTAAAAATACTTTTAACTAAGCTTTGTTTACATATCAAAACTTATATGCGGACGGGTACTAGACTAAAGTATGTAGTCCTTGAGTTGGACTTCCAATTACTTAAATCTAATGTAGCTATGCATCTTATTATATTTTAGTGATTATAAAAATGAGGAAAAAAAATTCATAATTGACGTTCCAAAATATATGCAAATTACAACTGAGTCACATGTCTTGAAGGCCTCGTTTACATGGAAACTGTTGTTTACTTATGAACCAAGTTTGGTTACTTCCTTAAAGTGCACTTAAAGGGACATGTACTTTATAACTAAATTCCACACTTAAGGGTGGTGTTAAATTTAGATTTAATGGTCAAACCTACACACATCGAGATTGTTTATCGTAATGCATATTATGACCAACTTTAACTCTTTGCTTGATAGAAAAAGGAGAGAGTGAGAGAAAAGGGGGAGATTGTAAATTTAAAAAAGAAAGTTACTTTTTGACTAATTAGTTACTTTATTTTCGGATTGGTTTGATTATGGATTTCAATCCTTCAAATATAAGTTATTATAGTATTTTTTTTCTAATTTTTACTATTTTTTATTATTTCAATCGATTAAATATAAATTCTAATTCATTCTCGTATAAACCCTTAGTTATAATTGAGGAGAAAAATAGATAATATGACTATTGATTTAAGATGCAAATTAACACTTTCTCTCAAAAAATCTATCCACTTTTAACACACATTAGTTCTTTTAATTTTCACTTTTTTTCCCCCAAAATAAATCACAATTCTATTTTTCTTTCAAGACCCCTCAACTCTTTTCTTTCCTCCTATTTTTTATCTCTACCAAACAGATATCAAGGTGCATTTAGCATGATGTTAGTTTTATCAATATAATCTAAAGCAGTTAATAAATTAATTTGATTTCAAAACTGTCAGTCTCTAAATCCTAAAAAAATCCTTTCATTCACCACAAATATCCTTTCATTCACCACAAAAAACAAAATAGCAATAATAAAGCAAAAAGATTAGCAAAAGAACAATAACCCAAACACAAAAAGCAAAACACCAAACAACAAAACGCCTATCAAACCCAACCTTCAATTCCATCATCAAATCTTTGAACATACCTCTCAAATCACAAATCAAATCCCTTGAATTCTTTGAAAAAATACAAAAAATAAAAAATATAATATAATATAAATCTCTTGAATCACTGCATCAATAGCCAAAGGACAGCTGCCTTCATTTTTTTTTTTCCTCTCTTCATGTTGAAGATTTGTAAGTGAGACCTACTTATTTGAGTCTTTTGCTAATATTGTTTCTTTCTTTCATCGAACTACACGTAGTTGAAAAAAAAAAAAAAAAAAAAAAAAAAAAAAACACCACGCCGTGTGTAGTACTGCCACGAGCATCCGCCATCAAGTCTTTGTCCCTCTGATTATTTTTTTCCCTGTTTATTTGTTCCTTTGTTTCTCTAATTATTGGCAAATTATTCAAATAATAAATAAATCATTTAAGCATAATTAAAAAAAACACACAAAAGCAAAAAATAAAGGGAAAAATTTAAGGGAAAATTAGCAGAAAAAAAATCTTTGTTGTAAAAGAAAAAAAGTTGATTGTTTTGATTGAAAGAAAAAAAAAAGTGAGGGAAAAAATATTTATTTATCTAGAACAAACTCTGTTCCATTGTTGTTCATTTGAAGTTGGCCAACATCCTTTTTAAATCTCAGAGTATTTTGAGCTTGAGGGGAAGTGTTAAGAGTATAAAGAATTGATTGACTATTCTTGTAGCTATCCTTTTGTGTTTATTTCTATTTATGGAGATCATGCAATATTAATTAGTTTGATTACAAGATTTGATTTTAGATTTTCTGATTGTAATTTATTTTTATATGATTCTGTACAAATTCAATACAAATTATGTATGAAAATTATTTTTATCTTAAATTTTAAGTCGGTGTTGAGCTTTTTAAGATGGATTGGTAAAAGTTATACTAGACACCATTCACAATATTTGTTATAGTAATTTCTCTAAAAGAAAAAAATTTGATACTATTTAAATTTTATTTTTCAAATTTATAATTCAAATGAGTCTGACTTTACCGAAAATCCGGCATAAAATGAGCCCAAAACACAAAGGACAGCTCAATGCTAACATTTCAACCAACATCGCAGTCATGCAAGCATGTGATCGACTTCTACAACAAACTTGGTCAGCGGACAAACCCTAATTGACCATTATATTTTATTACCTATCCGGTTCTCCAAAGGCCAATCAATGAAACAAAAACTTTAGCAAATAAATAGTAAATTAAATAATGAAACAAATTAATAGGCTCCGTTTGATACATGCATTATATTTACATTATGTTTATATTGCATTTAAATACAATACATTGAATGCAATTTGCATTTGGAAGAAAAGTATTTACATCGCATTTACATGCAATGTTTGTTTGGATAAAAAATATTTGAATTATATTTTAATAATAAATATATAATGTAATGAGTAAAAGTAGAGAAAAAAGAGAGAGAGAAAGAGAATATATAATATAATTAGTAAAAGTAATAGAAAAAATGAAATAATATATAATAATTATATTGAATTTAAAATGTGATGTGATTGGTATTTGAATAATATATTTTTGTATTAAGTGAAAATTACATTATATTTGAATGAAATGCGAATGTAATACTGCCACCAAATAGGGGGTTAATGTTTGCTATAACAGTAATGGTAATAATAATAATGTTTGACTACAACTTATTTGTACTTTTGTTTATTGATACATACCTTGATTAAAAGACATGCGGAGTAACTTCTCTTTCAATATTCTATGAGATTTTAGTTGAGATTTGCATAAGTCAACGTTAAACTAATATTGCCCATGACCAATTGGTCTAGTGGCATAGAGTATTGTGGGATTAGTAATAAGTCTTAGGTTTGAGTTAGGAGAGAGCTTATGATACTTATTTATTAAAAAAAATGTTAAACTATTGTATATGTAAGTTCTTTATGCATATATTTATATTCCTTTTGCTAAATAAAAAAGATCGTGTATCATCTTACTTTCTATCTCCTTCATTTATAAGATAAATTCTTGAGTATATTAATAATGGAATACACCTACTTACTTTTCAATTCATATATTGTTAGAAGTTAGTTTTTTTTTTTCCCTCCACTTCAACGCTATATATCATGTAGCCGGAAGAAGGTCGTACGGCTGCATAATTTTTCAAGGATAAAAATTAATGTTATTATATATATATATATATATATATAACCTTTGTTTACCCATAGGGAATCTTGAGAAAGGTAAAGATGAAGTTGAAATGATTTTTTCCCATGTTAGCCGTTGATTTTTGTATAAGAGAATGATGTAAATCACCTACAGTGATATTTGGATACAAGTATTATAGATAAAAATATTTCTAAGTATATATTTAGAATAATGTAAATATATACTTAGAAATATTTTAGAATGATGTACAGTGATATTTAGAAATATTTCTAAATGATGTAAATGATCTACAGTGATTTTAGAATGATGTAATCACCTACCATGATTGTTATTTAAGTATATATTTAAATGTTAATATTTAGAAAAAGATCATTTAGATAAAAATATTTAAATTTATGTTTGAATAATTACTAGAACGTTTAAATTGCAAATATTACAAAATGTAAAAATTTGAAATAAATTAAAAAATATATAAATATGAAGCTTATTTCTGTCATCTTAAAATTTATGTAATTTTTAAAAAATCAACCTTTTAGACTTTTATATACAAAGTTATAGAATTTTAAAATTTAAGTTATAAAATGATAATAGTATTTGTAATAGTGAAACTAAGGTTGCATTCCAAAAAGAGAAATTAGGGTAGCGTTTGGTATTGGTTTTGAAATCTGTTGAGATTTCAAAAATGGTGAATTTGAGATCGTTTTGAAAACTGATCTGAAATCGTTTCTGAAACTGTGTTTGGTTATATTTTTTGAGTGTATGTTTTTAAAAAACAATTCTGAAACTGTGTTTGGTTATATTTTTGAAAACCAGTCATTGCATAGTAAGTCAATGAAAATAAATTTATATTTAATTTAAAAAAATTATTATAAATACCAAAAATTAATAATTAATAAAAAATTTTAATTAAAAATTAATACCAATAATATTAAATAATTCATAATATCAATTAAAACATAATTAATCATTATATTTAGTTACAAGTATATTACAAATTAATTTTTAGCTGTAGAAGTAACATTTATCTAAAAAATTACCAATTCTATATACCATAACAATTATGATACATATTGTTCCCACATTGCTTGTGCTATTTGATTTCTGAATTGGCTCATACGTTCTCGGTCTCTATTAGTGGAACCAACATCAGAAGACGGTGCAGATTCACTGTTATTTGTACGTTGTCGATTTCCTCTTCGTCTCTCAATATCTTCTACAGGCTCGTCAACGCTATAGTCTCTAAATAAATTATCATTTGCATCATACATCTTAATACAATTATGAATAACGCAACATGCAATTACTATCTGGGCTTGCTTATGTAAAGAAAAGTTGGACATATTCTTCAAAATACCAAATCGTGCTTTGAGAACACCAAAACACCTCTCGATGCAATTGCGTAATGACGAATGCCTGTAATTAAATAGTTCAATTGGTCCAGTTGGTTGTCCATTGTTTCTAAATTCAGATAAATGGTACCTTTCACCCCGGTACGGTGCAAGAAATCCCGGCATGTTGCTGTATCCAGAATCAACAACATAATATTTAGGCCATGGTGGCCTAATAAATTGGTTAGCTGGATCTTGTAATGCATGCAGTAATACTCTAGAGTCTGCAGCTGAACCTTCCCATTCACTATAAACATATGTAATTATCATATCAAAACTGCATGCTACCATTATATTCTGAGTACAAGTGTGTTGCCTTCCTCGATAAACTCTCTGTGCGGTCGCAGGGATAATAGCCATCACATGTGTGTCGTTAATAGCTCCGATACAGTCCTAACACAAGTAATAAACCACAAAAAATTTTAAATCATATTATAAAAGTACTAACCACCTATTTCAAACTTAAAAAATAATACAAATTTTACCTTAAACCACGGCCAATACTTATCACTATTTTGAATCTCCAAAGACACAGTGTTTGGGTTTGGTTGGCGGATAAAATCTGGGGCCAACGCACAAATTGCTCTAAGAACATTATCAAAATGTCGACTAACTGTTTCTCCAGAATGACAAAATCTATCTTGTATGACTCTGTTACGGTCAGAATGACCAATGATCTTCAAGAACATCATCAACCGTTCTTCCACTGATAGTCGACTTCTAGGTAATAATTGACGTTGTTCAAGTAGCCGAGCTAATGCCAGAAAAGGTTCTTTATACATACGAAACAATTCATAGAATACGCCAGCATGGCCTTCCAGCATATTTAAAACATATTGTCGTCCTGTTAGTTCATTATTATGTCGAGGTTGCCTAGTAATAGTTGGTACAAGATCTAGTAATAATTGTAAGATCTCGTCCTCGTCGTCAGATGACTCAAGTGAGTCGAAAAAAACCAACTCCTCATCAGTATCCGAACCACTTGATCCCATAATAACCTACACAAAAAAATCAACTGAATTTATACCTATTTGCCACCAATAATAATAACACAATAGAATAAATCTCTTATAATAAATATAACTCAACAAAATAGTCATTAAATAATAATTCAATAAACTGAAATTGTGAAAGTCAAAAACATAAACTAATCAAACTCAACAAAGTAGACACTACATAAAAGTTCAACATACTTTAATCCCGAAAGTAAACAACATATAAAGAAGTCTAACTTAATAAATCAGTCACTAAATAATAGTTCAACAAACTGAAAGAGTTTGACAGACTGGAATGAGTCTAATAAGCTAAAACCAATCATTAACGAATAACTACTTCGCTAAGCTGAGGATGAAACCACGACGACGCTCGGGTTTAAGCTTCACAAATGTCCCCCTGAAGTCCTTGTCCTTTGTCAACGTCTTAATTACTGTCCCATATGTTATGTCATCCAAGTCTTCTATTGCATCCAACAACTCAATACAAATGTCAATACTATGGGGATCTTCAGTTGAGGTCTCAGCTGGACTTGTGTCCCCAAGACGTGCTCGACTTGCAGCTAGATATTGCTGCAAGTCATTAGTGCGTTGCACTGACGCCTCACTTCGCAAACTCACAGACTTTGCCAACAGCTCCACTGCTGACTCCAGTGCAGTTTTTTTCTTGTTCCTGGAACGGCTACTGCTGCCCTCAGCATTTCCCAAATGGTTGTTGTCTCTCTGGAGTTCGTGCGACTCATCCGTACCTTCGTGTACCGCTTCGACATTCACTGAAGGTGGTGGTGCTGTACATGGCACATTAGTTGCTGTTTGCGGACCTATGGCATTACGGCCTGTTGCAATAGTCCCAGCAAAGATCTCCTTTAGGAGGGAAAAGTGTAGTAAACCCTTCTTCTGGTACTTTTTAGCCTTTGGATTTTGCTGCATAATGAACAAATATTTAGATAAGCCAATGAATTAGCTTGTGCAAAAAAATTCTGAATTCCATTTAGAAAAAGGTACATTACTTGTAAATAGGAATCCCAAACTTCATCTGAGGCTGTGACTGTATTTGCATCAGGATCCCATCCAAATCCAGTAGTTTCAATCAAGCTTTCGAACTCTCTTGTGCTACGTCTAAGCCTATTCCACTTAGTTTTAAGTTGTGTCACTGTAAGTCGCTTATTAAACTTACTATGTATGTCATTGGAAATTTTCATCCACGTTTTTTTGTCTAAAGTAGAGGTTTGAAGTCCTTTTTTTGCCTCCTCATATAGCGACTCGATAAAGAAAGATTCCAAATTTTCTCCCCATGTGGCATGATCCTCAGTAGTAGTATCGTCATTGACGTCCATTATCTTAATATTACTGTTGCACATATTTTAAGATGACAGATTTACATATCACAGATCAATCATCACTAGTAATGTCACAAAAATTAATAATAGCAATCTTCATGTAACATTCAGAAACAATTTACGCTATGTATTAAATAATTACGACATATTAATCATGTTTGACCGTCATATATGTAGTTAAATTCATATCGGCTTTATTCCTAACGCCTTTTATAAGAAAAAAACAAAAAAGGTTAAACAACTAATCACTTATGTCTTTAGCATAAACCATGTGAATCCGCCAAGCTAGAAAAACCTCTATCTCTCTCTCTCTCTCTCTTCATATCATTCTCTTTCCAAACGTGAGCCACCACACACTATAAATTTTACTCCAACGACATCATTGTACTACTGCTAAATCTCCTCTCTTTTTCTTTTCATTTTTTTTTCCGAACATGGGTTTGAGGCTCGGAGCTCTGTTCCCTCTGTTTCTCCAAGCTTTGTTCTTTTTTGTACAAGAAACAAGAGCAGAGCATGTGCTCTACAACGTGAGCGGGTTGAGAGGGAAGAGGCAAGTGAGTGGGTGTAATTTGTTCCAAGGAAAATGGGTTTTCGACCCTTCTTATCCTTTCTATGATTCCTCAAGCTGTCCATTTATAGATCCCGAGTTTGATTGCCAAAAACATGGCAGACCCAATACTCAGTACCTCAAGTACGCTTGGAAACCCGATTCTTGTAACTTCCCGAGATATCCAAATATATATATATATACACACAAGCCCAAATAGTAAATGGATAATTTGACATTCATTCATTCAATGTCTCATTTGTTGCATAATCAGAAATAAAATCCTAATAGACAAATGGATGAAAAATATACAAAAGAAAGCAAAGGACCAAACAGGTTTGTTCAAAAAAAACCGGACTTATGTTTTGACCAAACAGGCAGCAAGAGCCACAAATTCTCTCAAGCATATATTTCACAATCTATGCATATTGAACCGAGACAAGCAAATTAAACACAAACCAAATTGAAATCACAAACCACAGCTCGGTTATTATGCCACAAAAACACAAATCACAGCTTCCAAATTGAAAGCACAGGTCTGTAATTAAACCAAAAAAAACAAACCACAGGTCGGTAATTAAACCAAAAAAACACAAACCACAGCTCGGTTTTTATGCCACAAAAACACAAATCACAGCTTCCAAATTGAAATTACAGGCCGGTTATTATGCCAACGACACTACCAAATTGAAATCAACAAACACAAATGGCAACGGTTGAAGAAATTCACAAACCATGCCGTGCACAGGGACCGAGCAATGTCAACCAAATCACACACGGCAATGGCTACCACAGCTGTTTGAAAACGTCAATGTCAACCAAAATTGACCCAGAGCAGCTCCAATTCTAATTAGCTCATCGACTCAACAATTGAAACACAGCCGATTACCTCATCGACTCTGAAATTGAAAAAATTCCCAAATTCTAGGGCAAACGATTATCAACCCCCAAATCTTCAACCCGGCCGCCAGTCCAAATAACAAAAACCAAGGGAGAGAGTCCGAGATGAGAAGCTTACCTCCGGTGAAGCAGACGGCCGGTCGCAGGAAGCTTTGAAGCCGATTGTGAGAGCCGGCAGAATACCAAATCAGATGGCGATGAACGACAGCAACCAGGGTCGAATGAGCCGACAGACCTTGAGCGACGGCGATGAACTACCCCAGGGGAGGAGAGACAAACCAGACGGCGATGAACTAGTTTCGGCCGTCGGCGATGAACGACAGAGAAAGAGAGTGGTGAGGCGAGAGGAGGGTCGGCGAGGTGAGCTCACGGCTGAGGCAAAATGAGGTCGAAAACAAGAACGAGCTTCGGGGTGAGCTCACGACGGCGATGAACTTGCTTCGGCCGCCGGCGATGAATGACAGAGAAAGAGAGTGCTGGAGGAGAGAGGAGGCAAGCTCACGGGGAAGGCTTCGAAAACGACCGAAAACGAATGAAAACGATTAAAATTCGTTTTCATTCGTTTATGTAAAAATAAAAACAGATTTCGAAATCTGTTTTCAAAATCAAGCTTAACCAAACGTGATTCCGGTGCGATTTTGAAAACGTTTCCCTAGGGAATCGTGAAACACGTTCCGGAACGAATACCAAACACGCTCTAGATAATTCAAATGAAGTATTTAAGATAGGAAAAAACCAAACACATATCCCATAGGACCGCAACCATCTAGATGGAATAGTCTCATTTGATGAAATGGTAGAAACAAACCACCCCTAAAGGACTATGCGGCCCTGTAGCTACTCCAAACCTCACAACAAAGCAAGGTTATGAATACGTATTGTGATATTTAGGGTTAGAAATTTAAATGGATTCAATCTATGTGTTATTTCATTTTCGTCCTCTTTCATGTCTCGTCAATAATAACATGAGGTATATTGATTAACATATCATGCTAACTTATGTCATGTTATATTAAATTTTATCAGTCTTTTGACGTATCATCATGTTAATATTGTAAGGACATGAGAAAGACGGAAAATAGAGCCGCGTAGCAGCTCTCACTTACATACTATGGGCAAGTTTCACATGTATATATCATGCTTGTAGAATTTGTAAATGGCGGTGCCCAAAACTGCAAAGGCCTCTTTTTTTAAATACAACATATACAACAACTTAACTACGTATGTATATTATTTATCGTCGCACTAATACATAAATTTTGACAAACAAACTAGCTTTACTAATTCGGCTCTAAGTGACCTGCCGACGCTTAAGTTAGATATATTTTGCTTGCAGAAGAAGAATACCAACAAGCTAGGTAATGCTTTGTTGGAGAAGTCGTTTGCAAGTAACGAAAATCAAAAGAAGGACCACTTAAATTTACTACACAAAACTGTGGAGATAATTTCCTAAGAATTGCAAAGTATCCTATTAATTGGACTACTATGACTTTTGTATTTTGTTGTGTAAAACATTCGTTTGGAAGAGGATAAAATTTGCAAGTTGTCTTTGGCTGGATTGCTAACTATGATAGTGAGATCACTATTGTGGTTTCTTAAGAGTCATATATGGTTGCTTCCTTTGACATGGATAGGATTTGTCTTTATTGTTTGGATGCATAGTGAGGAAATTCTATCATGAACTGCCCGTTATAAAACTAATCATACTTTTTTTTGTACTTTAAACTTCTCGAATTTAGAAATGTAGTCTCTATTTTTTTTTCCCTTAAGCAAACAAACCTCAAACTTACAATTCATGACACCATGGTCCTTTTGCTCGGGTCCGATGTGGAACAACCTAAGAAGTGCATTTGTGGTCATTTTTAGTTAATTTCATTATAAATTCATTTTAAAATTTAGGTTCAAATTTGAGTACTTATGATTGAATTAGGTTCAACTTTTGTAATATATTTGTAATAAAATTAAATAAAAATGATCAACAATGTCTTTTTTAGACTGTCATATATAAAGAAATATCCAAAATTTAACTGAGTCGAGAAAAAGTACTAATAGTTTTAAGAATTGCAACTTCAGGGATTTTTTACCAAGTAAAAAAATAGGGATCTAATTATTAAGTTTGAAAAATTTAGCCTTGAGCTAGTAATAATTTTCCAATTTCTTTAGGAATCTTTTTGTTTAATCACACGCTTAGTTAATGGTAATCTAATCATTCGACCTCTCCTTCATATGACTTGCAAATTAAAGAGAGATACAAACTTAGTTCCAATACCACAGGTAGGCAAGATTGTCCTTTGGACTTAGCCCATAAACGACAATGTATTTTAAAATTTTGTTAATTAGTCATTGGCTTCTTCTTCTTCGTTTGTTTGACACTATTTTAGCCTTTTGCTTTTAAATAATTCTCTTTTTATTCAGCAATAAGGATATCTTCACTCTCTAATATCCTCATAAGTTTCTTAAATTCAAGACTCAATAGTCTTGATATAAAAGGACCTTTAGACTCATAATTATTTATATGAGAATACACTTATTATTCAACCTGATATAAATGCTTTTATCCGATTAATATATTGTGTTGTTTTGAATTCATAATTATTTACATGAAAATATATTTATCATTTGAGAAGAATTATGTTATGTCCTTTTTTTTTTTAGTGAACTCCGAAATTCCTTTTATAAAGGATGGAGAAAAAAAGATTATGATACTAATATCGTTTTTTATTACTAGCACATAAAAAAAAAATATTCTCAATTTTCTTTAATAGATATTTTATTTAAAGGTATAAAAATTGGATTCGGTTTATATGTTTATATGTTTACTTATCGTGTCTTTTATTATTAGTATGTTATATATTTGATTAATACAGTTTTTTAATTAATGTAATAAGAGATTTAAATTTCAATAATACTTTTAATTAATTATTAAAGTAACATGAAAAGAATAAGAATATATTTTTTAATAAACATTAATAGGTCGTTTAATAAACGCATTGAGTTTTAATTACGTTTAAATACAATTCATTTTTTTAGTGTTATATTTAGTTGAAAAGTATTTATTTTGTATTTGATTGAAATGTATGTTTGGATGAAAAGTATTTTAGAGTTGGTAAAAATAAAGATAAAAAGTTAGAATTGAAAAGTTAATGTGATTGTTTTTAAAAAAATTTTAAATAATAATTATTTTTGTAACATTATTATATTTCAATGTAAAATTTTACATTTGATATAAAATTACATTATATTTAAATATAACAATATTAAAACACGTTTGTCAAAGACCTCTTAAAAAAAGTGAATACTTAATTAGTAAATTTTTTTTTTTTTGTCAATGTTTTGGAATTATCACATCATAGTACTCGCATCACGGGCCACATAATGGTGATCAATTATCAGTGATATTTTTTTTTCTTATTTTATTTTATTTGTCCATTTCATAATACTGTACTTAGATGATGAATCCATACAAATTATGTGTAAACTGTAGGACCTAAAAGCATAGCGACGTCGAGCTTCTGCTAGAAAAGTGTCATAAATTGCTTTGGCCAAGTGGAATTAAAAGGGTGGTGGTCTCCAAGAAATTAAAGCAGCTGGCTTTATTATAGTAGCTAGCGCCTAGTCGAATTTACATCTTTTCAAAGTTCGAAATTGAAAATCTCTACACTGCCAAACTGTCTATAATTTGTTGCTGTCCACTTCCAAGTTCCCAATTGCGGATTTTATTGCATTAAAATTCTTATATATGTGCAGAGTTGTTTACAAAATATTCCGCGTGAACAAATGAGTGAAGATTTTAAATGGCTTACATTTTATTCGTTTAATTTATCAATTTTTGAAAAATAGAAAATTTTTCATTTTAAAAATATAAATTTTTGCTAAATCGTCATTTTGTTGTTTTCAACTATATATACATACAAATAAATATATTCAGAATATATTATATATATATATGTTATATCTTGTTAATTTGGATGGATAAAAATTAAAATTGTCATCAACTATATGTAATTTTCCAATTATATATTGTCACATGGTTCCTAACTAATAGCCTATATATGAAAATATGTACACTGATACATATATACATACACAGGGACGTGACCTTCTTAGCTGATGAAAACCTTAAAGCCCTTTTTTTTTTATGTGAATTTAAAATTGCTGTCGTGCATGCAACAAAAACTGTTTCTAGTCAATTTGTTCTTGCACTATTATTATTTTTTTAAAACAAAGAAATAAGACAAAAAAGGTGTCCTACAATATATATATATATGTATAAGTTTTATAAGTTTTCAACCACTATATGTAATTAATTTATTATTTGTCTTTCCTTCAAACAAAAAATTGCACCTTTTATTTTTTGCTTCTTCTTTTGTTAATAAAAGAAAATTTTGTTTGCTTCGTTTCTTTGACGATATTTATATTGCCTTACCAAATAAATTAAAAAAAATGAATTCAACTTTGCAGAATAGAATCCCTTTATAAAAAAAAAAAAAAATTCTTCCTTTTTTTTTTTGTTTGTTTAATTTGTGCTGAAACTTTTTTAAAAATCTCTTCTTAAGAAGGGCTAACTATAAATTGACTAGTTCCATTTGCAAATGTTATTAAGAAGCTACTTCAAGAAAGTTAGTTCTACCAAACCTATACTCTATAAGAATATACAAGATTTCTATGCTTAAAAAGAAAATAGACACTAACGATTTGGAGCATGTGAATTAATAAGGGAACAATAGCAATTTATATGTTTTTTTTTTTTTTTTTTGACTTGCTATATCAGAAACAAGGAATTAGCTTATTACCTAAAAGTTTTTAAATCAAAATACCTAGTGAGACTTTAGCCAAAAAAAAAAAAAGTAGTGAGAATTATAACATAATATTGTAGAGATTAGTCGTTTACTTTATGCTTATCATTCTTATCGGTTGAAGAAAGATAAATATTATAGAGTAAATAAAGTTTTTCACACAATTGATACTAAATACTAAACATGGAATAATGTTTCATGAAAATGTTATCGTAATAAAATTGTTGTTCACAATTCATACCACTTTATAAAAAAATTTAAAAAAAAATCATAGAGAGAAATTGTTAACGAGATACAGGGCTGAGAAAGGAAAAATGATTGTCCCAAAATCGTAGTTGAGAAGGGGACATAGAGAACATTCTTTATCCATCCCCGTCTCAAATACATATTAAAAAATATACTTATTATTTATTAATATGTATTTTACTATTAATTATAATCCCTAAAACTGTTTTTTATATTTCTACTTTGTACTAACCCATAAGTAGCAATCTGCTGAAAGAATAATAAAAGAAAAGAAACCAATCAGTTAAGAAAATTGTTTGACTTCAATTACTCATATATGAAAAGGACAACTTCATGAACACAATATATATATATTATTCAATAAACATTAAAAAAATTCACATAATTTAGGATGCAACTTTGGGAAAAAGTTTGGCAGCCCTACCTACTACATGCAATTGAAAATTTGTTAGTAATAACTTATGTCCTTTTCATTTTCTACAACTTTTTCTCCCTATACTTATGTCCTTATTTGGCTAGTTGATTTTAGGGGAAATGAAGTAAATACTACTTTTAAAAAGTATATACTACTTTTAAAGTAAATAATTAAATTAAATAATATATTTTAAAAATATTTGAAATAAATAATAAATTTATTGGATAAACAAAGTATTCATCTAACAAATTTGTTATATACTTAATAAATTTACTATTTAATTTATATTGTTTTTAATTATGCTATATGCTTCCTTTAATACGGAAAAATATCACTTACTACTATTTTTGTTGACGGGACAGTAGGAAATGTCCTCAATCGAACATTCGAAGCCGTCTCTTTACGCCCAATCGTAAGTTTGAGCCAAATTGTGCACTTTAAAACTCAAGTTGAACAAATATATATATATATATTTAAAAGAAAAATTATCATCCAAATTAAAAAAAGATACAAACACCAATACTAAATATGAAATAATCGTATGATATAAGAGATACATATCTCGACTAAAATTGATTCCATCATTAAAATTTGATAAAACTCAATAAGGAAGATATAAGTCGAGATCTAATAATGAGAAAATTTATTAAATTCACTACAATAATTAGAGTTTCTTGTGAGAACAGAATGTTGTCGCAAATAAGTTTTTTTGCAACAACATGTCGTCGCAAATAAGTTGACGCTAATACCTCATTACAAATGTATTTTTTGCCACGACAAAGCATTGTCGCAATTACAACAGCGACGATAATCATCGCTAAAAGTGTCGTTACAAATAAGTTATCGAAAATCGATCGGGCTGATATGACAATCATTTTTTACAATGATAAAAATGAAAGATGTCGTTGCAAAAAGATGAGAATGACTAATTATTTGCAATGACAATTTTTTATATGTCGTCGCTAATAGTAATTAGTGGCTTAGTATTTGTGTTGTCACAAATAAATTTTATTATATTTTGTATAATATTTTTAATAAATTATTATTATTTTTTAATTTGATAACTTTATTGTTATACGTTATTGTTATATATTTAAATTCAAAATTAAGTAAAAATATGTGAATTATAATAATGAAAATAAATATCAAAAAAATTAAATCAAAATTATATATTTATTAAAAAATCAATAAATAAAGTATAATGTATTTAATTGTAAAAGTATATACATAAATAATAACTAGTGATTCAATCGGGTAAGTTGGTAGTAGCATCCTCGTCAAGTGCCTTCTAAGTACCTCTATCATCGTCAAATTTAAGGCTGATCATTCCGTCCCTCGTCACTTTTGTTGCAATTTCATGACCTTTCACCTTCCCTCGACCTCCACGTCGTCGGGGTGCAACGTCCATAACTGTAAACACAAATCAAAGGTAATTTAGTATAATATTTACTGATAATACGATAATAATTTAATAATTTTAATAAAATTGTAATTAATTGACTTGCTGTATAATGACAATTTAGAAGGGCCAGGTGGAAACTGCGCTCCCCTTGAAGAGCCAGCTAACATCGTGATTGGACCAGATATATTAACCTGTTAACAAATTAACGTAGTTAAGTAAAATATTTGAATTTGTACATTTTATATATTAATATTTGTTTATGAGATTAAAATTATAAACAACAATCAACAATCGCAATACATATTTTAGTTTTATACTTTTTTTTTCTTTTAATAAAATTCATTAGTTATAATATTTTTTATTATCAATTTTTTTAAATGCTTATTAATCATTTATTTAAATTTTTATTATCTAATTTTTTAATATTTATTTCATAATTTCATACGCTTACTTTTTTAGATTATATCAATTTATTTATTTATTTTTAATAAATCATATTTATTATTTTTAATTCAATTAAATAATATTATACTTTAGTATTTCATTGTAATTGTTTGTATGTTTATTTTTTTAAATATTTACGTAATTAATTTTATAATATCGTATATATATCATTCTTTTATAAACTAATTATTGTACTTTTTACATAAATATCATTTCATTTACAATGTCAATATTTGTTTATAATTGTTAATTCTTTTAATAATATTATTATTTTTAACTTATTACCAATTTTTATCATTTATCCATAAATTTAATTTTTTATTTTTTATTTTACTAATAAATTTCAAAAAAAATTTTACCAATTGTAATTTTTATTCATTTTATCTAATCAAATTTAATTATTAATTTTTCAATATATATTTTATACAAACAATAATAAACGACAAAACCAAAACTTTTTTTAACAAAACATCACAATACAAATACCATCACAATCTACATATCAATATCAACATATCCAAATACACTAAATAATCTAACATCAACATATATACATACACATAATTTCATTAAACAAAACAAACAAATAACTTACAAAAATCTAAGCTTATAAAAATAGGGTCGAAAAGTAGTGGTGAAGAATGGTGGAGGATATGGGACCTGCGGCAACACTTCTTGGGGGAGAAAAGGCGGCGACGACGGCTATAGGGTGACAAAATTGAAGGGGGTGGTAGTTTAGGTGTGGGGCAGTTATAGGGGGGTGGTGTTTCGAGGGAGGGGCCATTTTTTATCAAGGAGAGAAAGAATAAACGTCAAAATGGCCAGAGAACGGAGAGAAGATGATGAAAGTGAGAAAGGATGGCAAGATGAAGAGAGAACGGTGAGAATGGCGAAGAAAAAACTAGAGAAAATAAGGCAGAAGACTCAGGTTCAAGGTTTATACACGGTTTTTTTTTTTTTTTTGTGACGACAGAAAATGTCATCACAAATACTTACCAAAACAGTATCGTTTTGTCACAGTCATTAAATGTATTGTGCAAATATTCCACGAACGTTGTAGAATAATTACCAAAATTTTTTTTGCAATGACTTTTTTGACATGTCGTCGCAAATACTTTGAAAAAACTACCAATTAATCCGCCTTTTTTTGGTTAAAATTTGAATTTCAAATTTATTTGCGACAACATATTTGTTGCAAATAAAAGCTGCAACCGTTTAGTATTTGTGATGACTTGTCGTTACAAATAAGCTTATATTTTTTCGACAAATTTCAAATTTTAAATTTACATGACAAATAATAACAGTAAATTTTTAGTATTTGCGATGATATATCATTGCAAAAAAGCTTGTATTTTTTTGTCAAATTTTAAATTCTAAATTTTCATTTGTGACGACATGTCTTCGCTAAAAAAAATCATTTATAAATGTCATTTTTTATTTGATGCCAACTATAATCAACCAACATTTTTTGCGACGATATGTCATTGCAAATAAATGAAAATTGGTTGGAAAAACTTCCACACGATTATTTTTTGAAGGCAAACTTTATTTGCAATTACATATTGTCACAACTTATGTTCTTACATATTTGTGACGACATGTCGTCGCAAATATTAAATGTGATGACTTGTTGTTTTTGTAATCAGATTTTTGTTCTCATCGCAAAAAATTTATTATTATTGACGATAATTATCATCGCTAAGAATGTTGTCACAAAAAACCCTAATTGTGATAGTGATTCCTAGGCAATCTTGTAATCAAACATATACAAAGTCCTTTTTAAAACACATTTACAATCGATCGAAAGACAATTACTCACAATACAGAAATCACAACAAACTCCACCTAGGGAATAACTCGATACTGCTAGGGAATAACTCGAGCAAAATACAAACACAAATATAAACTGGAAGCGCATTAACTATCTCTTTTATTATAAAACAAAAACAAAAACACAAAAATAAAACATGAATATAACATAACATTGAGCGTAAAATTCTTGTTCAAGTAGAACAACCATTCTGCCGAAACTTGATTAAAGATAAGAGATTGCCATTAACTATCATATCATCAATGTCTCATTGGATCTCAGATTGTTTGTTATCAAACCATTGATTACCCTCGCTAATCACGACATCATAAGACCAGGACAACGGCAATGTCACGTGGCTTGCTTTGATCGAGTCTACATCGATGGTGATGGCGTTGGAAGTCCTACATAAAGAAAAACCCCAGCGAGAAGTTTGAAAGGTAGAGAGAAAAACCCTTGTCCCAAAAAAGTCTCTTAGCAGTTGGACAAATGTTATGGTCCTACGAGATTGGAAAAGAGAAATCAAATTAAAGTCTTTCATAAGATTTTCATAATTCTTAACCTTTTTTTTTTTTTTTTGAAGTTAAGAACTTTTTTTTTTCCCTTAACTTTCATAATTCTCAACTTTAGAACATATGATTCGCAACTTTAGTACTAAGATGGCCACAAACATCGATTGACCAAGGTTATTTCTACAGTGAACCTTAGTTGATGTGAAAAATTGTAAAATAGAATATGATATATTTTTTTTAATCTGAAATATTTTCATAATTTTTTTTGCTTGTTCTACAAAAATTACTAAATTACACGCGATGGAAAAAGAAATTACTTGGATATAGTTCAAGAAATCTTTTTAATAGTTCGAAAATGCACTCTTTAGCTTTGATCACATGGAACCACAACTTAGAGTACATCCAAAGCAATCTATAGTCCATTCCATAAATAAATAAGTAAATAAATGCATTCTATATTCTTTTTCCAATTAAAAAAATAGATTAGAAATCTAGGATTTGTTTGTATTCTTTGTATTTTCCACTCCTTCAAATAAGCTACAATAAAAAAGGCATTAAAGAAAGTAGTTTTAGGGAAGCCTTTTTTTTTCTGGGGATTTTTTTTTTTGAAGTTTTTTGAATTGATATCATCAATATTATCATTAAATATAATTTAGACTGTCTTTATTTATAGCTATTATCATGTTCACTTTAATGAATTATCACCAATTCAGATTTCGTAATCGGTAATATGGTAAAACTATGAGCACAAGATCTCAACTTAAAAAAAAAAAAAAAATCATCAGGTCTCTTTTATTAACTAATTAAATTGAAGCTATTGCTTGTTATTTATAACTTCTAATCAGAAATCTGTTCTTTCGGATCTCTAATTTATCTCTAGATAATTGCACTTGGGAAGCGAATTAAAGGGATGAAAAATGTATTTCTTCAAGAAATATATATAGAGGAAAGATAAATAAGGTTTTTTCACAGGTACACCAAGCTTAATTATCAAGTTTTGACAACTTGAACTCTAAAATTCTAATATTAACAAATGAAACCTTAAATTTAGAAATTCATTGCAATAATGGTCCAACAACAAATGTAATTAATGAAATGAAAATGCCCTTTTGTAGTCGATCAGCAAATTACACCTTAAACTTTAAAATTTCAACATTCAGCATCTTATTTATATCTACTAATTAAAAATTAAAGATCACTAAATTAAAGTTTATTATAAACATCAAAATAACAAGTTTGAAGTTCAATTTTGTAAATTACGAAAAGTCGAGCCTCCATTCATGCAAATTACTCCTTTTCTCACATGAAAAATGAAGACCAAGTAAAGGGTGGCCCCGAGTCAGCCACCCTCCAAAATAACAACAAAACAAAAACCAAAAATAAATAAATAAAAATCAGAGAGGTACACATCACAAAACGGCCCCATATATATTCCGGAGAAATTAATAAAATAATAAAAATAGCAATAAAATAATTAAAAATTATTGCAAAGGAAAACGTACATAGGCAAATCTCCTCTTATTTAATGAAATTCATGAACTGTCCCTCCTCTCTTTGCACCCCATTTCTTACCAAAAGCACAGAGGAAAATTGAAAGCCAGCTTCTGATATATCGTCACATATATATATATATATAGACACACACACACACATACGATACATATATACATATCACACACTCTCTCTCTATCTTTCTTTCTCTCTCTCTAAAACGCCACTTCCCTTTCTCTCTCTTCCCTCTTATTTTTGGCTTTCAATGACAGTTTTAATAACTCTGATTCTTTATCTGTTCCAAATAGTCACCGTAATCAAACCGATACCGCTTTCCCATATCGTGCCTGAGTTTTGGAAAGCCAACGTGCAACTTCAAGTCCGCCATTAAAATACCAACAAAAAAAAAGCTCTTTTTTTTTTCTTTTTCTTCTTCTTCGTTTCTTGATTCTCTTCGAATTTCCCGTTTGTTTGTTTGAGAGAATTTGAGATGAGAAACGAAGAGCAAGCCCGGTCTCTGTTTGGAATTTCTCTCTCCGACAGACCCAGATGGAAGCAATTTCTCTTGTGCTCTTCTGGGTTCTTCTTTGGTTACCTCGTCAATGGCATCTGCGAGGTAAAGTCACCCCCCACCCCCTCCCCCAGCCGTTTTTTTTTTTCCTTCTTCTGGGTTTTTCTTTTTTTTTTTTGCTCGGCTCTTCTCTGTTCTGGTCTCTTTGGTTCCCGGGAAAATTATCTAAATGAGTTGACTTCTTGTTTTTCTTTCTTAGCAGCTAATTATACGTTAAAGATTAGTTCTTTATTTTATTTTTTCTTGGAAAAGGAGTAACCCGTTTTTATTCTTTGTTTGGTTGCAAAGAAAACGAATAAAAAAGATTGAAGTTAGTCCTCAGCTGGTTACTGGGACCACCCACTGAATGTGTATATTTACGTATTCCTTTTAATCTGGTTCACTTTTGAAGCTCTAATAAATATTTATAGTATATACATATATATATATATTAATTCTTTTAGCTGGAATAACTTGGTAGTGTAGTAGATAATATTACTTCCCACATTTTCAAGACTCAGGTAATCCCTTCTTTGGAATATCCCAACAACTAATTCTTTTTTTTTTTTTTAATTATTTGGGTCTAATTTTCAGGAGTATGTGTACAACAGGCTTCAGTTTAGGTAAGTTAAGAAATTGGGTAAAAAAAAATTTATTAGTAATTTTTTTTTTATCATTTTATATTTTGTTGATTGTGTTAATGATGAATTTGTTGTTCCAGCTATGGATGGTACTTCACATTTGTCCAAGGATTTGTGTACATTTTCTTGATTTATCTTCTAGGATTCAGCACCAAGCAAATGGTGAACCCATGGAAGACTTATGTTAAGCTCTCAGCTGTTCTTATGGCTTCCCATGGCCTCACCAAAGGCTCCTTGGCTTTCCTCAACTACCCTGCTCAGCTCATGTTCAAGTCAACTAAGGTATATACATATATATATATCCGTATATATATATTGTGCTTACTAGATTATCATAATAACGTTTTTCTTCTGAAACAAAGATGGTATTTTTATTCAACCGAAACGATTATTAGAATACTCGATCTGGTAGGTTACTTATGACTCAGTCAAAAAAAGTGAAGTTGGAATTCCCACACTCCAACTTCAAAGAAAAAAACCGTCAATCTGGTCGAGGTTAATTATGTGACAATTAACAGTACATCCATTGTGATAAACAAAGGCTGAGTTTTCTAGTGTTGGCTAATTGAATTTTGGTGTCATAGGTTTTGCCTGTGATGATAATGGGGGCTTTTATACCGGGATTAAGGAGGAAATATCCGCCGCATGAATATATTTCAGCGGTTCTCTTGGTCGTGGGCTTGATCCTCTTCACCTTAGCCGATGCACAAACATCTCCCAACTTCAGTGTTATCGGTGTCGTGATGGTGTCCGGTGCTCTGATCATGGATTCCTTTCTGGGAAATTTGCAAGAAGCAATCTTCACCTTGAATCCTGAGACAACTCAGGTGATGCTGAGCTCAAATTCTCAATTCATTTTCCGTTTGTTATATCTCAAAATGTGTGTGTATTTGGAGAGAGAGAGACAGAGAGATTTTCATGGAAAAAAATGAAATGGTTGGACAATCACAGTTCTAATTTACAGATTGAAATGCTGTTCTGTTCTACTGTTGTGGGTCTGCCCATCTTGATCCCACCCATGCTCTTCACTGGAGAATTATTCAGAGCATGGAATTCTTGTTATCAGGTACTTTACCAAACAAATCCCACAAAATAATAAAAATGATAATAATAATAATAATAATTCCTCTCATTTTTCTCGATCTTACCAACCGTTACAAGACACATGGGTGCGGATCCTATATGTGAATTCCATAGATAGACCATGCGTCGGCGCATTGATTGATGTTTAGATAATCAATTACATTCCTATTGATTTAAATATAATATATTTAATATATAAAAAAATATTTGTATTACATTTAAATATAGTGTTTATTTAGATGAAAGATATTTAAATTATATTATATATGATGTAATTGATAAAAATATAAAAAAAAAAAGAGAAAAAGATGAAAAATATATAATGTGATTGATAAAAATAGTAAAAAAAAAGAAAATAAATAATAATTATATAAGATTTAAATTATAATATGGTTAATATTTAAATAAATATTATATTATATTTAAAATTAATACAAATACAATGTTTTTATCAAATATTTTAATATTGATCACTGTTGTTTTTGTTTTTGTTTTTTTCCATTTTTCTCACTTCCTCGTATCTCATGATTTTCTTCAAGCAATGTTTTTTGCGTGTCGTTTAAACAGCATCCGTACGTGTATGGCGTGTTGGTGTTTGAAGCCATGGCCACGTTCATAGGCCAAGTCTCTGTTCTCTCCCTGATTGCCCTTTTTGGTGCTGCAACCACAGCCATGGTACGTTACATTCTATTCATAACGCTTCTCCTTTTTTTTTTTTTCCTTTCCGTTTTTGCACTGCCCATTCTTTACTTTATGCACAAATTGATGAATTCATTGATCCATTCATGTCATACAACTTTATGATTTCACATCGATGTGACCAAAAGATTCTATTAATATCTTGAATCATTCATGTGCTGCAAAAGTCACTTTGGCCCCTTTTTTTTCTTGAATTGTCCAGCTTTGAAAAAGTGCACCACCCTAGAATTTTACTTTAATTTCTGTGCAAGATAAAATTTTTATACATATAGTAGTACAAATAGCATTTTGACATGGTGTTTGTTGAAAAAACGTTAGTATAATATTTGTTGAAAAAGGCTTTAGGTAAGCGAATCGCAAGTCCCCAGTTCACTTGTCTAGAGGGTGGCTCCGAATTAGGTGCGGACCCCTCAGCATTTGGGCAAAGTTGCTTTATAATGAGTTACAAAACTATGATTGATTTTTTTTTTTTTTTTTTTTTTTTACAGGTGACGACGGCGAGGAAGGCGGTGACATTGCTACTATCATACATGATATTCACAAAACCATTGACGGAGCAGCACGGGACGGGGCTGCTACTGATCGGCATGGGAATTACGCTGAAGCTCTTGCCCGATAACAAGCCAAGCCAGAGGGTGGCTTCTTCAAGTTCGCAGGCAAAGGTTTCGAAACCTTCCACAAGTCAAGACAAAATCCAACTACAAAATGTAGGAGGAGATCGTGATGATGAGGAGAAAAGGCCATTGGTGTGAACGTGAAGTGTCTCCGTGGCTTTTCAATTCTGTTTGGCAAAATAGAAAACTCTCCCGGATAATGATGCTTGTAGATGGAAAATATTTCTTTATTTCTTTTTTTTTTTTTTCAATTGTTTGTAATTAGGATAAGAATTGCTAACCACAACACTTTCAAGAAAGACAGAGAAGTCCCTATTCTTGTGGGGACCGGTGATCAATTGTTAAGTGATTAATTTGGGGGGGTTGGAAGGCGTTTTTCTTTTTAAATCATTTTGGAAGTTTCTTTTCACTAAAAAAAAAAGCATTTATTTGTTCTTAGCCTTATACTATTTCCATTTCATTTTCATTTCCTGTCTTTACCTTCGTATGTAATTGTCACATTCAAGTCAATTCACATATGTCGGTGGTACAATCGACCGAGGTAATTGGCATATTATTCTACTTTTGTGCTAAAATTACTAATTAATTATTTTGTTTAAATTAATGACGGAAAAACATGGTTAATTTTCAGAGTTAGAAAGTTCATGGAACAATTTGTTAAAGTAGGAAAAAAATATATATTTTTGTGACTAAATTAAACGGTCTTATTTAGTCGAATCAAATTGCAACGGTTGCAAAATTTAAGGGGTCAAGTTTTTATTCTTAAAAAGTGAGGGAGTACTTTCTAAAGCATAAAGAAATTAAGTAAGCACACTAATAAGTAAACATTTATTTGTAATCCGAAATATAAAATAAAACTACATCCCAATGTCAATTATCCGTAGTCCAAAATTTAATTTTAACACTAACTTTATTATCGTTGAAATTTATTAATAAATTAGTAATTTGTTTTGCACTTTTTTTTTAAGTTCGGAGTAGGGGATTTGAATTTTGTAGAGTGAAATTATGTGTGATATTTTATTATAGACTATACCTGCAACCACATTTTCTTTACACTTTAAATACAATGATTTATATTTTTTTCCCCAAAAAAAAAAACAACGGTTTAGGTTCTTTTCAAATCCTTTTTACTTCATATGTTTTCTTTTTTCATTCAATATTAATAGATTCTTACTTATTTAAATTTGCAAAACTAAAGCATAAAGGTGTCGTATGCGCTATCTTATACTAGTTAATAAATAATAGAGATAAGCGTGTGGATTTGTAATTATGTTATATTTGTAATTACTTTTATTATGATTTAATTTTTAGGAAATGCTTTTAAAAGGTGGAATTTCTAAATAGAGTTTTGATGCATAATAGAATTAAATATATTTTTAATTTATATTTATTTTAAGGTTTATTCAGGATTTATTTTTAATTTTTAAGATTATCTTAGATATTAAGAGTTAAATTCTTTTTAGGGTTTTGAATAAGAGTTGCTTTAGGATTAGATTTGTTTTAGGACTTTGAAAAAGGGTTGCTTTAGGATTTATTTCCTGAAAAGGACACTCATGTTTATTTTATCAAGAGATAGTTAATTAATGTATGTTGAGTTTCTAGTTTACTTTTTTTTTTTTTGAGTTTTTATTTTCTCTATACGCTCTCTTTTCTTCTAAGAGGCCATATAAAGAGGTGAAAAAAACTTAGCAAAAGTAAATAACATAAAAAGTACAATTAAAACCAACATTGACATGAGTGAAAGGTAGCTATGTAATTGCCCTATCTCAAGTTTTAATTCTATTTATTTTTTGAAAATCACACATATTCGGCTCTCTCTTTGATCACTCGATCAGTTTCACAATGTTATGACACTCTTTTAACCATGCTATAAATAAATAAATAAATAAATATACATATATATATATATCTAAGATGAGAACCAGATTTAGATACAGCCACATCCCAGTATCAAGATCAAGATATCAAGAAACAAGTATAGTCATTATGGGGAATGTTCGTAAGTTAAACTTAAAGAAAAATGGTTAGTGATCATTATATGTATAATCAACAATATGATTTTCCGAGTCCTAGTGTGTGGGGAAGATGTAAAAAATTGGTACATAACTCTTTGTAATTTAGTCCATATAATTAGGGATGGTAGCCTTTCTTGTGAGATCCTGTAGGTCCATCTTAATTTTTAGTCATCAATAATTTAACATTAAAAATTAAAAAAGAAAACCGAATAATCCCCCTAGCTTCCTTTTGTTGACGGTGTGCTTGAGGTACCTATCTTGAATGATCGTTGTGCTTTCTGAGAAATGTCAGCATGCTTTGAAAAAGTGATTGACATACTCCACCAACCAGGGACATTATATTGCTTGTCGGTGCACAGCTACTCGACACATACTGTTCTATGTCGATTCACGCCTGCCCAACGGACCCTACTCCACGTTGATGAACGACTCCCTAGCAAGCCCTGTTGTCAGTCAATGTACAACTATCCGACACACCTTATTTCCAATAGGAGCAAACTGCCCAGCATGTCTCTTTATGGGTTAGGGCAGGTTTGCCTAATAGACTCTGCTACTGCTCAAAGCAAGGTATCTTGGCACACATTACCGTACTAATTCAGGCTCGACTACCCAATTTGTTCCACCAAGATATACCCTGCAGAGTAGTCGAATAAAGAAGCCAGATGTTTTGGGGTATGAGTCGACTACCCGACACACATATTCACTAACCATATCTAGGCTCCCTACAAGTTCTGTCATTAGTTAAATTTGGCTACCTGACAAGGCTTGTCGTTTGGGGAAACGAGACTGCTAGGCACGACTTGCCTAGCAAGGCTGCCCTTACACCCTAGTATCTATCGAAGAAAGTTTGTTCATCACACCCAATTAGCAATTGCGACACACACCATCAATGTTGATTCCCCAACTTCTCTCTCTTCTGACTTGTGTGAAGAACACAAACAATTTGTTACAACAAATAGGAGAGCACCTTGGTCTGCAAGCTAATGGCTCAATGTAAAGAATCTAGACTTGGGACACGTGGCACCTAGCCCAGATTCCTAACAACAAAATTCCATATATGATGCAACAATCTTAGCCACTATTCATATCCAGGATACGTAAAATATCTACTTACAATCTATAATTTATCGGGTTAACTATCTCTTCAGGTCAGTCATACCCTATCGAGTAGAATCCGACTAGAACCTATACCAACAACCACCCTATAAATACCGAGCTTACACAGTTTGTTGGGTATGGACTTTTAACCTATTAAAAACTCAGTCTTACTTTAAGGCTCCGTTTGGTAAACGTATTGTGTTTGCATTGTGTTTGAATATAATGCATTGAATGTATTTGCATTTGTAGGAAAAGTATTTGTATTATATTTGAATACAATGTGTGTTTAGATAAAAAGTATTTGAATTATAATTAAATAATGAATATCTGATGTGCTGGATAAAAATAGAGAAAAAAAAAAGGAGAGAGAAAGAGAATATGTGATGTAATTAATACAAATAATAAAAAAATGAAATAATAAATAGTGATTATACTGGATTTAAAATGTGATGTGATTGACATTTGAATATAATATTTTTATGTTTAGATGAAAATTACATTATATTTAAATGCAATACGAATACAATATTGAAAACAAACTACACCTAAGTCTCTTAGCTTGAGGTATAAAAAAGGTTTATATCTAATGAAAATTCTCTAACAGCAACTCCAATTTCAACTCCATCCCTATTTTCGTCTCCGCTTATAGAAGAAAAGTAGTGTGGAAGACGATTAATATTTCGAAAGTGCGGGAATTAGGATGTGAAAGCATTCTCCGTCATCGTCCGAACAAGGCCCATGCATAGACAAACACTCAATAGTTGTACTTAGGCAACGTCGCAAACAGGGCCCATGCATGATGACCCCTCGACCAGCCTTTTCATCTCTATTTTTACCTTTCAAATATGTTTATTTCTTCATTTATTGTCGAAACTCTTGGACCACGTTAGCTGTAAAACATAAATATTAAACAAGGAATTATTAGCAAACAGAAAAAATATATATATCCAATTGTTTAAATTATGTAACTTCATAAAACAAATTGTGTTTATTTATTTTTATTTTTTATCTTGATATAAGTAGTTAGATATGATTTGAAATGGAAAATTTTAGATAAAAAACGTAGGTTCAAAGGAAACCATACGAAAATTCTTCTCCGACAATAATAATTATATTGTTACAAGCTTATAATAATATAAATGGCAAATTATGTGCTTTTAGGGCAAAAATAAAAGTTTTGTAATTGGTAGTACGCTTTTTTTTTTTACTTCCTATTTATTATTTACACTTTTCTGTTTATGACTATGAAATTTTTCACAAATGCGGATAATTAGTGAGTACCATAAGTTATTACGGAATTCCATTAATATATATTTTACTTTTGCTTTTTGGTAGGATTTTTTTTTCTTTTTTCTTTTTTTGTTTTAATTTAGGATCCGAAACCAACATAGAGTCAATTGTAAAGATCATGTCGATTGTTTGCTTAATTTTTTAAAATTTAATTTACTAATGCATTTATGATTTCATTTTTTTTCCATGTCTAATATCGCGATAAGTTGATATTCATAGCCTGCAAGGGTTAAGAATATATGATATTTATATATATATATAGTCTTGTTATACTATATTTTCCCCTAATTTTAGAGTAAGTAAATTTGAGTAATGAGGAAAAAAAAAAAAAAAGAGTAAATTAGGATTACTCGATCCTTATCAAAAGATAGAAAGACAACTCTTTGAGTTTGAATAGACAAATTAAAAATAATCAAACAATTTAACTTGTACGTTTTATTTGGAAAGTTTTTTTCTTTCTAGTAAATGGAAAATTATTATTTTATATTTAGAAAAGTTAATATTTTGTGTTTAATTTTTTTTTAAAGAATTTTGTATTTATTGTAATTTAGAAAATTTCTTGATTTTAAATGATTTGTTAATATTAGAGAATTTATCTAATTTTATATATTATAATTTGTATTTACAGGATATTTCATTTATAATACTTCTAACTAACAAATTTTTTATTTTTAGTCTGTATACGTAAGTATATCTATGTTTGATATCTCCATAAATATCTTTGTGTTCTATTTTTATCTTTTTCTTTTATTCTTTTGTTGTTTAATTGTATTACATTTTTTTTTAATATAATTTTTGTAACTTGAAGAATTTCTTCAAATTCTTTCTACCCAAAAAAACAAGAACAATGTAATAGATATGATATATCAAATGTTTGGGCTAGGACTTTTCTCTGTCTCTTATAAACTTCTTAAATATTAGAGTTTTCCTTTATATAGGACTCCTATCACTGTTGTCATCGATGAGAATTCAGTCAGAGCATGCCAATGCAACGTTACTAGTGTCCTAGTTTGATGATATCATGGTTGATTATGGTGATCGATGATTCGATTAGGGCTGGTAATTTGGATCATAACACGACAATACGACACGAAACCCGTACAAAGTTAGAGGATTTGGGTTTTCTATAAATAGGTTTGGGTCAAAACGGGTTGAACCCGTCAAACACGATGAAATAAAGGGTTGAACCCGCACGAACCTACCAACCCGCAATTGGCACGAAATAACCCGTTTAATATATAGATCATATATGGGTTAACACGAACACGACGCTAAATTACCTATTTATAATTTTTAATATATATTATATAAATTTTTAAAGTTTAAAAATTTAAAATTCAAAATTTAAATATAAAATATATATTTTAGTTTTTATATATATATTTTTAGTTTTGTATTTATCTGTTATGATCTAAATTTAGGTATAACTTGATTGTGAACTTAATTTGATTGTTATAACTTGATTGTTATTTAGGTGTTTAATAAGTTTTTTTAATGTTAAAATTGATGATAGGTTAGTTAAATTGGTCAATAATAGGTTAATTAAATAGATCAATAACAAGTTAGTTAAATGGGTCAATAACAGATTGAATGACCCGTTTATGACCCTTTTAGTAAGTGGGTTTAGCAGACATGACATGACACGTTTATGACCCATTTAATAAACGGGTCATAAACGTGTCGTGTCATGTCAACCCATTTATTAACGAGTGTTGTGATTTTTGACACGATTATTAAACAGGTCGTGTTCATGTCGAGTGTATTCATGTCAACAAACGGGTCAGACACGATACGAACACGACCCGCTGACACGATTTGCCACCGTTAGATTCAATAACAGACAATCTAAGATCTTACGAGACATCGATAATCTAATGGTTAATGGCAATCTTTTACTTTTAATCGACTCTAATTGATGTCCTTGAAGTTGCGGCGTGTGTGCAGTAGTTGTTCTACGTGAACGAGAGTTTCGTTTTATGTTATTTTGTATTCATGTTTTGATTTTGTGTTTCTATTTTAGTTTTACAATAAAAGAGGTAATTCTCGTAACTCTAGTGTGTATTTGTGTTTGTATTCCATTTGAGTTGCTCTCCAACGGTATTAGTCTATTAGTTTCGTTAGTAATAAGGTTAGACGGAGTTTGTTAGGGCATTACGCTACTAGTGACTGTCTCTCGATTAAGTGAAACATTTTATCTATTGTAGATATATTTTTTAAAAGAATTTTATACATACTTAATTATTGGATTGTCGAGAAATTTAATAAATTTTCCAATTATCGGTCTTTGTTTATGTCCTCCTCACTAAATTTCATCAGATTTTATTAATAGAATCGGTCTTAATCAATAGTTGGGTCTCTTATAATATTAGATTATTTTATCTTTAATATTAATGTTTGTATGTTTTTTAATATAAATATGAAAATTTCCCTTAAAAAACAATTAAAAAAAAAGAAAATGATAATGTTGATTAAAAAAAAATTCCGTTGGATTCATCATAAAATTTCAAATGAAACAAACGTGCGTGCAGAGTGCAAACAAACAAAACAAAGAAAGCAACAAAATACCAATAATAGAAGCACGATACTGCGAATGATATATTTGTCGTTTTCCATACTACCCATCGACTCCGACAAGGTAGTGGAGGAAAACGACAAGATAGAGAACGTGGTTGTGAGGAGGGTTAAAGCTTTAAAATGAGTATTCCCACAAGTTATTAACAGTATTAAATATTATTTATTTATAAAATGTGAATTCTATAATTTAAGACTTATAGGTAAAATTTATCTTTTAATAATAGTGTTAAGTGTCAATAGTTTTTTAAAATATTTTTTTCCTTTAAAATATAAGATGAGGGGATAGTTTTTGTTTGGTTTGTCAGTTAGAGATGAAATTTTTAGATTAAAGATTGACATTTAAACATATTAAATAAAGTAAATAACAAGATTTTCAAATTTTAAAGTAAATTACGTAAATAACTAATTTACTAGGAAATTGACCCATCTATTTACTAGATGTCTATTTACTTGTTACTTACTTAAAATGTTTTTTAAAATATGTTACTTACTCTAATTATTTACTGTAAAAATGCTATCTACTTTCTTCCTATCTTATATAGCTGTATTATATTTCTATAGAGACGTACGAGCCAGCCTGTGGCTTGCCCGGTTGGGCCTCCCCTTTCTTCTTCTGCGTAGGTCCGCTTCAGCCAGTTCAAGCTCATGCTTTCCATACGATCTGTTCCATGCGTAGCTCTACTGTTTATATGTGTGTGTGTGTACATATATATATATATATACATACAGTTTGAAGTTAATTAGTATCGAGTACTTATAACGTATTGGTGCTGAGTGTACTAAGTTAATTTCCTTAATTTAATAAGATACAAATATTGTCATTGGCATGAGAATGTGCAAGAAAAACGGTGAGTTATGAGAGTTGATTTTCATGCAATGAAATATTATACATCTCCTTTTACAAAAGATAACACTTGATTTTCATTTGAGTTTACAGCTATGTGCTAGTATTTCTTGTAATAAGAGGTTGTTTGGGTGTAGAATGGTGTTTGTGATATCCGTTTTCATATATTGGAGTATATTTTCCCTTGAAACTAATTTGACATACGTTTTTTTTTTTTTTTTTTTTTTCAGAGTGCCAGCGTTAAAATTGCAGCGTCCCATTGAAATTATGTTTGCTACGAATGAGTCCCATACATGTATATTATATATGGTCTCATACTTGCATCACCCCATATAATTATATGCAAGTATATATATAGCACCATAAACACAGTGAAATCAGTGACGAAGCCAAAGTTTTTTACTAAGGGGTTAATAACCGTATGAAGGGTAAATGGGAGGATATTATGAAGCGAAATTTTATTTAAAGTATTATAAGCTTTATTATTCATTTATTGTTGCAATATTATGTAACTTGTGAACCTTTCAAATTCTCTGGTAGATCGTTTGAGTATTTTTGATCTGTCGCAACATTGGACTCTTTTGCTCTGAACGCAACATTGGACTTAAAATCTAATATGTTGTGTTCCAATGGGATTGGAATGGGGTTCGGGGATTTCGGGTCTAGTAGAATTGCAAAAGATGCAGCCGTGCCGTCGAACGGGTTGTGACGGAATGTGGTCTTTGTCTAGCTGATCGGTTTGTATTTGGAAAATGAAAAAAGGGGGTTGAAATGTTGTCCGGCACTCATGGTTGGAAAGGAAAATTTTCTGGAGTTCAACTTTATTCCTTTTTCTTGTTTAGGAACATGGGTCTACCGTCAATTTAACAAATGAGCAATACTTTCTCCCCCCTCATTTCTCCCTCTAGCGACCATATTGTATTGTCAAAGAACCCCCCTTGAATTCAAAAGCCATCTCCTCACCACTGAGCTCCCTTTTCCCTTCCAACCCATACCTTAATTTCGTCTGTAACAGAGTTCCAAAAATTTCCTTCACTGAGCACAATTTTTACAAGTTTTTCTTTCTTTTTTTTTTTTATGAGAATTGGAATAAGTTTGAATACATCCAGACAAAAAAAGCTCAAAGTTCACCATTACTTTCACAGGTGCTATTGGTGAAAAGTTCTTCTACCTCGACAACCACTTCTACCGTTGACTCCTTCCCAGCATCCATTCGCATTGATTTAGGGTATTATTTTCCTTGGTTCTCCTTACGACTCTGTAGGGTCATCCTCTTCAATAACCCAATTTCTTCCCCCTCTTTTTTTTTGGGTTTTTCCCCCTCAAATCTCTGTCAATGGCATGTGTAATGTTGTTCTTTCATTTTGTTTTTTGAAACTAGGTATGCATTTGCAAAAAAAATTGTTATCTCTTGGGTAATCTTATTCTACTAAAGTTCAATATCTAGGAGTTTGTATTTCTCTACTTTTTTTTTTTTTTTGGGAAAAACAGCGATTGCTTCTTTTGCTTACTTCCTCTAGTTGTTTTTTTCATTATTCTTTTGCTTTTATGGTATGTTGAATGGAATTTAATTGAAAATAAATATAATAATAGGATTCTATTTTTGTAATTTTAATGACGTTTTAATAATTTTGCTTCTTTTGCTTACTTCCTCTATTTGTTTTTTTCATTCTTCTTTTGCTTTTATGGTATGATGAATGGAATTTAATTGAAAACAAATATAATGATAGGATTCTTTTTTTGTAATTTTAATGGGGTTTTAATAATTTTAAGACAAGTGTAATGAAAGATAGAACTCATTTTATTCATCACCTATTTCCTTCATCACTCTAGTGTGGGAACTCTAAGGCATCATTTCAAAAATTAAAAAGGAAGTGCTTTTACTTAAAAACAAGTTTTCATATCATAGTCGGATTAGAGGTAAAGACGGTCAGATTTATTTCCGCTCCATGACTGTCATTAGTTAACTGTATTGATTTAATTACAAAAATTATTGCATCATCTACATTACTCGTACATTAACAAGTTAAGGATCAAAATTTAACCTTAATATAAGCAATATAATATTTTTCCCCATGTAATCTAAGATTTAAGGTTAGCTCATGAAACACAACATTAATGTTTATGTTGGACTTTGATCTACAATCTACCAACTTTATCCGAAACAAAAAACTTTTGTAAAGAACCTTTTAAACTACCATAGAAATGAAGCTAATTGAAAGGAATCTGAATAAACTGTTATGATATTGGACATTTATTTTTTTTTAATTTTTCCCCTTTTTGTTCTAAAGACAATAAACTGTTAAAGTATCTGTTCCTAACTTTGTAATTGTCATGTTCAAAATGACTTGCAGAAGGAAGGAAATGTGATGCTAACCTTGCATGACTTGCAGAAGGAAGGAAGGAAATGAAATCACAATAAAGAAATTACTTTTTTTTTTTTTTTTTGCCTTTTTGGTTATAGATGTAAACAAAGGATTTGTATATAGCCCAAGTGGTGGACATATAAAAAAAAAGAAAAAAAGGGAAATTTATAGCATGAAGAAGCAACCAATGCACATGATGAAACTAGAAGTATCAACTTTTAGATTATCCTAACTAGATTGGCACACGAACACGTAGTCTTATGATGAAATTGCATCCGAGTTGCTTTCAAAAATCTTCATTACAGTTTACTATATAGAGATCTGCAATAATCGTATACAATAGAACACGGACTGTAAAAACAATTCCACCAAACTTGTGCATACAGGGGCCATTTTTTTTGTATTCCCTACCCTTTCTTCTCATATTATAATTTTGACAATTGAAGAAACATAACAAAACATTTGTCATGCTTAATATAGTGGATTACATATGCTTTCGGGATATTAAAAAATAAAATAAAATAAAATAAAATAAAATAAAACTATAGCTGAGACAATGATGTAGCAAGTGCTGATTGAGGGATCATTCTACAAATATGGCCGGAAGTTGATACTTTGCCAGGAGGCTCAGCCGACTTCCTCGTGCAAGCTGGACCACCCCGTCCCAAATCCGCCCCCTACTTCCCTCCCGGTCCGGCTGGCCGGGCGGCTTTTACTCAAAATTTCTGGAGTAATCAAATGTGAAGTGCTGCAAATTAGACTGATAAGACTGCTTATATGGCCGCATCAACCGTCATGATCTTCGGCATTATTAAAAAAATAAATAAAACACGACAGCATCATAGAGTATCATGCCTTCAAACAAAATTTTGGAGTAAACAACATAAGCTATAACCACATTGCCAAAAAAAAAAAAAAGAGGCAGGAAGCTTTGCCTTTGTCTTCTTTTAACTGTTCAAAAAATACATTAATATTATTATTGTTATAAAAAAAGAAAAAAAATTTAAATTTAAAAACTGACAGTTTAGTTGCCTTCGGCGAGAGCTAATTCTAAGGCATGCTCAGCTTCCTTCAAAAATAGACGGGTGAGTTGTTTTTGGCCTCGTCGGTACACTATACTTGACCACTTGTTTCTGCTAATCAAGTAACGTTCTGGAGAGCTGTCTGCGGTTCCACTGAACCAAACAAAAAGAATGAAAGCATTTCAGATTAGCAGTCTTCTACGGCAATTTAACTAGCAAGTCGCAACATACTGAGTTTTTGACTTCTTTGTAGGATTAATTTCATGGCAGGTCCTTAACCTACAGCAAAAGGGTGTTTGCCACATGTCCTTGAAGATTTTATGAATGGTAAGTTACCTTCTTAATTTTATAAAACTGCCACCGAATTAAATAAAGTATTACAAAGTATCTCGAAATAGGTGATTGAAGCACATCATGCCATGTGCAAGAGGGTGTTACTTCCAAATTCTAATAAAGTTCATCAATTTTGGGGCTGTTTGCAATATTTTATTAAATTCAGGGTAATTTTCCACAATTGAATATTTGGAGGGGGGTGGGGGGGTGTGGGGCAGTGACTTACCAATTTACCAATTCCATCAAAGTTCTGGGGACAAAGATCATGATAGTCAAGCAGCTCTACCTTATATGGTGGTTTGTATAAATTCTTTTTCTTTTTCTTTTTCTTTTTTTTATTTTATTTTTGTGAATAGGGGTTACGGGATTTAAACTTAGGGACCTCAATATCAGAATGGTATGGTTGCCGTCCAAGCTAAGCTATGATCACCCCTGGTACATACTTTTAGCATGCTTGCGAATTCAAGTTCAGAGAGAAATCATCGAAGGCCGAGCATGGTGTACCTCGACTTGCTCTCCTCGTTCATGAGCTGCTCTGCACTCTCAAAAACCTCTGCCCTTTTTAGCAAATTGGTATCAGACTCCTCTGTTCCAGAATGTTCTTCTAGTTCCGTCATCCTTGCATCAGAGAGAGCTTTGTTAGGAAGCCAACAAAAAAAAAAAAATGGTTTAATGCCAATCTGCATAAAATCTTTGCTTCACTGTCTTAACTAAAGAATTGCACATGATTGTTTACATTCCTACAAATTTGCCAAACCATCATAACTTCTGCAGACCTAACATTCAAGTTATACATCGGGGTATTATTCATACAAGTATAGTCAACATAAGAAACTAGATTACCTCATGTTAAGAAGATCAACAAGCAATTGCAAAGCTCCTGAATCCCCACATGCCTCCCAGACAGCAGCTCGAACTTCCGTATCAGAGGGTGCCTGCTCCTCTCGTGATCCAACAAGCTTCAAGCAACATGATAAATTCAACAACTTGACAACTCCGTGGAAACATAAAGATGAGCACTTTCAGAGCTACTTCTGTTTTTATTTTTAAATTGTTTGATAAGAAGACGGTAGCAGAAATAGGTACCTCTTCCAGCAATGCTGAAACCTTAAAAAGCTCATCTTCCTGCATGGCTATGGTCCTTAAGGTGCTCAGAAAATTTTCCGGGAAAATTAATTTGTTTACATACGATGGTATCTTGCGCTGGCCACTCCAACTATAGCTGCATACTGGGTCACGTTTGTGTTTATCGTCTTCTCCATCTTTTGGGATGCCTTGTGGGAAAAAGCCATGATCCAGCAGGCTCATAGGTAAAAGACACCTCATTTCAGCTTTCTGTAAAACAAACTGGGTTTGTGAATTTTTGTTTTATTTAATTATTTATTTTTTTATATGGGAGTACAAAAGAAAGAAGCAGGAGAAGCTTCCTTAGATCCACTAAAAGTTCAACAAAATTTTATGGTGTAATAACATGAAGTAGCACACTGGAATGGAAAAACAGACAATAAGCTAACCTGTGCTTCAAGAAGCTGTGCTTTTGAATCAAAAAAAGGAGCATTCTGAATTGCTTCCAATGGATGATGGACCTGCATAGTTGATCATACTATTTATTATCCATCTGTCTCTAAAGATAATCAGCGAAAAATAAGTTTCTTAACCTGTTTGAGGAAAATACCAGAATGAATACAGGCTAAGCATATAATACACCACTTCTCTTTTCTTTCTTTCTTTTTTTTTTTTTGGGTAGTAAAAATACACCATTTCTCTTGTTACAACTATGATACAATCAGCTCTAACAGAGAGTACATAAACTTTAGAACTCTCTATGCATAGAGGCATTACCATGAGATAATCATCTGGATTATTTTCAATGACAAACCCATATAAATAAAGCAGTTCCTGCATCAAAACACAATGGCTGATTTTAACATGATAAACAACCCAGATATGTGATTGTTTCATAAATAGTTAAGACAACCGTAAACAGAAGAAAGAAACAGAGGAAAAATTGCGAAGATGGTAAATACCACACTAAAACATTATACATATTAGATTATTACTGATTCATTTATTCCTATAGAAAGAATTATCGCATGGGATTGCTCTTGTATGAAAAGCTTAGGTAACCATTGCGAGCATCAATACACCCTTGGTTTATAGCAAAGGTCAGCAGATTACATATTAGGGAACTGCAAAACTGACAAGGAAGTTTTCCATCCATGCATACTCGAGCTGAATATAAATACACCAATGAAATGCTACTTAAAACAGAAAATAACCAAGTTCTTTGTCATAGAACCCAAAAATATAGGACCATATAAAATAAAAAAAGCAACAATTAATATATAAACGGGAGGAAGCTAAAGCTAGTGGTACAAGCTATAGTTGAGCTTGAGAAAAAGAGAGTGAACTTATAGAAAGATAAAAGTAAGTTTTGTATAATCATCAATTCGCCTTTAAATGGCCAGTACCTCATTGCCTTTGTTGCCATAACTTATGGTAATTTCTTTGCCGACCTGGAAGGAACTTTGACCAGCTTTCCGATCAAGAAAAAATGCCGTGATAAGCCAAATATTCAATCAACTAAGCAGTGAGGAGAAAAGAAAGCCGTAATAGAAAATAGTTTGTGTCTCTATCAATCAAATACTATACAAGAGATTTCAACAAAATTAAATTACAAGTCTACCCACGAAGAGGAGTGTACCAGAAAGAAGATACATAGAGAAAGGAATTCCGGTCACTGACCCTGTTACATCAACTTCCCAAGTTGCCGCTGCCTTTAAATCTGAACAACAACGTTTTCAGCCAGTTAATAAATCAAATAAAATAAAATCCGAATCTAGCAAAGCATCTATACACTGAAAGGAAACATGGAAGAAGTTAAAACTTTTACACAGAGAATAACACCGAGGAAAAGGTATCTAGAAAGTTTCGAATAAACAAAATCTTGTATAGAGTATTGAACAGAGGGCATGAAATGACAATTCGGGAACCAAAATGTAAAATGTTGTAGAAAGAAGGCCAACATTTAAAACAGTGTGAATCCACACTTTATAGATCAGATCAAGATTTTAATTTCATTGGTGTTAAAAAAAAATAACGCTGTGGAAAGACCAAAACATGTTATATTCTGGACAATAGGACCATTTGAATTCCGTCCATTTGCCAAGCTTCAAATGTCTATTCTATCCCCTAAAATAATTTGCAAGGTACTAGAAATTTTTGCTAAGTTGTTTAGTCAGTATGAAGGGTCATAAACAGTGAATGATACTAGACAAAAAACTGAAGATCATTATTACTATAAGATAAGTAAATAAAAACAGAAGAATCCAATGATATCATAATTCAAAACAATTGCTAACGTGGGTTGAGGGTGGAGGAGGGGGAAGGGGGTTGTTGGGGGGGGGGGGGGGTGGGGGGTGGGTGGGGTTGGGGTGGGGTTTGTGGGGTTGGGGGTTGTAGGTGTGGGAAGAAAACCTGTTGGAACTATACAAAGATAAGGAATGAGAGGCACAATTAAGTAATCAACTGTAGGAGAAAGAGGACTTAGTAGAAAATTTCATGTAATACTGTAACGCCCCAAAATGGGACGTGATCAAAAGTAAACAAGTCAGATTAACTAGCTCAAATTAGAAATTATGGACTTTATCAAAAATATATACTGTTCTGGATTGTGAAAGTCATATCAGATACCATGGTTACAGAAGTCAATGCCAGGAACAAGACCCTCAACCCAAAGAGTCTCCCCTTGCTCTGAAGTGGACGCTTCTCCATTTACTTGAATGTCAGACTCATGCACCTTCCCTCCTGCCAAAAGCATTGGTTTTAGTTTCGTTAGCAACATTTTAAAGATGTCAAAGATTCGTTTCGTGACGAATCGGTATAAGAGAAAGGTGACTCACTTTTTTTATCCATTCCTTTACCACACTCTCCCATGGAATTATTTGTGGAAAAGTCAGTACTTTCTTCAATTGAGGAACTACCATCTTTTGTTCCATCAATGTGTGGAAATACATAAGACTGTGGAAGGGGAATGTTTAAAGCACGAGCCCAAAATACTGAGTTTGCCCTAGTAGGTTATAGTTGCAGAACATGAGCCACGGTCAAGGTTTAAGCGGTTACAATTGGACATAAACTATGAAGAGGATATCTACCATAAGAAATCTTCAAAGCACACCTCTCTGCAAAGAAGTAAAAAGTTTTATGTATTCAGTAATTGGTAATCACTGTAAAGTTCTAATAAGAAAAACAACAAAACACTCATTTACAACTCTAAATTATTCTTAAGAACTTATTTATGCCTCAGATTTCACTACCAACAGATGAGAAAAGGAAAGAAAACAGAAAGATGAATGAAGCAAATGCATGGAAGCAAACTTAGTGATGTACATAGTCCTCGAAACTTTGTGAGATCCATCCTAAATTTTGGTACAAACCCAAAAATTAAGATTAACAAAGTTGTGTAGTAATCTTTTGATGTGACGAGACCAATCTTATATTCATTCAAAGTTATATGAATTGTTTAAGATGCCAAAAAATCTTTTCCATGTCAAATAGAGAAGAAAGAAAGAAAGAAACAATTATCCATTGCTCACACCTTTCTGAACCTCCGTCAAGAGTCAAAAGTTTCTTCACCAAACTCTTCACTTTATCATCATATAAAGACAGCAAATTTTTCTTCTGTAAGACAAATACCCATCTTTGGTCATACATACTGCAAATCGAGATAAACTACTCATTTGCCAAAGTAGATGACACTGTTAAGCTTTCACATGCATGGGAAACACAAGATCAATGTCATGGTACCGCTTTTAGCTTTTGTGATGTGCAAACTGCCTCAGGTCAGTACATGAAATTACGTGTCGAACAATGAAGTGGGCTGAACGCATGTTAGCTCAATGGTAAGAGCATTATGAGTATTCCATGGGAAGGATTTACTCGACCATAAGAATAAATAACTTTTAAAAGTTGAAACAAAATGGAATGGCATAAACTCATTGAAATCCTAAAACGGATTCTAGGTGATACTATCTCTAACTGCAACACCTATTTTCTACTTCTACAAATGATATAAAGTCAAAAGCTGTGAGAAAAATAATTGCTACACTTTCACATTTAACAGATGTTAAAAAGCCAAAAAGATCTTATACCTGCAATTCAGTTGCTCGGTACAATGTTGTTCCCTTCAACTCTGAAAGCTCATCGTCACTAAACCAAAGCGGATTACCAAAAGTGTTTGGAAGCATATCAAGGTACCTGACATGGTATTTCACCACAAACTAAATTCAGGCCACCCAAAAGTGATAAGGTTTGCGGAAAAATTAACAAGTGAATGATATACAATTTACATACGGCTTCCATGAAGATTTCTTGCGTAGGCACTCTACTGTTAAGAACAAGATCATCAAGAATCTGTCATCCACATCCCCATCTTCAAACATTCCACTACACTCTGGGCCAATAAGAGGATCTTGCAATACTCTCATAGGAGTTATTGCCAAATCCAATGGGACCACTAATAGAACCCCTGAAGTTTTCAATCACAAAATCAATCAAACAACTAGTTTCTCAACTTCTAATATGTTAGGCAGGAGAGAACAGGAAGGAGGAAGAGGTCGTTTCTCTCATGATGTTTGGTACAAAATCCCTCCAATAATCTCTCCAATTTATGAGAGATCAAAATTGGGGTATTTTGAAAAATTTGGAGCCTTCCTGCCTCTTTTCTCTCCAATAAAACAACCATGAATCTTAAAATCCTTCTACTAATCCCTCCATCCCACTCCTTCATTCCACTTTTCCCTCCTGTCAAACAAACTCTAAGGCTATGTTTGGTAGGAATGAGAGAAAATATGAAGGAGGAAGTGGTATATCACCTAAGTGAGGGAATGAGAAAAGAAGGGAAGGTCTTTTCTCTTATGATGTTTGGGCCATTTTTGGAGGATTTAAAGTCCCTCTCCTTTTCCTTTCCTCTTTTCTCTCCTACCAAACAACCATAAATATTAAAATCCTTCCACCATTAATCCCTCCACCCCTCTCCTTCCTTCCACTTTTCCCTACTACCTAACAAACATGCTCTAAGAGCAGCTGAGAGCTATTAAAAAAAGGGAGAAATCATTTCTACAAGCAAGGGTAAGTCAACTGATTCTGCTTAGCTTCTTAGAAATCTTCCATGCGAAATTCAAAAACTAGAGTATTGGACAGTCCGTATAGCTACATTTACCAAATAGGTTAAAATAAATATAGCAAATTAATCAAAACCCCACGAAGGGTAACACAAGTGGAAAAGAAACACAGAAAAGAAAAACTCTTGGGGCCCCTTTGGCACAACACTTGGAGTTGGAGTTTTGTAGGTTGGAATTGAAATATGTGTTTGATTTCAGTGTGAATTGAAAATGGACTGTGATATAGAAAATAATGTAAGAAGTTGAAATGTGTTTAAAAATAATAATATACAATATAAATCATATTTTGTTTCTCTCATCGTTCTATTATATTAAAAAATATATCAACTTAAAATAAAAAGTTATGGACTTTGTTTGAGTTTTTGAGAATGAAAGAGAGAGAAAGTGATATGAAAATTTAAGAGTTGTAGAGTTGAGTCGTAAAAACATCAAAACCCAACTTATATAAATATAAATGTATATACAATTATGCATACATATATATATAGAGAGAGAGGGAGAGAAAAACCCAGAAAGTTTGGAGAGTGGAGTTACCATCAGAGACATCATTTGAAGAAAAAACACCCAAACCTTTGTTGGAATCAGAGCGCTTGATGTTGGAACCACGAAGTTCAACTCCGTTAACCTGAATGCATCGAAAAATGGCAGTGTTTTAGTATTGTGCCAAAAAAAAAAGAGAGAGAGAGAGAGAGACATGGATACCTACCTGCAACCACTGAAGAAAGCGTACTTGATTCGCCATTGCTGCGTCTGTTACTTTTCCACTCGCCATCAACGAATAATGAGAAGTCTGAGAGGGGAACCGACGGAGGCTTTACGCACTTTCGGATCTTTTAGCGGTCCCGATCCGATCCGATCCATATGACCCGAATAGCAGACCCCGGAGTCCAGACCCGTTGGGTTTAGGGATGCTCATGAGCAGTTGCGTCGCGCCACTTTTTTGGGATTAGCCTTGGGATAACGAAGTAAATATTAATTTTTGGAAAATAATTTAAATAATAAGTTTTTAAAATATTTATAATAAATAATATATTTATTAAATAAATAATTTATTGGGTAAATTATTTTCGTGGTCTCTAAAATTTTTAGAAAGGGAGTCTATTGGTTTTCAAAATTTTTTTTTTTTTGGGGATTGATTGATTTCTAAATTTTTAAAAAAGATGCCAAAAAAAAAAAAAAGATAAAACTACAACAGCAGTTAAAAAAAAAAAAAAACTTACGATTCTACCGCGTGTAAGTTACACAGGAGCCCAGTACACGGGTATTTTAGTAAAATAATATGTTAAAATAATTAAAAAACAAATTCAGTTCTAAAACAAATTTTAACCCAAAAAAAGAAAAAGAAAAAGAAAAGAAAAATTTTACCAAAGCAAAAGAAAAAAAAAAAAAGAACCAGATCTAGGATGGGATAGCGGCTTGGATCACGACGATAAGCTTGGGCGGCGGCGTGGTGATTCGTGACAGGTGGACGACGGCGCTGCGGGTTCGCGATAGAGGAGCTTGAGAGGCGTCGCAGAGGGGCAGAGGGTTCGCGGCCGAGGGACTTGCGCGCGGCAAGGTTGGGTGCGACAGCTCCTGTGGTGGTGCGAGAGGGAGTTGCTGTTCGCTTTGGTGGACGAGGAGTGGTCACCGCTTGTTTGTGTTCGAAGAGCTGGTAGGGAGGGAGGCTCGCGATGACACAACGACATCGAGGAGGTGGTGGTTCGCGATCGTCGTCTTGGTCGCAGCAACGACGCGAGGTCGGGCAGGGACTGGGTTCACGGCAAATCGCCAACTGAGTTGCGGTTGCTGGGCTCACATCAACGGCACGAGGTCCTTGATTTGGCAAAGGAAGATGAAGTGGGGAGATGAGCAAGGTTTTTTTTCCTTGAATAAAATTTGGGGCTTGATTGAGGTTTTTTTCTTACTTAAAGCTTTTCTTCCCAGTTCGTGTGTGGTAGGCTTAGACCTTGGAGATGGTTTTTGTTATTTTAGATTTTTGTCCTGATATTGAAGATGGGTCGGAAGGTGTAAGAAGAAGGAGGAACTTTCTTCTGCGACGGCGAGACTCGCGATGCCAACAGTAGTCACTGGATCTGAGTAAGAGGAAAGGTCACTACATCGACGTCGTCGGAGAAGTTGTAAAGACAGTGGTTGAGGAGAGGCTCTCGACGTCAAAGGGTGAGCTCTTCCCTTTTTTTAATTTATTTTTTCTTTGGTTTTATTTACCTTGTTTTAAATATTTTCAGTTTAAGTGGGGTATTTTAGACTTTTCAAAATCAATTGAGACCTTGCATGAACATATGACGAATATTTGTCCATTTTTTTAACGGTAGATAGGGTTTTACCCTGTTTTACACTTTTTTTAAGAGTTTGAAGATTTTTTTAATGATAAAAAAAAAAGTTTAACTATCAATGACATCCTTTTTAGAAGTTTAGGGACTATGATTGCAATTTATTTTAATTTATTTATATAAAATTTATGAGACAAAAGATATAGGGCTCGTTTGTTTTCAGTTTTAGAGACTTTCAAAACCATTTTTTTTTTTCAAAACTTCACCACTTTTTACTATTTATATATGTAAAATGATACAGTAAACTCCAAATTTTAAAAGTTCATAACTTTGTGTATACAAGTTCAAATGAGATAATTTTTTTTAAATTGCATAGAATTTCAAGAGAAACGAAACAATATCCATATTGATTTTTTTTTCTAAAAAAATTTTTAAAATTTTTTATTTTTCACCCCAAATAATTTTTTCTCCCAAACATATTTTCCAAAATAATTTTTTTCCAACCCAAAAATAATGTCTCCAGTGTACTCGGCCAAACACTCCCATATTTACACACTAAATGAGTGATTTATTTATGTTTTTATTAGGTAAATAAAACGTTTTATAAATACATTATTTACTTAATAAATTTTTTTATTTACTTAATAAATTTATTATTTATTATACATATTTTTAAAAATATGTTATTTACTTTAATTATTTTTTTAATAAAATGTTATTTATTATAATTTCCCTAATTACCTTTCGTATATATGTTTAAGATTTTTGCATATGATTTTGATTTTTATCTTAAGATGACTTTTTATTTGATATTATAAGAAGTTAAAGATTCTAAAGACATTATAGATAAGGCAATATTTTAGAGATATGTACTTTCCAAGATATTTCTTAAAAAAAAAACAATTTATTTATAATGAAAAATGAAGGAAAATAGGCTAAAAACCTCTAGTAATAAAATAACTAGCACAAAACTTTTTGGACGATAACAAATAGCATGTTAACAATAAATTAAATACTTACAAGATATGATTCATGATAAAATTATCCTAAAAGTATTATGGTAAATAAAATATTACAATAAAAATCATATTTAAAATAAATTATTTATTCACAAAACATATTTACCATAAAATTACCGCAACAAATTTTCGTAAATAAACAATTTACTATTTATCTCCAACATATTAAATATACCATCTATTTTAAGCTAAACAAATGATCTATTTGCTTAAATTTCCCTTTTCAACACAAAATCTCACATAAGACCAGTCCACCAAAAAGGTGGGGTAGGGAAAGGTAAGTAGAAAATATTGAAGTAACTTTATAAAAATGCCATCAAATCATGCCTCGCATTGATTTTTCCGGTAGAAAAAGATGAAGATTGTAAATATTTATTTATTTGTTTATTTTAAAATACCTCTAATTGGTAATCACAATGTAACCACCTCTATCTGCGGGGGTTATCAGTTGGTTACTTTCGCAAAGTGGATTATGAACTGATAAACACCTCCACCAATAGCTTATCAGTTGATTACCAATTAGTTACCTACCGGTAATCACCTCCTCGTAAGAGTTACCGATTAGTTACTTACTAGCATATTATTGATTGGTAGCCACCTCCGCTAGTGGGTTACTGGTTGGTTATCAATTAATCACTCACATGTTAATGGATAGAGGAGGAAATTGGCATCCTAAGTTGAGAAATACTAAGGATATTCTCTTTATCACTTTGTTTCTTACTCTCTATGCTTTGTTTATGCCAAGTCTCTTCCTATCAACCCAAAACAACTATAGTTTAACAATAGATCAAAAAAAAATTTTTTTTTTTAGTTTATTATAAGTCCACCAAAATAGGTTTAAGGAATTTAGAGATAAATAGCCATTTTTAAAAAGTTTTTAAAAAACTGAGTAAAGTTTTTAAAAATTAGTTAAAATGTCATTTTTTTTTAAGTTAATTAATTTTAACAAATGATTAATAAATGATTGACCACAAAATATAGTTAATTTAGTTAATTATTATCAATCATTGTCAACTAATTAATCATAATATACATAATTCATTTTCATAGTTAATCATTGATTAACTATAGTCATTATTAACTATAATACAACAATACTTCAACCCAAACCAACTGACCCAACCTACAAATCCCCTTTCTCTCCTTCGAACCCAAACCCACTACAAACGTGTCTGTCACTAGAGAAAAAAAGGAGCTCAGGTGCCAACAACCATAATTTTCGCTAGGAAGACGACGTCGGGGTACCATTGGTAGCCATGATAGCGGCCTCGTGCTTGGAGGTCCACGTCTGTCACCTTGGACATTGCCATCGCTGTGTGATCGTGACGCCACTAGTTACAAGAGATATTGTAAAGCTTTATGGGGAAGAGGATTTGATTGACCAAAAAATGGCAATATATCTTATATTTTTAAATATATTTTTTTAAATATGATAATCTTTAAACATTTTTTTTTTATATATTCCTCTAAAATATTAACTTTTTTTTAAAGTATGATTCTAATAAATACTTTCTTTAACTAATTGTCACTATTTTGATAATTTTCATGAAAGTATTCATTTTTTTTTAAATTTTATCTTGGGTGAGTGAGTGAAATAGCCTAACGAGATGAGTAAAATAATAGCATATTTTTCTCTGGGTGTAAAATAATAGCACATTCCAATCTTATTTTTTTTAAACTTCCAATTTTACCCTCTTGTCCCTTTGTCTTCTCCAACCATAGACACCGGAAAACCTCCAGACCCCGCCGCCCTTTCGGAGCTCCGACAGTCGGCGTGTCACCTCACTATTGTCATCCCATCATCGTCGGCAACACGTCCTATCGTCGTTGCAACACCATCACAACGTTTCAACAAAACTCATGATCTAGCAATTAGGGAGATCAATCGATGGAAAGGCCGCGGAGTAGATCGGCGGCAGATTTTCGCTGTTACAACTGGAAATTGACGGAATCGTAAGGGATATCGGTCGTTTGACATGCACAAAATACGAACAATCCAATAGGCTTGCTCTGAAGATCAGAAAGTCGAGAAGTCGCGAAGCATTTGGAGCTCGCCGCCAAAGCCACGACCGAAGACGATACTCAACGCCGCTGCAACGCCGTACTCGCCATCGGAGGAAGAGGAGAGAGAGAGAGAGGAAGATCGACGTTCATCACGGAGAACTGTTTGTTACGAACTGGAGCTGATGGAGATCGTGTTTATTAAATTTTAAAAAAAAAATAATAATAATAATATATTTTTTTATGACATTATGGTATCTTTACTTCATCAATGCTCCATATATATATATATATATATTTTAACGGAATTAAATTACAGCTCCATATATAAATTTCAAAACAATATCTATACATACTTAATATTTTTTGTTTGAAAATACATACTTAGTAATTTTAAACTTAATACTTTCAACGAGATTTTTATATGACAAAATACTAATTTTTTGAATTTCAAATACAACTCCATATTTGAATTTCAAAAAAATATCTATTCATATTTAATATTTTTTTTTTTGAAAATACATACTTAATAATTTTAAACTTAATATTTTAAAGGAGATTTTTGTAAAACAAAAAACTAAGGTTCCACAAACTAGTAGTATTAAATTTAAGAATTTTTAACTGGATAATAATTTTTTATACGTATACACTTAAATAATAATAATAATAATAATAATATTACGTTTATCCTAATCTATAGCCAAACCGACTAAGTGATAACAATACTTAAGTTGCGATAGAGCTACAAAAATTGCTTATCATTAATCCTATAAAAAGGGGATGATTTTTACGTAAGACCACCAAAATTAATTCACCTTTTTTTATATCTTCTGCTTTCTCTCTCCTCTCACGATCACACTATGGCTCGCAAATTCTCCAGATTTTTTTTGGCTGCCATACTCATATGCGTAGGCCTTGTTTGCATCAATGCTATTTTGAGTCTTTTACAAGGAATTCATCACAAGGTTGAAGCCCCAAGTAGTAATGGAGCCCCTCATCACTTAGCAGAGTTCGACAGTGATTATGAATTTTATGAAGTTAAAGACGGAGACACACTTTACAGCATCATGGAGGAGTTTGGTGATCCAGACGTGTGGGAGAACAACCCTCATATCGTTGATGTAGATTTCATTATTCCTGGACTTCTTGTCAAGGTCACAGATTATCGAAAGTTTGAAAATCTTTGAGCTATTAATTTAGCTTTTTTATTTTTTTTAGGTATCCTATTCTTTTATTCTTTTTGTTAAGTTTTATTTCTTTGCAGTTAGGATAGAGCGATTCGAACTTTATATCTTTTAATGGAATTAGGTATAGAATTGCAGTTAGGTTAGGTATGTAATCAACTTTTATTGGCTTTAGTTTCATGAATAAAGAGTTTTTTATTTTTGTTGAATTAAAGGAAGCTGGTTTTTGGAACTTAAAAATTCTTTCATATGCATCCATGCAATAGTTTATAATTTATTTAGACTACGTATTATAGTTTTTGTTCTTTCATATGCGACCATGCAATAGATTATAATTTATTTAGACTATGTATTATAGTTTTGTTTTTTTTATGGCAAGACTATGCATGATATAGTTGATGCATAAGTTGAGAGATTTTATTAATTTATTGGATGTTCGGTATTGGTCCTTTTTATAAATAAATAAATAAATGTATGTATATATGTTGAGTCGAAACGTTTTTTGAAAAATGCCGAAAAAGTTGATGCATAGATCACCATAGGTTTTATTGATTAAAAAAGTAAAATTCTGCTTGTGATTTTACGGATAGAATTGAGTTTAAACATTTTTTTAATTTAAATTATAAATTATAAATAGAGTCGAACTTAATTAATTGACGCTTAGGTATGCAGATTAACTATAAATAAAAACCTAAAGTAACGTTTGGTAAACGTTTTTTGGTGTTATGAAAATTAATTTTATACCAAATACAAAATTTTACATTCAAATACAATTATTTTCAACAGTGCTACGAAAACAATTACTATTCAAAAGTTTTTTTAAAACAATCATATCAATTTTTCAATCCTAACTATTTATCTCTACTTTTACTAATTACATCAACTTTTCAACTCTAAAATACTTTTCATCCAAACATACATTTTATTGAAATATAAAACAAATACTTTTCAACCAAATACAACACTTAAAAAATAATTGTATTCAAACGCAATTAAAACGTAATGCGTTTACCAAACGCTTCCTAAATCTCTGTTTGAATATTTGTGATAAACTAGAGTTTGAATTGCGGGAAAATTAGAATTGGGTGTTCAATTTCTAGGAAAATAATTTTAAAATAAAAACAAAAAGAATTTAAAAAAATGCAAAATATTTTTAAAAAATAAAAAAAATTACATTTACATACACATTAAGGAAAGATTAAGATGAATATATGTGACGAATTATGAAGAGGAATTTTAATATATGTGCAACCATAAATCTTTCTCACCCATAAATACAGTCTTGAAATATATAAAAGCATGCATTTATACTTGACCTAAATCTAATCTTGTGATGGAAAAAAAAATATGCCGAGCATATCATCTAGGGTCTTGACCTAAATCTAATCTCCCATGTCTAAACACGGAGCTGACCTCAATCTAGCTCTCTCTCTCTCAAGTTTTCAACTCTTACATGCTTGATCGGATGCTAATTCCATCTTGATCAAGGCCTCAACTCTCTTAGTTAGATAAGATACGAATCCTATATAGATCGAATGGAAATGGGTAGAAATGAAAATGCCATCAACAAAAACCAAATATGAAAATCACATATCTTATAGTTGATTTGATGATTTGTTTTCTTTTTGTTTCTGTAACCAAGTCCATTTACTAATTTTTTTTTTTTTTTTAGTGATCTTTTACTTAGTGTTCTAAAGTTAGGCACGTTGGGCCTCACAACCAATGTACTTGTATTGTTTCCCAATACCAAAAATAAATTAAAAATTAAAAAATAAGGCAGGCTCCCACCACAGAGAGCATATCTTACTCATGCCTCATCTCTGCAAAACCAAAATCAGGGGAAAAAAAAATATGGTACACTAGGTTCATGGCTAAACTTAGCTCTTACTTTCTGACTACATCAACAAAAGTTTTGGTTTTTCAAATTTAAAATTGACATTTCTTGGGAATTTTGCCAACATTTTCCTTAAACTAGACGTCGGCACATCTTAAATCATCTCGGGTTTAAAATATTAAAAAATTGCTAAAAAAAAAAACTGGTTTATTTGTTAGAGCGTGGGAAACGAATTTTTGGTATTATGAATATTAATTTTATATCAAATACAAAATTTTATATTTAAATACAATTATTTTTAACAGTGTTACGAAAACAATTATTATTCAAAAGTTTTTTAAAACAATCACATCAACTTTTCAATCATAATTATTTATCTCTATTTTTTATCAATCAGATCAACTTTTTAACTCTAAAATATTTTTCATCCAAACATATATTTTATTCAAATACAAAATAAATATAATACTAAAAAAAATTATATTCAAATATAATTAAAACATAATATGTTTATCAAATATCTTTTAATGTCACAAACTAAACAGAGAGAGGGGGGGAGGGGGGAGACAAATTATAATTTTCAACGAAGAATAGAGAAAATTCTAGTGAGAATATTCGTTGTGGACCATATACATCAAATAAGATAATGAATATGACAAATGGGTACGGCAAATGGGACACCGGGTACATGAAATTACCAAATTATGTTCCCTGTCCTCTTGTAATCAAACCAACGTCTTATATGATATTGATTTGGGAGATATGTCCCACTGGAAAATAATATGTTATAGTACTACTTACCGAAGAAAAATTATATGTTGTAGTCCTATCTGCCTAGGCCACCATAAAAGCTACTAGCCATAGCTTTAAGCTCATGTTTGCCCTCACATGACGCTGAAACGTGTCTGATATTTGTTCGTCATTTAATCTTGTTATAATTGCTTTTTTTAGTGGGAGAGTTATGTCACAAAAAGGTGGTTACTCTCTGAGAAAATTCAAATGTGAATTTACATTACAAGATTTAGGTAACGTTTGCTAAACGTTTTTTTTATGTCATGAGAATCAATTTTATACCAAACGTAAAATTTTATATTCAAATACAATTATTTTCAATAGTGTTACGAAAATAATTACTATTTAAAAGTTTTTTAAAATAATCATATCAATTTTTCAACCCTAACTATTTATTTTTGCTTTTACCAATCACATCAATTTTTCAACTCTAAAATACTTTTCATCCAAACACATATTTTATTCAAATACAAAACAAATATTTTTCAATCAAACACAACATTTAAAAAAGAATCATATTCAAATATAATTAAAATGTAATGCATTTACTAAACACCCCTTCAAATTTTAGGGGTCAATAGGAGAAATGACCTTTATTTAAAGTTATTTTTAAATAAATTTTTTTTTTCAATTTAGGAAAATGATTTTTTCCAATAAGTTATAAGTTATAAACTTTTTAATGGTTTAGTAGTGCTTCACTAATAAATTTAATGATTACAATGATTAAACTATATTGAACAATAATATATTGGACAATCAATAATGTATCATTTTTTCATTAATGATAAACAGGTTATCATTGATGGACTATTATATCACCGATAGGCTTTCTGATCAAATTTAGTTAACATGAAAAAAAAAATTATTTACCTGAAAAATAAAAAGTTTGACTATTTATTTAAAAGAGTGACCAAAAGAAAAGGCCACCAATATAATTTTTCTAAAGTTTAAATTACACCATATCTGAGATTAAAATACAAATATAATAAGATACGGAAAAAGAAATTATTAATGGTAGAATATAATGTTTAAATGTTAGATCACATTAATATTCTGATTGAATGGGAGGTTTGTTTGTTTTTTTTTTTTTGAAAATAAATTTTTTTTAGATATGAAAAATAAAAAGTTGTTTGGAATTTTTTTTAAAAGTGAAAAGTTATTTTAGTGGATAAAAAAAAATTTTTTAGAAAGTTCTTTTTTTATTTTTCAAAAATAAAAAATTTTAGATGTTCAGATACGGAAATTTAAGAAAGTGTATTTTCTTAGAATGAAAAATTTTTTATTTTTTAAATTTAGAGTGATCAAACAAACATAACAAAAAATTATATCAAATTAAGTAAAATATAATATTATAACCAAATTTGATAAAGAATTGATGATTAAATACTATATCTTCTTGATACTCTAACCAAGAAAGTTTCTTGTTTGTGTCTTACCATCTTTCTCTTTATAGTAATTAAAGGAAACGGGTATACTGCTTTTCTAACATGAAAATGGTGTTACTCTATTTGTTTCTATAAAATATGATTAAACAAGAAGACAATTTCTAAGATAATACAGTTGAACTAGAAATACAGAAACAGGAAAGAAATTAAAGAAATAAAATAATAATAATAGCGAAAGAAACGAAAAGAAAAGAAAAGAAGAAGAAGCGCATGTTTTTTTCCTTGTTTTCAACCACACAATGAAGTTGTGTTGGTAACTTCCTTTGAGCTTATAAGACCCTTCATTCTTGTAAAAGCCAAGTGAAAAGAAGGTGGCAGTGACTTGGGTTGAGTTGCTTGGTAGCAAACAACTCTACCAAAATTTTTTTTTGTTTTTGTTTTATTCCCAAACTTTAATACACAAAACACTCACCAAGTGTATGGATCAGCCAGCTTCTTCTATCTTCTCTATCCTTTTTTTTTTTTTAACAGCTTTAATTTTGGGTTTGAGCTTGAAGACAAAACATTGAGTGCTTGAGCAGAGTTCTAAAGCTGTAAGTACTTTCTTCATGTGCTTTTATTTGTTGGCCTTTGTTCACAAATTTGGGTCAGTTTTGTTTTTACTTTTTTTTTTTTTAAATGCTCGTATTTGATATTTTTAGCCCTCTCTCTGTCCACCAAAAATGCCTTTTGAACTTTTTTTTTTCTGGTTTTTTTTAAGTGCTCTTATTTGAATTTGTTATCTATCTCTCTGCCCATCAAGAATGCATTATGTTTTTTTTTTTTTTAATTTTGTTTAAATACTCTTATTTTAATTTTTAGCCGTGTAAATGTGTGATCTTGGAACCGCTAGACTTAAGTTTTTTAAGTTGAATTTACCATATTTGTGCACACTATATTTTTATCCCATGACTAGAAAAGTATAATTACTTTCATTCTAGTATGCTTTTATAGAAGATAAGTTCTATATTTTGGTCGGATTTTCCTTTACTTTATTTGTAGTTTTCTTTCCATTAACAAAATTTAATTGGGAGATTTGGTAAAGGAGGGACTTTGGTATTAATCTAATTGGGTTATTTTATGAAGTTCCGATATCACTTATTTTTTCTCGTCCCATCTTTTAAACGTGTAGAATTTGAAAGATAAGAATAAAGTGAGAGGAATTGTACAAAATAGATCCAAACAAATTATGTGAGCTCCAAATTTTGGTTTGAAAATTTGCCTCTTATGTGATAAATCTTAGTTCACTTATGGATTTCAACCATAATATAAGAAGATATGCCTGATTTGAATAGGATAGAAAAAGTATAGGGAAAATATTTGATAAATTTTTTTGTACTTGGACAGACAAATGTGACATGGGCTAATAAGAAAAGACTTGTCTTGTAATGTAACAAATACTTTATTTCAATTAAGATTCTATTTTTCTTTAACTAGTATTTTGCCTCAAATTTTGTAAGCCTAATCTTGCTTTGGACTACAACCCATTTCGGTTTTGGATTTCCCAAGCATGTGGGGAAAAAGCTGCATGCGAGAAAAGCAGTTGCATCTAAAACCATCTTTCTTTCCTTTTTATGAGATAAAAATGAAGTGAGAACTACAGAGAAACGTTGAGAATATGATGTGAAAACGTGTCAATATTCCAAAAAGAATGAGAGAGAAAATGGTGGGCAGAAATAAAAGGTTGCAACTAGAAAACTATTATTGTGCTTTAGCTGTGAGTTTTTTCGTCATCCAAAGAGTTTTTATTTATGTATTTATTTTGTTGAATTTTCCACATCCCAAGAGTAGCGCACTCAATCTTAGGGTGAACATCACATGAGTTGGATGAGTTTTTTTAGAATTTTCAATCCACCTAATCAAGTTTAGGTAGGTTAATTTCAAATTCAACCACCCAATTAACTCAAAATTTAAAATCAATCAATCCAATTAAATTTTAGATGGATTGGATGGGTTGTTCAGGTTGAGTATAATTAAAAAATAAAAAAAATAAATATAATTAATCATTCAACATAAAATAAGAAATATATCAAAAAAATTAACATTTAATATAATATTAGTATTATAAAGTTTCAAAATTATCTCATAAGTTATAAATCGACATAAAAATAAACTATATGTAAAACAAGTTTAAATATAAAAGTTACAAATTAACAAACAAATAATAATAAAAACTCAAATAATATGAAATATAATAAGTTATCAAATAATTAACATAAAATATAAGACAAATACTATATATTATGAGGTATTAAAAATATTTGTTTTTACATATTAATAGATTATGTGGGTTCAGGATAAGTTGAGTTTGGAAAAATACAACCTAAACCCACCCAATTAATTATCGAGTTAGGTGGGTTGGGTTGATCTCATGATCGGATTAGTCGGGTTCAAGTTATAATAGGTTGGATTGAGTGGGTTCGTTGGATTAGTCGGATTGTTGGGTTTTTTGTTCACCTCTACTCAATCTAATGCCTATCTAAGTGAGCGTTCCATAAAAGCATTCAATTTATATTATATTTAAAATAATATCATTTTTATCCAAATATAAAAATACTTCATTTAAATATTAATCAATCATATATTATCTTTCTATCTCCTTTTTTTCTCTCTAACATATTCATTATTGTAATATAATTTAAATACTTTTCATCCAAACACACATTGCATTCAAATGCAATACTAATATTTTTCCTCCAAATACAAATTACATTCAATGCAATACAAACACAATGCGTTAATCAAACGATCCTAAACAACCTTTATTAAACAAAGCCCAAAAAAAAAACAAAAAAACCACGTTTAAAATATGTCCAATATGACATTGTTTTGGCATGTTTTGTATTATTTATTTGTTGATTAGGGTATTAATTAGATTTGATTTTGATACTTCAGTTTGTTTGGGGTGAGCTCCTTTTGGTCCTGATTTGTGGACTGTGATGAAGGCTAAACTCATTAGGCTACTTGAAATTTCTACTACAAAAAATCTCCGCCGTGGGTTGTATAAAACCATTAACCGCGATGGTTAAATTTAAACCAATTGATATTGTATGGGATAGAATATTGAAAGAAGATTTCTTGTATTGAATTGTAATACCCAATTCATAAGTGGAATACATCTGATTTAACATCACAAAAGTTTAAATGCATTAATTCTAGTTAAAAAAAAAAGAATTTTACATATACACAATATTGGGGCGTTGGGTTAAACACATTGCTTTTTAATTGTATTTGAATGTAATTCGTTTTTTAAGTATTGTATTTGGTTGAAAAGTACTTGTTTTATATTTGAATGAAATGTGTATTTGAAAGAAAAGTATTTTAGAGTTGAAAAGTTGATGTGATTGATAAAAATAGAGATAAATACTAGAGTTGATAAGTTGACGTGATTGTTTTAAAAACCTTTTGAATAATAATTATTTTTTAACACTGTTGAAAAAGATTGTATTTAAATGTAAAACTTTACATTTAGTGTAAAATTATATTGCGTTTAAATATAATTAAAATATAAAATTTTTACCAAACACTTCCATAAAAAATATAAAATTTGAATATCTTACAACTAATATATAAAAAAAAAAACACACAAGACAAAAATTATTATAAATTGATATACAAACCCATCATCTGGCGAGTAACAGGTGGAATTTGTTGAATGGGGATGAGGAATGTACAGGAGGAAGAGAGAGTCAAATAGCCCACGTCGAAGATCAATTTTACCCTCTAAAATAATTTTTTTATTTGATATTTTTTTATCTCACCGTCGTTGTTTCTTATTATTTATATTTTTAAAATATTATAATAAATTTTAAATTTTAAAAATTTATAACTCTACATGTTAAAATAATATGATTTTTTTTAATAATTATATGAAATTTAAAAAAAATAAAACAAAATTTATATTAATAATTTTTTTTCAAATAAAATTTTTAAGATTTTATATTTTTTTTCACTTTAAATTTTTTTTTCTAAACACATTTTTTCAAAATATTTTTTGTAGGAAAAAAAAACATTTCCAAAACTCTTCCAAACAGACTCTTAGCTAGTGTACTGTTGAAATTGAAAAAATTCAATTTGTAAGTCTACTCCAATTTTATTATTTGCAATCCCATAATCTTATATATATAAAAATGTAAAACAGATTTTTTTAATTATATAAAATTTAAGGCTAACAAATTAAAATTTATATTAAAATTTGTTTATTTTTAAGTACACTAAATACATTTTAAATTATCATATTTCCTATCTCCATTGAGTCAAACGGCATGACTTAATCGATCAAATACATAATTTAAATTCAATATATATTAAATCAAAATTTTTTCAATTTCACTCAGTAAACTAATGGATTATTTTGATAGGATGTTTATTTTTAAAAAATAAAAAATTTTTAATTTTGAAAAATAAAATATTATTTATATTTTTTAAAAAAATAAAAAGTTGTTTAAATTGATAAAAAAAATTTTATTTTTCATAAAAAAACTCTTTTTTAATTCGTTAAAATAAAATTTTTTTTGATATTTAGATAAAAAATTTTAAAAAATCTATTTTTCTAAAGTGAAAAGTTTTTTAATTTTTTTAAAAATGAATATAATGTATGTTTGTAGCCACAAGATCACGTAGCCATATACTCATTCTCATGGAATTTGATTTCTTAACCACATTAACTAAATTTCGTGCCAGATTCAAGACCTCTCTCTCTCTCTCTCTCTCTCTCTCTCTTCTCATCAACACTTAGACCACAAAAACAGACTCCGTCGTTTGCATTAGAGTCAGCATCATGTAGTTATCAATGATTTTGGTAAAATCCCACGAAAATGAAAACTTGTTTCCATTCCCATCTTGTTCTTTTCTTCCGTTTCTTCTTTACTCTCTCTCTTTCTAGGTTCTCACATAAGATATCCGTGTACCGCAGAGAACATGAACAAAAGCAAGAGTTTCCAGCTTTTCAATGCTCTCTCTCTCTCTCTCTCTCTCTCTGGGTTCATCTGGGATTTCCGTATTATTTAAAGGGTTTGAAAATAATTTCATGTTTACTTTAGGTTGTTCCTCTGAGAATTCATAGTCGCAAAAGTCTCTCAAAAAGCAAAACATTTCTTAGCTTTTCTCAGGAAAGATAATACTCACTTTTTTTTTTTGTCTGTCTCCCATTGGCCACATATAGTCATAGTACCGTGACTTAACTTTTGTGTTGTCCTCTTCTTCTTCCACTTCTTTTTTATTTTTGATTTTTGATTTTATTATTATTATTTTTTTTCAGAGATTGACGCTTGAACTTTCAGTGTGGAATTTTCTTTGAAGAAATGGTTGCCTTTGGGAAGAAGCTGAGAGAATCACAGATTCAAGAATGGCAAGGGTATGTCTTTGTTCAATTTCCGACATGGCTGATATTGTCTTTTCCATTTTTCTAGAGACGTAAATGGGGCGGGTCAAATAGAGACCTACCCCGCCCATAATGGGGCAGGTGTGACCCGTAGTAAATGGACAACAATGTGGGGCATGTTAATAATGCTGTCTCATTTGCATCCCTAATTTTTTATGAGTGTCTTTGATATGTTAGTCCTTTTCTTCAGATAGGCTTTGCATGACTAGGGTTCGTTTGGATGCTTGTCCGGCATGTTTTTTTTTTTAATTGAAAAAAATTGTTTTGAAAAATATGTTTAGAGTTAAAACTATTTGATGTAAAAAAAAAAAATTTTTAAAAATTTATTTAAAAAAATTATCAATATAAATATTGTTTTGTTCTTTTTAAAATTCTATGCAATAAAAAAAATCATCTTATTTAGACTTATATATACAAGGTTATAGACTTTTAAAGTTTGAAATTTATTATTAAGTTTTGAAAATATAAATAATGAAAAGTGACGATATAATGGAAAAAAAAATCAAAAATAGTGTTTTGAAGACTTTTGTCTATGGAGTTCCAAACGTTATTCGTTGTAATGCCAACAGTGATGCCCTTTTTGAAATGCAAAAACAAGGTTGATCAGCTTGGCAAAAGAGTGTTTTGAATTGAAATTCTTAATTGAAAATCAGCCTATAATTTGATTCTTAATGTATGAAGTTTCACAAAATGGGCATCCTTTCAATGATAATTGGCAAAAATTTGTCATAGTGCTTCATTGTCTGTCTTGTAAATTTTGTGCCGAACCGAGTGGTGTCTATTGTCATCACAAAATAAAGGGTCTATGAGTGGAATTGAATCGGGTCTTTTTTGCTTTATTAATGGGTGCAGAGATTTCTGTTATAGCTGAAGAGGATGGGTGGCGAGTGACACCAATGACCTCTTTATAATTGGAGAAAATGAAAACCAAAAGGGTCTTATGATTTTCTACACAACGTTTGAAGAAGTGTGAATTAATTAACACAGAGGCCTTTTCATTTCTTTGGAAGATTTTAACAGGCTAACAATTTATGCTAAGTAGTGGTAATTTTTAGTTTTTGATTTTGAAAACATACTTATATATATATATATATGCTTTTTTGTGTTTTTCTTTCAGATACTATATCAACTACAAGCTCATGAAGAAGAAGGTTAACCGTTACTCGCAACAAATTCAGGTTGGAGCACAGGATCGCCCTTATGTTCTTAGAGACTTTTCCAGGTTGCTAGATGGTCAGGTAAGAAGATGATAACAGATAAAAAACTCACATGCCCTTAGTTATGCAACAAGGATTACATACCATGATTTAAATGTGGTTTTATGCTAAAAGAATGTAGGTGTTTGTTTATGCTTAATCTGCAGATTGAGAAGATTGTTCTGTTTCTTCTGGAACAACAAGGATTGCTTGCAAGCAGGCTATCGAATCTCAGAGAACAGTATGATGCAATCTCGCAGCAGTCGGACGGGAAGGAAATATCAGAAGTACAAGAAGCTTACAGAGCGGTTGGAAGAGACCTTTTGAGGCTTCTCTTTTTTGTTGAGATGAATGCTATCGGTCTACGCAAGATCTTGAAGAAGTTTGACAAGCGTTTCGGCTATAAGTTTACCAATTACTATGTCAAAACGCGTTCTAATCATCCTTACTCTCAGTTGCGCCAAGTCTTCAAACATGTGGTAAAAATGTCTTTACTTTTTAGTACTTTCATTATCATGTCAGCAGCGTCAAGTCTTCTCTCTTCATTTCATGTTTCATTGTAGTTTTTCAACATATGAACTTGTTTCGATTATCGCCACATATACGACGCAATATCAGCTGAAATCCAAATGTTATTCAGCCAATAAAAAGGAATTAATAAAAGCCAATTTTGCAGGGTGTTGGGGCAGTTGTTGGAGCCATATCCCGGAATCTTGCAGAACTTCAAGATCTTAAGGACAATCGCAGAAGCTACATCTCAATATATGATCAGCCGGCTTTTTCCCATCCGGTTTACTCTCATATCCATCAAAAGTATTTTATGTATTGTTATTACTCGCCTTTAATGTCTTCCAATTTGAATCATAATATGAATCCTAGATTTATCACAACATTTTAAACCAACTGATATCATTTTTAACAAGTTGCATCTACCAAATCATAAAGTTGGCAACGAGTGATTTCACAATAGTTTAGCATTCAAATATCGGTAATAGTAAATCCATAACTATCTGTCTGCAGGATCCAATTGTTGATTCCATAAAAGCCGCCGTTGAGAGGTTATCAAATTCAACAAATTTCCTCCACTTCTTGGGAAGGCATGCGCTCATTGTCCGCGAGGAGTTCCCAACACCATCCGAGGAAGATGTTGATGACCAGAGATATCATTTCATATCACTTCTCTTGAACTTGGCTAACACATTTCTATACATGGTCAACACATATATAATTGTCCCAACAGCTGACCACTACTCTTTGACCCTCGGAGCTGCAGCTACTGTCTGTGGTGTTGTGATCGGTTCAATGGCCATTGCTCAGGTGGTCTCATCTGTTTATTTCAGTGCGTGGTCGAATAGATCTTACATGAGACCGCTTGTTTTCAGTAGCATCATTCTTCTTGTGGGAAACACCTTATATGCACTGGCTTATGATCTTAACTCAATCGCAGTTCTTCTGATTGGTCGATTATTTTGCGGGTGAGTAACTAGATTTCGTTAATCATTTAAGTAGTAAAACTTACATTTAAAGTTGCATATAATTTACCATATCATGTCTCGTTTACAGGTTAGGTTCGGCAAGGGCAGTTAATAGGCGTTATATCAGTGATTGCGTACCCCTCAAACTGCGAATGCAAGCTTCCGCTGGTTTTGTCAGTGCTAGCGCACTTGGAATGGCATGTGGTCCTGCTCTTGCTTGTTTGCTTCAGACTAACTTCAAGATTTACAAACTAACATTCAATGAGGACACTTTACCTGGCTGGATTATGGCTTTCGCGTGGCTCATCTATTTAATGTGGTTGTGGATTTCTTTTAAAGAGCCTCGTCAACGGAATATGAAAGATCTTACATCAACGGAATCTAATTCTGGTTTGTTGGCAATAATATCTCTCCTTTTTTGTTGAACTTTTAATTTTTTTTGAGATTCAAAGCTAGATGAGTGATGCCATTAACCCTTGACGGCTTTTCTTTCGCAGGTAAATCTCCACACATGAGCCGGGCGAGGCTGGATAATAAGGACCTCGGTAAAGTGTTTTAGAATTTTGAATGACAAATTTTCAGTTCAAGTATTCTTTTCTTTAGTTGTTATTAGGAATAGCCTTTAACTAAAAACGGGGTGTTTCTTCGGAGCAGGGCAATTTATAAACGTTGCTGTGGAGCATGGCAGCACACAACCATTACTAATGAACTCCGAGGCTAGTCAACCAGACGAAGATGAAGTCCAGGTCTGCGATGACGCTGAAGAAGATTCCAAGGAAATCCAGAAACCAGTTGATTCCATTGTGTCAGCATATAGATTACTCACACCATCAGTGAAGGTTTATATCTAATCCCATTTTTACACCATCCAAACTTTGTGATTGAACCTTTTCATTGGTAAAACTCTTCTAAATTTCAACATTTATCAGGTTCAGCTTTTCATATATTTTATGCTCAAGTATGCAATGGAGATATTGCTTGCTGAATCAAGCGTCATCACTGGGTATTATTTCGTCTGGTCAACGAGCAGCGTGGCCATCTTTCTTGCGTGTCTTGGTCTGACAGTGCTCCCGGTTAACATTATTGTTGGCAACTATATCAGCAACATGTTTGAAGAAAGGTAAAACTTTCGGTTTTGGCACAACTCAAAATGTTATTCTCTGCATTTTTGTTCCTGACTTGAAAAATTCCATCTAATCCTCGTTTCTCCAATTCGTCGATTTGCAGGCAAGTTCTACTGGCATCTGAAATCATGGTATGCTTAGGCATCCTCCTAAGCTTCCATATCTTGATCCCTTACTCGGTGCCTCAATATGTTGGCTCAGCGCTGTTAACATTTGTGTCAGCTGAAGTCCTTGAAGGTAATAAACGACTCGGGTCAGATTTCAAGTACAACAAAAGCCTAACTAATTGATTGGAGTCATAATTTTCTTCTTGAACTTGACTCTTAAGATCTAAATATGTACGCCTATTTCAGGTGTGAACTTGTCACTCCTGTCTCGTGTCATGTCGTCAAGGCTTTCTCGAGGGACCTACAACGGCGGACTGCTTTCAACAGAAGCCGGTACACTGGCTCGAGTGGTGGCGGACGGGACAATAACGCTGACGGGATACTTGGGTGAGAGCATGCTCTTGAACATCACCTTAGTCCCTTCATTGTTCATCTGTATATCATCCATAGTTGCCACCTGCTTCACTTACAACTCTCTTTACTAATTTGACCTTTCACTTCTCTTGTGCTTAATGTTGTATAGTAAGAGTACTAAAGAGCCTTTGAGCAATAAAGATAAGAACATTACAATATGTATACGTTTTTATTTATATTTGTATATATTTGTTTGTTGGAAAATCTTTTTGTTTTTGGACACGCAATATTTTATCTATCTTTGCCACAGACGTGTTCGAAGTGATTGAACTATCATAAGCGCATGGTATAAGAACTTGTCAAATCATTTTTTTTTTATTGGAGTAAGGAGAAAACATTGAATAATTGACAATAAGTCGAAACAAAAATAATATACAAACAACAGCGACCAATAAGATGATTAAAAAAATAGAAGTTAATCTGCATCATCGTGACTTTGAGCACATCTCAACTATATTGACACTTAAAGCTACTAATTTTGTGCAAATTTATCAACCCATGCTTATCATTAATAAATAGTAGAGTTTACACAAATATATTGAATAATTCACTGAAACTACCATCTAATTAGGTTCCTAAAACACAAATAAGCTAAAAAGCTTTGCATATACATTATACAATGCAGCTAGCAGACTAAACAAATAAATTACGTTAAAACAAAAGATCTAATTTTGTAACGACTTAACTAAAGCCTTTTTTTTTTCCTTCTAATGGTTATGAATTTTTGTAATTATTTTAGAGGGCGAAACCTATAGTAAATTTGTTTTGAGAGCCATTGACCTATTGAGCATTGATTGTTAGCATGATTTATCTCCTAAGGTTAATCTAGCGTGTTGTGTATGAAAAAAGAAAAAGTAAAGTGTAAAAAATAAATAAATTTGTTTTGAGGGTCATTGACCTATTTAGCGTCGATTGTTAGCATGATTTGTTGCCTAAGGTTGATCTAGTGTATTGTGTATGAAAAAATAAAGTAAAGTGTAGAAAATAAATAAAGACACGGATTTTTATAGAGATTCACCCATAATCTCTTGGGCTATGTCCTCTTTGGCGCTTTGAGAGCCGTCACTATATGTGATGCAATGAATACATGAGAACTTGTAAATAAGAATGGGATAAAGAAGAAGGGGGATCCTTTAATACAATAAATCTGGGGAGTGACTAGAATCCCAAGTCGTAGATGAGCTAACAGCAAGCTATTACTAGAGAATTCTGGACGGATAATATTGATGGTGTATTCTCTATATGTTTGTGAGTATGTTCTCTGATTTTGATGAAGTTTGGCATTTACAAGAATTGGTAACTGATCCAGTGAATCGTCAAGTGTCTTGTCTTGTATGAGGGTGATTTGCGACTTGCGTGATGAGTCATTTGGAAGCTTGGTTTGGGCTTTGGAGGTTGTCGTATTGTATTTCGTTCCATATTCTCCGATGAATGTTGACATATATATACAATTTTCTTGTAAACTCAATGCATAAATATATATTCTAACATATGCAGTTCTCCTCAAAACAATATGCAAAAGTCAAAATTCAAACTTTAATCCCTTGAAAAAAAAAACCAAGATTAGAAATATTCAAACCCTGTGTGTGTGGGTGTGTGTGGGGTGTGCGTGTGTGTGTGAGAAAAACGATTCCTTCCGAATTCCTCCTCGATTTTATCAGTTTCAGCAACTCTAGCTTTGAATATCAAAAAGAGCGGTCTAACTAACCAGTCATCTTGATCCCAAAGTTGTCCATTAGATGTGTGTTAACCATGCCGATTCTTTTTTTGATTTCTTACAGACCCACAGTCGGTAGCTTACACTCTACCCTGTTTAGAAGCCCTTTTTCTTTTTTCTTTTCTTTTTTTTTTCTCTATTCTCATGGTAGATTTTCCTCTACATATTTTTTGATACATAGGCCCAAATTACTCATGAGTAGCTTTCATTCAGGATAGGTAGCTTTTTCCGCTATGCAGCCTGCAGACTAACCAAATCGGGTTTTTGTACTCACATTGGAGCGTGCACATCGCCAGGACCGTAGTTGGATTAGAATCCTAGTAGACAGTCATTGCTCAACCTAAACATCGCAACTAGACCTGCATCCCCCTCAAATCTCAAGTTAGAATAAGAACGGATGTTGGTGCATAAAAAAATGCGGCGTCCCCCACCACGTACGTTACCATACCAACCAGTCGAGCTCTGACGCCGACCGCGATGGCTGGCAACCTCGTGGGTCGTCATTCTCTTACTTAACTTAACTTTCCATTCTTAACGTTCTCATCTTATAGCGGAAGCAATTTCTATAGCAATTTTTTTTTCTTTACTTACATACTATACCTATCTCTATCATACTCTTATAACACATATTTCATAACTTTCTTTCTTTCATCATCCTTTTTGAACGCTCAGCGAAAGACTCATGGTAGTACCATACCCTCGCCCAGTCCCTTGGCACGTGCAAATCCGTCCGTTGTCCATCATATTACTTTAAATAAACACGTTGCTTACCTGCAACATATAAACAACTAATGAGCTAGATGCTCAGTAAGTTCAAACATACATTCATTAACTTATAAATACTAGTAACATATATTATTACTAGAATAGGTGACATCACGTATATACACATCATATACATCATTTATACATATCCTCAAAACATAACATAAAATATGAGCTTCATCATGCTCGTTTATCTCTTCGTTCATCGTTCTTATCATTCTATCGATCATCTCTTATCATTCTAATCCAATCTTTTCATTTCTTTGCTTTTCATTCCTATCATTTCTTAACTTTCTGTTCTATACCTTTATAACTTTTCTATCGCTTCATCATCATCTCTTAACATTTCATATCTTAAAGCTAGTAACATGTACACTAGCACAACATCACGTAAAAACGTGTCATTCCATATATATAACATCAAACACATCACATCACATATATAATTCTATCATGTTCTTTTAACTTCGTTTTATTATTTTTTCATTGATTTCATTGTTGTTCTTTCATATCGTTCGTTTCTTTTCTTTTCTTTTCGTATCATTTTTTTTCTTTTCTTTCCACTCTCTTTTTCCTTGTTTTTTTTTCTCACGCACTCTCTTTTCTTTTCTTTTCTTTTCTTTTCTTTTCTTTTCACGCTCTTTTCCTTTCTTTTCTTTTCTTCTCTTTTCTTTTCTTTTCTTTTCTTTTCTTTTCTTTTCACTCTTCTTTCGTTTGTTTTCTTTCCACTTTCCTTTGGTTGGGCCCGTTGTTGGACGTACGTAGTTGCGCGCGGACAGTGGGAGGAGGGGGAGCGACCCACCAACCTACCTCATAGTCACATAAAAACCGCACCTTCGAGATTGGTCCATCCTATAATCTACCGCACCTTCGGGGTAGCGCCACATCTACGCGGAGGATATAGACCGGAAGTCTCGACCTTGTAGGGAGACCGGTATGCCAACAACTTAAGTTTTCAGTCTTATTATCTTGTAGGCTTTTATTTTTCTTATATTGATTTTTCGTTGAACATCTTTTTCTTTCAAAAACATAGCACATATAGCACATATTACTTATATAACATCACATCACATCATAACAAACAAAAGTATGTTTAATTATGTGCAGACAATTTTTTTTTCTTCTCTATTTATCATTTGCATCATTTTATCTATTGTATCTTATCATCATATTTCTATCAATCATAGCCTATCGATCATAGCCTATCGTTCTATTCTATCAATCACATCTTATCGTTATGTTCTAATCCTTTCATCATACCTTTCATCATAACCTATCATTGTTTTTCTTTCTTGTCTAACTCTTTGCTTTCATATCATTTTTCCTAAAACCCCTATCATTTTGTTCTCATAAAACATACTCTTTCATTACCTATCATCGTTGCTCTATCCATCATAACTTAACTTCCATAAAACCTTTTATAAAACATCTATTCTTTCTTTTCATATCTCATCTCTTTCTTATGCATCCTATCGTAACATTCTCGTACTTACTCTTTCTATTCTTCAATCTCTCTTACTCACATCTTTATTCTCATAAAACTTTTATAATACCTTTCTTTCGTAATTCAATATATACATATATATATACATATATATATATTTTTATAAATTATTTATTAAAACACATCTTTTAACATCATCATAACATTGCTATAGCATTACTATAGCATCATCATAAATCACATCATGACATTTGCATACCAAACATATAAAAATGATAAGCTTGTTCATAGTTGCAGACGGGTAAATGTCTGAACTTACTCATAGCGCGCTTATCCTTTTCTTGGAATCCATAGACGTCCGTTGTTGCGTCTGGATCGGGTTCCTATAGACAAATTCTGTCCGTTAATCACATTTTCATTTATAGCCTTTATTTTATTAAAAAGCTTGATTCTGATCTTATAACCCTTAATTATAGCCTTAGGACAGCTTTTTAAACCTTAATGGCCCTTTTCGAATTTTTTCCCCAACTTTTTGAAAAATTACGATTTTACCCCTAACTTTTGATAAAATTACAATTTTACCCTTGACGTGATTTTTCATAACTTAAACCTCAATTTTGGCTTTTACAAACTTCATTAACCTATTCCGGGGTCATTGGGGCTCTTTTCCCATAATTTGAGAATCTTTGGGCAAAATGACCATTTTGCTCTTGATGGGTCGTTTAAACCTAACATTTTCATTTTCATACTTAGACTGGATTTTCTAAACCCAAAATCATTTAATTAACTTTCTAAATCTTATCGGACCTTTTCCGGATCAATTCTTATCATTTTACCAATTTTCACATTCCCGGCCCTCGGGAAGTACTATTCCGACCTAAGAATCGGTTTCATGTTTTTCTTGCGTTCTAGGGTTTCGAAGGGTCGGTTTACTAATTGTAACTTGTCCATTCCTTTTTCCATGCCCTAATTCCTTGAGGGGGCTCGGGTTCCTTTCCCGATCATATTTTACCCCTCGTTTCCCATATTACCCCTGGTGTCGTTTTTTAGAAATTTCGGCAGAGTTTCCCCTTAATTTTTGAGGTTCCAGCATTTAGGAAACGTCTGAAAACCATCTATCCTGATCTAATTCTATCACGTACTATACCAGAGGCCTAGATTTTACGTAAAACTCATACTGTTTACGTAAAATCATTACATTATCACATATTTTTCTTTTTTCTCCATTACAGTCATTTTATTCTTTTTACATACATTCTTTTCCACATTTTTCATACCAATAATTATAAAATCATATAACAGTCCCAAACAATTAAATTGCGGAACGTAAAGGGATCGGGATTTATACCGAATTGCAGTCCGGTCTCGACGGCATAAACCCTAATTCCTCGTTCTTCATATTTGAGGTCTCGTCTTGCAATTCCGACTCCGCGGATGCATCCGGAACGTCGAAAATAGGCCAACGGGTCAAACTTCCATTTTCGGTCAACGGTCGCCGTTGACCGGTGTTGACCGACGGCGACGGTGGCAAGTGGGTAGTCCATCTTGAAGATCTCGACGAGAGGAATCCATTGGTGGCTTCAATTTCACCATTCGACACCTCTATCGCCGGAAATCGACCCCCGAAAACTCGGTCACGGCGGCGACGGTGGAGCTCCGCCGTGCCGGACTTTTTCCCCGAAATTGATTGAGGGCTTTTGCTCCCCTCTTCACGGCGACCATTTCTGTACCGACGGCGTGTTTCAACTTGGCCGGAATAGGCAGTTTCGACAACGGCTCCACGGCAGCGTTTCGTCGGACTTTTCGAAGCTCGGGCGGCGCGATTCCGCCGGTGTTGAGGCGATCCATCACATGGGTTTTGTAGTACTCTTCACCACGAATCTTTTGGGACCGGTTTCGTGGCAAATGATGGCCGGACGGCGGAGAAATCTCGCCGGGAATATTTCGGCTCCGGCGACCTTCAGGCGGCGCATGCGGCTTGCTCCGGCGGCTGCTCCGTCGCGTCGACCCACCATCGGACTCAGCTCGGCGAGAGCTTTCCGATGACACCGGCGGTGTCGAAAACGGACACCGTTTCCGATGGTCGGTTACTGTACATATTCAGTTAGAGAGAGAAAGAGAAGGAGGAGAGAGAGTGTGTGTAGATAAATGAGAAAATTCCACTTTTTCCCGCTCTTTATATACTTTTTCGCCCAAAATTTCAATATGGGCTATCCTGATTAATTTGGGTGTCCTGAATCCAAATATATCAGTTTTATTTTCATCTGAGGTCATTTCGACCAATTTTCGATACTGCGAATTTTCGGTCAAAAATTACCTTTGTGCTCAATTATCAAATTTGAGCGTGCTGATAGGCTATCCTGACTAATTTGGGTATGCTGAACCCAAATTTATCAGTTTTATGTCAAGATAATATCATCTTGACCTACTTCTTGATACTGTGAGTGGCACACACGTGCACACACATAATATCAATATTACTCATTTTTCATCCTTTAACATTGTTAGAACATTTTATTTAGTTCCAAATAATATTAAATCACTTAATTCCACATTTTAACGCTTAAATTCATTGTGTAATTATTCTCCGAAAAATGTGAATTTTCCCGGTTGTTACAAAAAAAGAGTTCAAATTTCACTAATCTATTATCATGACAAGGTTTCGAGTTCAAACGTTGACGTCTATAAATTGTAGATTAGAGAAACTAAACATAAATTATATGAGATGAGAAACGCAGAGAGAAAATATAATTCTGACTATATGAGCCTTGGTAGAGATGTATTCAAGTTTGCCTTTTGTGTTTAACGGAGTCTAACTTAGCAAGTTATTTTGGCCGCAGTGATAAGGCCGTTCGCGCCACCAATGAAAAAGAGTCCTCCAGTGCCATCTTGGACATAAATCGATCCAACTTTTTGCCTTGCAAATAATCTTCCCTTCTTTTGAAAGCTGCAAATCCGTTATGTATGTTAGTATTATAAGTAAAGGGGAAAAAAACAGAATAGCTTATTGAGAGAAAAAGAGTAGAACTTAGCAAACAAAAAAGAAAACAAAATAGGCTTAGTACTTACGATGGTAGTTCATATAGATGGACAGAATCGTCTTCACATGCACATAACAAAATATCATGCCCTTTTTCTTCGTTTGGCTTCACAGGCATGTTCATCCCACCAAGTAAAAGAACACCCTAAAACATACGAAATCGAATAGTTTACTACGATGATACTAAAAAGGTTCATATAAGTTTAACAGCAATACTTAACCACAATTTAGAAAGCCAAAAAAAAAAAAAAAGGACAAATAAAGCAATAATTCACTAAATTAGATAATAGAGAAGAGTTGACTGTGATCAACAATTACACCTGTTGCTGGTCGTGTGTTTGCCATTCTTTCAAGCCGCCTTCTTCTGTGCAAGCCCAAGTCTTTATTGTGCCGTCCAATGAACATGACACCAGAAAAAAATCCCACCAAATAAGGGACATCACCGCCCACGAATGCCCCTTCACCGTTGTAAGGCATTGAAAAGTGCCAAGATCCCATTTCTGAAAAATGAAGTAACTTTGTAAGCGTCAACAAAAATACATTGGTTGGAATAAAAGAACATGTTCAGAAGCAAGCACAACTGCAAATTTTCAGAGGTCAAAAGCGAAACTTACCTTTATTGTGCCATCCATAGAACCCGAGTAGAGCATGTTTTGACCAATGGTTAAACATACTACGTCTCGGGTGTGGCCTTCAAGTGATATAGGTGGTTGAAAAGGATTAGTCGTCTCGCATTCTGAACTAACTTTCCATGCCAATATTTGGCCACTCTGCAAAGACCCATTAGAGACACATTAACTGATATTCATATCAATCACTTCTTTCATAACAAGGTAAAACAATATTTGGAAGCTAGCAACAACATGTTACCTGTGTTGCGCCAAATAGAATGTCCTTATCAAAAATCATGGCGTACACTTGACCGACAGGTCCATCTAGACAGAATTTAGCACCACTTTGAATGTTCCAAGCCTTCAAATTTTAGAATTTTAGTGTAATGTAAGCATCACAGAAGAAGGAAAAACATAAATTTAATGCGAGTCGCGAAACCTATGTCTATTACCTTAACAAGATTTAACATGCCAATGAAAATCCAAGGGCCCTCTTGAATCAAAGAATAAATTGCACTGCCATGGTTAATTGCAAGCTCACATTGACCGGTTTGGTAGTTCCAAACTCGGACTCTTCCGTCTTTGCTGCCAGAATACAACTTGTCTCCTTTCGAAGGACATGCAATTCCTGTGATTGCCTGTTTGTTCAAATTTAGTCAACAATCATACGTTTAGAGGTTAAAACCAAATTAGCATATGAGTTTTATACAATGCGAGTTTTATATATGTATTTTTATTTAATTTATCTATTGAAACTTTTTTTTTTTAAATGCATTTCTCTTGAAATATTTAAACATTTTATTTCATGTGTACATTATTAGTTTAAGTTTCTATATAATAGTTTTGCTTAGTCAGTGTTTAAACATTTTGTTCATTATTTTGATCTTGCAATTTTTCCTTTTGATTTATCCCCATTAAAATAATTTTCTCAAATTAATCCTAATATTTTTGCTTTCTGGTTTCTTCATTTCCTTTGAAGTCATGTATTGCAAACCATATCTTATAAAATACTATTTTATTATTTATTTTTGCTGATTATTTATTTTTTCTCGAACATGTTTATATTTAAATATTCAAGTTTATTACGTCCAACAAATTTAATGCACGTGCTATTACCATAGTTCTAGCAAAAAAAAGTAAACGAAGCTGATAGTTATTCAAATATATATATATATATGTATCTAAAAAGTATAAAATCAAATCAAATAAAAAAGATTTAGTTCTATTAAAGAGAACGTCCTAATTTTTTAATGTGATTGGTAATAATAATTACAGCTTTTAGCTGTTGAAGAACAATTAGTTTTGTTGTTATGATATAAAACAGAAATAATATATCAAATAAGAACCAAACTAATGAAAGATATATATATATATTTATATATATATTTACAGTGTAAACAAACTAGAAGAATAACAAGAAAATAAAAGACCCAAAAAAAAAAAAAAAAAAGCAAATAACAGAAAGAGAAGTGAGAGAGGGATACCTGGTTGTGCCCCCGGAGATTGGCAACGACGGAAACATGATCACCATGAGACAAGGAATGCGACTCGGGGCAGCGTTCGCCTTTTTCACACTCCCCATAAGCCCAGAATGTACAAGGCATCTCTTTTTTGTTGTCGTTTCTCTTCGGCTTCTCTACCGGATCTACCCTAATCCAGATATTCTTCCTCCTGTAGGCCTGCTGCTTCATCGAAGAGGCCCCTCTTCCTTGCAGGGTCTCGCGAATGACTTCCATAGGATTATAAAGTCAGTGAATGAGCATGAAATATTGATAGAGAGAGTGGAGAATAAAAGCCGCTGCAATCTCTATTTATAGTGCGGTTGGTTGAAAAGATTGAACTCGAGTAGAAGTCTAACATGAGTAGCCAAGTAAAAATAGATTTGAATTTTGAATGAAAACTGGGAAATAGTAAAGTTTAAAACCGACATGAATTAGTATATGGATACTCAGATCTTATTTGATTTTAGTTTGGTTGATTATAATCTGTTACGTGATACGCAAGTTATATTTTAACTTTTGAAAAAAAAAATCAAAATCCAATTTGGAGAAGAGGTAAGTCGATTCCCTATAGAATTGCTATTGATTTGTTTTTAAAAGAAAAATAGGAAAATATAGGAAAGAGATAAGGATTCAATTCGAGAATGAGTTCTATAGATGTACCACATGGAATAGGAAAAGGAAAAAGAAATCAAAATTTAAAAAAGGAAAATTTGAATTTGAATGGAAAATGATAATTAGTAGAGTGATGTGAGAGTTATTAGAGGGAATCCTACTAGGATTCGAGATTTGAAGTTTTTGAGTTGTTTTAGGATTTCGGAGTTTCTGGACTGCGGAGTCTTGTTGAAAAGTTTTCGTTCATTTTCGTGGTCCAAACAGTGAAATTCATCACCTTAAATTGAATTTTCCATACCATTTTTTTTTTCTGAATTTTGGAGGATTTGGTAAATGAATTGGCTAATTTTAGTCTGCTAATGATTTTTTTATTTTATTTTTTGGAATATTATTCTGTCCTCTTGTGAAACGTTAAACGTTAAACGTGATTCATATATGATATTTATCAAGAGTAGTTATTATTTGATTGCTTGTTCAAGTTCATAGAATGTATTTAAAGAGCAATGACATCTTACGGACTGTACTGTTAACTTATAATAGTTTGAAATAATATTCTTTATCTCAATGAAAAATAATGACTTTCGAAATTTTTAATAAACTCTAGTTTTATTTCTGTATTAAATTTTATCTTATCAAAGCTTTCAAGTTTAATATAGATAATAAAAATCCACTTTGTGAAATAAAATAATGAAAGTCCAAAAAGTACTTCTTCAAACCAGAAATAATTATAATCAAAGTCTCAAAAACTTATTTAAAAACTGAAATATAATTATTCTATGATCGTTCCACCTATTTTCCTGTCACACATCGTCCTACATCCGCTCAAGCTTCTCCATTGTTACATCTTGCCCTTTTCTTTATCTGTAACATGAATTAACTCATATGAGTAAAGCTGAGTAAGATATTTATCTCTCATGAACTTACATAAAAATATTTTATTTTATTTTCACCACCATCATATAGTCATTATAATATAAACATATTTGAAATTTTTTTTACTTTAATACCATCATATATTGGGCCTGGTATTAAACCATCACAGTAATCACAGAAAGAGTATGGTAGCAAATCTCAAACTAATCATGACAATGAATCGATTCGTCGGACAAAATATCGCTCAACGGTTACCATCAACATCAACATCAAGGGTATACAATACCATTTTTGTGGTGCCCGTCGACCCAGCTCGCCCGAGTCGACGTTCGCCATCTCCATTCTCTTCAACATGTATACATAACCGTTTCTTTTCATTTGCGGAAGTGTAACTTAAAATCTTTACTTTCAAAGATAGAGTGAAAATTTTGGGAACTTTTTTTTTTTTTGGAAACATATTTACACAACTTCTGTTTTTCTCAAAACATACTAACTTATATATATATAATAATTTTTTTTTCATTTTTGTTCCATTTCATTTACATATGGTCTGCATATATAAATATATATATATCTGAACATATGCTTATACAAAAATACTCTGGCAACTGAAAGCATAGCGGGTCCGTCCCTTTGTCCATGACACCTCTTGAATCTGTCTGCCAGTCCCTTCATCCTTCTATCCTGTCCTGGGTTGTTTACCTTTATTACCTACACCACAAACAGACTTGTGAACTAGACTCAATAAGCACAAACATACAAACAAAGAACTAACATGCATAACCTCTAAGGTTAGTCACATAATGCAATTCTAATTTCTCATAGGTTAGTATTTGGGGTTCTTTATCATAGCTTATCGCAACATCCTCATATTTTTCATTTCGTGTCTTCCTTTCTTTCTTATCATCACTTTTCTTTCTCTTTGCTTTTCTTTTCTTTTCCTTTCTTTTCTTTTCTTTACTTTTCTTTTCTTTTTCTTTCTTTTCTTTTCTTTTTCTTTCTTTTCTTTTCACTTTCATTGGTGGGCCCGTTGTTGGACGTACCTATTTGTGCGCTGACAGTGGGAGGAGGGGGAGCGACCCACCAACCTACCTCAAAGTCATATAAAAACCTTACCTGCGGGGCTGGTCCAACCTATAATCTACCACACCTTCGGGGTAGCGCCACATCTACGTGGAGGATATAGACCGAAAGTCTCGACCTTGTAGGGAGACCGGTACGCCAACAACTTAAGTTTTCAGTCTTATTATCTTGCATTCTTTTAGCTTTTTTGATCATAACTTATCATGCATATATACCATTCCTAAAACATCTCTAACATGATTTTTCATCTAATTCATGTCACAGAACACATCAAAGTTAGTCAGTTCGTGGCTAGACAAGTAAATGTTTATACTTACAGTATCTGTGCAAGAGTGATTCCTTTTGGATCCTTACTACTGCTTTCCCCTTCACTTCTTGGGTTTTTTATAATAGAAATAATCATAGATTATTTCTTATATTCATTTTTTTTTATCATAGTAAGATTTACATTAATTTCTACATTTTCCTTATTCCTCTCTTTTTCTCCAATTCAACTCTTAAAATATTGTTACTATCTTTGGTATTTTGTTTTCACCATTTTTCCTTAACATTCCAATTTTTTCTTAACATTTTAATCTCCATAATGCCCACACTCTCAGTTTCTTATAACTAATTCACCTCATTATCGCTACCGAAATTTCGGCAGCATTTCCGCTTAAAAACTAGGGTCTCAGCGTTTAAGTAACGCCTCAAAACTTAGGTACCTGCCAATTACTATACCAGAGGCCTAATTTTTCATAGAACATTCAAAACATTCTATGAAAAATGCTTATCAATCCCACACATTACTCATTAACATATTCCAAATCATATCCATAAATCAACCATCACTTTCATCATCATTTTTTTTTTTCATTTTCCATTTCCAACTTACCATTCACTACTTTATTTTCTCATTAAATCCTTTCTTACATTTTTCATATCCATTCATTCATTCAAAATCACTAACAACATAAATCATTCAATTTCAATAACCAAAACTTCCAACTCAACTTTCAACTTAACTAATCTCTCCCAAACAATTACATAACCATTTTAAATCTCTTTTCTTAACTATAAACTCAACAAAACCAACTTTAAGATTTCAAAATCTCATTTCAAGAAACTTAACCATCATTTATTCAAAATTTAACCCAATTACATTTATGGTTAATATAACCCTTATAACCATTTTTTTCACTTAAATCTTCAAGTTAACAATCATAAAGTTCAATTATTTCACCAAAAAGAGCCACAAATTCATCATGAAAAATCATCAAATTTTCAAACCCTAACTTTGTACATTTTCGGTTTCCTCAAGAAAACCTATTCAAACTTTTGCATTTAAGTTCCCAAACTCATATACATTCTTTCCTAAGCCATCCTCAATCATTTCTAATCATTTTCGGACCCTAACATTTCCATTTAAACAATTTTTCACACTACCCTATATAAAATCCAAAAATCATCAAAATACAAGGGAAAAAATGTTACCTTTGTTCAAAAACGTTCCTTTGCTTCTAGAGGAACTAAAGTTGAGGTTTTTGGAAGGAAACTCGAAGAAAATCCTAGTTTGGAGACTCCGGAAATCGCGGCTTCCTCCCGGCTACACAGGGCCGGTTCGCGTGGAAGGAGGAAGGGGAAGAGGAGCTTGCGTTTTCTTGGTTTTTCACCCTTTCCCAGTCGACATTTTTGCCCCCCAATCTCCCTCTTCTCGCGGCCCCTTTCTTCTGTTTTTGCCGCTGAAGTTTTCAGCTCGTCGTCGGAAGTTCACGCCTGCAGCCGAACGGAGGAAGAAGAAGAAAAGAAGAAGAAGAAGAAGGAGAAGAAGAAGAAGATCTTCTCCCGTCGCTCTCCCTCTCTCTCTCTCACCGGATTTTCCTCCCTCTCTCGCCGGTTCTCCCTCTCTCGCCGATTCTCTCTGTCGCTCTCTCTCTCTTCGCATGCTGAGGAAACGAAATAAGGGGGAGGGCTGTGGTGAGTTTATTAACTCACCCCCCTCTCTCTCCCTTTTACCCGAAAAAAGCATCCCCCCCCACTTTTTTTTTTACCCCAAACTTTTTAAATTTGTCTTAAGGCCCTAGTTTTCAAAAAAAATATTTTTATTATTATCCTCTCTTTTTTTTTTAACACTGTTAGAATATTTTTATTTTATTCTAGCAGTATTAAATCATTCATATATATATATACATACGTATAAAAATGTCATTACATTAAATAAATAAAAAAAGATTCTGAAAAAATGAAAATTCTTGGTTGTTACAATTTTAAAACATTAAAATATATATACATACTTTCCAATAAAATAGTATCTTATTTTTTCATTAAAATTCATATACATACTTTTCAACAAAACGTAATCATAAAAGAAATGTTAAAATATTATAACATCATCATCAATATCAAAAATATATATTTTAATCTATGTTGCAAGTGATAGTGTACTTATATAAATAACTTACTTAACTTTTTGAATTTTCCTGACTATGATGCGACAAGGAGGTTTTTGGATGCTTATCTTTAGAGCCGTTTAGACCACAAATAATAATTTTTATAAATTATTAAAAACTCATAATAACTCATCAAACACATCTATCACATTAAAATAGCATCTAGAAAGCCAGTTTTATCATCCAATAACATTAAAACACAAAAACCCAACAATTACACAAAATCACAAAACTTTGTAAAATTTGACAGTCAGACTTTTGCCTATTTAAAAATTTATAAAAATTCTTAAAGATCTCCAAATGACCTGAAACTAGTGGTACATGAAAGTAAAAATCTGAAGTTTTCCAACAATATCTAATTTGTCAAAAACAGAGTTCATTTAGACTTTAAAAACAATTTTAAATTCTGATCATAAAAAAAAAAAAAAAAAAAAAAACTGGCAGTCATAACAAATATCACAAGACTTCAAACAATCTGAAACCTATCCCAAATGAAATTCTAAGAAATACTTAATTCATTTTAAAATGGAGTCCATGTGGACCCTCAAACAGGGTGTTAAAAATTGAAAACTAAATCTGGAAATTTTCAAAAACAATAAATCCAAAAATTCTTTTAAAAAGTCATCCAATGATAAACTTAACATCACCCACATGCATAAGCCACGTACATATCATAAACAACCTTAACATATATTTTTAATACATAAAATCATGAAGTCACCGCTCTCAAAATATCATGAATTAAAGGATGAAACCCTAACCCCTAAAATCATCTAATCACAAAAATTCAACCAATCCATAAAACGAATCATCTTTCTAAAGCAATAACTTCCATCCATCAACAATACAAGTATACAACATCCTTCGGATACACGTTCATGTCTTCCCCTCTCATTACCCTTCAACAAACATAATAAATCTCAATCCTTCATAAAACCCCAAAACACATAAGAAAGGAACTAAAAATCATACCTAGACCAATCTTTTATTTTAGCTCCAAAAATTGAAAAATATCAGAGGATTTATATGGAGTTGTGGTGACTAGCTTATGGAGAATTTTTTTTTTGTACGTATGTTCTGTGCATGCAAGAGGACGAGAGAGAGAGAGAGATTAGACAACAAATAAGCAAGCGTAAAAAAAAAAAAAAAAAAGGAAAGTAGTTGACCCCAAAATGAATTTTGAGATTAATTCGATTAATATTAATTAGCTTGAATAAGGTGATTATGGATTGTCAACTTATTTTGGGCAAGAAAAATAGTCAAACAAATTTGAAATTTGAATGAAAATTCAGGATGCTAATTGCTTCCTCTCTCTCTCTCTCTCTCTCTCTCTCTCTCTCTCTCTCTCTCTCTTTATTTTTTATTTTTTTTTACGTTAGCTTCTTTCTTTTTTTTTTTTTTTTGGTTTCATTTTTTTTTTTTACTGCGACCTAATAGTTCTAACTAATGCCTCCCTCTATCTTCTTAGTTAAGTTACCTTTTGTTTCTTTCAATGCTATTTATATTAAAATATATATGTATATATACAATATATTTTATAGCTTAAATATATTCAGGTTTACTAATTATATAACATACACTATATCATATGTAGTGTATATATTTATGACGTATTTATACTATTAAATCGTTAGACAAACTCATCAAATAATTGTAATATGAAAAACATTAATTTGACATGAATTTCGTTCTAGCACCTCAAGTTCTTGTTACATTATCTGAAGGAAAAAAAAAATCAACATAATGCTATAATTAACTAAACATAATTTCATCAAATTATCCACGTTGACTTCTAACGTAAAATTTGTGCTGTTATTGTTGGATTTTTAGGGCGTTACAATACCTCCACCTTATAAACGTTCAGTCCTTTAAACTTAGCGTAATTCTAGATAATTCCACATATCGTTTCGGTGCGTGAGTGAATAGATCCCACACGAGACCGCTTGTTTTAGTTGCGTCTCTCTTCTTGTGGTAAATACCTTATTTGCACTTGCTTATGATCTTAACTCAACAGCAGCTCATCTGATTGGTCGACTGTTAAGATTTAAAGCCTGTAGATTATGCTTCTCTTTTATATGGTGCATCAATCCGTGATAATGCTCCGAATTCTGTTGCTTTTGCTGTGTGGTTATTCACTAATTCATTAATTCATAAGTAAGATTCAAGTTCTACTCTTTCTTTAAGAAAATGAAGTTGCATTGATTGAAAACATGCGTCTTATTATTTACAGGTCAGGTTCTTCCCTTGTAACATTTTCGTGAGCTGAAATCCTTGAACGTAATAAAGGAACTGGGTTATATCTCAAGTAAAATAAAAGCCTAACTAATTGTTTGAAGTCATATTTTTCTGCTTCAACATGGCTCTGAGATACGTACCCCAATTTCAGGTGTGAACATGTCACTCCTGTCTCGTGTCATGTCATCAAGGCTTTTCTCAAGGGACCTACAACGGCGGACTACTTCGGCCGATACAAGTTAGTACAATAGTTCTAGTCATCGCTTGCATAACGATGAATAATAATTGTATTACAGAGACTTTGAGTACTGATGAAGCAAGGGGATATGAACTTAACAAAGACAAAAACATTGTCATTTGTAAGTATATTTGTAAATATGTTGGAAAATCTTCTATCTATCTTTTCCACGGAGGTGCTCCAAATGATGGAACTGTCATAAGCTCGTTATATAGGAACTTTTCACATCACTTTTTTTTTTCTTTTTTTTGCGTATCATAATGCCAGAATTCATCAAAAGTAAAGGTGACACTTAATACGTGAGGTGAGTGAATATATTGAATAATTTAGCATAACAGAATGAATAGATACATGGACTAATAAGATAGGAAGATAATTTGCATCGTCACGGCTTTGAGTACATCCCAATTATGTTGGCACATACTCCAGCTACTAATCTTGTGCAAATTTATCAACCCATAAGTCAATAAAACAAACAGTTAATACATTTACATTGAAAAATTCACTAAAGCGACCATTTAATTACCTTCCTACAACATAAAGAAGCTATAAATCTATATAATGGACTCAACAAGCCATTTTCCCCACGGTGATAAGGCCAGTCCTGTCTCCATGAAAAAGGGTCCTCCAGTGTCATCTTGGATTCTTTTGAAAGCTGCAAATGCAGTTCATATAAATTATTATCATCAACAAAAAGGCAAGACCAGATTTTAGTGAGAGAGAGGATTAGAACTTGGCTATGAAAAGAAAACAAACTCATGCTCGGTAGTTATGATGGTAGTTCGTATACATGGACAGAATTATCATCACAAGAGCCAAAAATATATATATATCATGCCTGACTTCTTCATTCAGTGTCACTGGAATATTCATTCCACCAAGTGCAAGAACGCTTTGAAACATACCAAATCAAATGGTTACGCTCTAAATCTTACTGCAATACTGTATCCAATGCTGATCCATCCCTTTCCTTTCATTCTTTTTTTTTTTTAATCTTTTGGCTCGCGTGTGTTCCATCTGAGAATGAGTTCTGTAGATGTATAAAACGTAATAGGAAAAGGAAAACAAAATTAAAAGAGAAAAAAATTTGAATATGAATGGAAAATGGAAATTAGTAGAGTGAATACAAGAGAGTTGTTAGACGGAATCTTACTAGGATTCAAGATATGTAAGTTTTAAGTTGTTCTAGGATTTCACAGTTTCTAGACTCCGGAATCTTGTTGGAAATTTTTCGTCATTAACATTATCTGACATTGAAATTCATCGCCTTCGATTGAATTTTGGATATTACCAAAAATAAAAAGATAAAAATTGAAATATTGGAGAATTTGGTAAGAGAATTGGATACATTTAATCTGCTGATGATTTTTTTTTTTATTTTTTGGGCTAATTATTCTGTCCTCTTGTGAAACATTAAATAAACATGAATCATATATCGGATTTATGAAGAATAGTCGTTATCCGATTGTTTGTTTAAGTACAGTAAAGGTATTTAAAGAGCAGTGCCGGGTTAGCCTATAGGGTATGCTTTTATACTTGAAAATTATCTGACTTCATTAGTGATTCCCCTTCTTTTTCTTTTCATACTTCTAGGTGAAATTATATTTGCGGCATTTTTATATCACAAACTTCTCTTGAACTTGGAAAGCAAAGCGATCTTCTGTGTTGTTTGTGGTCGGTTCAATTGCCATTGCACTGGTAGCCTCATCGGAGTATTTCATTGCGTGGTCGAATAGATACTACATGAGACTGCTTCTTTTTAGTACCGCCACTCTTCTTGTGGGAAACACCTCTAATGCAATGGCTTGTGATCTTAATTTAATAGCTGTTCTCTGAATTGGTCAACTGTTAAGTTTCAGAAGCTATAGATTATGCTTCTCTGTTGATTGGCGCATAATTAGGTGATAATGCTCAGTATTGGGTTGTTTTTGCTGTGGTTATCAACTAATTCATAATTAGAGTTCAAGTTCTGCTAAGAAAATGTAGTTGTAAGCAATTGCATGCCCCAAAAAATTGCTATATTGAGTACGTGGTCTAGTACAACAGGAAAATAATTTGCATCATTGCGGTTTTGAGTACAATCCAACTATGTTGGTACAAACTCAAGCTACTAATCTTGTGCAAATTTATCAACCCGTAATTTATCATTATAAAATGAAACAGTTAATATGTTTACATTGAAAAATTTACAAAATTTACAAAAGCTTCCTAAAACATAAAGAAGCTCTGAAACTATTTACAATGCCGCTACTACAGCTAGGTATCATGAACTCAGCAAGCCATTTTGCCCACAGTGATAAGGCCAGTCCCATCTCCAATGAAAAAGAGCCCTCCAGTACCATCTTGGATGTGAATCGAACGAGCTTCTTGTCTTGCAAATACTCTGCCCTTGGCTCTGAAACTATTTACAATGCTGCTACTACTTGGCTACGAAACATAGAACAAACTCATGCTCAGTACTTACGGTGGTAGCTAGTATAAATGGACAGAATCGTCATCACAACAGCAGAACAAAATGTCATGCCTAACTTCCTCATTCTTCATCACTGGCATATTCATTCCACCAAGTGCAAGAACACCCTGGAACATACCAAATTGAATATTTACGCTCCAAATCTTACTGCAGTACTGCAACCAAACTGATCTATCCCTTTTCTTTTATTTATTTATTTATTTTCCCTTTTGGTGTGCACGTGTGTGTGGAAGCATCAAACAAATGAAGCTAAACCTCAAATTCCTGCTGCAAAACAGTTCAAAAAAATTGGACCGAATAACTAGACAGTTAATTTTGACCTACAAGTATACCTTTTCCTCCTTGTGTGTATAGTATTCTTCCAAGCTACCTTCTTGTGTGGCTCTTCAAGCCTTTATTGTGCCATCTAATGATCCAGATTCCAAAAAGTGATCCCAACAAAGAAAAGACATCACTGCACTAGAATGTCCCTTTGCCGGTGCAAGACATTGCAAAATATCACAATCCCATATCTAGAAAAAAAGAAAAGTAGATGTAAGCATCTATGATATAAATAATTTGGAAGATTTAAATTCTTAAAGATTGAAAAAGAAACTTACCTTAATCATGCCATCAATAGAACCAGAGTAGAGCATGTTGTGACCAATTGTTATACACACTATGCCATGAGTGTGGCCTTCAAGGGAGTAAGCTGGTCGAAAGGGATTCGAAATTTCACTTTCACTAACTTTCCATGCTAATATTTGGCCACTCTGCAACGAGAAAAAGTATAAAACTCACCCATACTTATTCAATTATTCCTAACAAACCATTGAAAAATTTAAAAAGTCGGAACTCATTATATGTTACCTGTGTCCCAGCAAATAGCGTGTCTTTATCAAAAATCATGGCGTACACTTGACCGACGGGTCCATCGAGATTGAATTCAGCATTGTTCTGAACATTCCAAGCCTGCAAAATTTGTAACATTGTATTAATCCTAACCATCCCAAATAAAAATATATGGCTGCAGTTTCAACAATAGAATTCACACGAAAATCATTAGAAACACAGCATTTGGCAAACACAGCATTAGAAACACAGGACGTTAACAGCATTTGGCAAACCAACGAAAATCCAAGGGCCCTCATGAATCAAAGAACAAACTTTGGCGCCAAGGTTGATCACATGATCACATTGACCAGTATGGCAGTTCCAAACCCGAAGTGTTCCGTCTTTGCTGCCGGAGAAAAGCTTGTCTCCACCTGAAGGATATGCAATCCCTGTGATTGCCTGCTCACGCACTTTTGATTAGCAATCAGACGTCAAAATGAAAGAATGTCAAACATACATTCTACGTATTATCAGGCTATACACACACTTATATATGTAAAGAGAACAACAAATAAAGAAGCGTGATCGACAGAAACTGTGGGAAAAACAAAGAAGCTGACTACAATCTCTCACAAACAATAAAAAGAAGCTGATAACCAGTCAAAACAAACAAAATCAACAGAGAAAATATCTAGGAAAAACCAAAACAGAGAAATTTGAAAGTAAGATGTGAACAAACAAACGACATTAAACACATGAACACGATGTGAATAATCGAAACAAAACACAAGAACACGAAAAACAAAACCCAAAAAAAAAAAGGGAGAGAGAGAGAGAGAGAGTACCTTGTTGTGGCCCTTGAGAGTGGCGATGATGGAGACGTGATCACCATGAGACCAGGAATGCAAATAAGGGCAGCGATCACCTTTGACACAATTCCCAACATCCCAGAACTTACAAAGCCTTTCTTTTCTGTTGTCGTTCCTCTCCGGCTATGCTGCCGTATCTCCCTCTCTCTTCCAAACATTCCTCTTGTTCCTCTGGGAGTAATAGGGCTTCTTCTGTGTCCCTCTCTCTCCAGAATACTGAAGAACTTCCATGGCGAAGCTAATGAAATCAAAGAAAAAGTGGATGGGAACGAAAAACAGTTGCTGTAGGTATTGCTGTTTATCGCGTAACACAAGCTACCTTCTGGTTTTTGACGTCGAACTCCTATTACAAGTAGAAAGCAGGAACGAACCATTTCAGCTTCTTCTAATCCCCCCTCCAAGAAAGTAACAGTAATAATGAAATTAAAAAAAAAAAATTTTGAGATATGAGAGAGAGAGTGTAACGGTAACATATATCATAAGGGTAAAAAGGATTCTGCAATTTTAAGTAATGGTAATAATGAAATTTTAGAAGAAAAAAAAATGGGGAGAGATAGGGTAACTGTAACATATTTCCAAAGGGTAAAAATAAGATTCTGAAAATTTGCTGATTTTAATTTTTAAAATTTTATTCTCTTAGTAAAATTTTTAAAATTGCATTTCTATCATTAGATGTGAACTTTTAATTGTAGTACATTTTAAATTTAAATACTAACTTGATAGCTAGTATACTACAAATACATAGCAACAAAAAAATTAAAGTAAATAACAATAATTGGAAAATTTACATTATTTACTTCTGTTAAACGGATTATACATGAATTTACTATGTAATATTGTTTACTTTAAATATTTTTAAAATTTTCTAGTTAATTTTTTTAGTTTTGTAAAAATACTATTCATTACGATTTTTGATAACGTTTTGGTTGGCAACCTTATTTGTAAGAGGTTTAAATTTAGAGTTGATACATATTATAAAAAATATATATTATCATGAATATAATGAACGTATATATGTCAAAATTCTTTACATTTTGTAAAACTAAAATGATGTTTTGTTCCATTCTTTTTTCACCCTTGGCAACTTATATTTTACTTTTATGATGTGTGATGAAACTAGTTTTTCCTTTAGAGCATCATTTTTATTAAATTTTTAAGAGTCTTCAAGTTTGGGTTGGAGTCAAGATTGGAGATAGAGATTGGGGTTGAAGCTAGGGCCTGGTGTTGGGATAGGTGTCGATTGAGGGACGAGATCACATTGGGCTAGTCAAGGCCAAGATCAGGATTATATTTAACCCTAATCACATCCTTGGGATTATATTTACTAAAATTTAAGGTTCATATAGAGGATGAATATAACTTTTATTTAAGAGATTGAAAAATATTAAAATAGTTTAATTATAAAAACTTAAGATAAAATAAGAAAGTATAATCTATGAAATGAATTAGAATCTATCTCCCATATGAATCCTTACATATGTATATGTAACATATAGAGAAGAAATATAGAGGGTGTTTGGTTTTGTTTCCAAAACTGATTTCACGATTCTCTACGAAATCGATTTCAAAATCGGTGTAAAATTGTGTTTGGTTTGTATTGTTTTTAAAAACAGATTTCAAAACGAATCCAAAATCGCCTTTGCTTCCAATGTAAAATTGAAAACGATTAAAAGTCGTTTTCTCTGATTTCATTTTTCCCATTTCTCCCATTTCTCTGATTTAATTATTATGATTAATTAAGATTTAATTGATATAGTAATTACTTAAATATTATGGTTATTAATTTTTAATTCATTTTTTAATTAAAAAATTTTATTAATTTTTAATTTTTGATATTCATAATAAATTTTTTTTAAATCAACCATAAATATGTTTTTATAGAATACTTATAAAATGACTGGTTTTCAAAAATATAACCAAACACAGTTTCATTTTTTTTTTCTCAAAACATACACTCAGAAAATAAAACCAAACACAATTTCAGAAACGTTCTCAGAATTGTTTTCAAAACGATCTTAAATTCAGAGAATTTGAAAACATAACAGATTTCAAAAACAATACCAAACGCTACCATAGAGATTAAACTTATGGTAGGAATTATAATTTTATCCTATCTACAAAACTGTTACTTTAAGTGTTAGATAAATTTTTCAATATATGATCTATGACTTGACTAGGAATAATTCTAAATATAACACAAATTTAAATATAACACAAACCTCACAAATCAAACTGTTGAAAAATTAATATAATTATTTAAACAATAGTATTTACTAATTATATGTATATTTAATATATAGAGAAAAAGTCTAGAGACTAACTTATAGTAAGAATTGTAATTTTATCCTGTTTTTTTAATCGATAAACTTTTTAATATATTATCTATAACTTGACTTGGAATAATTTTAAATATAACACAAACCTAAATATAACAGGAATGAAAAATTAATATAATTATTTAAACAATAGTATCTACTAATTAGGGTTAAAAAAATTGTTCCTAACACAAGTTTTATCTTATTATACTTTACTGGCGTCACCAAGCATATGGTCACCGAGTATAACACTTAACTAAATTTAACGTTAAAAAAAGCTCAATATCAATGTCAGATACTAAATTTTCTTACCCAACCACCAAAAATTGACTTAGCACATAACTTGGGCGTGCATTGGAGAAATGAGCCTTTACTTTGCATAAAGAAACAACTATAACTAAAACGAAAAAGAAGATTAAGCTATTTACAGACTGCATGTAAAATTATATAGTTCGTTCTTCGTATCGAGGACCAGGATACACAAAAATCTCACGAAGCAACAATCAAATGTCTATTACAAAACATTTAAATCATACACTCTACATTGAAAATATGGTTACATGGAAAGCACTAGAAAAACAAACTAGTGTTTTCTAAAATCCAAGGAGAGGCTTCAGGTAACACGAATTAACAACACAACCATGATGAATATACATGTCATTGCGAAGATCACAAGCCAGGTGAAGCATGAAGTCGTCGAACTCTTTGAGTAGATCTCCGAGGCCCGTACATTCGCGTGATTGGTGCTTGCCAAGCTAGATTCAATGGCTTCTTCCGTCGAATCAAGTACCTGGATTCCAATGGCATGAAGAATTAGTAATATCAGTATGTCATTGATCAATTTTTTTAACACAGAAAACAAGAAGAATACTCGGTCAATCTACAATAACATGGAAAACAGAGTAAAGATTCCACTCTTCGTTGAAATACTTCAGTGAAAATAGAAATACATATATGGGGTTATACAAATAAAATCCTCGAACGAAAAATATGTTGTTATGTGGTTTATAAGCATGATACTTAACTAAGTCCTCCACGGAATATTTGGTCAAGCTTTTTTTATTCCCAGCCACCAAGATTTCTTAAGACACCAAATCAAGTAAACCATAAATTTTTTTTTTTTTTTTTGTTTTACCTTTTCACTGTTTTGCACCGAGCGGTTCACTAAAAGACTACTTTCTTTGAGTTGCCTTGCCAACACAACCATCTCATCAGTCAAGTCCTCCTGAAGCTTTCTATTGTAGGAGAAGATGAAAAAAAAAAAAAAAAAAGCAGCGGTGATTAGGATTTCTGGCAGCAACCATTTAAACTGAAAAATGAAACACTTTTATCCTTTTTCTCTCTGATAAGAAGTGATGAAAATTATTAAGAAGAGAAAAAAAGGAAATACTTCTTTATCTTAATTCACATGTGCTGTATGGGAATTTTAAAGAAACTCTTTCTTTGGCAGCCCAACTAATAACATGTTAGACGAACTAATTATGCTTATATACATATATTTATGAATAATATGTGTGTAGCTGTGTAACCATAACCAAATCAGCTATGATAAATAACCTAGTAGGTAAATTATTTAAACAGCAATAAAAGAATGTTTAGTCATTAAAACTATTCCCAGTCGTACTTTAAAGTTCTCCAATGGTCAAGTTACTCAGGTTTTAAGGCTAAAAAAAGAAAAGAAACTAAAATAAATAAAAAAAAAATTTAACTACCTGTGTTTTTCTATGTGTGCTTGTGCAGCAGCATCAAGTTTGACCCGAGTTGATGAATTAGCATCAGTGGTCTCATGAGCTTTATCTTCAATCTTTGAGGCAAGCCTGTTATAAGATTCAAACAGATTAATCAAACAACCAAGAACATGCTAAGAGATCACTATGGAGCTAACGCAAATCCATTGTTATCAAAGTATTAAAAGTTAGCTTACAAAGATCGCCTTCTTAGTCCTTGAGAAGAGGTAATATGACTTTCTTCTTCCGCTGTAGGAGAACTTCTTTCAATAGCAATATCTTCTAAAGACTCTTGGGGACCTTGCACGTTAGGCTAAAAGCATAACCAACAAAATAATTAATAAAAGCCTCCTCCTTAAGTAGGATACTTCTATCTCTCAATATCAATAAGAGGTATGAGAGAGAGAGAGAACCAAAATGTAGTGAAGTTTCATAGTTAAAGGAGAAAAGGCCACCAAAAGATATTTTATTGCTTGACCTTAAGTATGCACACACCTCTGTGGAAATCAATCGAGAAGCAACAGCTTCTATCTTCTCTGAATAATCACTCACCACAGCCTTTGAAAGTCTGATAACATACAAAATTATATATTATTCTCTTTAAAACAGAGATACAAAATATTATAAGCAATCAAAATTAAATAAAACAATCACCTGAAAATAGTCTACGAAATAAATGAGAAAGATTGTACTTTTCTCGTCCATTAAATTTCTGAAATCTTGGTTCAACTACCAATCATTGAAAAATTAAACTAGTGACGAAAAGAAGGTAAATACATGCACACACACACACAGAAAGAAAGAAGAGGTGGGGGGTTGTTTTTGGGGGGTGTGGAGAGGTATGGAAGTGCATTAGTCTTAATCGAAATCCATTAGACAATCGGTAATGTACTCTTAAAGACCACTATAGGTACCAAATAAAGTTTTGGACCTTTTGTCCAACATCGGATAAGACAAGTCTCTAAGTTTCTTCCTCTAAACAAGACTGCTTATTTCAAAGGGCTATCATAAGCATGAATTTGGAATTTAGACACAAGTACTTTTGGCTTCGGTAATGTTGAATAAAATCTATTAAAAAATAGAGGATATCATTATATTAAATAATCCAATATGGCCTTCATGTAGACTGCACCCAAATTATGTCCAAGGATGGTCTATTATAATAGCTCTTTCTCTAAATCCATAAGAACAAACACTTAAATGGAAAAATTATAACTTCTGCATTAAGTTTACAGCTTGTGAACAGTGAACCAACAACACAATATACTTTTGCCGTTTGTGGAAAATAAAATAAACTCCTAACCACAATTAAACTAATAAATCGACGACATATCCATAAACAAACTACCATCTTCGTTCGTTATTCCTAAAGCACCCAGAAAGAGAATTCCAAATTAATCACAAAATCATAAAAATGGCCAAAAATGCTTCTCAAGCAAAACTAAAACATTACAGAATGCCTTTACAATGAATCTGATTCTCAGCCCAATTTGCAATTGCATAATCGATCGCCAAAGCCTCGGGTTAGTTCGAAAAAGAAGACAAACAAAAATACAAAAAAACAAACAAACAAACATAGTTCGGAACTTGTAGCTGACCAACCTTGGCAAGCCTTCTGCTGTTCTTTCTTCAGCTAATTGTTCTAACAGTTCTCTTAAAGTGGCAACATACTGCCCAAGAAAAAACAAAAAACAAAAAACAAAAAACTGTTTAAAAGTAGCATGGTCTTTCTAATGTAACACGATTCCGATCCGATGTGACTGTCAAAAACTTTTTCATGCATACCAAAAAAATTTTCCAAAGCAAATTTAAAATAAAAAGAACAAAAATTAGGTAAATAGACAGCTTTTAAACCATGAATTAAAAATAATGGCTGAATTTTTTTGTATTTAGAACAATAACTGCTATCAGTGAAAATACATATCAACATTACTCAATCACTAATTAACCATCTCAATCGGTGATTTACGGACCATTTTTGAAAAAATTGGTCATTTTCCTAATTTTATAAACTTCGGCTCTTTATTAAAAAACTTCTTTAAAAAAATACTATTTACCTACAAATCCCTAAAAATAATAAAGGCAAGTATATATGAAAAGCATAAATTTACTAAATTATACATATATATATACATATATATATGAAAAGAATAAATACATGAACTAGCTTGGCCTGGTTCTGTTGGTTAGGAGCAGCAGCAAGCAATCTCCTCAAATTAACTTCCGTTCTACCAATTCCCATCGCAAAAACCTACAAAAAACTAAAAAATCAAATAATAATTGAAACAAAAAAAAAAAAGAGCCAACAACAAAAATAAAACAAAAACAACATTGGAAATTACCTTCTGCGACAATTCCAACGTTGAATTTCTCGGAAAATACTACTTCATAGATGTCCTCGTTAAATTCCTCTTAACAGATCCACCGCGTATTCGTACGGCTTCGAGCTCCGATCATTTTCGCCCAAAGGAGGCGGCTGAATTTGCTTCACCGGAGCCAGAACCGCATCGCCTTCGAAGATCACGTTCACCGCCTCTGACAAAAAAAAAAATCCTAATCACGCACAGAGCTGGAGCGAATGATCGAGAAAGAGGTAGGGTAAGGGGAGAAAGTGAGAGGACAGAGAGGGAAGCTTTGTCGTTGAATTTCCACGATTGCTCACACACGTGAGGCGCATGTGAATTTTCGTGAGAAAACCCCGTTTATGAAAGGGGGCTAATTGCAGCAACTAAGCAAATTTGAGGGGTTAATTGCCAAAATTAAAAGTTTGGGGGTAATTTGTCAAAGCTATAAAAATTCAGAGGGCACAGGTGCTAAATTAAAATATAGAAGACGCCTTAATGGGAATTAACGTATTTTTTGTGTAGTAAATAGCAGTTTTTAATAAATAATTAAAGTTTTAGGGATTTGAATGAGATAATTAGGCTACATGTCATAAAGTGTGGATTTTTATCACAACTAAATAGTCTTTATAGAAAATGTCATAAATTTACTAATTTTTTTCTCTCTCTCCCTCCCTACACCCTCCCACCCAAGCTCCCCTATCTTTCTTCTTTCTCGCCCCTCTCTCTCCTCGAGTTTCGATGACCGAAGCTATTTTACCTTCTCGCCACCACAAACACCAGAACTCACGAGATCCATCTCTTTCGCACCGTAATAAGATTGTATATAATATTGATCCAACCCAATGAACTTGCCCAATCCAACCCAAAATTTGGGCTAAAGCTTTTATCTAGGAATAGGCCAAATGACCTTGGCCTTATAATTCCATTACCCAAACTGTACGGGTCAGCCGCTGGGTCTGAATTAAAAAAAAGGAGAAGGAGGTAAATAGACTAAAATTAAACTCAACAAAAATAGATAGCAGAAAAAGTTTAAGCTGTTAGTAAATAGTATATTTTTGGTAAATCATGGTTTACTACAACTTAAAATTTTAAAAATATCCCTTTATATGTAATTTTTAGTAAATTTATTTGATAAATCACTTTTTAATTTGATAAATCATTTATTTATCGATTTTGATAAATTTTGAAAAATTTATCTGGTAAATCATTTCGTAAATCATTAATTTACCATGTAAAAAAAGAACTCTTGATTTCATAAATAATTAATTTACTGATATAATTAAGTATAAATTATTGATTTACTGGTGTAAATTCTTAATTTTGTATATCATAATTTACTATTTCATTTATTTATCATATAAACCATTGATTTACTGTACAAAATCTTAATTTACCCCTTTGTAAACCTAACACTTTATCCCAAAATCATTTATTTACAATGTAAATTATTAAATTTCTGATTTTGGTAAATCATTATTTATCGATTTTGCAAAACAGTCCAAAAAATAGTATAAGCCCTAACTTTAGCCTCCAATATTGTCCCAAACCCCAAACCACCCTAAAATCTACTACCACACTTCACCATCACCGTTGTTCATGGAGGCACTGTCGTTCTTAGAAACACTGTCATCACCATCGACATTCTCGAAGATCACCTACCGAGCCAACGTTCGTTTGATCAGTAGCTTTTGAGATCTAGAGTTTGTGAGCTTGTCACAACGATGACTTAAAAACTCCGGTAACTCATGGAATCTCAAGAGCCATCGAATTGAATCGAGTCATAATCTAGCTGAAATTACAACTCTCCACTCAGGATCTCCTCCTTCCCAACAAGATCTGGTTTGATTCATTCAGATCTAGTGAAGAGTTGCGACAATCTCGTCATCGAATTGCACCAACACCACGAGATCTCTGTTCAACTTGCAAAGCAAAAAAATGGAAAACAACAATCTCAGATCGTGATAGATTTGAAACCTCTGACAATCTCTGGCGTGATCAAGCTTAGATCTAGCTATCAGACTCTGGCATGAGCTGAGATCTATGAAGATTCAAATCGTGATATTGTGATTTTTCTGACGAGAATAATTCGAAGGTTTGAATGTCGTGAGCTCACGATTTTATAACAACCAATTTATCGAAGATTGCGATAAGAAAATGACGGAAGCAACAATCGTTGCCAGAGATGACGATCAGAACAGCACAAAAAGACGCAGAGGAGAGAGTGAGACTTGGAGGGGAGAGAGAGAGAGAGAGAGAGAGAGAAAGAAGTGAGAGAAATGGATGGATTTTTTGAGAAATATGAAACGTATAGGTCAAAAATATATTTTAGAAGTAAAATAGGAATATTATTTGTATTAAAATTAGATATATTATAAATTTTTTAAGATTTTAAAATATGCTATTTACTTATAAAGTACATAAAAAAATACTTATTTCCTACGATTTCTCTTAAAAATTCAGGATGAATCGACAGAACAATTAAAAATATGAATAAAATATATATGATTTGTTAAGACTTAAGTGTTTCATTTTCTCCCACTTGGCCGTCGCCCCTTCCTCTTTTCCTGTGCTAAGGTTTCCAAAATCCAAACCCTTATCTTATTTTCCACTAAATCCACATTTTCCTTTGAAATCCATATGCTCTTCACTCTTCATCTCCTCTATTTTGTAGTCGGCTTGCATTCTCCATCTTCATCTTCCATATTTGTGAATTTTTACAAATTTTTTTTCTTTGTTTTCAATCTCCATCTCAGATTGGTAAATAATAATTTTTTTACAACTAGAGGATTGATTTGGAGTAGCTACGTCGTCTCTTTCTCCTTTTCTTAGTTTGTTTCTTGTTTGAATGTTTCTGTCGTTTGTTTGGGTTGTGCCTATATTGGCCAGCTTTGGTTTTGTTTGATGTAGTTTTCATTGGCTTTTGTGTTGTTAGTGCTTTATTGTTTGAGTGAGATATATGGCTCTTGTTCCCTTTTTTTTTTTCTTTTGGATTTCAATGAATTCTCCTTTTTAACAAAAAAAAGAAAAAAAGAAAAAAAGTATCTTAGTGAAAACAAACAAAATTTGCGAGGTCAGATTTGAAATACAAACCCTGTATTATTGTACAAGACATTGATTTAACAAATATAATAATATAACACTGATTTAACGGTGACATTTTTTATGAGTAAGTTATTATTGAGTTTGTTCTTTTAATACCAAGTTCTCAAAAAAAAGAAAGAAAAAACAAAAACTGATTTTTGTGATGTTTAATACAGCAAAGAAACCAACTCCTTTTTCTGCTTTTTTTTTTTTTTTTTTTTTTTTCCATCGATGACATTTTTCATGTGTGATTTATTATTGAGTTTGACACTTAGCCCTGCTTTTAATACTGAAGTTCTTAACAATAAAAAAAAAAAGGAAATACAAAAACTGATTTTTGTGATGTGTAATACAGAAAAGAAACCAGCTCCCTTTTCTTTTTTCTTTGTTCTTTTTTTATTTTCAAGAGGAAGAATGTAACTTGACAACTCTGAAGCAATATTATCACCCCAGGAAAAAAATAAATAAAGAGATTGCTTTCAAAGTTTAAAAGAAAAAACCCGACAGTTAAAGCCAATGCACATAAACCAAGCAAACCAACAATGATATACAAATAGCATTACACAATAAATCAACTGGTCAAAACATGCTGTCGCAATTGAATCAATACATAGACTAATAAGACAAGAAGATGATTTGCATCATCGCTACTTTGTTCGTATCCTAACTATGTTAGAACATACCAGACTACTGATCTTGTGTAAATTTATTTACCCATAATTCGTCATTGATAAGCAAAACAGTTAATACATTTACATTGAAAAGTTCACTAAACCTACCACCTAATTAGCTTCAAATCATAAAAAAGCTATAAATCTATACTGTGCAGCTAATACTATGCAGCTAGTACAAGTAGCTACCTAATGGTCTCAACAAGCCATTTTTCCCACAGTAATAGGGCCAGTCTCGTCTCCAAGGAAAAAGAGTCCTCCAGTGCCATCTTGGATGTAAATTAATCGAGCTTTTTGTCTTGCAAATACTCTGCCCTTCTTTTGAAAACTGCAAATTCGTTCATTTATGTTATTACTAATAAAGAGACAGGACAAGTTTCTCAGGAAATTAAAAAAAAAAAAAACTTAGCAACCAAAAAGAAACACTTACGATGGTAGCTCGTAAAGTTGGACAGAGTTGTCGTCACAGGAGCAAAACAAAATATCATGCCTCTTTTCTTCATTTTGCATCACAGGGATGTTCATCCTACCAAGTGCAAGAACACCCTGAAACGAACAAAATTGAATGTTTAGTATAACTCCAAATCAATGAGCACCAATGTGTGGAAGCATAGATCGTCATATATAACACTGAAACACTGTCAAAACAGGTTCATCAAAGAGTACCAATATTACATAAAATTGCACACATAAAGCTAATCTCAAATTTACTGCTTCATTACACTTATATAACAGCTGACAGAATAAAAAGAGAAAGGTTAATCATAACTTGTGACAAGCAGCAAATACCTGTTTCTCCTTGTGTGTGTAGCACACTTCCAAGCCACCGTCTTGGGTGCCCCCCCAAGCCTTTATTGTGCCATCCAATGAACAAGAAACTAAATAGTAATCCCAACAAGCAAGAGACATCACCGCACTAGAATGCCCCTTTGCCGTCGCAAGACACTGTAAAGTGCCAAGATCCCACTTCTGGTAAAACAAAAGAATTGTGAATATCAATCAAATACATAATATTGAAGATTATTAGAAATTTGCATAGCAAGAAGCAGAGTATAACACCAATACTCAAAAAGGTTGGAAAACAAACTTACCTTTATTGTGCCATCAAAAGAACCAGAGTAAAGCATGTTGTGACCAATGGTTAGACATACTATGCCCTGTTTGTGGCCTTCAAGCACGTGTACTGGTTGAAAGGGATTTGTATCACTTTCAAAACTAACCTTCCATGCCAAAATTTGACCATTCTGCAAAGAGAAAACGAGACACATTAACTCACATTCACATTAATCGCATCTACAATAGTAACTTAAAAAACTTGGAAACTTATAAGTTACCTGTGTCCCAGCAAACAGAATATTCTTTTCAAAAATCATGGCATACACTTGACCGACAGGTCCATCAAGAGTGAATTCAGCACCACTTTGAATGTTCCAAGCCTTCAAAATTAGGAATATTAATGAAATGTAAGCATAAGAGGTGAAAGACACAATCACAGTTGTCATCAACATGAAAGACAAAGTACCTTAACAAGATTTGGCAAGCCAACAAAAATCCAAGGGCCCTCTTGAATTAAAGAACAAACTTCAGCACCTAGGTCAATGATACGCTCACATTGACCAGTATGGCAGTTCCAAACTCGGAGTGTTCCGTCTATGCTGCCCGAGTATAGCTTGTCTCCACCTGAAGGATATGCAATCCCTGCGACTGCCTGCTCACACACATTCAAAAAACCAAATTGAATCCAAATTAGCATCCAGGAATGTCACAAATATCAAAGTCTACCGGAGAAGATTAAAAAACATAATAAACCAAAGAGGCATAAATCAGTACAAATTAACATAACTAATAGAGCAATATAGACAGAGCATAACAAAGCAGCCAACTACAACATCTCATAAACAAGATAAGAAATTGATTACTAGTCTAATCAACCTTAATAAACTAAAAGAAATACAAGTGAGGGGAAAAAAATAAAAGATTGGTTCTATTAAAGAGAGCGTCCAAAAAAAATTTAGTCCAATTGATATTGTTATTATAGCTGGAAACTGTTGGAATTTAAGTAGGTCTGATGTAACGAAATAAAAGAGAGAAAGATATCTAGAAAACCAAATCAGAGAAATATGAAGCAAAACAGAACAAACAACATAAGTAGTCTGAACTCTAAAACAAACAAGAACACATGACTCATGACTAAAAACGTTAGAGTGAAATTATAAAAATAAAAAATAAAAAAAGGTTCAGAGTGATAAAAAAAAAAAAAAAAAAACCTTGTTGTGCCCTTGGAGAGTGGCAATGATGGAGACGTGATCACCATTAGACCAGGAATGCAAATAGGGACAACGATCACCTTTGACACAATTCCCAGAAGCCCAGAACTTACAAAGCCTCTCTTTTCTGTTGTTGTCGTTTCTCTCTGGCTTTGCTGTCGTATCTCCCTCTCTCTTACAAACATTCCTCTTGTTCCTCTGGAAGTAGTAGGGCTTCTTCTGTGTCCCTCTCTCTCCAAAATACTGAAGAACTTCCATGGCGAAACGAATGGAATCAAACAAAGAACGAAAAAAGAAAGTGTATGGAATGAGGAACAGAAGCTGTAGGTATTGCTGTTTATATAGAGAGAGAGGTAGTGTCGGTTATTCAAGTTGCTGCGTTACACTTAAGCTACCTTCTGGTATTTTGAATTGGAGAAGAAATCGAAGTTGTAGTACAAGTAGGAAGCAGGAATTTGATAGTAAAAAAAAATGTGTGTTAATAATGAATGCAAGTCTATTTAGTATTGGACTAGTATTACAACTTAGCTCGGATGTGTTCTTGCATTACGATTTAGTTTATTCTCCACTTTTTACAAAAATTTAAAAATAAAAAAATAAAAAATAAAAGAGGAAATTGTAAGCAATAGATAAGGATTAAACTCTTAAAGAAGTCATATCCCAGTAGGTGAAGGCAATATATATGTATATATGTCCATATAACAATATAGGAAAAAAAAACACGAAATTAAAAGGGAAACAAAGAATGGACAATTGGAGTTAGAAAAGGGTTGAACTTGAAAAATTTTATACAGGAGAAGTAAAGATAGCGTACAATTTACAAATGAAAATTTGAATTTTGAAACGAAAAATTTGGAGGTTTCGAGTAGTTACAGGATTTCGGAATTTGTGAAGTCCCAAATCTTTTGGGAATCTGAGTCCTAAATAGACATGAAGAATCTGAACATAAATCACAGAACCTGATAATGAAAATAATCACCTCGATCCAGAATCTGCAGACGAAACTCCACCACCACTCTCAGTGATCTGAATCCACCGGCAAGTCTCTGAGACAAGCCTACCAGAAGTTCCCGTGCATGGGCAGAGACTCTCGCCGGAGACTGGCCAAAAATAGATAGAGCTTCGGCGACGAATCTCCGCAACCTTAAGGGCTTCTTGGAGTTTCCAATCTGGGCCTCCTCGTCGTCTTCTTCTTCTTCTTCTTCTCATGTGATCGTACATGCAGATTTCGGAGAGAGAGAGAGAGAGGCATTTTGCCACCGAAAGAAATAGGGGAACAGAAGATGCCAACTATAATAACAATTTTTGGGGATATGGATTTTGTAGTGTTATGGCACAATCGGGGATTAGAATGAAAAAATTGTAAAATTTTAAGAAAAAGGAAAACCATATCGTCTTTTTAGATACATTTGTATTTACGTTGTGTCAAAAATCATGTAAAGGTGCTCCTGCTATTGTATATTGTCCCAAATTTCCTAAAATCCTTGCCTTTGAAATGTATCCTTCGATGCATCTCCACCCTTGGTTTCAATCATGAAACTTTTCCCTCGGTAAATATGCTTATTTTAACTTCTAATTTAAGCTTAGAAGCTTCTAATGGTGCATTAAAAAGCCCACTTGGGTTTTTTTTTTTTTTTTACTAACTAAATTAATGCTCCGAACGTATTGAAATTGTATTACATTTGAATACAACAATGTATTAAATATAATTTATATTTAAAGGAAAAATATTAGCATTGCATTTAAATACAATGTGTGTTTGGGTGAAAAGTATTTGAATTATATTTTAATAATAAATATGTGATGTGATGGGTAAAAGTAGAGAGGAAAAAAAAGAGAGAATATATAATGTAATTAATAAAAATAATAGAAAAAGTGAAATAATAAATAGTGATTGTATTGGATTTAAAATGTGATGTGATTGGTATTTGAATGAAATACTTTTGTATTTGGGGACAATTGCATTACATCTAAATGCAATGTAAAAAAAAAGTATGTACCAAACACGTTATAAGACTTGTTTGCTTTATTGGCTGAAACTTAATTTTTTTTATTACAGTTTTATCTTTTTCTGAAAAATTAACAAAAATTATAATTAATTCAACCAATTTAAATTCAAATTTTCATTTTATTTGGAACTTGACTCATACTCCATTGAAACTCTTAGGCATAAGAAAAGTTAAATTTAACTTTCTCATCATATTGGAATTTCATTCATAATAAATAAAAACAAATGACATCATCATGCCATAATATATATTACCATGCCATAATGCGTTACACATGAAAATGTGATACAGTACATTCATGAGCTTTGATATATATATATTGAATTCACTAAAATTTTCTTGTTTATAAAATGATTAGTTCTTACAGCTTTCTCTCTCTAGATCTACAAATCGCCATTAGAGAAATCTCTAATGCGTATTTATCGCAGGTCTGTCACAGAGTTCGGTCACTAAGTTCAAGTGGAGGATTTCGAGGGAGATTTGTGATTGATGAACATCACGATTTAGATCACAATTCCCTGGGTTTGATTGATGTTGCCAGCTCTGATTTTCTCGACAAAATCCGACACCACCTCGTACAATCACCAAAATTGCCACCGTGAAAATCATAAGGCCGTTGCTAGAAAGATCATGCTGCCACGGTGCATTGGGATATAGTGAGGTTGCCTTTGTCATCAGATTGTTGAGAGGATCGCGAGGCCAACCTTGCATGTTTCTCTAAGGTTTGGTAATAGTTGACAACTAGGTTCAAAGTTTGGTTTCACTGTCAAATCACTGATTGTTAGAGCTCATCATCAATGGTGGTGTGAGCCGTTAAGGAAGGGAGATTGGTTTGAGGTTAGGGTTTGTTCAATTTAGGATTTTTCTACAAAATAGGTAAATCAAGATTTGCACAGTAAATCAAATCAATGATTTACACAGTAAATCATTTCAATGATATATGGGTAAATTAATGGTTTACACTGTAAATCAAAGTATATACACACAATAAATCAAATATTGGAATAAATTAAAAATTTACATAAATTGATAACCACATAAATAAAGAATTTACGTTGTAAATAATAATTTATCAGAGTAAATTAAGAATTTATTCAAATTGATAATTACATAAATAAAAGATTTCCCAAATATTTACATATAAATAAAAAATTTACCAAAATAAATAAGGATTTACACATTATTATAATACGTAAATAAAGGATTTACATACATAAGTAAAGGATTTATAGCTAAATAAAAAATTTATACATGAGGGCATTTTTGAAAATTTTTAAACGATAAATTATTGATTTATTAAACATACGCTATTTACCAAAAATCCAAAACTTTTATACTATATATTATTACTCAAATTCATTTTTGGCCTATTTCCCTCTTTATCTCTTTTCTATATTATAAATCTTGTTAATTATTTTAGTTAATTTAGTAAAAAAAAAATTTATTTATTATAAGTTTTGTTTTTAAAAACAATTTTCATATAGAGATTGATTTTTCGTTTAACTTAGGATAAAAGATTTAAACTTCACATCTTATGATAGAGTAAGGTGTAAAATTAACTCTAAATAGTTACAATTATATAGGATTCAAATTTGGCTGTAATATATATTTTATTTCTCATATTTTCAAGGTATATTCTTATGAAAATATATAACATATCAACACATCATGTCATCTCCATTTATTTAAAAAAAAAAAAAAAAAGGTAGTAAGTTTGTCATATTTTCAATTTCAATTTTGTAAGACTTAACTTTTTACTAAAAAGACTATTTTCCTCTTTTTTATTTTACATATTAAGTTTAACCAATTTTTAATATTAGAAAACCTTTTCAAATATTTTTCAAGCATCCAGAATCAAAGAGGATCATCAATCCCGACCACATATGAAAATGTAAAAAAACATAAAATACGGGAATTTAAAATTCAAATACGATCCATAAATGAATGACCACAATTCAAATAGTACTAAAACATGAATGACAACCTTAGTATGACACAAATACTATTTACTTTCCCATAAAATAAACAAAACAAAATAAAATAAATAATATAAATAGAATAATTTAAAGATTGCCATTAACTGTTACCACCTTGCATGAGTTTCAGGACCTACTCTTTAAGATATGCATTCTGCTCCATATCCTGCACAATCTAACATGGATCCATAGTATAAAATCCACATATCCGGTCATTTACTGGATAGGTATATTCAATTAAGTCCACTTAAGTGACTCAACTTAAGTCTAAAACAGTTTCTAAAATATCATATAATACATATATTATACTTTTCACACAATACTATATAGTATATTTTCACAAACATTTTTCTTTTTATCATTATTTTCGCATAAATTTATAAAAACATTTTCATAGCCAAAACACATGATAATCATAACTAGTCAAAAGAGAATAATAGGGTATTCTTCTTCTCAACAATAACTTACGGGGTCTGCCTCTTCACACAAACCGAGATGTCTCGTTTTGCTTTCTGAATTGTATAAATTCAACAATACAGATTATTTTCATTGTTCGTTCACAAAATAGATTTGTCTAATTTCCATTGGATTTAATTATTGTGCTTTTTCAATACTACATTAAATAGTAATTTTTTTTGTATTACCTAAAAATTCCAAGTTATTCTAAATCACATGTAATCTATGATCTATGGTGTAAACTTGTGATAACCGAGAAACTAATCACTCTCAGAAAATTTTGTACAAGACATGTAAATAAATGTACATTCATGATGAGACATGCTACACAATACAGAGCAGATAAAAATTTTGATTAACTGAGTTTTAATCAAAATTAACAATGAATTAATGAATATAGTTAAAAGCTAAATATTAATTCAATTTATGATATTTTAATTTATTAGAAAAGTATGTAAAAAATGCATATTAAGAAATCAATGGCTCACATGCAAGCCACATTGATCAATGATCAAGATTAGCCAAGAGAATGGCCAATTTTCTTTAAAGAAAATTAAAGAAAATGAGAGAGGGAGTGAGGCATGTGAGACACCTCAAACCCAAGCAACCCAAGTGAATTAATTCACTTGGTTTGAACTACAAAAATAAGCGGCTGAGAGAGAGAAAGAAAGAAAGAGAAAGAAAAAGAAAAAAAGAAAGAGAAAGAGAAAGAGAAAGAGAGAGAGCAGAAGAGTAAATCCTCTCAAGTTCAGATTTTTCTCTTCTAACCAGGAAATCACTCAAGTTTCAGCCAAGAATCCACAGCAAGAAGTTCTCAAGCTTTAAACAAGGTAAACCCTCGTTTTTCTCACGTTTTCTTGGGTGAAAAATCTGGGGTTTTGAGTGGAAAAAGAGAAGGTGAGTTAATCATGTTGAGATTTTCGGTTAAATCGCAACATGGTTAGAGTCTAGTTGTTTTTAAACTCGAATCCATGAGTTGATGGTTTAGAAAACCAAGTTTAGTGAGTTTTCTTCAAGAAAGTTCAGATTTTTTCAAAATTTTGAGTCAAGAGATATGAATAAGCAAAATGTGAAATTTTGCTTATGAAACTAAGGATTTGTGATAGTAGAAATGCAGTTGGTATCTTGAAACGATCTTATTGAGATCAATTTTGGGTGTAAGAAGTAGAAGAAAGGCTATAAAAACCTTAAAAAACCAGAGCTGAGTATTTCGGATCCAGATTCTTGATTTTGGTATGAACACGGGCGTATATACAGGTATGTACAAAGGCATATTCAGAATACGGCCTCGAACATGCCCACATGTACGAACGTGTTTCAAGAAAATTGAGACCCGAGAGGTACAAGGCCAAGAACGCGGTCGTGTTAAGGGGAACGCGGTCATAGGAAGGGCGTGTAGCAGACCATGTTTGACAGCAGGAAAACACGACCAAAAACACGGCCGTGTAAACACCCGTGTAAGCCAGCATGAATTACACGGCCATGTTATATGAATTACACGGCCATGCACCTAAAGTCCAAAGGAGTACACGGCCATGAACACGCCCATGTAGGAGGGCGTGTTCGAAGTTAAAGTAAAAAAAAAAAAAAAAAGAGTCTGGAAATGTGAATTACATGTTTTGCCATGTTTCAAGTATAAGATGAATATTGGAAATAATCAGCGATTATTTCTTTTATAGGAGTTCAAGTCAGAGACCCCGATACAGCAGGCCCAGAGCAGCAGAGGCTCACGCTAGCAGACTTCATGTAAGTTCAAGCATTGTCCTGACTGCAACGTGGACAATCTTGTTATGTTTATGATGTCATGTCTTATTGTATGGCGTGTATGTTAGACATTAATTGTCTGCATCACGATACTCATGTCATGCATGTAGAATTTCATATTTCAGTACACATGTCAGACAGGTATCAGGTACATGAAAACAGGTAGGTGTACAAGGCACCTTAGTGTGTTTAATAAAACTCACACCCCAAGTAAATCATGTAACAGGTTTCTACTGTGGGGGCAATCAGTATGCTACCCAGTTGGAACTCCAGCAAGATGGTAATTAAACCAGTTATTAGCGTACGAGTCTCTCGACCCACGGGGAAGTTTTCATGTTTAGCTTCAATTAAGACTGAAGAGGTCAGCACTAAAGTACCACTCCCAGTTATGCTAACATGTCGGTACGACCAATCAGGGGCCCAAAACCAGAACTTAATATCAGATAATGCTCTAAGACTAATCTTTCAGCCAAGAGCACGCTTTCAGAGTCAAGTTTCATACATAAGCACAGTACAGCATGTTATGATTCATGTTTTTATGTTTGAACTTACTGAGCCCATAGCTCATCAGTTTGTTCACATGTTGCAGGTAAGAGACCTGTTCACCAGTAGTACACGGTGGACGACGAACATGGTAGATGCATGCCAAGGGGATTGAGCGAGGGATTGTGGTCACCTTTAGTTTTCCGCTGTACAGTTTTAAAAAGTTTAAACATGTAAATTTCAGAACACGTTTTCAAGTCAAGATTATGTGATAGGGGAATCATGATTCATGTGCATGTTATTTTGTTAACATGATTTCCTTATCACATTCTCGAACAAGTTTATGATATTAAGAAAAAAAAATTTATCTCGCAAAATTTACAAGTAGTTTTCAAGTTAAGCATGATTGTCGGCAACCCTAGAGATCTGTATACTATTGCGGTTAATTACAGAGTTAACTGTAATAGTACTGTAGAGCCTCCACAATAGGGCGGGCCACCACAAAACCAGTATTATAACAGCTTAAAAATGAAAATCAAGGCTTGAAAGGTCGAATCCAAATCACATACAAACACCTCTGTCTTGTCTGGATACCCGATCATTGAGTGTCGAGTTGACCAAATAAGATAGATTGCTCTATTTCCAAGTTTATGCTTGTCCAATTGATTGGACAAGTCATCCGGTTGAACAGATGTTACAGAAATATGAGTTTTTTTATATTCATGTTAAGCAAAACCTACAAAAAAAGCAATTTCCAACCACAGATAAGATAGAAGAAGTTCCCAAATCAATTAAACTAAGAAACTACTCAAATTCCATGGATTTTTTTTGAACATGCAAGGATTTAAATTTAAGAATTTCAATCTTACTCTTCAATGACACACGCATTCTTAGATTCAAACCAAATTTAGAGATTTTGAACTCAAATCTAAATTTCTAACGGATTTTAGAGAGTCCCTAACCTTTGAAAATTAGCTTGGAAATTTGATTCTAATTCTTATCTTGTTTTCAAGTTTGTGAGGGGAAATTTTTTTGAGTAAAATAGAAAGAAAAACAGGGAAAGAGAGAGAGAGAGAGCTAAGCTTTTTTGTATTTGGATTTTGAAGAAAAACTAAGAGAGTGAGGTTGTAAGTGAGAGGGAGGAGAAATGAACTGTGTGGGGTGGGGATTTAATATGAAGAAAATACAAGTAAAGTTTTTAATTTTTAAGGCTAAAACTCAAGGTTTACGAATGTTTAGTACATTGTGGTCGTGGATAGTGCATTTTAAGGTGGCGAATCTCTATCAAAACAGAGAAAATTTCTGAAAAATACATCAGGGGCTTTCTTGCAAAATTCTAAAAGTTTTAGGGTAAAATGTAATTATGTAAAAATTAAGAGGTAAAAATGTAATTTATGAAAATTATTTTGAAAATTTAATTTGTAAAAATTTTGTATGCAGATTAACTGTCCAAATTCCAATTTAGCACACTAATTAATTCATTATTTACTTAATTAATTCTGTTTAATTCTAATGGACGTTACACATCATAATAAAACAAAACCCACATTTCTTCGTAAATTTGAAATTCATTCACCAGATAATTGGAAAAAAATTTTTCTTGAAAATAGATAATTTAGCATACATTGTTATTATCTCAACCTCTTTTTATTTTATAAATACATATTTGATCTCTAATCTATTTACGAAATTATAATTTAGTCTCTATGTACTATTTGATCCCTAATCTATTTATCACAAAATCCAAACCCTTATCTTATTTTCCACAGCCTCTTCCTCTTTTCCTCTGCTAAGGTTTCCAAAATCCAAACCCTTATCTTACTTTCCATTAAATCCACATTTTCCTTTGAAATCCGTCTGCTCTTCAATCTTCATCTCCTCTATATTGTAGTTGGCTTACATTCTCCATCTTCATCTTCTATCTTTGTTGATTTTTTAGATTTTTTTTCCTTATTTTTTTTTTCTTTGTTTTCAATCTCCATCTCAGATTGGTGAATAATATTTTTTTTTTTTGTGTGTTTCAGATATGAGGAAGATCAAAGGAAATGTAGAACTAGAAGATTGATTTGGAGTAGCCACGTCGTCTCTTTCTCCTTTTCTTAGTTTGTTTCTTGTTTGGATGCTTCTGTCCTTTGGTTGGGTTGTGCCTATGGTGGGCAGCTTTGTTTGTCGTAGTTTTCCTTGGCTTTTGTGTTGTTAGTGCTTTATTGTTTGAGTGAGATATACAGCTCAAGTTCCTTTTTTTTTCCTTTTGAATTTCAAAGAATTCTCCTTTTTAACCCCCAAAAAAAAAAAAAAAAGGCATCTTGGTGAAAACAAATAAAATTTGACATGTCAGATTTCAAATACAAGCCTGTAATATTGTAGATAACATAGATTTAACAAATATAATAATATAACACTGATTTAACAGTGACATTTTTTATTAGTGAGTTATTATTGAGTTTGTTCTTTTAATACACGACCTCAAAAAAAAAAAAAAAAAAGGAAAAACAAAAACTGATTTTTTTGATGTGTAATACAGAAAAGAAACCAACTCCTTTTTCTTTTTATTTTTTATTTATTTTCAAGAGGAAGAATGTAACTTGACAACTCTGAAGCAATATTATCACCGCAGGAAAAAATATATATATAGAGATTGCTTTCAAAGTTCGAAAAACAAATAAAGCCAATACAGATAAACCAAACAAATTAACAATGATATACAAATAGCATTACACAATAAATCAACCGGTCAAAATATGTCGTCCTAACTAATCAATACATAGACTAACAAGACAAGAAGACGATTTGCATCACCGCTGCTTTGTGCGTATCCTAACTATGTTAGAACATACTCAAACTACTAATCTTGTGTAAATTTATCGTTCTATAATTCATCATTGATAAACAAAACAGTTAATACATATACATTGAAAAGCTCACTAAAGCTACCATCTAATTAGCTTCAAATCATAAAGAAGCTATGAATCTATACCGTGCAGCTAACACTATGCAGCTAGTACAAGTAGCTACATAATGGACTCAACAAGCCATTTTTCCCACAGTGATAAGGCCAGTCTCGTCTCCAAGGAAAAAGAGTCCTTTAGTGCCATCTTGGATGTGAATTAATCGAGCTTCTTGTCTTGTAAATACTCTGCCCTTCTTTTGAAAACTGCAAATTCGTTCATTTATGTTATTACTAAAAAATAGACAAGACAAGTTTCTCAAAACTTAAAAAAAAAAAGTACCTAATATAACTTAGCAACTAAAAAGAAACACTTACGATGGTAGCTCGTAAAGTTGGACAGAGTTGTCGTCACAGGAGCAAAACAAAATATCATGCCTCTTTTCTTCATTTTGCATCACAGGGATGTTCATCCCACCAAGTGCAAGAACACCCTAAAACGAACAAAATTGAATAGTTAGTTTAACTCCAAATCAATGAGCATCAATGTGTGGAAGCATAGATCGTCATATATATAACACTGAAACACTGTCAAAACAGGTTCATGTAAGAGTACTAATAGTACATAAAATTGGACACATGTAGCTAATCTCAAATTTACTGCTTCATTACACTTATATAACAGTTGACAGGACAAAAAGGGAAAGGTTAATCATAAATCATGAAAAACAACAAATACCTGTTTCTCCTTGTGTGTGTAGCACACTTCCAAGCCACCGTCTTGGGTGCCCCCCCAAGCCTTTATTGTGCCATCCAATGAACATGACACTAAATAGTAATCCCAGCAAGCAAGAGACATCACTGCACTAGAATGGCCCTTTGCCGTCGCAAGACACTGTAAAGTGCCAAGATCCCACTTCTGGTAAAACGAAAGAATTGTAAATATCAATCAAATACACAACATTGAAGATTATTAAAAATTTGCATGGCAAGAAGCAGAGTATAACATCAATACTCAAAGAGGTTGGAAAACAAACTTACCTTTATTGTGCCATCAAAAGAACCAGAGTAAAGCATGTTGCGACCAACGGTTAGACATACTATGCCCTGTGTGTGACCTTCAAGCACGTGTGCTGGTTGAAAGGGATTTGTATCACTTTCAAAACTAACTTTCCATGCCAAAATTTGGCCATTCTGCCAAAAGCAAAAGAGACACATTAACTCACGTTCACATTAATCGCATCTACAATAGGAACTTAAAAAACTTGGAAACTTATAAATTACCTGTGTCCCAGCAAACAGAATGTTCTTTTCAAAAATCATGGCATACACTTGACGGACAGGTCCATCAAGGCTGAATTCAGCACCACTTTGAATGTTCCAAGCCTTCAAAATTAGTAATATTAATGAAGTGTAAGCATAAGAGGTGAAAGACAAAATCACAACTGTCATCAACATGAAATACAAAGTACCTTAACAAGATTTGGCAAGCCAACAAAAATCCAAGGGCCCTCTTGAATTAAAGAACAAACTTCAGCACCTAGGTCGATGATATGCTCACATTGACCAGTATGGCAGTTCCAAACTCGGAGTGTTCCGTCTGTGCTGCCCGAGTATAGCTTGTCTCCACCTGAAGGATATGCAATCCCTGTGACTGCCTGCTCACACACATTCAAAAAACCAAATTGAATCCAAATTAGCCTCCAGAAATGTCACAAATATCAAAGTCTAATGGAGAAGATTAAAAAACATAATAAATCAAAGACACATAAATTAGTACAAATTAACATAACTAACAAAGCAATGTAGGCAGAGCATAACAAAGCAGCCGACTACAACATCTCATTAACAAAATAAGACATTGATTACTAGTCTAAACAACCATAATAAACCAAAAGAAATACAAGTGGGGGGAAAAAAATAAAAGATTGGTTCTATTAAAGAGAGCGTCCAAAAAAAATTGAGTCCAATTGATATTGTTATTATAGCTGGAAAAAGTTGGAATTTAAGTAGGTTTGATGCAACCAAATAAAAGAGAGAAAGATATCTAGAAAACCAAATCAGAGAAATTTGAAGCAAAACAGAACAAACAACATAAGTAGTCTGAACTCTAAAACAAACAAGAACACATTACTCATGACTAAAAACGTCAGAGTGAAATTGTTTTTTTTAAAATAAAAAAAAAAAGGTCAAAGTGATAAAAAAAAAACCTTGTTGTGCCCTTGGAGAGTGGCAATGATAGAGACGTGATCACCTTGAGACCAGGAATGCAAATAGGGGCAACGATCACCTTTGACACAATTCCCAGAAGCCCAGAACTTACAAAGCCTCTCTTTTCTGTTGTTGTCGTTTCTCTCTGGCTTTGCTTTCGTATCTCCCTCTCTCTTCCAAACATTTCTCTTGTTCCTCTGGAAGGAGTAGAGCTTCTTCTGTGTCCCTCTCCCTCCAAAATGCTGAAGAACTTCCATGGCGAAACGAATGAAATCAAACAAAGAACGAAAAAAGAAAGTGTATGCAATGAGGAACACAAGCTGTAGGTATTGTTGTTTATATAGAGAGCGAGGTGGGTCGGTTATTCAAGTTGCTGCGTTACACTTAAGCTACCTTCTGGTATTTTGAATTGGAGAAGAAATCGAAGTTGTAGTACAAGTAGGAAACGGGAATTTGAGAGTTAAAAAAAAGTGTGTTAATAATGAATGTAAGTCTATTTAGTATTGGAATTGTATTACAACTAAGCTGGGATGTGTTCTTGCATTACAATTTGGTTTATTCTCCACTTTTTACGATAATTTAAAAATAAAAAATAAAAAATAAAAAGAGGAAATTGTAAGTAATAGATAAGGATTAAACTTTTGAAGAAGTTCTATCCCAGTAGGTGAAGGCAATATATATGCATATATATACATATAACATTTTAGGGAAAAAAAACATGAAATTAAAAGGGAAACAAAGAATGGACAATTGGAGTTAGAGAAGGATTGAACTTGAAAAATCCTATATAGAAGATGTAAGATAGCGTGCAATTTACGTATGAAAATTTGAATTTTGAAACGAAAAATTTGGAGGTTTCGAGTAGTTATAGGATTTCAGAATTTGTGACGTCCCAAATTTTGTGGGAATCGGAGTCCTAAATAGACATGACTAATCTGAAGATTAATCGCATAATCTGACAATGAAAATAATCACCTCAATCCAGAATCTGCACACGAAACTCCACCACCACTCTCAGTGATCGGAATCCACCGGCAAGTCTCTGAGACGGGCCCACCAGAAGTTGCCGTGCATGGGCAGAGACTCGGCGGCCTCCTCCTCGTCCTCTTCTTCTTCTTCTCATGTGATCGTACATGCAGATTTCGGGAAGAGAGAGGGAGAGAGAGAGAGAGGCATTTTGCCACCGAAAGAGAGAGGGGAACAAAAAATGCCAACCACAACAACAATTTTTGGGGATATCTATTATATAGTGTTATAGCATATTTGGGGATTAGAATGAAAGTAAATTGTAAAATTTTAAGAAAAAAGAAAACCATATCGTCTTTTTAGATACATTTGTATTTACATTGTGTCAAAAATCATGTAGAGGCGCTCCTGTTATTGTACATTGTCCCAAATTTCCTTAATTCCCAGCCTTTGAAATGTATCCTCAATGCATCTCCACCCTTCGTTTCAATCATGGAACTTTTCTCTCGGTAAATATGCTTATTTTAACCTCTAATTTAAACGGGAAATTATAGCATATAGGCCTTTTTTTTTTTTTTTTTTACACTAATAGAAGTAAATGGCATAATCTTTTATGTCTGGAAATTGATAGCATTTTCAATTTAAAATGTAAGGGGACGTTTGGTAAATGCATTGTATTTTGATTGTATTTAAATGAAATTTGTTTTTTGAATGTTGTATTTGGTTGAAAAGTATTTGTTTTGTATTTGAATGAAATATGTGTTTGGATGAAAAGTATTTTAGAGTTGAAAAGTTGATGTAATTGATAAAAGTAGAGATAAATAGTGGAATTGAAAAGTTGATGTAATTGATAAAAGTAGAGATAAATAGTGAAGTTAAAAAGTTGATGTGATTGTTTTAAAAATATTTTGAATAGTAATTATTTTCGTAGCACTGTTGTAAAATTTGTGTTTGGTGTAAAATTGTATTGTATTTGAGTAAAATTAAAATGAAAATTTTCCTCCAAATGCCCCTTAAGTAATTTTACCTTTTTACCCTACCTGAATTGTTTTCCATTAGGATTTATTGACTGTATATTTCTTCCATAATATAATTCTCTTTCTACCCTTTTTCTCTCCTTGCTGCTCATTGCTTGCTCTCCCTTTTCCTTCCCCCCATCTCTTCCTCCTCCATCTCTCTCTCTCTTTCTTCCTTCGGAGCCAGATCTCTGTCGTCTGTTGCCACTGTTTATTCTAACCACCAGCAATTGACAACTTCGAGATTCATAGAGAGGGATTGCGTGCAACCTTTGCACCTCCGATGTCGTACAATCGCAATGGAACCTCCCACTATTGATGACGTGAGGCCAAATCATGGTGATTCATTTGTCTCTGTCGCCATCGCATGGTGGCGAGTCATTCTTCGTGAGGCCAATCTAGTGAGATCTTGCATTGTTTGTGACTCACCGATGAGATGTAGGTTAAGCAGTTTTAACTCTACCAAGTGCTGCCACGATCGCCACCAGTTGTGATAACTGGAGAACCTCATCATTCTCGAAGAATCAGTATGTTCAATTTAGTCAATTGAGCACAAAATGTAAATTTTGACCGAGAAACAGGCAGTATCAGAAAACTGGTCTAGATGACCTTGAATGAAGTTAAAACTGATAAATTTGGATTCAGCATGTCCAAATTAGTCAGGATAGCCTATCAGCATGCTCAAATTTGATAATTGAGCATAAGGGTAATTTTTGACCGGGAATTTACAGTATCAGAAACTGGTCGAAATGACCTCAGATGAAAATAAAACTGATATATTTGGATTCAGAACGTCCAAATTAGTCAGGATAGCCTATGTTGAAATTTTGGGCGAAAAAGTATATAAGGGGTGAGAAATCGGAAATTGAAAAAAGGCCCATAAACTTTCTTCTCTTCTCCTTTTTCCCCCCACACACCCGCATAAATGAACAGTAGCTAACCGCTGGAAACGGTGTCCGTTTTCGACACCGCCGGTACCGTTGGGAAGCTCTCGCCGAACTGAGTCCAACGGTGGGTCAAGTCGACGGATTGGACGCCGGAGCAGCCCGCACGCGCCGCCCGAAAGTCACGGTGGCCGGAAATTTCCAACGCCGATTTCTCCGCCGTCCGACCTCCGATCAAGGTGATTCCGGTCTCAAAAAACTCGTGGTGAAGAGTAGAACAAAACTCAGGTGGTGTTTCAGCCCAACGGCCGTCGGATCGCACCGCCCAACACTGCCCGTCGCCGTCGCCGCCGTGGAATCCGACGATTCCGGCGGAGTTGAGTTGCAAGGTTGGTATCAAAATGCTCAGAACAACACGTAGATCAAAAGCCCCAAATCAATTTTGGGCAACGATCGCCGGAAAACAGAGATCCAACACCACCGCCGCCGCCGGTCTTTCGAGGGGTGATTTCCGGCGATAGAGGTGTCGAATGGTGAAATTGAAGCCACCAATGGATTCCTCTCGTCGAGATCTTCAAGATGGACTACCCACATTCCACCGCCGCGGCCGCCGCCGCGGCCGGTCAACGGCCGGTCAACGCCGTTCAACGCCGGTCAACGGCGGCCGGACCCCAAAAAAATTTAAGAGTGGCTCGTTGGCCTATTTTCGACGTTCCGAACACATCCGTGGCGTCTGAATTTCAAGATGGAATTTTAAATGTGAAGAACGGCAAATCAAAGTTTGTGCACGCGAGATCGAACGGTGCATTCGATCACCGATGGGACGATTTCGGTAGTGACTTCTGTCCCTTCGTTCCTTAATTTTTATTTTGGAATGATATATGTTAATTATGTAATTTGGCATGTGAAATTGTAAGAAAAATGGATGAAAATGATGAAAAAGAAAGTATGTAGAAATGTGAATATTTTTACGTAAAAGTTGAGCTTTACGTAAAAATATAGGCATCTGGTATAGTACGTGGCAAGATAGAAATAGGTTAGATGGTTTTGAGGCGTTTCCTAAACGCCGGAAACCTAAAAATTAAGCGGAGATGCTGCCGAAATTTCTAAAACGGCACAAAAATGGTATTTTAGGAAACGAGAGACAAAATGTGGTCGGGATGGAAACCCGAGCCCCCTCGAACGATTTTAAGGATTAATAAATGAGTTAGGCTCAGAAAAGGACGACAGATGTTCCAAGGATAAGTAAACCGAGAATTTCAGCAATTAATGCTGTAAAAGTTTGGTAAAGCATAAGAAAAAATTAATTTATGATTGTTGGGCTTAGAAAATCTAGTCTAAGCATTTAAAATGAAAATGATACGACCTAAAGACCCGTCAAGGGCAAAACGGACATTTTGACTGAAAATTCCAGGAATGATAGAAAAATGCCCTAATGGATTTAAAACGACTTAAGTAAGATTCTAAGGGCTAGAACTAAGTTGTGAATAAAGGAAAAGTAAGGTTACAAAAAGAAAAGAAAATCACGTTAGGGGCAAAATGGTAATTTTGTCAAAGTTTAGCAAAAATGCTATAAATGGGATATTAGGTCCCTAAGTTTATATCAGGGAATGAAACGTAGAATTTTTACGTTTTATTAAGTTTTATGTATGAGATAAGTGCGGAAAGAGTAACCATGATTCTTTCGGTTATAGGAACCGATCCAGACGCAACGAATGAATGTTTGCGGATCCAGAAAGCAAGAAAAGAGATACTAGCAAAGTAACAGTAAGTTCAAGCATTTATTTGTCTGTAACATAAACTGACATGTTAGGTCTATGTTTATGTGTTCTATGTGCAGTTTTAGTGTCAAGACACTATGATATGAATGTCACGAAAGCCATGTTATGAACTATGTATTATGTTCAAGTCAAATGTAAATTGACTTGATACGTTTATGATTGTGATGTATGTTTTGTTGCATGACGTGTATGCTAGACATTGATTGTCTGCATCACGATGTCTATGTCAGTGCATGTCAGTCACGGCACGTGTCAGTGCATGTCAGTCACAGCACGTGTCAGTGCATGTCAGTCATAGCACAGGTCAGTTCATATCAGTTTATGTCATGCATATAGAGTTACATGTCCCAGTACACAGACCAGACAGTACCAGAACAAGAAAACAGTTTGGTGCACAAAGCACCCTAGTGTGTTGATTAATTCACACTCCAGTAATTTGATTAACAGGTTCCGACTGTGGGGGCAATCAGTATGCTACCCAGTTGGAACACCAGAAAGATGGTAATTAACCAGCTATTGGCGTATCGGCCTCTCGACCCACGGGGAGGTTATCATGTTTAGCATCAGTTAAGACTGAGGAGGTCAGCACTAAAGTACCGCTCCCGGTTGCGCTAACATGTCGGTACGTCCAATCAGGGGCCCAAAACCAGAACTTAATAACAGATAATATCCTAAGACTAATCCTCAGCCAGTACAGCATGTTTACAGAGTCCAGTATCATGCATGAGCACAGCAGCACAGCATGTCAGTACACATGTTAGACAGTACCAGAATACGAAAACAGATAGGTGCACAAGGCACCCTAGTGTGTTAATTAATTCACACCCCAGTAATTTGATTAACAGGTTCCGACTGTGGGGGCAATCAGTATGCTACCCAGTTGGAACACCAGAAAGATGGTAATTAACCAGCTATTGGCGTATCGGTCTCTCGACCCACGGGGAGGTTATCATGTTTAGCATCAGTTAAGACTGAGGAGGTCAGCACTAAAGTACCGCTCCCGGTTGCGCTAACATGTCGGTACGTCCAATCAGGGGCTCAAAACCAGAACTAAAATAACAGATTAATGTTCTAAGACTAAACTTTTAGTCAGTGCAGCACGTTTGCAGAGTCCAGTCAGCATGAGCACAGCAGTACAGCATGAGTACAGCAGTACAGCATGTTTACAGAGTCTAGAGCACAGCAGTACAGTATGTTTACAGAGTCTAGAGCATAGCAGTACAGCATGAGTACAGCAATACAACATGTTTACAGAGTCTAGAGCACAGCAGTACAGTAAGTTTACAGAGTCCAGAGCACAGCAGTACAGTAAGTTTACAGAGTCCAGAGCACAGCAGTACAACATGAGTACAGCAGTACAGCATGTTTACAGAGTCTAGAGCACAGCAGTACAGTAAGTTTACAGAGTCCAGAGCACAGCAGTACAGTAAGTTTACAGAGTCCAGAGCACAGCAGTACAACATGAGTACAGCAGTATAGCATGTTTACAGAGTCTAGAGCACAGCAGTACAGTAAGTTTACAGAGTCCAGAGCACAGCAGTACAGTAAGTTTACAGAGTCCAGAGCACAGCAGCACAACATGAGTACAGTAGTACAGCCTGTTTACAGAGTCTAGAGCACAGCAGTACAGTAAGTTTACAGAGTCCAGTTTACAGAGTCCAGAGCACAGCAGTACAGTAAGTTTACAGAGTCCAGAGCACAGCAGTACAACATGAGTACAGCAGTACAGCATGTTTACAGAGTCTAGAGCACAGCAGTACAGTATGTTTACAGAGTCCAGAGTACAGCAGTACAGCATGTTTACAGAGTCCAGAGCACAGCAGTACAGCAAGTTTACAGAGTCCAGAGCACAGCAGTACAGCAAGTTTACAGAGTCCAGAGCACAGCAGTACAGCATGTTTACAGAGTCCAGAGCACAGTAGTACAGCATGGTTACAGAGTCCAGAGTACAGCAGTACAGCATGTTTACAGAGTCCAGAGCACAGTAGTACAGCATGTTTACAGAGTCCAGAGCACAGCAGTACAGCATGTTTACAGAGTCCAGAGCACAGTAGTACAGCATGGTTACAGAGTCCAGAGCACAGCATGTTCAAGAGGTTAAGCATGATAAGTACAGTTAGTATGTTCGTGATTGTGATGTGAAGTATGTTCACAGTGTTAAGCAATGTACGATATACGTTATGAAATGTTTAGAAGTCACAGCAGGTATCAGATTCATCCTACACTATGTAGTATGGACTATTATACGTCATGAATGTATGTTTGAACTTACTGAGCCTGTCGCTCATAAGTTTGTTTATGTTGCAGGTAAGCATCCTGCACGAAGATAAGACAAGTGTTGGATGACGGATGGGATCTGCATGTGCTAAGGGACTGGGTGAGGGTTATGGTACTGCTATGAGTCTTCCGCTGAGCTGTTTAAAAGAGTATTAAAATGATGTATATCAAGTTATGATAAAGAAAGAAAATGTTTACTATAGTAAACGTTTTTATGAAAATAGAATTTCCACGTCGAGTTAAAAAAAAAAAAAATTTAGCTGGTATCAGAATAAGTTAAAAGCAAGTTAAAAGTAAGTTGCCAACGACCCAAGTGGTTACAGTCTATTGCAGTTGGTAACAGTAGTCGACTGTAATAGTGCTGTTTAACCCTACGTAGGGCGGGTCGCCACACCAGTGAGGCGGCAAATATTTTGGTGGTGGCATGGGTTGTTGAGGAAAGCAGATTGGATTGGGGTTAGGATTAGGTTTTTGTACATTAGGGGCTTAATTTGGAGATTTTTGGGGTTTATTTGTAATATTAGAAACTTTGTAAATCAAAATTTATTTTAGTACGGTAAATTAAGATTTTGTACGATAAATCAATGGTTTACCTGATAAATCAATCAAATTGTAAATTATGATCTACAAAATTAAGAATTTATACTGGTAAATCAATAATTTAACTTAATTATATCGGTAAATTAATAATTTACGAAATCAAGAATTATTTGTTTACATAGTAAATTAATGATTTACGAAATGATTTATCAGATAAATTTATCAAAATCAGTAAATAAATGATTTATCAAATTAAAAAGTGATTTATCAAATAAATTTACCAAAATTTACATACAAAGAGGTATTTTTGGAATTTTAAGTTGTGGTAAATCATGATTTACCAAAAATATGTTATTTACTAATAACTTAAACTTTTTCTACTATTTATTTTTATTGAGGTTTAATTTTGGCCTATTTATCTTCCTCTACCAATTTAAGCTTAGAAGCTTCTAACTGTGCATTAAAAAGCGTACTTGGGTTTTTTTTTTTTTTTGGAGTTAAATAAATTAGGGCTTGTTTGCTTCATTGACTCAAATCCAAATTTTTTATTCCAGTTTTGTCTTTTTTAAAAAATAAACAAAAATTATAACTAAGTCAACCAATTTGGATTTAAATTTTCATTTCATTTCGAATTTGACTCATATACCATTCAAACCTAGCATAAGAAAAGCTAAATTTAATTTTCTCACACTATTGGAATTTCATTAATAATAAATAAAAACAAATGATAACATCATACCACAATATGTATCACAAGCCATAATGCATCACACATGAAAATGTGACATGGTATATTCCTAAGTGTTGATACATATATATATTGAATTCTCTAAAATTTTCTTGTTATAAAATGATTGGTTCTTGCACCTTTCTCTCTCTAGATTTGCAAGTTGCCATCAGAGAAATCTCTAATGCATATTTGTCGCAGCTCTGTCCTAGAGTTCAATCATCGAGTTCAAGTGGAGGATTCCAATGGAGATTCGTGATTGACAGACATCCCGATTTAGATCACCATTTGCTTGGGTTTAATTGATGTCGGCAGCTCTGATTTTCTCAACAAAATCTGACACCACCTCATACAAATCATGAAAATTACCACCGAGAAGATCATAAGGCCATTGCTAGAAAGATCATGATGCCACCATGCATTGGGTGATAATGAGGTTGCGCCCGTCATCAAATTGTTGAGAAGATCACAAAGCCAATCTTGCAAGTTTCTGTGAGGTCTAGTGATAGTCAGTAGCTAGGTTTAGAGTTTGGTTAAACTGTCATATCATTAATTGTTAGAGCTCATCGTCGATGGTGGCGTGAGCCGTTAAGGAAGGGAGATTAGTTTGACGTTAGCGTTTGTTCAATTTAGGATTTTTTTTGCAAATAGGTAAATCAAGGTTTGCATGGTAAATTAAATCAACTATTTATGTGTAAATCAATGATTTACACGGTAAATCAATGATTATATTGTAAATCAATTCAATGATTTATGGGTAAATTAATGGTTTGCACTGTAAATCAAAATATAGACACACGGTAAATCAAATATCAAAATAAATTAAAAATTTACACAAATTGATAATAGAATAAATAAAGAATTTGCATTGTAAACAATAATTTATTAGAATAAATTAAGAATTTATTCGAGTTGATAATCACATAAAGAAAAAATTTACCAAACATTTACATATAAATAAAAAATTTACCAAAATAATTAAGGATTTACACATCATCATAATACGTAAATAAAGGATTTATAAGTAAATCAAAAATTTATACACATAAGTAAAGGATTTACAGGTAAATAAAAAATGTATACATGAGGGCATTTTTGAATTTTTTTTAATAGATAAATTATTGATTTATCAAACATGTGCTACTTTCCAAAAGTCTGAAACTTTTATGCTATATATTACTACTCAAATTCATTTTTGGCCTATTTCTCAATTCTCCCTTTTCTATATTATAAATCTTGTTGATTTTTTTAGTTAATTTAGTAAAAAAAAATTTATTTATTATAAGTTTTGTTTTTAAAATCAATTTTAATATGGAGATTGATTTTTTGTTTAACCTGGGATAAAAGATTTAAAATTCACGCTTTACGGTTGAGTGAGGTACAAAATTATCTCTTAATAGTTGCGATCACATAGGATCCAAATTTGGTTGTGAAATATACTTTATTTTTCATATTTCCAAGGTATATTCTAATGAAATAAATAATATATCCACATGTCATGTCATCTCTATCTAGTTAAAAAAAAATTAGTAAGTTTGTCATACTTTCAATTTCAATTTTGTAAAACATAACTTTTTACTAAAAAGACGATTTTCCTTTTTTTCATTTTTGATCTTAAGTCTAACCAATTTTTAATATCTAGAAAACCTTTCCCAATATACTTAGAGCATCCAGTATTAAAGGGGATCATCAATCCCAACAACACACTGAAACGTAAAAAACATAAAATGTGGAAATTTAAAATACAGATATGGTCCAAAATTGAATGGCCACAATTTAGAGAGTATTAAAATGTGAATGGCAAGCTCAGTGGGACCCAATTAGTAAACACTATTTATTGTCCCATCAAATAAAACAAAACAAAATAAAATAAAAAAAATAAGTAATATAAATAGAATGATAATATTAATTTAATTGAAAGGAAACTTCGTACCAATTTAAAGATTGCCACTAGCCATTACCACCTTGCATGAGTTTCGAGACATGCCCTTTAGAACATGCATTCCACTTTATATCCCGCGCAATCTTACATAGATCCATAGCATAAAATCCACTTATCGAGTCACTAACCGGATCGGTTTATTCCATTAAGTCTGCTTAGGTGACTCAATCCAAGTCTAAAACAGTTTCCAAAATATCATATAACACATATATTATACTTTTCACAAAATACCATATAGTATATTTTTACAAACATTTTCCTTTTTATCATTATTTTCACAAAAATTTATAAAAACATTTTCATAGCCAAAACACATGACAATCATAACTAGTCAATTGAAGATAACTGTGTATTTTACTTCTTGACAATTATCCACAGGGTCCACCTCTTCACACAGACTGAGATGCCTCGTTTTGCTCTTCAAATCGTATAAATTCAATAATACAGATTATTTTCGTTGTCCGTTCACAAAATAGATTTGTCTAATTTCCCTTGGATTTAATTAGTGTGCTTTTTCAATACTGCATTAAATATTAATATTTTTTGGTATTTCCCAAAAATTCCAAGTTATTCTAAATTACATGCAATCTATGATCTATGGTGTAAACCAACATTATAACAACTTAAAAATGAAAATCGAGGTTCAAGAGGTCGAATCCAAATCATGTGCAAACACCCCTGTCTTGTCTGGTTAACCAATCATTGCATGTCCAGTTGACCAGATAAGACAAAGTGCTTTATTTCCAAGTTTATGCTTGTCTAATTGATTAGACAAGTCATCTAGTTAACTGGATGTCGCATAAATCTAAGTTTTTTATGTTCTTGTTAAGCAAAACCTACAAGAAAAACAATTTACAGACACAAATAAGATAGAAGAAGTTCCCAAATCAGTTAAACTAAGAAACTACTCAAATTCCATGGATTTTTTTAAACATGCAAGGATTTAAATTCAAAATTTTCAATCTTACTCTTCGATGACACATGCATTCTTAGATTCAAACCAAGTTTAGAGATTTTGAACTCAAATATGAATTTTTAATGGGTCTTGGAGAGTCCTTAACCTTCAAAAATTAGCTTGGAAATTTGATTCTAATTCTTATCTTGTTTTTAAGTCTGTGAAGGGAAAATTTTTTGAGTAAAATAGAAAGAAAAACTGAGAGAGAAATGGAAAGAGAAAGAGAGAGAGAGAGAGAGCTAAGCTTTTCTGTGTTTGGCTTTTGAAGAAAAATTAAGGGGGTGTTTGGGGGGATGCACAAAGATATTTTTTTTAGGTTGGAAAAAAGTTGTTTTGAAAATATGTTCGGGAAAAAAAACTGCTTAGAGTGAAAAAATATAAAATTTTAAAAATTTTTTAGAAAAAAAAATTAATATGGATATTGTTTTATTCCTCTCAAAATTTTATGCAATTTAAAAAATATATATCTCATTTGGACTTGTATACATAAAGTTATAGACTTTTAAAATTTAGAATTTACTGTAACGTGAAGATATAAATAGTAAAAAGTGATAAAATATTATAAAAAAGTTGTTTTGAAGACTCTAAAACAAAGGCCCCAAACGGGCCCTAAGAGAATAAGATTGTGGGTAAGAGAGAGACAGAAATGAACTGTGTGAGGTAGGGATTTAATATGGAGAAAATACAACTAAAGTTTTTAATTTTTAAGGCTAAAATTCAAGGTTTTCGGATGTTGAGTACATAGAGGTTGTGGATTGTGCATTTTAAGGTGACGAATCTCTATCAAAACAGAGAAAATTTTCTGAAAAATACAGCAGGGGCCTTCTTGCAAAATTCTAAAAGTTTTAGGGCTAAAATGCAATTATGCAAAAATTAAAGGGATAAAAATTCAATTTTTGATAATTATTTTGAAAATTTAATTTATAAAATTTTTTATGCAGATTAACTATCCAAATTCCATTTTAGCACACCAATTAATTAATTAATTATGTTTAATTCTAATAGACGTTACACATCATAACAAATCAAAACTAATATTTCTTCATAAAGTTGAAATTCATTCACCAAATAATTGGAAAAATTTTTTTTCTTGAAAATAGATAATTTTGCATACATTGTTATTTTCTAAACCTCCTTTTATTTTATAAATACATATTTGATCACTAATCTATTTACGAAATTATAATTTGGTCTCTATTTTGTGATCCTTAATCTATTTAAACTCTATAAAAAAAAATCATGTGAATCATATTTGATATATTATTTTAAAGTAATTAAGAAAAATTACATAGTTTAACCTTTTTTTTTTAATAAATAGAGATAAGAAACTAAAGTTTACAATCAAATTTATTAAAAAGAAAGGAAAAAAAGGGAATCAAAATTCAGCCTAAATGGCCAACCAAACAAAAAATAGAGTAAAATAAAATAAAAAGAAACAATCCTTCATGGAGGGCAAATGAATCCAAGCTAAAATCGGTTTGACTATACATTTTTAACAGGGCTATACAGGAACATCGATTAACCAATGTCGATTGATGAGCCGACCAACCACCAACTTTTGGAATCGAAATCACAAAACAGACACCGAAAACCAACATTACTTGGTTTTCGGTATTGGGCACTCGATTTTAGTTTGAAACGAATCAAAGTAAGTCGATGCTTGCTTTATGTTCTTCTTCAACTTCGACATAGGCCTACAACGTGTTCTTCCTCCTCCTTCTCCTTCTCCTTCTTTTTCTTCTCCTCCTCCTTCTTCTTCTTAACATAAGCCAAACCTCGAAGCACCAAATTTCTTCTTTTTCTCTGACTCCGACATAGGCCAAGGCATCAATTTTCTTATTCTTTTTCTCCGACTCTGGCACATACCTCCAATCCAATAGCACTCACGAGCCATCAAAAACCCCTCATCCCTCCACCTTCGATCTCTTTGTCTCTTGTGCCCACTGGAGACTATTGCCTGCCTCATGCTGTCCCTAAAGTTGAGACCTATGCCAATTTTGCCGACTGACGTTGCACCGAACATTTCAGCTCGGTAATTGAATCAAATCTCCTTCACATCGATCAGCCCTTGGTTTTACTTCTTGAAAGCCGTTGACTTCAGTTTTGAATCGAAACTCGTTTTTAGACCAACATTCTCCCTTGCATTTGAAACTCTTTCCTTGCAAATACAAATTTTGGAGGCACTTTTCTTTTTCAGATCAACAATTATGTTTATTTTCAAGTTGTTAAATTCCTCCACTTTATCCCAAATCTTAAAACCATAATCTCTACTTCTTCTATAATAAGTGTATAATTATCAAGTTGCTCTCCTTTCTTGTTATTCTTAGTGTTCAAATCTTCTTCAACATCTCTAACTATATCAAAAGATGACATAGAGTTACTTATATGTTTATTGTTAGATTATTTTCTTGATTTGACCATCTTGAATGCTCCTTTAGCTTCGTCATCTACCTAAAAAAAGTCTTGTTGCTGCCTTTACTTTCTCTATAGCTTGATTAACTAATTGAAAATTCTCAATAGAAAGCGGCATAATTGAAATAGTACCTAATTAATCGACAATGATTTTGTCATCAACTTTTGGATCTGTTCCTGAAGCAGTGTAATGGGACGAACTTATATTTGTGTTCCTCTCGTGATACAGAAGGGATGTCTAATTAGACGATTTGTTGATTCACTTTGATGAAATTACCTAGAGATCAGAGAGCCATGTGCAAAGGAGACCAAAAGCTTATTGTTAGACGAGTCGTACTCTTGTTATTGATATTTTCTGTGGGAGCCGAAGATTGCAATTGAGAGTTGGAAATTAAATAAATCTTTTATGTGTTCACATCTAAAACTATCAATTAATCATAGTTGAGGGTGACATTCATCCCATGCACGATTTCATCTTTGATCAGAATTAGTCGTATTTTGATAATGTGAAGGCATGTTGGATGAAAAAAAAAGTTTTTCTCCATTGAATGATCTTTGGCTTGTTGAACTTCTTTTGGATGATAAACCTAAGTGCTTTTCATCCGAACTTTAAGTGTAACAGTTTTGTCATTCTTTTATTTGGTCACTTCAATAGGCTTACTGTTTTTACATTTAGCAAAAGAATGAGATTTGTATTCTTTTATTTGTAATGCAAAATCATTAAATTGATTGTCTGTGGTTTTCTTCTTAAAAGAATTAAATCTAGAGTCCATGGTTGCCATCGCAATATGTTTGATTCTAGAAAACAAGACCTTGTGGCCCAAATACGAGTCTTTTCTTCAATAATAGGGAATTGAATACAAAAGAACTATTTTTCAAGAGAAACAACTTTCAATTCCTAATTAATGTTTCACAACTCTTTCAATTTCTCACGTAAGTCCATGAGTTTCCTTGATTGTTCTCCTTTCGTTAGAAAAGCTTTATCAATCAAAGATTGTTTCCAGAAAGTCACTTTCTTTCCTTAAGCACTTTCAGTGACGTGAATCACAACAAAATCGTCTTTTCGAATAGGAACAGTCAATTGTAAAAGATTTGGAACGATGAGTGTTTGTCACCTGATAAAACTGCAACATAGAAAGGATGATTTGGAGTCTCTTCTTAATTTTTAGTCGAAGTTTTAACAACAAAGGACAACAATGTTAATTGTGGATGCAATGACACTAACCCTTTGTTTGTAACACTTGTCCAATTTCGAAAATTGAAAAATTTTTGCACTTTTTTTTCATCAACTTTTTCATCTTTTTTTTTTATTTTTTATTATTTTAAAGAAAACTATCTTATTTTCAAACTTATTTTGTTTAGTATTTTTTTTGGAAAAAGATAATGAATCTTTTTGAAAGCTTCTCACAATGTTTGTGATAAAATTTCTTTTCATTTTAAACAATCTTTTATTTTCAAAAAGAAAAATTTTTTAAACATCAAAATATCATCGCATTATTAAAATGAAAAGACTTTGGCCTCGTTTGACATTGCTTTTGGAGGCTACTTTTAGATTGCTAAAAAATTTATAGTAGTTTAGCAATGTTTGGTAAATCCTGCTTTTGTCGAACAGATTCTAAAAATCACTGCAACACAACAAAATTTGAGAAGCAAATTAGAGGTTACTTCTACACAGTAGTTTCTGTTGTCATTGTATAAATTTACTAAAATATCCTTAATAATAAATAATAATTCTAATTTATAGACTTTATTTATCTCCATAACAAATAAAATTACATTCTACTATGGTTTTATAGATTTTTTTTCTCTTAAAAATAATTTCAATTATAAATTATAATTTTATTATTTATTTTAATTTGTTTAGCGAAAATTTTTATTTTTGTAATTTTATGTTTGTTTGAAGATGATAATAAATAATTGAAAAAAAAATGATAGTAAATTATTTCTACAAAATATTATTATAATAATAATTATTTTTATAAGAATATGTAATTCATGCGTCTAGGTATTAGAAAAAAATATAATATATCCTTTTTTATCATTATATATCAAAATAATAATTTTATTTATAGTTTATCAAACATTTAAATTATACTTTTAATATTCACAACAACTTAAAAAAAAATAATCAAATGCCTACGTGCTTCGATATACAATAACTTTAGATTTAAAACACAGTTACATCAATAATTTTCTATAGCATAACAATACCAAACTAGCCCTTTCTTATTTAAAATAAGGATTTTTTTTTTGAATATGTACAAACCATTAGGGGATAAAAATACAACATTATTTTAGCCACAAAAAATAGGGTGTTTTAGTTATATAACCTTAAAAGTTGAATGCTTTAGTTTATAACCTTAAAATTTAGAATCTTTATCACATAACCTTGGCTTTAATGAAATTTGTTGTATGTCCAAGAATAAGGTGCTTTAGTTTCATGATTTTAAAAATTAGAATCTTTACCACATAACCTTGGCTTTAATAAAATTTGTTGTATGTCCAAAAATACCTTTTTTTTTCTTAAAAATAAAAAATTGAATTAATTAAAAATTAAATATATAAAACAATTTAAATACATAATAAAAAAATATTTAGTTTTTCTTTCTTTCTCCTTTCGGCCTCCTCTAAAAGGACAATATACGAACAAAGCCTTGTATCTTGCCCAAAACAATGAGATTTAAAAAAACAAAAAAAAAAGTTTTAAATTTTTTAGAAAAAAGTAGTTTTTGGTTTTCTGATCGATTCTTTTTTTTTTTATGGAAGTTTTTTGACCGGTTCTAATAAGAGGGTATGGTTGCTTTTTTATTTAAAGATAAAAAGCAAGAAAGAAAAAATGAAGCTTCATAATCTTTTCTCAACTTTTTCAATGCTACTTTGATGGAAGTGCGATCTCCAAATGTCTTCTTGCTCAAGGGGAGACAACAAAAACCTCCAAATCTAAGCATATCATTTTCATCTCAATCCTTTTATGTTTAACTTTAAGCCTGTGCTTTCCTTTTTGGGATGTGGTTTATAATGTTTTCTTCTCGTTTGATGGAAAAGTGGATGTTGGGTACGTCTGTTTTCTAATCTTGTATGCAGAAAAAAGAGTTTTTGTACTATTTTGTAAGTTGTGGAAGTATAACAGTGAAACTACCACGTAGACATCAAAATATTCAAATACAAATATAAACTTATAAAGATAAAATAAATACAAAATGAGACAATCCCCTGACTATCTCAACAAAAGATGTGGACCTTCCATCCCCACACCATCCCTCTGATCCTGACTCAGCCCACTCTTGTCACTAAACATTCTTTTTCATCTAGCAAGAGCAAGATTAATGCTCGGTGACATCGGAGTTGAAAGGGAATAAGGCGACGACGACGACACTGGCTTGTGAATTTATGTCGATGCACATGTGAGGATTATGCATTGCGGAGTCGGTTCGCAAGGCCTATTCAGAGATGGCACTTGGGTGGTTTGCAAGGTGTTTGGTGTGGGACGATGTAAGGCAGTCTTGTGAAATTTTGTACTTGTTATTAAGAAGTATGGTTTGTAAATTCTGTGTTTGTTTTGTGTGATTATTTTTCTTGATTTAGGGGTTGAGATCAAGGTTGAGGTGAGACGGTATGGGGGTTGACAATGGGCTAAAAAAGTGACTGAGGGGACGTTTGGTAAACGTATTGCATTTTGATTGTATTTAAATGAAATTTATTTTTTGAATGTTGTATTTGGTTGAAAAGTATTTGTTTTGTATTTGAATGAAATGTGTGTTTGGATGAAAAGTATTTTAGAATTGAAAAGTTGATGTGATTGGTAAAAGTAGAGATAAATAGTAGAGTTGAAAAGTTGACGTGATTGTTTTAAAAATATTTTGAATAGTAATTGTTTTCGTAGCACTATTATAAAATTTATATTTGGTGTAAAATTGTATTGTATTTGAGTAAGATTAAGATGTAATTTTTTTACCAAACGGCACCTGAGATTTTATTAGTTAGGTGACGTGATGTGAAGGCCAGTGTGAGATAAATGATTAGGGTCTAAAAAAAGTAAATGAGATTTTATTCAATTTTTTTTATTTAAATTATAATTTATTTTAAAAAAAATCTCTGAAATAACTTTTTTTTCCACTTTATTATCATTTTTAGCTATTCATATCTCTAAAACACTATAATAAATTTTAAATTTTAAAAGTTCATAATTTTGCGTATATAAGTCTAAATGAGATAATTTTTTTTAATTACATAGAATTTTGAAAGAAATAATATCAATATTGATATTTTTTTAAAAAAATTTTAACAAAACAATATTCATATTGATTTTTTTCTAAATTTTTTTTAAAAATTTTACATTTTTTCCCTCCAAACAAATTTTTTTTCCCAAATATATTTTTTAAATCAACTTTTTTCAACCTAAAAAAAAAAAAAAAACTCCAAAAAGGCATCAAAACAGGCCTTAGACATTTTTTGGGTCCAAATTTAGGGCATGTTTGATAGAGTTTTAGAGATATTTTTTTTGTTGAAAAAAAATAAGTTTTGAAAAAATGTGTTTGGGAAAAAAACTGTTTAAAGTGAAAAAATATAAAATCTTAAAAATTTATTTAAAATAATATTATTAATACGGATATAATTCCGTTTCTCTCGAAATTCTATATAATTTTAAAAAAATAATCTTATTTGAAATTATATATGTAAAGTTATGAACTTTTTAAATTCGGAGTTTTCTTAAAGTTTTAGAGATATACATAATAAAAAGTGATGGTGAGAAGGAAAAAAAAAAAAACAAGAAAGTGAAATTTTTAGTCTCCAAACTGCCCAAGTGACCCCTTTGGTATTATCAATAAAGAAAAAGGTGATAATTGTGTATTAAATATAATAAAATGGTATAAATATACATGACTTGAATATTAAGGTATAGATTTTAAATAATAAAAAATCATCTTAAGAATATTGTTGAAAATAAATATGTACAATAAATATCATATTCAGTATAGTTAGCAAAACAATATCATATTCATGATAATTAGAGTTTGTTTGGGGCTGCTTTTCGAAATGGTGCATCATCATCTAATTCTAATATTCTCCATTCTATTCATTCGTTTGGTTTACCATTTTAACTTAATTTAACTTGGAAGTTAAATTACATTGATAATTTGTTTTAGTTTAGTTTATATTGAACTTGTATTTGAAATGTATTGAAATAATGAAAGTAGAGATAAAAAGTTATTTAAATGGATCTTACCAAGCTAAACTAAAAATTCAAACTAAAATGAAATAATTTTTATATCAAAATGCTCACAACAAGAAGATGAATTAAATAATATTTATTTTGCATTTATTTTGGAACTCATTTCAATTTTTTGCACTATTTTTATATCACAAAACTATGTTAAAAGTCCTTTCCTAAACACATATTTCCAACCTAACCTCTAAAATTTCATCTCCAACACTATGTTTGGTAGGAGTAAAGGAAAATAGAAACAAAGGAAGAATAAAATCTCTGAATGATGGAAAGGAAAGAGGTTTTCTATCATGTTGTTTGGTAAAGAAGGAAAAAAAAAGAAGAAGTAAATATTTAATCTAATGTATTTTGAAATTATAATCTTATATAAATTAAAAAAAAATGATGATATATAAATGTCAAAATAGGTATTTTACTTTTATTTGTTTTGTCAAAAGTTTTTTTATTTACTTTTCTTTCTAAAGTTAGGAGGATTAAAAATGTGGGATCCATGAATTTTCAATTTTCATTCCTTCCCAATTTACTCTCTACCTAACAATAAAAATTCCATTTTCCTATTCAAAATCTCTTCCCTCTCCCTTTTCTACCCTAACAAACAAAAGACCAAAATTCCCTTAAAGGATGCTTTAATTTATTAACAAAGCATATTTATAATAAAAGTTACCTTAAAAAATTCTTATAAATAAATAATTTATTATAAATATGTTTTTTATCACAAGTATTTTTAAAATATACCAATTACTTTAAACATTAAAAAAAAGACCCATTCACTGTAAAATATGTTTTTTGCATTTTTGTTTTTGAAAATCAAAATAAACAATAGTTCTCAAAAAATAATTAAAATTAATAACAGATTTTTCAAATATCTATAATAAATAATAAAATTATTAAATAATTAAAAATTTGAATAATATATTTTTAAGATATAAAAAATTATTTATTTAAAAGAGACGTAAATATAATCATATTATTTATCTAATAGATTTGATGTAAATATTTACATAATAAATCTACTATTTATTATAAGAAAAATAAAACTAGAAATGTTACTCCTAATTCAAAATTTTAAATTATATACGATATATAAATTATCATATTAATTTATTATATTTATCAATAAAATATAATAAATAAATTAAAAATTTTTTTTAAGATTAGAGTTATTATATCTAACCTTTCTCTTACTAAAAATGTTTTTATTTTTAAAAACATGTTTATTTACTTTAGTTATTTTCTAAAAATTAAGAATATATTTGATTTATATATTGAATTTAGAATAAATTAATATCTTATTATCAAAATTAATTCATCTAACTATAATTTTTATCACTTACAAAAAAAAAAAAAAAAAAAAGATAAACTACACCAAAAATTTTAAATTCAGACGCATACCTTAAACCCAAGCCCATCTTAGCCCACCGTATTGGCCCGCAAAACACCGTCGTCTTCCGCGGCTCTCCCCACCGGAACATCGACTGGCATAAAACTCAGTCACTGTCGTGTTGGTTCTTCTCACTTTGATTCCGATTCCAATTCCATTGCCAGTTCCGAAGCAAACCCCAAATCCACATCCACAATCTCTTTCTTCTCTCTCCGTCTAACAGATTTCGAAGAGAGAGAGAAAAGAAGAACAAGAACAAGAAGAACAAAATCGAGATCAGCGCGCAAAACCATGGCGGCGGAGTCGGAATTACCGGAAGGAACGGTCCAGAACATTCTGGAGCAGGAGAGCCTGAAGTGGGTGTTCGTCGGCGGCAAGGGCGGCGTCGGCAAAACAACCTGCAGCTCCATCCTCTCGATCCTCCTCTCCAAAGTCCGATCTTCCGTCCTCATCATCTCCACCGACCCCGCTCACAACCTTAGCGACGCCTTTCAGCAGCGCTTCACCAAGACTCCCACTCTCGTCAATGGATTCTCCAATCTCTACGCCATGGTACACTCAAACAATCTCATTCCTTTATATATATAATATATATATATATATATGGAAAATTGGCGATTTTGCATGACTTAGATATGGGTTCTGTGATGAATTTGGGAATTTTAGGGCCTTTTTGGGAGCATCATTTTGATAATGAAATAGAAATGAGAATGTTTTAGGAATGATATTAAGATGATTTTTGAAATTGTGTTTTGATTGTGTTTCTAGAGAAATTGGTATGAGTACACCAAAAGAAAAAAAAAAAGAAGAAGGAAAATCGGACATTTTACTATGTTTTCCAGTGCCAAATCTTATCTTACCATTGATAGGTGATGGATTTGCAAAGAAAATCAAAGTACATAGTTATGGAATGTAGTTTTCAGAAATAATAGTTTCTTTGAGAAAAAAAAGTTGTAAACAGAGCGGAGTTTTGTAATTAAACTATGGCATTTTCACGGCGCAAAACTTTTTTTTTTTTTTTTCCTCCGGTTATCTTTGTATAGTAACCTGTGATTATGATCTTCTACAGGAAGTGGATCCAACGGTTGAGAATGATGAGGTGGGTGGTGGTGCCGAGGGAATGGATGGTTTGGTTTCCGAGCTAGCAAACGCCATTCCTGGAATTGATGAGGCCATGAGTTTTGCGGAGATGCTAAAGTAAGAACTAAGAAACAAACTCTCATTGTTTTGTCTAATTAAGAAAATTGAGAAATCAATAAAAAGTCAGTGGACCGGAACATGACTCTTCAATATCACTAGGACCCAGATGATTAGTGACTAATCTCAAGCCTGATTCTGCACTCACATCATTAGGACCCTGCAGAAGTAATGACTATTCTCAAGCTTGATTCTACTTATGACTTCTGCTTGACTAACTTCAAGCAGTTTGAGGATTATTTTGATCCTTTGCATTTTTAAATACAGGTTAGATAGACATGCAAATTTATGCATGCACGGAGATAACATTCACATGTCTTAGTCAACGATGTATCTATTTCTTTCATAAGTAAACTCATAAGCTTTTACACATAAATTCATCGTTCATTATCTTGTACTTACATTTTGGTGTTTGCTTTATTTCCTAGTCAATACACTCCTCAAATTTTTTTGTGTGGTTTATGTTCTGCAGATTGGTGCAAACAATGGACTACTCAGTTATAGTATTTGACACGGCTCCAACTGGCCATACACTACGGTTATTGCAATTTCCATCTACCCTAGAGAAGGGTCTTGCAAAAATAATGTCTTTGAAAAGTAAATTTGGTGGTATGATAAGTCAGGTACGTTATTGAATTTTGTAGAGTACACTCCTTAGCACTTTACCATGTAGAAATTTCAGGGATTAATTGGATCACAGATAAAACATGTTTAGCCGTCTTAAAATAATGATCTGGTTAAGTTTTGTGATGTTGTATAATGCAATTCTTCAGTTACATCAGATTTTGAGTTTATGATCTTTCTGGTATGTAATCATGATGCCTCTTCCCTATTGACGTCTAAGAACAATTGATTCATAGACCTTAACTTGCGTTGGATTATTACTGTTATTGTTATTGTCATTGTTATAGTTACCACCGAGAGAAGAGTTATCCATCTTGTATGTTTCAAGATGAACCTTTTTAGATATCACCAATTCCTCCTATCAACTTGACATTGTATTAGAGAGTAGAGACCTCAATATTCTCATTTATCATTTTTCCATGGAACAACTTCTCTGCTTTGAGTTTAACAGGCCTTTTAATCTGTTTAGCTGTGATGTTAATGTTGTATTAAAAGCTCTCTTGTTTTCCATGGAATACTTCTCTACTTTGTTTTTTCTCTTTTTCTAGGCACCTGTAAACATAGCTTATGGCTACTTCACATCTGGCATTTTATTTTATTTATTTATTTTTTCGTTTCCTTTTCTTTTTTAAAAATCAAATAATTATTTTCTCTATCTATTTTTTTTGGTTGTTACCTCAACAAATCTATCCTTGCATGATAGCGATTACGAATGAAAGTTTTATCTCATGAGCATGTAGTTAATTCACTCACTGGATTTATTTAATTGTAGTTATTGAAGAAGTGACATTTAAATCGAGTGATTTGTGAAATGTTGATGACAGATGACCCGGCTATTTGGGGTTGATGACGAATTTGGTGAAGATGCGATTTTGGGAAAACTTGAGGGCATGAAAGATGTGATTGAACAAGTTAATAGACAATTCAAAGACCCAGTAAGAATAACTATTCTTTTTTTTCCTTCTTGGTACAGTAGTTTATCTTGTTAAATTTTTATCCTTTCTGGTACATCATGTTTATTTTCATTTGCCAGTAAATATTTTGTTTAGAACTTTGAATAATTTGGTTGTATATAATTTGTTTATTACCTACCTAGCTTTATCATTAGTTTTACTAAGCATCCCTAAAACCGGTTCATCTACTGCTACTTACTAATCTGAATGGTGGTTAATAAACCAATTTTTTTGTGCTTATGAAAAATTTTCCAACAGCTTCAAGAGTATTGAAGTTCTTCAAATACTATCTTGAAGCTTCATACATGTCATATTTCACTATTTGCAGGACTTGACAACCTTTGTCTGTGTTTGTATTCCGGAGTTCCTGTCTCTCTATGAGACTGAGAGATTAGTTCAGGAACTTACCAAATTTGAGATAGATACACACAACATTATTATTAACCAAGTACTTTATGATGAAGAAGGTCAGGCTTCCACTTGCTTTTGCCTTTTCCAATCTTGTCTTCCCTGTTGATGTACTTTGTCTGAAGAGAAACTAATATTAATGCCCTTTTGCTGTTGTTGCAGATGTTGAGTCCAAATTGCTTAAAGCAAGAATGCATATGCAACAAAAATACCTTGACCAATTTTACATGTTGTACGATGATTTCCATATCACCAAGCTGCCATTACTGCCACAAGAGGTAAATTACCACATTTCAGAGTGAAAAGGAGTTTGAACTAGAAGATATTGATATTTAGTCTTATATTTATGATTTAAGAATTTATCACCAGCTTTGCAAGGTATGGCATAGAAAGTAACCTAATCAAGATAAGTGTGGGATTTTTCCTAAAACCATTCGTACTAGGGGTCCGTTTGGAACAATGGTTGGAGTTAGAGTTTTGTAGGTTGGAATTGAAATGTGTGTTTGGTTGAAATGTGAATTAGAATGAACCATGATATATGGAATAGGTAAAAAGTTGAAATGTGTTTGGGAAAAAAATTGCAATATAGATCTTGTTTTGTCCTCTCGTTGTTGTGAGCTAGGCACGACAACCATCTCATTTTGACTTGAAATAAGAAAGTTGTCGACAATTGAAGTTTAAACTTCATGAAAATTTTAGAGAGAGAAAGTGAAATGTAGATTTAGGAATTTTGGAATTGACTATGCAAAATTCCGTGTTTAATAATTGTTCCAAACGGCCCCTAAAAAATTGAAAAGATGCACCTATGTTAACAAATATTGCCCTTTTTTTTTCTCCTCTTTCTTGTATCCGATTTAAGTGGTAAAGAGCATTTAGACTGCTCTGCCATCTACCCCTAATGATTTGTGCATATAGGTATGCCCTGCCTGTGTATATGTGTGGGGGCAATATCTTTCCATAGTTCAGGTTATTCTAAGGTTGCTACTTTCTTTCAACAAGTTGAGAAAAAATTAACAACTGGGCGGATTATAGCGGGAAAATAAGTTTGAATTGGGAAACCTTCTATGATTTATCCAACTGAAGTTATACTACCGTTTTTCCCTTTTCCTGAACCTGCAAAGTGATACAAGTACAAAGTGATACAAGTACAAAGTCAAAGTTTTCATTTAAGTTCTGCATTGGTCTTATGTTCTTTTCAAAATCTCTCTCTCTTTTAGACACTGATAGAATTTTTTTCCTACAGCGTTTCCAATTACCAATTATCCATGTGGGAGTTCTTAAAATTTTACTGGGGGAATTAATGTGATTCAGATTGCTTCCCGACGGTTTCTTTTATGTTTATGAAATTTTCGAGCCAGTTTTGGTGCATTACACTATCTTTCCCTTTTCCCAAGTTATTGCATGTTATTATTGTTGTTAATGATGCTAGTACTTAGGCAGCAATGTGAGAACTAATATTTGCTGCTCATGATTGTTCTATGACGTCTGATGATTTTTATCCATCAAGATCCCCGAGGTCTTAACCTCTTGCATTTTATTCAATTTGGTTTCATGTCATAGTACCAGAACTTTTGAATATGGTCTTTTTTTGGTTAAGTATCACTTTTGAGTGTAAGTTAAAAATACTCCATGCCAAGTCATTTTGATACAATCAGTTTCCAGTTACCTAGTTATAAAATTCTTGTTGGATTGGAAGCACTTACAAGTAATCAGGTCCTTGTTAAAGTTCTACGATGATATCAGAAACATTTTTCTGGGTTGGATAATATTTCTTGATATTTTCCACCAGTACACAAATGTGAATGACATTTTTAGTTCACGTAGTCCTAGTATAGATTAGTAGTTGGTGGTGACATGATTTGTGTGGGACTTAAAAGAAATCGGACGGGATAGCAGGAAAAGAAGCTAGACTCCCCTGGGATGAAGTGGTTTTCGTGCCTTGTACTTTTCTTGTTTAGCGTCTTATAATTTGCGAAATCTTCTTGTCAAACCAATTCAGAAATCTGAAACTTGCGCCTGGTCTATGCTGAGTTTAAGCTGGTTATCTTGTTTATTGTGTTGTTGCGAAATTTTTAGGTAACTGGAGTTGAAGCACTGGAATCATTTTCAAGCCACTTTATGAAACCATATCAACCTTCGAAGAGTAGAGACACGGTGGAAGATCTAGAGAGAAGAATATCCACTCTTAGGCTGCAATTACATGACGCTGAAGCAGAGCTAGAGAAACTCAGAAAGGGAAAGCAAAAGATCTGATTATATCAACTCAACCAGCATTCTCGGCTTGCCTTACTCTATTTTTCCATTTCCCCCATAAAATGGCACCATATTCACATGCTGGGCTACCAAAAGAAGTTGAAAATCTTCTATCTACTGCCCATTATTGTTTTCCAGTTAGCTAAAGGTTGTTATAAATATATATTTTTTCTTTGTGCCTTGATCTTAAATAAGTTAGATATTCGGTGTAACGTGGTTAACAATCGATTTTTCTATGGTAGAGAATTCTTTCCTCTCTCTCTCTCTCTCTCTCTCTATTTTAATTTTTTTTTTCTTGCTGATTTATGTTGTCACTACTCACTAGTACAGATTATTTGAGATTTTCAACCAGAATTTTGCTGAGAAATGTTTGTTCAGGAGAGGAAAGCCATTGGTGATGTAACTTGTGTACTCTTTGGCAATTGAAAGGTGAATTTACATTTGGTAGCGTTGTGTTTCCTGCTGCTTGGTTCTATGGTAAAAGTCGATTTTGTGAATTATTGAAGACTTGAGAGAAGGTTTTTGTGGCTGCATCTTTGTATATTCTTCACCTACTTTTAATTTTGAGACGCTTTGCTCAACTTCTTTTGTACAATGCGACTTTTTCGCCACACAGAAAGAACAATAATTACAAAGGATTCAAAAATAATATCGACAACAGTTGGTCTTCGGTTGGCAGTATTTAAGAGATACACCTAGACCATAAATATATTTAATCTTTGAAAAGCTCAGTGTCATGTGTTGAGATGGCCGAGTTGGTCTAAGGCGCCAGATTAAGGTTCTGGTCCGAAAGGGCGTGGGTTCAAATCCCACTCTCAACATTGATGTTCTTTTTGATTTATTTACTGATTCTTCAAGACCGAAGACTCCTTTTATTTGTTTTGTGGGTGCCATGCCTTAGACGAAGTTTGGAGGAAGTATTCAATTTTAATTTTATTCAAATACAATACAATTTATACTAAATATAAATTTTATAATAGTATTATAAACATAATTATTATTTAAAATATTTTTAAAACAATCATATCAATTTTTCAATTCTACTATTTATCTTTATTTTTACCAATCACATTAATTTTTCAATTTTAAAATATTTTTCATCCAAACACACATTTCATTCAAATACAAAACAAACACTTTTCAACCAAATACAATATTCAAAAAATAAATTTCATTTAAATATAATCAAAATGCAATGCGTTTACTAAACGTCCCCTTAAATTACTAGTAAGTTGATTTGAATGCACAACTTGAAAATAACCAAAATAATTTGAATTGCCTTTTAAATTTTTAGATTGACTTGTATAATATGAAAAATAATTATGCAAAGTAGATAAGATACTTTCATGACAAACGAAAAACGTGATTTCAATCTTTAAGTCATCATAATTTAAAAAAAAATTTTGAATAATGCTGTTGTAGGTTATATTTTCATTTGTAGGCCATTAGATGATTTATTTACTTATTCTTCTAGACCTATATATATATATATATATTTTGGTGCCATGCCCTAACTTACATGCAAGTTGATTTGCATGCACTAACTTGAAAATGACCAGGTAAAAAAAAAAAAAAGGAAAAAAAAAACTTGAAAGTTGATCCAAAATAATTTGAATTGTCTTTTAAATTTTAAGGTTGACATACATAATATAAAAAACAAACAAGATACTTTCAGGAAAACAGAAAACATAATTTTAATATTCAAGACATTGCAATATTTAAAATAATAATAATAATAAGACAAAACTTTGGTAGGTACTATTTTCATTTGTAGGCCATTAGATATTTTTTACTTATTCTTCTAGACCTTTTTTTTTTTTTTTGTGCCATGCCCTAATTTACATGCAAGTTGGTTTGCATGCACAACTTGAAAATGACTAGATAAAAAAAAAAAAACTTGAAAATTGATCCAAAATAATTTGAATTGTCTTTTAAATTTTTAGGTTGACATGCATAATATGAAAAACAAATAAGATACTTTCACGATAAACAGAAAATGTAATTTCAATCTTCAAGATATTGTGATATATATTTTTTAAATAATAAGACAATGCTGTGGTAGGTACTATTTTCATTTGTAAGCCATTAGATGATTTATTTATTTATTCTTCTAGACCCCCCTTTTTTTTTTTTTTTTTTGGCGTGCTATACCCTAAATTACATGCAAGTTGATTTGTATGCACAACTTGAAAATGACCGGTTAAAAAAAAAAAATGAAAATTGATCCAAAATAGTTTGATTTTTTTTTTTTAAATTTTTAGGTTGACATTCATAATATGAATAGCAGATAAGATACTTTTAGGACAAATAGAAAACATGATTTCAATCTTTAAGATATCACAATATTAATAAAAAAATTAATAGGACAAGGCTGTAATAGGTACCATTTTCATTTTTAATAACTAAGATATGTCAGTATATGATAATTATAATACATTTTAGTTTATAAGATAATGATTAAAAAACTAAAAAAATTAAAAAAAAAACCTTAAAATCAAGTCACCGTCGGATTCAATTTAAAAAATTAAATTCAAGATACTTTCAGAATAAACTAGAAAATGTAGTTTTAATTTTTAAGTCATCATAATATTTAAAAAAATAATAATAAGACAATATTTAAATAGAAAAAATAATTTCAATATTCAAGACTTTATAATATCTAACCATAAGAATAATAAAACAAAACAATGATAATACTATTTTTATGTATAAGTTATTAGATAAATTAAATAAATTTTTAATAATTGAGATATGTTAAAATATAATAATTATAATATATTTTAACTTAAAAGATAATATTTAAAAAATTTAAATAAAAAATATAAAAATTAATAGGTGTTTGTGTTTTTTGAATGATTTTTTATTTTTAAAAATATAAAAAATAAAAATGATTTCAAAATAACATTTATTTATTTAATATTTTTAAATCTAAAATAGTTTTAACATAATTTTTAAAATATTTTTATTTTTAATTTTTTAAAACAAAAAATATTTTAAAAACAATATTAAACGCCACTTAAAACTCTATCTACTTCACTCCCTCTTAATTTGTCGGCATCACCCTTGTCAACCAAAATCCGACCGACCTGCAAACCCATCTCACAGCAGCCTGCAAACTCATTAGCATAGTCAATGCAGTTGTTGGGAGAAGGGTGGTACAGGCGTTACGGTGTCGTGGGGATGAGCTCCAACTTGATGGTCGTCTTGTTCTAGTTGGAGTGGCGGGGTTATTGGACTACGCAGTGGGGCCCTCCCATCACGGCCATGAACGTTGCTTTAAGGTAGCATGTGTCGACATTGAAACCCCGCTGCTTTGTGAGAGAGAGGGAGAGAGAAAGAGAGAGAGAAAGGTTTATGGGGCTTTGAGAGATTTTGCAGACGAGTTTGTAGGGGTTGGGGGGTGGATTTGTAGGTCACTGGTGAGGTGGATTTAGTGGAGGTCGAAGGTCTGTGGATTTGCAAGTCACCGTTGAGGTGGGTTCAATGGAGGTCAAAAGGGGTGTTTCGTCAATGAGGTTAGAAGGGTGGGGATTTGATGGGGGAGAACTAGTGGAAGTCGACTGGGGGAGGGGGAATTTTTTTTGAAGTTTATTTTTTATTTTTTATTTCTTAATCACCAGTGAGGTATGCTCCCTAGGGCCTTTGCTGATTGCAAATGCTTTGCAGGAGTGAGATCATGATTTAAGGGTGAGTTTGGGAGAGGAGGTTAGAGATGTTATTTTTGGGTTGGAAAAAAGTTGTTTTGAAAAATGTGTTTGGGAGAAAAAACTGTTTGAAGTAAAAAAATAAAAAATTTTAAAAATTTTTTTAGAAAAAAAATCAATATGGATATTATTTTGTTCCTCTCGAAATTCTATGCAATTTAAAAAAGATTATCTCATTTAGACTTGTATACATAAAGTTATGAATTTTTAAAGTTTGGAGTTTACTGTAACGTTTTGGAGATATAAATAGTAAAAAATGAGGAAATTTTGGAAAAAAGTGAAATTTTGAGTGCTAGAAAACAACCTCCAAATGACCCCTAATTATTTTTCCAAACTATTTGAATGAAATGAATTATTATCCCTTACGTTTTTAAGCAAACATAAATACATGAACTGCGTTAACATCTTATATGTTTTCTCAAAATTATAAAAACATTTCATTAATCAAAATTAATAATATCAAGACTTAATTTTTTTTAATTCTGTTAAATTTAAGTTTGAAATAATTAAAATATCCTAATAAATCTCAACCATTGATATTACTAAACTAAATCATAATCATTCATTTGCTTTTTTTTTTTAATTTAACACTTTATTTATTTTAACTTGGTTAAAAAAGGAAAAAGAATTTATCAAAAAAAACCTCCTTTTTATTAATAAAGTGTAAAATAATGAGTAATATTTTGTCATTTGTTGAAAATATATTATTAAAAGTATGTTAATGAGTCCTTATTATAGAAATATTTTATTTTGAATAACAACTTTATTTTTATATTCTTGTCATAGTTCTGATAACAAGTTATATTATCCATCAAAATTAAAAAGAGACTTTCTAAAAATATAAATAATAAAATTTTTTATTAGAGTGTGAATTATAATTAGAAATATTTAAAAATCAATTAAAATATTGCTTTTAGTGTTAAATAAGAATAAAAATGTTATTTTATGTCTTTATATATGTAACTAAAAGACTTTTTATACAAGGAGGGAGAATTTTGATATTTTGAATATAAATTAACAGTCAAACTTACAGTCAATTAACAGAAAGATGTCTTTGTAATTTTATTTAAAAGACAAAAGAGGTTGACGTTATTAATTTTAGTTAAGAGGTGTCTTTGTAATTAAAAAGAAAAAAAACACAGATGGTACAAGTGTAGTTATAAAAATATACATTAAAAAAATAAAGCTAATTTAAAATTATTAAGCATTATCTTTTAAACGAAAATCTCTCTCATGGATGAGCTCTATGGATCTCATTATGTTGAGCAAGATCCAAGGCTTTGTTCGTGTGTTGCTTTCCTGGAGGAGGCTGAGATATCATGATACAGCGGAAGCGTATAATTCATTTATTCTAATTAAAATATTGAAAAATCACATAAATTAATTGAGGGAACTTTCAAAAGAATTTTATTAATAATGATTAAAAAATAAAAAAAATCTCCTACGAATAACAAAGAGGTCTTTAAGTAGTAAGGCTTAATTTTCTATTCCTGTTCAAACAATTACAAAAGATAATTGTATATAATATAATAAATAAAACTAATCATACCCGAATAACTAATTTCAAATAAAGAAAAACCTTTAGAAATTCAAATTGAATTGAAATTATTCAAATAAAGATAAACTTTAAAATTAGAATAATCTCTCTAATTATCATATTTTTATTTTGCATCATGTCGGATTTCAAATACAAGCTTTGTATTATTATAGAAAACACTGATTTAACGACTATAATAATATGACGCTGATTCAATGGTGACACTTTCTGTGTATAACTTCTTATCGAGTTTGGAGCTTAACCCTGCTTTTAATACAGAAGTTCTTAAAAAAGAAAGGAAAAACGGACGCTGATTTTTATGATGTTTAATACAGCAAAGAAACCAACTCCTTTTTTTTTTTTTTTTTTTCCAAGAGGAAGAATGTAACTTGATAACTCTGAAGCAATATTATCATCCCAGGAAAAAAGAGAATGCTTTCAAAGTTCAAAAGAAAAAACCCGACAGAGAAAGCCAATACATATAAATCAAACAAACCAACAATGATATACAAATAGCATTACACGGTAAATCAACAGGTCAGAAAATGTCGATACAATTGAATCAATACATAAACTAATAAATCAGGAAGATAATTTGCATCATCGCTGCTTTGAGCGTATCCCAACTATGTTAGCACATATTCAAACTACTAATCTTGTGCAAATTTATTGACCCACCATTCGTCATTGATAAACAAAACAGTCATACATTTGAGTTAAAAAGTTCACTAAAGCTACCATCTAATTAGCTTCCATAAAGAAGCTATAAATCTATACTGTGCAGCTAAGACCATGAAGCTAGTACAAGTAGCTATATAATGGACTCAACAAGACATTTTTCCCACGGTGATAAGGCCAGTCTCGTCTCCAAGGAAAAAGAGTCCTCCAGTGCCATCTTGGACGTGAATCAGTCGAGCTTCTTGTCTTGTAAATACTCTGCCCTTCTTTTGAAAACTGCAAATTCGTTCATTTATGTTATCATCAATAAAGAGAAAAGTTTCTCGGAATTATTAAAAAAAAAAAAAAAACTAATATAACTTAGCAACCAAAAAGAAACACTTACGATGGCAGCCCGTAAAGTTGGACAGAATTGTCATCACAGGAGCAAAACAAAATATCATGCCTCTGTTCTTCATTTTGCAACACAGGGATGTTCATCCCACCAAGTGCAAGAACACCCTGAAACGAACAAAATTGAATAGTTAGTTTAACTCGAAATCAATGAGCATCAATGCGTGGAAGCACAGATCTGTCGTATATAACACTGAAACACAACAGATTCATGCAAGAGTACCAATAAGACATAAGATTGCACACATAAAGCTAATCTCAAATTTACTGCTTCATTACAATTAGATAACAGTTGACAGAACAAAAAGAGAAAGGTTAATCATTAATCGTGAAAAGCAACAAATACCTGTTTCTCCTTGTGTGTGTAGCACACTTCCAAGCCACCGTCTTGGGTGCCCCCCCAAGCCTTTATTGTGCCATCCAATGAACATGACACTAAATAGTAATCCCAGCAAGCAAGAGACATCACTGCACTGGAATGCCCCTTTGCCGTCGCAAGACACTGTAAAGTGCCAAGATCCCACTTCTGGTAAAACAAAAGAATTGTAAATATCAATTAAATACATAATATTTAAGATTATTAGAAATTTGCATAGCAAGAAGCAGAGTATAACACCAATACTCAAAGAGGTTGGAAAACGAACTTACCTTTATTGTGCCATCAAAAGAACCAGAGTAGAGTATGTTGCGACCAATAGTTAGACATACTATGCCCTGTGTGTGGCCTTCAAGCACATGTGCTGGTTGAAAGGGATTTGTATCACTTTCAGAACTAACTTTCCATGCCAAAATTTGGCCATTCTGCAAAGAGCAAAAGAGACACATTAACTCACATTCACATTAATCACATCTACAATAGGCACTTAAAAAACCTGGAAACTTATAAGTTACCTGTGTCCCAGCAAACAGAATGTTCTTGTCAAGAATCATGGCATACACTTGACCAACAGGTCCATCAAGACTGAATTCAGCACCACTTTGAATGTTCCAAGCCTTCCAAATTAGGAATATCAATGAAGTGTAAGCATAAGAGGTGAAAGACACAATCACAATTGTCATCAACATGAAACACAAAGCACCTTGACAAGATTTGGCAAGCCAGCAAAAATCCAAGGGCCCTCTTGAATTAAAGAACAAACTTCAGCACCTAGGTCGATGATATGCTCACATTGACCAGTATGGCAGTTCCAAACTCGGAGTGTTCCGTCTATGCTACCCGAGTATAGCTTGTCTCCACCTGAAGGAAATGCAATCCCTGTGACTGCCTGCTCACACACATTAAAAAAAACCAAATTGAGTCCAAATTAGCATCCAGGAATGTCACAAATATCCAAGTCTACTGGGGAAGATTAAAAAACATAATAAACCAAAGAAGCATAAATCAGTACAAATTAACATAACTAACAAAACAATGTAGACAGAGCATAAGAAAGCAGCCAACTACAACATCTGATAAACAAGATAAGAAATTGATTACTAGTCTAAACCACCACAATAAACCAAAAGATATACAAGTGGAGGGGGAAAAAAAATAAAAGATTAGTTCTATTAAAGAGAGCGTCCAAAAATTTTTTTAGTCCAATCGATATAGTTATCATAGCTGGAAACTATTGGAATTAAAGTAGGTTTGATGTAACGAAATAAAAGAGAGAAAGATATCTAGAAAAACCAAATCAGAGAAATTTGAAGCAAGACAGAACAAACTAAATAAGTAGTCTGAACACTAACACAAACAAGAACACATTATTCATGACTAAAAACGTCAGAGTGAAATTATCCAAAAAAAAAAAAAGTCAGAGTGAAAAAAAAAAAAAAAAAACCTTGTTATGCCCTTGGAGAGTGGCAATGATGGAGACGTGATCACCTTGAGACCAGGAATGCAAATAGGGGCAACGATCACCTTTGACACAATTCCCAGAAGCCCAGAACTTACAAAGCCTCTCTTTTCTGTTGTTGTCGTTTCTCTCTGGCTTTGCTGTCGTATCTTCCTTTCTCTTCCAAACATTCCTCTTGTTCCTCTGGAAGTAGTAGGGCTTCTTCTGTGTCCCTCTCTCTCCAAAATAATGAAGAACTTCCATGGCGAAACGAATGAAATCAAACAAAGAACGAAAAAAGAAAAGTGTATGGAATGAGGAACAGAAGCTGTAGGTATTGCTGTTTATATAGAGAGAGAGGTAGGGTCGGTTATTCAAGCTGCTGCGTTACATTTAAGCTACCTTCTGGTATTTTGAAATAGAGAAGAAATCAAAGTTGTAGTACAAGTAGGAAACGGGAATTTGAGAGAGAAAAAAATGTGTGTTAATAATGAATGTAAGTCTATTTAGTATTGGACTTGTATTACAACTTAGCTAGAATGTGTTCTTGCATTACGATTTGGTTTATTCTCCACTTTTTACAATAATTTGAAAATAAAATAAAAAATAAAAAATAAAAGTGGAAATTGTAAGTAATAGATAAGGATTAAACTTTTGAAGAAGTCCTATCCCAGTAGGTGAAGGCAATATATATGTATATATATATATATACACATATAACATTACAGGGAAAAAAGCATGAAATTAACATGGAAACAAAGAATGGACAAGTGGAGTTAGAAAAAGATTTAATATGAAAAATCTTATGTAGGAGAAGTAAAGATAGCGTACAATTTTCAAATGAAAATTTGAATTTTGAAAGGAAAAATTTGGAGGCTTTCGAGTAGTTATAGGATTTCAGAATTTGTGAATTCCCAAATCTTGTGGGAATTTGAGTCCCAAATAGACACGAATAGTCTGATCGTTAATCACAGAATCTGATAATGAAAATAATCACCTCAACCCAGAATCTGTAGACGAAACTGCACCACCACTCTCAGTGACCGGAATCCACTGGCAAGTCTCTGAGACGGGCACAACAGAACTTCCCGTGCATGGGCAGAGACTCTCGCCGGAGACTGGCCGAGAAGAGATAGAGATTCGGCGACGAATCTCCGAAGCTTAACGGCTTCTTGGAGTTTCCAATCTCAGCCTCCTCCTCGTCTTCTTCTTCTTCTTCTCCTCATGTGATCGTACATGAAGATTTTGGGGAGAGAAAGCGAGAGAGAGAGCATTTTGTCACCGAAAGAGAAAGGGGAACAGAATCAGAATGAGAGAGAAATAAAAAATAAAAACATGAATTGCTAATAATCGAGAAAAATACACGCAAATATATATATATGTATATATATCGAGAAAACGCCAGCTATTAAAACAAGTATTGGGGATATGTAGTATGTATGTAATGTTGTAGCATATTTAGGGATTAGAACGAAAGTAAATTGTAAAATTTTAAGAAAAATGAAAACCATATCGTCCTTTCAGATGCATTTGTATTTAGGAGACGTTTGGAAAAAAAAAAAAAAAAAAAACTCAAATACAATATAATTTTACACCAAAATAAATTTTATAACAGTGTTACGAAAATAATTACTATTTAAAACATTTTTAAAACAATCACATCAACTTTTTAACTCCACTATTTATCTCTACTTTTACCAATCACATTAACTTTTTAACTCTAAAATACTTTTCATCTAAACACACATTTTATTCAAATACAAAACAAATACTTTTCAACCAAATATAATATTCAAAAAAAAAATTTCATTCAAATACAATCAAAATGCAATGCATTTATCAAACGCCCCCTTACATTGTATGTTGTATCCATGATTAATGAGGATTTTGTTAAATGTTGTTTTACTATTCTTTTGCTTTTAGATTAAACTTGACTGCTTTTTATTTTAGCGATGAAAAGAGTTTAAGAAATTTTAATGATGTAATTTGTAGATCGAATGTCATTCTGCGGTTAAAGATCGGATAAAATTTTTTAAAATTTTTTGTAACAGTTGGCTTTGTTCATTGCCCTACGTGAAGATTTTAGGGGTTAAGGGGGCGTTTGATAAATGCATTGCGTTTTAATTGCATTTAAATATTTTTTTTTTTAGTGTTGTATTTGGTTGAAAAGTATTTGTTTTGTATTTGAATAAAATATGTGTTTGAATGAAAAGTATTTTAGAGTTGAAAAATTGATGTGATTAGTAAAAGTAGATATAAATACTTAGGGTTGAAAAGTTGATGTGATTATTTTCAAAAACTTTTGAATAATAATTGTTTTCATAGCACTGTTAAAAATAATTGTATTTGATATAAAATTAGTTTTTGTAACACTAAAATTTATTTACCAAACGTACTCTAAGTAGGCGTTTGGGACACAAATTTTTTTGGCATTGCATTTAAATGCAATGTAATTTTCCTCCAAATACAAAAACATTTCATTCAAATACCAATCGCATCACATTTTAAATCTAACACAATCACTATTTGTTATTTCACTTTTTCTATTACTTTTATTAATTACATCATATATTCTCTCTCTCTCTTTTTTTTCTCTCTACTTTTACCCATCACATCACATATTTATTATTAAAATACAATTCAAATACTTTTCCCCCAAACACACATTGTATTCAAATGCAATGCTAATACTTTTCCTTCAAATACAAATTACATTTAATACATTGCATTCAAACGCAATGCAAATGTAATGCGTTCACCAAACGAACCCTAAGTTTTATAAAGTTAATAATATTTCAAATAATTAGTGAATTAGAATGACAATTTTATTGGTAGTTTTCAGCTCTGTAACTTTTATTTTACAGGGATATTAAGGGTTTTACTTTCTATAAGTTTTTTTTGTGTTGTTGAGGTGTTTTAATTGTCTTCATGTACTCTTTTATCTTTTTTTAGATTTTATTTCCTTTGGATTTTTTATGACAATGGATTTTAATAAGGCATTGGACTTATCAAGATAAATCTTATAAGATAATAATTGATGATAAGGATGCTAAAAAAGAACTTACTTAATTAGGATTAGGATAACAGTTTTTCAGCTTATCCATTAACTTGTGGGAACTCGTCTTAAATCGGATGAGAAAAACTCAATCTAAATATATTTAAGTTATAAATGAATTAAAATTTAGCCTGTTACAGACTACGAGACGAGGATATGTTTAGAGGTTTTTAATCGATTTCTCGTTTACCGATCCTCTTTAATTATATATTACTTTTATATTTAAAATATTACACCTTATGTTTTAGAATATATATGAGTTTAAGTATTAAATATTAACATATTTGACCTAAAAAAAAGGAATAATATGATTTTAATTTATTTTAATTTAAATGTCTTATGTAGTTTTTTACTTGTTTATTTTATACAGATGAAAATGGATATTCAGCTTGACAGTGTACCCTATGAGTATCTCAATCCCGTGATGGGAAAAATCCCCTCTTATGCCAATGTAAATGAGTCATAGGATGGGTTTTGGGGTTTTTTTTTTTTTTTTTTAATTTATGGGACTAATTGGCAAAAAAACCACCCATCTCGTACCATTATTTTTAAGATTGGAAAAATGGGTAGTCTTCTCGCCAACTATGCGCAAATATTTACTTTAAAACATAAATTATTTTGGAAAAATCTTTTTATAAGGCATGTGAAAGAAATGTGTTGACAAATAGTGGGAGATCGGGGATGAAGATAATTACGTTTTTTATATCATCTTGAGGTGTGGGGATCATTAGTGGTGGATAAAATTTAACATTTTTATATTATAAAATGATATTTAATATATAACTTTATACCCTTTTTCTGTCACTACTTAATTTTAAAAATACCAAAATATCTTTACGAAGATAAATTAAAATTAAGGATTATTTATCTTTTGATATATTACATTTATATTTTATTCAGAAATTATGCTGTATATGTAAAATTCATGTATTTTTATATTATTACATTACATTTATTATATAAATTTATAACTTTTTTTTTTTTTATCAATGCTTAATTTTTAACTTGAAAAATATCCAAAATACTCTTAAAATTAAAAATTAATTTTAGCTGCAGGTGGGAGAGAGGTGGGCGGCGATGGAAGTGGGGTTGAGAAGCATGAATCTTTTGTTCTGAAAAATAAAGATTTTCTCATTTTATAATATTTTTAAAGGTATGGATAAATGTTAGATCAAAATGAAGTTTTGATTGATAATAACTATAAATTTATGTATTAAATGTGATATAACAGTTTAAAATGTATGGCTTTAAAATATAGATATACTTTTCTAAATAAAAATAAAATATAAGATATTAAAAGGTAAACAACCCTTTAAAAATTTTAAAATAAATAACAGTAAACAATAAATTTACTATATAAATAAATAAACAACAGTATTCTAATAAATAGATTAGCCATTTTTTTAAAGGTATGAATGTGGTAGAATTCTCAAAATAATACCCATAATAGGTACTTTTTTTTAAAACTGTTCAGATATAATTGAATGATTGATATTTACTTATTTATAATAATTACAATACACCATAACACATAATATTATGAAATAAGAAATTTAAAAAAAATCTAAAAAATTAATTAAAAAACTCAAAAATCACTCCTCCTTGTTCAACCAGCAACCCCCCCAACCATTGCGGGTCAATCATGCCCAACCCACCCTATCCTCCCCCAGTCTCATCGGGTGGGGGGTTTTGTGTTTGATTTTGAGTTTTTTTTTATTTATTTTTCATATATTTTTTTAAATTTCTTATTCCATAATACAAAATATTAAGTGAATTATAATTATTATAAACAAATAAATCTTAACCAATTAATTATATTTAAATAATTTAAAAAAGAATACTTACCGTAATACTATTTTGAGAACCTTTTCTTCAATATATTTTCTATGTACTGATTTTTTTAATTTTTAAATTAAAGTGGCTGCATTTCATTAGGACTAAACATATCGTTGAGTACATCACTATATATACACTCGGGCATGTCACTCAAGTATTTCCTCCACCTAAAATCGCTCATAATTAAGAGCCAGAGCACGGTGAGCCAGCGAGTGGGCTGCGCTGTTTGCTAATCGAGCAATAGCGCAGCAAGAGCCACCACCGGTTATACCTGACAAGCTAACAATATCATCAACAATAGGGAATTCAGGAGCTAAAGAATCCTCATAGTATACACTCCTGACTGTTGTAGATGCGTCACTTTCTATCTCCTGGACCAGATCACTCTCGCGAGCAAACTGAAGTCCCTTTCTGACAGCAAGGCATTTAGCTAAGAAAGGAGAGAGGAAACCAGTCAACTTTTTCGCCATTGCACCCATAACAAAGCCAACTTCATCCTTGATAATAGCACCAAGCCCCAAATAATCCAGACCCGGCCTTACGGAAGCGTCGACATTGGGCTTTAAAACACCAGAAGCCGGAGCTATCCATTTCGCAGCTCTTTGCTGAGGAGTAGCAGTCTCTATCGAGGCCCTTTTTTTGAGCATCTTGGTAACAATGCAGCCATACTCCTGTGTCTTCAAGCACCATACGACCTGTTTAAAGGCAACCACCATGAACAAATTTGTTGTAGAGGCCATAAGAGAGTAATAAGAATAGCAAAATCTTCCCTGGTTACCCAGGTCTTCATAAACAAAAGAAAATCCTTAAAGGACGTTCCTCTAAAACTTGCCACAGCCGGAACAAAGACACTCCTATTTCACGAATCGCCCATAGATTCACACAAAACTAGTGCGTGGAGGGTGGACTCCTCACTATCTTGGCATCTCCTACAAACGGTTCCTCAGATTAAGGCTAGTTGGTGAAAAGTCTTGGAAGCAATTCTAAGTGAAAATCTTAATCTTGGGGGGGCAGAGGAAGATGCCACATAAATTTCCACATATCACAATTTACTTGTTGTTTTCGATTCTTAGGCTAAGGATCCTTAGAGTCTTAGGTATTCTTGTTGACTTTGATGATAAAGGGAAGACACAGCTTTTCTAACTTTAAATCTAAATTTTATTTTATTTTTAATTCAGAATGTCAACAACTTCATCTGTTGATATTTCTAGGTTTAGTGCATGTTTAATGGATATTGATGCACACGGGCATTTCTACATATTTAACGGACATATAAATGGTTGTAACTTAAAAACTGGATGGTTGTAACTTAGGATATAATTCTCATTAATCTAAATTAAAGCTTAATTATTTCGAGCTTGTAACACTCTATTTCAATAGCCTATGTATGGAGGCTTCCATAGCAAGTGTAGGACACACCAAATTCATTCACTTGTTATTTTCGATTCTTAGGCTAAGGATCCTTAAAGTCATGGGTATTCTTGTTGATCTTGATGATAAAGGGAAGACACAACTTTTTCAACTTTAAATATGAATTTTATTTTATTTATAATTCAGAATGTCAATGGCTTCATCTGTTGATATTCCTAGGTTTAGTGCATGTTTAATGGGTATTGATATACATGGGCATTACTACATGTTTAATGGACACATGGATGGTTGCAACGTTGGATATAATTCTTATTAATCCAAATTAAAGCTTAATTATTTCAGGCTTGTAACACTCTATTTGAATAGCCCTATATAAGGAGGCTTCCATGGCAAGTGTTGGACACACCTAATTCACAATTCAGTTGTTGTTTTTGATTCCTAGGCTAAGGATCCTTAGAGTCTTAGGTATCTTATTGATCTAGATGATAAAGGGAAGATACATGTTCAAGTTTGCGGGAAATAGTATTTGATTGTGCATAGATTACCGTTATTATCGTTGTATTCCGAGAGACAGACGTTTATTTAATTCTAGAGCACTTATTAGAGGAGACGAATTTATTTTAAGGAAAGCATGAGCTTTACATTCCTTGACATTCATCATCTTCATTTAGTTTTCGATTTGGGTTAAGGTTGAAATTTTGGTTGTAATAATTTTAATCTTTTATCTTCTTGTAATATTTCATTTGATTATTAAACTTGTTTGTTTCTTTTGTACTCTATATTTCTAACATGATTCATGCCAGATTGATCAGACATCGTTAATTTTTGTAGATGAGGTGTGTTCTATTTGACTACATTGAATTCTTGAATTTAAGGTTGGCTACTTGATTGCAATATATAAGGAATAAGAAAAACTCAGGACAGTTATTTGTCTCATAAACTTAAATGTACGAATGTACGTATAGTTGAAAAAAGGGAAATGGAAAAACAAGAAACTGTTTGGTTGAAAAAATATATATAAATTGTGGATTTGATGCATGAGGAATTACCTTTTGGTTAAAAAAATATAGCTCATTTCTACACCAGACAATATAAGAAATATAGCATGAGAACACAAAGTTTCAAGAACACTGCACAAATCCTTCCAATGTAAATATTTATTCCAATGCTGACATGACTTACGTCTATATGTGTGTGTATTTATACATAGGAAAGCTTCCTACCACTTTATGGATAAATATTGTGACACCCAGCCCTTTCCACGAGGTCATATGCGGTCGGGCTCTATAGCCGACTATGGTAGACCGTCGCCTCTTGAGTCGTCGGGATCTTACTTTTAACTTGTTTTTTTTTAATATACTTCTTTGAATGTAAAAATTGAGAAATTTTTTTTTTTCTCAAACTTTAAACTTTAAGCTTGAAAACTGTATCATTGTCAAACATTTACTATAGTAAATATTTTACTTAATTTTTAAACTTTATTACTTCATAAACATTTCATTTCAATATTCTCTTTAAACAGCTTAGCGGAAGACTCATAACAGTACCATAACCCTCACCCAGTCTTTTGGCACATACAGATTGCATTCGTCATCCATCACTTGTTTTATTTTCATGCAGGATGCTTACCTAGAATATAAACAAACTCGTGAGCGACAGGCTCAGTAAGTTCAAACATATATTCATACCATATAAAAACTCGTACTTTTTTGAACAGAGCATATGTGATACCAACTGTGACATCAGAACATTAACATATCATATATCATACATTGCTTTTAACTTCATACTTATCATATTCTGACATCGTATACACACTTAACAACTTTAACATAGTGAATAAACTTTCATACTTAATGTTCTTGAATATAACACAATTTAAACATAGCATACTTAATGTATGCCTAACATCTCAAGCATATCACACTTAAACATCATACAAAACATTGTACACACATATCAATTTAAACATAGCATACCTAATGTATGCTTAAACATCACAAACATACTTAAAATTGTAAGACTGAATTATGCATATCAAATTATGCATATCATAACATATACATACATGTTAGTCTCATTATACTTGCTTACTTTTCATTCATTTTCATTATTCTTTTGTTCTTTCTTTCTTTCATGACATTCTTTTCTTGCTTAACTTTGATTTTCGTTGTTCGTTCTTTCTTTCATATTATGTCGTTCTTCTTGTTCTATAGATCATATCCTATTCCGTCATTCTATTTCCCACATTTCTTTTCTTTCCTTACGTGCTTCCTTTCTTTCCTTTCTCTCTTTTTACTTTCACTGGTGGATCATATCCTAATCTGTTGTTCTATTTCCTTCCTTTCTTTTCTTTCTTTTCTTTTCTTTTTTTTTTTCTTTTCTTTTCTTTTTTACTTCCACTGGTGGATCATATCCTAATCTATCGTTCTATATCCTTCCTTTCTTTACTTTCTTTATTTGTTTCTTTTCTTTTCTTTTACTGGTGGATCATATCCTAATCTGTCGTTCTATTTCCTTCCTTTCTTTTCTTTCTTTATTTGTCTCTTTTCTCATTAGTGGATCATATCTTAATCTATCGTTCTATCTGCTTCCTTTCTTTTCTTTTTTTTTTTTCTCTTTTCTTTTTACTTTCACTAGTGGATCATATCCTAATCTGCCGTTCTATTTCCTTCGTTACTTTTCTTTCTTTATTTGTCTCTTTTCTTTTCTTTTACTGGTGGATCATATCCTAATCTGTTGTTCTATTTCCTTCTTTTCTTTCCTTTCTTTACTTGTCTCTTTTCTTTTTACTTTCATTAGTGGATCATATCTTAATCTGTCGTTCTATTTCCTTCGTTTCTTTTCTTTTTTTATTTGTCTCTTTTCGTTTCTTTTCTTTCACTTGTGGGCCCTGTGTTGGACGTACCGTCTTACTTGCGAACCAGTGGGAGGAAGGGAGAGCGACCCACCAGCCTACCACATGACAAATCTTTAACTTTAGCCATTAACCTCATGTGCTTGAGAGGTAGCATTTCACTGTAAGCCATTAACCTCATGTGCTTGGGAGGTAACTTTTAATAGTAGTGGAATTTATAACTTTAAACCTCACTTATGGGAGGCCGGTACGCCAAACACTTAAATTTTCAGTCTTATTATCTTACTTATCTTTCTCTTCCTTTACTTTATCTTTTCATTCTCATTTATTCTTTCTTTCATTTCTTTCCCTTCTTTCTTTTGTTCACTTCTTTTCTTTCTTTCTTTCGTTTCTTTTATTTGCGTTTCATAATTCGTTTCTTCCTTTCATTCATTTCTTTTCTTTCATTTGTATTTGATAAGTCGTTTCTTTCTTAGCGTAATTTTCATAGTGTGCATTATGTTAGTCACACTTTAGTGCATATTGCACTCACATATATAACTTTCATATAACACTTAAACATACACTTAACATCACATGTTGGTTCATGTTGTAGACAAATAAATGCTTGAACTTACAGTTACTTGCTAGCATCTCCCTTTTAGCTTTCTTAATCCGCGGACGTCCTTTCATCTCGTCTGGAGTGGATCCCTATAACCGAAATAACCATGGTTATTTTCCATACTTATTTCATACATAACACTTAATAAAATGTAAAAATTCTACGTTTCATTTCTCGATTATAAACTTAAGGATCTAATATCCCATTTATAACTTTTCTGCTAAACTTTAGCAAAATTACCATTTTACTCCTAACGTGATTTTTCATCGTAACCTTACTTTTCTTTTATTTACAACTTAATTTTGGCCCTTAGAATCTTAATTAAGTCATTTTAAATCCATTAGGGTCTTTTTCTATCATTCTTGGAATTTTCGATCAAAATGACCGTTTTGCCCCAATGGGTCTTTAGGTCATATCATTTTCATTTTAATGCCTAGACTGGATTTTCTAAGCCCAATAATCATAAAATAATTTTTCTTAGGCTTTACCGAGCTTTTACAACATTAATTGCTGAAATTCTCGGTTTACTAATCCTTAAAACATCCGTCATCTTTTTTTGAGCCTAACTCATTCATTAATCCTTTAAAATCATTCGAGTGGGCTCGGTTTTCCATCCCAACCACATTTTTATCCTTCATTTCCTAAAATACCCTTTTGTGCCGTTTTAGAAATTTCGATAGTATTTCCGCTTAATTTTTAGGTTCCCGGCGTTTAGGAAACACCTCGAAGCCATCTAACCTATTTCTAGGCCTATATTTTTACGTAAAACTCAACTTTTACGTAAAAATCTTTACATTTCTTCACATTTTCTTATTTGACTATTTTCATACACATAGTCCATTTTTCCTTAAAAATTTCACATGCCAAAATACATAATTAACACATAATCATACCCAAAATATAAATTAAGGGATGAAGGGACAAAAATCACTATCGAAATCATCGCATCGAAGATTGAACGCAACGTTTGGTCTTGCGTGTACAAACTCTAATTATCCGTTCTTCACATTTGAAATTCCGTCTTGCAATTCCGATGCCACGGACATGTCTGGAACGTCGAAAATAGGCCAACGGGCCATTCTTCAATTTTTGGTCACCGGGTCGCCGTTGACCAACGGCGGTGATGAAAAATGAGGCCACCATCTTGTAGATCTCGACGTGAGGAACCCATTAGTAGTGTTAATTTCACCAATTGAAGCTCTTATGGTCGGAAATCGACCCTCGAAAATCCGACGGCAGCAGCGACGTTGGTTCTCTGTTTTCCCGGTGTTGTTGCCCAAAATTAGATTGGGGCTTTTGTTCTCCGTTCTTCTCTGAGTATTTTGGTACCCACCACGTCACTCAACTCCGCCGGAATCGTCGGATTCCACGGCGACGACGGGTGGACTTGGGCGGCGTGATCTGGCAGCTATTAAGTTGAAACAAGGCCTGGGTTTTGTTCTCCTCTTCACCATGAATCCATTGGAATTGGAATCGTGGCATTTGGACGTCGGACGGCGGAGATACGACGGCGGGAAGATTTCGGCATCGGCGGCTTCGGGCGGTGCGTGCGGCTTCCTCCGGTGTTGGTTCCGGCGACTCGGCACACCGTTGGACTCAACTCGGCGAGAGCTTTCCAATGGTACCGGCGGTATCGAAAACGGAGGCCGTTTCAGATTCGTCGGTATTGTTCACTTTTGAGGTGTGTGTGGGGGAGAAAACTTAGATAATGAAAATATGAAGGCCCTATTTACAAATATCAAATTTTCGCCCTTTATATACTTTTTTGTCCAAAATTCAATATAAGCTATCCTGACTAATTTGGGTATGCTGAACCGAAATATATCAATTTCATTTTTATCCGAGGTCATCTTGACCAGTTTCTGGTACTGCGAATTCCCGATCAAAAATTACCTTTGTACTCAATTAACTAATTTGAGTATTCTGATAGGCTATACTGACTAATTTGGGCGTGCTAAACCCAAATATATCAGTTTTATATCAAAAAAATGTCATCTTGACCAATTTTTTGATACCGTGTGTTTCCTGATCGAAAATTATATATATTTTTTGTACACGGTCATGTCTATGACTGTATACCTCTCTGCCTAAATAATTTCTCTTTTACACGACCGTGTAACATGGCCGTGTAACTTTACATTTCATGTACACGGTCTACACTTCATGTACACGGTCTGGTACACGACCGTGTCTCTGACCTTGTACCTCTTCGTAATTTGATTTTCTCACTACATGGCCGTGTAGCTTGGGCGTGTTTAGGTTTCATTCTCACTACACGGCCGTGTTCCTCTAGTACACGCCCGTGTACTGTTAAAAATTATATTTAACCTTAAAAATCACACTTATACACACATAAAATCACTACATTTCACATTTTAAACATAAAATTCATCGTGTACATTCTATGTACCGATTTTCCGAGAATGATGAAATTTCCCGGTTATCACAAATATATATATAGCTACACACTTAGAAACACACTTAAAAATTAGAGTATCCTTAAGACAATCCAATCCACTTACTAGCTCACTAACCTGAATTAACAGTAAAAACTAGTCCCCAAAAAACTTTTTGAAATTTCAAAAGCTGAAAGTTCAATCCAGTACTAAACTGATAAATTAATTCGACTATCTCGCATTGTTATACGGCATTAACATCTGGCTTTGCATGCTATCATAGCCAAGAGTTATACAAGCACTAGAGCCACTCTCAATATTAAGACAATGAGGAACAGAGGATTCTCCAAGCAAATTTTGAGTCTCTTCTGAGCCAAAGTGTACTTTTTCCGATGAATGTTTCTTCACTAAACTTGTCAACCGCTCCAGTTCTTTCGCTACTTCTTTCATGCCGGGTCTATCCTCTCCTTTTACCGCCAAACATCGTTTTGCGATATTTGCAACTTCCTTAATAGTCTCGATGTTTTCGTGATTGAGAATAGCAGAATCGATAATGTGATGCAAGCGTTGAGCATCCAATGAAGTGATGAAGAAGTTTGACAAACACCTTTCACCCTCTGGCATGTCAAAAGACAAGGCTTTCCTGCCAGTTAGTAGCTCCGCCAAAACAACTCCAAAGCTATACACATCGCTCTTATCTGTAAGTTGGCTTGAATGAAAGTATTCAGGGTCCAAGTATCCAAGTGTCCCTTGTACCATAGTTGTTAATCCATCCTTGTCTTGTGGAATTAGCCTTGAAATTCCAAAGTCGGAAACTTTTGCTGTGTCGTTCTCATCTAACAATATATTCATCGTCTTCACATCTCTATGAATAATGGGCGGAACGATATTGACGTGCAAGTAGGCTAATGCTTCTGCAGTTTCTGCAGCAATCTTCATTCTCAATTCCCATGAAAGTGGTGACAACATTGCTCGGCCTTTGCTGTGAATATGCGCGAAAAGCGTGCCGTTGGGAATGAACTCGTAGACTAGTAAAGGCACTTCGGTCTCGAGGCAACAACCCAAGAGTTTAACCACGTTCATGTGGTTGAATTGCATAAGTACAACCAACTCATTGATGAACTGTGCAGTCTGAGTTTGAGCACAAAGTTTGGACTTCTTAATGGCAACCTGTGTTTTATCTGATAATTCTCCTTTATAAACTGTCCCATAACCTCCCTCACCGAGAATTCTACTTTCATGGAAATTGTTTGTGGCTTTCCTTATTTCTTCAACTGTGAAAATCTTGGTGGTCTCAGAAGATCCTCTATGAGAACACAAGTGTTGCTTCAACATAAAACCACCATTTTGTTGGAAGTACTTTGCCTTGCGCTTGATCAACTTTCTTTCATTAACTCCCCAAAATATTACTAAAGTTGCACAAAATAAAGCTATGAAGCCCGTGCTTACAGCTGCACACATATTCAAATATAATATTTATTGTATTTTTTTCAAAAAAAAAAAAAGTATGATAAACAATATGGAGTATAACTACATGAACAAGACCAAATGAACATTCTTCATTTTGGGAAAAAAAAAAAAGATTTAAAGTAATTTCAGCTGTTAAAACTATTCGTTTAGTTCACCATTTTTCTTGATTTAGCTTGAAAGTTAAGTTAAATTAACAATTTAATTTCGGCTTAGTTTAACTTGAACTTGTATTGAAAATTTTACTGAAATAGTGAAAGTAGAGATAAAATAAGATAAAATGGATCCTATAAAGCTAAATTAAGTTGGAATCAAAATGGATAACTTAGCTTAATTTGCAAGCTAAATTAAGCTAAATTTTTTGAACCAAACTTAATTTCAATTTTGAAATCCCGAAAAATGTACTTGTCTCACTTTGGTTCAAAAAAGTTGACATATATATCAAATTATCAGCACCCCAAGCTTATATCAAATGTTAAGTGCCTCTATGATAGAAATGTTAAAAAATAACAAAATAAAGCATATGATGCTTGTGTAAAGGGTAGTTTGTTAAAACAAATATTGGGTACTTGATTGGGTGGATAAATTTGTGAATCAGAATCAAATTATCAATCTGATCCAAAATTGTGGTTTTCATATGTTAGATTAGTTGTATAACATGGATATGACTTAATTTACTCATTTAATCAACCACCTAACATTCATTTTACAAAGGACCTCCACAGTGCTTCATTCCGTCACTTTTTTTTTTTTTTTTAATTTTCAATTATAAAGGACCTAATAGAGAAATGATTGATAAGCTAGGGGGCCAATTTTGTTACAAAGTCTATAATTCTCAAGGGCTAAAATTAAAGTTAACTCATGATCTTTAGTACCTGTAAATACTTTCTTTAGAAAATTCTTGCTCTATGCAAAAATTGTAAGCTATTTATTACGTTCTTAAGATTTTTTTTTTATTTAAATTAGTGGGGCTAAGATACTATATTCTTTTATAATAGAATGTTTGGGAAACTAGTGGCATTGAATAGAACAATTAATAGAGAGCTTGTCTATTTGTAAGTCTCATATTATAGAAAACATTTTCCATTAGTGGTTAAACATCACCACTATCGTTTAATTGTTCTTCTTTTATATTGATCGACACTACAAGAAAGACATATAAGACAGAACTTCTAGCTACCTATGTCTACCACAAACGTATTTCCATTTCTCTAAGTTGTTGGAGGGAAAAAAATTGTGGTGTTTGTATTGTTTTCATATGTTTTGAGAATGATTTTATTTTTGATATGAAAATAGAAATGAAAATATCCTGAGAAAGAAAATTACTAATATCGCTTGAATATGATTTTATTTTAATATGATTTTATTTTTGTATTGTTTAATATGATTTTATTTTATTACTAATATCGCTTCGAAAATTATATTTGGTTGTGTTTTTAGATAAATTAGTTTGGGCATAAGAAAAAAATAAATTATTTTTAGATATATTCTGAAAAGATATTATATATATAGTTTTGAAAATGAAAACGGAATTTTCATTTCCTTCTCAATCAATTAATATGGATACATAGCATTAATTATTGTCCCCTTATTACCCTTTGGTATCTTGCCCCCACATTTGGAAGATTTGCATTGAGGTTTGTATTATATTAAAATTTTTTTTTTCTTTTCAGAAATGGGGTTTTTTATCTTCACACATTAGGCGATGTAAGCTTTTCTTGACCAATTTAAGGGGAAGTCAAGCGAAAGGTACACATTACAACAGTTTGGAAAGTTCAAAGGACAAACTGTTAGAATTAAAAATTCAGGAGACAAGTTGTCAAAAGTGATAAATTTGATGGATGACAGTACTAAATATTTCAATTAATAAGACTAAAAGATAAATGTAAAAGTGTGTACGAGTGTGCAATTAGTTGTGTAAGTGTATCGAATTATACATACTGATGATCAACGCTATGTATTTGAAGTGAGAGCTCCCTTGGCTTCTAGAGTCAACTTTAATGCAAGCGGATTCTTTAGTAAGCTTGTAACCCACTTCACATGAACAATAATAACCTCCAGGCAGATTGTTACATCTTCAATTGGTGCACCGATTTGAATCCATACACTCATCAATATCTGAAACAAGTAATTATTTATACGTGCTTTTTTATATCTTAATAAGATCTTTTTCTTTTATGATTGCCCAAAAAACTTATCACATAAATATAATTTGCTCTCTAAATTTTTAATTTTGACAATTTACATTCTAAATTTAGAAATCTAGAGAAAATCACCTCATCAATAACAATGTTAGCTTTTTAATGGAGTTAATTGATGGCAAAAGTGATCATTTTTTTTAAACTATTTTAACCTAAATTTATTGAAGTTATAATCTTTAATTAAGTTTTATTAAAATAGTGAACATAAGTTTGGGATAATATTTTTTTTAAATACCTTTTCCATGGCGTAAAAGTTCTCATATGTCCATTTTTGTTAAAACTTTGACACCGTAATCAATGGGCTAGTGAAACTGATCATTAGTAAATCCAAACTGCAGATTACCAGAATTAAAAGTGTAGGGAACAAATTCTAAATCAAAACAAGTCAAGGGGATTGATCACCTTTACAACCATGGGGGAGGTAGGGGTTCCCTTGGTAACCTGGTAAACACTGCCAAAGGTAACCTGACCTGGCGGGGGAATTTACACACATGCTATTTTTACAGCATGTGTAGTTGTGTCTCTTGCTAGCTTCACTGCAGCTCTCGTTCCCAATTGACCAGTCCAGAACCACCGGAAGCGTTGTTGTGTTCTCCATCTCTTGGAAACTTGTGTTTGAAAACTTGAATTTGCCCTCTTCGGCGATGAAGGCGTAGCTGCACGGGTTAAAACCGTGTACATGCGAATGATTGTAATAGCTGGACAACTCTACAGTTACATCCCCAAGCCCACTTGGGAAAGACGTGATTTGGCAACACCCCGCGCCCGAGCAGTACCCGTAGTTGACATATTCCTCTTTGTCACATAATGACATGCAACCGGTTTGGTAGCTTTTCCCCCCATCGGAGCCTTCTAGGATTGCGTAAGTGTCGCAACCGATGGCGGTGAACTTGTTCCTGGTAGCAGAGATGGTGTAGGCGGTCAAATAGAACGTAGGTACAACTTTGTCACCTCGACCTTGTGTACCGTTCGAACCATAACAATCTTTCGCTATCAGCTTCAGGACTTCCAACTCGCCCTTGAGGGAGATGTTAGTTACCATGACGTTCCAATCGAACGGTCCCAGGAATGTCGTCTGTGCCGGAGTAGAACTATTACAAGTGATTAAGTAGTCCTCATCCAAGTAACAACCTGGCTTGGTGCCAAAAGGAAATGGAATTAAAACATCACCGCATCGATCAGGGCAGCCAGGACGGGCTATCATGCCACCACCGCTGCCACCACTACCGCCACCGCCACTGCCACCGTTGCATGCTAATGGTAATAGTAGTATTAGTACCATAGCCAATGAGAGTTGGAGGAGCATCCGTGCCATTGCTAAGCTAGTTTGTTCTTTTCTCAAACAAGGCACGATAGTCTATTGGTTTGTCGTGTTTTATATAGCAAAGTCTTGGTCGTCTTACGTCAAAGTCCTTAAAGCATTTTCATTCACAAAAGGTTTATCTTTCACTCTCTCTCTCTCTCTCTCTCTCTCTTTCTTTGTGTCGTGTTTTATATAGCAAAGTCTTGGTCGTCTTGCATCAAAGTCCTTAAAACATTGTCATTCACAAAAGGTTTATCTCTCTCTCTCTCTCTCTCTCTCTCTCTCTCTTTCACAGAAGGTTTACCTCAAAGTTTTGGTCGTCTTATGTTGAACTCTCTTTTTCTCTCTCTTTTTTCTTTTGTTTTTAGTTTAATTGTAGAAGGATCAGACTTGGTTGTGTTTTATATAGCAAAGTCTTGGTCTTCTTATGTTGAAGTCCTTAAAACATTTTCATCCTCAAAATATTGATCTCTCTCTCTCTCTCTCTCCCTCTCTTTTTCTTTTGTTTTTAGTTTAATTGTCATAGGATCAGACTTGGTCGTCTTATGTTGTTCTCTCTTTCTATCTCTCTTTTTTCGTTTGTTTTTAGTTTAATTGTAGTAGGACCAGACTTGGTTGTGTTTTATATAGCAAAGTCTTGGTCTTCTTATATTGAAGTCCTTAAAACATTTCCATCCTCAAAATATTTACCTCTCACTCTCTCTCTCTTTCTTTTGTTTTTAGTTTAATTGTGATAGGATCAGACTTGGTCATCCTATGTTGTTCTCTCTCCCTCTCTCTTTCTTTTGTTTTTAGTTTAATTGTGATAGGATCAGACTTGGTCATCCTATGTTTTTAGTTTGATTGTAGTAGGATCAGACATGGTCATGTTTCATATAGCAAAATCTTGGTCTTCTTATGTTGAAGTCCTTAAAATATTTTCTTCCTCAAAATGTTTATCTCTCTTTCTCTCTCTCTCTCTCCCCTTTTCTTTTGTTTTTATTTTAATTGTAGTAGGATTAGACTTGAAGAAACTTCAAGAGAAACATAGAAACAATACAAGGATTTTTAGAGTGACAATTTAAAGACAGTTTTAGATGTTGGTTTCGAAATGCGTATTTAAAAAAGTTACAAATTGGGAATAAATTATGAATTAGAAAATAGTAAAAAAATTTGAAATGGGTTCAGAAAAAAATGTGCAATAAAACATGATCATTCATCTAGTTTTTTTTATGTGATTTGAAAAAAAAAATCTCATTTCAATTTAAAAATAAGAAAGTTATGGATTTTGAGGTTTAAGATTTTTTGAAAAAGGAAAAGGGATAAAGTGAGATATCGATTTAAGAGTTTTAAAGTTGAGTAGTAAAAACTCCATCTTCTAAACACTGGTGTGGGGGGGGGGGGGGGGGTGTGTGTGTTGGTTCGAGTCGGCATTTCAGATCAGTTGTTCCTATTTAACTATCACTAATATTTTGACATTTGACTATAACATTACACATCAACTTTACTTAACAATGCTCTATGTAGCCAGTAAAATCTACGGTCAATTTGTATTTAGGGACAAAATGATCAATTCGATATTGTTATAATGAAAATTGTGGATGACCAATGAAATAAGTATAAAACAAATAAAGAAATGCATGATTAATAGAGTTTCACCCTCATTGAAGGGGCTACATCTTTTGTGGTGTTAGGGTTTCACTATTTAGAGAGCAAAGTACATAGGATACTAAGAGCACAAAGTAAACTAGCAAGAGTGCACTTTATCATACTACATTAGTAATTCGCTATTTATTTATTAAATTAGCTTCACCCTCTATCAATTGGATTGCTCATATTTGAAATTTGAACGTGCTTCCACATTTTGAATGTAATTAGCCTTCTTGTATTTATCTAATCCCTCTTGATAAGGATAAAACAAATTTAAATAAGATCTTCCATGGTATCACGATAATTTAATATATTCAAAATAATTTGAATGCTTTTAGAGATGAAATCAGGTTGACGAGGCAGAGAGAGTTAAATGAAGTGGAATCATCCGCAAGCCAATCAAAGTCAATAGTTATAAACATCTTCGTTGACTCTAATGCTCAGAGGCATTTGTAAGTTCACTGACTCTTAAGATCGAAGGCACATTCACTTAATTATAAAAGCCCTAAAAAAATTATAAGCACTTTTGAATTTGATTATATATTACTTTAATGTTTGTTATTCTGGTTAGTTATGGATTACTAGGGACATCTTTGCCAATTATTGTATGTAAGAATCTTCTAAGGACACTGGCATTGACTTCATCCTTTCTGGTTTTCAGATAAAGATTAATTCTATTACTATTCTCACACAATTCAACAACTTCCATTTTTGGTGAGATTCCATTGTAAGAATACGTAAGAATCTTCTGAGGACACTGGCATTGAATTCATCCTTTTTGGCTTTCAGATAAAGATTAAGCCTATTGCTACTCTCACATAATTCAACAACTTCCATTTCTAATTAGATTTCACTGTAATATGAAGCCACAAACTGCAGTTATTGAATACTTGGTAGGTTAACTTTCCTTTTATTCACCATATATGTTTTGTCAAATGTTGATGTTGACTCATCAAGCAAAATTTGGTAATCTAAATCATTTTCAGAGTCCTGTGGATCTCCAAGACTATTATAACTAGAATTTGATATGGTACTTAAAAAAGCAAATGAAACTATTTTAGGAACTTTTGATGATTTCTGAGAAGAAGACTACTTAAAAAGTTTGAAAATGAAATTTGCCACTGAATATTCACGTGGTGGCTACGTGAACTTCGCAAATGTATATGAAATGGGTTTTTAATGTCTCGTGTCACCAAAGTCTGAAATAGACCTTCAAATCTTATGGCTATTAGTACTCCCATGAAATCAAAGATAAAGGCTTGAGCATATGATTCTTGCAAAACAAAGAAGGAAAATTTGTAACTAAAACATAAGGCAATTAGTAAGTAATAGGGAGACTCTAAAGGATGGTCCTTTAGAAACTTTAAAGAAGGTACGTCTTACTTAATGTGAGTCTTATCTTCAGGGTAAAATGACCAGGAGGTCTTTTGGAATAAAGGGTATTAGGCCTTATGAACTTTTAGAAATTGTACACACCAACATATATGACCCCATGAACGTTATTGGGGGGTTTGAGAATTATGTCTCTTTTATAGATGATTACTTGTGTTAAGAAATACCCTAAGCATGAGAGACAAATTGATGTATTTATTTTGAACTGGATAATAAAATTATATATAGAGGTTATTCATTATATTGTCGTTTGTCTTTATTCTATTTATATGTTAAAGTAAATGTAAGCAAATATGACTTACTGACTGCTTATGTTAAAACTGTTAGAACGTTGCATGCAATAGACTTTTGTATGTGAGAAGACAATATTCTAAAGTAAGCGATCTAAACTAAGATCTGTAGTCTATGGGGTTAGACCTAGCATCTAACTCATGTTAAGATTATTATGTTGTCTAAAGCCATGGTGGGGACGGTTTGTCTTGACTGTCTGGAATATAGACTCCTAAGTAGAGACATAGATATGTTGCTTGGTGGTAACATATTAGACCGGGACTAAATCGTGATTGATCTACGTAGTCCGCTATGAGTGGATTAAATATGCTTTTGACGTTCATTATGCAATAACCTTAATTCTGAGTAAATGAACTACTTCATGTATATGACTTGTGTACTTTGATGTTCCAATAGCTAAAGCGTTTTAAAGGTAATAAGCTTATAGACCAGTTCATTGGGTGCACGACTTGTATACGATGAAGGGTTTGTTTACAGATATCGGAGTCATAGCTCCAAGGAGTTGAAGGTATCCTCTTAAAGGCATTATACTGGATGTGAGAATGGACAAGACCTTGGGTCGTCTGTTGGGCAGATGACTTCTTATTCACATATGGTGAATAATCATTTTCTTATTCGGTAGTATAATGGAATTTTAAGATAGTCTGATCAATAGGATTAAACGAACTTTGACCTAAGACTGATCATGGATATCATATGAGGGTTCTGCATATATGATAAGGTCATTGGATAGTAGCTCGTCACAGGCTTATGTAATACGATATATAATTGGGAATTCGATTTCAGGTTTATAGTGGTGTGACTCTGAAATTAGTGATCATATGATTGAGTTGTTCGGTACAGAATAATGATCACATGGATTCACGGGAGCCCGATTATATATGTCCAATTGGTCCTTCTACTAGCTCCACATAATTCCTTAACGATTGGCAAATTGATTTATGTATGCTTATTGGCTAGTTGATTATGCATGGATGGTGTTGACATAGGATTAGGATGGTGGACAAGATTATCTCCAGTTGAATTCATAATTTGTTTTGGATAATAGAGTATACAATTATTCGAACTCCAAATAAAGTTGTCATGATTTTATTTGAGATTGGATTGGAGTTGTAGAAAATTATCAATGAATTCAAAATTTGAAATACAACTTTTTGTGGATTTTGAAATTTGAAATTTGAAATTTGAATTTTAAATTTTAAATTTGAATTTTAAATTTGATATTCGAATTTGAATTTTGAATTTTGAATTTTGAAATTTGAAATTTGAAATTCAAATTTTAAATCACAGTCCAAGTAGAATTCGAATTCTTAGTAAATAATTCCACAAGGTTAGAATTCGAATTTGAGTTGGATTATGGAGAGGAAAATCTTGTTTGAATCCTACTTGAATTTTGAATCCCAATTCTATCAAAAGTGGCCGAAAATTAGTTGAGGAGAATCCTCCTAGATAATTCGGTTTTTGTGGATAAGGTTCAGAGAAAAATTCAAGTTTCAAATTCGAATTCTAACCTTGTGGAATTATCCATTAAGAATTCGAATTCCACTTGGACTATGATTCAAAATTTGAATTTCAAATTTCAAAATTCAAATTGCAAATTCAAATTTCAAATTTCAAATTTAAATTTCAAATTCAAATTTCAAATTCGAATTTGAAATTTAAATTTGAAATTTAAATTTTTGAAGGCTGCATCGCTCTGATGCATTTTTATCGATTTTATTCCTACAATTGATATCAGAGCCATCTTGTGACTATGCCATGTATATAAATTAGACAATTAGTTAGTTTTTTTTATTTATATATGGATTTGATATTTAGAGAGTCTAGGATTCCTTTATGTTGTTATCATGTATTATGTATATAGTATGTGGTATGTGGTTATTTTTATTTTTTAAATTATTATAAGCATACTTGTTTTATGCCGGTTATAATTCCTTCGAATTTTAGAAAATTGTATCTATGATTTTTTTATGTAACCATGGGAGCGGTTTATAATCACCGTAATTTTCCCATGGATTTTAATTTTTGTCTCTTAGAATTATTATGATTAGAATTTTTGTACATCGGAAACAGTTTAGGAAATTTTATGTAATTATTCTTGGAAGAGATTGAAGTTTGAAGACCGTAATTTATTTTTCCCAAAAGTTAAATTTAATTAAAAGTTGAAATTTTGATTGTGTGGAAAATTCCAATTTAATTAGGATTCAAATTAATTTTTGGAGATCTTAATGGGAAAATTGAAATATGACATGAAAATCGAGACACGACCCCTCGAGATAGGCCATCAGCCTTGGTGGGGCTGCAACCCCTGCCTTTGGGTAGGATGGGGCTGTGACAGCCCCTATCTAGCCCAAGACCACCCACGGCCGTAGGCTTTGCCTGCAGCCAAAGGTGGCCGTGGCCCACACAAGGGCCGGCCAGCCTTTGGGCATGCATCCCATGGCTACAGGCGCTGCCTGCAGCCTGGTGGGCTGCTGCGCCCACCCAGGTGTGCAACCGGCTGGACTGCACCCGTCCTGTGGCTGTGGGCTGCCAGCCCCCTGGGGGCTGGGGGCTGCCCACGTTGGCTGCGGGCCTTCGGGGCCCGTGGGCCGACGGGCCAAAAAACGAAAAATTTGATTTTTAAATTGGAGATTTAATTTTAAAATCATGTTTAAAAATATATAATTGAAAATTTAAAGTTTTTTGAAATTAAATATTATTACATATGATATTTAAATTATTTAAAATTTGAATTTGAAATTTAAATTTAAAATTCAAATTTGAAATTTAAATTTTTGGAATTTAAATTTTAAATGATTCTTGGGATGAGAAATAAATGGAGAGGCTACATAAAGATGGATACAAGAAGACGGAACAAAATTCAAGACCCAAAGAATGCTTTGGATGGAATTTTGTAATCTTTATTTTCTTTGTTCTAGGATGGAACCATAACTTGGTTATTTTTCTGTCAATTATTTTTTCTATGATATGTCATAGATGTATAAATATGTATTGATGGATGTTTTGCATGCATATTTGATAACATGTCATATAGGATAGGTGAATATCGCTCATACTATATTGATCATACATATTTGTCAAAACTTGCATGTTTTTCAAAATATTGAGTGGGAGATGGTTTCAAACAAAACCCACGGCCTCCATTGTTGATCCATATGTGAAAGCATAGTAACGCCTCGCGTCAATTCTGCCCTGACCATACCCCTCAGTAGGTGTTTACCGCCGCCGGTATACTAGGTTGGATATCCTATGTGGAAAACGTGTTCGGGCACGATCCTATTCATGACCACCCTTCGGTAGCTTGGTAGGACGTGGATCGGGCTACGTAAATAATGGTTGTATACTCAAGACTCGTTTAGTTATTAACCTTCCCTAGAAGCTCTGTTAACTAAACTGGTGGCCAAAATAAGCGGTTATTAATATATGTCTTAACCTTGGAGGGTTAAAGGCAACATATATTAATTAGACGGGGTCCATGTTCCGGCTGTTTGTCTCATAACCACCCCTCGGTGGCTTGGGGTAATAGGTGCTGAGAATTACCGTTGCAATGTTACATTTTTTTTTTCAAATTTCGTGTAGGAACATACTTGTATGTTTTATTTGCTAAATTATCTGTATATTTGCTTGGGCTTTGTAATGATGTCCAGTATAATTTTATTTCAGTTCAAAATATCACCGATACCCCTCATTTCAATACTTACTAAAAATAAGCTGAATGACGATAATTATAAAGACTGGAAAAGAAATCTACTGATAGTTCTTAGCTGCGAGAGACACAAGTTCGTGCTAGACAAACCATGCCCACCTCGGCCCAAACTTGACATACCGCTTGAGGAGGTCCCAATTGCCTATACTCATTGGAGAGAATTCAATGAGATAGCTCGATGCTACATTCTTGCTAGCATAACGAGTGTTTTACAAAAACAGCATGAGACTTATCAAGTTGCTAGGGAGATCATGGAAAATCTGGAAGACATATTCGGAAGCCAAGAAAAATTAGCTCGACAGTCTGCAATCACCAACATTATGAACTCTAAGTAAAAGGCAGGTACTCCGGTGAATGAACCTATGATCATTCCAATGGGATTCTTTGCTGAGACTGCCGAGAATGGTGCTGAGCTGAACTACAACACCCAAATCGAGATGGTGTTTAAAACTCTGTCAAAAGATTTTGTGGGGTTTAAGGCCACATACAATTTGGCGAAAGGGAGTTAGGACTCACCGAGCTCATGAAGCGACTCCAAGCTTATAAGCAGATGATTAGGGATAGGGATGCAGTCCAACTAAAAAGAGAGGCCAATTTGGTGGAATCTTCCAAATCCTCACGGAAGAGGAAGAGGCCAAATAAGAAGCAAGTGGCTTCTAGTTCTTCTAATCTTCCTGTCTTAGATAGGAAGAAGAAGAAGAAGAAGAAGCCTAGGAACCCTAAAAAGTCCAAGTACGTCCACTGTGGGAAGTAGGTCACTTCAAGAAGGCTTGTCGGGAATTCCTAGTCGCCAAGGGCAAGAAAGGTAAGGAACTTCATTATTTAGAAGCGTGTTTGGTGGAAGAATCGAAAGACACTTAGGTCATTGATTCGGGAGCCACTAATCATGTTTGTGTTTCTATGCAGGATTTCGTGGAAACGAGAAGTCTACACCATAGGAGCCTCTCGTTGCGGACTGGAGACGGTAGCTTGGTGGTGGCTGAGGCAGTGGAAGACGTTTATCTTTACTTTGATGAATTTAGGTTTATTTTATTGAAAGACTGTTTCTATGTTCCTAATTTTAGGAGGAACCTTATATCGGTAACTTATTTAATAAAGGATTTTTATTCAGTTTCTTTTAGTAAAAGAGTTAATATTCGTAAAAATAAGTCTTTTATCTATTCTGGATGGATGGATGGAAACCTATATTTGATCAAACCAAAGATGTACTCACTACTTGATACCGAATTAATAGATAACTCTAAAAGGTTGAAAGTTTCTCACTCTAACAAGGCGTATCTTTGACATTTAAGACTTGATCATATTAATCAGGATAGGATTCAAAGGTTGGTGAAAGATGGTCCTCTAGAATCTCTGGATGAGGTACGTCTTCTCAATGTGAGTCTTGTCTTGAGGGTAAGATGACTAAGAGGTCTTTTGAAGTTAAGGGTACTAGGGCTCAGGAACTCTTAAAAATTGTGCACACCAACGTATGTGGCCCTATGAACATCGTAGCACGAGGAGGGTTCGAGTATTATGTCTCCTTTATAGACGATTACTCGAGATATAGATATGTGTACTTGATGCACCGCAAGAGCGAAACCTTTGATAAGTTCAAAGAGTATCATGCGGAAGTGGAAAAGTAATTTGGTAAATCCATAAAGACACTTCGATCTGATCGAAATGGCAAATACCTCTTCGACGAATTTCTAGGACATCTTGTAGAGAATGAGATATTATCCTAATTGAATGTACCTGGTACTCCACAATAGAATGGTATAGCTGAAAGGAGAAACAGGACTTTATTGGATATGGTACGGTCCATGATGAGTTATTCAATGCTGCCATTATCATTTTAGAGATATGCATTACAAACAGCGTGCTATATTCTGAACCAGGTTCCAAGCAAATCAATTCCCAAGACTCCGTATGAATTGTGGCATGGCAGGAAGCCTTCCCTTAGACATATGAGAATATGGGGCTGCTCAGCACATGTATTGGATGGAAATGCGAAGAAGTTGGAACCAAGATTAGAATTGTGTATGTTTGTAGGGTATCCTAAGGGAACAAAGGGAGGTCTGTTCTATAACCTGAATGAACAAAAGGTCATTGTTTCAACCCATGCGACATTCTTAGAGGAAAGTCACATGAATGACGTTAAGCCTCAAAGCAAAGTGGTGCTAGAGGAGTTATCGAGTGAAAGAACTGCTCCACAAGTTTCGGTCTTGGACGCAAGTCTGAGTTCCAGTGAAAGACCTGCAGACAATCAACAATATAAGGTGCCTCGTCATAGTAGGAAGGTTTCAAAGAAGTCTAATTTCTTCATGTATGATGTTGAGGTATACCAAACCGAGGCTTATGAGCATGAGGATGATCCGATCACTTATGATGAAGCTATAAATGATGTTGATTCTAAATCTTGAAAACAGATTATAAACAATGAGATGGATTCTATGAAATCCAACTCTGTTTGGGAACTTATAGATCTACCGGATGGGATAAAACCCATTGGATGCAAGTAGGTCTACAAAAGAAAGAAGGATGCGGAAAGGAGAGTGGAAACTTTCAAAGCTAGACTGGTTGCAAAGGGGTATACGCAAAAGGCTGGAATCGATTACGATGAAACCTTTTCGCCTATTGCTATGCTGAAGTCTATCCGTATTCTTTTGTCCGTTGCTGCGACTCTCGATTATGAGATCTGGCAAATGGAAGTCAAGACAACATTCTTGAATGGCCATCTTAAGAAATGTATCTATATGATATAACCCAAAGGGTTCGTGGCAAAAGGCCAAGAAAGAGAAGTCTGTAAGTTGCTTAAATCCATTTATGGATTAAAGCAAACATCCCGCTCATGAAACCAAAGGTTTGATCAAGCGATCAAAACATTCAGTTTTGAGCAGAACATTGATGAACCCTGTATTTATAAACGTATTAAGGATGGAAAGGTGGTCTTTCTGATATTTTATGTTGATGATATACTACTCATTGGGAATGATGTAGGGAACTTATCAGCGGTCAAGCTTTAGTTGCACCAACAATTTGACATGAAGGACTTGGGAGAAGCTAATTATGTTCAGGGCATTCGTCTCTCTTCAGAGATCGAAAGAACAAAATGATAGCATTATCTCAGGTTTCATACATAGATAAAATAATTGATAAATATGCAATGCAAGAGGCAAAGAAAGGTTCACAACCTTCTATTGCCGGTCTAACTCTTTCATTAGATGACTGTCCCAAGATATTGGAAGAAAGAGAGTGTATGAGTAAGGTCCCTTATGCATCTGCTGTGGGTAACCTTATGTACGCTATGCTTTGCACTCACCCGGACATATGTTTTGCAGTAGGTATGGTGAGTCGATATCAAGCGAATCCTGGAATCAAGCACTGGCAAGTAGTAAAGCATATACTCAAGTATCTTAAGAGAACGAAGGATTATATGCTGGTGTATTCTGGAGGGGACATAACACCCATTAGATACACAGACTCAGACTTCCAGACTTGTAAGGATTCGAGGAAATTGACATCAGAATCAGTGTTCTTACTCAGAAGAGACGCCATTGTGTGAAGGAGCGTGGAGCAAGATTGCACAGCTGACTCTACGATGGAGGCTGAGTATATGGCTGCGGCTGAGGCATCTAAAGAAGCAGTTTGGCTCCGCAAGTTCTTTAGAGACCTTGACGTCATTCCGGGTGTTGACAAGCCTATCACACTTTACTGTGATAATACTGAGACTATGCCAACACAAGGGAATCTCAGCATCACAAGAGGACCAAGCACATAGATCAGAGGTATTACATTATTAGAGGGCACGTGGAGATAGGACAAGTAGATGTATGTAAGATCGCATCTAAGGATGACATTGCTGATCCCTTTATTAAGACTTTGGTGGCTAGATGTTTTAAGAGGCATGTAGAGGCTATGGAGATGCGTAACATGATACATCTACTGGCTTAGGGCAAGTGGGAGATGGTTAGGAAATGCGCTAAGCATGAGGCACATATTGATGTATTTATTTTGAACTGGATAATAAAATTATATATAGAGATTATTTATTACATTGCTGTTTGTCTTTATTCTATTTACATATTAAAGTAAATGTAAGCAAATATGCCTCACTGACTACTTGTGTTAAAATTATTAGAACGTTGCATGCAATGGACTTTTTTATGCAAGAAGCTAATGTTCTAAAGTAAGCAGTCTAAACTAAGATCTGTAGTCTATGGGGTTAGACTGAACATCTAACTTATGTTAAGACTATTATGTTGTTTAAAGTCATAGTGGGGACGGTTTGTCTTGACTGTCTGGAGTATAGACTCCTAAGTAGAGACATAAATATGTCGTTTGGTGGTGACATATTAGACCGGGATTAAAGCGTGATTGATCTACGTTGTCCGCTATGAGTAGATCAATCTGCTTTTGATGTTCATTATGCAATAACCTTAATCCTGAGTAAATGAACTACTTCATGTATATGACTTGTGTACTTTGACGTTCCAATGGCTAAAGCGTCTCAGAGGTAGTAAGCTTATAGACCGGTTCGTTGAGTGCATGACTTGTATACGATGAAAGGTTTGTTTACAGATATCGGAATCATAGCTTCAAGGAGTTAAAGGTATCCTCTTAAAGGCATTATACTATATGTGAAAATGGACAAGGCCTTGGTTGTCTACTGGGCATATGACTTCTTATTCACATATGGTGAATAATCATTTTCTTATTCGGTAGTATAATGGAACTTTAAGATAGCTTGATCAGTAGGATTAAACAGACTTTGACCTAAGGCTAATCATGGATATTATATGAAGGTTCTGCATATATGACAAGGTCATTGGATAGTAGCTCATCACAGGCTTACGTAATACGGTATATAATTGGGAATTCAGTTTCAGGTTTATAGTAGTGTGACTCTGAAATTAGTGATCATATGATTAAGTTATTCGGTACAGAATGATAATCATATGGATTCACAGGAGCCCGATTATATATGTTCAATTGATCCCTCTACTAGCTCCACATAATTCCTTAACGATTGGTAAATTGATTAACTTAATTGACTGTACTTGGTACTCCACAACAGATTAGTATAGCCAAATGGAGAAAAAGGACCTTATTGGATATGGTACGATTCATGATAAGTTATTTAATACTGCCATTATCAATCTGGGAATATGCAATACAAACGGCATACTATATTCTGAACCAAGTTCAAAATAAATCACTTCCTAGGACTCCATACGAATTGTGGTGAGGCAAGAAGCCCTCCCTTAGACATATGAGAATATAGGGCAGCCCAGCGCATGTATTGGATGGGGATGCGAAAAGTTTCATCCATGATCAGAATTGTGCATATTTGTAGGGTATCCTAAGGGAACTAAAAAAGGTCTGTTCTATAACCCGAAAAAATAAAAAGTTATTGTTTCAACCTATGCAACATTCCTGGCAGAAAGTCACATGAATGATTTTAAGTCTTAAAGTAAAGTGGTACTACAGGAGTTATCATGTGATAAAACCACTCCACAAGTTTCGGTCTTCGACATAAGTTCGAGTTCTAGTGAAAAACCTGTAAACGATCAACAGTTTAGGGTGTTTCAACGTATTGGGAGGGTTTTCATGAAACCTAATTTCTTCATGTATGATGCTGAGGTATACCAGGCCAAAAATCATGAGCATGATGATCATCCAGTTACTTATAATGAAGCTGTAAATGATGCTAATTCTAAATCTTGGAAACAAACCATGAACAATGAGATGGATTCTATGAAATTCAACTCTGTTTGGAAACTTATGATCCTACCATATGGGATTAAACCCATTGGAAACAAGTTGGTCTGCAAAAGAAAGAGGGATGCAGAAAGGAGAGTTGAAACTTTCAAGGCTAGACTTGTGGTAAAGGGATACATGGAAAAGGCTAGAGTCAACTACAACTAAATCTTTTTACCTGTTGTGATATTGAAGACTATCCAGATTCTTCTATCTATTACTGTAACTCTCGATTATGAGATCTGGCAAATGGACGTCAAGATGGCATTCTGAAATGGCCATCTTGAGGAATTTATCCATATGGTACAGCCTGAAAGGTTCGTGACAAAATGCCAAGAGAGAAAAGTTCACAAGTTACTTAGATCTATTTATGGATTAAAACAAACATCCTACTCATGAAATCAAAGGTTTGATCAAGCGATCAAGACATTCAGTTTTGAGCTGAACGTTGATGAATCTTATGTTTATAAACGTATTAAGGATGCAAAAGTAGTCATTCTCGTACTCTATGTCGATGATATGCTACTCATTATGAATAATATAGGGAACTTATCATCGGTCAAACTTTAGTTACACCAATAATTTAATATGAAAGGCTTGGAAGAAGCTAATCATATTCTTGGCATGATAGCATTATTCTAGCTTTCATGCATAGACCAGATAATAATGAATTATGCAATGCAAGAGGCAAAGAAATGTTCACAACCTTTTATTACTGGTCTAACTCTTTCATTAGATGACTGTCCCAAGACATCAAAAGAAAGAGAACATATGAGTAAGGTCCCTTATACATCTGCTGTTGGTAGCCTTATGTATGCTATGCTTTAGACTCGCCTAGACATTTGTTTTATGGTAAGTATAGTAAGTCGATATCAAGCGAATCTTGTAATCAAGCATTGATAAGCCATGAAGCATTTACTGAAGTATATTAAGAGAACGAAGGATTATATGCTGGTATATTCAAAAGGGGACCTAACACTCATAGTATACATGAATTCTGATTTCCAAACTTGTAAGGATTCAAGGAAGTCGACTTCAGAATTAGTGTTTTTACTTAAAGAAGGCACCATTGTGTAGAGGAGCGTGAAACAGGGCTGCACTGTTGACTTTATGATAGAAGTTGAATATATGGTTGTGACTGAGGCATATAAAGAAACAGTTTGGCTCTGCAAGTTCTTTAGAGACTTTGAGGTCATTTCAGGTGTTAACAAGCCTATCATACTCTATTATGATAATAGTGTGGTAATTGTCAACACAAGGGAATCTAGGCACCATAAGAGGACAAAGCACATAAATCGAAGATATCATATAATTAGAGGACACGTGAAGGCAGGACTAGTAGATATATGTAAGTTTACATCCAAGGACAATATTGTCGATCTCTTTACTAAGACTTTGGTGGCTAGAAGCTTTAAAAGACATGTTGAGGTAATAGAAATGCGTAACATGGCATATCTACTAGTTTAGGGTAAGTGGGAGATTGTTAGGAATGCCTTAAGTATGAAAGGTATTTTATATGTATTTTATTTAGTTTGAATTAGATAACAAAATTATATTTAGAGGTTATTCATTACATTACTATATGTCCTCATTCTATTTACATGTTGAAGTAAACGTAGTCAAATATGGTTCACTAACTGCTTGTGTTAAACTATTAAAATGTCGCATTCAATGGACTTTTATATGCGAGAAGATAATATTCTAAAATAAGCAATCTAAACTATGGTCTGTAATCTATGGGGTTAGACCGAGCATCTAACTCATGTTAAGACTATTATGTTATCTAAAGCCAATTAGGGGATGGTTTATCTTGACTGTCCAGAGCTTTGACTCTCGATTAGAGACATAGATATGTTGCTTATGGTGACATATTGGATTAGGACCAAAGTGTAATTGATCTGCGTAGTCCACTTAAGTGGTTCATGTCACTGTTGACGTTCATTATGTAATAACTTTAATCCTGAGTAGATGAATCACTAAATGTATATGACTTGTGTACTTTGATGTTTCAATAGCTAAAGCGTCTCATGGGTAATAAGCTTATAAACCGGTTTGTTCTGCACATGACTTGTATATGATAGAAGATTTGTTTACATATATTAGAATCATAGCTCTAATAAGGAGTAAAAGTTATCTTTTTAAACGCATTATACTGGATGTGAAAACGGACCTTGGGTCATCTATTGGGTAGATGACTTTTTATTCATATATGGTAAATAATCATTTTTTTATTCGGGAGTATAATGGATCTTTAAGATAGTTTGATTAATACGTCGAATGGACTTTGACCTAAGGCTGATCATGGATATCATATGAGGGTTTTGCATATATGATAAGGTCATCAGATAATAGCTTATCACTGGCTTACGTAATATAGTATATAATCGAGAGTGCAGTTTCAGGTTTATAGTAGTGTGAATTGTAACAGGTTTATTCGGTATAGAATAATAATTACATGAATTATTGGAGTCTACATTATATATATCCAATTGGTCCCTCTATTAGCTCTGCATAATTTCTTAATAGATAGTAATTGATCGGGATATTCTTATTAACTTGTTATCTTGTATTTAGTGAAGGGAAAAATCTGGATTACCTTCCCACAGGGTGTAGGTGTTTTTCTCTAGGTACCGAAAAGACAAAATTATAATTTTGTATTATTCAGTAAATAGGATAAATATTTAATTAATATTTATTTTGGAAGATAAAATTTGAAATTTAAATTAATTGTATTTGAATTTTAAATTCAAATATGTAATTAATTTGAATTTTGAAAATATTGTTTTAAAATAAAATATTTGAAGTTTAAAAGATTATCTTATTTGAATTTAAATTGAACAAAATCTTGTCCTAGCACAACTAAGGGTGGCGTCCACTATGGATAACGATGGAAGACAAGATTTTCTCTTAGTTTGAATTTGAATTTTGTTTTAGATAAGAGATTACATAATTATTTGAATTTCAAATAAAGTTGTCATGATTTTATTTGAATTTAAATTGAAGTGTGGAATTATCCATGTAAATAAAATTCAAAAATTTATAGAGTTTGAAATTTGAATCAAGTTTTGAATCACAAATATCCCATGTGGCCAAAAATTTTAAGGATAATCCTTAGGGAATTTTCGGATTTTTTGTGGACAAAAGAGAGAAAAAGATCTTATTTGAATCCTGTTTAAATTTTAATCCTCCCTATCCTATGGTGGTCGAAATTTCAAAAGGGATTTATCCTTTTGAGAAATCGGTTTTGGGAGAGAGAGAAATATTTTCTTGGTTCAATTTAAAATTCAAAAATCACCTAATACAATTTTATAAATAAGGATTTTTCTACTTCTGTGCTCTTTAAACCATAGACTATCTAGTGAGTGAATTTATTATTACACATCTCATTAGTAATAATAAATTCTTAGAAATCTGGGTGGTTGAAAGAAGACAAACTGCATTAGAATACCGATCAAGAAACCGAGTGCTTGAATACTCTATCATGCAAGAATTGGAGAAAAATAGAGAAGGCTAGTTAGTTGAAACCCCTCGGTCACTTCCTCTAACATTGCTGGTGTTTTCCCCTGAAAGTATTTGATTGTTGTTAATTTATAATATATAGCAACACGAACCATTTAACGATCCTTAAAAAAGATTTTTAAAATTCCGTTGCATAGTATAATGTTTTTTTCTACACTTAAGTAGTACTCTGAGTCATGTGTGATAAATTGATTTTATCAATTTATTTACACTCAGTATTATATTAGTTTTCAGCAATCTTATTAGCCTTTTTATAGTGCTTTTCCATGTTTTCGTCGGGACAAAGGAGAACCTTTGCTTAGAGGGATTGTTTGGAGAGATAAGGGCAAAAGGTGGAGGCTATGCATTACATCCCAAATTCGGCCTTGCTCATGAATCCATAAGTCTTCATCTTCCTCTTTATCTTCAACCAAGGTGCGTTTTCTTTTTTTCTCCTTCACTCCTTGATTTTTTCTCGCCATTTTCTTTTCTTGAATGATCCACGAATAGCTAAAAACCTCTGGGTTTTTCAGATGGGTTGGCTTTTTAACTTCGATTCCAGTGGCCCGTTCACCTTTGTGAAGAGGAGTGGAAGCCTACAAATTTTGAATATCAAAGAAAGTGCAAGCATTAGAGATGAAATAAGGTTTGCATATTTAATTGTTCAATTTGTCACTAACGAAATTGTTTATTTAACAGAATATAAGCGAGATTGATTTGTCCCATAATTCCACTTATATTAATCAATACACCTTCATATCATTAATATGGCTATCATTGATTACTTAATTTAGTTTAGTAAATTCAACAACAATTATAGGGAGACAAAAATGGGATCAACGCATCACAAACATAATAATTTAAGCCCAACTTAAAAATTAGGCGAAATCCATTAACAGCAATTAACAGATTCCTTTTTTTAACTTCTTGTTTTAAGAGTTTGGGGTCACAATAATTTAGGGACTAACTGAGTAATTAACCCTAATAAAAATTTCATTTGAAAAAAAATCTTTAGTATTACAAAAAATAACCTTAAAAATCTTTTATAATGCAATATTAAACTGATAGCGGCACTATACCTTGTATAGTCTCTCCCTAGCTTCAAGTCTATATAAAACGTAGTTAACGGAGGTAAGTCTCTTTGGCTTTCCCTCACACTTTGGCATTAAATACTCTAAAAAATAACCAATACAACTTAATGCGAAAAACAAAATAATCATTACAATAAGTTAAAAAAATAATTAGTACAATTGGTAATTAACATGTTAGTTGCCGATATTTAAAAAGTAGTCAAAAAAAAGCTCAACTAAATAAAGCCATTCGGCAGGATAAAAAAACAAAAAAAACAAAAACAAAAAAAACAAAAACAAAAACAATATCATTTGTAATTATATTTATTATGTGAATAAATATTTATTTTGATTTATCCATAAAAAGTTATTAAATCAAACGTAGATAAGTTTTCAAGAATTAGCATCCAATCAAATTGACGTGGGTTGTCTGTAAAAGATTGATTTGATTGAATTGGACTGACTGAACCCCTTAGGAAGATCAAATGCAAAGGGAGGATGTGACTGACTTGCGGTTTTTATGATAACACGTGTTTTGTGCAACGAAGGTAGGAAAAGGTATTGTATTTTGATTATATTTGAAATTTATTTTTTAAATATTATATTTAATTGAAAAGTATTTATTTTATATTTGAATGAAATGTGTATTTGGATGAAAAGTATTTTAAAGTTAAAAAATTGATGTGATTGATAAAAGTAGAGATAAATAATAGAGTTGAAAAGTTGATGTGATTGTTTTAAAAAATATTTAAATAGTAATTGTTTTCGTAATACTATTATAAAATTTGTATTCGGTGTAATGTTGTATTGCATTTGAATAAAATTAAAATGAAATATTTTTGCCAAACGACACCTAAATGTTTGGATTGAAAATTTTGGGTTTGTACTAAGGCTGTTCACTAATTAGTCTATTTGATGACTGACAGACGACATCGGATTTTCAAAAATTTGAAATCACCACAGCCCGATTAGAGTGTTAAGACGGACCGAAAACAGCCTAATTATCATCAATTTTGGTGATCGGTGCTGCTCGGTTCTAGGGAAGACGAAGGACGGTGAAAGTGGAGCTTCACTTGCAAAATATCGTTGACGATAGCAACTAAAAGAAAGGAGAAGATGAAGAAGAAGGAGTAAGGTGGCATGTGTACGATTAAGTAGTGTTAAATAAAATTTTTATAAAAAAAAAAAAAACTTAAGAGGAACGAGGAGGAAGAGCTCACTACTCAGTGGGCTTGATGGGCTTTAGAGTTTAGTGTTAGGGTTTCATGATGAAACTTTCATCTCTTTCAACAAAGAGGAAGAGCTCGAGAGGTGGCCATGATTGAGAATACACTCAAGAAGAAGAAAAAAGGAAGAGACGACGTGAGAGTGAGAGAGCAAAGATGACTAGAGAGAGATGGTGAAAAGTGAAAATAAGAGAGCAACCCTAGGGTTTTTTGGACTGCCCATCTGCCCTTCGAATCTGTTCGATTACCGACCAAAGGAAGAAACCGAAAATCGAGAATTGCCTGGGAAGTTGGTTGTAGTTCGATTGAAACCGCTCGATGGATTCGGTGTTGACATGGCACCCCCAATTTGGGCAGTTTCGAGTGTTGGTTTTCAATCTAGTCCAGTTTGCGGTTCATATGTTCAGCCCTAGTTTGGATCATGGTTTAAGTTGAATTATGCATTCGACGTACGTTTAAACTGCTAAACTAAAAAGTGTAAAAACTTAAAATGTATTTGAAAAAAATATATATTTTTATCTTGTTTCATTCATCATGAAATTATATGTAATTTAAAAAAAATCATCTCATTTCGATTTATATATACAAAATTATGAATTTTTAAAGTTTAAGTTTTTTAATTTATAATCTAAATTGTTGAATAACGAAACTTCTTGACTTTATAAAAAAAAAAAAAAAAACCTAAATTGTGATTTTTGAATTTGGATTGTGGATCTAAACACTAGTTTAACTTACTTTTTAATCTTAATCCTACGATCAAAGGCGGGCACGGCTAGCCATCATGTTGAGAAGGAAAAATAAAATGTTCGATGATTATAATGAGACTGTTTTTTTGACTGGTGGTATGATTTTAATATAACATATTTTGTTGACTTTTCACCGATTCACTTGCGCTGCCCAAATTTGAGACTTCGGTAGGTATGGCACAAATACAAAGTGAGGTTTTTTGGGCCATTCTTGAGAATTTCCCAAATCTAATTTATAAAATTTTTTTCTAAAATATTCAAACGAGTCTACTCAGGATAAAAATTTGATTTCATAAGAAATATTTTCAGTTAATATTTGTCTTCCCAAAAATAGCTACCCAATGGGGGAATGAATTTTTTTCAAACTCTATTTTAATTATTGGAAGGTGTAACAAAAAAATAACCACAACTTTAATTGTTGTAAAACCAAATATGAAATAAAATTTTCAATAATCACTGTCCTAAGCAAAAAGCATATAACACAAAGATCTCCCAATAAATATGTCAAGCAACCAAAAATATAATGAAGGCAACTGATAAGTAGGAATAGGGAGAAAGAATTTGCAAACGCTACTATTAAAATTACGCAGCTGGAAGATACGACCTCAAATAACTGTTTATGCCAATTTATGACAATATTCACTACTAGAAATTATCATATACAGCATAGAGAGTTATGAAAAAACAAAATCAAACAAACAAAAATTTTAAAAACTAATTTCGTTATGTGGGGAATACAAGCTCTAAATTATTGTCGGGAACTCTGATTTATGCTACGTTTGATAAACAAATTTTAGCGTTACGAAAACCAATTTTACACCGAACGTAAAGTTTTATATTCAAATATAATCATTTTCAACAGTGCTACGAAAACAATTACTATTCAAAAGCTTTTCAACTCTAAAATACTTTTCATTCAAACACTCATTTTATTTAAATATAAAATAAATACTTTTCAATCATATACAATACTCAAAAAAGAATTGTATTCAAACGTAATTAAAATACAATACGTTTACCAAACATTCTGTTAATGAAGATTAACCTTTTTTTTTAACATAAAAATCTATGATTATAGAGTTCAAACTTGTTAGTTTGTTTATTATCTATTGCGTTCCATATACCGTCAACTTTGAGAAAGACTAAATTGTAAGGGAAAATAAAAATCTGATCTTTCGGACTCAAAAGAAGAATAAGAAATTGCTTTCAAAGTTTAGAAGAAAAAAAAATCTGAAAATCAAAAACATTATAAATTAACCAAACAAATCAACATCCTATTCAAATAACTTTAAACAATAAATCAAATGGTCAGAAGGTATCATCGCAAATGTAACAATACAATGACTAATGAGATGGGAAGATAATTCGCATCATAGCAACTTTGAGTTCATCTCAACTATGTTGGCACATACTCAAACTACTGATCCTGTGCAAATTCATCAACCCCATAATTCATCATTAAGAAAACAATTAGTTAGTACATTTACATTGAAAATTTCACTAAAGCTAGCACCTAATTAGCTTTCCAAAACATAAAGAAGCTTTAAAGCTATATATTATGCAGCTAGTACGAGTAGCTATGCAATAAACTCAACAAGCCATTTTTCCCACAGTGATATGGCCAATCACATCTCCAATGACAAAGAGTCCTCCCGTGCCATCTTGAACATGAATTGATCGAACTTCTTGCCTTGTAAATAGTATGCCCTTCTTATGAAAATTGCAAATCCGATCATTTACAGCATATTACTCATGAAGAGGACAGACAAGTATTTCAGAATAAAATATAGAAAAAAAAAAAACTAATATGAAGTAGCAACCAAAAGAAAATGAATGCACACTTAACATGAGGATAATTTACGATGCTCAACACGAGATCGCAGGACAAAACATGTAGAAACAAAGACACATAAGGAAGAGTAACTTAGAGCATATTCATACAACTTTTAAAAAGGTGACAAACCTGAATAATGTGATGTTGGAATCCTATTTATGCAATAAGCAGTTTCAACAAGATGCTTATATTTCCTTTTAGCAACATCGTTTTATTTAGGAGTATCTGTACAAGAAATTTGGTGAATAGTTTCATCTAAAGCAAGTAATTTAGAAAAAAAAAACATTAGATGTATATTCCCCACCCTAATCACATGGAAAACACTTGATAACAGCCGAATGTTGAGTTTTAACAAAAGTTCTGAAAGTCAATAAAACTTTAAAAGACATTAGAAAGTTCCATCTAAAGTAAGTAATTTAGAAAAAAAAAAAAAAAAACATTAGATGTATATACCCCACCAAATCACATGGAAAACGCTTGATAATAGCCGAATGTTGAGTTTTAACAAAAACCCTGAAACTCAATAAAAATTTAAAAGAAATCAGAACAATTTTTCGTAAAATAAACCAAAGTTTATATATCAGAACGAAGATCCTCATATATCAGAATGAACAAGATCAAATGGGACATCAGAGAAAGAAATAATTCTACTGAAAGATAAAGCAAAAAATTTAGCAAGTATGCAACCTCTACAATCAGAAATATCATGGAGTGACAATGGGGCTAATACTTGCTAAAGCTACAGGAGTACCATCAGTAGTTGTAACTAATATGGATGACTTAGAAGAAATCAAAGAAACAAACGATGACGAAGCAGAAGACATAATTGTAGGTGTCAGAATCTAAGGCCCATAGAGAAGAAAATATAATTGAAAAATTAAGGTATGACAAACCTACATGAGAAGGATTTCAGTTCTTTATTGAAACCGCTGTCTCATATAGGATTAATAAAACCCCATCTAATGTCTTGGATAAAGGATTTGTTTAATATCAAACATTAAATTATGTACATAAATAAGCATATATAAGGGGAAAAAAAACATTTTTAAGATAATAAATTAAATCAATGTATACAATCGGTTGACAAAATTGAGCACATATGTTTGTTTTATAAGATTGTAATGTTCGCCTACTTTCTATGAGATGGTTTAAATTAAACAAAACCTTAAATTATGTACATAAATAAGCATAAACGAGAAGAAAACATTTTAAGGTAATAAATTAAATCAATGTATACAATCGGTTGACAAAATTGAGCACTTTTGTCTGTTTTATAAGATTATAATGTTTGCTTACTTTCTATGGGGATGGTTTATCTTAATTATTAGAGTGAAATTCCCCAGATAGAGGCATTAATACGTATTAGGCTCATATTTTTTGGTCAGGATGCAAATAATTATGTTTAAATTTATATTTATTTTGATTATGATCAATGTGGCCATGAGTTGATTAATGACTTTCCCTGTTCGAATGGAATGTCTATTTTGAAAAAGGAAAATTTTCTTATTAGAAATGATAAAGTTTTTTTTTTTTTTTTTTTTTGAGAATGAGATAAATGGTGTTGAGAGTTGTTTATTGTAAGAAGATTTCAAAAAGGTTCATTTTCTATTTCTAAAAGGATAACAAAATAAGTTAGAAAATGAGATGATTTTCCTTTTTGAAAATGAGAAGAATGATGAATAAAGTTAAGCAAAACACTCTTTTGCAAAAATTTTCCTCTTTCCAAAGCTAGACCTCTCATCCAAACATAAGCTTTATATTCATGTGTTGTGTCCTTTGATATGCCGAAGATTTGTTCTTAGTAGGTTGGCGTCGTAATTCTTAAATGAGGGTAATTTGCCTATTTATCTTTGAATCATGAACATTCTATCATTTTCATCTTTAATTTTTAAAAGTAGTATCGGAGATATCAATTCTAATCCGAATTTTTTGAATACCAACTCATTTTGATAAATTAATTCTTAGACTTTTACTTTTTGATAGTTTTGATCCCTAACATAAAAATTGACGTACAATTTCTGAAATTTAACAAAGATAATGGCAGTCCTATCCCATATAACAAAAAATTTTGAAAAATTATTAAATTAAATGTAAATTATTCTAGTTTTTCTAGGACTAAAACTATCAAATATGAAAAGTTTAAGAACTAGTTTACCAAAATTAAATATTCTTGTGCCAAAATGACATAATGTACATAGTTGAGGGACTAAATGAACAAAATACCTCTAAATAATGAAAGTGTTATGCATGGATGTGGAAATTATAGGTCGCTTACAAAATGCTAATAATATCATCTTAAGGTGCCAGAGGTGGGAGTTGTCCAGACCAAGGGGCTCCTTTTTTATTTTTATCCCCCAAAACATAAAATTTGACACTTATATCTTAATTAGCCTTCTCGAAATTTTCAAATTGCAATACTTAAATTAATTTTTTTAATTTCAATTTTACCTAAAACTTAACATTTAGCAATCTTATTTCACAATTAAAAACGAAATAAATAAAAAAATTATTTTGTAAACTATAATCTTTAAAAAATCGAAAAACTATTTGAGCTTAAAATTTTGATTCAATCATGTCCCCTTAAAAAATTTCTAACTCCACCGTTGAACAAAAGGTTCAAATCCCCCGCCTTAATTTCAAAAAAAATAAAAATGATAAAAAAAAATATTTAAAATATAATCAAAAGGAATTTCCCTTAAAAACCCCTCATTCCTTGACAAATTGTGGCCGTAGGATCGATTATATCAAAAAAAAAAAAAAAAAAAAAAAGCAAAAACAAAATCAACAGAGGTAACTTAAACGCTTTGGATTTGTTAGATAACTGACTGCAAACATAGGAAAAAAAAAATGAGAAGTCGAGGGAGGGGGAAAAAAAAGAAAGGAAATTGAATTTGATTTGGGAAATTCAATTAGCAAGAGTGATGACAAAATCTTTATACAGTCCGAGTTGATTTAGGATTTTAAGGACTCCATATATCTTGTTGGACTCTGAGTCCTAAAGCCAAAAGGACACTAACAAGCACAAAGAGGTCACTATAAAAGAGACCAACCCTCATCGCAAACACAATTTTGCTAGTCAAAAAATGTAAAAAATCGTCACCGTTGGTCGAATTTGGAGGATTTGATATAAAAGGGTGATAATGGATAGAATTATAAGGATTGCAGTTTTGCCAATTGCCAAGGTCTTAACTATCTGCTTCGCCGGTTTTGTCATGGCATCGAAGCGCGTCAACATCTTGTCCGTCGACTGTAGAGTGCTGCTAAACAGATTGGCCTTCAAACTCCTCCTCCCATGTGTGATATTCTCTCAACTCGGACAAGCCATCACTCTTGAGAAGATGATGGAGTGGTGGTTCATTCCCGTCAATGTACTATTAGGATCCATAACAGGTTCACTAATAGGCTTCATTGTAGCCATCTTTGTCCGTCCACCGTATCCGTTCTTTAAATTCACCGTCGTGCAGATCGGAATCGGGAACATCGGAAACATACCTCTTGTTTTACTCTCAGCATTGTGTAGAGATAAATCCAATCCTTTTGGTGACTCAAACACATGTGCCACAGCCGGAACTGCGTACATTTCTTTTGGTCAGTCTATTGGTGCAGTTATATTGTATACATACGTGTTTCATATGTTAGCACCGCCTTCTGAATTAGGCTCCTCTGACGTAGAGGATGATGAATCATATCTGCCTATGAGACACAATCCAAAGTGGAGTAATTCCCTTGAGCTTGTGAAACAGATTTTTCAACCGCCTGTTCTAGCTTCAATTCTAGCTATGATTCTTGGAACAGTACCGTTTCTCAAGCGTTTGATCTTCACAAGTGATGCTCCACTCTTCTTCTTCACTGATAGCTGTGTCATTCTCGGGCAAGCGATGATACCTTGCATTTTGTTGGCCTTAGGTGGAAGCCTCGCCGATGGACCAGCGAGTTCGAGGCTTGGTGTTAAGACCACCGCTGCCATCGTCTTTGCACGGTTGTTGTTGGTGCCTCCTGTAGGACTTGGTATTGTGACTTTGGCTGATAAGCTGGGTTTCCTTCCTGATGGAGATAAGATGTTTAGATTTGTCCTGCTTCTTCAACACACAATGCCTACATCTGTTATGGCTGGTGCCATGGCCAATTTAAGAGGTTATGGAAAAGAGGCTGCAGCTGTCTTATTTTGGGTTCATATTTTTGCTAATTTTTCAATGGCTGGATGGATTGTCCTCTACCTCAAACTTCTCTTCTAGAAATAATTTAAATTTACATAGATTTTTTCTTTTTTCTTTTGCTTCATTATTAGTGAACAAGATAACAACAATATTCCATTCATCAGTTGTAAACAGCATGATAGTAAAAAACTGAGATTGATAAATGTGACAATTTATATTTGGCAATTGGCATTTGAAGGAACAAAAGTTTTCACTATTATAGTTCCAACAACAAAGTATTTTCTATTAAAAAAAAAAAAAAGATCAGAGAGGTTTTCCTGTTCTTGGACCAACACCGTTAAATGAATATATTGTTATCATTAGTGGAATAGGAATCCATACCTTTTAAATCTCACCCAACATCTCGGAAATCCAACGCACCTCGACGCAGCCCAAATGGTAGGTAACAGTAGAGGCATAAATAAAACCATAAAGCAGACTATGAAATTTGAGTCATATTATAGGTGAAAGATTCAGCTATCCAAATTGAATTATATGACCTTAATATATACCGAATCGACTCAAGAATGCCTGCTGAAAGAAAAGGAGCCCCAATGTTTATATGGATGTAATAATGAAGGGCTCGCCAAAGACTGTTTGGCCTAGAAACATCGGGTGATTTGGGTAAAGGTAGGGCATTGGGTGGAAGTTACTACTTTTAATCATTATTTGTGTAGCTTTTCATTTTCTTTGGAAAAAAAAAAAAAAGAATGGCTAAAGGTCTCAAAATAATATATTTACTAAATATCTTGATACAAAGACAACAAAAAGAGAAATCTAAAAAAAAAAAACACCCAAAACCAAAACCAAACTGAAGTAACGCAAGTATCTTAGTTCTCCGAGCTAGGATTACATCATTTCTCAATGACATTGCCAAATGTGAAGTGGTCTCTATACTCCCTTATTTATTTATTTTTTATAACTGTGGTGTCTGAGATTTTGTCTCGACTAATGCACAAGATCTTTGCAAAGTTCCCTTTACACACGGATAAGATATATCTCAAGTCTTTGACAAGCAAACGTGGTCAGAAGAATTGGTAACACTCAATGGGAATCATACCTTAAAGTTAATGCTTTGTGTGGTATTGAAGGCTTGTTTGCATACTTTTCTAAAAGTTGTTTTTGACTTTATAAGTTCAAAAGCAACCATTGAAAGTGCCTAATAGAACTTTCTTTTAAAAGTAAGAAAATGACATCTGGTGAAAGCTTTTTTGATTAGATTAAAAGTTCTTATAATAGATTATCTAAATACTTCCAATAAATAAAAAATATTATCTATTAAAAAACTTTAAAAAACATTTTAACCTCATAAGCTCTTTAATTTCAAACACTTACTGAGAATCCACAATTTTTGCTTCTCTTCTTTTATTGACTAAAAGCAAAAACTCTATCAAATGAGCTTCAAGTCTATCTGAAAAATATTTTACTAGAAATTATAAGATCTTCTGGAAAATAAAAGCTTTTCTAACAGATCATCTAAATATTTCTAGAAGCTGCTTTTGGACCAAGAAGCCAAAGCATTTTTTGTAAAACTCTGTCAAACAAATCATAAAACTTGTGATAAAGTTTAAGTTAGATATTATAAACTTCATTCATTAATAATATTTGTTATATATTAAAAAACTTCAAAAATCATTTGATCCGACAAGCTCTTTGGTTTCAACCAATTATTGAGAAGCTATAGCTTTTGTTTCTCTTTTTTTACTGATTGCAAACAAAAGCAAAAACCCTATCAAACGGATCATAAGTTCAAGTGATTCGCCACCAAGCCAACTCCTTCGGTTAGGGCCAACCAACAACCACATAAACTTAATGTACGTTACATTGCTACTCAATTTGGTAGAGAATTACGATGAGATCCATAAATTCAGAGAAATTTACAAAAGCTGTCAACACAACCGATCTAAAAGGCAAAATTACCCTGAAAATGTTTCATCAATCAAACAATTTTAAACCTCTCTCAAACAATCTGCCTGTGTAGCTCAGTCGGTAGAGCACAAGGCTCTTAACCTTGTGGTTTGAGCCCCACAGCGTGAGCGTTACACTTTTCAGAGCCAAAAAAAAAAGCCCTCCCTCAAACAGACGAATCACAAAGCAATATCATTAAAGAACGAGAGATGAACAAAAGGATATGGCTACATAAAAACTACATACAACTTGATATTAAAACGTGAAACGGCAAAAACTGTAAGCTGCAAAGTTTATCTTATCAGAGCCTGACAAGAAAGTAAAAGAACTCTTGTCATTTTCTTTTCTCTGTTTTTCATCTATTTAAGATAAGTAAAAGAGTAGCGACAAAAACAGTTAATAAGGAAAGCAACTTAGCTTACAAGCACAAATTCTATCTATATCCGCACAGTTTTCTGGTAGCAAAGTCACAGAGATTAACTAATACTAGTTAAGTATAACCTTCTCATAAGAATTTGCAACATTAATCTAGATTCTAACCGCCATGTAAGGTTGAGATAAAAACCACCACATCCTTGTCTTCCAGCGTGGTATTGAGCTGGCCGCTTAGCTCCCAATCACAATCATTCACAAGGACTAGAACACCAGGTCTCCTGCAAGAGAGATAAAAATTTCTATTTATTCTTGAGAGAGAGAGAGAGAGAGAGATTCTCATGGTCAAGTAGTATTTCTTTTGTTAACCATAACTTTATTTCAGAGATTTATTATGTCACGAGAAAATGAAACACATATTTTGCATCAAATTACCCTTTGAAGCAGATTATAACTTACACAGTATCCCCTTTCATGAACATCTCGGGCCTCTCCTTGATCAGATTGGTGCGCACCCACGTCAGCAAATCCTTCATGGTTAACTGAGAAGAAGAAAACTCATTTTTAGTATGCTAACAACAATACTAAAGATAACAAATCAACTCATGATATATTTACTTGAACTATTAAAGTTCACCTTTTCAGCACCATTTTGTGGTTCGACGCTGACTTTATGATTCTTTACAGAGTCACAAAGGAGTTCTAATCCCCCGCTGCAATAAAAAAATAAAAAAAAAAGTTTTGCAGTGAGTTTCAAAGGGAACAACATCAAATGAGAGAGAAAATGTGGCACATCGAACAAATGATCATGATTAGCCACAGAATGAGAGTTCGACGGATTACATATTGTACCAATGATTTAACTGTTAAGTTGCCAACATACTTTCATGTTGAAAACAGTCAAATAGCAACATCCCTGCAATAACTCATGCCTATTTTTAATGAAAAATTTAACACTGTCAACACATAAAAAAATTAGAACACAACTCCAAAAGTGATATCCTAAATTATTATTCCAGAACAAGAAAAAAGGGGCAAATTCACCCAGCCACTTCAACGTATTGCAAATTGTTGTCGCTCACTTCCCATTTCAGTTTTTTTTTTTTTTTTAATTTCATTTTATTTCCAAAAACCTTCAGGAATTCAATACAAAACAAAACCATACAAATACAATTCGGATAATCATAATTGAAATTCGATCAATAAAATTCACAAAAGACACGAAAAAAAAAAAAAGTTAATTGGCTAATGAAGTGTTGAGAAATAAAAATCGAACTACTTATATCTTTGTATAATCAAGAAACAGTTGATTACCCGAATTCAAGAGTGAGTTGCATATTCTTGTAAGCTGCAGCGTTTCTGAACCCTAAGAAAGAGAAAGAAAGGGTTCATTAGAAGGGATGCCGCAGATTATATGTTCGGATTGACTTCTGCCCTAAAACGTTTTTTTTTTTTTTTTTTTCTCTAACATATAAAAGTAAATAATTGTGTAGGTCAACAGTGGACCTACTCATGGCCCAGTGGGACTTCCTCACCAAGTGAACTTTTTTTCTTCCCCAATTTTATCATTAAAAAATTTACATTTTTTTCATTTGGTTCCCACTAAAAATTAATCATCTCCATATAAATCACCCATTAAAATAATAGACTAGCTCTCCCGATGGTGCTGTGGTTCTAAATTACACACTACTAAAACCAAAATAAGACATTTTGTGTAGTCATTCCTTCTTGCATTTTATTTATACTCCTTCTACTCCCTCTTTGGTCTATCTACTTCTTCATTATTGTTCTTATCTTCCCCTCACCAAGCTAAATACCTTCTCATTGCAAGCGTAATTAACCATGATTTCAACATTTCATTTTCTAAAATTCCTAGCAACTAATAGGGCGTTTGGTAAATGCATTGTGTTTTAATTACGTTTGAATGCAATTCATTTTTTGAGTATTGTATTTGGTTGAAAAGTATTTGTTTTATATTTGAATGAAATATATGTTTGGATGAAAAGTATTTTAGAGTTAAAAAGTTGATGTGATTAATAAAAAAAGAGATAAATAGTGGAGTTAAAAAGTTAATGTGATTGTTTTAAAAAAATTTTAAATAGTAATTATTTTGTAGCACTATTAAAAAAGATTGTATTTGAATGCAAAACTTTACGTTTGATGTAAAATTATGTTACGTTTGAATATGATTAAAATGCAAAACTTTTGCCAAACGCCTCCTAAAAGTTATAATTCAAAGCAGTTTTTTTCCCACCTTTTTTTTTTTAAATAAGGTTGTTGGAAATAGAAATCAGTAGGTGCATCTGGATATCCCAAGTAAGTTGGCACCTTCTTAGTACCCTCATCATTTATTATCTCTAACATTTTATTAGAAAATAAGAAAACAAAAAAAAAACAATAATTCATGTCTAACATGATACAAACTAGCCATAAGCAACTAAAACAGAAATGCAGTTGGGAAACAAAGCAATGCAATATTGACGCCAAAATATATAGCCTAAATTACACCTTTGAAAATCAGAATCTAGGATAGACCCTATTTGAAACCTTGTTAGAAAAACACAATGAAAAAAACCTAACAACAGAAAAAAGAGTGTCTATATATGTAACTACCCCATGTGCTTTTTCCCACTTAATCAGGGTAGAGCCTGATTTTCTATGCAGCCCGTGACTCTATAAATCATTCAATCATCAAGGATAAGATCCCACTAGCAATCCTAATATTGCGAATACTCGGTTTAAACTTGAAAAATTCAATTTTCAGCATTAGAATTCATTGCACTAGTGCATATTTGTTCACCAAAAAAATTCTGACCTCACTTAGAGACTTAAAATTCCCCTTCTTTGCAGAAAGTTTTGCCAAACTCATCAAAACTTGTTATTGGTGAAAAAAATTAAGAAAGAAATAAAAAAGAATATTTGCTATAGAGATCAAACGTACCTGAGAGAAAAGTAGATACTAGAGTCGAGAACGGAAACGACGCTGAGAATATAGGAGAGATGAAGGATACCAATAAAGAAAAACGACACAAAAAGAGATGAGAACCAACCAAAAAAGAATAAAAGGCGAAAAAAGAGAGAAGAAGAAAAGAAACTCTTCGCCTTTGCGACCAAAACACTCGTGTTTGAAAACAGTAGTAATTATTTTATCAAAAAAGAAAAACAGTAGCAATTGCTCTTTTTTTTTTTCTTCCTATCCACGTAAATATAATCTAATAATAATTTTATATTTAATATTATTATAAAATATAAAATTTAAATTCTTCTACCTTTTTAAAATTAAAAAAAAAACAATGGCTCTTTTTTAAACATATAATTGGTGTATAGTTCAAATTTAATTCTTTACATTGAATTTAAAGTGAATTATTATATATTAGATATACAAATTTAAATGATTAGAACTCAAATATGAAAAATAAAACTTAAAATAAGTTTAAAAAAATTATGCATAGAGTTTGTTTCTTTTGTATTAAAATCTATATAATTTCATAAAAAATTCTCATTTATAATTATATATACAAAATTATAATTTTTTAAAATTTAAGTTGTAAAGTTGTAATTAAAATTGTGAATAATAAATCAATTGTTAAAAAAAAAAACAACTCAAATTAAGTTGAACCATGTTCTCAAAAACATATTAAATCTTTGAATTCAAACTCTATATATTATATTAGAGTTAAATATAAAATTATTACTAGATTGTGTGTATAATCACATTATTTTCCTATATTTTAAATAGGACAAACAAGCAAAAAAATAATAATAATAACAACAATTCTTGTGTCGGACTAAGAACAGAGATGAAGTGACTAGACTAGTAAGACAGTACAAATATCGAGCCTATGTTTAGTTGATCCACTCTAACCAAACTTTTTCAAAAGTTTTATATCTTTTTTTTTTTTTGTAAGTAAATCAATTTTACCATTTACATATCTAGATTTCTCTTAAAACCTTAAACTTTAAAAGTTTGTCATTTTCTTATCTCAAATTAAAATAAGATAATTTTTATAATTACATATAATGACAGAAGAAACTAACAGGAATATTGTTATTTTTTAAAATATATTTTAAGTTTTTATATTTTTTAATTACAAATAATTGTTTTTCAATCAAATGTATATTTTTAAAACTCAACTCAACTACAATCATAATATCTTTAAAACTCTAACTCAAACGGACACTTCAAATAGAAAAATTAGATATAATGTTATTTAGAATGATATATTATTAGATTAGACAACAGTTTTATAGAAATAATAATATTACGAAGCCTAAAATCCTTAAATAATTTAGGGTTTCTCTATTATTATTTTTTCCTCTAAATTTTTCACCCCCACACCTCAGGCACCTCTCCTATTTTCCATCATTTGCCTCCACCACCGACATTGTTGCCTTATTATGAAGAAGACACTTGTGCAATGAGCCATCAATTCAACTCCTACATTCTTTTAATTCTGTCCCTCTTTATGTCCTCTCAATAAAATCATAACACATCATGAAAATATATATTTTATTATGATATCATATCACATCAATTAAAAATTTAAATTAATTATATATGTCACAATATTATTAAAAAAACAAGAATAAAAACATAAATAAATGGACACATGATGTAAATTCACGAGCCATACCTCTCCTACCATAGCAAGATCTATTGGGGAAAGAGATGAAAGGAGCAAATCTCACCGTTCATCTCTATGGGGGTTGAATTTGATGGCAAGATATGCTTTCCACACACAAGGTTAACTCCCAAAAAGGATCAAATCTCACAATTTATACATGTATCCATAATTAGGGAATTTCTATCTCCTTATAGATATTTTATTTTAATCAGTTAGATTTTTAATCGGAATGATATATGTTTAAAAACAATTCAACATTGCATATTGTAAATTTTTAACAAGATAAACCATTAAAAGTTGATTTAACAACTGAAACTATAATAATTATCAAATAAGCATTTATTTGATATATCATCTTTAAAACTAATTAAATTGTATCTTTTAGTTAGATTTTTTTTCCTAAAAATACTAAAAGTTATAATTAATTTTTAAAAATTAGTCTAATTTTAATTTAAACATTTTAATTTCAATCCTAATTTTTCAATTCTAATTAGTGCTCCAAACAAAATTTGAAACAAAAATTGAGGGGGGGGGGGAGGGAGGGGAACAAACAAACAACCTAAAAAGCTTCGCCCTAAAAAGTTTCGCCTAGAAAGAGAGAGAGAAATAAATAGAGAAAAAGGCAAAAAAAAAATACCCAAAAAATATCCGAAGGAAGATCGAATCTCATAAATTGCAAACACATTGAAGCTTTACAATTGAAATAAAACGACAAAGCATGTCATAATTTTTTCTTTTTGCAATGGTATTGGAAAATAAACACGCCCTCACTCTTTAAGGATCAGGGCACTTTCTTGTTTATCCCTCTGCTTCAATTCCTCGCTTGCAATCCTTCACAAAATGATGGTACTGAAGAAGAAAGCTGATTTTTAACATTTAGGGATTGAAGAAAGCAAGAGCTTGTGAAGTAGCAATGGAGGCTTATAAGAGATGGGTTCGGGAGAACAAGGACTACGTCCAATCGCTGGAGTCTCTGGCCAACGTGAGCTTTTTTTTTTTTTTTTTTTATTTCTTTCAACTTGTGATTTCATTTTTATCATTCATCGACTTGTTTGTGACAACATGCAATTTCAGTGACTGTTCTTGCTTATTTAGTTTGTCTGTGTTATTTGGTTAAATGGGTTTCTTCAATTTTTGATAACTATAGCAATTCAGTGGTTTTCCTTGCTTATTAGGTTGTTTGTGTTATGTAGTTAAATGGGTTTCTTGTATATTTGATAACTTGGCAATTCAGTGGTTTATCTTGCTTGTTAGACTGTTTGTGTTATGTGGTTAAATGGTTTTTTTTTTTTTTTTTTGGAACTTGGATTGGGGGAATCCAACATAGAGTCAGGTGTTACCATTAGACTATAATTGTAACGGGTTCCTTGTATGCTTGATAACTTTAGCAATTCAGTGGTGTTTTCTTGCTTATTAGGTTGTTTGTGGTATTTGGTTAAATGGGTATCTTGCATACTTGATACCTATTGCAATTCAGTGGTTTTATTTTTATTTATATTTTTAATTTTTAATTCTTTATTTTTGCTTATTAGGTTGTTTGTGTTATTTGGCAATGTGGGTTTTTGAAATGATTGTTCAAAGTATCCTTGGTAGCTTTGAAACAGAGAAAAATGGAGTAAAGAAGCAGTCCTGGAATGTGTTTAGAGTCACTTATGATAAGAGGATTGTTTGTTACTGAGAATTGGACGCCCTATTTCTTTATTAACGAGAGCAATAATATGGAAGCAAAGACAAGTAATCACATATAAGATTTATAATGGTTCACCTTTCAATGTGAGAGTTGTGTTAATTTTTAGTAGTTGTAGAATTTTACCATGACAATAGAATCACATGCCTTGTGTTTTTTTAGACTCCCCTCGATCCGCATAGTAATGAGAAACTCTATGGTAGGGTAATAATTAGGGTGCACTCCACATTTATGTCATACATAAAAGATAAAAATACAAAAATACAAAATAAAAAATTGTTGATTTTTTGCAGTTGTTTGTATACTATTTGTTTGTTGGGTTGTTAAGAACTTTTTGCTTTCCTGGTATCTCATGCTTGTTAACCAGTAGTAGTACAGGACGTTAAAAGTCAAAACAAAGCCAACAATGAACTGTTTTTCAAACGCAACTCGTTGGAATGAAAAACAAATATCACATGTGCTCAGAGTGGTCAGCGGCAATTGGTTAATGCAATCTGTTTTTATTCCATATTTTTAGTTTTTGTTTTATGACATCCACGCTTTTTAAAACAATTATATACGTTCATAAAAATTTGTTGATTATCTTTATTTTTCTCGCTTTATGTGGATTTTCTTTATCACCCCTGAAACTCATAAACGGACAGAAAACAAACATTAGAAGCTGATATTGGGGTGTAGGAATATTGTCAACTTATCTACTTGTTGGAAATTTTATGCAGGGTTTGACATGGCTTCTTCCTGAACGATTTTCCACTTCAGAGATAGGCCCGGAAGCAGGTTTTGTGAAAGTTTGGTAACATTTGGCTACTTCTTGTTAGCTTAGAAAATAAATAGGACTTCATTGCTTCTTCAAGTAATCGAATTTCCTTTTTCTCAGTCAAAAGTAATTTAATCTTTGGTCAGATAACAGGCTTCTTAGTAGCTATGTGACTTGTGACCTAAAAAAGTAACAAACTTATTAATTTTTAATTTACAGTTTTACAATTCCTCAAAAAAAAAAAAAAAAAAAAAAAAAAGGTTGGCCTAAGAATTATTTTAACTCTTGTTTATCCATCGGCACTTGTTCCTTATTTGGTGCAATGTAGAGTATTTTGATTTTCCATTTATCATTTAACACTTTGATGGTTCTGTGCAGTAACTGCTCTTTTTGGCATAATCACGGCTATTAACGAACATATAATAGAAACAGCTCCATCCCCAATACACACTTGCCATGCGAAGCCTTACTCTTTTCCTTACCCATTGTGCATATCTGCGTTGAAAGAATTAGAAACGCTGGTTGAAGTTGCAGCTCAAGATTATTTTGGTGATGAGAAGAAATGGAATTTCATTGCTCTTATGGAGGCTACTAAGTACGAAATGCTTTTTATTTAATAACAATTACCCGCCCATTTGTTCTTTGCCGTTTTTCCGACGTTTCACTTTAGTTCATGTAATGCTGTACAGGGTGATAGTTAGATTAGCTTTATTTCGGAGTAGTGGATATAAGATGCTTCTTTATGGAGGTGATACACCAAACAATGATGTGCATTTAAAAACTTCAATCTCCGAACACAAAGGCAATAGTTTCGCAACACCAGGAGGTTATCAAAGGCCTGGTTACTTGATGAATAATTATGGACAGAATCCATGGAATCTTGAAGGAAGAGCAATGTTTGCATTGAACAGGTTCGGAGAAAATGCTAGGACGGTCTCAAACCCAGCGTGGTTGCATAGGGCTCAACATCAGCAAGCAAATACTGAACCCTTGAGTAACTACTTAACACAGTGATACGTTAGCAATGGTGTCATCAATACTAAATTTCGTCTAATTCTTCTTTTCCAATAGGTCCAGTGGTCAAAAGGCAAACCCTTTCGGCCTTATTGGCTGAAAAGGGTCTTCTTGGAGCTTTGTTCATTGCCGGGGAAGTGTTATTTATCACAAGACCCCTTATTTATGTTGCATTTATTCGGAAATATGGAGTTCGGTCATGGATTCCTTGGGTTCTTTCATTGACTGTGGACTTCATAGGAATGAGAATTCTGTCACACGTCACGTCAAGGGAGGATGGCAAAAAAGAGAAGATTCATCTTTCTGAATCTGAGCAGCATGAGGTCCGGGCTCCTAAATCTTACTTTCGAGTCAGTCATACATGAGTCAGAATTTACTTTCCACTAGCAATATGCACTCTTTTTTTTTTTTTTTTTTTAAGTGTCGATATTAAGTCTGTTTTGATATTGCTGTATGATTCAGATTAAAAGAAGAAAGCTGTTGTGGGCATTTTACCTCTTGAGAGATCCGTTCTTTAGCAAGTTTAGCCGGTATTGATGAATTTCGGATGTCGTTTGCCTGTGTTAAACGTGAAACTTTGCATTTTGCTACTTCTTCCTCTGATCTTCCCTGACTATGATTGTTAAACATTTCAGGCAAAGACTCGAAAGCACAGAGAAGATCTTGGAACCTGTACCCATTGTCGGGTTTCTTACAGGTGTGGTTAATGGAGATATTCCTGTTCTTTGTTCAATCTTCATGCTCACACTTATCCTTTTCAAACACCTTTTTTTTTTTTTTTTTTCAATAATTCAGAAGTTGATGTTGCTGTTATGTGCAGGGAAAATTGTCGAGCTTCTGATAGGAGCTCAGACTCGGTACACTTACATGTCAGGATCATAAAACGGGAAAGGTTTTTTGAACTATGCTTCGTGCAGCTCTCATTTGTTTCTGTTGGTAGAAAATAGTTTAAGTAGGTTCCTAAAGATAAAATAGTCCCTCAACCATGGGGAATATTTTGTGTCTTCTCTTAGGTTGCCCACCATTTTCAGATGGCTAATGAAGCATTGTTTTCTTTAATGAACAAGCAACCTTGATAATATTTAGAATCTTACTAGGACTAGCTCGGTAAGTGGATGTGGAGGGGTTTGAATAAGAGCTCTCAAGTTCAAGCTTGGAAGTACAAGCCTTGCTTAATGTTCTTGTTACGAAGTTTCACCGGGGAGAATACAGGATTTTCTACATCCAAAACATTTTGGAATTAGATCAAGTTAAATTCTTGTCTTTTGCCTAATTTTGGCGGCTAATGTTCTGTTGAATAATCTATTCATTGGCTTTAAACTGCTCAAGCGGCACTAAAACAGAACAGATGAGAATCAGCAAAAGGACCTTGAACTAAGAGACATTTGTTTGACATGTTGTTAGAGGTCAATTTTTGGCTTTCTGGAACAAAAGCAGCATTTTGGAGATATTATGTGTGTGTGTGTATATTAAGAAAATGACATTCCGTTACCTACGGAACTGACCGAAATCTCATTGGGATACCTTGTCATTTAAGAAAATTTCTAGGTATCTTGATATAATGGGGCGTTTGTTTATAATTTTGTATTTGCATTGCGTTTAAATAAAATATAATTTTTATTTAAATATAAAAGTTTTGTATTCAAATAAAATTTTTTTTAATGATGTTTTAAATATATTTACTATTTTAAAATATTTTGAAAATAATTTTTTTCATTCTCATCATATTCTCTCTCTATCTTACTTTTTCTATCTATTTTTATTAATCAAATCAATTTTTTAATTTTAAAATATAATTTAAATATTTTTCATCTAAATAAATATTGTATTCAAATGTAAAGTAAATATTTTTGATTCAAATACAAAATACATTTAATATATTGTATTCAAATGTAATGTGAATGCAATACGTTCACCAAACATCACATTAATTTTTTAAAGTATAAAATGAAGATTTTGCCTTTTAATCCAAGGGTCCCACAGAGGTTTTGAATAGGAAGTTAGATGGAGTTTTGAAAATATGTATTTAGAAGGAAAACAAATTGTTTAAAGTAGTATAAAATTTTATGTTTGAAACATTAATATGGGCTTTATTAATTTTTTCAAAATTTTATATAATTTATAAAACAATAAAAAGGACATTATGTTTAATAGCTGTTTCTAATAAATAATTAAAATAAACATTAAGTTTTTAAAATATTTATAATAAATAACAAATTTACTTGATAAATATAAATTTTATCAAGTATATGATTATATGATGTTGTCAGTAAATTATTTGTTAAATACATAAATATATTATTTATTTGATAAATTTAACATAAATAAATTATTGACATATTAAATTTGTTATTTATTATAAGTATTTTAAAAACTTATTATTTCTTTCAATTATTTTCTAAAAATTGTTATTTACTTTATTTTTAAAAAAATCATCTTATTTAGATTTAAAATAATAAAATTATAAATTTATAAATTTGAGTTTATGATATATATCGTAAAATATAAATAATGAAAATAGATGTGAACAAAAGAACAAGACAAAACAAGTACTTTTTGAAACAGATTAAACAACAACCCAAAACAAATGGATTTGACTCTGTTCCTTTTTTAATATATATTTTTATATTTTGTTTTTTTAATTTCGTTATTTTATTATATTACACTTTTAAAGTAAAAGGGCACAAAAGGTAATTCATGTCTAAAAAAAATTTTAATGCCTCAAAAAATAGGTTCGGAATACTTTAATGATGTTTTTTAAAATAAAAGAGTATCTTAAATGGGATTTCATGAACACTAGAATACCGTGTGGCGGCCCGCCCTGCTGTAGAGGCTCTACAGTGCTATTACAGTCAACCCTGTAGTTAACCGCAATAGTCTGCAAGCCTCTAGGGTCGCCGGCAATCATACTGAACTGTAAACTGCTTGCTAATTTTGCGGAATAAATTTTTTTTTCTTTAAATTCATAAACTGTTTGAGAATGTGATAAGGAAATCATGTTAACAAAATGATCATGATTCCTCTATCACATACTCTTGACTTGAAACTTGTCTTTTTCGAAATTACATTCAAAATCTATACAGCGGAAGACTATCGGTGACCAATATCCCTCGTCCAATCCTGCCCGGCATGCAACTTCCCTGTTCGTCGTCCACCATATACTACTGGTGAACATGTCTCTTACCTGCAACATGTGAACAAACTGATGAGCTATAAACTCAGTAAGTTCAAACATAAAAACATGAAACTAACATGCTATACTGCTGTGCTCATGCATGAAACTGGACTCTGTGAACATGCTTCTAGCTGAGAGGTTTAGTCTTAGGATATTATCTGATATTTTAGTTCTGGTTTTGGGCCCCTGATTGGTCGTACCGACATGTTAGCGCAACCGGGAGCGGTACTTTAGTGCTGACCTCCTCAGTTTTAACTGATGCTAAACATGCAAACCTCCCCGTGGGTCGAGAGGCCGATATGTCAATATCTGGTTTATTTACCATCTTACTGGTGTTCCAACTGGGTAGCATACTGCTTGCCCCCACAGTCGGAACCTATTAATCAAATTACTGGGGTGTGAATTAATTAACACACTAGGGTGTCTTGTGCACCTAACTGTTTTCTTGTTCTGGTACTGTCTGGTCTGTGCACTGAAACATGCAACTCTATATGCATGACATGAACTGATCTGTGCTGACATGAGACTGACATGCACTGACATAAACATCGTGATGCAGACAATCAATGTCTGACATACACGTCATACAACATACATAACATCATAATTAACAAGCTTGTCCACGTTGCAGTCAGGACAATGCTTGAACTTACAGAAAATCCTCTAGTGTAAGCTTTTGCTGCTCTGGGACTGCTGATTTGGGGTTTCTGGCTTAATCTCCTATAAAAGGAAAAATCACTGATTATTTACCATATTTATCTTATACTGGAAATATGGTAAAACATGAAAATTTCTATTTCCAGACTTTTTTTTTTTTATTTTACTCTCTGGCTTCAAACACGCCCTCCTACACGGGCGTGTCTCTGCCCGTGTACCCCTCTGGACTTTTAAGCCTGGCCGTGTAATTCGTGGAACATGGCCATGTATGCTTACACGGGTGGATACACGGCCGTGTTACTGGCCGTGTACTCCTCTGTACTCTTACACGGTTACTTACACGGCCATGTTACTGGCCGTGTTTTCTTACTGCCTAACATGGCCTGCTACACGCCTATCCCTTGACCGTGTGCCCCTTGACACGGCCCGATACACGGCCGTGTTCTTGGCCGTGTACCTCTCGGGTCTGATTTTTTTCTTACAACACGGTCGTGCGTATGGGCATGTTCGGGGCCGTGTTCTGAACACGCCCGTGTACACGCCCGTGTATACGCCCGTGTTCATACCAGAATCAAGATTCTGAGTCCGAACTGCTCTGCTCTGATTTTCTAAGGCTTTGGTGGCTTTTGTTCTACTTCTTACACTTGAAATCGATCTTCATAAGACCGTTTCAAGGTATCTACTACATTCCTACTATCACAAATCCATGATTTCATAAGCAAAAATCCCACATTTTGCTCATTTACAACTCTTAACTCAACTTTTGAAAAATCTGCACTTTCGTGAAGAATATTCACTAAACTCGGTTTTCTAAACCATCTGTTCATGGATTCGTGTTTGAAAACATCTAGACTCGAACCACGTTTCAATTTTAACCGAAAATCTAAACGTGATTCACTCACATTCTCTTTTTCCTCTCAAAACCCCAGATTTTTCCCCCAAAGAAAAACGTGAGAAACTAGGGTTTACCTTGTTTTAATCGTGAGCTTTTCTTGCTGCTAATCCTTGACCGAATCTCGATTGATCTGCTGTTGGGACAAGAAATCCGAACTTAATGGATTTCTCTTTCTTTTCTCTCTCTTTCTCGGCCACTCCCTTTCTCTCTTTCCCTTTCTTTCTTTCTTTTCTTCTTTCTTTCTTTTCTCTTTCTGCCGGCTGCTGTGTAGCTAAGGGATTAATTAATCCCTCCTATCTCACGTGCCTCACTCCCTCCCTTACTTGCTTTCTTTTTTTTTTTTTTTTTATGTAAGGCCTTGTTTGGCTATTTTTTTTGCCCTTGATCAATGTGGCTCACTTGTGTGACATTGATCTCTTAGTATGTGTTTTCCACATACTTTTCTATTAATTTTAAAACATCATAAATTGAATTAATGCTTAGCTTTTAACTATTTTCATTAATTCATCATAAATTTTGATTAAAACTCAATTAATCAAAATTTTCCTCTGCTCTTTATTCTGTAATATTTCTCACTATAAATGTACATTTATTTACATAATTTGTGCAAATATTTCCGAGAACGTAGATTTCTCCATTATCACATACCGAATTGAAAAAAGTTTAAACATTAGATTCTACGGTGGGGTTCCTTACTATAGTGTTTCATAAGGATATATATTATGGTTATAGGATTTAAATCAGATGATTCTTAATATATGTATATATGTATATATAAGAGAAAATCCTCTAAATTATGATCATTTTTTTAAATAGATTGTCATTACACGTGTTTCAAAAGCATTGTGTGTTTTAAATAGTAAAATTGAAGTCAACAAATCCCCCATAGTGCTCTTGTTATGGAATTTAAAGAAGTTAAGCCAATTAGACACATTGTAATAATTTATTAAATTTTTGAAGATAATTGTCAAAATTAAAATTTTAAGGGTAAGTTATCAAAGGTTACAAGTTTCAGAATAATAGTATTTATTACGTAAAAATTAATCTAATAATTAAGATGTTAATACCAATCAAAAGAACAAAAATTCAATTTTTACTAATTTTGTCATATTAAATGAAAAATAAAAGGATTTTAGCATTTTACATTGTAATATTTGTTATCTATTTGTAAGAATAATTGATCTTAATCATAAAATTTATGAGACGTTTGGCAAACATATTGCGATCGCATTATATTTAAACGTAATGTATTAAATACATTTTGTATTTAAATGAAAAATTTTGCTTTACATTTGTATACAATGTGTGTTTTGATGAAAAATATTTAAATTATATTTTAGAGTTGAAAAGTTGATGTGACTGGTAAAAATAGATTGAAAAAGTGACATAGAGAGAAAGTATGATGTGAATGAATTTTTAAAAATTTATGTTTAAGATATTCTGAAATAATAAATGTATATGAAATACTGTAGAAAAATATTGTATTTGAACGTAAAACTTTTATGTTTGGATAAAAATTACATTATATTTAAACGTAATATAAAAATAATACAAAAAACAAACACCCTGTTGATAAGAAGCCGATTGTAAAGTGATTTTGATGGTATTTTCATTTTTCAAAACTATCATAGTATATTCAATCTAATATTATATGGACCATTGATTTGAGGTCTACCATCATAATAAATGGTGTTATTGAATGTTTAAGTGGGGAACCTATTGTGCAATCTCCTTTGAAAAAAAAAAAAAAAGGGGGAAGAAAACAGGGTAAAAATAATGGTTTCTAAAACCAATTGCCCCGCCGGAAAGAAGGAATTAGTGCCAAACTTCTATTGGACAGAGGAGGGTAGGCTAGTTGTGGTAAAGCTGTAAAACATACACATGGTCCATAAAATCCAAAAGACACACGCACACACACAAAAATCTATGGTGGGGACCAGGCAGCACACCCATAATAACGTAGGGCCTACAAAAGAGAGAAAAAAGGCTGTCCCCCGTCATAAAAAAATAATAAAAAAAAAGCTGAAGTATATAATTCGATATTAATTATCATCTTTAATAAAAACTAAGGGTTTTTTTTGGAGTTTTAGTTTTGACGTCTTTGAGACTATTTTTCTTTTAACATATCATCGGTTTTTATTATTTAAATATCTAAAATATTATATAATATTTTAAATTTTAAAAGTCTATAATTTTATAGATATAAATTCAAATGAGATAATTTTTTTAAATTATATAGAATTTTAAGATAAATAAAATAATATTCATATTCATTTTATTTTTTATAAATTTTTTTATAAATTTTAAATTTTTCATCTCAAACAATTTTTTTTTCCTCAAACATATTTTTCAAAATAACTTTTTCAATTTTTTTTTCCTCAAACACATTTTTTAAAATAACTTTTTTTCAATCTAAAAAAAATATCTTCAATCATTCCCCAAACTAACCTTAAACCACAAATATAAATCTTATATTACAAAAGTTATATTTTATTAATGAATAATATTAAAGTATTTAGTCGAGCTTTAAGGGGGGGGGGGGGAAGAAGAAAAGGAAGTGGGGGTGGGGTTGTGGGATAGTAAGAAAAAAAAATGTATTTAGTGGGACCCACTATTCCCCCCCTCCGGGGCAACTCTTTCTAGTTGGCGTGGGCCTACCCCAAGTTGGGGTGAGCCAGTTGAGGGCCGTAGGCCCGCTCACTAAAGAACCATCTCTCTCAGTGGTGGGACCCACCATACAACCCACCGGCACCCTTAGCTGAGTGCTTGCTTAGAACCACCTCAAGAAACTCCAAATTCTTCTCAGTAATCACAAATAAATGAATTCACATCTGTTTAAAATTTTTCATTTAAGTTATATTTAATCACTTAAATCATATCATATTATCAAAAAATTATATTTATTTTTTTATTTATTTTAAATTTTATGAGACGGCATGATATAAATAATTAAACATAATTTAAGATAAAAAATTTTTAAAGAGAGACGTAAGTTTTAAATAGATTTGACTCAATAATAAAAGAGTATATCCCACGCCCATTGTTCAATGACTCGCAGCTGCACCAGAAGACCTCTTACCGTCAATATATTGTGCAACACCGACAACATTTTATTCTTCTTCTCCTTTTAGAGAACGTAGAGGATTCAATAATTGGTGGCTGCATTATAGGACCTCTTCCTACCAATGTTGTGCCAAATTTAACATGCATTTGGATAAAATTGGATCATTTTTTTTTTTGGGTAAATATTTGGATTATTTACAGACAGAATGACATCAAAAACTTTCTTTTTTGATGTATTTATATTGAAAAAATGCTAGGGGCTCACATTCGTCTCCATTACTACTCATAGATTGCTGCAGTGATAATACCATTTTTTTTTTTGTTTCTCCTTCTTCTCCTTTCAAAATACGCCAAGGATCAATATTTTGTACAATAGGATTATAGGACATATTGTTATCTATTATGCACCCGTTTAATGTGCAATAACTAGTAAAAGTCATTTGTGTAAAATTGGATCGAGTCTTTTTTTTTTTTTTTTTTTGTCAACGCTAGAATTTTCATAGATAGAATGGCAACAACAATGTGTGTATATATATATATATATATATTTGGTGTGTGTGTGTGTATTGTTTTTTTTTTTTTTTGAATGCCAAGGGGCTCACACTAGTTTCTAAAATGAAGATGCTTTACTTTCTTGGGGGGGGTACCACCTTGTGGCGGGGGGGCAACCCGCTTGCGTGTACAGTCGTAGGGCTTGAACGGGGCCTCTTATTACCAATCCCTTTCACGGCAAAAACCTTACATGCCGAGAGATAAATGAGCTGACAAACTTTTATTAATTACAGAATTTAGATTAATGACCAAACTTCACTTTTGTGCTTTTACATTGTATATAATTTTTGATATTATTATCACTATACTACTACTAATCTACACTACATTTGACTAGAAATTAATTTCACAGTTAGGTAATGACTATATGCAACTCCCAAGTTTGTGGCTTATGGGTGCTATTTGCTAATAACAGTTTTTGCTTTTTTCCTTTTTGGTAAATGTATTTTATAGTATTATTCCCTTAATAAAAGTTTATGAATTATGAGAATCGAGAACACTTCTTGCACATTGTGTTTCATGTTTGTAACTCTTTTTAAAGATGGCGCTTGAAAGGGTAGAGCCTGAAACTTATTTCAGCGACAATGTGTACAAAAATTTGTTTCTTAAAGAATAATGAATTTTAATGGAGTCTATGTAAGAATTTTTAGTTTTAATAGGTTTGTGTGTATGTTTTTAATTTTAACGAGGGTAAAATAAAAAACTCATAAACATTTTCTTATATTAGTAATTTTAATAAAGGTTATGTGAGAATTTTTACTTTTTAGTAAAAGCAAAGTCAGGATTAAACGAGAATTTTTTATTTTTAGTAAGTGTAAAATATAAAAATTATAAAATTTTTAAAGTAAAAATAAAAGAAAAAGTTTTCATTGGGGGGCTGTGACTGCACTCACACCCTTACCTCCACCACCACCAGCTTGGAGCATACACTCCAGTTGGAGTTGTAAAAAACAAAGATGTTTTAATCAGAAAAGGTGAATGTTTGGAGTATTATATTTGGTTGAAAATGACACGTTTGAAGTTAAAAAATATAAAAACTTAAAAGGTGTTAAAGGAAAAAGAATATAGATCTTTTTGTTTTTTTTGTCGGTTTACAAATTTTTTTTTAATCATTTCATTTTAATTTAAAATAAGAAAGTTATGAATTTTAAAAATTTAAGTTTTTAAGCCAAATTTAAAAATATAAATTGTTAAATTGATTTACTTTTGAAGAAACAGACAAAAAGCTTATGGAAATTTTTACTGTGTGCAGTCCAAACATACCCGAAGCTTTTAAGATTTTGGTAACATATGGAAATTCTAAAAATATTTATGGACGGCTTTTTCTTTTTTCATTTTCTCTATTTTTCATTGTTATACACAATAAATAACCATGTAAAAATTCTACAATAAGATATTCATATTATAGGGATCATTATCTTTGTAATATGATTTATATTTATAAATAAATGCAATAATAAAGTTAAGAAAAATAATGGATAAAATCCAATCACGTAAAATATGAAAATTTGGTCTAAATCCATAGGTCCCACCAACCTAAAAAGAAAATTTCAACCTTTATTATCTTATTATCTCATGCACTTCTTATTAAAAAAAAAATTCTATTAGTGGGCCAATTGAGATGGAATTTATTTAAGTACATGTCTTCATCGCTATTAATGAATAATGATCTTAGCCTCCACCAAATGGCCACTGTTCCAACTTCTCCGAGTAATAGCTATCCGTAAAAGAGCTTTTAATAAGGATACGTGCGGATAATATATTGTATTTATATTATATTTAAATATAATATATATTTAAATAAAAAATATTTATATTATATTAAAATATTATTATATTATGAAATTTTAAATTTAAATCTCACATGTGTATATATTTAAATTATATACTATCATATTATATATATAAAGTAATTTAAATTATATTTAAACATAATATAAATATAATACGATAAAAAAATACACCATAAGATAACTATAGACTACATTTTTCAAGGACAGTATATGCCTAACCTAAACCTTAGGTACTGAAAGTGAGAGAAATCATTCAATATAAGATGACTTTTGAACATATTTAATGATAGAAGACAAATTTTTGTTCCAAGAAGTTATGATTTGATTTCTAACTTTTTTTTATTAAGCAAAAAAGTGTCTAAACTTTTAAAAATAGTACAAGTTGGATCTTTTTACAAAAAATAAAAAATAAAAAGGTTAAAATTTTGATAAAAAAATGTCACATTAATTACATATAATTTATAATTAAATGTAAGTAAGAAAATAATTTGTAAGATTCAATTTACAAGTATCATATATGATTATTTTATCTAATTTTTAACAATTTTTTAGTAAAAATGACCCAATCACGATATTGTGAAGCGTTTAACGACCTTTTAACCATAAAAAAAAGTTAGGACTAAATCACAACTTCATGAAAAAGATTTAAGAGCCAAATGAGGAATTAATCCAAATAGAAAATTTTGTAATAAGAAGATACCGAGCTTTCTACGGTAGGGATTCACACGTTCATGAACTTAAACTTGATTGAAATCAATTTCAGATGAATATATATATATAGTTTGAATTTCACATAACATAATACTGATTTGGAAGTTAGAAAAATAGTTCTCCCACTAAGTGGTTTTTTTTTTAAATTAACTTCAACGACATCATGCACTACCTAGCAAAGATAATAACCAAGTGTTCTTATTTTATCTCCCTTTAGAAAAAAAAAAAAAAAAATCTTATTTCAACCATATCTAGTATTTGTGTCAGAGTTGTTGCAAAAATAGAGAATCAATTAAAGGTGTATTTAATATCTGTATTATGTTTGTATTACATTCAAACGTAAAAGTATTGTATTTAAATATTAATCACATCACAATTTAAATCCAATAAAATTCTATTTATTATTATGTTTTGTTTTATTATTTTTACTAATTATATTACATACTCTCTTTTTCTTTTTGTTTTTTTTTTATTTATTTTTATCAATGATATCACGTGTAATATAATTCAAATACTTTTCATATAAACAAATATTATATTTGCATATTATTTAAATACTTTTCATTTAAATATATATTATATTTAAAGATAATACAAATATAATAGATTATTTAAATGCTCCTAAAAATAGTGTTAATTTAGAGGTACACAATATATTTATACATGATGATTTTCAACAAAATATGGTGATGAAAGTTATGACTTTTACCATGGCAACTTGAGAGGCTTTCGGCGGGAAGTCTCTCTTCCTCTCTCTTTTTCTCTTAGAGTACATAATGTTTTATTGATTATAATTTTTTTTTCCTAAATTTATTTATAAGGAAAGAATTTTTGTACCTAAAGATTCCTTATCTTTTTTTTAGAATTGAAAAGTTGACGTGATTGATAAAAGTAGAGATAAATAGTGGAATTGAAAAGTTGATGTGATTGTTTTAAAAATGTTTTGAATAATAATTGTTTTCGTAGCACTGTTACAAAATTTGTATTTGGTGTAAAATTATATTGTATTTGAGTAAAATTAAAATTGAATATTTATCCAAATGCCCCCTAAATATTTCTCTTCTTGAATTATACTTATTTCAAAAAATTATAACCGAATAAATGAGAGCCATACGAACACTTGTGAGAATGACAACGTTAACTTGAAAGAAAAAAATAAAAAAATAAAAAGAAGTAGAGAGCGGAATTGAAAAGGTTATAACTTGGAACTAATAAGAATAATCTCAAATACCTTCACTTATTAAACTCTACTCATAAAATATATTTTTGTAGAGAGTAAGAACATATATACAAACTAAAAGAAAATAATTGGTTTCACAACTCTCTTTTGTAAAGGAGAAAATAAATTTTAAAACAATGAAATAATTAATGACAAAAACGTTATTGGAAGAATAACATATCTTTCGTCCAAAAAATAAAAATAAATAAAAAGGTAACATATCAAGTATATAAACAAAAAAAGTTAAGAAAACAAAGATGGTATTATATTTTTGAGAAGAAGAAATGTATTCAATGTTTTTGTTATATGCTTGGTTTTTCTTTTTAAACTTTTTTTTTTAAGGAAGGCAGTAAATAAAAACCAGAAAGTATAACTTTTTTTTTTTTTTAATAACTTTTGGATAAGAAGATTTGAACAATACGTATAATAGTATAGCAATAAAATCAAGTTTACAATTATCATCAAATTTTTCTTGTAATCATTATCACATGCTAATTAAAAGAGCTTTTTATCTGAAGCCTAACTAATAATTGTAAACTTCTTTGGGACTTTGGTCCAAAGGGTGGGGCCGAAGGCAAAAGCCTCACTTGCCTTTTCCTTCAGCGCTTTAACTTCCACCAACATTTCCATTTTCTATAGTATTCGATCCTATCCATGTGTTCTTGGAGTTATTCACTCTGTCGCAAACATTTATTGGAGCACTTCTAACGGTGAGACAAGTAGTTAATTTCAAATGAATTTAGTATGTATTTGATATACGGTTTGAATTGAGGTTTTTAGTATTAGATTTGAATTGAATCGTTATGAATTTAGAATATAAATTTAAATAACTATAGTAAAAGATATATAAAAACTTAAAACCTATTTAGAAAAAATATTATTAAAATAAAACTTGTTTTTTTTTTTAATTCTATGTAATTAAAAAAAATATCATTTGAATATATATATACAAAATTATAAGTTTTTAAAATATAAATTGTAAGATCATAATAATAAATTGTAAATAGTTAAAATTGAAAAAAAATTATATTTTAATATAATTATTGTTCTTTTTGAAATATTATGTAATTATAAAAAAATTATAGCATTTAAGTTTGTATATATAAAATTATAAATTTTTAAAATATAAATTATAAAATCAAAATAATAAATTATGAATAGTTAAAATTAAAGAAAAGATTATATATTAATACAATTATCACCCCAAACGCTTGCTTATTATTTACTTCTTTTATATACGAATCCATCTTATTCAAAAAGGGAAAACTTTCATCAATGCAATATTTGCACATATACTTCTGTTCGGTGATAAAAGCTAAAAAAATTCATATACAAATCCACTTCACAGAAGAAGATAATATTATGGTAGAAAATGAAAAATTATCGTAAGACACAGCTTTTAAATGTCATGCGACCACATGTTTTTCTCTCTTGACTCTTTCTTTTTCTTTTTCTTTTTTTTTTTTGGTCCATTTCCTAGCCTGAAAAGTGCAGCCATATTTGTCTTCCCTTTTGGTAAAATATGCAGCTATATTATATCATCACATGGATATCATAATATATTTTCGTGGAAAATGCTTCAAAATTTTCCTTCCAATGCAAAAGATTTCCAATTCCAAGTGGAGCCATGACTGTACCTGCTTATTGGACTCGTCACCACCGTTGACCAACGACCCAAAACAGAGCAGATAAACCCCACTCAGGAGATAACACCACGTGGCATCATCTTAGCCCCACATTTCCTCTGATGAGCCATCGAACCGTTAGATCATAACCCCATCAAAATTACCTGGCCCCACTACATCCTTAACCATCTCCCTTATAAATATCACTTCTTAACCTCACTTTCGTATCGTCCCCTAAACCACATTCCGAAGATTTTTTTTTTTTTTGGTTGAATTTAAAAAGCTATGCTTCAGAAACGCGAAGCCGAGGAAGGAAATGACGTCGTACGAGCCGACGACGAAGGCAGCGGCGGGGAAACAACGACGCCGTTTAAGGAGGCGAAGGAGGAACCGAACGAGGCGGCGTTGCAGCTGGTGGGGACGGCTCCGGCGCCGACTAAGAGAGCTTCGACGAAGGACCGGCACCGGAAGGTGGAGGGCCGAGGCCGGAGGATCCGAATGCCGGCGACCTGTGCCGCCAGGATCTTCCAGCTGACCCGAGAGCTCGGCCACAAGTCCGACGGCGAGACCATCCGGTGGCTTCTAGAACACGCCGAGCCGGCCATCATCGCCGCCACCGGCACAGGCACCGTTCCCGCCATTGCCATGTCCGTTAACGGGACGCTCAAGATCCCGACGACGTCGCCGGACCCGAAACCCGACTACGATGACCCGAATAACAACAACAAAAAGAAGCGCAAGAGACCAGCCAGCAGCGAGTACGTCGACGTGGACGTGAAACCAAACGACGGCGTTTCGGTCTCGGCCGGTCTGATGACGTCACCTCCGAAAGCGGTTTCCTTTGCTCCCCAAGGTCTGGTTCCCGTGTGGGCCATACCTTCGAACGGCGTCGTTCCGGCGGGAGCGTTCTTCGTGACTGCGGCGGCGGCGGCGGCTCAGCCGGCTGCTCACGTGTTCGGGCCGTTGATCAACATCTCCGCGAGACCGATCTCCTCCTTCGTCTCGAATTTCGCCACTCCGTTTCAGCTTCAGCTCTCCAAACCGCCGAATGCGACGTCAACTCTGACAATGGCAGCTCCGATCACTACTTCGAGTTACACCTCCTCCTCTTCCTCCACCGCCGCCACGACGACGACGGCGATGCTCAGAGACTTCTCGCTTGAGGTATACAACAAGAAAGAGCTTCAGTTCATGTCTCGTCCTTCCAAACATTGACCAGAAGCAGAAGATGAAGACGAAGAAGAAGAAGAAGAAGAACCCGCCATAACTATTTTCTTTTCTTTTCCCTTTTTTTTTTTTTTGTAAATGTAAATGTTTGTTTTTATCTATTTTCTCGTTCTCGGTGAGCACAGACAGAGGAGGTTGAGGAGCACTTGCGCACGTGAGGCGGGGTTTAAAGGTGTTGCACGTGGAAGGTGGGGTCCAGTGGCAGAGGTGGGTCAACTCTCTGAAAAAGGGCAAAAAAAAAAAAAAAGAAAAGAAAAGAAAATGGTGGGGGCCCAACTGGAGGCTGGGGTGAAATTTGGAGGTGGTGGGACCGCTGGCCCATGGGCACAAATCTTGAGGCGGGCGGTGGCGTGCGGTGGACCCCACCGTCGGGGGTGTGGTTCGGTCGCTCCCGGGATTGAGTTTTTAGGTTGGTGTGGGCCCATCTGTGTGGCCCACAGTTCCATTGAAGTCCCCGACCAGTGGGCTTCTATTGGTGGGCCCTTGTTGTTCTGGCTCTGTAACAACTCCTTTGTTTTTTTTTTTTTTTTTTTTGAAGGGGAAAAGAAAAGTGACGTTGATGGAAATAATTGACGTAAGCCCCTAGCAATAAAAAAAATATATATTTTTTTGAAGTGCAAGAATAATTTTTGTAAATGAAACATATCGTACGTGATTGTAGTGGCATTGTTCTCGATTACTTTCTGCTCTTTCCTTTTTTATTTTTGCTTTTTCTTTCTTCTTCTTCTTCTTCTTCTTCTGAAACAATTCCGCTTTTCTTTTTGCCTAATGGATTGATTGATGTGATATTTTTTTTGAGGAATTGGAAGTGAAGGGTGTCAGCAACTACGATAGATTAATGTGATATTAATTATATCAATTATAAATAGAAAATGCCATTTTTAATAGTATGTTAATTTGTCACTCAATTTTTTATAATGACTATTTTGGCCCCATAATCGTATAAACATATATTTTTTAATCAAATTCTATATTTTTAAATAAATTTAAATATGATATTATTATTTAATTATATTTACAATCATGTTAATATATCTATTTTGAATCTGTCTATAAATTTCGTTAAATTTCGTTATCTAACATAATATATTTATTAAAGAGGATTTTCGTTAAATTTCAAAATTTTATTGGGATAAAAGAGATTCATATATATATATAAACGGAAAACGTTAGTTTTAACTGTTTAATTGCAATATAAAATTCTTATTATTGATTATGTATCTTTATATAAATTCAACTTAACTTAATATGATTTACATATATACCTCATAAAAATTTTAATAAAGAGATTTTAAATTATCCATCAAAAATATTTTTCAATTAAATATTTTTATTACTTGAAGAACAGTACAAGTAATTAATAAATATAACAGAATATATTTTTTACAACTTTAATTAAGATTTATAAGAGAAATTTGAATGTACAAAAGATAATTTTACTTAATCATCTTTTATCAATCAATTTTATCGAGCAAAAAAAAAAATCAAAATTTTTAAAAGCTTTGATCGGTCAAAAAAAAATTTTTTTTTGAGGGATTATCAGTCAATTTTAACTATACCATGTTTGTCATTTTGTTAGTTTATAGATCAAATAATATTCTTCAGATAAGGAGGTGTCTTGATTATTTCTAAAAATTTAAAGACTACTTTTTTTTTTAACTTAAAATTTAAAGACAACTTAGCTCATGATTATTTGTCGTATTATGTTCGTATTACGTTTAAGAACAATGTAATTTTTATGTAAATATTTTTATGTAAATACAAAAGTATTTCATTAAAATACCAATCACATCACAATTTAAATATAATATAATTACTATTTATCATTCTACTTTTTTTTTTTACTTTTATCAATTATATCTCATACTCTCTTTCTCTCTTCTTTTTTTTCTCTTTATTTTTATTAATTACATCATATATAATACAATTTATTTACCAAACATTCCCTTAACATATTATTATGAAGCATTTTAAAAATAAAATCAGGGGGAGTTTGGGGGAGGAGGCTGTAGATGTTATTTTTGGGTTGGAAAAAAGTTGTTTTGGAGAATGTGTTTGGGAGAAAAAACTGTTTGAGGTGAAGAAATAAAAAATTTTAAAAATTTTTTTAGAAAAAAATATCAATATGGATATTGTTTCGTTCCTCTCGAAATTCTATGCAATTTAAAAAAAATTTATCTCATTTGGACTTGTATACACAAAGTTATGAATTTTTAAAGTTTGGAGTTTACTGTAACGTTTTGGAGATGTAAATAGTGAAAAGTAAGGAAGTTTTGGAAAAAAGTAAAATTTTGGGAGCTGAAAAACAACCTCGAAACGACCCCTCAATGTCACCTCGAAAAAAGACAGAAATGTAAAGAAAAGAAATAAAATTGTATTACCCTTTCAAAAAATAAATAATTATTTTAAGACTGCTTGTGAAATCAGCTTAATATATTTATATTTTCTAAGGTTAATCATTTGTTTGATTTTTAATCTTTTCACGAATATTACGGTTTAATATCAATATTTTCTTATTATTAAAAATCCTTAAACTCCTTAAAAAACTACTGAATGATTCTTTCTATTGAAAAAAATAAATAAAATTTTAGTAGAAAATATCACATCAATTATATATAATTTACTATTTTAAGAGTAATTACGAAAAAAATATAATATAAAATCTATTTCATCTAATTTTTAACTTTTTTTTAATAAATAATCATTCTCAATATTTTTAAATAGTTTAGGGATTTTTTTGATTAAAAAAATTAGAAACTAAATTGTAATTGAGTGATCTTATTAACACACTCTTCTTGACTTATTACACATCTCTGTTAATTAAATTCTTTAATTATAAAAATATCCTCAAACAAAATGATATAAAAGGACAACTACTATAAACTTTATTATATAAAAAACTAAAACACTCAAATATATATATATTTCTTTTCACACACATTTACATATTAAATTTCCAAATAAACAATGTATAAGTATTATTGTTTTAACACCTATAACAAAATCCTAATTTTCACCATAATTTTTACTTTTGCACCTAGAAAAAAAAAACTTTATTAGTTGTTTTCTATTTCTTTTTAGAATAGGATTATTTTTTGATTTAATTACTTGTTGAATTATTCGTGTTTTTTAGTTTTTTTATTTGGTTATATTGTCCATGATTTTACGTTTTTTTTTCATTATATTGTTTTTCTCCCTTTTGTATGTTTTATTTTTTTTTTTGTTTTTATTGACTTTATAATAGTGTAGTTATTGGTTATTTATACATAATATATATGAATTTCTTTTTCTTACAAAATATTTTATTTAACCTACAAATAGAGTGTCTTTCTAATTTAAATTTATTCAAATAAAGTATTCTTTGTATATATTTAGAGATAACAATAAAAAAAAAATGGATGTGAAATAAAAATTCTTTGAGATAACAATAAAAAAAAATGGATGTGAAATAAAAATTCTTTGAGATAACAATAAAAAAAAATGGATGTGAAATAAAAATTCTTTGTGGAGTATTCTTTGTGGATATTGAGATGCAATATTTTTTATTTTATAGAAATAATTATGGATAATTTTGAAATTTATAAAGATATGTAATAAATAAATTTAAAGTATTTTAAATTTAATCAGAATGTGTGTTTAAAAAAAATGTAAAGGATTTAAAAGGGTATGCAAATAGAATTTTCCATTGTAATTTTATAAAAGGAATTGGGATAAAACCAACTATTATTATATTTGTAATTACTATTTTTTGCAAATTAGACAGTGAATTTAAACTTTATATCTTTGTATCTTTAAAAGTGAAGTATGCATTGATAATTTATGAGGTATTTGTTTATCGTATTACGTTTAAACGTAATATAATTTTAATTCAAATACAAAAATTTTACGTTTAAATACAATACTTTTTTATAATATTTTAAATATATTTATTATTTCAAAATATTTTAAAAATAAATTTTTTAAAATCCATTCACATTATATTATTTCTTTATTTCATTTTTTTATTTACTTTACAAATCACGTTAACTTTTTAACTCTAAAATATAATTTAAATACTTTTCATTCAAATACATATTATATTTAAATATAAAATAAATATTTTTTTTATCAATATATAATATATATTTAATGTAATACGTTCGAACATAATATCAACGATACCATATTTCGTACTAAAACTAAATAAACTGAAAAAGCAGCATATTAGAATAGCAGGCGTCGAGTAATCAGCATTGGCGCGCTGTCGTTTATGTTCATCATTGTCTGTGGAGGTCACCGCCGTCGGGCCCACCGTCCGGTGATCGGAAAGCGCCGCCAAAAGGGTACGTCGTATTTTCATGTTGAATTGTAATAGCTAAGAAGCTTTCTGAATCAATGGGTGATAAAATTTATCGAAAAAGACTTGTGTTGGAAACAATGATTTTGGGGCCTCTGAGTGTAATGAAGTTATTTGCTTCTTTTGTGCTTTTTATTGGGTAAAGAACCATTTCTGATTTTAGTGTTTTTGTCCATGAATATACGTTTTGCACACCAATTGTTTGATAGCGTGTCTAAAAGGTTTCTAAGGAATTAAGAGATTATAATGGTGTAAAAGATGATTATATGTATATGTTCATGTATACGATTTTTTGTATATGTGCAAGGTGATTATGTGATTCTATTTGGTATGAAGGTGATTGTTATCTTTTTTAGGAGCCAAGTTATGTCATGGGTATCGAAAAGCCAATGGAGCTGTCTATTCCTTGGCATCCTATGTACTTAATATAGATATTGATCTTGTTTGGTTGGAGGATTCAATTCTATGTATATTAACTGTTATTGTATTGTACACTTCGTGTTTGCAATAACAGATTCTATGTTCTCAAAAAAGAAAAAAAGTAGAAGCAGCACTGCAGAGTTTGCTTTTATTGATAAAAAGAAGTGTAAATTGATAAACAAAAGGACCCTGCTTCGTTTCGTTTTGAATGCTGTATTATGTTAGATATTAAGTAGTTCAAGCACATGTTAATGTTTCATTATCGGTCTGTTTTTGTCCTCGTTTATGTGAAAGGAATGATAACTCACACGCCATGTATGCCAATTTACTGCACACTCTTACACACTCGAACATTTTGGGAGAGTTAAAGCTTTTTTTTTTTTTTTTTTTTTCTGTTGGTGCAGTTACTAGCCAAACACTCATAACATTTCTCTGATTATTGGGTAGTCGTTTGACATTTGGCGTTACAACTTATTAAGGGAATTAAGGGATTAGTTTGTTAATCCTTTGTTGGTTCAAGGGTTATGGAAGATACATCATTGTTGGAGTTGTGCGTGGAAGAAAATGTTATCCAGATACTATGTAGTGCTTCAAACTCGTCCACCCTGGAGAAGTCGTTAGAGTCGCTAATAGAAGTGTCCAGAGCTGCAGATGGTCGTGCAGACCTTGCTTCTAGGCGTATTCTTCCCATCATCATTCATCTAGTTCAATCCCTTCCTTATCCTTCAGGTCGTCAATTTCTGGTTTCGACTTTTAGGCTCCTAAGAAATCTATGTGCAGGTGAGGTCGCACATCAGAATTTATTTGTTGAACAAAACGGAGTTGGAGCCATCTTGAATGTTTTTAGTTTGGCAAGGCTCTGTTCCAAGGCAGATTATGGACTAATTCGCATCGGGTTACAAGTTCTTGCTAATGTTTCCTTGGCTGGTGAAGAACACCAGCATGAAATCTGGCGCCAATTTTTCCCACAAGAGTTTCTTGCTCTTGCAAGACTCCGGAGTAGGGAGGTCTGTGATCCATTGTGCATGATCATATATACTTGCTGTGATGGAAATCCCGGACTGCTTAATGAGATGTGTAGTGGCTGCGGGCTGCCCATTACAAGGGAAATTATAAGAACTACTGCTGCAGGTGAGATTCAATCCTTCTTTTTTTTTTTGGGAAATTGTAGCATATAGCATATTTTATAGATACTTTTGAAGTTTTTAGTAGGTTTCAAAAGATGATAAATTATAGCATATTTTTACAGGTAAATACCTGGATTTTTGGGTAAATACTTGGATTTTCTGGTAAATAACTGATTTACGGTTAGTTATTTAGCTTGTTTGGATGACAGTTGAACCTAAAAAATTCAATTTGAATTGTTTCTTCTTTTTTTTAGTTCATTCACCAATCATGGTTTCAATTCAACTTTGCAACCCAAACTTTAAAAGTCCATAATTTTGCATATACAAGTCCAATTGGAATTTTTTTTTTTTGAGACGAATGAAACAAGTCCCTTATGGATATTTTTTTCTGAATGCATTTCAAGTTTTTACGCCTTTTAAGTCCAATCATTCAAACCTATATACCAAATATATATAATTTAACTCAAATCCAATCTAAAAACCTCAATTCAAACCCTTGCACCAAATGTATGCTTTAATTACATATTTATGTCATAGTTTCAGATTAGAGAGAGAAAGAGAGAGGGAAAGGGAGAGAGAGAGAGAGAGGAAGGATGAGGTTTTATTTTATTTTATTTTATTTTTTGTTATAATGCGGTCATAAACTGACTATGCTATTTACTACTACGTTAAAATTTTTCTTTAATTTACTATTACTCTTTTTTTGGGAGAAATTATCCTTCTAGTTATTTTCTCTTTTGGGCGTTTTACCAGTCGGATTCGGAGAAGATTGGTTGAAGTTGCTTCTTTCAAGCACATGCTTAGAACAACTTTGCTTTGCTCCAATTTTTTCCGAGTTGAGCCTTTCAAAAGCTGAAGCTGTTGAGGTTGGAGATATCTTATTCTCATCGGAACAAGCGTTTGTTTTGAGAATGGTATCAGATATATTGAATGAGCGAATTGAAGAAATCAGTGTTCCGAATGAATTGGCTTTCGGTGTTCTTGAAATATTCAAGTCGTCTATTGGGGTTATTAGTCACGGAACAAAAACCAAATCTGGGCTTCCAACAGGCTCCACGGCGATAGATGTTCTTGGGTACTCGCTAACAATTCTGAGAGATATCTGCTCCCGAGAGGGGCCAAGAGACTCCGAGATGGATCCAGTTGAAGCTGTTGGTCTGCTACTATCATCTGGACTTGTTGAGTTGCTTTTATGTTTGCTCCGTGATCTTGAGCCTCCGGCAATAATCAGAAAGGGATTGAAACAGGGAGAGAACAACGAGGGAAGTTCCACCACATCAAGGCCCTGTCCTTACAAAGGATTCAGAAGGGACATTGTCGCCGTGATTGGAAATTGTGCATACGGAAGAAAGCAAGTACAAGATGAGATTAGACAGAAGGATGGAATTCTCTTGCTCCTACAGCAGTGTGTTACGGACGAGGACAATCCGTTCTTGAGGGAGTGGGGTATTTGGTGCGTAAGGAATTTGTTGGAAGGTAATGCAGAGAATCAACGAGTTGTGGCTGAACTGGAGCTTCAAGGATCTGTTGATACGCCTGAGATTTCTGGACTTGGTCTTAGAGTAGAGGTTGATCCAAACATTCGCCGCGCAAAGCTTGTTAATGTCTCTGGAACCGAATAGAATCTAGCGGAGATGAATCTCCTTGTGCCTGAAGGTTTGTTTTTTCAAGTTCAGGTGCCTGGTAATTTTAGTTTGGCTGTTCTCGTTGTCCCTGGATGATGGAAAGTGAATAATTCTGTTCCTCTATGAACAACTTGCCCAAGAGTTTTGTGGGTTATATCATACATTTTCATTACTTTGGATAAATTTAATCATTTGGTTACAATGTTCATACAAAATGCAGTCTTGCAACAACCTGAATCTCTCAAATGTGTGTATACACCCTCTCTTTTTGGAGAAAAGTCTCAGCCTTCTTTTTTTATAAACCTTGAGTGATAATTTATGATATATATATATATGTATATATGAACTTATTATATACAATACCTTTAAATTATTGTGTAAACAAATGCACACAATAAAGATTTATAAATGTACAAGTCAGACAACCGTACTCTTTTATGCTACACAAGAAAAAGCTATACATCAATCTGGGGTTTTCTGAGGCAACTAAAAAAATCCAAACTGCTATAACTGCATTTCTCTTGTATTCCTATAAACCCGAAGGAAAGGAAAAAAAAAAAAAAAAAAATCCTTCATCTCTCAAATTAGCCAGTAATGAATTGCAAAATCATATAGTTAGATTTTCCTGAATAGCAATGAATGAGCCGATTATATTTCCTCCCACATCAGGGAAACTTTCATGACCACGAAGGGACTTCACTTTGCCTTTTCGATCAACTTCAACCGGGTACTTGAGCAGATGGCCTCGCATCTCTGTTACCTCGTCTGCAGCAAATTGTTCCCAGTTCTGCTCCGCCATTGATCTCACTCTTTTTACACAATCAAGGCTCTCTGGTTGCACGAAGCAGTCCTCAATAGTTCCTAAATGCTCCGCCCATAATGACATCCTATAACCGTAAATCTGCAAGGAAATTTTGAGACGAGTTGGTTTGCATGATAGATTGAATCCTCAAATTAAAACAGCCAATGCACTTTTTGCCTTACTGGAGACTTACCTGACCACAAGGGTTACGGAGTTTTCTTGCCCAGGTATGGTGCGGTTGGTAGGCTCCCATTGCGATTTCTGTGTCTCTTGTGCCTTCCATCGAACGCTGATTGATATTAGCAGACCCCAAAATTACGTACTCGTCATCAACTATCATGCCTTTGGAGTGAACATAAATCATAAACCTTCGGCTTTTCCGACTTAGTGCCTGGAAACATAAGACGAGATATTCACACACGCATTCATATTAAAAGTTTGATCCTTTTTAATGCCTTGTTTTCTTCTATTTTTCCGAACAAAACAGAAGTTCTAGATAGGCCAGTTGGTCGTGTCAGGGTTCCGCCCACGAGAATAACTGGGCGGGAAAATAAATGATGACATATTTAGTCAATTTAAAGGAACGAGAAGACACCTGAGGAGTATTTGCTGCAGTAGGACTTCCAGTAGCAGCTGTGTCATTTCCGTCTACAGCCTCGCGGTTTCCAAGACAGAAGAAGTTTAAATAGTCTTGTGGCGAGTATACACCATCAAGCCCAGCTTCCACAAGAGCCTTGTAAATAGTCTCATACATCATCTGCATTGTCTTGTGCTGAAACAACCACAAAAATCAATAAAATTCAAATGAATAAGTCGAGTTATAGTCTGCGAGCTCTAGGAAATAATTGAAATCATTCTGATAATCCACTGTGCTTGGTGTGCAAATTTTTTCACATAGGTTTTGTAGTTTTGGTACTTTTCAACATTTGACTAGATTTGTGCCTCTGTTCTTCTATCCACGTGAATTTAAGTGTCACTTCGCTTCACCTCTCACATTCTTAACCGTCTGTTTACCATGACCATAATGTCATCTAAGTCTAACCTGTTTAGCATGGTTCCTACAAAAAGACATCTTTACTCCGAAGCAAACCAACCAAATTCACGGTAAGAAATTGGATTCTTTCATTCCTAAAGCTGCTTCAAACACATGCTTACACTCAACTATGCAGGTTAATTGGGACTTGTACTGGTAGTTATAAATTTTAACAAACAAGATAGTAACAGTGTGTCTTTTCTCCGAAGCAAACCAACCAAATTCACTGTAAGAAATTGGTTTCTTTCATTCCTAAAGCTGCATCAAACACATGCTTACACTCAACTATGCATGTTAATTGAGACTTGTACTGGTAGTTATGGATTTTAACAAACAAGATAGTAAGAGTATCCACCTGCCAAAATAGAATCCGTTGTGTAGCAGCACCAGTTGGCACACCCTCGGGCCACATTGGAATAACAATATACACAGCAAATCTCTCGTTTGCTCTAATTTTATCTGCAATCTTAAGGGCAATTTCCATCGGGATCAGATTATTAGCACCTGAAAAATGAAAATATAAGAAGTCCTTCAGTGCCACATCTTGTCCAGCACAACAACAAATATCCAATGACTACACATATATACATGTAATTGATTCCAAAATATATATATATAAATATATTTATATATATATATTCCATTTACTACTTGTAATGAATTCCAAATTTGTATAATTCAAAATAAGTTTTCCAACACTTCATGCGATAGATAATGTTTCTTACCCAAGTCTTTATATGAACTCCAGTTGTACGAAGACCCAATGAAGTACTGATTTTCTATATAAATGAAATGCTGTGCTGCACGAATGGCCTTCACGTATGCCGTATGTATACTCATGTCTATCAGCACATTCTTTCCGCACACCAAGTTCTGTTGAGGAGAGTATCAATCACCAACCATATCGCAGACATATATTTCCAGCAAATAAACAATATGCCAGACATAAATAGAACCTCCGAAATAAAATAGAAAAGAGAAGATTTTATCCGTAAATTTCCACATACCCTGCTTGTGGCCTTTTTTGGATCCTTGGGGAAGTCTTTAACTGAGTTTGAGTCAATTGAACGGAATATCTGCATCATTAATCCAATGATAAGATATTGTAACAGACAGAGTTTCTTTTGTAAGTCAAGGAATAAGTTTGATAAGGTTCACATCTATGGGTGCGTTCATTAATTCGTAATCGGAATGGGAAACACACCTCCCATTCTCCCTCATTTAATAATATGTAAACATGCTCAAAGTGTAATCCCAATCCCACACATTACACCATCATAGCAGTTAAGTGAAAATCTTAATGCAGTTTTAATAGACAACAAACATGCCATTACCTGAACATGCCAATTTTCGGGGTCATTCTCACTGGTGCAAGTAGCTTCAGACAATCCGATGATGTCCGGAATCCTATCTAGCCTGAGTAACGCATCATCGTCCATGTTCCTCTTCAATTTTGACATCCCATGTGGTTTTGATGCCTTTAACCAGCGCTCCTCAAAGTTAGTCAGAACATCATATGCTGCGGGACCATCAATTCTAGAGTGCAAGTCATGCCATGGCTCCCTTGGACAACCGGCAACACTACCCTGTTTGAGGTCATAATCCAAGCTCAAATATCAAAACATAGGTCGATTTCATTACATAAAAAAGGAAATTATCATTTACTTGAAGTACTAACTTCTTAGCTATATTGGTCTTAATCCCGCTAGGAATTTCTGGTGTTTGATTCCTATAGTAAGCATAATATTGTTAGATGCAATTTGTAAAACTGCATTAATGTTGACATACCTTCCTGCATGTTCTATGACCATATCGTTCAAAAAAAATAAAAAGCACATAAAACTATTCAAAGACAATCTTTATGACTCTTATATAGAGTTTTCCTCTTGCAGTCTTACCTATTTATTAATGTGTTAAGAACGTGCACAAATCTCATGACATGCCACTAAGTTTTCAAATATTATATCTGGATATTATAATTTTTTTTCCTCGGTAGGCCAGTCTTTTTTATCCACATAATGTTCTTTCTAACATTTAAAAATTCTGTTTTGGTACATGGGGCGTTTAAAAATTCTAAGTTCCATGACACCAAATTAAGAAATCATTTTCTCACATGTAAAATTCTTGCGTATAAAGCTCCTCCAAAATGTGACATTATAAACCAAAACAAGGAGTTTAGTAATTACCGTGAAAGTAGGGTTGTGATAATCGTCCTTATGCGCTGTTTGCAGTGTCCTAAAGAGAGGATGATGAGGAGTATCATAACGCCCATCGCACAAATCAAGCCCTCCAACAAAAGCTATGATTTTTCTTCTGTTGTTGCCAGCGTCAGCATCAACAATTACAGTTTTCTGATGGTGCGTATAAATTGTCTCAACTTCCTGAGTATTCAAAAGTAATGAATCAATACAACGCAGAGTTTCACACCAAAGGCGAGACAAGTAAAATAGTAACAGAACTCCAACACATGCCACATAGTTTAGCTAACTCTGCTTCATGGATACTAGATCCGGCTAATATTCACTTTCGAAAGGTAAAAATGACAGCACAACTAAGAAGATGTGCATTTCCATATTTTTGGAAGAGAGTTATATGAGAATATCAAGCCAACCTCCCACGTAATAATCTTGGAAATAATTAAAGGTGCGGCCAAACATCCGCATATGTTCAGGGAAATACAAGTAACCTCAGTAACAGTACTGGGACATGGCAAACGTAAAGACAATGAAGCCAAGTCATGATCGTTCCGGCTTATAAGCATTTTTTCACTAAGGCCTTTGTTGCTTTCACTGATGGTAATTTCCAAGAAGTGATATCAAATAGAAATTCAAGAAAACAAAAGATAATTTGCAACTTTAGGCACTGATGGATTGAAAAAGAAATTAACAACAAAATAACTAGAAAATGAAAACAGATTAGTTTTGTCTAACCCTTTGTTTCATCCAACTATGTCTTTTTCCAGCACTGCGGGGACAGAGCATAACTTGCACTGATGAGTGCTTAAAAAATCGCCGAGTTTCCTCATCATGAGTTTGCATGATTCCATCCTGTATTGATTTTTCAGTTGTAGGGAAGAATTAATACAACAGAAACAAGTACAGAAGATACAAGGATTAAAAGAGAGAGAGAGAGAGAGATTCTGATGAGAAAAGAGAAAAAATTCAAATGATACTAAACTCATTAAGCTCCCTTAGGAAGTCACAACAACATGAAGAAGTTAGTAAATATGTAAGGTCCAAAAAAAGAGATTCAACATCTTAATCGTCAACAAAAATGTCATATCTAGCACACTTCGTTATTGAATTCTTCTTCTCCATAATTATCTTTCTCTTTTGTTATTGAATCTAAACAAAACAACGAACACTTGCACAATAACATAGTAGCAACATAACAACGTTGCTTCCATCTTGAGCCATCACATAACGAATCATGATGGTCAGTTACTACCATTTTTCTTTCTTTATTCAAAACATTAGAGTGATGCTCTTTCGAAGGTCCAAAACAAGTAAAGAAGCTTTAAACATCGTCAAACATAAAGAGATATTATTTTCAATTAACCACTAGAGAAATGTATACTGTGAAATAGATGAGCAATGCAAAGATCAGATAAAAGACATGATACTTACAGTTTTATAACCCAAAATACTCCTTGAAGTCGGGTCATCCCAAATGAGCAGCAACACCCTCACTCCTTCTTGAGACTTGGACCTCAAAATATCCCCTAGACTGAAATTTGACGCATGACTAGAATCTCGGACTAGTTTAACAACGTGCCACACTGACCACCCAGTTATGTAAATCAAACGCTGGGCCTGACATATTGCATTGAAAATGTCTTGCCAACACTTTCCATTTACAAATGAGAAGCCCCCATCAAGCCTCAATTCCGGAAGGCACCCATCCGGAACATGGGCATCTTGATAAAGAGAGACTCTTCCACCTTTTCTAAGAGGGAAATACGTCCCAGGAACTCCAAAATAATCTGGGCCCGCCCCGACTCCAAAATGGTAAATGCTCAGCTTCTCTATTGGTATGTACTGAATTGAAAGTCTCAAAACAGCACCGGGCTTACAAGGCTTCCCACTTGCATTCAAGATAGGGTAAACCCCCTCCACCCGTTCTCCCGAGTATATCTGTTCTACTGGAATTGCCACAACTCCTATAAGCTGTGACCCTACAACATCGCTATCTTTAACGACAAAGTGCACTTCAGCAGCATAATGCGCAACTGGAACATTGAATTGCTGCTCCCAAACAGGATCCTCACAATTGCTAATCACATAAGTCCTCCCAATTACAGCATTCGCCACTGAAATCGAAACATATGGATCGCTGGTAATCTTATTCTTCACACGCCCCTCAATTTTGTTGGTCACATTCCCGGGCAACTTTGCAAACATATCCCCCAACGTTTTGTGAAACATGTCCATGTTCGGGAGATTTTTTGCATCATAGACACAAATGTCTAAATTCCCATGTAAAAGCAAAACCTTCAAGGACCCTTTGTTCTGCTGAGGCACAATTTGCAAGGTCTGACTATGCTGTGACCCATTGAAGGAGCCCGAATTAGAATACACAGAATGAACAGGTGAACCCACAAAATGACCAGGCGAACCGACCTGATCCGAATAAGAACCTTCCCAATTACTTGAAAACGAGCTATTGGGATACCCGTAAAACTCCCCATGCCTATCATACCTAGCACTTTGAGGCGAACTCGTTAACACGGCAGGCACTGGGGGTGATGCAGGGGCAGTCGGGGTGCTTGGGGCTGTTGGGGCAGTTGGGCGATTGTCAGACAAATGCACATTGCTCAACAGATCATCCAAAGGAGGGTAGACAGAAGGAGTTGTAGACGAGACCGATTGGGTATCGAAATCATGATGTGCAGAGTTTTCAACTCCATCATAACTGTAACTCTCTTGCCGATGAAGATGATGGTTCGAGAAGCTATTGGCACGAGGAGGGACTTGGGGAGGCGGGACATTGACGGACGGGTAATTCACACCAGATGATTGCTCATAGTGATAATGGCCAGATGATGAGCCATATTGGAAACTGCCATGGTGCTGAAGGGTTGGCTGAGGAGAACTATGAGCTACGGGAGAAGCTGGATAAGGATACAGATACGGAAGAGGACCGGAATGGGATGTTGGAGGAGGATTGTGATAGTCAAAAGGGCCTGAATGAGAGGTTGAAAATGGTGGTTGCGGGTATGCTTGGGATGAGAAAGAATAGGAAGAATTGTATGGATATGAGTATGGATATGGAGCTGGAGCTGGAGCTGAAGGTGGTGGATATGGATCTGAATTGGGAGGTGGGTATTGTGGAGGAGGAATAGGAGGAGTATTATGTGGGTATGCGTATGAATTTTGATATGAGTAGGAATTAGAAGAGCCATAATTCTCCATTAGTGAACACTGACGTAAGGTTCTTCTTCTTTACAACAGGAATTGCACAAACAAATTATTCACAAAGATTAACATGTGGAGCTAAAACAACACAAGTAATTCTAATCTACACACAGAACTTGAAATTGAATTGGATTAGCAATATAAACTGTGAAACGCAAACAAAAATGGAAAAAAAAAAAAACAAAGAAAAAGAGAAGAGAAGTATTTAACCTTTCTAGGTATGAAGATTTGGATAAAAGTGAAAGGAAAAATAAAAATAAAAAAGACTGGATTTTGTTTGAAGAAAGGACAAATAGAAAGGGAGAGATCAAATAGGATTTTCTTAGTGACAAAGAATAATTTAGCTTTACGACGGATAGCCGAAAAGAAAGAGAGATATTATCAGGAAGAAGAGAGAAGATTAGAGAAGTTACCTTATGGGGTTTAAGGACGAAAGAATGTTGAATACAAATGTATACTTTGGAAACTTCAGAGAATGGAAGAAGAAAAACAAGAGAACTTTTAGAGAGAGGAGAGAGAGAGAGAGAGAGAGAGAGAGAGAGAGAGAGAAGGACGTTAGTTACAATTTTACAATCTTCTTATGCCATGACAACATCTCTACATTACCGGCAGTTCCAGGTATTAGCTATACCATTTTTTTTTTTCAATATTTTGTGAGGTTATTTTCATTTGTGCCCCAAACTTTTTAGTCATTTTCATTTTGCCCCCAATTTTATAAAATTTTCCATTTGACTGTTCTAAATTTTGATAACGCCCTCTGTTAAAATTTCTGTTAAGAACAAAAGGAATATAAACCCAAAGGTCAAATACAATGGATATATTTAGATTTAAAATTATTCCATCATAAACAACCATCATGTTCAACAAAGATAAAACTCAAATTTAAGCCAAAAAAAAAGAATAACAAAAAATTTGTACAGTAAGCTAGGGTTCTCTGCAGATATTTGGGTTCAGGTTTCATATATGTTGAAATTAATCTCAAAATTTTTCATTGAAATTCATCTATTGTTATCATTTGTAAGGTTAAACATTAGTGCAGTTTTGATGGTTTTCACTCGATCGATTATCGCACCAAATGCTTGGTTTTCTTAGAAACCAAAAACGCTTGCATAGGAGAAGAAACTATAGCTACTGAAGGGTATTGATTTGAGGTCAGTTTCAGGAAATTCGACTATAACTAAAACCCAAAAAAAAAAGACCGAATTTGCACAAAAAGGAAAAAAGAAAAAATGGTGTTTTGCTACAATTAACCAGCTGTTTTCACTTTTCTCCACCGAAACCTACTTTTTCCCTTGTAGTTTTATATGCATACTTAGTTCATTAATCTGTCATTCACATTTCAAGTACACTTTGTTCAAAAACACAAGTTCAAATCAACCTGCCACTCCTAGATTTTCATTTCGTTATAAGCAACAACAATCAACATTTAAGACACTAAGTCACTAAGACAGAGCCAAGTAATTTTAGTCACTAAGTCATGAAAATTGTAAACTTTTTTCAATCCATCCTCAGAATTCAGATCCTCATTCTCTCTTGTTTTGAACTAACTAAGAGAGTATATGTTTAAAAGTCTAAACTCAGGTCTTAGAGGGGGCAAAAACTAACATTTTATTTCAAGATTCAAATCAATATATATTTGACAAATATTGAAATATATTTCAAATTCAAAGCATCCCAAAACAAAAATTGAAATTCAAGATTCAATCAGTAGAGATAACGAGGGCATGAGGGGCAGAGTTCAACGATGCTAAGGAAAGGGGCAAGAAGTTGAAAGCCTAAGACAGGGAGGGTGGCGCGACGACGACATGACAGACGAGGAGGCCAAAGAGGACGAGGTGGGTGGGGGGGGGGGATAGTCACTTATGAGACTTACGGTTTTTGTTTAGGTTTAGGCTACATCCATGTAGTGCGGTTCAGTTACCGCCCACAAGGATTTGACCAAAACCAAAACTGTCCATAAGTCTCCCTATGCAGTGCAATTAATTGTCTGAAAATCAAGATGATAACATGGCATCCAAATTTTGAACAGCTTTGGACAATCTTAGTTGACTCTGCTTGGTTTTCAGTTTTTATGTTCAGCCCTAATCATTTATTTGTCTTTAACAAGAATTTTGGCAATCAAGTCAGACAATCTAAACTTTTGAATTAGTGAAATTATAATATTATTATCTTATAAATAGAATTATATTTACCTATATATTCACTTGTGTGACATTAAACATTGTCATTCACTCTTTTCATAACTGGTCCTTTGAACTTTTAATTTTTAATAATTTACCTCTAAGCTTTCTAACTTGTTACAATATACCTCATTTTATCAACATTATATTAAATTCTAGATTTGAATTTAGGTTTATATTAGACATGAAAATTTTAAGTAAGAAATATGGTTTTTTTGTTTTCACACGAGGTATACGTGAACTTTTTGTGAATGATATAACTTGAAATTAAGCTAAATAGTATGTATTGCAATAATTTAAAAAGTTTTATGTTAAATTTTTAAATTAAAAATTTAAGGGAGTAAGTTGTTAAAAAAACTATAAGAAGGAATATATAGATGGATATAATCCTATTTTATTTTTTGTGTGTGAGACCTAAAGTTTCTGCAACTATAGGTTGGACAGGCTCAGACGGTTACCGGTAAATTGTGATTTTAGTTGAGATTTCAGAAGCACCATTTGACTTGACAGGTGGTGCTCACCAATTCAGCCTCACAAAACCAATATTCTGACCTTTTTTTGCTTTGTGTGTCTTGTTTTCAACTCTCGTTGCACACACGCAAATTCTCCCTTCAACCGTATGTTTTTACACTTTCTAGAGAAACACAAGAGGCTGCCATGAAATTAGACTATACCAATCAGAATTTCAGTAGGTAAATTTAATGATTAAAAGGAATTTAATTAATTCAAAGGTAAATTTTTTTTCTTTTTTTCTAAATTTGACAGCGTAAATTTTATGGTATGTGTTTGTGTGTTTTTTCTTTTAATTAGCTAGAGATCTCTATTACTATTCTCTTAAGTATCAAATAAGGGAAAAAATCATATTAAATTATATGAATTATCTTTTATCTGACTACTAGACAATCACACATCAGTTGTAACTTTCTAATAAATTACTTGCAATAAATAGTTTTACTTAGGAAACGTTTGGTAAACGCATTATATTTTGATTGTATTTGAATAAAATTTGTTTTTTGAATGTTGTATTTGGTTAAAAAGTATTTGTTTTGTATTTGAATGAAATGCGTGTTTGGATGAAAAGTATTTTAGAGTTGAAAAGTTGATGTGTTTGGTAAAAGTAGAGATAAATAGTGAAATTGAAAAGTTGATGTGATTATTTTAAAAAACTTTTGAATAGTAATTGTTTTCGTAGTACTGTTGAAAAAAATTATATTTAAATATAAAATTTACGTTTGGTGTAAAATTGTATTACGTTTGAATAAAATTAAAATGTAATTTTTTTACCAAACACCACGTTACTGTATAACTTTATGAGAAAATATGTTTAACATGATACTATTGATAAATCGTTGATATAAAAAATAAGTATCATTGATGTTTAACATGGTATTATTTTCAATGAAATAAACTAGTTTTTATAATAACACATAAAAATAAAAAAAAAAGGTTACAAGTCTGACTATTGTATAAGAGAGTAATCTTAAATTATAATATATTAAAACTATTGATTCTCATAAAAAAACTGTCAATAACAATAAATACATAATTACGGAAGCATTGTTTTTGTCCAATTAAATAAGCATTTAAGTCCCGTTTGGGTCTTGGTTTTGGCTTCTTCAAAATCAATTTTTTTTCAATATTTTATCACTTTTTATTATTCATATCTCTAAAATATTACAGTATACTCAAAATTTTAAAAGTCCATAACTTTGTATATACAAGTCCAAATAAGATAATTTTTTTTAAATTACATAAAATTTTGAAAAGAACAAAATAATATCCATATTGATTTTTTTTTTCTAAAATTTTTTTAAAAATTTTATAATTTTTCACTCTAAACAAATTTTTTTTCCCAAACACATTTTCCAAAACAATTCTTTTCCAATCCAAAAATTTTATCTCCAAGCATCCCCCAAACACCTTATTAGAGTTGGTTTGATGGTAGACTTCAATTCACTAAATATGAGTTGCTATTTTTTTTGCCTTTTTTCTTAACTTTTACTATTTCTTACTATTCTAATCAATCAAATATAGATTTTATTCCATTAAATACTATCCATCTCCGTAGAGCCCTTAGTTTTTACTAGATATAAATTAAAGATAAATAAATATAATTGGAGGTAGAATTTAGAGGGTGTTTGGGGGATATGCTTGGAGACTTTTTTTTTGTTAGAAAAAAGTTGTTCTAGAAAATATGTTTGGGAAAAAATTGTTTGGGGTGAAAAAATATAAAATTTTAAAATTTTTTTTAAAAAAATATCAATATGGATATTGTTTTGTTCCTCTCAAAATTCTACATAATTTAAAAAAAAATATCTCATTTGGATTTGTATACATGAAGTTATGAACTTTTAAAATTTAGAATTTATTATAATATTTTAGATATATAAATAATAAACAATGATGAAGTGTTGAAAAAAAAAGTGTTTTAAATGTCTCTAAAACAATACCCCATACAGGGCCTTAGTTATATTTTCAAAACCCAGCTTTCCCAACGTGTTAAGTTTTGATTCCTCCATCTCAAATAGATAAATTAAAAAAAAGGAAAAACTAAAGAGAGAAAATTTTGAATGGCAGTTATCTTTCACATCCATCTAATAGTTAGATCTAACACCATAAGGTTTGCACTATTTTCTTTCTTTTTTAAATTGGGTTGAAGGTAAATGGTCATAATAAATTTCCAGGAGGTTTTAATTATTGAAAACAAAGAGATGGCATGTGTTGCAAATAGAGAAATATTTGGGTAAGGTATTATATTTATATTATATTTAAATATAATATATAATATATTAAATATAATATATGTTTTAATAAAATGTATTTGTATTATAATTAAATATAATATTTATTTGCATGAAAAGTATTTGAATTGTATTATATATGATGTGAAAGTAAAAAAAAAAAGGAGAGCGAAAAAAATATATTATGTGATATATTATGTGATTGGTAAAAGTGATAGAATAAGTGAGAAGGTAAACAGTGATTATATTAGATTTAAATTATAAAATGATTGATATTTGAATGTAATATTTTTGTATTTGAATGAAAATTATATTGTGTTTAAACACAATATTAACATAATATTCTTACCAAACTTCCATTATAATGAGTTTGGTGAGGATCTAAAACGATACTTTAATTCACTTTTATTTAGATAGAGTGTTTATTTTTGAAAAATAAAAAATTATTTAGATTTTTAAAAAAATAAAAAATAGGTAAAAAAATTTTATATTTAAATTTAAAAATTTAAGATGATTCTTTCCTTAAAAGTAAATTTTTTTTTTTTTTAGGATGAAGATGCCAAAACGAGCAAAGTTCACTTTTTATAGTTGCCAGTTCTTATGTTTCCAACCAATGGAGGATTTCCACGTGGCTATGTATATAAAATCTGAAAAGACAGATCCTGGTGGGTCAGATTGTAGAGTGAAACAAACATTTTATATACATATATGTATATATATATATGTGCTGTCACGACCTTGAAATCAAACTGGTGACGTGGAGAAAAATAATTAAACGAAGAATCATAATTAAACTTTAATCACGAAAATTAGCGTTATATTTTCAAAACTAAGAAGTTTTTAACATATTTACAAGTTTGGTCCACCTACTTGTGAAAAATATAGAAGTGAGATTGTTATAAGAAATAGATCATTTTACCCCTAATAGACTAAACCCACCATAAATTTACCTTTTTAACTTAAAATAGTTGAATTTAAACCTCTGATATCAAAGGAGATCACCCATCCCATAACATACAAAACATAATAACAAAGAAAATAAAAATAAGTGCAAAAACAATCTAGAAGTCTCATGATAACAGTCCAAGGAGTCCAAAATATTACAGACCTCAAACAGAAATAAAATCAAAGATACAAGAGTAAGTACTCCACTACAACAGCAAATTCGAACTCTAGCTAAGCTGCATCACTCCTTACTCTTCCTGGAAAGGATTAAATAGTTTAAAAACACATGAGTCAAAGGCTCAATAGAATACATACTAAGACAAAGCTATCAACTATTATAATATTTAATAAATAAAGTAAATAAAATGAAATGTTACCAAACACATAAAAAAAAATATAAATAGATCTATTACTAGCCACTTCCACCCTGTTTGGGTTTCAAAATCTACCCCTTGGAATATGTACTCCGTTCCATATATGTACAATCAAATCATAGTTCTATAACTAAAAAAATAAAAAAACGCATATCAGGTATCCTACCAGATAGTACCCAAATATAGTTTGTAACCATATAAAATTATTTGGACAACTCGCCCAAGTTAATTAAACCATTGTAAAAATAATGTATATACATACTATATATTTCACAAAATACCATATATATACTTTAACCAATATTTTCTCTAAAAATATTTGAATTTCAAATATTTCACAAACAACATTCATGGCTAAATCATAGTTTTTAAACAAGGCTGCCAAATAAGGAAGATTAATGCATCCTACCTCAGGGGGCGTTTGGTAAACGCATTGTATTTTGATTGTATTTGAATGAAATTTGTTTTTTGAATGTTGTATTTGGTTGAAAAGTATTTATTTTGTATTTGAATGAAATATGTGTTTGGATGAAAAGTATTTTAAAATTGAAAATTGATGTGATTGGTAAAAGTAGAGATCAATAGTAGAATTGAAAAGTTGATGTGATTGTTTTAAAAATGTTTTGAATAGTAATTATTTTCGTAGTACTGTTGTAAAATTTGTGTTTGATGTAAAATTGTATTATATTTAAGTAAAATTAAAATTGAATATTTCTTCAAATGCCCCCTCAAAGTAAATAATCTACTGAGCACTCTTCATCATGTACACTAAGGAACCTTGCTCTGGTCTCAAAACTCCTTGAAATCACATAACACATACAAATATTTATCAACCACAATACAACCCTAAGGTAAAATAAGCTAACAAGCCTAATTAGTGTGCTTAAAGAAGTTAAAATGGAAATTTGAGTCTTGAGTGATCAAAATTGGAACCATGCAAGTTCTCTGACTCTGTCTGGTTGATTAGTCAAGCATGTCCAAAGTTGACCGGACAAAGACAGATTGTCTAGTGTTTGTCTCTGTGCTCGTTCGATTGACCGGACAAAACCTTTGATTGACCAGACGTCACAAAAATTGGAGATTTCTAGTTTTGAACTAGGTTCATAACTTGAGTAAAACCCACAAGGAAACCAATCCCACGCACATAAACGATAGGAAAACAACTTCAAACATGCAAAACCCATAATTTATTAGAAATTTCACACAGATTCTTCATGCATGTAAGATTAGAACTTTTCTTTTCAAAATATGTTTAAATTTTCTTCCCAAAACCACATGCAACCTTTCCATTGAGTATGAACCCAGACGTTAGCTTGAAACTTGGGAGCTGTAAACGTTTCTAACCTTGAGGAAATAGAATCATCACTTGATTTTCAAGGTTTCTTTGAACCAAAAAAATTCTTGAAAGAAAGGGATAAAAGAGAGGCCGAGAGAACGAGAGAAAGAGAGAGAGAGAGAGAGAGAGAATCTCGTTCTTGGACCTTTAGAAATGAGCTGAGAGAGAGAGAATTGGTTTGTGTGACTTTAGTGTTTGTTTTTTATAAAGCAAAATGGGTTAAGCAAATTTATAAATACACAGAGGGAATGGGTTTGGGTTAATGTTCTCAATTGGGAGGTGAGATTTAGCTTTTTAAGGCAATGAATCTCTGTAAAAACAGAGAAAGACTTCTGAAAATACAACAGGGGCTGTTTTGAAATTTAAAAAAATTTTGAGACCAAAGTGCAGTTATACAAAAGTTGAGGGGCAAAATGAAAATTCTGAAAAAATATTTAGATAGTCTAACATGTACAATTTATGTGCAGATTAATTCTTTATAAACCAAATTTAGCACACTAATTAATGAATCTAAAGCTTAGTTAATCATGTTTAATCCGAATTGGTGCTATATGTGTGTGTAATTAAGAAAAGGTTGACTTAATTTTCGGTTCATGGTATTTGGTTAACATTCTTTCTTAGAATAAGAATAGGTTTAACAATTTTCATTTTACTTTAATGCGTAACAAGCACATGCATCAATATTGGAGGTTTTTAAAGATAGACTTTTTTAAATTTCATATAAAACAAGGAGAATGGAGTAAATAGTAGCTTTTAGAAAATAATTAAAATAAAAAGTAGATTTTTAAACTATTTATAATAAATAACATATTTATTACATAAATAATTTACTTATGATAGCATACATAAAAAGTAAATAGCATACTTATTTATTTTTATAAATATATCAATTAACTAGTAAAATTTATACTTATATGATAAATATATTATTTACTATAAATATTTTATAAATATGTTATTTATTTTAATCATTTTATAAAAATTATCATTGACTATAATTTCCCGATAAAGACATTGTACTTGCCTTTAAATATGTGGGCTGACCTCGCCCATTGGACTACAAGTTCAAGTTGGACCACGCTTTTCCTTATTTAGAGATTATTTATATTGATGCCTAAATTAAAAGTATTGAAATATACTTTTTTTTTTAACTTACATAAACATTTAAAATATTACTTATAATGACAATATTATTATTTATAAATAATTGATAATCAATAAATAAATAAGTTATATTATTCTATTATTTTTGATAATTAGATTTTATATAAAATGTAATCTTGACTTTATTTATTTCATTTATTATAAAAAAGGTATTATAAGATTTCATGAAGAATTAGTCTTTCTTATAATGATATCATCAGTTTTACTTGTAATAATTCATATAAATAATATGTATTTTTATAAAGAATTTAAAACTCTTTGTTGTGGTAATCTTTATTATTATTATCATTATCATTATTTGTTGATGCATAAAGATCTATTTATTTGCATCTTGAAATATAGTTTTGTAAAAATGAGTAAATTATGTCACCTTCAAATAAACACTAAAAAATTATATTACAACAACAAAAGAGGTCTTTAATGACATCTAAAAAATGTCGTAAATGGGATTAACGACATTTTTGCAAAGGTCATGAGTGGGGTGCCGTGGGAAGTCTGAAACTTTCTATGACTTTTTCTACTTGTCGTGATTTATGTCACCAAGTATCTTTCCATGACATCAGAGCATTGTCTTCTGTAATATTATTAATATTGTGAATGCTTATATCCCGTCATAAGAAAACAGTCATGATTACGAATTATTAACGACTTCTAAAGCTTGTCATTGTTATAATTTATCACAACATTTTATAGATGTCCTGGATTCTATTTTCTATCAAAATAATAATAAATTGTAATGATTAAACTTTTTTTTTATCTTTCTATATATTTTTATTAATCATTTAATACCAGTTTTTAAGTAAAGTTATTGCAACGAAACAAATGTATACAAACAAATATTATCAACCGGGTGAAGATAACCAAAAGGCTATCAACATTACACATTACATTTTATTCCTCGAATACATATAATATAAAATACATAAAGGAAATGAAAAATCTCTCCTGTTAATTTTGTCGAACTTGTTAGGCACATTAGAAAGATCATATCATACACGTAACAACTAACATCGCTTTCATTTGAATGAGATATCTAATTTTAGAAAATGGAAAATTTTCATTTTTAGAATGAAAATTTTTTTTATTCAAAAGTGAAAATTTATTAGAATAGATAAAAAAAATTTCTTTTTCTAAAGAAAAAAGTCTTTTTTGATGTTCAAAAAGAAAAATTTTTTTTTATGGAAATTCAAAGTATCTACTTCATAAAAATAAACTTTTTTTTTTATTTTTAAAAAACAGAGTGCTCAAATAGGGGCAAGCAAATCTTTCATGGAAATGAAAAGAAAAACAAGTAGGTTAGCAGACAATCGACCACTCTATGTTCTCATTAATACTTGCCAAAAACCTCTCTTCTTTTCAAGTCCATGTATCCTTTGCTCTTCAAATCAAATAATCAAATAGTTGTTCTTCTATCGATCTCCTTCATAGTTTCTTCTTCCCCACAAACCTCACACCTGCATGCTGCCCCAACTCGTCTTGATCTAGCATGTACAAAACAATGCCTGCACATCTAGATAAGAAAACAGGGCAAAAAACGGAGCTTAGTTGGTACATCAAGCAAAATTTGTCACTGGCTATGACATACAATGAACTCATATAAAATTTTAGTTAAATCAAGTTCACATCCAGAAACAAAAACAAAAAATGAACTTGAACTTGTCAAAATTCCTCGTTCTAAGGGCAAAACCAACAAGCAAAAGAAATCAATAGACCCACATTTCTTTTATAATCAAAATTGCAAAACCATAACAAACTCCACGAAGCAAAATTTTAGCAACCGAATGACAATTATGGTGAGAGATATCCAATGAGTACTTATTGTTTTGCACTGATGAAAAAAAAAAATCATACTTTTGAATATGAAAGAAACTGAAAAATATAGGGGGCGTTTGGAAAAAAAATTGCATTTTAATTTTACTCAAATACAATATAATTTTATACCAAACACAAATTTTGCAACAGTGCTACGAAAACAATTACTATTCAAAATATTTTTTAAACAATCACATCAACATTTCAACTCTACTATTTATCTCTATTTTTATCAATCACATCAACTTTTCAACTCTAAAATACTTTTCATCCAAACACACATTTCATTCAAATACAAAACAAATACTTTTCAACCAAATACAACATTCAAAAAATAAATTTCATTTAAATACAATCAAAATGCAATGCGTTTATCAAATGCCCCCATAATCTTTTTTCAGATATGAAAATTACGTGACCTTGGTTTGCCTTCATGTTTTTCTTTTTTCTTTTTTACTGCTAGTTTGCCTCCACTATTTAAGCCATAACGTGCCTAATTTATGTTTTGTTTCACGTTTTTTTTTTTTTTTACTTTGGTTATCTATTTTTCTTTAATAGAACTTTTTGGTTTATTTTTGAAACTAAAGAATAGACAATTTATCTTTCCGATGTTTTTTTTTTTGGTTAAATCTTTCTGATGTATTTTTGTTCTATAATTTCAAATTTTGTTTCATTCGTATAACTTTTAAGATCCTTTATTGTTATTAATTTGAAATGCTTTTTTTTTTTGGGAGGTAATCGAATTTGGATGTTGATTAATTGTTTCAACAAACTTTTGTGACCTTGAATAAAAAGTCACGATTTTTATTCGAGAAAGAAAACATCAGTGGGGGTTTTTATTTATGTATCCTTTATTTTATATATATATATATATATAGTGTTTTTCTGCTTTGCAAGTTTATAATATATTCTTTTATAGTTTGCAGGGTCTTGACATTATTTTATTTGTTTTGGTTTAGATATATTATGAAAAATGTTTTTAATGGTAAAAATTAGGCCTAAATTATCTGGAGGACTGTATAAGGAATTAGTATTTTAAAAGGGTTATTACAAAAAAAAGTTAAGGTTAAGTAAGAACATATTGGAGACATTTATTTGGATAATGATTTAAAAAAAAAAAAAGTCATGCTCCATATTAGTTGTTTAGAACTTTTTATTTTTTATTTTTTTAACATTGAATGTTAACTAAAGATAAAACAACACAACCCTCAATTAAAAATTGATTTCATCAGTAATATCTGATGAATCTTAATAAGGAGAATATAAACTGAGATCCAGTGATGAGAAAATTTTTCGAATCCTTCAATAATCATCTTAAAAAAAAAATATAATTGATAAAATATTTTGATTGATTTAAAGATAGTCACGTGTAATATAGAAGTCATCACAAACATTATTATTATAATATTAACGGAACCAATAGACAAATATCAAATGAGAACTTCTTGAACAGAACACACAAATAAAAACAACAAAACTAAAAAACAAACATAAAAACAAAGTACAAATACAAATAACACCAACCACAAAATTCTCGTCCCGCACAAAATAACCGTACCACCATAACTCAGAGAAATTGGATTGAGCTCAATTGAAGGAAGGAGACTGACATAGTAATCATCGAATCACCAAGGCCTCTTCTAATCTCAAACTTCTGAAAGCTCGCCAGAAGCAATCGGCAAAGTTGTAAATTATACAAGGCGATTTGTAGGGTTACCTTCAAGAAAGGACACTCTGAATTATTGTTCCAAGAGTAGTGGTTTCAAATTTTTTTTTTTTTTTTTTTACCTCAATAAGACAAGTCAAAGATTAACATGACACAACTTCTTGTAATTACCTCTATCTAGTCAAAAAGATAATGTGATAAATTATTGATGGAAAACAACTAGATGTCCCAATAATCAACAGGGGTTGATGGTCGCTGATAACTGGAGAATAAGTAATCTGTCACAATTTTTTTCATTCCAAATATAAAATGATCAACTATCTTTAGCTTTGACTCCGATCATCAGAGAGTATTCTAGTAGATTACTTTCAGTAATCTACCTAAATATTTTTCATTCCAAACACAAAATGGTCAATCGTCTTCAACTTTGGCTAAAGAGTATTCTAATAGATTTCTTTCAGTAATCTGTCTGATTAGTTTTAATTTCCCAGGCAAAAGTGTTGGCTGTGTCCGACTCCAATTAGCAGAGAGAGTGTTCGGATATATTACTTTCAGTAGTCTACCATAATATTAAAATAAATGTTTGGTATAAAGGTTTAAATTGAAAATTTTGGGTTTAATTTGAATTGAATTATTTGTGTTTGATATAAAAGTTTGAATTGTTAGAGCAAAAAAGTATAAAAACTTAAAATATGTTTAAAATATATATATATCAACGTTGAGCTTATTTCATTTGTCTCAAAATTTTATATTATTCAAAAAAATCATTTCATTCGAATCTGTATATATAAAGTTATGGGCTTTTAAAGTTTGATTATAAAATTATAATTAAATTTATATACAGTGAAACTGAGATTAACTTTTTAGAAAAAGAAAATTTTGATTGAATTTTTTGGGTTTGGATTGTTGATCCAAACAACTGCTCTTGTGTGTTTGGCATGTATTTGAATTACTAAAGCCGAAATGTTTTTAAACTTGAAGGGGGTGTTTGATTTTATTTTTGAAAATGATTCTTCATTTTTAAAGACACAGAAAATGAAAATGATTCTAAAATAGTATTTATTTATTCAACATTTTTAAAACTATTTTGAGAATACCGTTTTCAATTATATTGTATTTTTGGGTTTTTTGAAAATGAAAAAAGTTATTTTCACTTTTTTGTTTTCATTTTCTCCTTCCTCCTCTTTCTCTACCTGTACAATGTTGGTGACGATAACTATATGATCTCCATCTCCGACGAAAGATGATGATCACAGATTGGAGATGACGGTGATAGCCCTTTGGTGATGACGATTACAGGCTCGCGACTTAAATCTCACCGTTGTCACCATTTAAGGCTCAGACTGCCACTGTCTTTTACCCTGTCTCTCATTACAAAACCCACCATAAAAGAGTTTTCTTTTTTTAATTATGACCAATAAATTATTTTTTCTTGTTTTTTTAAATATTAAACATAAATATATTTTAACAAAATACTCACTTATAAAATAGGTTTTCAAAAATATAACTAAACAAAGTTTCATTTTTATATATTTATCAGAATATGCAGTCAGAAAATTTAACCAAATACAGTTTTAAAAATGGTCTTAATACATTTTCTAAACATTCCCATTTTTATTTTTTTTGAAAACAAAAAACATTTCAAAAACAATACCAAACGCCACCGAAATGTCTTTAGAAAAAAATATCAATATAGTTCTTGTTTATTTGTCTTAAAATTCTATACAATAAAAACAATCATCTTATTTTGACTTATATATGCAAAATTATGGATTTTAAAAGGTTTAGTTTTTTTAGTTTTAGTCATAATTATAGAACAGTGAAACTTGTTGATTATTAAGAAAAATACATAAACTAAGTTGTAATTCTAGGTTGATGGCTTTTAACACAATAATTATAATTTTGATTGTGGTTAGAGCTCCCTCATTTAGAGCACAGTTTGAACCAAACAAAATTTGACTTGAATTGTTTTTTTTACTATTCACAGTTTGAATCCATGTAAGTTATTGTTCTTTTATTAGTAAACATTTAAAATATCATCACATCAATTATTGCATCTCTCAATGAGAATATGACACATAAGTTGGTACATGAGAAGTTAGGATTAAAATTGGTGTCCGTGGCACTATTCTTTAAGTTTTAAAACTTTTTAACTTCAACAGTTCAAACCTGTATACCAAATGTAAATAATTCAACTCAAACTCAAACCTAAAATTTTCAATTCAAACTCATGCATTCATCCCTCTTTTAGAGCAAAATCAAAATTTGAAAAGAAAAAAAAATTGCTCATCTACTGGTGTTGATCAGCCTTCGTACAATAATGTTGGTTTCGGACTTATTTCAATAAATATTGCTATGTTAGATTAACAACAACCTTTATATATATATATTTGAAGATGTAAGAATTTAAACTCTTAGGGTTCGTTTGGTGAACGCATTACATTTGCATTGCGTTTGAATGCAATGTATTGAATGCAATTTGTATTTGGAGGAAAAGCATTAGCATTGCATTTGAATGCAATGTGTGTTTGGGGGAAAAGTATTTAAATTGTATTTTAATAATAAATATGTGATGTGATGGGTAAAAGTAGAGAGAGAAAAAAAGAGGGAGAGAGAATATATGATGTAATTAATAAAAGTAATAGAAAAAGTGAAATAATAAATAGTGATTGTGTTTGATTTAAAATGTGATGTGATTGGTATTTGAATGAAATGTTTTTGTATTTGGAGGAAAATTACATTGCATTTAAATGCAATGCTAAAAAAATTTGTGTCCCAAACACTAGCTTAATTTTTTTATGGAGTCAAGTATAAAATTACTGTTAATCTATGTCTGCAATCATCTAACAACTATGCTTTTAATCCTTCTTTTAGGTCATTTTGAAAAAGAAAATTACAATATGTCTTTTTTCAATTACTTTTTATTTCAAGATGCTCTTTTAAAAAGGGATCGCACCTCTCCTGGCGGTGGCTTTTTTGGTGGATGCCAATTCTCGCTTAGTCGTCGGATCCACGTGTAATTCACCCGATTCTCTTTCTTCGGCATCCGATTGCGAGATCGAGACAATCGAGCGACAGCGGTAGTTTTAAGCTTTGATGATGAAGTTTCAATGGTGGCTTTGTTGTTATTTATTAGTATTTACAGGTTGAACGACCGATGGTGGTATTTATTGGATTTGTTGGTTTTTTTTTTTTTTGTTCCATTGTGACGGTGGTCGAACGGTTAAGGTTCGTTGATTTATGGCGATTGCAGTGGTGGAATCTGCTGGTTGATCCACTTCTTGGCCAATTGCAAATTCCTTGGCATCGTCATTCTCGGACTTGATCGATTGTACATCATCATTCTTGGATTTGGGGATGACATGCTAAGGTTTGGGTCAATTTATGGGCTAGGATTAGAATTTGTTCAATTTTAGACAGTTTTATAAAATTGGTAAACAAATGATTAACCAAAATCGATAAATTAATGATTTATAATATAAATAATTTACACTAGTAAAATTAAGAATTTATAATTAATTATATCAGTAAATTAATAATTTATGAAATCAAGAATTTATACAAATAAAAACAACTATTGTTTACATGGTAAATATAGGGATGACAATTCGTATTGGTAGGTTATGTTCGTGTCATGTTTGATACGTCTGGTAATATAATAACTCTTGACACGAATATAACCCATGAAATAAACGTGTCAAAAAATAAAACTCAAACATGACTATTTAATAAAAAGGTTAATAAGTCATAAACGTATTGTATCAACCCATCAAACCTACTTACTAAGTCATAAAATGGTCATTCATCTGTTATTGACTAATTTAATTAACTTGTTAATGACCTATTTGACTAACCCGTTATCAGTTTTAACACTAAAAAAACTCATTAAATACCTAAACAATAACTAAGTTATAATAATCAAATTAACTCAATTACAATCAAGCTACACCTAAACTCAATTCACAAAAAATAAATACAAAACTAAATTAAAGTTTATAACCAAATTAAGTTCACAATACAAGTCATAACCAAGCTAAAACATGTAAATAAGTCCAAATACAGGTCAAATCATGCATATGATAAAAAAACTAAAGAAACAAAAACAAAAACAAAATTTAGGTTTTCTTTTTTATGTTATAAGATTTTAAAATATATATATATACAAAATAAAATATATATTTTATATTTAAATTTTGAATTTTGAAAACTCAAAATTAAAAATAGTAAAACATTATATAATATATATAACAATATGAATATATCAGAGATTCTAAATAAGTAATTTATGAGTCATGTTCGTGTCAACCTATATAAACCTATTCATTAAATGAGTTACTTCATGTCAACTGCATGTTGGTGGATTCATACGTTTTAACCTTTTATTTAATCGTGTTTGATAAATTCGACCCATTTTCAACCTAAACCCATTTAAATAAAACCCAAACCTCTAATTTTGTATAGATTTCGTGTCATTTTGTCTTATCATAACCTAAATTATCAGTTCTAGGTAACGTAATGATTACCAAAATTGATAAATAAATTATATACTAAATAAAAAAAATGATTTACCAATTTATTATCTACTGTAATTTATTAAAATCGGTACATTATTTTATTTATAATAGTAAATATTAAATTTTTGACTTACAAAAATAATTTATAAGTAAATAAAAAATTTTACACAAATAAAATAATAAATTTATTAAAAAAATCTAAGATTTCTAAATAAGAGGCATTTTTAAAATTTTAAATTATGATAGTTTATAATTTATCAAAAATATATTATTCAAGAAAAATATAAAATTTTTATAATATTTATTTTTAATCAAGCTAGTTTTAGATCTATTTCTTACATTTTTCCTTATAAAAAATATTTGTCTTAGATTCCTTATTTTCTTTTTAAAGAAAAAACAACTCAATCAAAAATAATTAAAAAAACATAATAAAAAACAAAATTAAAAACAAAAAATCTCAATTTAATTTTAAAAAAAATCCATCTCAATCAACTAGATTTCAGATTCTTCTCGATCTTAATTTTAAAAAATAAAGGGGGTGTTTGGTAAACGCATTGCATTTTGATTGTATTTGAATAAAATTTGTTTTTTGAATGTTATATTTGGTTAAAAAGTATTTGTTTTGTATTTGAATGAAATGTGTGTTTGGATGAAAAGTATTTTAGAATTGAAAAGTTGATGTGATTGGTAAAAATAGAGATGAATAGTAGAATTGAAAAGTTGATGTGATTGTTTTAAAAATGTTTTGAATAGTAATTGTTTTCATAACACTGTTGTAAAATTTGTGTTTGGTGTAAAATTGTATTACATTTGAGTAAAATTAAAAGTGAATATTTCTCCAAATGCCCCCAAAATCATCAAACCCATCAAAACTAATAATCTTTGAATTTATTTAATTCATAGATTAATTGGCGTTTGTTTTTCGTATTGTATTCACGTTGCGTTTCAATGTAATGTAATTTTTATTTAAATGTAAAAGTTTTACATTCAAATATAATGCTATTTTACAGTATCTCAAATATATTTACTATTCCATAATATTTTAAACATAAATTTTTTAAAATCCATTCACATCATATTCTCTTTCTATCTCACTTCTTCTATTTATTTTTACTAATCACATCAATTTTTTAACTCTAAAATACAATTCAAATACTTTTTATTTAAATACATATTATATTTAAACGCAATACAAACGTAATATATTTATCCAATACCCTATAAGTTTATAATAAAATAAAATTTTTAAATTTAAATTAATTAATTTAATTTTTATTTTTATTAGATAAAAAAATAAAATTAAGCCAAAAAATTTAAATTCGTGCCGACGAACCGAACGAGTGTGGTCGGCGTCGAAACGTAACTGGGATGATCTCTCTTATCCCCGTCTCTCTCTCTCTCTCTCTTTTTCTCAAACTTTCTCTGATCGGAAAACCCTGAATTGAACGGCTACCGTTGAAGCCAACACCAAGCACGAGCGGTGGCAGTCCCACAAAAGCCGCATCTATTCCAACTCATTGCAGTTACCCCGTCGCCGGTCAATCGTGGCAGTTGTCAGTTTTGGTGACCTTCGTCCTCCGTTGAAATGAAACCGTTGAAACAAATTTCATTAAGTACCAAATTTTACAAATTTCATTAAGTACCAAATTTTACAAATTTCATTAAGTACCAAATTTTACAAATTTCATTGTTGAAATGCCAATCTTGGCTGGTGAACTCTGTCTGATTGTTGCCCTGACGATTTTGCCCCTCCTTTTTTTTAACAGTTTGCATCATAAGAATGCTTTGATTGAATTGGCAACATTGTATCTGATCCTGCATCGAAAGATTGATTTGATTTTAGAAATTCTCTAATCTTTTCATTTTGATTGTGGAAGTGACTTTTATACCTAAATTTTATAGCATTAGATGACAGAATAATATTGTGTTTTATATTAGCAAGATTTGTTTTAGTGGTGAATTGTCTTTGTTTTAAGAAAGCAACAAAGTGGTCAGATGTTGCAGAGCAAACCAAGCTTGCTTCAAAAAAAAAAAAAAAAAAAAAAGGCAAAGAACGTTGTTATTTCACAGAAATGCGTCGGGCTTTAAAAAAAAATTAAGTTGTCTTTTGTATAGTATTTAGTTTCCGTTATATAGCAAAAGACAGTAAATATGGCACTCGTTCAATTTGGTCATTTGGAGTGATCAACTTTTTATTTTTTTTTCCCTGATTTTTTGTTTATTGATCATCTTTTGTGGGTGTCTGGTGAGTAGATAATGAACATTGCTAAGTAGATAATGGACATTTCTCTAACATGGCCGTAGCAGTTGAGGCAAGCTATACCTGTGTCTAACATTGCCGTAGCAGTCCAGGCAAGCTATAGGCAACCTTTTGTTTCAGTTACAAACATGTACGTCTCTGATTCACCTTTTTGGAAATTACAGGGCCATTTCATACTTTCCTCTGACGATCCTTGCAGTCCCAACTTCAGTACATACTGTAGGCTATAAAGGGTTTTTGTTGGTTGTTTAAGATGAGTCTTTGATATCACATCATCATGAGGATTCTCTTCATTACATGTTAGTTTGCTTTAGAGCTAGAACATTCACATTATTTGTAGAGTTCTGTAGTTTGTTGAACATAAATTGTAAATTTTTTGTAGTCACAGTGGTATCAACTTTTGTCTTTGGGTTTGGCAATGAAACCATCAGCTTTAATATACAAGCAAAAATTGTATCCCTGCTTGATATTAAACAAAGACACTTAATGCATCTGTTTATCATATTTATTTAATTTGTTTTTGTTATAATTTTATTTGCACAATCACAATTATGGCATGGCATGGCATTGCAAGATTTAAGGGATATGACTCCAAATTGCTTTTGGCTTTTACAGGTAACCGAATCTCTTCTTTTATAATACTAATCCATCTTCCATAGTCAAAAACCAGTTCCTGACTCTGGGCTTTCAAGCCAACTAAGTCTGTAAAGGCTTTAATTTTACCTTAGTAAATTGATGTCCTATTGTGCATTCTGTTCACGCTCACAGTCAAGCGTTTTGTCTTGGTTTCTTGTAATTAATTGCTAAAAGAGATCCTACATTTACCTGCTCAAAGTAGATAAGCGGAAGAGTTTTGCTGTGTACTTTGTCATTGTCTTCCTATAGTAATACTGAAACTTCGATTTCGAAAGCGTGTAAAATTACTAATTTAATCTAATTTCATTAGCTTGAGAAATTACTCAGGCATGTGTTTCCTGCTTTTTAGAAGGGTGCACTTGTGTTCTCTCTTTTGTTGCACGGCTGGTTTAATCATGTTTTGTTTATGTTGTTTGTTGGCCTAATAGGTTTTTTTTTCTGGACAAGAGAAACATGCAAATATCATTTCATTCACTTTAGTTTGCAAACAGTGATGTATGGCGTTGTTTTTTTTGTGCAACAGATTTGACAGAGCATGATATGGAAAAGTTGCAACTGTATTAATTTTCTTCCATGTTTTGTTTTTCTGTTGAAGAGAAAAGTTCAAGTTTATAACTTCACATCAACATAAGCAAGATGAATTTCTCTTAGAAGATCTCTAGACTCTACAGAGAGCTGGGAGACTCGAGGAGGCATATAACCTTTGTAGAACTGCATGGGAAGTAAGCAAAATTATAAAAGTCAGCGAGTTATTGATTAGATTACTTATGTTTTGGGCTGCACTCCTAATTTCTGTTAACATTTGGCAGCCACCGAGAGCTGCAATTTTGTGTCCATTTGGGGGGCTGGACCAATTTCCTTTTGTTAAAGCTCCCCTTGAAAATGGGAATGTAAGAACTTTACAAGCCATTGGACTGGAAATGAGATAGGTCACAAATGACTTCTTATTGTGCCTCAGAGATAGAATCCAAAAGTCATATCAAAAAGACTTGTTCTCTCGTAGAAAAGTTTGAAAACTGTTGAGATCTATTGCTTGCATGCCCATGCGTACTCGTAAAATGGACATGTATTTTGCTGCAAAAGCTTCCCCATACCATGTATTTTACCTTTAATGCTGGTTGTAGATATGATCTATGTATTGATACAGATTTCTTTGTTCTTAGGTTTGCATACATGCATTTTGCAGCAGGTTTCAAGTTACTTACGCTTGGGAATTCCGGGTATGAGAAATTGTGATTGATGCATATTACTGTAGAATAGGAAGAATTGGAATCAACTTTTAATATTAGATCAAAACAAAACAACGCAAAGAAAAGCTTAAATGATATTTTGAAAACAAAGTTTATGTATTTGCATCTATTAAAATCATACTGTAATTTTTGATAAGTTAGTTTGAAAGAAGTTTATATATTTGCATCTAACAATATCATACGGTAATTTTAAATAAATGGCTTGATTTTTTTATTCCATGGACTATCTTTTAGAATACAAGACTGTTGAGATGAGATTGGCAAAATTTTTTTTTTTTTTGGAGTGCATTAAGTTTGTTAGAGTATGCCTGCTACCACATGTTGAGAAATTTTTTGTTTTTGTTTTGTTCCTTGTTAAGTGGAAAGTCTTGAAGTTAAATACCTATATAAAAAGTCTACACATGGCATTTTTTAAAATAATTATAGGCATTTTTTTAGATCTTGTTTTTGCAATAAAACCAGATTTGATGACATTTTTCTTTTCAATGTCGTGAATTTATGTTTTCTATGACATTCAACCATTAAATGTCATCGACGATTCTTTTTACAACATTTTAAGAAAAAATGTTGTAAATTTTGTGCCATTAAAAGTACTTTTTGCTGTAAAATTTTATGTGTACGTGTATATATACATGTTACTTGTTCAAAGAGCAAGATTATCAAAAAAATTATGTAATTATACAAAATTATTTGTATACACATATATATATATATATATTAAATCAACAAATTTATTTAAGTACATCAAATTAAGTGTGTATATATGCAGCCATAGTCTGGTATCCGCTGCTGGATCAAATGCGATGCTAATGTGGAATATAGGAGTGTCAAGGCTTGTAGTCTGACAACATAATTGATGAAGCAAGGGGTGACAATTGGCGAACCAAGGAGGTCATGCAAATGTGAAAGCTGTGGAGTTGAAGACTAAGCTTGCGAACATTTAGAAGATAAAGTATGTAGCAAACGAGAAAATAATCAAAGAACACAGGGCATTTAGGTAAATAGAAGGTGTGAAAAAAGGGAAGGAACAATTTATATTGTAACTTTTTTTTTTTTTTTGGTAACAAGTCTATATTGTAACTTGTAAGATGTTAAATTGTGCTGTAGAAGATTTTATTTATTTATTTATTTATTTTTAAGGAAGAGCATGAGCACTTTTATTAGCAAGCCGGCGCACAATACATCATAAACAAAAGAAGGCAAAACATTAAGACTACCAATAGACGACCAAGCCTGCTTCCTTTCTTCCATTAGCCACCCATTACCCATACTGTGTATTGATGCAGATTTCCTTGCTCTTAGGTTTGCATACATGCATTTTGCAGCAGGTTTCAAGTTATTTATGCTTGGGAATTCCAGGTATAAGAAATTCTGATTGATACATATTACTGCAGAATGGGAAGAATTGAAATTAACTTTTAAAAATTAGATGAAAACAAAACAACACAAAGAAAAGCTCGAATGATATTTTGAAAACAATGTTAAAAAATCTATGCATTTGCATCTATCAGAATCGTATTGTAATTTTTGATAAGTTAGCTTGAAAGAAGTTTATATATTTGCATCTAACAATATCATACCACAATTTTGAATAAGTGGCTTGATTTTTTTTTACTCCATGAACTACCCTTAAGAATACAAGATTGTTAAGATGAAAATGGTAAATATTTTTTCTTTCTTGGGAGTGTATTAAGTTTGTTAGATTATATCTGCTATCACACATTAAGAAATTTTTGTTTTATTTTGTTTTGTTCCTTGTTAAGTGTAAAGTCTTGAAGTTAAATACCCATGTAAAAAGTGTAAACATGTTAAATAGGCAATTTTTAGGTTATCTTGTTTTTGCAATAAAACCAGATTTAATGACATTTTTCTTTTCTACTTCATGAAATTATGTTTTTTATGACATTTGAACATTAAATGTCATTGAAGATTCTTTTCATGACATCTTAAGAAAAATGTTGTAAATTTTATGTCGTTAAAAGCTCTTTCTGTTGTAAAATTATGTGCGTGCGTATATATGTACGTTACATGCACAAAGAGAAGATTATATGCATACATGTGTGCTTTTTTTTTAATATAAATAAAAGAAAATAATGAAGTCATCCATAACCCAAGTTGTATATCATGGGGAAAAAAAAGTGATTATAGACCATTTGTACAATTACATACAAAGTGAAATTAAAATATTAAAAAAGAAAACCTTAAAAGCAAACTGGATAGCACAAATTGATGTGCAAGGTGTAAGAGGTCAAACGAGTCACATGGATCAAAACTAATTTATTGGATCTAAACTAAGTGAAGGATAAAAAAAAAAGATATAAACTGTTAGATCAAAATGTTGAAGTATAAAAAGAGTACTTTTTATTCTACTTTCTAATATTCTCATAATATATTTACCTTTTATATCGGTTATTAGCTCCTACCTAAAAGAAAAAGAAAAAAAAGCTCCCGCATAGTATTTGTTCAAGAATAACACTAAGTAGGCGTTTGGGACACAAATTTTTTTGACATTGCATTTAAATGCAATGCAATTTTTCCCCAAATACAAAAATATTTCATTCAAATACCAATCACATCACATTTTAAATCTATCACAATTACTATTTATTATTTCACTTTTTCTATTACTTTTATTAATTACATCATATATTCTCTCTCCCTCTTTTTTTTCTCTCTACTTTTACCCATCACATCACATATTTATTATTAAAATACAATTCAAATACTTTTCCCCCAAACACACATTGCATTCAAATGCAATGCTAATGCTTTTCCTCCAAATACAAATTGCATTCAATACATTACATTCAAATGCAATGTAAATGCAATGCGTTCACCAAACGAACCCTAAAAACCTCATTTTTTTAAAACTACATGAGCTGTCATTTTTTTCCCCCCGACAAATTTCATATTTGTTCCTTAAATTTTTTTACTCTTGTAATTTTGCTCTTTAAACTTTAAAAATTGATAGAAATGCTCCATGCTTCATGAACTATAATATGTTATCGTATTCGGTCCTTTTATTAGTTAAATGGATGGAATATTTACTATATTTGGTAGAAATGTTATCATATAAAGGCAAAAATAAAGTTTTTTCAAATTTTATATGACAAAAAAAATGAAAGAATGTGTGTTTTTGCTAACGATTTAAAGCCTGAAAGGTATAAAAACCAATTTTCAAAGTTTGGAGGTAAAATTATAAGCATATTAAAGCTTAAGAGAATATTCTATTTATTTAATTGATGGAAGAAGTATAAATGATAACATTTCATAGTTCGAGGAGCATTTCTATTAATTTCCAAAATTTAAGAGCAAATTTACGAAAGGATCAAAGTTTAGGGAGCTAAAATGAAATTTGTCCCCATTTTTTTGCTGTTAGAAATTTAAAAAAATCATCACTTACCCTCCATTTGAATAAGGTGTCCATTTTGAAAAAGGAAAAATGTTTGAAATTTGAAAGTCTGTCTAGTCCAAAAATGAAAAGGTATTTAGATGAATAAAAAATTTTTATTTCTAAAACTAAAAAGTTGTGTGGTAAAATTGGGGTCATTTCAAAATAGGACAAGAAAAGTAAATGAAAAGGAGAAAATCAAAAAATAGTTCTAATTTTAGACCAAACCCTGTTAAAAAAAAGACGAAAAGAAGAAAGGAAATTCACCTTATAAGTGAAAAGTTTTTGATGTTCAACATAAAAATAGAGAAGGTCAAATTTTAGTCAAATAATTTTTTGATCTATTTTTGGATCATGTCCAGATTTGGACATGCTATTTAAACAAACCATTAGTTGGTATAAACAATGCATATATTATCCATTTAAAAAAATTGATACAAATACTAACTTGAAGGGATAACTTATCTTGCAGTAGTTCTCTTCGTTTAATAGTAGATACTTAAAAATTCTCCTTACCTTAATAAATGCAATTTGCCATAACTTTCCTTTTTAATCCAGGATTAACACAGAAATGCATATTTATGAAACTTTATGAAGCTATTTTCTATTGATAATTAAGATTGTGTTACTCAAAATTAATTAGCATGACTCCGTGCGTGTAAATTTAGTTGTTGAATTTTTTAGATAATAGAATTTCAATTGTTTTTAAGATTAATTTTTTTATTATTATTTCTTAAGAGTTTCTTAGACCATCAAAAAAGAAAAAGTAAAAGAAAAAGAAAAAGAAAAAAGGAGTTTAGTATTAAGTTTAATTATTGAGCTTAGAAGACCAATCTTTGAAACAAAAGAGAGAGAGTTTTATTAGCATTTTAATTACACTTGCAAGGATGGATAGGGTGGTTGACGAGTGAACCTTTACTAGACCTCTCTTCTCATCCTTCTAGATTTGAATCCTGCATGCCCATAGCCGCTTTAGTTTAATTGTTGAAGTACGGGAGTGATAGTGGGCTTAGTTGAATATTAAGAGGAACTAGTTAAAAACTTAACATTCTCCACTATAGTTAGGGAAAGTGTTTTCTATCTGTTGTGGCATACTTTTGGGAATTGGGACGATAAAAGGCCACTGCCTGAACCTTATTTTAGAGAAGATAAAAAATGGTAGGAACAAAGCTTAAACATAAAACTTTCCCAAAAAAAAAAAAAAAAAAGAACTGTAAAAAAGGTTTGCGTGAAATTAATCATCACAAACAATGTCTCTTAAACTAAGGCAAATTATGGTTAAATATTTCACAACCACGAGAATTATAAAACCCCAGAAAACATAAAATGCCAAACAACATTCATTGTTTGAAATCGGCAATGGAATTGCATTTCATGTATTAACATCCACAAACAAAAACTAAAACAAAAAGATATAAGAAAATAAAGGAAAAGCAATGGAACCTTAACCGATCTTTTGAACATTAGACCAAACTGATCACAATCAATTTCTGATCATCTTAACAACATATTTAATCGGAGATGTCGTCGCTAATTAAGCCGGGACAACAGTAGGTTCCGGGGACTCTGCCACAGGAAAAATCTTCTTGCTTCTCGTATTTTTAATCAAGCCAATCACGACATAGAAAACTGCTAGGAGGAGTAGGAGAATCAAGCCAACCAAGTGGAACATGAACAAGAAATTGTTGATTATTCCCATATGCGGCGTGGTTCGGTGACCATTGATAATCCCATGTTGATTTTCTTCACCTGTAACCTTCATTGAAGCTATGAAAGCAAAAATATACACCAAAAGGAAGGCTATATACATAACGGCACCACATATATGTATATTCTCCTTAAATGTTCCTTGATGTTCATGATGAATATTATCATTTTCTCCAGTTCTCATCTTTCATTTCCATGCAAATACAATATACATACACATACACATAGATATTCAAATTCCCAATACAACAAATATTATTTGTTTGGCAGATTTGAATTAATATTTGATGTATTGGGGGCTTAATGAGTAAAAGATATATTATAAGATATCCATAAGAAGTTTTAGGAGTGTTAAAATGGATTGGTTTTGGTGGAAACTGCATCTCTAACAAAAGAAAAGAAACCATATCATGATTCTAAATTTATCAACCAATTTGGATTTGAGATATTGAGGTTAAATGAGAGAGAGCGAGAGAAGAACTAGTTTGTTTAGGCTTTCTTTTGGGTTTGTTTATAGAAAAGCTAGGGATGGAAAGCAAAAAAAAAAAAAAAAATCGAGGTTTCAGTTGCCATATCTGTAGGCCTGTAAATATTGTTATTTGTTATGTAATACTGGCCATGTGTTCTTCCTATTTATGGTGCAATTGTTGTCAACTAATTTGAGTTATTTGACACGTCTGCCCTTAAATTTTTTAAGATAGGCAAAGTAATTACCCTCTACACTTTTAATTTTAATACATTATTGATCATGGAGTTTAACAGAATGCTATAGAGTGACTAATTAAAACAGGCCTTTTAAATTTTGACCGAAATGCCCTTGTACATGTTAAAAGGGCCTTTTTTTTAGTTGAAAAAAAAAAAACTCTGGTGGTGACCTCCTCATAGCCTCAAATTAAGTCTCACAGATAAGATCTATATCTCTAAGTATGATAAAAAAGACCCAGGTCTTTTAATCCCGCTTGTTTCAGGGAGCATTTGGTAAACGTATTGTATTTTGATTGTATTTGAATGAAATTTATTTTTTGAATGTTGTATTTGATTGAAAAGTATTTATTTTGTATTTGAATGAAATGTGTGTTTGGATGAAAAGTATTTTAGAGTTGAAAAGTTGATGTGATTGGTAAAAGTAGAGATAAATAGTGAAGTTAAAAAGTTGATGTGATTGTTTTAAAAATGTTTTGAATAGTAATTGTTTTCGTAACACTGTTGTAAAATTTGTATTTGGTATAAAATTATATTGTATTTGAATAAAATTAAAATGAAATTTTTTTACCAAATACCCCTCAATCGTCAACCCAGACTCTATGTAAAATATCACCAACCCAATGCATCTACAATCAAAGTTGGAGAGGGGTCTTATGGAAGTTCTATAGGATCAAATTTGGATGAAGGAAGGAAGAAATTAAAGAAGGTACCATTCTCCTTTGCTACTCCATCCATCCTGTGTGTTAAAAGAGCTTATTGTTTAAAGAAAGAGATTGTAATTTTATAGATAACAATTATTGCACGCCAGGTCACATGTATTTCAGCGTTTTCAATTTCCTAATTAAATATCATGACCATTGTTTTAAGGTGCTAGCTCTGTTGCAATATTTTGCTAAGGGGCATTTGGATAAATATTCAATTTTAATTTTATTCAAATACAATACAATTTTACATCAAACATAAATTTTACAACAGTGCTACGAAAATAATTACTATTTAAAACATTTTTAAAATAATCACATCAACTTTTCAATTCCACTATTTATCTCTACTTTTATCAATCACATCAACTTTTCAATTCTAAAATACTTTTCATCCAAACACACATTTCATTCAAATACCAAACAAATATTTTTCAACCAAATACAATATTCAAAAAACAAATTTCATTCAAATACAATCAAAATGCAATGTGTTTACCAAACACCTCCTAAATTCAAGGCTAATTGACCCCGATTAGATGTTCAGAGGGCAACCGGTCAATTCAGTCAAAATCAGGGTACAAGTGCCAAAAACCTCTAATTAATGACTGTATTATTTACTGTATTACATTATAAGGAAATCTAACTTTTATTCAAACTTAAAGATAATATATTCAAATATAATCACATTATATTTTAAATTTAATATAATTATTATTTATTATTTTATTTTTTCTATTATTTTTATCAATCACATCACATCTCTTTCTTCCTCTTTTTTTTATCTAATTTTATCAATTATATCACATACAATATAATTCTAATACTTTTCATCTAAATACGCATTATATTCAAATGTAATGCAAATACTTTTTATTTAAATACAAATTACAATCAATAAATTATATTAAAATATAATGTAAATACAATACGTTACCCAAATCCACTATAAATATTAATCGATATTTTATTAACCAAACCCTAATTTTTTGTGTTTGTTTTTGAATTTAAGGGTGGTATTTAAATTATACAATTTTATAGAGACTAATGTAAAATTATTACAATCCATATCAACCAGACTTTATAATCACAAGCTTCCAATATTCTCAAAATACACAAGTCATAAACATCACCACTAACAATTATTGAGCGAAAATGGTATTTTGATTGGGTCAAAGCAACAACACCAGTTTACAACATAAAGTCAACACACCTTTTTTTTTGGTTAAAAAAGTCAAACATAAACATGTTACACCACCATAATTTCACACACAGTCCTCTTCTTTCTCTTCAATATCATTCACATTATGCATTCTCTCTTTCTTTTTCACAAAACATTATTCTCATTAACAAGCTTAACGACATGATCATCCTCTTCGTATGGACTATAAACGACAATAGGGCTTCTAACGACATAACGAGTGCTTTTCCATGCAAGCCTACCGGAAACCATTCTTCCCTCCATTTTGGGGTCCCATTTTGCCTCCACCACAACCTTGAAGCTCCTCTTCTGCATGGATTTAGTGAAAACAAGGCTCGTCGGCGTGACCGTGACCTCTACTCCTTTCGGAGCCCTAACGGTGGCGTTGTAGATAACCCTAGCCGGGCCAACGTTGGTTACCGTCCTCCGGTATATGGCGAACGTTGTTTTCTGTTTATTTTTTAGGGTTAATTGGAATGTGGGGTAGTTGAGACCGTCGTAGCCGAGGCCAGGCATCAAGGACGAGCAGTTTACAGAGGAACCGGTGAGTTTAGCAATAGAGGAGTCTTTGTAGCCTTCTAGGCAGAGGAACTGGACATATGACTTGTCATTCATGTCGTAGACTAGGCCCGGGTTTAGAGCTCTTCTAGGGTTCAGCTGGCCGGCACCGTAGGCGAATTCTGCTTCGGTGTTTACCCTTTGGCTCATGGGTTTAGCTTAATTGTTAAAGAAAGATCAACAGAATGTGTTAGTGATGATAATTAATGGTAAGATTTCCATAGTACCATGACTGCAGTAGTACTGCTACTTGAATTTTGATATCATTTTTACTCTATCTCTTAAATTTTGAAAATTCTCCCTTTAGTACTTTAATAAAACTATGAGGGGTGGTATTTTCGAAACTAACGTCTCTTGATAAATTTGTCACCTCTTAATAATTTATCACCTTATCTTTTCGTTTTTGATAATTTACCTCCTAACTTTACCATCAAAACAAGATAAAAAAACAACAAGGTGCTCTCACATGAAATATCTTCAACTTCTTTAGACATAGATTCATTGATTTAGCGCTTTTGTTGAACAAATCTGACCTAACTGCAAACCAACTTCTTCAAATTTATGACTTCAGCAAATTTCAGGTGTGATGGGAACACCTAGGATTTAGAAGCTAGAGTTTCTATTCATATAAGGAGAAGGGAATGGCATTAACAAAATAATAATGTTTTAGTATCCCCATGAGAGCACACGTGCTGTTTTTCCATTTGCATTTAATGGGAAGTGAAGCGCAAGGACAGAGTGAGAGAAACCCAATATTTAAAGTAATATGATGGAGATTTTTAATGTTTAGAAAGCAAAATAAAAAAGACTACAAAATTCAAATAGCCCTAGAACTGGCTAGTCCTCTTTAATAAATTCTGTCAAATTTCACAAATTTACAACAAGGATAAATCCTTAGTTAGCCCTATTATAAATCGATTCAATGCCAACTACTATAAAACAGACTTATTTTTTTCTTAGTTTGCTCATTCATGTATATTCATAGGCACACTCTCTTGTATGAAAGCCGAACTTGTAACATTTTGCTACGTTATTGTAATAACAATTTTATTTCAATATGCTATATTTTTCAATAATACCTGTCTTTTGCTTTAACAATTATTGAATAATATTATGTTACACATAATTTTACATAAAGTTACAAAAAAAAAAAGTCAATTAGTTATTGCAAGTTATTTATTAAAAAGTTATAACTCCGTCTAGCCACTGAACGTAAAAATATATATTTATATATGTGTATGTGTATGTATATATATACACACACCAGAAGCTAAGTTGAAACTTTAGTACTGTTTTTGTAGGGTAGGATTAGAAGTTAGTTAGTATTATCTGCGGTCAAGATCTTCTAGTCGTTATAAGTTGTTTATTAAAAAGTTATAGTTCTGTTCAGCTGTAGAACATGAAAGTATTCTTATATATGTATACGTATGCATACATATACCACAAGCTAAGTCGAAAGTTTAGTACTGTTTTTGTAGTTGTAGCATTAGAAATTAGTTAGTATTATTACCTGTGGTCAAGATGGCAGATCTGATGGCAGCGGGAGACCAATGGGGGTGGAACGACTTGACATAAGCCGCAGCGCCGGCGACGTGTGGGCATGACATGGAAGTTCCGGACATGATGTTGAATTTGGAGAATTGGGTGTCGCCTTCCAGCCCCGTCAGTGACTTCAATGTCGTGTAAGATGCCAGTATGTCTATTCCTGGTGCTGCAATATCAGGCTGCACCACCATTTGTCCACATATATACACACACCATTATATATGTGTGTATATGCACACCAAACGACCGCATATTCAGGTTAATTAAATCATCTTATTCTAAGTCTTAAAAAAAAAAAAACAACTATTTAAGGTCACACAGACATGTCTACATAAGGAAAAAAAAAATTTTGATCAAAGCTATTTTCTGGTAAATGATGACATATATAATTCGATTTATATTTTCAATTAGATATTCAATTGAAATGATGGTGAGAAACTATATAGGACTATATCTCTACTTAATAATTATACTGCTAAGTTCAAAAAAAAAAAATTTACTGCTTGCTTATGTGCATTCAAAAAAAATTACATGTGTGTATATAAGTTTTATATACATACACATCTACTGATGCAATTTTTTTTTAAATTTTTCTTAGGGTATTTACTTGTGCAATTTTAAACAAAAAATTTAGGTATATAGGTGATTTTTGCAAATTTTATTTTAAAAAATAGCCTTTTTTTTTTTTTTAAGAAAATGATTTGTTGTTATCAAATTGTTGATTGACCGGTAAAGAGCATTTATTTACATCGATCAATTAATCATTGAAAACTACTCTTTTCTTAATTTATCAAAACTGCAGTCATTTATTTAAAATGAATCTTAAAATGATCAATTTCCTACATATCCAATTCAATATTAACTATAATGAAATTTTAATAAAAGTCAGAGATGGTTATCACTCAAATTAATCTTAAGAATATGTAGATAAATGGCCTTCCTTTAAAAAAAAAATATTTAAATAAAATGTCCAAAATTTTGTAAAATTAATTAAAGACCATTTAAAAAAAATTGATCCTCAATCATTAGTATTAGTATATATTTTTCATTGCATGTATTTATCAGTGATTGAAATTTGATAGCCATTTTCTTAAATAAAGAAACATGGACCATATATTTACACAAGGGTTTATTTATCTTATGTTTCCTTAATCGCACTCTTCAGCTCTACTATCGATGAAATTGGGGTTAGTAATTGTACCTTGAGTACGCGATGCGTTCCTGGATTTGGACCCCGAGATGAAAAAGAAGCAACGAACGGAGCACGTACTTGTATTGCGTGGGTCTTTTGTATCACAGCCTTTGCTGAACTGCACATGTTCCACAAAATGCCTCAAAAAAAAAAAAAAAAAAAGGCATAACTTCACAATTTCAACTTGTACTTTCATTAATAATAAATCTCAGTTTGTTTTTAACATTGTATTCTTATTACGTTCAAATGTAATATAATTTTTATCCAAACATAAAAGTATTACATTTAAATATTAATCACATCATATTTTAAATTTAATATAATCACTATTTATTATTTTATTTATTTTATTATTTTTAGTAATCATATCACATACTCTCTTTCTCTCTCTTTTTTTTCTCTACTTTTATCCATTACATCACATATTCATTTTTTAAATATAATTTAAATACTTCCATCCAATCACACAACACATTCAAATGCAATACAAATACTTTTTTTTTCTAAATACAAATTACATTTAATACGTTATATTCAAATGTAATGCATTTATCAAATAAAGCCAAGCTGAGCCGTGCTATTGGACACCCCAAACAGCAACAGAGTTTAAAAAATTTAATCAATAGTATACTGTGAGAAATTAGAGATTTTTTATTTTTGTTACATGAAGGAGCTGTTTAACAGTATCATCTCCAGATGTTATTTTGTTATCTAATTTTAAAACTCTCAAATTTATATCTCATATTTCTTTTTATCAACCTCTAAAATTTCATCTCTAACTTTTAAAATTCCGTCTCTAGAAGTCTTCCAAATGGGTCCTAAGACATCATTATATAAATTTTAATTAATGACTGTGAACGCAGTGATAATATTCTCCTAAAGTTGGTTTACGATTGAAATTCTTCAGAAAATTTTAGAAGTAATAGTTAAAATCTTAAAATCCGAGTGGTACAGTTGTAATTTTTCTAGTAAAATTACTAGAAATCAAAATTTTTAAGGTTAAAAATTTTATGATTGAAATTTTATAAAATTTTTAAGGTTAAAAATCAAAATTTCAAGATAACTGTAATTTTTTCTCCAGACAGTAATTAGCTAGCTATGGACTACGTACCTGGTTGAGTGTATGTAACTGCGAATGGTTTCTCCGACGGTGGAATTGACCATGGTCGCCGGCGCCATGAAAACTTGCGCGGCATCGGGAAACAGATCGCCTTCGATGATGGTGCCGATGCCTCCGAGTCCTTTGATCACGGAGTCAGCACCCCAATCTAGAAGCTTGCATAAGACGAGCTTTCCTTTCACCTTCTTGGGGTCTAGAGACGGCCCGAAACAGATTCTGTTTTACAAAGTGGTTATATTGATGCTCATGATACACAGAGAAAGAATAAACATAGAATTTATTCCCTCATCAAAAAAAATATATATATATATATATATGGCCGGATTTAGGGGTGCAACTGGATGGTGTAGCCCATTGAAAATTTTTTCCTTTCAATTTTTTCTAAAAAATTTTAAAATTTTTTACTTTATCTCCTTTAAAAATTAAAAAACTAAAAATCTCTATATAACCCCTACCCAATATTAAAATTTTCGTATAGCCCTTATTAAAATTTTATCCTTTAGCTTTTATATAATGATATTGATTATTTTACCCCACTTAAAATTTTTGTCTACTATATATAAATATATAATATTCATACCCACGTATATATCAAGTACATACACGAATTTGTGTGTGTATATATATATATATAGGATTTATACCCGGCTTCATCCTTGCTTGGGTCGTCTCGGGCTGCATCATTCCCACTAACAAGAGGGTACATTTTTTGACGTGGAGGAAATAAGCTTATCCCGCTTCCCTACATTTTGGAAAATTGTAAGCATTACAATCTTAATATATATATATATATATAGATATGTATATATGTATATAGATATATTTACACTGAATGACGCATAATATAAAATCATAACGCACCTAAGTCACTATTTAAAATAAAATTTTGAAATGTTATTGTGATTATAGACTTTCTTTTTTTTTGAAGTCACTTTTAGAAAGCACCTGCATCACATTTGTAAGACCATCGCGTACTAATTATTAGTTCATAATTCGCACAAAAACTGGTTCTTGAACTTTTAATTATTATAAATGAAATTTAGGAAAATATATAGATATATATATCACAAAGTACACCCAAACCGATTAATGATATTTAAATTAAAAAAAAATCACTCTATGCATATGATATGATATCATACTCTAGCAGCTTTCAGCAAAAGTGCAAAAACTAAATGACACTCTGCCACTTTGTTAAATTCAGAAAGTAAAAATTTAACTGATAATTTATAACTTATATAAAGTTCAGAGTATAAAACTGCCAAAACCCTAATTATATTAATTTCTCTCTCTGTTTCTATATCTCAGTCACAGTACAATAAGATTACCTTCCTATTCTATATGACCTGTATTATAAGAACACTCCACAAAGCGTTATCCCTAGTATCTAGTACACCAACAAAAAGCCTTTTTTTTTTTTTTCACTATTCTCGTTTTAAATTGTCAGATTTATTTATTAGACAGTACCGTTAATTTTACATATACTATTTTTTACTTGATTATTATAATATAACTTACCAAAATGCTCTTTCCGTCACCAAACTGGACTAGGCTCTTGAACGCCCTATCAATGCCACTAGCAGCCACGGTCACCAACCACGGCGCATGGTTGACAACACTGCCGAGACGCGGCCCGTCATTACCCGCCGAGGTGACGGTGATGATGCCCTTCTTCATGGCGTGGAATCCACCGATCGCGATGGAGTCCGACGTGTAATCGACGGAGTTTCCGCCAATTGAGATCGATATGACGTCGACGCCATCGTCGATGGCGGCTTCAAAAGCGGCTAGGATGTCCATGTCGGCGCAGCCGGAGGATATCCAACACACCTTGTACGCGGCAACCCTAGCCGCGGGCACGGCACCCCGCGACGTGCCCTTGGCGAGGCCGAAGAGGCTGGCGTTCGAAACGTGGTCGCCGGCTAGGGTTGACGACGTGTGCGTGCCGTGGCCGTCGGCGTCCAACGTAGACATGATGTCGGATGGGTCTGGATTGCCGTCTAGCTTAAAATACTTGGCTCCTATAATCTTGCTATTTAGCAAGATACAATAGGGAACAAAGATTTAAAAAAAGAAGAAGAACAAGAAGAAAGAAGATCATTACGACTAATATAATTTGGATATGCAACTAGGCAAAAAAAAAAAATAGTGGTTACAGGCAAAATTAACGGTCATTCCACACTTATCATAAGGTGAAGGTCCTCAACCCTAAAACTCAAAAAATAAAAATAAAAATAAAAAAGATAATTTTAAGAAATTATAATAAATAACAGCTTTCAAAAACTATTAAAGTAAATAATAGGTTTTTAAAATATTTATAATAAATAATAAATTTATTATATAAATATAAATTTTATTAAATAAATAATATATTTATAAGATGTAATCATTCATTTACTTCATACCTAAATATATTATTTATCTAATAAATCTAATATAAATTAATAATTTATTATTAATATTTTAAAATTTTATTATTTGCTTTGATTAATTTTTACAAATTTTTATTTTCTTCATCATCCCCAAAACTTTAATCCTGAGAAGTACCATTTTGATCGAATATTTAGGTCTTGTTTGGTGAACGTATTGCATTTGCATTACGTTTGAATGTAATGCATTGAATGTAATTTGTATTTGGAGGAAAAGCATTAGCATTGCATTTGAATGCAACGTGTGTTTGGGTGAAAAGTATTTGAATTATATTTTAATAATAAATATGTGATGTGATGGGTAAAAGTAGAGAGAAAAAAAGGAGAGAGAGAATATATGATGTAATTAATAAAAATAATAGAAAAAGTGAAATAATAAATGATGATTGTGTTGGATTTAAAATATGATGTGATTGGTATTTAAATGAAATGTTTTTGTATTTGAGAGAAAATTGAATTACATTTAAATACAATGTCAAAAAAAACTTATACCAAACATCCACTTAATTTGAAGGCCCACTGGATATGCATTAACATTTTTTTTTTTTTCTGTTTTTTGCTTTGATTTTTTTTTTATGACAACGTTTTCCGTGTCGTAGAAACAAATGGACGTGATTGACAAGTGAGCTGAAAAGTACAAATTCTGTTGTTGTTTGAGAATTTAATTCCAAAAAAAAAAAAGGGAAAGGAAATTTGGCATCCTGAATATTGACGATATTAACATATGAAAATAATTTCTAGAGAAAGAGCATAAAGGTGGAGGAGTAAGAAGAGTAAAAAGAACCTGCTTTTACATATATAGCAAAAAGATCACATATAACTTAAAGATGGAAACATTCGCTAAAAAAGGTTAAGTAAGTGGAAAAATCTTTACAGCATTAATTATATTAAACATTACACTAATAAAAATATAATTTTACTAATAGATCTTATTGTATGAGAGACATCGTTAATGTTTTTTAGCGTTGTTCAAAATAATGGAATGTATAAATAGATTACTTCACTGTGACACTATCTATATAATTAGAGATTGAAAAAAGGACTTGCTAACATCTTGTCGTAAGTGCATCCTACTCATTTTAGTGGTTCTCGATATATATATATATATATATATCGTGCATGTATATAGTAACTCCTAGAAAATCATGCACTGAGCAACGAGATGTTACCTTTTAACAAACAACATGAATATAATACAGCTCGATTAATATGTCAAACATAGTAGTTTTATATTATAGCCAAATCCAGTATTCAATCTAAAATAATCTTCACTATTTTTAATTGGTGTAAAAAAAGTAGTATAATGTTCCTATTTATAGCTAAGTCATATATATTGCATGATGCTTTAAAATAAAGATGGGGACGAAAATGTTTACTTGTTGCATCCTGAGAAGTTAGCAGAGTGTTCACAAGTTCCTTTCCATTTAACTGGTGGAGGTCCAAGTCCATCATCCTTGAAACTATCCGACTGTGGAATAATCCCTGCAGGCAAAAAAAAAAAAATCAAATGGTGTTATTTTGACTTATATATATATATAACTTATATGTACATGAATTGTTATTATTTTATTTGTAAGTATTTAAATTTGTCACATTGATTAATTGTATTAACAAATGAAAAAATAACAATCAATAATCATTTAATGAGTTGATACTCAAATATTAAAATTAAAATTATTGTCTTTGTCACGACGTACGCTCATAATTATTATGACATCGAGTATGTTAATAGACATGAAAAGATATACAGTAGCGGCTATGCATGTAAACATTGCTCCATATTCAAAAAAGAGTTAATAAGAAAATAATTATTAAAAAAAATCAAAAATAGAATTAATGTTTGTACCCGTATCGAAAAGACCCACAACAATGTCAGTTTCTGCCTCCAACTTTCTTCTGGCCGTAAGAGGCAAGCCAATATAGTCCCAAGATCTTGTTGTATGTAATTTGCGGTACCTATTTGGAATTACAGACAACACTTCGTCCATCTCTATATATACAATAATTATTATTGTTATGACTATTATTTACAAGAAAACGGCTTATTATGAATATGTTAATTAAAAGAAATAATTATAAAGTATTTGAGGAGAAAATTTGCTTCACCTACCAGCTAACTTGTTGGCCTCATCACTAGAAAGCTTTGCAGCAAATGCATTGAAGCTCTTCGTGTAGCTGTAGACCATGGACTCCTTAGCCTCATCATGGCTTAACCACAACATCAACAACAACAACAATGTCAAGAACATGCAAAACATTGATCATGAAACAAATCAAAAAACTTCAATTTTCTTGTAATTAAGGATAATCAAAGTCACACCACATTTAGTTGAATGGGAGAACGTGCCCTGACTCAATTTCTAAAATTTCAAATTTCATAACTAAACTTTAATAGAATTTCAGTTGTGTCCCTATGTTATGAGAAAAATTTTACTTGTGCCCCTATTTAACTCTATAAATTTGAAATTTATAGTTGCATATATTTTAAAATATTTTAATTGTACACTTATGTTATGAGAAAAATTATACTCGTACCCCCACTCAATAATTAAAGTTTATTATTCTTTCTCCTGCCTAATAAATAAAATATCTCTTTTCTTTTTGTAGTGACCACACCAAAAAATTTTCTGACTTCACCAACATTGATTCAAGTTAACGTTGGTTTAGATTAATTTTCTTTTTCACGAGTAACGTAAATAATATACTAACACCTATTGAATTAGCTAATAATTATTAGCATCTTTTATCAAAAATTTACTATATAGTGATACGATGTGACATTATATAATTGGACAAAAACTTATTATGGTTCTGATGAGGAAGCCTAGCACCATTGGACTTGACAAACAATTTTCCTTTCTTCTTCATGGAAGGGAAAGATGACAAACCTTTCTTTAACGGAGGAAAGAATATCGATGTGTTTGTGAACAGCGGAATCTCCATCAGCCGGCTGATCTCCCAAGTAGACAATGTAAAACCTCTGGAAAAACATTTCATGAACATAGATGAAGTACCAATGAGATCATAAAGCCATAAGAAAAAAAATTCTACTAGAATGTGTAAATATGAGAATATTATCTTGACAAATACTACACCTTTTCCTCGGATGATCCGTTAACACTAATAAGCTGGATTGTAAAGATTATAAGGAGATCAAGAACAAGAAGGAGAAAGAGAACTAATTTCTTGTTCCTCATTGCTTGCAGGAATACAAGGGTATTTTTGCTTTTGTATTAGTTAGTACGTTAGGTCAAGTTTGTCCCTTTTATAAAGCACACAAAACAGCCCCTCTAGATGGTTTCACAAGAATTTAAAAAAAAAAACTGAATAATAAGAATAATTATAGTATAAACTATAAAAGGATAAGAGGAAGAGAGACTTGAGCTTAACTTCTTTAGCTAATTGGCTGTGGTTCACGGTTTGAGAAACCTTAAAAGGGAATTAACAGAAATTCTGGTTTGGTTTATGCTCCTAGTCAATGTCATGTATGGCCAATGACATTGCTTCTTTTGGAGAAGCTTGTTGAAAATTCCCAAAATTCCCCTTTTGTTTGTTACGTGAGTTTGTTCACGTTAGGTAATATATTTTAGGGCCTACAGCTAAAACATGTGGGGCCATATTTTGTACTATTCTCTTTTTTTTTTTTTCATCTAATTTATGATTTCATTTTTCTTTGATGTTAATTTGTGAAGGGTGGTTGCATAGTCAGTAGTACCCAAAATTAAATACTCATGCAGTTATATTGATTGATTGATTTCAAGCCTCTTGATTATTGTGGCGGGCCTTTAAAGTTAGAGTATTAAAAACGATTTAAATGTGAAGGTTGCCACTATTAGGCAAATTATTAGCTTTGTTTTGTGGCGTTTGACATCACGCTCATATGCATATATATAATTAGCATACATAATTGATGGGGTCGTGCTACTTTTCGAGAGGTAGGGTCATATTAGAGGGCTTTATGTGAAGATTTCTATTAGTATCTAGGGAACTTCTTTGGCTTTGATAACGTTTAGGATGTTAAGAAAAATACATATGTATATTGTTCAACATGGAAAGTAGATGAGGATGTAAAGTGATTTATATATATAGAAAAACTCAATATACAATGGGTTAAATTTTTTGGTTAAGTTGGGCTCTTAAAGTGTATTGACCAGTTTCACATGTGATTTCTTCCTAACAAGTAATATCAGAGCTGATGTTTCGTATTAGCTAAATAATCACACTCAGTTGTCAAGTTTTCACGTTGCCCCTAGTGAAAATTTGGTATTTCCCGCACTTGTGCCATTACAGGTGTGGATAGTGGAGTATTTGGTGAACTCACATGATTTCGATTCCTTCTCATGCTCGAATTGGCTCATGTTTGGAGTGTGATATTTGGATGTGCTAGCTACAAGAAACTTTGGTTTGAGGAGGAGCTTAGTAACCACACACATGAGGAAGAGATTGTTAAAAAAAGTGCATGTATGTATTATCCCACATCAAAAGTAGCTGAGGATATGAAGTGGTTCATATATATGGAAGAACTTAAGACCCAATGGGTTAACCTATTGAGTCAACCTTTTAGGTCAAGTTAAGCTCTTAAAGTGTGTTGAACCAGTTTCACATGTGATTTCTCTCTAACATTGGAAAGTATGCTAATACCAGAAGTCTCCTTCCCCAGACTTCTATTTCAGGAAGGAAAAAGAACTTGTGGAACCACCAAATAGAGACTGTAAATTGATATATAAATGATCAACTTCATAAAATGTGAAGGGTTTCAAGCTATATGTAATGGTATACATATATAAGATAATTGTCAAATTTTTATAAGTGATTGCTTGAGAAACAAATTATAGAGGTGCCTATATAGCTCCAAAGCCCCTATACCTTGAACTCCAATACAAGCAAAATGACCTTTCAGGATATTATTCCTTGGAAGAAATGAGTTTAGCTTAAGGTTTGTCAACAAGGATTTTTTTAACTCCGAATGAGTTTGCTTATCTTCGAATTATTTACCGTAGCCATGGAAGGAAAGTAGTAATCAACTCGACCTCATTTTTAGATCACCACTCGGGGTCCACTTAATAATTAGTATTTATTCTCAAACGTAAACAGAAGGACAAGGTCGGCATAGCCTTTTGGTGATATACATACATATAATATGGACACTATATATTAGTAAACACTAATTATTCTAATTATAGAAGCTTAGTTGTGCAGTCTGGTCAGTTAAGAAAAATATGCTATATTACAATGAAAACAAGAAAGCAATTACTTTTTTCATCATAAGCTTGACTCTCACACACACATACTTGTTTTAACAATTAGCAAGTATAGTTTATGTAGGATTCCTACGTCATAAAACATGTGATCTAGCGACGCAATCAGAATATAATTTCAGTGAAGAAGTTATAAAAATAGAGATAATTTTTTCTTAAACAAGAACACAGTTGTATATTTTAATTATTGAGTGTTGACACAATGAATTTTTTTAATAATTACTTGGACACGTAAATAAATTACACATGATTTTTTGAAGTAAAATATAAAATTAAATGTTTGACTAGGTATGCATTGGTGATTTTTTTTTAAATTAAGTTGTAACTGAATTTTATAAAAATGTTGAAATTACAAAATCAATTTTGAAAAAACGTACGTGAGTGGTGTCTCCAAACGCTTGTATATGGCTCTGCCATTTAGTGTCCGCGCTCTCCTATATGTGGCTTTGCCACTAATATGATTGCATATAATCGAGCACACGAATGTACAATTAAACGACAATGAATACAATTATCTTTTAAAAAAATACCATAAATATCTCTAAATACTACTTTGGCTTATAAGTGTTGAAAGAATCGTGGTTCTACATATAGTTAAATGATAATTTCACATAAAATATAGAGTTTAAATCTTTCATATTCGATGAGAGATTAAAAAATAGGAAAAAAACTACCACATGGAAGAGGAAAAAGGATGGATGAAAGGAAAATCCTCCGACTCTTTTAATACAGTGCTAGTTAAATGCACATGCTATGTACGTGCATATTCAATTTGATAGATATTTAAGTAGTTGCATATATTGAAAAATGTTGGTATATTATAAAAAAAATAATGTTGGGAGGCAATACAAAATAAAAACAATAATTGAGTGAGTCTCATGAAAAAAAATAAAATTGGGTAAGGATATATTTGACCAAAAATTATTAGATAAAAATTAATGAGGAGACTATAAAAAAAAAATTTGAGAGAGAGAGAGATGAAAAGAAAAAATGAAAAAAGAAATAAAGAGTGGCACATGATATGTGGAGAGGGGTGTACCAAAGGTGTTCTTGGTTATTTTATGTATGTTCATATTTTTATATGTTATGATAAGGATAAGATTATGATATGATATAAGACATAAGTGTAGATTAAGCAAAAAAAAAAAAAAGAAAGGATTGTTTGAGGAATGCTCAAAAAGAGCAAATCTTTGGAATTTGCCCACTCTATAATTTTAGAATTTTCATTATTTTATAATATCAAATAATAAGTGATTTAAAAAAAAATCGAATCATGTAACAAAAATATAAACTAAAGGATTCGTCCTAAAAAAAAAAAAACACTATTTCCATAATTTTTCAAAGATAAAAGTGATTGTGTACATCGAAAATTGGGTCCAAAAGGTTTTTTTGAACTATTTACAGACGTCGTCTGTATGGTTGTCTTTTTTGCGACGTCACATAAAGTAGCATAAGGAACTTTTGATAATGATTTAAAAAAAGAAGAAGAAGAAGAAGAAGAAGAAGAAAAATCAATTTTGTCGCATCAAATGCATCCGGTATTAAAATTATCGATGACATGGTTAAGAAAAAAAAAACATACAATATAATCAAAGAAATAAAAACAATGATCTATGAGTTAAATATATATATATTTTTGAAAGTGACGACTTCAAAATTTAAGTATCACAATAAGAAGAACTTGCACGATAGCTACAATAACAACAACCAAGTCATATGAATTTTCACAAAAAAAAAAAAAAAAATAAACAACTTTACAGAGGCAGTTCACCGAACAATATATTGCAAAAACTAAAAATTAAAAAAAAAATCTCAGAATTTATCACCTAAGGGGTAGCCTAGTATTATTGAGCTTATTTTGTGTCTTTAACAAGAGAAGAAGGCCTTAAGTTCGAGTTAAATAAAAAACGTTTAAAACTATTTTTAGGTTATCTATTCACTTTAAGTAGTTAGAGCCGAATGTAACAGATATTTCTTTGCATACATCGGACTCCTATGACCATTCTCAAGGGAGTAGCAACAAAAAAAATTCATCAAACAGATTTGACACATAGAGATTGAACAAAAATGTCAGAAAGGAACTATTGTAGCAGCTGTTAGCAAAGAGGTTCTCGGGTCTTTTCCTCCCTTGTAGAGGCTCTTGCAGCGAGGGAGGGAGTCCTCCTAACTCAAGAATGTGGGCAGAGTTGCTAGATTTTGGAATTATACGCAGTCAATGTGGTCCGAGCTATCCAACGCCCTTTGTTGAGATCTCCAGACTCCTATGTAATGACGGATGTCAAGGATGCTGTTTTTCATGTTGATAGTGGTTCTCTTTGCTACACCTCTCGTAAAGGGAATGGTTGTAGCCTACTTCTTAACATATTTAGATAAAAAGTATTTGCTTTGCATTTTAATGCATTGAATACATTTTATATTTAGATGAAAAGTATTTGCTTTGCATTTGATATAATGTGTATTTGAATGAAAAGTATTTGAATTATACTTAGAGTTGAAAAGTTGATGTGATTATTAAAAGTAGATAAAAAAAGTGAGATAGAGAGAGAATATGATATGAATGGATTTTAAAAAACTTATTTTTAAAGTATTTTGGAATAGTAAATATATTTGAGACACTGTTAAAAAATATTATATTTGAATGTAAAACTTTTATATTTGGATAAAAATTACATTGCGTTCAAACGTAATGTAAATGCAATACAGAAAACAAACGCTCCATTAAATTTTAAAAGTCTATAACTTTATTATTTTAAATAAAAATAATATGATTTTTATGTTAAATTATATAAAATGTCAAAGAAAATAAAATAAAATATATTTTATTAATTTTTTAAAGACATTTCAAGTTTTAATATATTTTTATTTTAATACATTTTTAATTATAAACAATTCATTCTTACCAAATATACATTTTTACTGACGTTTCCTAAACAGGCCCTTGGTTCTTTTACTAGCAACTGTGGCAACTTGAGAAAAGACAAATATTTTTAAAAACGAAAGAAAATCAGTTATATGTGTTTTTGACCCTCAAACAATACAGCTTGTCTCATTTTGAGCATGAACTTCAAAATGTAACAGATTGGGCCGCCGACCTATCAAAATGTCCCCCTTTGCCTTCTGCCACATGAGTGGTCGATATACATCGTGGGAAAAATAGTGCTTTGGCTCTGGTTCCCTTTCGACGCGTTTTTATGGAGGAAAAATCCATAATTTATAGGGTTTCCTCAACAATAGATAATAATAATAATAAAATCTGGACTATTTTTCATAATGACAACGGCTGCTGGGACCTAGGAGCGTCTTTTTGAGCTCTCGTTGGAGCAAGTTTTCGCGTACCCACATCATTAATCTCTAAATTTTAAAATTTATAATTTTATGGATATAAATTTAAATAAAATATTTTTTTAATTATATAGAATTTTAAGAAAAACAAAATAATATTCATATTTTTAAAAAAAAAATTTAAAATTTTATATTTTTTAATTCTGAACAGTTTTTTCCCCCAAACATATTTTTTCAAAATAACTTTTTTCCAATCCAAAAAAAATATCTCCAAAATCTCTCCAAAACTCCCCCCGATTGAAGATGCTGGCAGCCGTGGAAGCTCAAGTTTGTAAAAATTTGAAACTTTAAACATCTTTAATATAATGTCAAATTAATATATTAATGATAAATTTTAACATTCAAATAACAAAATCACACTTTAATAAATATTATCTTTTATACTAAATTTATCATATGATAAATTTTACATAAGATATAGACAATATCAAATTTTACTTTTGATTCATATTAATTATTGTCTTATATAATTATTATAATAATTTTATTTTTTATTTATTTAAATACTAAAATATCACTTTTATAACTTTTAAATACAATAATGATAACAAAGATAGATAACATAAGAAATAATATAATATATTAGAATATAAAATAAGATAATATTATTTGTTATACTATTTTATAACAAATATAACATTAACATATATAAATACATTGAATATGACCTAACTTAACGGAGGTAAGAGTGCAAATGTGGAATAATTCCTAAAGAAGGGATGCCATGGAAAGAGAGCAGTCTAGCTACAAGATTTCTCAACTGCCAAAGTTGTTGGGTAAGTTTTTAGAATTAATTTAATTCATGAGTTTAAATTTAAAATTTTTATTTTATTTTTATTTTTTTTAAATATCAATAAAAATTAAAATTATATTAATCAAATTTAATCTAAAAGTTTTATTTTATTTTAAATTTAACTCATAAATTAAATAAATCATTGCCCTGATAAGTCGTTTCTCTAGAAAAGTAGACACATATGGTAATATTATAAAATAAAATAAAATAAAAAAGTGTCTCACTTTTATGTTATTGATTGTGAAATGTGATTATTATTATCTTAAAATTCTATCTTCTCATGCGTGTTTCATATATATATATATATATATTAAACATATATATATAATTTAAGGTTTGATACTGATATTGATAAAGGCGAAATCATTCTGTGTCACATTTTTCTAAAGATTTTGGATGTGTTTTTCAAAACCATTATTTTAAATACAATGAATTATTAAAATCTCCTCTGTATTGTCCATTATAACACTTTAAGAGCCCGTTTGGCTTAAAAAAAAAACTCTAAAATATCTTTTTTGATACTTTTTTTTCACTTTAATATCATTTTTTATTACTCATATCATCAAAATATTATAATAAATTTTAAATTTTAAATTTTAAAAATCTATAATAAGATGATTTTTTTTAAATTATATAGAATTTTAATAGAAATGAAACTATATTTATATTAATAATTTTTTTTGAATAAATTTTTAAAATTTTACATTCTTTAACTTAAAATAATTTTTTTTCCCAAATATATTTTCAAAACTATTTTTCCCTAATAAAAAAAAATCTTCAAAGCTTTATTTAAACGGACTATAAATGTAACATCTATTCTCGTTCAAAATCTTCTTATATTTTTAATTTCTCAACTATAAGTTTTTCAGTGTCTTATTATTTTTAAAAATCTGATTTAGATAAGCAAGATAGAGTTACCAAAATACCCCTAAACTTAGGTAGCACAAGTCAATCATACATCAACCTCCCTTATTTATCAATAAATCCTTATTTATCATGTTTTCCGAATTTTTATTCGGACATAATTAAATAGATTTACTGTGTTAACACCCCTTTACTTGTAAAGCTAATTAAACAAAGAGCACATTAGCAAAGCTAATGGATTTTTAATATTTGGTCAATTCAATATTTTATCATTTAAAATTCAGTATTACCAAGTAAATTAAGTATTTGCCAATAAAAACTTTATTTATGGGGTGTTTGGGGGAGGAGGCTAGAGACATTATTTTTGGGTTGGAAAAAAGTTGTTTTGGAAAATGTATTTGAGAGAAAAAACTATTTGAGGTGAAAAAATAAAAAATTTTAAAAAATTTTTTAGAAAAAAAATATCAATATGGATATTGTTTCATTCCTCTTAAAATTCTATGCAATTTTAAAAAAAATTATCTCATTTGGACTTGTATATACAAAGTTATGAATTTTTAAAGTTTAGAGTTTACTGTAGCGTTTTGGAGATGTAAATAACAAAAAGTAGTGAAGTTTTGAAAAAAAGTTGATTTTTGAGGTCTGGAGACATTGTCCAAACGACCCCTTACCTTATTTTCTATATTTTTAATTTATCTATAAAAGTCACGGAAATCACATATTTATTAAGCAAATTTGGTAATAATCAGTAAATCCTGTATTTATCATGTTGTGTGTGCGTGTGTGTGTTTTTTTTTTTTTTATTATTTTCAGTTAGTCATATACTTACTATATAAATCCAATGTTTATCATGTAATTTTTTTATTTTCATTTTTTAGATTTTTAGTTTATTCAATAATATTTACCATATAAAGTAGTATTTATAATAAATCATCTTTTTTCTTTTTATATTTTGATTTATGTAATAAATCTTGTATTTATTTTCGTAATAAATATAGGATTAATAAAATCAAGTATCTTTTTTCTCTTAAATAAGAAAATTTTCACACTATTTTATTAGTAGTTAATATTTTCTAATTTAGTAAATGTACTATTTTTTTAAATTCGGGCAAGCTTAGTAATTATTTATTTACTCAATTTTCTTATTTTTCCCTTAATAAATAATTTCTAAATAAAGTTTGTACTTACGTTCTTCAAATTATGAAACTTAACTCTCAAATCCCTATTTCCTCCTCCTACTATGCTAATAACAATAATTATACGTGATTTTAAAATATATATAGTAGTGACAGAAATCAGCAATACACAATAATGTTCTAATTGGGAATCGTAACTATGATGGGTTGTCTTCTTGTCAACCCACCCCTAAATAAAAGCACCGCCATACCTGTTCCGTATTTAAATTAGTGGGAAATAGGAGGGTTTTTCTCCAGTCATCCATTTTCATCATATAAAAATGAAAAAAAAATTATAAAAATTAATATATAAGACTTTTAAATTAAAATAAATCATAACCATAATATTCCATATATCAAATATGTTAATATTTAACATTTAAAATCATATAAACATAATGTTTAATAGATTAAAATAAAAGTAATATATAATTAAATGGAGAATATAATTAAGAACCTCTAAATTTGTATCAGTTTCGTAACCTATCACAATTTAAACTTTTAATCTGTTTATAACCTGAACCCATTTAGATCAGGTTTTCCCAACTCTATTTAAGATAGGTTTCTATTAGTTAACAGATTAACAGGGAAAATTATCATTTTTAAGTCTAATTAAGTCGGCATTTTTTTTGCATCCTCATCATCTACTATCATCCTATAAGATTTATCTTGACAAGCTTGGTGGCTCATTAAAATTATTTGCCAGAAAAAATCTAAAAGGAAAAAAGTATGAAAAAGGATAAAAGAGTGCATGATCTAGGACAATTAAAAATGTAAAACACCTCAAAAACACAAAGGAAACCTATAAAAAAGAAGACTATTCATATCTCTATAAAATAAAGGGAGAATAAATTGTGGAACAAAAAACCATCTATGAAATTATTGATGTTGTATATAATAATTTACTAATTTATTTAGAACAACATTAGCTTTACAAAATTATGAGAGACCCTAACTTCTATGACCTCTACATAAGGTAATAAACAAAGGCATCTATTAAGAAACTTCTAAATCAATATAGTTTTGAAAAGATTAAATATGTAAATAGAGTGACATTCAATCCATAAATTATGTCATTAAAATTCCTAACCTTTTTTCATCATCAGAATAAAAACAAAAGTTCAGTTTTCAAGCAGAGGTATAATAAAACAACCATTAACAAAGTCCCTATTAATCATGAATATAGCTCCGTAACATGCAATACTAGGAGCACATCTACATGATTTTGATACAATGTAAATTTGAATGTATCTAAAAATATACAATATTTTTTTCCCCTTAAAATTTTGTAATTCAGTTTCATTCTAATCATTGTATGGAGGGGAAAGGACTATAAGCCTCTAAAGGATGGATATCTTTATACAAATAAACAGCTGTTCGATAATAAAAATTTGATTGCTGTAGATGAAAAAGGCGACCAGTAGGACATCTACCAAGTTGATGATGAGTGTCTCTTCGTTTGCGGCATAAAAAAGCCAGTTGAATGGTTAAGTATCAGAGTTTGTTAGCTTATCTTCTGCAATTTTTTGAATCCAAAATGCAAGCAAAGCTGAGACAACATCTTCAGAAGATATTGATGTTAGGGAGAAACTACATGTGAAACTGGCCTAATACACTTCAGAAGTCTAACTTGACCTAAAAGTTTAACCTATTGGGTCTTAGGTCCTTTCATATATATGAAATATTTCACATCTCTATTTACTTTTCATGTAGGATAACAACACATGTACCTTTCTCAACAATCTCCCCCTTATGTGTGTGTTCACTAAATTCCCCTTCAAACCAAAATTTCTTATAACTGGCACATCCAAGCATCTCATTTCAAACGGGAGCCAACTCAAGCATGGAAGGAGTCGAACCATGCGAGTTCACCAAATACTCCACTATCTGCACTTGTAATAGCACCAATTGCGGGCAACACCAATTTTTCATGGGAGGCAACTTGAGAACTTGACAACTGAGTGTGATTGCTTGGCCAATACAAACTATTGGCTCTGAGACTACTTACTGGAGAGAAAATCATATGTGAAACTAGTCCAACACATTTCAGGAGTCCAACTTGATCCAAAAGGTTCACCTATTGAGTCTTGGGTCTTTTTATATATATAAACCATTTCACATTTTTATTTACTTTTCATATAGGACAACACACATATAGATTTTTCTCAACAACTGAAAATAAAATCTTGTTGTATTGGTCACGTAGATATGCTTTGCTTTAATATCAGTCACTATAGTAGAAAGGAGAAGAAAAAACAGGGAGCAAGAACAACCTCATACTAGAAACTTTGTAAGGAATTAGATCTAGGACGATAGGCCCAATGTAGTATAGATTCTCTCGATGAGGGGCAAAGAAAATAACAACAAGAATACTCAGGTTGGCTCAGTAGGTGAGAAGGGAGGGGTTTAAATAAAAGTTCTTGCATTTGAAATCTAAAAGTATTTTCGTTTCTTTTTAACAAGTAGATATGGTAAGTTTCACATTATGAAAGTATATACATATATATATATACACATAATATATATTTGTATATTTTAAAAGTTCAAAAAAGGAAAAACAACTAAAATAGGGACCATTTTTCATTGGCGGGAGTCCAAAATGTGTGGACGTGGAACACCGTTCTACTTTATAGGAGTTGGTCATTTTTATTTAGATCAAGTTACAAAAATTGGACTTATTTGTTTGTTGGTGGTTAATGGGCCTACTTCACTCTCCGGATCATTTAATTAAAAAAAGAAAAGAAAAGAAAAGGAAAAAAAAAAAAAAGAGTAGAGAATTGTTGTAATAGCCCCTCAAATATTTAATGCTTGATTGGATTTTTTTTATTATTTCATATTTATCTAAACAGAAGTAAAAAATATAAAACTATTATTCTGAGGATAATCCTACGAATCACTCTGAAATATATCAAAGTATTTTCTTTCTTTTTTTCTCACAAGAAAAAAGTTTCATGTATTTTAACAATAAAAAGCAAAATTTTCATGGGAAATTATTAGTTAATGAATTTAAGTTTTTTTTTTTAAATTAAAAGTCGGAGATTTAAATTTTTTATTTTTTAATAAAGTTAATATAAAGTTATTGTTTCATCAGCAACCATTAATCGAGTTAATTTAAAGTTATCCAAATTTTCAATCACGTTTGTGTGAATTGTGAGACCGTCTGCGATTCACTTTCAGGCAATGATTGGTCAAACAGCCCTTGGTGTTGGCAGAATATCACAATGGATATATACACTATACATTCTAATAAACAAGGTAGTTATACTGAAATCTATTAAGAAACTTCTAAATCGATGTAATCTTAAAAAAAATTAAACACAAAAATAGAGTATCATTCGTTTCACATTACATTAAAATTCCTAACCTTTTTCATCTTCCAAATAAAAAACAACATTTCAGTTTAAAAGCAAAGGAATAATAAAACAACCTTCAACAAAGTCTCTATTAATCATGAATATAGCCCGCAACATGTAATATTAGGAACACCTCTACATGATTTTGATACAATGTAAATCTAAATATATCTTAAAATATGCAATTTTTTTTCCCTTTAAAATTTTGCAATTTACTTTCATTCTAATGCCCAAATATGCTACATAACATAACATATCCCCTAAAGTTAGTCAGCATTTTCTTGATATTTATTTAAGGCCGGTTTGGGACAAGTGTTTTGGTATCTCTAAAACTTTTTTTCTTTCAACATATCATCATTTTTTATTATTTATATATCTAAAATATTATAATATACTCTAAATTTTAAAAGTTCATAATTTTATGAATGTAAAACTAAATAAGATGATTTTTTCTTTTTAAAATTATATATAATTTCAAAATAAACAAAATAACACCTATATTGAAATTTTTTCTAAAAATTTTTTTTCCTCAAATATATTTTTTAAAATAATTTTTTTCAATAAAAAAAAATCTCAAAGTATTTCCTTAATTTTTGCTTGTATTTGTACGATAATTTGTAATTCATGTTTTTTCTCGTCTCTGAGTGTCTTCCCTCACTCTTTCGGTGACAAAATGCCTCTCTCTCTCTCTCTCCCCTGCAAATCTCAGTTCTCTCAACAATGGCGAACGCTTTGTTTCCATGTCCCAATCACGTTCCCCTCCACTCCCAAACTTGCATGTACGATTACAGAAGAAGAAAAGGAAGAGGAGGAGGAGGCTGAGATTGGAAACTCCAATAAGCCCTTAAGCTTTAGAGATTCGTCGCCGAATCTCTATCTCTATCTCTTCTCAGCCAGTCTCCGGCGAGAGTCTCTGCCCATGCACGGGAACTTCTGGTGGGCCCGTCTCAGAGACTTGCCGGTGGATCTAGGTCACTGAGAGTGGTGGTGGAATTTTGTCTGCAGATTCTGGATTGAGGTGATTATTTTCATTATCAGACTCTGTGATTAATGTTCAGATTATTCGTGTCTATATAGGACTCAAATTCCCACAAGATTTGGGACTTCACAAATTCTGAAATCCTGTAACTACTCAAAACCACCAAATTTTTCCTTTCAAAATTCAAATTTTCATTTGTAAATTGTACGCTATCTTTGCTTCTCCTATATAGGATTTTTCAAGTTTAATCCTATTCTAACTCCAATTGTCCATTCTTTTTTCCCTCTTAATTTGATGTTTTTTTCCTTATAAGGTTAGATGTATACAAATACATATATATTGCCTTCACCTACTGGGATAGGACTTCTTCAAAAGTTCAATCCTTATCTATTACTTACAATTTCCTCTCTTTTTTTTTTTTCATTTTCTTTAATTTTTGTAAATAGTGAAGAATAAATCAAACCGTAATGCAAGAACACGTCCTAGCTAAGTTGTAATACAAGTTCAATACTAAATAGACTTACATTCATTATTAACACACTTTTTTTTTTAACTCTCAAATTCCTGCTTCCTACTTGTACTGCAACTTCGATTTCTTCTCCATTCTTAAGTGTAACGCAACAACTTGAATAACCGACCCTACCTCTCTCTCTCTATATAAACAGCAATAACTACAACTTCTGTTCCTCATTCCATCCACTTTTCTTTTTTCGCTCTGTGTTTGATTTCATTCGTTTCGCCATGGAAGTTCGTCAGTATTCTGGAGAGAGATGGACACAGGAGAAGCCCTACTACTTCCAGAGGAACAAGAGGAATGTTTGGAAGAGAGAGGGAGTTACGACAGCAAAGCCAGAGAGAAACGACAACAGAAAAGAGAGGCTTTGTAAGTTTTGGGCTTCTGGGAATTGTGGCAAAGGTGATCATTGCCCCTATTTGCATTCCTGGTCTCAAGGTGATCAAGTTTCCATCATAACTACTCTCAAGGGCCACAACGAGGTATTTTTTTTTCACTCTGCAATAGTCATATTTCGATCAGTAACGTTTTTAGACATGAGTAATGCGTTTTTGTTTGTTTTAGAGTTCAGACTACTTATGTCGTTTGTTCTGTTTTACTTCAAATTTATCTGATTTGGTACATTAATTAGACCAAAAAAACTTTTGGACGTTCTCTTTAATAGAACTAATCTTTTATTTTTTCCACCCACTTGTATTTCCTTTGGTTTATTATGGTCGGTTAGACTCGTTATCAATTTCCTACCTTGTTTATGAGATGTTGTAGTCGGCTGCTTTGTTATGCTCTGTCTACATTGCTTTATTAGTTATGTTAATTTGTACTGATTTATGCATCTTTGTTTTTTCTGCTTTTTTTTTTTTTAAATATTCTGCAGTGGACTTGGATATTTGTGACACTCTTGGATGCTAATTTGGTCTTTTGAATGTGTGTGAGCAGGCAATCACAGGGATTGCATATCCTTCAGGTGGAGACAAGCTGTATTCGGGCAGCATGGACAGAACACTCCGAGTTTGGAACTGCCATACTGGTCAATGTGAGCGTATCATTGACCTAGGTGCTGAAGTTTGTTCTTTAATTCAAGAGGGTCCTTGGATTTTCGTTGGCTTGCCAAATCTTGTTAAGGTACTTTGTATTTCATGTTGATGACAATTGTGATTGTGTCTTTCACCTCTTATGCTTACACTTCGTTAATATTCCTAATTTTGAAGGCTTGGAACATTCAAAGTGGTGCTGAATTTGTTAGAATTACCATGTATAATAGGGTCCATTATTAGTCAGTCTATATTTGGTTAATTTATAATTGATAGCTGTATATATTCCTGTAATTCCTGATTTGGAGAGTCTATTTTAGGTAATAGAATTGAAGGAGGTTTGTCCTGATTTCAACTACATATAGCCGTGTATTTACTCTGTAAAAAGGTGAAGATTATTCAGAAAAATACAGCCTAAGGCTTTACATTCTTTTCCTTCTAATATCTTTTATGGTATCAGAGCATAGGAGATATTAGACAGTAGAGAAGGATCATGTCAGGGACCATTGGGAATGTTGATTCTGAGGCCCATTCCGGTGCCTCTCAATCCGTTTCCACAACGGTTCCGGCTGTTCTGACTGAAAATACTTCAATGAATTTTCAGATTACCCCACAAAAGTTGAACGGGAAGAATTTTCTTCCCTGGTCTCGTTCCGCAGTTATGGTCATTCGCGGGAAAGGCAAAATCTCCTTCATTGATGGCTCTTCACCACGTCCACAGGCTGGCGATCCTACCTATGCCGCATGGGATGCTGGAAATTCCATTGTCATGGCGTGGCTTATTCATTCTATGGAGGAAGAGATCGGCGAAACTTACCTCTTCTGCACTACTGCTAAAGAGATCTGGGATTCTTTAACCTTAGCATATTCCGATGTCGACAACTCGTCCCAACTTTTTGAGTTGCGTACAAGAGCTAGGAATCTGCGCCAAGGTGATAATTCTGTTACTCAATATTACAGTTCCTTGAGGAAATTATGGCAGGAAGTTGATATGTTCCACTCAGTTTCTTGGACAAATCCTACCGATGCTGCTCAATTCAAACGGTTGGTCCAGAAGGATCGAATCTATGATTTCTTAGCAGGACTTACCAAAGAACTTGATGAGGTGCGTGGACGCCTATTGGGACAACGACCTCTTCCTTCTCTGGATGAAATATTTGCCGAAGTCCGGCGTGAAGAGCACCGCCGCCGTATAATGCTCGGGGACTCCTTGGCTATTCCGGCAGATTCCTCGGCCATGGCAGTGCGTCGTTCACCTGCAGCAAATACCGGGACCTCCACAGGCCGTCCAAACCAAAATCAGAATGCTTCTTGGTGTGATCACTGCAACAAGGCCTACCACACATGTGAGCAATGCTGGCTTCTTCATGGTAAACCGGAAAATTGGGTTCCTCGCAGACAAAGAAAGCCTTCTGGTTCAGTTTCCCAAGCTGAAAAAAACAGCACAGTTAATCTTACCCAATCGCAGGTTGAACAACTATGTGCCCTTCTTACCGATTCATCCAAACCCAGCACCTCTCTCATGGCTCGGACAGGTACATCTCAACCATCTGTAGCGGATCTGATTAATACAGGTGAGACATGGATCGTTGACTCGGGTGCAACCGATCACATGACGGTTAATCCGAATTTTTTCAACACTTATTTCCCTAGTTCTGGTCAGCAACGGGTACAAGTGGCTGATGGTGCCTTCTCTAGTGTTGCTGGGAAGGGAACAGTGAGACTAAGTCCCACTATAGAGTTACAGAACGTTTTGCATGTTCCAACTCTATCTTATAATCTTATTTCCGTATGTCAGTTAACTAAAGACCTGTCTTGTGGTGTTCATTTCTCGCATTCTTGCTGTGTGTTTCAGGACTTGAAGACGGGACGGAGGATTGGGCGTGCTAATGTCGTGAGTGGTCTTTACCTGTTTTTGAATTTGTCTTCATCAATAAGTCAAGGTGTCCAACCCACTTGTTTGTCGTCAGTTTCCATTCATAAGCAAATTCTGTTATTACATTTTCGTCTTGGTCATCCAAGCTTTCATTATATGAGGAGTCTGTACCCGCACTTATTTAAAAATAAAGATTTGTCGTTTCAACGTGAAATTTGTCAAATGGCCAAACACACTCGACGATTCTTGCCTTCTCAAAACTACCGTCCCTCCACTCCTTTCACTATGATTCATAGTGATATTTGGGGTCCCTCACGTATCCATACTATATCCTCTCAAAAGTGGTTTATAACGTTCATTGATGATCATACACGTGTAACATGGGTTTATATATTGAAAGAAAAATCCGATGCCTCCAAAGTCTTCAAAAACTTTTATCAAATGATCCAAACGCAATTCAATATCAAAATTAAAATGCTTCGTACGGACAATGGTACGGAGTACTTTAATTCTATTCTTGGGGATTTTTTTGCTGCACAGGGTATATTACACCAAAGCTCATGTATTGACACACCAAAACAGAATGGTGTTGCTGAACGTAAAAATAGACACTTGCTTGAGGTTGTCCGGTCCATTATGTTTTCAACAAATGTCCTGAAACATTTTTGGGGAGACGCTATTCTCACCGCTTGCTATCTTATTAATCGCCTTCCCTCCAAAAGTCTAAATTTCAAAACACCTCTTGACCACCTCTCTACTTCATTTCCACAATACCGAACCTTTTCCGCTCTTGAGTCTCGTGTGTTTGGGTGTGTCGCCTTTGTCCATGTTCCGAGCCAGGGTCGATCAAAACTTGATCCTCGTGCTCTTCGTTTTGTCTTTCTTGGTTATTCATTCCACCAAAAAGGATTTCGGTGTTATAGTCCAGAAAAACGCAAATACATCACCTCTGTTGATGTTACTTTTTTCGAAGAGCAGCCTTTTTATAAAAGGACAAATTTGTCTCAGGGGGAGAGTGGCAATGACACAAATTTTTGGGAATATTTCAAATTTGGAAATACCAAAGTCTTGGAGATAGGGAAAGATCCTGATTTAAATGGGGAAAATATAATTCATGAATATTTTTGGGAACCCACAGCTTGTGGCCTGCCAACTCATGACCCAAAATTACCCGAAATCTCTTCACCACCAAATCAGGAAATTTCTCCTAGTAATCCGCCAACTCATGGTCCAAAAATACCAGAAAATCCCTTACCATCAATTCCGGAAATAACGTCTATTCAAGGTCAATCTTCCTCAACCCCAAGTTTAGTGCCTCTATCCAAACAAAACCTTCCACAACAAATCGACCAGAATTCGGAAAAAATCGAAAAAAAAGGAGATGAAAGTGTAAGTCGTGAGTCCAGTCATACACCTACCAAAAAACCTCCTGAAGTCTTGACTTATTCGAGGAAGAAATTTCGAAATCAGCCAAAGGCAGTCACGACTTCTCACTACCAATCTTCTGCCTTGGATTCTCGTCCGGAAGAGGAAGAATTGGAGTTTTCTGGTGGTTTGAAAAAGGGAATAAGAACTTGCACGAAGCATCCAATCTCTGACTTTGTTGGCTACAGGAAGCTTTCAGGTGAAATGCGGACTCTTGTCACAAACCTATCAAAGGAAGAAATACCCCAGACTGTGGGGGAAGCAATGAGGAAACCAGAATGGAAGGGGGCGATATTAGAAGAGATACGAGCTCTTGAAAAAAATAGAACATGGGACATTGTTGAGAAACCAAAAGATAAAGCTGTAATTGGGTGTAAATGGGTCTTTACCATTAAGTACAAATCAGATGGTACCATTGAACGATACAAGGCCAGACTAGTTGCTAAGGGGTACACGCAAACGTATGGTGTGGATTATCAGGAGACCTTTGCTCCTGTAGCAAAGATTAATACAGTTCGTGTTCTTTTGTCTCTTGCAGTTAATCTAGATTGGCCTTTGCAGCAGTTAGACGTGAAGAATGCCTTCCTAAATGGAGATCTTGAAGAAGACGTCTACATGGATTTCCCTCCTGGATTCGGTCAAGGGAACCATAGTTCGGTCGTTAAATTGCGTAAGTCTCTGTATGGACTAAAGCAATCTCCTCGAGCTTGGTTCGATCGATTTATGAAAGCTATTAAAAGACAAGGATATACTCAAGCACAGGCAGATCATACCTTATTCTTCAAGCATAAGGAAGGTAAGGTAACTATCTTAATAGTCTATGTGGATGATATTATTCTGACAGGAGACGATTTGGAAGAAATTGATCGAGTAAAGAAAGGGTTAGCACTAGAATTTGAGATGAAGGATCTAGGGAGACTCAAATATTTCCTAGGAATGGAAATTGCTAGAAACCGAGAAGGTATCTCAGTATCACAAAGGAAATATGTCCTAGACTTGCTACAAGAAACAGGTTTGCTAGGGTGTAAACCTGCTGAAACACCCATGGATCCCAATATCAAACTTAATAATCAAGAGGGGTGTCATCCGGTTGATCGGGGAAGATTTCAGAGGCTTGTTGGTAAACTAATTTATTTGGCACACACAAGACCAGACATAGGTTTTGCAGTCAGCTATGTGAGTCAATTCATGCATGCACCAACAGAAGAACATATGGGAGCTGTAAATTGCATTTTGAGGTATCTAAAGGGAACTCCTGGAAGAGGTTTAATGTTCAGGAAAACCTCTAAGCGGGGTATAGAAGCCTTCACTGATGCAGACTGGGCAGGATCTATAACAGATAGGAGGTCTACCTCTGGGTATTGCTCTTTTGTTTGGGGAAATCTTGTTACTTGGAGGAGTAAGAAGCAGTCTGTGGTTGCTAGAAGCAGTGCTGAAGCAGAATTGAGATCTTTGGCTCATGGTCTTTGTGAAATCTTGTGGTTAAAAAGGTTGTTGGTTGAATTGAAGCAGACAACTCAGGAACCATTGAAGATTTTTTGTGATAACAAGGCGGCGATTAGTATCTCACATAATCCAGTTCATCATGATAGAACAAAACATGTTGAAGTGGATCGTCACTTTATCAAAGAGAAAATCGAAGATGGAACGGTGTGTATCGTTTATGTTCCGACCACTAGTCAAGTTGCAGATATTCTAACGAAGAGCCTATGGAAACCGGAGTTTGAAAGGTTGATTGACAAGCTTGGACTGTCTAACATCTATAGTCAAGCTTGAGGGGGAGTGTTAGAATTACCATGTTTAATAGGGTCCATTATTAGTCAGTCTATATTTGGTTAATTTATAATTGATAGCTGTATATATTCCTGTAATTCCTGATTTGGAGAGTCTATTTTAGGTAATAGAATTGAAGGAGGTTTGTCCTGATTTCAACTACATATAGCCGTGTATTTACTCTGTAAAAAGGTGAAGATTATTCAGAAAAATACAGCCTAAGGCTTTACAGTCTTTTCCTTCTAATATCTTTTAGAATTCAATCTTGATGGACCTGTCGGTCAAGTGTACGCCATGATATTTGACAGGAACATTCTGTTTGCTGGGACACAGGTAACATATTATTATAAGTTTTTAAGTTTGTTAAGTTCTCATGTTAGAAGTGATTAATATGAACGTGATTAAATGTGTCTTTTTTTCTCCATGTAGAATGGCCAAATATTGGCATGGAAAGTTAGTTCTGAAAGTGAAAGAAATCCCTTTCAACCAGCACACGTGCTTGAAGGCCACACACAGGGCATAGCATGTCTGACCATTGGTCAAAACATGCTGTACTCAGGTTCTTTTGATGGCACAATAAAGGTAAGGTTGTTATCCAATATCGGGTATTGGTGTTGTACTCTGCTTCTTGCCATGCTGATTTCCTTATTACAATTGCCAATATTATATATATGATTGATATTTACAATTCTTTTGTTTTACCAGAAGTGGAATCTTGGCACTTTACAGTGTCTTGCGACGACAAAGGGGCATTCTAGTGCAGTGATGTCTCTTGCTTGCTGGGATTACTATTTGGTTTCATGTTCATTGGACGGCACAGCAAAGGCTTGGGGGGCCAACCAAGACGGTGGCTTGGAATTGTGCTATGCACATGAGGAGAAACAGGTATTTGTTGCTTTTCACGATTTACTATCTTGTTGTTATCTTAATGCAATGAAGCAGTATATTTGATATTAGCTTCATGTGTTCAATTTTATGTACTACCATGAACCTGTTTGGTCAGTGTTTTAGTGTTATACATGACTATATATGCTTCCACACATTGGTGCTTGTTGATTTGGAGTTTAACTTTTCAATTTTGTACGTGTCAGGGTGTTCTTGCACTTGGCGGGATGAACATCCCTGTGATGCAAAATGGAGAACAGAGGCATGATATTTTGTTCTGCTCTTGTGATGACAACTCCGTCCAACTTTATGAACTACCATCGTATGTGTTAAACTTGCATTAGTTTCTTTTTGGTTGCTAAGTTATTTCAGTTCCTTTTTTTTTTTTTAATTTTATTTTGAAGAACTTGTTTTGCCTCTTTATTTTTAATAAAAATAAATGAACGGATATGCAGTTTTCAGAAGAAGGGCAGACTCTTTACAAGACAAGACGTTCGATCAATCCATGTCCAAGATGGCACTGGTGGACTCTTTTTCCTTGGAGACGGGACCGGCCTCATCACTGTGGGAAAAATGGCTTGTTGACTCCATTATATAGCTACTCGTACCAGCTGCATGGTGTTAACTGCACAATAAAGATTTATAGCTTCTTTATGATTTTGGAAGCTAATCAGATGGTAGCTTTAGTGAGCTTTTCAATGTAAATGTATTAACTGTTTTGTTTATCGACGATGAATTATGGGTCGGTAAATTTGTACAAGATTAGTAGTTTAAGTACGTGCTAACATAGTTGAGACATGGACAAAGTTGGGACATGCATAACGTTGTAATGATACGAATTATCTTCCCAACATAGCTGGGACATGCCCAAAGTTGTAATGATACGAATTATCTTCCCATCTTGTTTGTTTATGTATTGATTCATTTGTGATGACATCTTCTGACCAGTTGATTGATTGTTTGATGCTATTTGTATACCATTGTTGATTTGTTTGGTTGATTTGTAATGTTTTTGTCTGTTGGGTTATTTCTCCTGAAACTTCAGAAGCAATCTCTTGTAGAGTTTGTATTTGCCTTAAGAGGAATCTGATAAGTCGTCCTCCTTAGAAGAGTAATATAAGAACAACGTCTTGTATCATGCTTCTCATATGAGTTATGACATAGAAAATAATTAAAAAATTGGAAATATATTGTGAAAAATTATACAAAATAAATTTTGTTTTGTTATTCTTATTTTTATGTGTATTTTGATATAATAATCTTTTCTTTCTGATTTAAAATTTAAAAGTTATAAATTTTTAAAATTTAAATTTTTTTAAAAGTATAAAAGAGAGAGAAAGTGAGAAGTTAAATTAAAAAATTTTAGATTACACGATAAATTTCTATCCAAAAAAGTGCCCCCTATCCAAATGGCCTTGATTTGGGGGTATATTGTGTAATTGTGAAATTTGAAATTTGAAATTGATTAGTGAAAGTGTTCTGCTCATTTCAAAAACTTATATTCAATTGTCTAACAAAGAATTAAAGGAACCTTGCTCTTTTTCCCTATCAAAGAATAAATAAATAAATAAAACCCAAATCAAGTGTTCCTAACATAATTTAAAAAATAGTTTGTTTCATCATATTTAAAAACAGAAACCAAACTTTTATTTTTCATATTTTGTTAAGAAATAGGAAAATATAATTAAGTTGTTTCCTAATGAGGGCTCGTACATCTAACGAATATTTTCAAAACATACTCAATCATAATTTAAACACTTATCTAATAGATAGATTTCAATTCATCTCTCATAAGTTATTACAATATTTTTTATTTTTTTCTTTAATTATCTCTCAATTTTTACAATTTCGATCTACCATGACCTATATCACATGAATTACAATCTATCTTCCATACAATTTCTAATTTTTTTTCCCTCGTACTAAACCAATTTCTTTTAAAACACATTTAAACAAAATTTTAAAAAATGATAAAAGCAAGTCATTTGTTTTTGACGTGACATTTCTATCAAATCTTTACAGTTCACTACCAAAAAGTTTTGGTTCGTGCCATTTTCGACCAAAAAAAAAATGTTAAGAGATCAGTTCGTAACTCCGTAAAGATAATTTATCTTCCTATTTAAGTATTCAAAACAAAAATGTCTCCAAAATACTCCCAAAAAAGCCTAATTTTTTTTAATTGAAATCATTTGTATGTTTCATAGGTACACTTTCAGAAAATTTTCACTTTTACACTAAAATGTTCATTTTTTAAAAAATAAGTCTTCAAAATTTTTACGTCTAAACATAAAAAAATTTTCACTTTTAAATATTAAAAAAGAATTTTCTTTTTAGAAATCGAATTTTCTTTACCTATATAAATACCTTTATACTTTTTGACAAAGAAAAAATTTCTAATCTCGAACCACACTTTTTTTCCATTACGAAAATAAAGACACTATCTAAGGGGAAGCCTAATATCTTGTTTGTTTTTGGTCTAAAACGTCATCCATTTTTAGACTACCCATCCTTTTCCCAAAAAATTTAGCGCGCTAATACCCCCCAAATTATCACCTTTTTGTAGTTTACCCTTCAAATTTTTAATTTTGACATTTTATCCCTAACTTATTAAGGGGACATTTGGGTAACGTACTATTTATTTAAATGAAATACGTGTTTGGTGACATTTAATGCAATATGTGTTTCGAATAAAAGTATTTATATTGTATTTAAATGTAATATTTATTTAGAAGAAAAATATTTGAATTGTATTGTATATAATGTGATTGATAAAAGTAGAGAGAAAAAATAGAAATAGAAATAAAATATGTGATATGATTAGTAAAAAGTAATAAAAAAATAGAATAATAAATAGTAATTATATTAGATTTAAAATGTAATGTGATTGGTATTTGAATATAATACTTTTACGTTTGGATGAAAATTATATTAAATTTAAACACAATACGAATGTAATGCAGTAAACAAATGAGAAATAAATTATTATAATGTACCACATTTAGTTAATTTTAAATTAAAGATTTACATTAGTATTTATATTAAATTTGTAAATTTTTGATTAAAAATGAATTTTTCATCTTCGCACTAGATAAGGTGGCCTTTTTTATGACTAATTTAATATAAAGTTTATATATATAAGATATATTATAACAATATCGTAAGTTCTAAAATAAATCGTCAAATTAAAAGTATGAAAAATAAACTATCAAAATATGATAGTTTAAAAACTATTAATATTAAATATTAAATATAAATATAATCAAACAACAATTATATATTTGATTTTTTTTCGTAAAGTTAAATCCGCGTTCCCAACTAAAATAATAATTATAATAATAAAGAAAAAAGAAAGAGACAAAGCGCATGGACATTTTCGTATTTTTGCATTTCCTCATAAAACTTCAGTCAAGTCACAGACAGCTTTAACCCCTCAAATGTTCCTTCTCGCCAAGCTCTCCCGCCAAAGCCAATCTCCACTCTCACTCGCCGTCACACTTCACAGGCGCCGTCGCCTCCTCTCGTCCTCCAATCTCTACGACCGCTACTCCTTCAAACCCCCTCCCTGCCTCTCTTCGCCCCAGACCCTCAACCCTAACGATAACAAAACCAAGAGCAAGAAGTCCGACAAGCCCCGGTACCGTCCGCCGTCGTCGCTGGACCGGACGGCCTCGAAGCCGGCGACCTCTGATCTCCCCTTCGATTTCCGGTACAGTTACACGGAGAGCAGCCCTACGGTGAGGCCGATCGGGTTGCGCGAGCCCAAGTACTCTCCGTTCGGACCCGGCCGCCTCGGCCGGGAATGGACCGGCGTGTGCGCGCCTGCGCTCGATCGGAAGGTCCGGTCGGTGGAGGACGCCGCGGCGGCGGCGGCGGCGGAGGAGCTGATGTTGGAGGAGAAGAGGAGGCTGATCAGGGTTAGGGTTCAGGGAGAGGCGCTGACGGCGGCCGAGAGGAAGATATTGGTGGAGAAGTGTCAGAGGTTGAAGACCAAGAGTCAAGTTAATCTCGGTATTATATATATATCTATATATACATTTAATTATTCCTCTTTGTGGTAGTCGAATTGGATTTTTGGTTGTGGACATGATTCAGATGGGATTAATGTCCTTAAGGAGGTGTTTGGTTTGATTGAATGTGAAAGAAAGTGGATTTTGATGGAAATATTTAAAAATAGATTGAATGGTATATTAATTTTATTGTTTGGTTGTACATTGAAATTTATTATTGGAATCCCAATGTTGTTACATTTGGCTAGTCATTGGAATGAAATAGAATTGTAGTATGGTTGCAACTATCGTCTAACGTAATTTTACCCTTGACTCCATCCAGAGTTCGAATTCCCATCCTCAAATAAGAAAGAGAATTTTAGTTATAGTGATTATATAGTATAGTGGGAGGATTTAGGAAGAAAGAATTTTTATTAATATCGGTTTTGGAGTAGAATGACGATTCCACTTGTTCACTCTAGGAATGCATGTTCAAGCATGTTAGTAATATAGATATTCCACAGAGGGGAATACCTTTTCTTGAGTCTTTTGCTCAACCAAACATATGGAGTAAGGGATGACTGGATTTTAGGAATTGTTATGGTCATATCATTCTGAAGGTCATTCTGTCAGACCAAACGTACAGGGTTTTTTAATGCATTTAACCATTGGTTATTCAGAATCTGAGGCTTCTGCACTGTGTTGTGAGTGTCAAAAGGAAAGGAAAGAAAAAAAAAATTGAAATTTTATTCGAGGGTTTAATTATGCAATAGCAATAGGAATTGGAGTTGAACTTTTCTTTTCTTTTTTTTTTTTTTTGGTGTAGTGCTGACAATGTTGAAGAGTAGAAATAATTTTTGAAAGTCCTTGCAATACAATTAAAGGAAAAACATAATAAATTAGATAGAGGATAGGTGAGGGGAAACTTGTAAGGGTTGATTATTATTTTTATGGCACATTTACCAAACCATGTAGCAGTTGGATTAAAAGGGAATCGGAATAAGAAAATAACATTCCTTAGGTGCTTAGTAACAGTGGTAAACTGGGAATCAAGATGATTTCTAGAATATCCGTGCTAGAGCATTCTTATTTGCTTTTCTGAGCATCTCAGGAGTGAAAAAAGATTGGCCACATGATTAGCAAAAAGAATCATAGCCGACCTCCTCTGCCATAATCTCTCTCCCCTATATTCAGTATGATGTTCTTGAATTTTATCCGCCCCTCATGCACTTCATTCCAGAAAAGTGAAAGTAAACAAGGAATTAACAAGAATGGGCTTGTTCCTGGTATTTTGATTCCTATTATTGACTAGTAAATGGTCATTTTTGTATCTTTTTTTCCCCAAGAAACGTGTCATTAATTATTATTGGCACTTGAGACCTGAGAATATAGAGGTAAGTGGGTAAGTTGTTGTTTCCAATTTAATAGGAGACAAATTATTGAACTTATTTAAATACATGTTTACTTTTATGAGTTTCAACACTTATTTAAATACATGTCTTAATGACGAAGATAAAAGGTAGATATAGCATTATGCATTGGAGCTCAAAGTAGGATAGCATATCAAATATGCTATTTTGACACTTTTTTGTAACATATATAGCATTGGAGATGGTCTACAGTGTTGATACCATTTTAGGTCTATAACCAAGTTTGTTTCTTGTTTAAAAAAAAAAAAAAGGGGGTTTTATAATCGAGTTTAAACAAACAAAAAGAACTTGTATGCTTTTTTACTTAAATTACTCTCCTGTTCTTTCTTTTCTCTGTTATTTTGTCATTTGGGGTTTTCTTGCAGGGAGAGATGGTTTAACTCATAATATGTTGGATGAGATTCATAATCATTGGAAATATGCTGAAGCAGTGAGGATAAAATGTCTAGGTGTTCCAACTGTTGACATGAAAAACGTGTGCACCCAGATCGAGGTATCTTGTTTTGTTTTATTTACTATTCCTGCTGCTTAAAACGCCCTAAAATTAGCTTCCAAAAAACCATATTTTTTCTCTTCAAGTCTTATGCTCAACAATCCATCAACTTCATATGTGTGTTTTGCTTGTGTACTGCCTATTTGCGGTTAACTCAACTCCAAATTTCTCAGAAAAACTTTTTTAAAAAATGTAAAGGATAGATGATCACTATTTGCTAATGCCGTAGGGAATCAACCTCTATTTCAATTGATTATGGTTTTTTTTTTTTTTTTGGTGGAAAACCTGATCCCATTGTTTTTCATTATCCATTGATTGCTCTAATTCACAACTACATGCTAGTAACCGCACGCATACCATGTTTCTCTGCATTATAAAGTTGAAGTAACCAAACACAGTGGATCCTTGTATTCTTAGTCATCTCTTGGAGGATATTTAGATCCTAATTTCATGTCTTTGTTGCAGGACAAAACATTTGGAAAAATTATTTATAGACATGGCGGTCTACTTATATTGTACAGGGGCAGGAACTATAATCGCAAGAAAAGGCCTGTGATTCCATTAATGTTGTGGAAACCACAAGAGCCCGTATATCCCAAGCTGATAAAAAGTACAATTGATGGGTTAAGCATCGAGGAAACAAAGGAAATGAGAAAGCGAGGATTAGCTGTTCCTGCTTTAACAAAACTTGGTGCATTTCTTTCCCTTGTGTGATTTTTTCAATAGTTGGCATGTGCTTTTTGTGATCATTAACGAACCAGTTTGACTGCAGCCAAAAATGGTTATTATGGCAGTCTGTTAACGATGGTCAGAGACGCTTTTATCTTTTCTGAGCTGGTGCGCATCGATTGTGATGGTCTTGAGAAGAGTGATTACAGAAAAATAGGCTACAAACTAAGGGTAAAGTGCATTCTCAGAGTTACGTCCCTCTTTTAATTGATGTTTTCTAAAAGTAGCTTTTCTAATAAAGTCATATGCGGATAACCTGGCTAAAAATTATGACAAAACAATGTAATTTGTTGCCCCCTTTTTGCTGTACATCCCATCAAGCTAATGTGACAGTAAATTTTTAATTTCTTACCACCAAGTAATGTCTTCTTTATTATGTAGGAATCGTATATTGCCTTCATTCCACTCGTTTCTTTACTTGTGAAATGCCATGCTTTTCTCAGTAATTTGTATGATCAAGAAGTGGTGTTGTCTTTTTGTTTCAACAGAGGAAACTAGAGGAAGCCGTTTATTGCTATGTTTTTATATATCTTCTCCACAGTTTGTTTGAACTTCTTTGTGTACTGATTTGTACTATGACGTTGTCTTGAGCCCCGTGCTTTAGTTGGGCATACAGATTTTCAACCACACCGATATGGTCCTAGAAATTCCATTTCTGTTGTTCGAGGGTATTGCATTCTTTTGATAATGCAACTTCCTGATAATTAGGGTGGACCCTCTGAGTTGTTTCTTGCCTTCATTTGGAGTTCAAACCCCAACCTGCAGATCTTTACTATGGCACGGATTAAATTATTGTCGTTGTTACAGAAACACGTCTCCAGAATTACAAGTACCATAACCTATATTTCAATCATTTTTCTACCTTTCCATAAGTTCATAAATTTATTTGTGCTGATACAGGATCTGGTGCCGTGTATACTAGTGACATTTGAGAAGGAGCAGATTGTGGTTTGGAGGGGAAAGGACTATAAGCCTCCAGTGGATGGATACCTCTATACGGATAAGCAACTATTTGATGATGAAAATTTGGTCGCTGCTGATGACAAAAGCGACCAATAGGACTTCTACCAAGTTGATGATGAGTGTATCCTCGTTTGTAGCATAAAAATGCCGGTTGAATGGTAGTATCGGAGTTTGTTAGGTTGTCTTCTGCAATTTTTCGAATCCGAAAGGCAAGCAAAGCTGAGACATCTTCAGAAGATACTGAAGATGAAATTTTGTTGCATCGGTCATGTAGATATGCTTTGCTTTAAATATCAATCACCATAGAAGAAAGGAGAAGAAAAAACATGGAGTAAGAACACCCTCATACTGGAAACTTTGTAAGGAATTAGATCTAGAAAGGCAGACCCATTGTGTTATATGATACTCTTGATGAAGGGCAAAAAAAATAATGGCGACAATGCTTGGATTGGCTCGATGGGTGAGAAGGGAGGAGTTTGGATGAGAGCTCTCGTATTGAAAATCTAAGAGAATTTTCATTTCTTTTTAGCGAGTAGGTGTCGTAGGTTTCACTTCATGAAAATATATTTATATATATATATATTTGGGGGGCCGCGGTGGGGTGGAAGAGGTTGTGATAAGGTCCAATTTAGAGGTCTTATTAGTAGAGTTTAATTTAAATCTATTCATTTTTAATCGATTAATTGAATATGTATAATAATTACAATGCACTTTATTTCACATAATGATGAACTAATAAATTAAAAAATAATTAAAAAAACGTAACCTTAGAAAAATAATAATAAAAAAATAAATCCTTCTTCTTTCTTTTTTGTTGGTAGGGGGATTTCGTTGGGTCACCATAAGGGTCGTGGGGGTTGTCGGCAGCGGTGATTTAGGGGTTGGAGAATCATTGGATAACTTGGTGGTGGAATCGCAAAATTCTTCGATGACGGTGAAAACACGAGCCTCGGATCTCCTTGCAAATGGACAACGTTGATGCAATGAAAGGAGAAAAAGGTGACGATGATCTGTTCGCCTTGCAACGGGCGACTCCAGTCTGCTTTTTGGTAAAGCCTCTCTCTCTCCTCTTGTGTGGCGGGGCGCAAACTCTTTCTCTGGTACTCGTGAGGTTGAGATCGTGATTACGATCACAAGACCAAGCAACATCGTGATGACAAAAAAAGTTGGATCGTGAGCTGCTTGCAATTCAAATGGTCGTGGTGGCCGTGTAGCAATTCACAAGGTTGTGGAGGGCCGGGGCAGTTGGATTGGGTTTACTACAATTTAAAATGCACTGTGGTTATTTTACACTTGCAAATCTCAATCATTGGATTAGACTATAAAGGTTAAAAAATTAACTCTTATCATAATTTGTGATAATTTGTGGTAAAGGTTCTCAAATTCTATGTGTGTGTATATATATATATATAAGGATATTTTAAAAGTTTGAAAAAGAAAAAACAACTAAAATAAGGACCATCTGTCATTAGTAGGAGTCTAGAGTGCAGACGTGGGACACCATTCTACCTTGTAAGAGTTGTCCATTTTTATTTAGCTCAAGTTACAAAAATTGGACTTATTTGTTTGTTGGCGGAATTGGGCCTATAACCATTATCTGGATCATTGAATTAAAAATATAAAAAAAGAGTAGAGAATTATTGAAATAGCCCCTCAAATATTTAATGCTTGTTAGTTTTTTTTTTATTTATTTTATATTTATTTAATCAGAGGTAAAAAATAAAATAAAATAATTATAATTAGGATAATTTTCAAGCGAAATTATTTTGAGAGGGTAATCCAACAAATCACCCTTGAATGTATCAAAGAAAACTTCATTTTTTCTTACAAGAAAAAAGTTTTATGTATTTTAGCAATAAAAAGTAAAATTTTCATGGGAAATTATTGGATTAGTGAACGAGCTTTTTCTTTTCTTTTTTCTTTTTTAATTATGGATAGGGAATTTAGAACTTTTCAAGTTAGTATGAAATATCTACTATATTAAGTTATAACTTAATTTAAAGTCATCTGAATTTTTAATCACGTGTGTACAAGTTTTGAGGTCGCTGACTTGTGATATGTGAGAGGTTTGTTTTTGAAAAATAAAAAATTTTTAAATATGAAAAATAAAAAATTATTTGAAATTTTTTTTAAGAGTGAAAAGTTGTTTGGATGAGTGAAAACTTTTTTTGTCTAGAGAACTCTTTTTCTATTTCCCAAAAATGAAAAATTTTAGATGTTCTGATACAGAAATTTAAAAAAGTTGTTTTTTTTTAAATGAAATTTTTTTATTTTCTAATTTTGGACATGTCAAATAAACGAAGCCAATAATTACTGATTTGTGTGAATTGTGAGTCCACTTGCATTTCGCTTTCAGGCAGTGATTGGTGAAACAGCTCATAGTGTAGGAAGAATTTTATAATGAATATATACATTACACATTCCAATAAATAGGGTTGTTTTCCTTTTTTATTATTATTATTATTATTATTATTTTATTTATTTATATATTTTTTTTTTGATAAGAAAGCACCCATGTGCACCCCCAACGCGGGCGTGCACAGCCCCCTTACCCACGACTTCCCCCTAATGGGAAGTGCTCATGCCACTAGATCAACTGGTCTTAGGCCAATAAATAGGTTTGTCATACTGACATGTAAGATCCAAAAACTCAAAAAATAAAAATATTTCATCCCGACTCAACATGACCGTGCCCTTACAAATACATACACAGTTAAATCTACTAGGATTAAGTCATATGTCACAGTCAGTTGCTAAAGAACATAAATTGAGATTATCTAAAATTTTAATAATTTTTGGTAATATTATGATTTTTTTTCTCCCATAGCATGTGAAATTGGTTTTTTTTAAAGGGAATATTCATTTGGAAAAGAAAACGATGAACGATGCAAATACATGTGAATGATCATGCAATACAAAACCAAATCTCAAATGAAATCAAATCCACTTGTAAAATCTAATAACGTTCAAATGAAAAATGAATGTCATTACATATCCATATTAAGCATTTATAAAACTCTTTTTGAAACCCTCTATAATAGATAGAAATTAATCGTTTAAGAGTAAGAATTTTATAGCACCAAGATCATCATAAACCTCTACATCGAAGCAATTCAAGCATAACTAAAACTACGTTAGCATACAATCAAAACATTCAAAAGATAATAGTAAATTTAAAGAGCCCACCAATAGAGGGTCCTGTAGAAAAATCATTACTATTATTACAAAACAACTAATGAAATAAATAACCAAACAAAAAAATAGAGAAATCATCATTCCCGGCCTATCAAGACGAGGCCCCTTGATGCAGGCAAAACAACACACAAGATTGGTAGACGTTGACGAACTCCACGCCTTACTTGCAGACATCAGTGACCCACAAGAAGAAGCCCCCAAGAAGAAACTAGCGCACTGTTGGCCGTGAAGCTCTACACCGCACCCGGCCACATCCATTCCTCCCAACCCAACTCCGATTCCAACACCATGAACCCCACCCCCAAATAGATTGGGTGATGGCAAGTCTCTAGACAGAAATTAAAGGCTAGAAGCCCGACAGTGCATTGACCATGGCTTTAGCCACTCTCTCTCCGATGCTCTCTCTTTCAAACACAGCAAAAATATTGTGTCTTCTTGTTGTATAATCGGTGTTATACAAATCAACTTTTAAAGTTACCTGTAGATCTTTATACATGTAATTTTAAATGTAATTTTAAATATAATTAACAGTATTCTATATTAGATTATATTACACGGTGTGACGTTTGAATATTCTTATCTTTAAGTTAAATAAATAATTAAAAAAAAACCTTTGTAGATAAAACATAAATTAAAAAAAATCAAAAATGATATGATGATTTTTTAATGAAAATTGACCTATAATAAACTTTAAATTTCAAAATGTAGCTGTATAATAAATTTAAGGGCATCAGTATAGAAAAGCCCAGAATAATAAATACCACCACATCGATCAGATACTCATGCAATGTGGTCTATTGATAAGTTTCCTAAGGGAGACACACACTTAGGTGAGTTTGGTTAAAGGTAATGACATGGAATGGGAATGGGAATGGGAATAGGAATGGAAAGGAAAGATGATTCAATTGTTTGGTTGTGATTTTATAAATACAATGGAATATATTTTATTAACTTTTAATTAGACAAAATAATATAGGTTGGAATGGCCATTCCTCCCATCTATGGATGGAATGACGATTCCACCAAATTGGTGGAAAAGTCGTTCCAAAGGAATGGTCATTCCTTGTATTCCAGTCAACCAAACATCAGAATCTCGATTTCATTCCATTCCATTCCATTCCATTCCTTCCAACCAAACTCACCCTTATTTTTTTACCTATCTAACTTTTTATGTTTTAATAAAGGCAAACACTTTATTGTCTGGCGTTGTTGATGAATATTATTGTTGTGTGTGTGCGTGTGTGTGTGTTTTCTTTCTTTTTTTTTTTTTTTTTTTACTCTCTAACCTTTTTGTATATTTTTAAGGTAAAAATAGTATTTTCTCATCGTACCATGTCATCGTGGAATAACGTGATCCATATCTTCTGGAGTAAAAAATAAACATTTCACTTATATTCTCTTGTTTTTTCACTTCTAAATATTATTTAAAAACTTTTTATAATATTTTCTTTCAAATTTATCTGAATATACTATTTAAATTTCTTTTTTAAATCTATAATTTAAATAAGAATTAAATTTTATATCACACAACATCTTAATAGTTATTGTTGCTTAAATACATTATATTCGTATTGTATTTAAATATAATATAATTTTCATCTAAATATAAATATATTATATTTAAATACCAATCATATTATATTTTAAATTCAATACAATTATTATTTATTATTCTATTTTTTATTACTTTTACCAATCACATCATATACTCTTTTTATCTCTTTTTTTTTCTTTTTTAATTTTATCAATCTTATATCATACAAACACATATTATATTTAAATATAATATAAATATTTTTTATCTAAATATAAATTATATTTAAATATAATATAAACTATTTGGTGAAATAATAAATAGTGAACGCATTGGTGAACGCATTGCATTTGCATTGCGTTTGAATGCAATGTATTGAATGCAATTTGTATTTGGAGGAAAAGTATTAGCATTGCATTTGAATGCAATGTGTGTTTGGGAGAAAAGTATTTGAATTGTATTTTAATAATAAATATGTGATGTAATAGGTAAAAGTAGAGAAAAAAAAAAGAGGGAGAGAGAATATATGATGTAATTAATAAAAATAATAAAAAAAGTGAAATAATAAATAGTGATTGTGTTAGATTTAAAATGTGATGTGATGGGTATTTGAATGAAATGTTTTTATATTTGGAGGAAAATTACATTGTATTTAAATGGAATGCTAAAAAAATTTGTGTTCCAAACGCAGTATAATTGAGTTATCTAAAAACGTTTCATTTGTGTACAAAAGGTGAGACTCTTCCAAAAGCTTTTCTTGCATGACAAGCATTCAATATTCTTTTGAGGAATCTTCGTCACACAGCTCAAATTTGCGCATGTTGGTTAAATAAATAGTCTTTTAATAATGTGGCGATAAAGGACGAGACCCTAAAATTCGTAAAGAATGCATGTGGAGTACAAGCCTACAAGTGGCGGAAGTCATGCTTCACACTTTAATAAAGTAATCAAATAAAATATGTTCTCTTTTCCCCTCATGGGATCCACTTGTGTCTCCCTTTGTCCACTTCTTCTCAATCCAATATAAAAATAATAATAATAACAATCTACATCACATCCCCCTTTTTCTTTTTTTTTTTTTTTAGAAAAGTCATATATCCTTTAAAAAAATATATTTGATATGTTAAAACGATGGAATAAATAAAGAAATAGATAAAAGAAAAAAACACCCTTACCAGCATCTAAAGTCAACTATACTTATCCGAAAACCCTGCCAAGTGAGTGTTTTAAGGTTCACTCGTCACGCTGCCACGTGCCTTCGCTTTTTAAGGTCTCGTTTGGATTTTAAGTTTGGAGATATTTAAAATTATTTTTTCTAAATTTTATTATATTTTAGTATTTATATATTTAAAATGAGTGTTTTAAGGTTCACTCATCACGTTGCCACATGCCTCTTTGCTTTTTAAGGTCTTGTTTGGGGTTTAGGTTTGGAGACATTCAAAATTATTTTTTTTTAAATTTTATTATTTTTTAATATTTATATTTTTAAAATATTACAGTAAATTTCAAATTTTAAAAATCCATAATTTTATATATACAAGTCTAAATGAGATAATTTCTTTTTAAATTATATAGAATTTCGAGAGGAACGAAACAATATTCATATTAATATTTTTTTCTAAAAAAATTTTTAAAATTTTTTATTTTTTTATCCCAAACAAATTTTTATCTCAAACATATTTTTCAAAACAACTTTTTTCCAACCTGAAAATAATGTTTCCAAACATCTCCCTTAAACTCTCCCTAAATGTTTATATAGGTTTTTTATTTTGCTTTTGAGAAGTTGAAAAGCTAAAAATGGAAAAGTCTTTTTTTAGTATTTTTTGACAACTGTTTATAAATTTTTTAGATTATGAAGTTTATCATTTTTTTTAAGTATCTTCCCAACAAAATATTAATATGTGTTTTTATTAATCATTTTTAATCGCTAATTGAATGGTGGTTCATTTAATATTTTAATATCTGATTTTTCCAAAAGAAAAAGAAGCTGCGTAAATTGGTCAACTATTTTCAATTTATAACAATATGAAAAAGGCTTTTTTATATTGTACACTCTGACTTTATGATAAAGTTATAATTTATATCATGAAATTTTAATTTTGACAATTTATTTCTAAACATATAAATCTATAACAATCTATCCCCACCAATAACAATATCGATTTATTTATGAAAATTGAAACTTACTTGCATGTAGGTCATTTTGTTAATTAAGTGCGTAAAAGTCTTTTTTTTTAAGCAAATGTTAATTTAATTTATAGTTAAAAAAATATTTAAATTTTCTATTTTGATAAAACTTAATTAAACATCTTATTCTTAATAAATTTAAATTAAAATAAATAAAAATAACTGTTTAATTCAGTTATTGACAACTCATATATAAATTAAATATCAATTTCTTTTAAAAGATTAACATCATTGTCAATGAGATTAAATTACTATAAATTCATAAATTCAAGGTGAAAGTTATCAAAATTACAAATTTAAAATGCAAATTGTAAATGGTCATAGAGCACTGTTGAACGGTCACTTTTACGATGTGCAAAAACGACCGCAAACTACCATTATAAGGTGTTTGATTGTTGGCTTAAGCCTTGAGGAGTTCTTTCCTTCGTCGGCACATGCTTAAACCAGGAAATTGGAATTGGTTGATGCTAAGGATGTCAAAAATCAATTGGAATGGACTGTCTCCAAAAATAAATAAATAAATAAATAAATTTTTTTATTAGCATTTTTGAAAGGGTTTAATTAACAAAAAAAAGATAAGTGATATTTTTTATGCATTTTTAAATAGATGTTTGAAGCTTTGTTAGATTAGAAAAATAGTCTTCTTCACAAAAACTATTAACTTGTAATTGACTAATTGATCATGGACCAATTGATCTAATATTTATATATGTTTTTTTTCAAGTGATTGACTAGGTGAGTCTATAATTAATATTTTAATACCATCAATTATTTTTCTAAATAGAAAAAAGTTTATGATCCATGTGGTCAGCCATTTAAATGATAATATTTTGCATGGAAACATTTTGAATATAACAATTTGAATTGCCTATTGAAATGGTGTTTAAATATTCGTAATCTAAAAAGAAACATTTGAACAAAGTATTTGAACGTATTTTTGGATAGAAATTGAGAACAATTCTAACAAACTTTATAAAATCTTAATTTGATAGGTCATTTACATTTGATCCTATTTTCATTATGAACACAGATAAAAGAATTATCTCAATCGAATTTGAAATTAAAAGAATTATCTCAATAGAATTTGAAATTAAAAAGTTATGATATTATGAAACTTAAAAGAAAAGGAGAGGGAGACCTTTATGATGTGCTTGGAGCAACAACTCCAAACTAAAAAACTCACTTTATCAAATTTTTTCTTTGAAAAATTAATAAAAATTTTAACTAGGTTTTAAAAGTCTAACAACGCTAACCCAAAAAACTCATTTTCAACTTATATGCATCAAACACTTGCTTAACCAAAGACAACTCAAATATTAATATTGATGATATACTTAATTGAATCAAATTCAAGCAGAGTCAATGTTTCAATTATCTTCTTAAATGGCCAAAATGGATCATTTGGTTTCATTAGAATAGTATTACAAATGTTCTATTTTCAGACGTCTATTGAATGACCAACCCAAATAAAATGATATAAAATTTTTTAAATTGATTGAAACATAGAGGGTCTTAAACTTTTTTTTTTTTAATGAGTTTTATGCACACCTATTCATTTTTCCCTTGATAAAACACATTTTGGAAAAGAAAAATGAGATCAAGTTTTGATGGTAGTGGTCTCTTTCAAGGCTCTATAAATAGCGACAGTGTCTTATTTACCAAAAAGAATAAATAGTCACAATTCGTACGACATAACTAAGCATAGGAATTTGGACACATAAGTTCAATGATTCCATTTCGTATATCTGTTAAGTTTGCATTATATTTAAATATAATATATTAAATATAATTTATTTTTTAAAAAAATATTTATATTATATTTGTATATAATATGTATTTAAATAAAAAATATTTAAATTGTGTTTAAATAATAAAATATATGATGTGATGGATAAAAATAAAATAAAAAGGAAAGAGAAAAAAAAGAGTATATGATGTGATTTAAAAAAATAATAAAATAATAAATAGTAATCATATTAAATTTAAAATATGATGTGATTAGCGTTAAAATGTAATATTTTTATATTTAAATGAAAATTATATTATATTTAAATACAATATAAATTCAATATTAAAAATAAATTGAGACTAAGCACATGTTTGGGACACAAATTTTTTTAGCATTACATTTAAATGCAATGCAATTTTCCCCCAAATACAAAAACATTTCATTCAAATACCAATCACATCACATTTTAAATCAAACACAATCACTATTTATTATTTTACTTTTTCTATTACTTTTATTAATTACATCATATATTCTCTCTCCCTCTTTTTTTTCTCTCTACTTTTACCCATCACATCACATATTTATTATTAAAATACAATTCAAATACTTTTCTCCCAAACACACATTGCATTCAAATGCAATGCTAATGCTTTTCCTCCAAATACAAATTACATTCAATACATTATATTCAAACGCAATGCAAATACAATGCGTTCACCAAACGAACCCTAAGTTCTCATTAGCCCATTTCAAGCAAAAAAAAAAACCCATCATTAGTCAATTTCAGCAGAGAGAGGCGGTGCGGGGAAATGAAGGCTCTGGTGAGCTGATGCCCAAACAATTGGAAAACAAAGAGCAAAATTGCGTATTCTAATTGATTACACCATTGTAGCTGTTATTAATCATTGCCACATAGTCTGACTATTGTTTAACATGTGGCTTCATTTTATCCCATGAGATAATTTAATTTGATAATCTACAATCGGTTTATATTAATGATCAATGACTGATTTAGTATTGGTTGTTATAAATTCCATTGAATTTGTTAATACAAGAAGAATAAAAAAAAAATTTAAAGTTGATCTTGCATAATTATGCATAAATAAGAAGATCAAATGTAGAAAATAAATAAAAAGACATGCATTTTTATAGAAGATTACCCGTAATGTTTTGAGCTATGGTTTTTTTTTTTTTTTTAAGATACCTCAAAGCTTCACTATAATTGAATAATTATTGCAGTACTTGTACGAGAACAAGGATGAAGAGAAAGGAGGAGGAGACTTCGAAATATAAAGAAAGAGTGTACAAAATTTGGATAACCACGTAAAGAATGCGATGAACCTAGGCATCCTTTGGCTCCATTATTATATTTATATTATATTTATATATAATACAATTTTTATATAAATATAAAAATATTACGTTTAAATATCAATTACATCATATTTTAAATATAATATAATCATTATTTACTATTTTTTTTTATTAATTACATCGCATACTCTCTTTCTCTTTTTTTTTTCTATTTTTATCCATCACATCACATATTCATTATTTAAATACAATTCAAATATTTTTCATCTAAACACACGTTACATTCGAATGCAGTATAAATACTTTTCATCAATATAATCACTATTTATTATTTAATTTTTTCTATTATTTTATTAACCATATCACATAACTATTTTTCTCTCTTCTTTTTTTTTCCTTTCTACTTTTATCTATCATATTACATATTTATTATTTAAATACAATTTAAAAACTTTTCATTTAAACACAAATTACATTTAAATACAGTATAAATATTTTTTTTAAAATACAAATTATGTTTAATGTGTTATATCAAAAAACAAAACAAAAGTAATAAGTTTATCAAACGCAGTCTATGTCCTTGAGTGTATGATGATATCTCTTATCTATGGGGGCGGATAAATGTCTTCAGGTGCCTACTTCTACGCAGATTTGGTCCTCAAAGTTGAATATTTGTTGTATTTTCTGACCATTGTTGACTTTTCTTGCTCATCAAGCCTTCTAAAATCGGATAAATAACTGATTTGGTCGATTTTCACTTGTTTGAATGAGATTGGGTCCTGATGTTGTGGGTATGAAAATCTGGAAACTTTCCTTAGTTGAATTATGCTTAAAGAGTCGACTCGTGGAATTAATTTGACGTCGACTGGGGAGTCGAACTAATTCGACTGTGCAGTCGACTTCTTGTGGCGACTCCATCTAGGTTGTCTTCTAGCAGTTATTTTTTACCCTTTGTTTGGTCTAGAAATCATGTTGGTCGATACGAGTCGACGTTTATCAACTCTTGAGTCAATCCTCTTTGTCAATAGTTGATGCAATGAGTATCTATGAACTAATCCTTTATACTCCAGTGATCTAAGTTGATAACGTGAAAAAATGAGATACAAAGGTGATGTTTGGTATTGTTTTTGAAATGTTTTCTGTTTTCAAAAAAATTAAAAATGAGAATGTTTTGAAAACTGTGTTAAGATTATTTCTGAAACTGTATTTGATTATGTTTTCTGAGTGTATATTTTAAAAAACATAAAAATAAAACTTTGTTTGGTTATATTTTTTCAAAACTCATTTCATTTTTAAAAAATCCAAAAAACACAATATTTTTTCAAAATGAAAATAAAAGGTGAAAACAACTTTTTTTCGTTTTCAAAAAACTCAAAAAAACAACATAGTTGAAAATGATGTTTTCAAAACGAATTTGAAAACGTTAAATAAACAAACGCTATTTTGAAACCGTTTTCATTTTCTGGGTTTTTGAAAATGGAAAATCATTTTCCAGAACAAAAACAACCCCCCCAAAATCTAGTCTTAACATATATTCACTTCGATAAAAATAAATCTCCTTTGTATTGTGATCAGAAAATATGAAATGAAATGAATGTGTAGTATAAAATTTGGGATTTGGTGCCTGCTGAAAAAATTAGAATTTTGGAAATAAAGCTATTTTCAAATGCTATGTTAAATTCAGTAAGTGCCACATAATGCTAATAGCTTATTTCGATCACCAATTAGATTGTTTTTAGATACTATGTAAAAATTTTCTATATTATTGTACAAATTTAATTTTTATTTTTTTTATAATTCATATCTAACTTCATAAAAAAATAATGAAACTCGAATCCTCTTGCATCCAGTTAAAAAAATTTTATATGCATAATTGTTTAGTTTCAAAGTACCAAAACACTCTATTTACCAACCAAAAAAAAATGGATTTAGAAAACTAAAAACACAAAAAAGAAAAAAAGGTATAGGCCACTCATTAAATATTCAAGAATAAATTGGGAGATGCTACCAAAAAAAAAAAATAATAATAATAAATTGGGATAAAAAAAGATTATTATAATAGTGAACGATATTCCTATTTATTGAGAAATTAAACGGGTAACTCATTTTTATAATCTAATCTAATAAATAATCAATTTTCTTTTATTTAATTAAATGACCTAAAAATCATATTTTAGTTTATAAAATTTTATTTTTCCCAAACATACCTCTCTCCCTTTACCTCTTTCTCTCTTTTCCCTCATTGAAATCCACCCCCATTCTCTCTCTTCCCTCTTCCTCGCCTCAAACTCCAATCTCCATCACAATTTGGTTCTTGTATGGAAGCTCGCCGTTGTTGGTTTGGAAGCTTGTCATTGCTGGTCTGGAAGCTCACTATCACTGGTCTAGAAGCTCAATGGTTGTCGTCCTTTGTTCGCGCGACAGAATCACCCTATTGCTGTCGGAGACGATCAAATCTATGGATTCTCGTGAGATTGCAAGTGAGGAGATTTGCAAGAGATCCAAAAAGGAGAGAGATGTGAAAGAGTGAGGGGGTTGGGCAGTTGATTTTGGGGGAGAGAGAATAATTTTAATAATTTTATTATTTTTATTATTTTAATTTTAATGGTAATTACGTAATTTAAGATTAATTAATCATTGTCAATCAATGTGCAAATTAATGATTAATTAAGAGTTAATCATTAATTGATCAATAATCAATCAATAATTGATTATTTACATAATTGATTAACCATTTTAACAACAAAAAAAATTACATTTTAATTAATTTTTAAAAACTTGAGTCATTTGTTAAAAAACTTGGGAAAAAAAATTCATATAGCTATGAATCCCTTATTAAAACAAAAAAATGAAGAAAAAAATTTATGGTATGTGTCAACTATTCTATAATAAAAAATTTGATACTGACAGATAATCAGTTCCATCAGTAAATTTGAATGATACATAATGAGAAACAACATGTACTAAACTCCACAAATGAACGATAATTAATAAGGTACATAAAATATCAGACACATATATAGCTCTTTAAAATATTCTCTACGATATCAAGCAATCTATAACACAAAGGACATACAAATAATTACAAAGAAACAAATCTTATAGACAACTAAAAAAAAAAACCAAATACTAAAATAAATATATATATAAATACATAGACTAATCGGGGGAAGAACCACCCCCATTACTAACAGAATATAACAAAAACCACAAGTTTGAATATCTAAACAACAAAAAGAGTGAGACCCCTAATTATAGTAGAAGAAAATAGTAGAAAATGCAAGCAATTGGCACACATGTATCTTTGACGGTGATAAAGACTAACACATGCATCACTATATGGCTTGCCTTTTCCTGCAAACCAAAACTACCAAAAGGCAAGTTAAAACTACGACCAACGAGCTTGAAAATGCCTCAGCACCAGATGATAACCCAACCTAATTCACAACTTTACTCCAAATCGCTCTTCCTCCACATGTAGCATTAATCATACTCCTAAACTCAACACCCAACAATGAACTTAAAGATGAAATTTGATGGCCAAAGGCTTTATAATGCATGCACCAAACCTTCAACCAAATAAAACTCTTTCCTCTGTCTCTCTCACTAAGGAGGAGTTTGGGGGAGATGTTTAGAGACATTATTTTTAGGTTAGAAAAAATTTGTTTTGACAAATGTGTTTGGAAGAAAAAACTGTTTGAGGTGAAAAAATAAAAAATTTTAAAAATTTTTTTAGAAAAAAATATCAATATAGATATTATTTCGTTCCTCTCAAAATTCTATGCAATTTAAAAAAAGTTATCTCATTTGGATTTGTATACACAAAGTTATAGATTTTTAAAATTTAGAGTTTATTATAGCATTTTAGATATATAAATAATAAAAAATGATAAAGTTTTATAAAAAAATTGTTTTGAATATCTCTAAAACTAATCCAAATGGGACCTAACTCTTTTTTCCTAGGGCCCAAGGATAGACGGAGATGGGGCATAATGAGGGCACGTGCCCCACTAACAAAGCCGAAAAAGAAACTTTTACATGTAATTTCTTGTCAAGTTGGCTTCTGTAACTAGTTCATGCCGCCTCTAACTGTCTCTTCCCTTCTTTGGGCTTGCTTTATTTGAGTTTTAGTCCTTTTTCAAAATCAGTAAGACTTTTTTTTTTTTGATTAATTACATTCAACTTATCGTTTAATAAGTAGGCTTTCTTGTATGTAATTTAGTTTAATAATATTATCCCTTGTTAATTTAGGGGGCGTTTGACATAACAATTGTATTTTAATTATATTCAAACGCAATACAATTTTACTGTGGCGGCCCGCCCTGCTGTAGAGGCTCTACAGTGCTACTACGGCCAACTCTGTAGTCAACCGCAATAGTCTGCAGGCCTCTAGGGTCGCCGGCAATCATGCTGGACTGTAACTACTGCTAATTTTACGGAATAATTTTTTTTTTCTTTCTTTAAATACATAAACTGTTTGAGAATGTGATAAAGAAATCATGTTAACAACTGATCATGATTTCCCTATCACATACTCCTGACTTGAAAACTTGTCTCTTTGAAATTACATTCAAAATCTACACAGCGGAAGACTATCGGTGATCAATATCCCTCGCCCAATCCTGCCCGGCATGCGTCTACCCTGTTCGTCGTCCACCAAGACTCCTGGTGAACAGGTCTCTTACTTGCAACATGTGAACAAACTGATGAGCTATGAGCTCAGTAAGTTCAAACATAAAAACATGTAACTAATATGCTGTATTGCTGTGCTCATGCTGTACTACTGTGCTCATGCTGTACTGCTGTGCTTATGCTTGACTGGACTCTGTAAACATGCTGTACTGGCTGAAGGTTTAGTCTTAGGACTTTAATCTGTTATTTTAGTTCTGGTTTTGGGCCCCTGATTGGACGTACCGATATGTTAGCGCAACCGGGAGCGGTACTTTAGTGCTGACCTCCTCAGTCTTAACTGATGCTAAACATGATAACCTCCCCGTGGGTCGAGAGGCCGATACGCCAATAACTGGTTAATTACCGTCTTGCTGGTGTTCCAACTGGGTAGCATACTGCTTGCCCCCACTGTCGGAACCTGTTAATCAAATTACTGGGGTGTGAATTAATCAACACACTAGGGTGCCTTGTGCACCTAACTGTTTTCTTGTTCTGGTACTGTCTAGTCTGTGTACTGGGACATGCAACTCTATATGCATGACATGAACTGATATGAACTGACCTGTGCTGTGACTGACATGCACTGACCTGTGCTGTGACTGACATAAACTGACATAACATCGTGATGCAGACAATCTAGGTCTAACAACACGTCATACTACATACATAACATCGTAATAAAGCAAGCTTGTCCACGTTGTAGTCAGGACAATGCTTGAACTTACAGAAAGTCCTCTAGCGTAAGCTGCTGCTGCTCTGGGACTGCTGATTTGGGGTCTCTGGCTTGGACTCCTATAAATGGAAAAATCACTGATTATTTACCATATTTATCTTATACTGAAAATATGGCAAAACATGTAAATTTTCCTTTCCAGACTCTTTTTTTTTTTTTTACTCTCTGGCTTCGAACACGCCCTCCTACACGATCGTGTCCGTGCCGGTGTACCTCTCTGGACTTTTAAGTCTGGCCGTGTAATTTGTGAAACATGCCCATGTATGCTTACACGGGTGGGTACACGGCCGTGTTTCTGGCCGTGTACTCCTCTGTACTCTTACACGGTTACTTACACGCCTCTCTTTGACCGTGTGCCTCTTGACACGGCCCGATACACGGCCGTGTTCTTGACCGTGTACCTTTCGCGTCTGATTTTTCTTGCAACACGGTCATGTGTATGGGCATGTTCGGGGCCGTGTTCTGAACACGCCCTTGTACACGCCCTTGTACACGCCCGTGTACACGCCTGTGTTCATACCAGAATCAAGATTCTGGGTCCGAACTGCTCTGCTCTGCTTTGCTAAGGCTTTTATGGCCTTTGTTCTGCTTCTTACACTTGAAATCGATTTTCATAAGATCATTTCAAGGTATCTACTACACTTCTACTATCACAAATCCATGATTTCATAAGTAAAAATTCCACATTTTGCTTATGAACATCTCTTGACTTAACTTTTGAAAAATCTGTATTTTTGTGAAGAATATTCACTAAACTCGGTTTTCTAAACCATCTGTGCATGGATTCGTGTTTGAAAACGTCTAGACCCGAATCACATTTCGATTTTAACCAAAAACCTAAATGTGATTCACTCACATTCTCTTTTTCTCACTCAAACACTAGATTTTTCATCCGAAAAAGCAAGAGAAAAACGAGGGTTTACCTTGCTTTAATCGTGAGCTTTTCTTGCTGCTAGTCCTTGATCGAATCTTGATCGATCTGTTGCTTTCACTAGAAAATCCGAACTTTGCTTGGATTTCCCTTTTTCTTTTCTCTCTTTCTCGGCCACTTTCTCTCTTTCTTTCCTTTCTTTCTTTTCTTCTTTCTTTCTTTTCTCTTTCTTTCTTTTCTCTTTCTGCCGCCTGTATCTGCAGCTAAGGGAATTAATTCCCTCTAAGCTCACGTGCCACTCACACTCTCTCCCTTACTTTCTTTTATTTATTTATTTTTTTTGTGTAAGGGCTTGTTTGGCAAGTTCTTTTGGCCATTGATCCATGTGGCTCACTTGTGTGCCATTGATCTATTAATATGTGTTTTCCACATACTTTTCTGTAAATATTTAAAACTTCGTAATCGAATTAATGCTTAGCATTTAAACTATATTCATTAATTCATTTTCAAATTTTGATTAAAAACTTGATTAATCAAAATTTTCCTCTGCTCTTTATTCTGTAAACCGTGTCACTGTAAATGTACATTTATTTACATATTTGTACAAATATTTCCGAGAACGTAGATTTCTCGGTTATCACATTTACACCAAATGCAAAGTTTTACATTCAAATACAATTCTTTTCAACAGTACTACGAAAACAATTACTATTTAAAAGTTTTTTAAAATAATCACATCAACTTTTCATCCTCTTATTTATCTCTACTTTTACTAATCACATCAACTTTTTAACTCTAAAATACTTTTCATCCAAACACACATTTCTTTCAAATACAAAACAAATACTTTTCAAAATATAACATTCAAGAAACAAATTTCATTCAAATACAATCAAAATGTAATGCGTTTACCAAACGTCTCCTTAGTTTGTTAAATTGAAACCGTTACACGGCCTTTATAATCTATTTCTTTTTTCTTCTTTTTTTCTGTTAATTCTCTTTAGTTTTGGTTTACGTGTGCCATACTTCCCTTACTTTTTTAATTTGTTCCCTTTTCTTTTCTGTAACTCATTTAATAGATGTTTGTTTATAGTTTTATGTTCATATTGTATTTAAATATAATATAATTTTTATTTAAACGTAAAAGTTTTACATTCAAATATAATACTTTTCAACAATACCTCAAATATGTTTATTATTTCAAAATATTTTGAAAATAAATTTTTTTCCATTCACATCATATTCTCTTTATCTCACTTTTTCTATCTACTTTTACCAATCATATCAACTTTTCAATTCTATAACACAATTCAAATAATTTTTATCAAAACACATATTACATTCAAATACAAAGTAAATACTTTTTATCTAAATATAAAATACATTCAATATATTGCGTTCACACGCAATGCAAACGTAATACGTTTACCAAACGTCTTATTAAAATTTTTTTTAAAACCTCATTAAAGAAAAGCTCCCGTACCATCAAAAACATTTTTTATACCATGGGCAGTGAAGATATTGTGCTACTGTATTAAAAAAAAAAGGAGAGATCTCATCGGAAAAAGTTGTTAAAAGTTTTGTTTCATTTTTATTTAAATAATTTAGAAATTTTTGTCTTTAATTGTGTCTCTATTAAGTTAAAAGTCTAGCTCCGTCTCACTCTTTCTCTTAGTCGGCCATGGTATACTTTTAATACCCCTGTTCAAGCTAAAAACAAAGGCAAGGGCCTTGATTTAAGGCATCGATTTCTATTTTACAAGCGCAACATAGTGGCTCTAAGGATCCACTCATATCATGTTCTTCAAAACAAGGAAACAAATTAAAGAGACATTCCATTAGGTTGCCTTCATTAGTGAAGAATGACCCGGATCTCCATAATTTTGCCTTTTATTTTTTTTATTATTTTTATTTTTATTTTTTTGCTTTTGCTTTTATTTTTATTTTAAGAGTCTCACCTTAAGACATGCAAAATGTTAAAAGTTAGGAGACACCCTTTTTTTTTTTTCCACCCACTTTTTTGTAAGTTGTTTTATTTTTATATTGTCCATTAGTAGACTTACTTATAAATACAACAATATTTTAAAATACTACTTATTGTACCTACCTTACAATAAATATGTTATTTACTTTACCCTTCATTTGGTAATAGTATTATATTCACATTACAATCAAATACAATATAATTTTCACCTAAATATAAAAATATTTTATTCAAATACCAATTACATTACATTTTAAATCCAATATAATCACTATTTATTATTTTACTTTTTCTATTACTTTTACTAATCACATCACATATTCTCTTTCTTTTTCTCTTTCTTTCTCTCTATTTTTACCCATCACACCATATATATTCATCATTAAAATATAATTCAAATATTTTTCACCTAATACACATTCAAATGTAATGCAAACATAATACATTTATCAAATGGACCCTTAGTTTTTATTAAAAAAAAAAAAACTCTTGTGGCCTAATTATTCATAAAAGTACAAGATGGACATGAATAATGATTATGAAAAAGTAAAGTGTTCTTTTTTTTTCTTAACAATTTTTAATTGTATTCTACACATAAATTGTTTTTGTTGTTTTTTTTTTAATGCCGAGGTGGATTTCTATTTCTTTCTTTCTTTCTTTTTGTAAGTTTGTTTACTAATTTTTCATTAACTTTTTTTTTATTTTTGAATTTGGTTAATATGTTTTGATCTTACATAGTCATCATTGATAATATTTAATCGTGTGTTTTTTTTTTGTTTGTTCGTAACAAGAAAACTGTTTATTTTATAATTAGACTTGACAGCAACATCAAAGAAAAAGCAAAAACAAAATAAAATAAAAAATAAAAAACAAAAGCATTAAAACAGGAATACTTGGTTTAGTAGTGGGTGAGAAAATGTAGGAAAAAAATTGACATTGATTTGCTGAGTGTGGTCTAGTAGGTGGAAAAAGCATAAATATTGTAATTTGATTGTATGGGTTTTTTAGAATTAAAAAAAGGGTGTAACAAATAATAATTAAAATTTAAAACCTTTCTAATGAGTGGTATAAATAGAGGGGTGGAAAAAAAAAAAAAAGGTGTATATAGATGTCCCCTAAAGTTAAATTGACAGAATAAGAGAAATGATGAAATGTTCCTTTTTAAAAGAATCATGATGGTCAAACGTTTATGTGCTAAAAGACTAAGAAGGAACAAAAAAAAAAAAAAGAATTTATGGTAGAAATATACATTTTGTTTAGGAAATTGTTTTGTTTCTATAACTCAGTTAAGAATTTGAAGGAGATATACATATTGTATAGGATAATTGAATTTTTTTTTAAATGTAATTAAGAAAAAGCATATGAAACACCTTTGTGTTAAATACCACTTTGTCATTCTTACTATACAAATGCCTATAGGATTCATATATTTGTAAAATCAGTCGCAAAATACACCCTTGATTGCTTTGATTTTTAGAATACCATAAATGCCCATAGTAACCATTATTGAATATTATTTTTGTAGATTTTATAAATAATTTCACATTTAAAAATTCTAACAATCAGAAAACCCATCTTTTGCAGTCCCACCCCTACCCCTTGGCGAGGAATTATCACAAGTAAAGCTATTGATGCTGCCAAGGTTTCATGTTTGAAAGCCGTAGTTCTATAATCTCTTGTTCTGAATTTTTTAAAAATATTTTTAATTAATCTGTAAAAATTGGGAAATCAAAGAAATTGATTAGATTTGTGAATATTTTTATTAATTTTTGTGATATTTTGATTATATTTTGCTTCATTTTGTTATTCTTCCTTAAATGAATGATCGTTTTAGACAGTGCGGGTTAGGGCTTCAGTTAAATAATACTATGCATTAATTATAAAATTTATGTCCTAATTTTAATTATTTCAATTTCATCACTTGCGTACTACATGAAGAGAAAAATAAGACAAGACGATAAAACAAACTTTACTTAGAAAAACTATTTTAAACGTTTAAAAAACTCCCATAACAAAACATAAGATCTCAAAAAAGGATCTTGTATTTTATGCTTTTTTAACTGTTTAAATTATTTATTAGAATTTATCTCATGAAAACACTTTTTTTGTTCGGCATTTATGGGACGTTTGAGTAATGTATTTGGTTCATATTATATTTGGATGTAATGCATTAAATGTAATATGCATTTAGATGAAAAGTATTTACATAGTAGAAAGAAAAAAGGAAGGGAGAAAGAAAGAATGTAATTTGATTGGTAAAAATAGTAAAAAATAAAATAAAATATTAAATAGTGATTGTATTGAATTTAAAATATAATGTGATTGGTACTTGAATATAATATTTTTTCAATTAAATAAAAATTACATTACATTTAAACATAATACAAATATAATATGATAAACAAATAAGGTATTAGAGTGTGATTTGAAAAATTCAAATTTGAATTGGGAATTTAATAACGATATTTTGGAGAGAGAAAGATGGGTATACGAATTTCAAAAAACAAAATTGAAAAACCCAATTTGAATTAAATTTATATTAGATTTTTTTATTTCAATTCAAACTTTACTCCAAAACGAAAGTCAAGAGTATATTGAAGTCACTATTTTGAATGTAAAATTTTCAATTTAACTCAAGCTCAAGTTCAAATCTAAATTTACACTTTCTAAAGGCCTGTATAACAATCATTTTCTTCTCTTTAAACATAAATTCATAGATTCATCTAGGGGCCTATTTGATTGATCCAATTGAGAGAGTTATAGTTATTTTTATTGGAGTTGAGCTGAATTTTGAAATTATACATTTTGGTTGAAAATGAACAATTTTGAGTTTAAAATTATAAAAATTTAAAATGTATTTAAAATAATTAATAAGTATCTTATACTTTTTTTAAAATTTTATACAATTAAAAAATAATTTTATTTCAACTTAAAATAACAAAACTATAAACTTTTAAAATTTGAAGAAAAATGAGTTTTTAAATTAGAATTGGAGATGTGAATAGCGAAATTGAGTTTACTTTTGAATAAAAAGACAAAAACAATTAAAGTTATCTAGTTGGAGTTGTTGAGTCAAAAAATAAATAAAAAAATAATACATTTCAATTCAAAATATTAAAGTTATAAACTTTTAAAATTTGAAAAAAAAGTAAATTTTTAAATTGAGTTGGAGATGCAAAGAGAAAAATTAAGTTTACTTTTAAGTAAAAAAAAAAACAATTAGAGTTATCTGGTTGGAATTGTTGAGTCCAACTCTCCCTAAATCTTTTTTTTTTAGTCCAAATCTAGTATTCAAATGAATTAGTGTCCACTAATTTAGCTTAAATTTAACTTAATTTAGATTTAGAAGATTGGTTTATTTTTTAAAAACTAATAATAATTTTTATTGATTTTTCAAAAGAAAATATATGGTTTAAATCAAATAATTTTTATTGATTTTTCGAAAAAAGGTAAATTAGTTCAAATGGATGCTTAATTCTTGTTTAGAATGATGTTTCAAGAGTTTTCATTATTCAACTCTAAAATGCTCAAATTTAAATCTCACTTTCTTTATCTTTTATTTTTAAAAACTTAAATTTCAAAAGTCTATTATTTTTTTATTTTAATTCAAGACAAGATTTTTTTTCTTCAAATCTCACAAAAAAAAAAAAAAAAACAACAACAAATGAATGGAATAAAAATCCAAGGTGCATTTTTTCTAAACACATTTCAATTTTTAACTATTTTTAATATTACAGTTTATTTTCAATTCATATTTCAACAAAACGTATTTTCAAACCAATCTCAAAATTCCGTATCCAATGAACACGCAAACGAAATCATCTTTATTTCAAATTTTAAGCCTCTATTTGTTTCTAGTATTGTATTTAAATATAACGTAATTTTCATTCAAATATAAAAGTATTATATTCAAATGTCAATCATATCACATTTTACAATCACTATTTATTATTTTACTTTTATTATTATTTTTATTAATCACATCACATACTCTCTTTCTCTTTCCTTTTTTTTTCCTTACTTTTACCTATCACATGACATATTAATTATTTAAATATAATTTAAATATTTTTTATCCAAACACACGTTATATTCAAATGTAATACAAATATTTTTCTTCCAAACGCAAATTATATATAATAAATTATATTTAAACATAATGTATTTATCAAATGGAGCCTAAATATATAAAGCGAGGTAAACCAATTCGAATATAAACTTTGGAGCATCATATAAGGAGTTAGGGGACGTTTGAACAACACATTATATTCGTATTGTATTTAAATATAATGCATTGAATGCAGTATGTGTTTGGATGAAAAGTATTTACATTGCATTTAAATGTAATGTTTGTTTAGATGAAAAGTATTTGAATTGTATTATAAGTGATATGATTGAAAAAACTAACAAAAAAAAAATAGAATGATGAATAGTGATTGTTTTGCATTTAAATTATGATGTGATTGTCATTTAAATATAACATTTTTATATTTAAATGAAAATTATATTGCATTCAAATGCAATACGGTAAATGAACGCACCCTTATTATTCTTTTATTAATTAGTGTTTAATTATATCTACTAATGAGAAAAAAACAACAACGAATTGAAACTTAAAAGTTGAAATTATAATCAATGTTCTTAACATCACTAAACTCAAAAAAATTTATAAATAATTTACATATGAACAACATTATTTACTTAAAAGAAAAAAGAGGGAAAGGTTACGGTAAGGACCTTTTCATAAAATATGCTATAGGACTCATTTTTAAATGTTAGAAAAAACGAAAAATGTATATAGCGGAATTTTAAAAAATTTTCAAAGGTCATTAGATCTCATGTTGCTATATACAATAAATTATCAATAATCAAATATACCTTTTAGAGAAAACACTAGGACGCTAGAGTGAATGTCAAAAACTCAAGAGGACAACACCGAGAAAGGCTTCAACCAACTAGTCTTCTCTGTTATTCTCCAATTTCAAAATAGTTGAGTATGTGGGCACTCTTTTTCTCGATCGGTATTCTGTGTGGCTTGTCTCCTTTCGACCACTCAGATTTTTTAAGAACTTATTGTTACGGTGATTTGTACAACAATAAGTCTGCTTACTTGAGATTCTGTGGTCTGAAGAGAACATAAATGGAATGACCCCTATTTATAATGTTGCATGAGGTGACCTTTTGAATTTTGAATTAAACCAAAAAAAGATTTTCTCTCACTAATTTTTTCTCCAAAAATCCGACTCCACCAAGGGGAAAATCCCCTAAAAGAATTCGGCCATCAAAGAGGTGAGGAGAATTCAAAATTCAAACAAGATTCAAACTTGAATTTTCTCCCCTCTAAGAACCTAAAAAACCGATTTTCCTCTAGGTCAATTCCTTGGCTAGATCCGGCCACATCAAGGGAGAGAAAGATTTAAAATTCAAGTAGAATTCAAATAAGATTTTTCTTTTTCCCTTATCCATTAAAAACCAAATTCTCTGTTAGGTTTATCCATATGGAATTTCACCCTCTCTTAGAATTTGTGATTCAAAATTTAATTCAAATTTCAAACTTCACAAATATTTAAATTTTATCCACATAGATAATTTTCCATAACTCCAATTCAAATTCAAATAAAATCATGATAACTTTATTTGAAATTCGAATAATTGTGTAATCTTTAATCTAAAACAAAATTAAAATTCAGATAGGAGAAAATCTTGTCTTCTACCCTTATCCAAAGTAGACGCCACTATAGGTTGTGCAAAGACAAGATTTTGTTTAATTCAAATTCAAATAAGATAATCATTTAAATTTCAAATGTTTATTTTAAGACAAGACTTTCAAAATTGTAATTAATCACATGTTTGAATTTTAAATTCAAATATAATTAATTTAAATTTCAAATCTTATTATCCAAAATTAAATATTAAATAAATATTTATTTCATTTATTGAATAATACAAAATCACAATTTTGCCCCTCCAACACACAGAGAAAATGCCCACACCCTTGTGAAGGGAGATCTGAATTTTTTTAATCACTATATGTAAGACAATAAGCCATGTAAGAATACCCTTATCAACTACCATATTTAAGAAATTATAAGAGCTAGCAGAGAGAATGATTGGACATATATAATCGGTCTCTCGTGAATCCATGTAATCATTATTTTATATCAAACAACTCAATCACATGATCACTATCAAGATCATTCTACTATAGATCTAAAACTGAACTCCCAATTATACTGCAAATTACACAAGCCTAAAAAAAAAAAAAAATCCAATGACCTTGTCATTAATACAAAACTCTCATATGATATCCATGATCAACTTAGGTCAAAGTTCATTCATCTTTTTGATCATGCTATCTTAGAGATCTATTATGCATTCGATAAGAGAATGATTATTCACCATATATAGATAATAAGTCATTTGTCAAGCAAACGACCCAAAGCCTTGTCTATATATAGAGTTATTTAATGCCTTTAAGAGGATAATCTTAACTCTACATAACAGTTATGATTCTTTATCTGTAAGCAATCCCTCCATCATATGTGTACTGTGTACTTAACAAACCGGTCCATTAGCTTACTACCTCTGAGACGTCTTAGCTTTTGGAACATCAAAGCACACTAGCCCCATATATGGAGCTGTTCACTTGCTTGGGATTAAGATTGTTACATAATGAATGTTAAAAGCAAATTGATCCACTTATAGCAGACTTCACAGTTCAATCACGCATTAACCTTGATCTAATATATTAGCACCAAGCAACGTATTTATGTTTCTACTCGGGAGTCTAAACTCCAAACAGTCAAGATAAACTGTCCCCCAATTGACTTTAGACAACATAATAGTCTTAATATGAGTTAGTTACTCATTCTAACCCCATAAACTACGAACCATATATTTAGACCACTTACTCTAGAAAGTTGCCTTTTCGCATGCAAAAGATCATTACATAAAACTTTCTAGTAGTTTAACATAAGCAGTCAATGAGCCATAAGACAGATCTAACATTAAAGCCGTTCAAATCTAATCATATGGTTAAAATATCATATGTGTATGGTAATTATGGTATATGCTAGCTCATAAGATTAGAGACTAAAAAATTTGCAAAAAAAAAAAGAAAGAAAAATTAGGTTAGGTGATCTATTTTGACTATCCAATCTAATAAATAGCCAAACTTTTTTTTTATTTAACAAAATGACTATTTAGCTTTTTCCATGTTTAGTCAATCAGTGATTAATTAAAAAATTTAGTAATTTATATTTGATTAATAAATGATTGACCTTAATTTGGTCAATCACTGATTGACTATTTAAGAAAATTGATTAATCATTTAAAGAAAAATGACTTTTTAACTAATTTTTAAAAACTTGGATCATTTGTTAAAAAAAGGTTATTTAGCTATAAATCTCCAAACAAGAAAAAAGAAAAAAAAATTGAAAACCAACTTCACTAACAGCGTCGACCACTACTACCTGCCTCCCCTGTGCTAATGAAATTGTCCAACCCTTCACCGACTGGTGACCTCCCCACCAATCTCTCTCTCTCTTTCTCTCCCTCTCCCTTTCCCTCTTGGTCGTTCTCTTTGCTTTCGGTTAAAAACAGAAACCATTGTCAATCGACGAAGATCCGAGGAGGGGGGTTTATTGGCATTTGAGTTTCGCGAGGGAGATTCTTTATCCTTCTTGATTTTCTGGCAAGGTTGAGATCGGGGACTGAGGGTCATCATCGGGGTGTTGGTAGCTGTAGTCGGGGAAGGTCATCGGAGAAGTAGGGGCTCGCGATTGGTACAGGGAGAGGGGGTTACCAAAGTTAAAAAAGACTGTTTTTAATTTTTTTTAATTTCTTAATATATACTATAAATTAAGAAATATCATAATCATCATATATATATATATGAGTAAATTTTAACTATTTAATTGAATCTAATTAATGTAAAAATGATTTCTATTACGATTTTGAAAGGGTACATAAAAAAATCCTGCCATTTCCTTATCTTAAAAAAAATTACTCAAAATAGAAAAAAGTTTTTTTTTGCTTGGAAAATAAAATGAGAACCATTTAAAAAAGCATCAATAATTATTACACAAAAAGCACGTGGCTAACAGAAAAGAAAAGATTTCATTCATTGAAACAGCTAATAAATATTCCCACCACAAACACGAAAGACACACTCAGACAGACAGACAGACAGAGCTTAATCACATCACACATCGCACAAAATCCCGCATTTGATCCCTCAGATTCCAATTTCTACGGCCATCACCAATTTCACTCTCTCTCTTCTTTCTCTCTCTACCTTTTCATTTTCGCTTTTCCTCTGCTCTGCTATCCTGCTTCAATGGCAGACCCCGAGCTCGCCTCTCCACTCCTCTCGTCTCCGCCGTCCGATCACAACCACGTCATCGTCGAAGTGCGCGACGACCGGGAAGGACCGTCGTCCAACGGAATCGCTGGCTCCAACGAGGGCGATGCGGGCTCCGATTCCTCTCCGAACCCTTACGCGTTCCTCGGATCGGACTGGTTCGACGTGCCGCGCCAGCCGACGCTGAACCCGTTCCGCAACCACACGGCGGCGATCTCCGGCGTCTACGAGTGGGCGAAGATCGTCATTTGCTTGCCGATCGCGGCGCTGAGGCTCGCGCTCTTCGGGATTTGTCTCGCCGTCGGGTATCTGGCGACCAGATTGGCCCTCGAGGGTTGGGGGGACAAGCAGAATCCGATGCCTAAGTGGCGGTGTAGAATCATGTGGATCACAAGGTTTTGTGCTCGTTGCATACTCTTCTCTTTCGGGTGAGTTTTGATTTTCCATTGTCGTTTGGCGTTTTGGATTGTGGAAATTTAAATTTGATAGCTTAAGAGCTTTGTTTGGGAGGAGGGAAAATTGATAAGGAGAGAGGGGGCTGGGGGATTAGTGGAATCATTGTTTGTTAGGAGAGAAAAGAGGGGAAAATAAATTGGGTTAGAGGTTTCAAATTCTTGAAAGAACCCCGATTTTAAAATCCATACGGAATACAAGTCAGAGTTTAGGATTCTCTCTCTCTCCATTTCCTCACTTAAGTTGTATACCTTTTTATCCTTCCTATTTTCTTTTCCTCTCGCCAAACACAGTCTGATTTTATAGCTTTAGTTAAATTGGGAAAATTGTTTCCAGTTTGGAGTTTGGACTTTAGATGATTAATACGAATTTAGTATTTGAAATTCAAATGTTGTGACGAAGTATAAGGAGTGGAAATTTGGTAGCATGAAGAAGTAAGGTGCTTGGTGGATTTCTGTACTTTTTTTTTATTGGGTGAGGGAGATTGTAATTTTTACATTACTAGAATATATATATATATGAATAGTCTCAAATCCGATTTGATATCAAATGTAATCTAGTATTGTCATGAATTTATTAAAAATGTAAACTTACATAGCAGAAAATATAAAAATGGGAAGACTAAAAAACCACCATTTGAACGTGAAAATCTCTATGTTTATATTTACTTGTATATAAATTCATATTTCTGCTAATTGTAATTTATATTCACGTTAGTATTGGATCATATCTGGTATCGGATTTAAGACTTTATTTATATATATATATTGTTTGAGAAGTGGTTATATTACTAGAAAAAGATCAGAGTACAGAAAATAAGCATCCAACCAGCATCTAAGCTAGGAGAGGATGAAGAAGCAAAAAGAGTTGCCTGTACAATAGGAACAAAAAAACTCTCATTTACATGGATGATGAGCACCACATTATAGTTTCTGGGAATCCAGTTAAAAGAAAGAAAAATAAAAATAAAAAGAAGGCTAAAGTCTGATATCCTCTAGAACGAAATGAAAACCGGGTCCTAAATAAATGGTGTCTTAGGATTATTTGTTATGTGGGAATAAAACTGTGTGATGAGGAAAACAAGATCACTTGGAGTGTTATTGGGTATTTGGGATTAGTGTTTGAGATGACCGGTGCAAAATGCGAGGGGACTAAAAGCTATTTGTTCCTGGAGTGTTAAAATCAACAAAGCGTACAACTTTTTTTTTGGGCTTAGTTGCGTAAATGAATGACACCAATAAAGCCTGATACTTGTATGTGTGGAAAAGGTCTTTCCGAGCATCCTCTGCCGTTTTTTTTTTTTTAATTTCTTTTCCTTATAAAACTAATTACTTTGAAGTTTAAAATTAAGACTATCGATTTTTAAAACTTCTGATTGGTTCCCTTCCCTTCTCTTTTCTTGAATGTTGTTTCATCTGCTTTTTCTTGCAGCTACCATTGGATTGGACGGAAGGGGAAACCTGCTCCTAGGGAAATTGCTCCCATTATTGTATCTAATCATGTATCATACATTGAACCGATTTTCTATTTCTATGAATTGTTTCCTACCATGGTGGCATCAGATTCCCATGACTCCATACCTTTTGTTGGAACCATTATAAGAGCAATGCAGGTAACTTCATGCGTTCAAGCTGTTAGCTTTCTCGTACATTCTACTGTCTAGGCTTCGTATGATTAATAAATCAACCTATGGTAGTCTTTAATCTTTAATTCGTGACGTTTAGATTCAATTTTTATGGTCCCACATCATTTTTATGTTCTCAGGTGATATATGTTAATAGATTCTTACCTTCATCAAGGAAACTCGCAGTGAATGAAATAAAGGTAGAAAGTTTCTTTAAGCTTAAGTAACTTATTTTGTTAACCTGTGTTTATGTTGTTAACTATTTTGACGTAGAACTTACCTACATTGTAATTTTGGAGAAGCCTATCTTTGTTGCATTTTCTGATGCTCTCTCTCATACTTGAAAGTTTTTGGTTGCTTGGAGGAGCTCTCTCAGCTCTTTTTTACTGTAATTTCTCTCATGTACGAGCATGGCATTTTTGAGGTCATTTGTTTTGTCTTATTTTTGGTTTTTGTTTTTTAAACACACGTATGTCTATACATAGTATAAGCAGATATTTCTTATATGTTTTTTGTCCTTAGTGTAAATATTTATGACGATTTTTTTTTTCCTTTTTAGTAAGTTTGATAATTCATATTATGTACTGATATTTTGCTGCTATGATATGGCTCAAAATTAATGGGTGAGAGTGAGAGACATTGTAACAGGCAACTTATCAGGCTAGAAAAGAAACAAAAAACAATGAAAGTATATCACCAATCCTTTGCCTATTTACATGATGCTATGATATGGTTTATAATGCATGTTTACATAATCTTCTCTTGTAGTGCATGGTACAGAAACTGGTCTGTTTTTATGTAAAGATATGAAATTCTCGATTCACTCACCTTTAGACCGCATTGCAGAAATAAATTATTGTTTATCAATTTATAAGCTATTTGATACAGAAATGTGCTTTCTAGGATATTGAAAACAGAGAAAGGCTTCTTGCGATAGATTTCCTCGAGTTCTTTTATTTCCAGAGGGAACTACTACAAATGGAAGAGTACTGATTTCATTCCAACTTGGTGCTTTCATCCCTGGTTACCCGATCCAACCAGTTGTCGTTCGCTATCCCCATGTACACTTTGACCAGTCCTGGTAAATTATCATTTTAATCTGGAAGTTAACTTATGTTCTTTCTCCAATGTTTATCTTACTAGATCGTACTTTTTATCTTGTCATGATATTTAGGGGGTTTATATCTTTAATGAAGCTGATGTTTAGGATGTTCACACAATTCCACAATTTCATGGAGGTAAATTCTGTTTCTAATTATTTTAATTTACTAATTATTTTAGTACCACATTAGCTCATCCAATCACGTAGGACAATTAGTTCAGTATGGATTCATTATTCTGTTTTTAACAGGTAGAGTACCTTCCAGTTGTCACACCGCGTGAACATGAAAAGGAAAGTGCTACCCATTTTGCGGAAAGGGTGAGTGTCTGTTTGTCATTGATTTACACTTTATGTGGAAGTTGAGCATTAGCAATTTAGCATTAAAGTTCTTAGACTTTTGTAGAGCTGTAAATATGTGTTGGGCTGTGGTTTGTCTCTTTGGCTCGGGCCCGGATTGGAACTGACAAGGCCCTGTCTCATACCTGGCCAAAGCCTAGAGTCAGGCCTACCCCTTAAAATAAAAAAAAAATCCTTCTTTTTTTTTTAAGGGGGCTGCAGGTCTGCGACATTGCAGCCGCTTTTGGGTCTTTGGCCTTATCAAAACTGAACCTTAAAACTTCAAACAATCATTTGACCGTTTTTGTTTTTGTTTTTTTAATATATGAACATTTTTTAGGGGCTGTTGCCCCTTTAACAAAGAATCCGAAGGACCAAATGGTCACATTTGTGGCCTTTTGGAGTTTGGACTTTGGATTATTGACAATTGACAACGGTCAAGTGACTGTTTGTCTCTCTCCATTTTTTTTTTTGGTTTCTTTGTTTTTTGTAACACTTGAATGCTGCCAATCTTAATAAAGAATTAAACTTCAAACGGTCTCAAATGTGACCTTTCGGAGAGAAGTTTTTTTTTTTTTTTTTTTTTTTTAATTTAATATTTTTTAAAAAAATCAAAGTTTTAAATGCATTTTTTTTTTCATTGCAAATACTCCATTTTGCTACCAATTCATCCACCCACACGTTCGTTACTCTCTCAATTTTCATTTCTCAATTTTATTCTACAACTTCATCTCCAATCAAGAATACAACTCTTTCGATTTCTCACTAGTAATTCTTCACTTTCTAATAGTTTCTCTTTTAAAAAACTCAAGCCTTTTTTAAGAAGGTCAAGGAGTCATGGTATTATTATTAACAATGCTAATAGTTTTATTATTATTGTTATTATTTCTGATGCTAATAGTTTTATTATTATTGTTATTATTGTAAATTAATAACAACTTAAAAATTAAAGTTAAATTTAAAAAAATATTAGCATTGGTGATAATCATACCATGAATCCTTGATCTTAAGAAAGACTTGAGTTGTTGAAAGAGAAACTATTAGAAAGTGAAGAATTAATAGTGAGAATTTGAAAGAGATGTATTGATTGGGGATGGAGTTGTAAAATAAAATTGAGAAATGACAATTGAGAGAGTAAAGGTGCGGGTGAACGAATGGTAGGGAAGTGGTGTATTTTTAATGAAAAAAATCGGATTTAAAATTTGATGAAATAATAACCTTCTCTCTATGTTACTGTTTGGAGTCTAGTTCTTTATTAAAAGGGGCAGCTGTTGCAACCCCTGATTCACGTGTTTAAAAAAAAAAAAAAAAAAAATTTCTGGTGGCGGAGCTTGAAGTGCAATTAGATCTATTTTGAGGATGAGTTTCCGGCAGAATGGAGGGTGCTAGGCCATTCCCTTCCCAATGGGTGTCCAGATTTAGCCTGGCATGGTTGGGAAGAGATTCACTGCAGCCCCAAAAAGTTTTTATGAAAATAAAATAGAAAAGGGTCAAATGACTGTTTGAAGTTTGAACTTTCAGCTTTGAAAAGGCCAATGGCCCAAAAGGGGCCACAATGCCAAACCGGAAAAAAATAAAAAATAAAATAAAAATAAAAATTGGCGGTACAGGCGGGGTTAAAGGCTGACCTGAAGTTCAGCCTGGCCTGAGGCTTGGGATTAGGCCATGTAAGTTCCAGGCCGCCCATTTAGGCCGGCTCATATTTACAGCTCTAGGAGCTTGTTTGGTATTGAGTAAATGATGTGAAATCTCTATTTCTTGATTACAAAAAGAGAGTTTTTCTTCCGTCAACTGTCAACCACAAACATTTTTTGATGAGTGGCATCTGGATAAAATGAATTTGAAAGTCTAAGAATGTTATGTAGTGATATCATATGAACTTTTTTTAGCTTGACCTAGAAGCTTAATGTTCTGTACCCAAATGTTCAATTGTTCTGTTCACATCTCTCTTAGAAGAAAATGGTGATGCCTTGAACAACTATGGTCAACACGGCTTAGTTGATAGTTTGCAATGTACATGTATTGCATAACTTTTTGTCATTTGCAATAATAACAATAATTCACATGAACATATGCAGACTGGCCAGGTTCTTGCAACTGCATTAAATGTTGCACAGACATCTCATTCCTATGGGGATTTAATGCTTCTAATGAAAGCAGCCAAGTCCAATCAGGTATTTGTTTCTTTGATTATGCAGTTATGATTATAAAACTAATCTTTTATTGTTATCATTTAGCACCTTTAGATGTCAGATCAAGTATGATCAATCCTTTCTATTAACCACTTGTGACAATAGTTGACTAGTCGTGTTACATACCAAAAGTCTCATGTGGAATAACTCTAAGATAGTCCGTGGTTTTTCCCTTGGGTTCCCTGCCCTTGTAAGTCGTTTTTCAAGGATGAGTTCTACCTAAAGGGTTCATAAAAATTAATATTCGGGCTAATTTACCATGTTGTGGGTTCAAGCTGAAGTGGTTGTGTTAGAGGCTAGATAAGATACCTTGGTACAATATATGGGCTCATACTTTCTCATTGAAGACCGGAATACTATTGAAGTCCCCGAAGAGAAGAGGGCTACCACCTGACAGAAGGCCATAACCGCATAGACGCCTAGTTGGGAAGATGGCCCGCTTTTGACTGCTGTTGTGAAACGTTTTCATCCCCTGCCCTGCTTTCCCCTTCCTCTTTTTGAAACACCTTTACCCAAAACTAGTGAACTTTTAGTTGGAGAATGATGGACATTCTTGAAGGCTTATCTGTCAAAGGCTACAAGGAAGTGAAAAGTTTAGCCTTCTCAAACAGATCCATCGTTTCCATTTCCTTTTCTTTGAAGATCACAACCATCCTCACGTATACTCCCTAATGATTTTTGCAGGCCGAGCCATCAGCTTACATGGTTGAAATGGCTAGGATGGAATTGGTGAGTCTTTGGATTTTAACAGATTGTTTAATATTAGGTTGATCTGTTCTTTTTTTTTTTTCCTTGTAATATATATACTTTGCCTTTTGTGAGACTAGAAAGAAAAATAAGCTGGATTCATCATATGTTTTTCAGTTACACCATGTGAACAGTTTGGAAGCAGTAGATTTTCTGGACAAGTTTCTCTCCATGAACCCAGACTGCAGGTACAATTGAAATGTTGTATAAATATTAACTTGAAGGGTTGTTGCATAAGGCGCATTTTTTTTTTTAAATGAAATTAGTTAGGTTAAACAATTTACCATCTTCATTGTTCCAGATGAACACACTCCTTGAGGAGAGCGAAAGTGATTTGAGTTTTACAGATCGTTTTCTTTTACATAATATAAATATATAAATATATATATATATCACACCCCCACCCATATGCCACCAAGTTACATCCCAGTGTTGCATGTGAGGGGGGACTAAATCTTTTCAAGTGTTTTCTTGGCTAATCAGCTAATGCATTTTGGTTCAAGTAATGTAAAATGCTTATGACAGCTTTTGATTATTTTTTTCCTTTATAATTTTTCTAAATCCTTTTCTCTGAATTCGTTTTATCCTTATTTGTCTTACATCCTATTTTTGGGGAGGTTCATAAGTTGGATTCATGACCTTTTTCATTTTTTTATTTTGACTTCATAGTAAGGCTGTTGTAATTTGTGGTAAAATTTCCTTTTCAAGATGTATCTGTATTATATTAAATGTCTCATTATACTCCTTTCTATTGATGTACGATTTTAGATTGGTCTCCCCATTCAAGAACTTTTGTTCTTATTATTGTATCTTTTTGCAGTGGTCGTGTCAAATTCCATGGTTTTGTGAGGGTTCTCAGACTCAAGACTTGTGTTTTATCTGAGGAGGTCAGCTACGTAACTATTGCCTTTTTCTGCAGTCTACCAAAGTTTCAATCTGTTGCCTTATTAAGATGATTTTCCTTGGATACATTATTTTCTTGTAATATCGTTGCTTCATGTTCGAACTGTGCTTAGAAAGTGTTGGTATTTTCTGCAAGCTTGAAAATGAAGTGATGCATCATTGGAGACAACTTGGTTCTTAATTTGCTCTTTGACTTGTTGATATGCATTTGTCATTACTTGTAACCCTAATTGATTAATTCTTTTTTTATGGTAAGAAACAACGGATTTTGAGAGTTGGCTTCTAGCCTCCTGTTTAGGCCATCTCCAACCATGCGCCATTTTGGTGTAAAATGCCAAATTGGAGCACAAGTTGGCCTCCAACTCCATTTTGGAGTAGGGAACAGTACTGCAATAGATTTGGTGCTGTACTGTTGGAGATGGCGCTAAGCACTGTCTCTTTTTTATTTTTTTATTTTTTATTTTTGGTTTAGTAACTAAAATATTGAAGAAGTAGATTAATTGTTATAAGATATAATAAAAACGAATATGCGGGAAATATTTTTTGAGAGTAAAATTTGAAATGGATGTGTTGGAGATGAATATAAGTTTGAAGTTAGTTACACCATTTTGCTGCAAAATCTGCACTAAATTAGAGTTTTGGGTTGGAGATGATCTAATTAATATAGACAACTCAGGAAACTGCAAATAATAATTACGGAAAATGCATAATTTGATATCTTTTTTTAATATGAACTCAGTCGTTTCTCATCTTTTCAAATTTCTCCTTGGCTAATTTCAGTTTGATACTGATTAGCAAAACTTTTCATTCGCGTGTTTGATGTGCTTTTTTTGGTGGGATTGCAGATATTTTCATTCATTGATGTTGAGAAAAGTGGATCAATCACATTTAAGCAGGTATTGCTCTCTCCAACCGACTATGGTTGCGCATTGGATTTGACATTGAAAGTCAATGGGGATAAGTTCTGCGTGTTGCTCAGCTGAATTAATCCTCATTTTAGTCTCGTTTGTTTGTGTTTAGTTCTTATTTGGATCAACAAATGTAATGAGCCAACCATTATTCCGACAAGCCTGTGAACTAGCCTTTGCCAAATGTGCTACCAGAGGAAATGATTGCATATCAGAGCAAGAAGTACACTGCTCACACTGCTCTTTTCTAAATTTTTCCTCCTTATGTTTTCTCAATTAAGTTGACTTGCATATTTCTTTATGATTGCTTTTCGATCAGCTTGGAGAGTCCATCAGATTTGCAATTCCAGATTTGGATCAAGATGAGGTAAGAAACTTACAACACCATCCATGTAAGAAATATTCCTCTCTACAGTTGCCGTAGAAATGCACGTCATGAGCTGAAATCACGTATCACACTAATTTTCTTGCAGGGCCGTGAGCTGTTTGTTCTATTCGATATCAATGGTGATGGGAAAATCAGCAAGGATGAGTTTTTATCATGCCTGAGGAAGAATCCGCTGCTGATTGCGCTTTTCTCACCTTGTTTGCTGCAGAAGGATCTTTTGGAAGATAGTAATAGGTTGCGGGAGATCGTGTAGTAGCTCGATTTTAATGCATTCTATGCCATTTTGTGCCTGTAATAGTTGGTTTTGTTTGGTGGAGGGAAAGGGTAAGCTGGGTTTTTATCAGTTTTATGGGGGCATCATTATTTTTTCACTCGTGTCCCCCCAGAAATGCTCAAAATACAGCCTTAATAAAAAAATACTTTGATTGCTTAATATTTAATCTAATATCTTATTCTTTTTATACTGGAATTAGAGACATTAAATGCGGCGGCTTTTGGTTGATTTGTCATTATGGTCAAATGCCGTAACATAATGAAATCTTTGATGGTCTTCTTTGCGTTGTTGAATTTGCTTGGTCATTATGGTTAAGTAGAGTAATGCAGCCTTCTTATCCTTCGTCACCTTGCGGGACTTTTCGATAATTTCATGCGCCAAATGTAATCATTTTGAAACTAAAAAATTTTTTGATATTTGGGAAAAAAAATAAAAATCTGTCGTTTGGTTATAATATTATATTTGTATTATATTTAAATATAATATAATTTTTATCTAAACATAAATAAATATTAATCAAATCATATATTAAATCTAATATAATTATTATTTATTGTTTATTATTTTATTTATTTTATTTTTATTAATTATATTATATATATATTTTTAATTTTTATTCATTATATAATCTATTCATTATTAAAATATAATTTAAATATACTTAATTTAAATACATATTGTATTAAAATGTAATGTAAATATTTTTCTTTTAAATATAAATTATATTTAAAACGTTGTATTCAAACGTAATATAAACACAATACGTTTATTAAACGAAACCTAAATAAATAACTTTATGTTTTGTTTGGTGAACATATTGTATTTGAATGTAATGCATTGAATACAATTTGTATTTGGAGGAAAAATATTAACATTGTATTTAAATGCAATGTGTGTTTGAGTGAAAATCATTTGAATTATATTTTAATAGTAAATATGTGATGTGATAGGTAAAAGTAGAGAGAAAAAAAAGAAGAGAGAATATATGATGTAATTAATAAAAGTAATAGAAAAATAAAATAATGAATAGTGATTGTATTGGATTTAAAATGTGATGTGATTGGTATTTGAATGAAATACTTTCGTATTTAGGAGAAAATTACATTGTATTTAAATACAATGTAAAAAAAACATATACCAAACACGCTATTAATATTTATATGTGTCAAGTATTTATTATAAAATAATGTAATAGATAATATTATTTTATTTTATATTTTAAGATATTATATTATTTTTATTTTTTATTATCATTATTTGCTTTGAAAGTTATAAAAGTAGATTTTTTAATATTTAAATTAATAAAAAAATAAAATTATTATAGTAATTACACGAGGTATCAATCAATAAGAATCAAATATAAAATTGATATTATTTATATTTTATAATAAATTTATCATAAAATTTAATATATAATAAATTTGGATAGGAAAGATAATATTATATTAAAAAGTTGTTTTATTCAAATATTATCAAGCGTTTGGTGAACGTATTTAATTTACATTATATTTAAATGCAATGTAATTTTCATCTAAATATAAAAATATTTCATTTAAATACTAAGCACATTATATTTTAAATCCAATATAATTATTATTTATTATTTTACTTTTTCTATTACTTTTATTAATCACATCATATATTCTCTTTTCTTCTCTTTTTTCTATTCTCTATTTTTACTTATTACATCACATATTTATTATTAAAATAAAATTTAAATACTTTTTATTTAAACATACATTATATTTAAATATAATATTAATATTTTTCTTTCAAATATAAATTTATTTAATATATTATATTTAAATATAATATAAACACAATTCGTTTTCTTTGACCAAAACAAACTCTTAAAATTTATAATCGATACATTTATTTGGCAACGTATCAGAAGTGTTTTCGTTAGCACTACAGTTCCATCCAATTAGATTTTGTTGAATTTTCTATAAATTTTGATTTAATTTTTTTAATATATATGTATTTTTGCCATCTAAGGTCAAGAATTAGTACAAGCAAAGTACGATTCTCTCATCGAAAGAAAAAGCAGAGGCATGCAGGTTATGTACGATTGCATGTGGCTAGCCATCCAAATAGGCTGTTTATTTGACCTTTTTTGACGTGATTTGAGTTGTACCAGGCTGTTTATTTTTATTTATTATTTATCGTAATAATTTGTTTTTCCTGGGAAAGTTGTAGTACGTAGTTGCAAGATAACGAGTCTTTGGCATACAAAGGGGAAAATATATATATATATATTTCTTGGCTACCGCCAACCCACTCACATTTTGGCTAGGGTGGAAGGTTTTTTCACTATACATATTGGGTTACCATTGAATTAGACTGGATTAGGAAAAAAAAACAAAAAGCATATATGATAGGTTAATAAAACTTAAAAATATGACAGTTTATAACTTTATTAAAGGCAGATTTTTTTTTTTAAAGAGGGGTTTGAATAAAACTCAAATTTTAAACTAAAATTGCAACATAATATACTTGTATCTTTTTTTTTTTTTTAAACCCTAAATGACCTAAGCATGCAAGTTTTTTTTTTTTAATAAGTTGAGAGTAAAAAAATGTGAATTTATTAAGTAGTACTGTTGATGTAGAATGAGATAAAAGAAAGTGGACATAATCAAGAGGAAAATAGAATAACTGGGGAGGTGGAGATAGAACCGCACACGAGAAAGTACAGATTTATAAAATAAAATAAAATAAAGAACTCTAAAGGGAATAAACTAGAAACTCCTAATTCATCTGTAATTACTCTGTGAATAAAAATTATAGTCAGTCAGGTTTATCTAAACATCTAAAGTAATGAAAAGATAAACTAAATTCTATTATTTTTGTCGTAATATTAAAAAACTCAATTCCGAGAACTTGACTTTAATCCTAAGTAATCGACGGGCTCACATTTATGTATTATACAATTTGATATACCAAATAGGCAAGTTTATTTTGTAAATCCAAAGTTCGTTATTGTGAAGATGTAATGTTATGAATAGCTAGGAGTAGTATTTCAAAATATGGTATTCAGAACTTTAAAAATGAAGATTAATGATATTAATTCTCATGCAGTGTTAATTCTTGGAACTTGGATGAATGAGTACTCGAACATGTATTCAACACCCCAAACCCTCATTCATGATCTGCTCATAAATCGGTCACACAATAGATTATTACTTAACTCATAGACAATAACGTAAATAAAGTGATTAAACAGAATTTTGATGACCGTCTAATCACGAATATTCATAACAGAGGCTTATATCATATGCCAATTATTTATATTTGATTAAAAAAAATTTAATAAAGTTTCTCATAAATATATAATTTCAGGTTTAGTTGTTGATAGTTGCTTAAACTAATAGTCTGTTTGGTGAATACATTACAATTGCATTATGTTTAAATGCAATACATTGAATGTAATTTGTGTTTGGAGAAAAAGTATTAGCATTGCATTTAAATGTACTGTTTGGGTCAAAAGTATTTGAATTGTATTTTAATAATAAATATGTGATGTAATGGGTAAAAGTAAAGAGAAAAAAAGGAGAGAGAAAGAGAATATATGATGTAATTAATAAAAGTAATAGAAAAAATAAAATAATAAATAGTGATTATATTATATTTAAAATGTGATGTGATTGGTATTTGAATGAAATACTTTTATATTTAGAAAAAAATTGCATTACATTTAAATGTCATGTAATTTGAACTCAAATGCATTTAAAAATACATTTAAAAAGGTATATATAAATATTACATTCAAATTTCAATCATATTATAATTTAAATTTAATATAATTATTATTAATTTTTCTACTTTTTCTATTTTTTTTATTAATCACGTCACATATTCTCTTTCTTTCTCCTTTTTTTCTATCTAATTTTATCAATCATATTATAATTTCAAATTTAAATGTAACTCAAATGCTTTTTATCCAAATAAATATTGTATTTGAATCACATCACAAATTTAAATTTAAATTTAAATGCAATTTCAAACATTGCATCCAAATAAGTATCACAATTTAAATTTAATACAATCATTATTAACTATTCCACTTTTTTATTACTTTTACTAATAACATCACATACTCTTTTTCTCTCATTTTTTTTCTATCTACTTTATCAATTACATCACAATTTCAAATTTAAATGCAATTCAAATAATTTTTATCCAAATAAATATTACATTTGAATGCAATGTAAATATTATTCATCTAAACACATGTTGCATTTAATGCAATGTAAATACTTTTCATATAAACATCACAATTTAAATTCAATACAATTACTATTAACTATTTCGCTTTTCTACTACTTTAACCAACCATTCTTTTTCTTTCTCCCCCTTTTTTTTTATCTATTTTATCAATCACATTATAATTTCAAATTTAAATGCAATTCAAATACTTTTTTTTATCCAAATAAATATTGCATGTGAATGCAATGTAAATACTTTTCATCCAAACGCATATTGTATTCAATGTAATATAAATACTTTTCATCCAAACATCACAATTTAAACTCAATACAATCACTATTAACTATTCTACTTTTCTACTACTTTTACTAATCACATCATATACTCTTTTTCTTTCTCCCTTTTTTCTATCTACTTTATCAATCACATCATAATTTCAAATTTAAATACAATTCAAATACTTTTTATTCCAAATAAATATTACATTAGAATGTAAATCTTTTTATATAAACACGTATTACATTCAATATATTGTATTCAAATGTAATGTCAATACAATACTTTATATAAACAAACCCTTAGACAACATTTGAATAATGCTTTCCGTTTGTATTGTATTTAAATGCAATATACATTTAAATGAAAACTATTTGAATTATATTTAAATATTGAATATGTGATGTGATTAGTAAAAGTAAAAGAAAAGTAGAATGGTAAATAATAATTATATTAAATTTAAAATGTGATATAATTAATATTTGAATATAATTTTTTTGTATTTAAATAAAAATTACATTATATTTGAACATGAACGCAACGCGTTCACCTAACAAACCATTAATCTTTTCGAAGTATCTCTTGATATCCCAAAACACAAGTGACTAATGAGATGTATAAAGTGGATTTTTGAGATTCTTCCGTTGGAGAATTGTACCTAAAAAAAATAGAACTTGGATTAATTTCTAATAATTCTTTACACAGACAAAAATTTTGCTATTATCTTCTCTCAACTTCTTTCATGAGCGTCAGAGTGTCTAATTTTTAGGCTATAGAGCATTCTCATCAAAGCAATGGCTGAGGATGATAATCCACACCAACAATAATTAGTCTAATTTAACATGCTAAGAAAGACTTAGCATAAATTTACGTTGATGCAATATCAATAAAGATAAACGAATAATTAATTTTTATTTACAAATTAGTACAAATATATGGAAACATCAATTTATACTTGATTAAATTCTTAACAACCAAATAAATTATATCCATAGAGTACAATTTTGCAAGGTTAATGACAGATTTTTAAGCCTCTCTCCCCCAAGCCCCCAACAAAAAAAATCTTTACACCCTTTCTCTTTTACTGCTCGATCTTTAAAAGTTCTCGTTTTACTATTCTAAAATTTGAATTAGTTTATTGATAACAACAAACGGAATATACCAAACAAAGAGGTTAAACATGGATATAAAAGTTCGACCATAACAATCCTTAATCCTTGTATTCAACAAAAACAAAAATAAAATTCAGCCACGGCATAAGCTTCTATGGTGGAGGTGTGTCATGGATGCCCTTCCTACCATTTGCGTTTGGGTGGCTTTTTTCAGTTGGGAAACTGATTTTGCCCGTCGTGTGGGCTCGAGGGGTAGAGTGTGCTGCATGTTTTTTGGAATTGCGCTGTTGCTGAACAACTATGGTTTTCTTCTCAATGGGGAATTAGCAATAATCTTTTTTTCCTTTATAGAGTTCCCTAGTGTGATTCTCTTTGCATCCGTGCTTTTGGACCCTCAGTTGAAACTAGTTGAAAAGTGTCAACGCAGCTTTTTCCAGCTCTTTTGTTGCATTCTCTTCCTGGCTGACAAAGGGAGGTGCCTTATTGGATCAAAATCAACATTGATGCAGCAGTATGATCTGTTTGCTCTGCAGTCGTTGTTGCTATTGAATCGGAGAAATTTGCTAGTTGATAGCTGAAGCTAGGGCTGTTGTTGGCTGTGTGCTTAGCCAAGGAAAAAGGGAAATTTTAAGCTCAACCATTGAGGAGTTGAGGTGCCTTGTTTGTTGGAAGATTGCTTGGGTTCATAGATCTGTCAATTTCTTGCCCCACAATACTGCAGCATGGTCGGCTGCTAATGAATGTCTTAGAGTTATGGAGCCGGCTGCTTTGCCGTTTTCGCCGTTTAATGACTATGTTGACTAGCTTTTGTTATTTTCTTTTTGATAGGCACCTTGTTTAGCTGGTCTTTGTTGCTTTCTTTTGTTGTCTGTTGCTGTTTGGTTTTAATGAAATTTAGCTTTAGCAAAAACACAAAACAAAAATAAAACTCAAATTTTACAATATATACATAAATAAAAAAATAAAAAATTGAAGGATTTCAATTGCAGTTTGATGTTGTCTATGAAGTATTGGAGTTGGGTTACATGAATGTTGAAATTCAAGTTTTTCTATAATTCAAATTCTTACATAAATTTGTGCCATATGCTTTTAATAGAAATTTTAACCAAAGAGATTAAGAGACTAATCCAATTTTTGAAGTGATAAAAGTGAGAATTTTTGGATGTCAGAAAACAAAACAGCAAGTATGAATATGTTAAGTTCGTGACATAAATAAGAATTTTCCTTTTCATTGTTCTTGTAAGTTTGAGTGTATTATTAATATGATGTATTTCTATTAAATCTTTTTTTTAATCGAAAATGAGACATTTAAACTCTATATTTTTAGAGAAAATAAGAGGTAGTACCATACAATCACTGTTGAATATTAATTCATTGACAGTGTAGCCATAAATGAATATTTGAATGGAATTGGTTAGGACTCTAACACAACAAACATTATTAAAGATCATAAATTCACCATTGTGGATACGACAATTATAGTTGGCGAGAATGGCACGTGAACTTGTGAGTAGAGTAACACAACGTACTCAGCCCTAGCAACATTCTAGTAGTTGATTATGAGTGAAGATTTCGGTGCTTTAATTCAATGGTAAATTGTTTGTTTGGTTTCCCTTTTTTTTTTTTTTTTTTAAGTACCCATGACTTTCTTTTTGACTTAAACTCAACACCTCCCACTTATTTCATAAAACCCCATGTCACTAGACCAATAGATCATGGGTGGTTCCCTTTTTTTTTTTTTTTTTTCAATGACTAGCTCTTTAAGATATTTAAAATTGTACAATATAGTCATTTTCTAATAAAAAGTTAAAAATTAGAATAAATATACAAAGTGTACTGTATAATTTGAATCATGTAAAAACATTTTTTTTTAGTAGGTCAAGACTGTAAAAGGGTAAGGATATTTACCCGATAGATGATGTGAGATCCAAAGGCGAGAAATGAGTAGATTAGAAGCTAGGCCCTACATTGATTAAAGTTTTTGTGTAAGTGATTGTAGAGAAGTAAATTAAAAAAATAAAAATTTCAACAACTGATTTTGCCCCGCCTCTCGACGGCGATGATCTCCTCACAGCAACTCTGACGGCTGGACATGGCAACAACAATGGCAGCTTGAGTTTTCTGATTAAAATTTGGACCTCACACAAAAAAGAAAAAAAAAGAGTCAGATTAACAACCATTCACCAACAAAGAAAAAATATTCATTAAATCAAACACATGGCTTCAAAGCTTGATTCTTGGATGAGTTGCATTTGCAATGAAGGCTTCCTGGGCTTTACATCGCCGAGATCCCACTACCCATCGATGCCCTTGCTGGCCGGTGGCGGCGCCGAGGTGAAGACGGTGTTCTCCGTGGAGCCGCCACCATGTTGCCGAGGAACATGTCCCCTACTTAGCTCAGTGTCCATCGCGTCGCACCATTGCGAGCTCCCTCCGCCGTCGATTTTCTAGAATTGTTGCCCATGGGGGACAGATGCTGGCAACCGCAATCCTCTGGCAAGGCTCAAGCAGCCTTCGTCGCGAATCGTTCCTCCGCCTACCCACGCTGCCGACGGTTGTTGTTGGTCACCATGGGCGAGACCTTTACCTTCGTGGGTCTCGCCAGCAATAGTGTTTTCTTTTCTTCTTTTTTTTTTTTTTTTTGGAAATCTGGTAGGGTTAGTAGGTATTGTACGGGGAAGCTTTTTTTTAGTTTGGTGGTCTTTTAGTCATTTTGAACATTTGATTTAAGGGCCGTTTGGATAAAGTATTTAATTTTAATTTTATTTAAATACAATATAATTTTATATCAAATATAAATTTTATAACAGTATTACGAAAATAATTACTATTTAAAATATTTTTAAAATAATCACATCAATTTTTTAATTCTATTATTTATCTCTATTTTTATCAATCACATCAACTTTTCAATTCTAAAATACTTTTAATTCAAACACACATTTCATTCAAATACAAAATAAATACTTTCAACCAAATACAACATTCAAAAAACAAATTTCATTCAAATATAATCAAAATACAATGCGTTTACCAAATGCCCCCTAAGAGATTGCACGTATCGTATTTTAATTATATTTAAATGAAATTTATTTTTAAAATATTGTATTTAGTTAAAAAGTATTTGTTTTGTATTTGAATAAAATGTGTGTTTGGATAAAAAGTATTTTAGAGTTGATAAGTTAATGTGATTGATGAAAGTAGAGATAAATAATGGAGTTGAAAAGTTGATGTGATTGTTTTAAAAATATTTTGAATAGTAATTATTTTTGTAGCATTATTACAAAATTTGTATTTGGTGTAAAATTATATTGTATTTAAGTAAAATTAAAATGTAATTTTTTTACCAAACGACACCTAAAATAACTATTTTATCCTATCATAGAAGTTTCATTTTTATTATTTTTAAATAATAAATCATTTATGATTCACAAAACATTTTCCATTAGATTTTTAAGACTGTCAACAAAAATAATCATTTTGCACCACACTCTTGTAAAGAGTCTTGAGAGTTTTTAACTATTAAAAAGATTGAGAACAAAACTGTAACTTTATGAAAGGATTTTAGAGACTCAATGAATAATTCATTTTTAATTCAATATAGTAGGTGTATATATAATCTAAAGATAATTTATATCTTAATTCATTATAAGACGTGAAATTTGAATTATCAATCTAAATTATAAAATAATATAAAATAAAATACAGCTCTTAAGTAAAGTATAAAAAAAGGAAAAATTCAACAAAAGAAAACAAAACGAAAAATAAAATGACCAGGAGAAAAAAAAAAATTGATAGTACTCAACATACATTGTTATTTTGTAAGTGAGCACTTTAGTAGGTGTTTATTTACAATTTTGTATTCGCATTACGTTTAAACACAACGTAATTTTCATTCAAATGTAAAAATTTTGTATTCAATTGCAATACTTTTCAATAGTATCTCAAATACATTTACTATTTCAGAATATTTTGAAAATAAATTTTTTTTATTCACATCATATTCTCTTTTTATCTCATTTTTTCTATAACTTTTATCAATTACATCAAATTTTCAATTCTAAAATACAATTTAAATATTTTTTATTCAAACACACATTACATTTAAATGTAAAACAAATACTTTTCATTTAAATATAAATTATGTTTAATGTATTATATTTAAACACAATATAAACTTAGTATATTTATCAAATGTCCCATAGATGATGATGGCTTTCAAAAATTTGCAATGAATTCAACTAGTTGTTTCTTGTGGCGACTGATGCTGGAAATATGTACACTATTTAAGTCCGATTATCAGCTTGTGAAGCTAAATTTGAGAAGTCAACCTAGAGAGAAACGGTTTAAATGCCAGTGCAAACTTTTTCTTTTAGTGTTCTTTTCTCAAAGATATAAAAAAAAAAATCCTTATCCAAAATAGTATGCAGCTTGTACGTAAAATAGTATACCCTGCCACGACACAACCCGGGTTTGGTTTGCAACTGGTATATGAATTTTTTATGATACTTTGGTAGAACTAGCTTAGCAGAATGTTCCTAATGTTAAATTTAAAAAATATTTACTTAAAAATTAAAGTATCAAAGTGATTGGAAATTGATAAACTTGACATGTACATTGATAAATCAATGACTAATAATCTATCAATAATTTTTCAAAAATCAACCAACAATTTATGAAGAGTCAATTTTGTTTTAAGGAATTTTTTTTGTTAATTTAACAAAACTACGAATACATATTTTTAAAGTAGGCTTTTGAAAAGGATCGTCCACCACAATTTCCCTGTTATGTGTAGTTATGTGAATTTGGTTCAGACTCGAACATAAAATTTCCTATCTAGCTTCCTACCATTTGTTTTGTCCAGTTCATATTATGTTTGGATGAGGACGTCACTGAGAAGAAAATACTAAGTGTGTTCTGTTATTAACACTATTAATCTATTAATTGGGAACACATTCAAAAATAAAATTTCACTGTAAATAGGGGTATGTTTTACCACTGGTCCCACTACAAATTTGTTATTGTCTATGATATTCATGTAATGGGCCTTTTTCTTTTGTATTTACACCTTTTATACTCAGTAAGAAATTTAAATAAACATATATAAAGATTTCTATAGTAGAAACAATGTTTTTATTTATTTTTTTCACTACCAGTAAGAATTATAATTTTAACTATTTGATTAACTTTTCAACGATCACATCTATGAACATGATTAGTTTTATTTTGCATGCTATAAGTTTTTAATATAAATGCTCACAGATCAAATTATTAAAACTTTATCTAATTTTTAAAACTACAATTCTTATCAATAGTGAAGGAGAATAATTCCTATTAAGGTTAGACTCGGTATCCCTAAAATCCTCGTCCAAGAGCTCTTCAATCGAGCATTGAAAAGCGGGGTCATGAACTGAGGTTAAACCCCCACTCATGAAGAACAAAAATATGAAGTTTAGGTGTGAGTGCTTGATAATCGATGCTCTAAATTATCAGGGAAATCTGTCCACGTTTTATAGGACGTAGTCATTTTGGAACCTACTCTTCATCTGAGTAATGCCACTCGTTTGAGAAAGGGCAAAATGATAACCGTCAAAAAGACTTCTATAAATCAAGAAAGAGAACCATTTAGGAGACATTTAACATAAATTTATTATTGTTACTCCATCAAAATATCTTATTGATCTTGTTGTACCAAAAAAACACATGCATCACACCACCATTACATATAGAAAGAAGCTTCAGACACAAAACACGTAGCAAAAACTTTGACAAACCTCTATAACCCTTTATATTTTATATTTTAGAGTTTACTTGGTTATTCCCATCATAAGGGTTAATGCATAACTTTCTTTTTTTCCCTGTAAATTCTTACTTCTACACTTTCTTTCTTTTTTTTTTTTTTATTGCTAAAATTCTTACTTCTATACCCTAAAAGCTTCCTTAAAAACAAAAACAAAAACAAAAAAAAAGGACTCGAGGTTCCCTATTCTTTAAGTCACTTTGGAGAGTTTACAATATCTAAAAATATGTTATCTAACATTTATTTAGTGAAAAATAAAATAAAATAACAAATTGATGAAGTAACAAAGGACAAGAATATTATGGGAAATAACAGTGTGTTTTCTGTTCTTTAAAAAAAAAAAGGAACAGTGTGTTTTCTCAACAGAAAAACTCTAGTTGGTTATTGGAAGAACATTATTGTCGGATCCGAATGAGAAATGGCCAAGGAGAACCAAATCCGTACAAATTCGTATCTTTCTTTAGTCTATTCAGCTCATCAGAACCTCTGCAAATTCATATCCGTACAAAAATCAGTTGAACAGTAATAGCATATTCAAACAATGACTTTTGTCGCCACTTTTTTTTTTTTTTTTTTTCACCCTTGTTAAAAGCACCCGTTAATTAAAAACTTATATATCACTTTCGTGTTTCTACTCCAAACTCCCAAATCACTCATTAATTAAATTAAAATTTTAAATTATTAATTGTTGCACCAAATTTATTTTTTACAAAATACCCTTCAACTAAATTATATTTTCTAATACCTTTTCCACCCACCAACACACACCATTACCATTTGTCGAAAATAATTAAAGAAACATCCAACACCATGAACATGATCAAAGTAGAATTACATACGTATATATACATGTATATACATGCATGTAAACATATAACATTGTTTATATATATGTATATATACATATAAAAATGATGGAGTGATAGACAATTATAATGGAAAATAGTAACAGTTTTTGAGTTTGATAGAACGGTTCACAAATGTGTGAGGTATCATTTATTTTTTGGTTAGCCAAACTATTAGATATATGTATATATATAGCTTAAGACTGATTCAATTTTTACCAAAAAGAAAAAAGGAAAAATGTTTATAATATTTGTACTTAAAAAGGTGTAGATTTTAAATTAAAAAAAGGTGTAGTTTTTTAATTTTTAAAGTAAGGTGTTTGAAAAGTATTTTTTTAAAAGACATATTGTTGTCTATGAAAGTAATTTTACTATTGGTTAATTTAATAATAATAAGATTTGTTAAAAAGGCTGTGGGAAAAGTAGATTGAGGGGTGTGACCTTTCCTTCAATAATTTTGTTGTTTCTTTTGATTTTACACTAGGATATCCCATTTATTATAAGTAGGAACTTATCTTTATAAACATTGTATTCATTTTTTAAAGATCCAATTTATAGTAGAATCTATAGGGTGCCACCTCCTCAACATTGTGAGAAATTCCCTCCACCCATTGGCACGCTAATAACCATCTCCCTTTTATGACGCCATGAAAGACCCTTTTTTTTTTTCTTTCTTAATAGAAAATTTCATTCACCTCAAATAGAATTACAAACACATGTAATAAACCCTGCCTTACAGAGTTAAAACCCTTAACAAAAACCGGTTTCATTAGTGCATTTTGATGATGGAAAAACAAATGTCTGAGGCCTAAAAATAAGGTAGTTCCTCGACATAACACCATTGAGCACCTAGAAAGCTCTTTTCAACAATTCCTTTATAACCGATGGAAATTTTGGATCGATTAAGAGGCCATTAACTATAGCACTGATGTCACCACTTAATCCATCTAAATTCACATCTAGCATAACTAAAACACCGCATAAACTCAGATTAGGCATGTAACAAACCAATTTAGAAAGTGAGAAAATCACACTGTATGACAAATCATAAACTAGTTCGTTTGGTGAAAACATTGCATTTGCATTGCGTTTGAATGCAATACATTGAATGCAATTTGTATTTGGAGAAAAAGCATTAGCATTGCATTTGAATATAATGTGTGTTTGGGGGAAAAATATTTAAATTGTATTTTAATAATAAATATGTGATGTGATGGGTAAAAGTAGAGAGAAAAAAAAGAGGGAGAGAGAATATATGATGTAATTAATCAAAGTAATAAAAAAAGTGAAGTAATAAATAGTGATTGTGTTAGATTTAAAATGTGATGTGATTGGTATTTGAATGAAATGTTTTTGTATTTGGGGGAAAATTGCATTGCATTTAAATGCAATGCCAAAAAAATGCTTGTCCCAAACACTAGCTAAAACAAAATACCAAAGCATTAAATCTAAAAGGTGAAGACAAAAATGCTATTATTAAAATTAAAATCCTATAATAAACAAGAAAAAATCTCACTACTATATATACAATCATTAGCGATAACTTAATCACTGCACCTACCAAAGCCAAACCAAACAAAGTCATTGAGAATAAATTTTCAACTGAAAGACCAAGCACTCAACAAGTTTTCGTCTTCTACACACCATATCAAGCTCAAAACGATTTTGAATAGTCATGTCATAACCTAGATCTTTCCTATCATGATGAGATCCCCTCCATATAGGCTGGAAATTTGGCACCCAGTTTGGAGGCGACACCAAACTCTAAACCAAAAAAAGGAAAGACAAAATTGCAAAACCTTAGAATAGAAGGAAAAGTTTAGAGAGAAAGAGAATATCAACATTAAAGACGGGCTCTTTTATCAGGAAAAGTTATTATTTTATATGTAATTATATTATGAATTTATTTATATTTATTTTAATTCAAAATATCCCTTTATGTTTTGAGATTTGTTGACTTTGATTAACTTACCATTTCTATACTTGTATTTTGTATTTTATTAGAGTTCATTTAGAGTGTTAGTGAATTCTTCTCCGTTGCCCCCTCGCCACCGATGAAGCCCACCCTTTCCCCTGAGCATGCTGTCTCCTCCCTCCCACCTCGACTGTCTGCACTGAAAAGGGCAGAAAAAATGGTACTTTCAAGTTTTTATTTTATTTTTAACTTTTAATTAGTATTAGTTGTAAATTATTTTATAACAATTAGAATTTTAGTTCAAATTATATTTTTGAAAGGATGAATATTACTTAAATGTCCCTAAATCATATATATATATATTTTGTTGAAAACTTTAAACAAAAAAAGTATTTTTTTAAAACGTAATTCGAAAGGAACAAACATTACAACTAAAAAAATAAGAAAAATGGGTGTGACAAGAATCATAATTAATGAGAATTTTTTATAATTAATCCTTAAAAATAATGCACCGTGGGTATAAAATTTTACCATAGAAACAACCTTCTAGAAATAGTTGCAAAACGTGACAAGTGGTGGATATGAGGCCTATGTTATGAGACAAAAAGGTAACAGACAGGTGTCATTAGGCTCATGCGTGGAAGCATGGGAAACCAACCATTGGATGCAGCTTCTTCATTGAATGCACATGTATTTGTGTGTGTTTGTGTGTACATATATATGTATCTCTCTCTCTCTCTCTCTCTCTCTCTTAACTTTCACAAAATTAATCCTAGTAAGTAGCAAAAAGCTGACTGAACAGCCAAAATCCCTATGAAATATCGTGTGGGCCAAAATTTAACGACCGTACATCCCAATGTGAAATCCAAACCGTAAGATGAACAAAAAGGACAGGTTTAAAAAGAGAGGGAAAAAAAAAGGGCCCTTAGAAATAATGAGAAGCAGATGATGAACTGTGCTTCTGTGGTCCCTTCCCTTCCCCTCCCCCACACCACACATTGTCTTTTTCCCAAGTTCTGTTCACCTCTGAGCTCAACAGGTTTTTGATAGCCCATGCACAAAGGCAGCACAAAACCCAATCTCCTATTTGCAGAACAAATAATAAATGAGTGAATATTTCTTCTCGGAAAAAAAAAAAAAAAAGGGTGCGAACGTTTTTGTATGTTGGAGAAAATAGAAGGAAATTTCTAACATATTATCTTGTAGTGCATATTATTGATCAGAATTGTCATGTTAGTATAAGGTCAGATATGTGATAGACTAATTTTGTATCATGTTTCAAATTTTAAAAATAGATTTTCATGATTTGAATCGTAAAAAAATGAATAAATTTAACTCTTGCCCATGTTACAAAAGGTCTTATTATAAAACAACTTAATAAAAAATGAATCACATATATATTTTTAAAAAAATAGAACCATAACTACACATTAAAAAACAGTTTTTTTTTCTTCTTCAAAAAATATATAGAGTGTGAAATTTCTTTGTGTGAAATTTTTTTATACCACAAACATTTTTTTTAACGAGATGAGAATCAAATGAAAAGTAATTGGGAGCTAGAAAAGAGGACAAAATAGGTTTTAGAAAACCAGATTTCATATGTCCAAAACTCCTCTATGCAAATAACCCTTTGGGGTATTAATTAAAATGCTTTTGAAAATTATGTAGATTTTGTGATTGAAAAAATTTTAAGACGAACAAATAAGGAAAAAAAAAAAAAAAGAAAAGTGAAAACTTTATATATTATGGGATAAAATCATAACTTTATATATTATAGTATAAAAGTTTTTAGCTATTGTAAATATTAAATTTTTTTTGAAAATCAACTATTTGCACAGCTTAAAACTTAAATTCTAAAAATATGCTTAGTGCGAATTTGTGATTTACATGTAAATCCTTTATTTACGTGTGTAAATCTTTTATTTATCTATAAATTATTTATTATTATTCTTGTAAATCAAAAATTTACCAAATAAATGCACTATTTACTTATATGTGCAACTCATTAATTTTATTTGATAAATTTTGAATTCACACATAAATTATTAATAATCCATGTAAATATTTTATTTACCTAATTAGCAATTTGTGTAAATTCTTAATTTATTCTGTTATTTGATTTATAATGTAAATTATTAATTTGATTTACGGTACAAATTGTTGATTTATCATATAAACCTTTAATTGTTAATTTACAAGTGGAATACTTACCGATATGTTGCAATCAAGATTCGATATGAAAGTGATCTTGAATTAAAGTTCTAATATTCTCTTTTTCTCTCTATAACGTTGTTATCCAAATACCTCATCCTTTCATACCCCTCCGTTGTTACTAGCATTGTCAGATTATTGTTGCCTTCATTGTCACATTACATCATTGTTGCCTTGTAGTCACCAACGTCATTGTGTCACAATTTCTGTCGCTGCTGCTGTTATCATGAGCTGTGTAGGAAGATAAATCGGTAAAAACGTATCAGAGTGGCGCAGCAGAACAATAAAAATTTTTCAGATCGTTAAATATCTCATGATGCCATATACAATAAACCAACAACAATTAAAACTCATACCTCAAGGACGCCAATCTACAGGAGGAGAATGACCGGAGGGTTTCAACCAACTAGCCTTCTTTACTATTCTCCAATTCCCGAATGGCTGAGTGTGTGGGCACTCTGAATCTCTATCGGTATGCTAGCACTGCTAGTTTTCTTACGACCACCCAGATCTCTAAAGAACTTATTGTCACGATGAGTTATGCAACAATAAGCCTGCTCACCTGAGAGTCTGTGGTCTGAGAGAACTGAAGTGGCAGGACCTCTATTTATAGACCTGTATGAGGTGATTCTCTGAATTCGAATTAGATTAGGAGAAGATATTCTCCCTTATCCACAAGCATAAAATCCGAATTTTCCAACGAGACAATCCCAACAATAAATTCGGTCATTTTAGGATAATTCCAATCCAAATCTAAACAAGATTTTAACATGAATCTTATCTCCCTTTTTCAACCAAAAAATCTAAAAATCCAATGGATAAATCCCAACCAAAATTTCGGTCACTTTTGGATAAGGAAGAATCAAAATTCCACTAGGTTTTTCAAGCTTGAATCTTATCTCATCCTTATCCAAAATAACCGAAAATCTCTTAGGAGATCTTCCTCAAATTTTCGGCCATAATCAGGGAGGAGAGAATCCAAATTCAACTGGGATTGAAACTTGAATTTTTCCTTGAACCTTATCCACAAAAATCCAAAAATTTATCGAGGATAATCCTCAAAATTTTCGTCCATATTTGGTTAGGATTTGGATTCAAAATTCAATTAGGATTCAAACAAGATTTCCTCTCCATATCCAACTCAAATTCGAATTTCATTCCTTGTGAATTTACCACAATAAATTTGAATCTCACTTGGACTGTGATTCAAAATTTGAATTTCAAATTTCAAATTCAAATTTCAAATTTCAAATTCAAATTTCAAAATCTACAAAACAATTGTATTTCAAATTCTTGTTCTTATAGATAATTTTCTACAACTCCAATCCAATCTCAAATAAAATCATGACAGCTTTATTTGGAGTTTGAATAATTGTGTACTCTATTATCCAAAACAAAATCTGGATCCAACTAGAGAGAATATTGTCGACCATCCTAATCCTAAAGCAACACCATCCATGCATAATAAACTAGCCTGTAGCATACACATATCAATTTGCCAAACGTGAAGGAATTATATGGAGCTAGTAGAGGGACTAATTGGACATATATAATCGGGCTCCCGCAAATCCATATGATCATCATTCTATACCGAATAACTCAATCATATGATCACTAATTTCAGAGTCACACCACTATAAACCTGAAACTGAACTCCCAATTATATACCATATTACGTAAGCCTGTGACAAGCTATCGTCCAATGACCTTGTCATGTATGCAGAACCCTCATATGATATCCATGATCAGTCTTAGGTCAAAGTCTGTTTAATCCTACTAATCAGGCTATCTTAAAGTTCCATTATACTACCGAATAAAGAAAATGATTATTCACCATATGTGAATAAGAAGTCATCCGCTCAGCAGACGACCCAAGGCCTTGTCCATTTTCACATTCAGTATAATGCCTTTAAGAGGATATCCTTAACTCCTCATTAGAGCTATGATTCCGATATCTATAAATGAACCCTTCATCGTATACAAGTCATGCACCCAACGAACCGGTCTATAAGCTTACTACCTCTGAGACGCTTTAGCCATTGGAATATCAAAGTACATAAGTTATATACATGAAGCTGTCCATTCACTCAGGATTAAGGTTACTGCACAATGAAAGTCAAAAGCAGATTGATCCACTCATAGCGAACTACGTAGATCAATCATGCTTTAGTCCCGGTCTAATATGTCACCACCATATTAGACCGGGACAGTGAAGACAAACCGTCCTCACCATAACTTTAGACAACATAATAGTCTTAACATGAGTTAGATGCTCGGTCTAACCCCATAGACTACAGACCATAGTTTAGACCGCTTATTTTAGAACATTGTCTTCTCGCATACAAAAGTCCATTGCATGCAACGTTCTAACAGTGTTAACACAAGTAGTCAAGGAGCCATATTTGCTTACATTTATTTTAACATGTAAATAGAATGAGGACAAACAGCAATGTAATGAATAACCTCTATATATAATTTTATTATCTAGTTCAAAATAAATACATCAAAATGTCTCTAATGCTTAGGGCATTTTCTAACAAAAAGTTGATATGATTGTTTTAAAAATATATTGAATAGTAATTATTTTCGTAGTACTGTTGTAAAATTTGTGTTTGGTGTAAAACTGTATTGCATTTGAGTAAAATAAAAATGTAATTTTTTTGCTAAACGACACCTAAACTATGTTCAGATATGAAAAAATTTTGATGTCTAATATAGAAATAGTAAGGCAAATTTTGGCCTAATAACTTTTGGTCCATTTTTGGATCATGACCAAATTTAGACATGTTATCCAAACAAAATATGAGAAAAAAAAGGAAACAAACTAATAAGAGTTAAAAAAAAATCATTTGCATGTTAAATTGAAACTGCTATTTATTTTTAAGATAAAACAATTATGATATTTACTTCCATATGGTTAAAAAATGACTTATATCTTAAAACTTTCCAACAAAAAAAAAAGGATAATTAATTTTTCTTGTCAAGTTATTCCTTTATTAAAAAAAAAAGTTATTCAAAGATATCATTTGAATTTTTAGAACTTGTTTCAATTTTATCACTTTCATACTATATGGATGAAAAGATAAATGAGCCTTAAATAGCTTTTTCAAAAAAAAAATTTATTTAATAAAAAAACATAAAATTAAAAAGATTTCATATCTGAATTTTTTTTAATTGTTCAAAGTAATTTTCAGGAAATTTTCCTGAAGAAAAGTACTTAAAAAAAAATAGTTCTACTTAAGTGTGTTTGTGTGTGTGTGTATATATATATATCATTATCCCCTCAAAAAAAAAAAAAAAAAGATACGTGGCAATGTACAGATATGCCGTGGCAATGTGTTTTAAAATAGGGTGAGTACTTTTTGTATTGTAATTTGAATGACACTTTGATAAATGTATTGTATTTTGATTGTATTTAAATGTAATTTATTTTTTAAATATTGTATTTGATTAAAAAGTATTTGTTTTGTATTTAAATGAAATGTGTGTTTGGATGAAAAGTATTTTAAAGTTGAGAAGTTGATGTGATTGGTAAAAGTAGAGATAAATAGTGGAGTTGAAAAGTTGATGTGATTGTTTTAAAAAACTTTTAAATAGTAATTGTTTTCATAGCACTGTTAAAAAGAATTATATTTGAATGTAAAACTTTGCGTTTTGTGTAAAATTATATTACGTTTAAATATAGTTAAAATACAAATGTTTCACCAAACACCCCCTAAATTTTAAATCACTCTATCAAGATCAAATACATAAAGTTCAAGAAAAAAATATATACATACATGACTTGTAAGGCGTCCTTGAGGCGTGTTTGGTGGGTGGGATATCATAATGAACTATTCCCTTGTTTGGTGTCAATTTCATGATTAAATAAAAGTAAATGCCAAACTAATCAAGATGTGTAAGTAATAGATAGGATTAATCCCAAACTCTAATGATATAGGCCTCCACTTTTGAAACTTTAAATGCTTTAAAATTTATTTCATCACTAATTTCTCTTTTTTTTTTTTATTGAAAGGAATTTCATTCAACTCAAAAAAAATACAAATATAATAAATAATACAAATGACCCCATAATATGTGAGACATAACTCTACAATAAAAAATACAAATGACCCCATGATACACAAGACATAACTCTCTGTTCATACCAGTTCCACCAGTAAATTTTGGTGCAGTCTAAAATAAAGGCATGTGTTTGAGGCTCAAAAACACGAATGTATCTTATCATACTAAGATAAAAAATATATAATGATCTTTTTCACAAAATCCCTACAATTGATATAGAAACCTCCTATCAATTAAGAGCTAGGACTACGTAGCACAAGGGCTATCACCTACTTCACAGAAACCAAATCTAGCACAAAACAAACAAACATATCATCAAAACATTGATCTAACGGAAAGACAGGGAAATCACCTTCTTTATTAGATATTCAACACAACAAGTACACACCAAAATACAAATCATATCAAGCGAAGACATTGTCCTTATCAAGCTTAAGAATCTACCACACAATAAATTATCAAAAGCAATGCCACAACACAAACCTATCATGACAATAACACCCGTAGGCTTAGGATCCCTAAAAGGCAATGGATCGGTCTCCCTGCTATCATTGCCATAAGAATCTTCCCCATGGAGGCCCAGGAATCTGGAGACTAGTTAACGATTGTCACCAGACGTTGGCTACAAAAGGAGGATGTACACAAAATAACCTTATATCTCACATAAGAGAGAGAAATTGTTTTCTATCTTCTCACTTTTTTCTAAATTCTTTAAAAAATAATTCTAATCTAATCCTATTTTACACTATATAGAATGTTATCAAGTACAATTCCTTTCAAATCCAACTCCAAGCAAAAATTTCCCTAGTCTGTTGCACATGCAAAATGTAGAGCCTTTATTTTAAGCTATTACAAGCGAAATTACCCGCATTGTTGCTACGGTGTATGGTTAATTGCATATAAAATATAAATTATATGATTTATATGAAATTACGCTATATTTATATAGCAATATGTATCTGAGATTGTACAAAATATTTATATAATCACAATAGTAAAGCTTTTGCACTACAATTTTTGTTTGCCTTTTCGTTGCTGTTCATCGTCACTGCAAAAATATATATATATAGTTAATTTAGAAAAGAGAATAAATACTATTTAATAAAGTTTTATAATCTTAACTGGCAATATGAAAATATTTGTATTGATTATATATGAGTTAAATGCTGGGTTAGTTTTGTTTTGCTGACAATTCTGTTGCTTTTGCAACTGCGCTAAAAAAATTAAAAGTATTATTGTTATTTAGGATGGGGTTTTTTTTTTATATCCTGTTAATGTACTTTAATAACAATTTGTTACCTTGTAATAATTTTTTTGGGATCTAATGTTTTCGAATCTAATGCAACAGTTGTTGGAGGAGGAAGGGGTTGTAGTGTATATTCATCATTGTCAAATATTCTTAAAATGATTGTGTTAATTAGTGCTTCTCTGGGTATAGAGTAGACTTGAAATATCTTAGTTTAACCTCTTAGTTGTTTAATTATAGGTGGCAATACTATTGGATCTGTATAGCCTTCTTGTGTTGTCAATGTAGTACATGGTTTCTTTATTAATACCTAAGCTGCTCTTTCAAATATTATTATTATTATATAACTTTTTTTATCTTGAATTTTTGTATTTAATTTGTATGAAAGAACTTAATTTGTGGATTAGGATGTAATGAGTAATGCTTTGTAAATAAATTTGTAACGGAGAGAGATACAGATACATATTTGAAAAAACTAATTAAAAATGAAGGAGAAAATGGGGAATAAAAGAAAATGCACTTTAAAAGATGTTTGTGTAAGGCATTAAATTATATTTGTTACCATGGTATTGGTATTATGGTTAAATAGCTGTGAGTGTCACACCACTATCCACTTCCTGCTTCCCTTACATGTTTGTAGCATTAATGGTAGGAGATGTAATACTAGCCTTGCTGTGTTTCAAAAATTAGAATATTATTGCTTTTATTGGAAATATTATTCCCTTAGAAGATAAGAATTAGATGTTAGTATTAGTTGTGCTATTCAATTTTATCTTTAAAATATTGTTTTATTTATACTTAGTTGATATACTAGATGATCTAATTTGTTTAGCTCGTCAATTGTTTTTCTGTTCTCTTATTTTAGTTGTTTACGTGGTTGGATTTGCTTGGTAGAAGTAGGTACAAAGTCGATATGTTGTGTTGAATTAAAGAACCTATAGATACATTAAATGAATAAATGTACTTTTATTAGGTTTGTGAAATGTAGTATAATTATTTTTGTGTTATATACACTGTAAAGATAAAAACTGTGTTTTTGTTTCAGGTATGTTTAAATTGATGTAATATATTGTTGCACTTATACTTGCGACATATGTGTTTCTTGTTGAATAGGGAAAAGTTATAGTTAGTAGTCTTTTGTTAACATAGTAGTGTGTGTGTATATAGGTGTGTTAGAGCAATTACAGTTAATTACCTATGTATTGCTTCATAGTCATTGAAATGACAATTGTTATTATTGAATCATCCAAGGTCTTCAAAACATTTTTGTCGAATTTTTAGTAGTTTCTCATCATAATGTTACTTGTAGTTTTTCGCTTCTGCAATTAGGAGAAAATTAATATAGAAATATAATAGTAGTAATTTGTAAATATTTACTTATGATATTTGTTATGAATGCTATTAATATAATTACCTAATGTTTTTCAGTATTAGTGTGCATGTTGATATCATTTTACCTTTGATATTTGCTTACTTGATTTCTTAAATCTTTATTAACATGTCTATAACATCTAATATATATAAAATTGAAACTGTTATTGATTTGCAAAATATGAATTTTTTGTAAATTATGTGTGTATACATAAACAGTGTAAAGATAATACCTATTAATACTTTATTGATATCGGTTCTTGATGGCAGCTGGTTAAATTCTATGAAAAATGGAATATCTTACTTCTCTACTGTTACATAAATAAAGGATGTTACTTTGTAAGTTACAGCATTGTACAATGAAGTATGATTTTGTATCTTGGTTTGTTTGATACGACATTAAAATTGCTAATTTGATACATTAGTCATTCTACAATTTTCTTTGATAAATGGTCAATATGTTGGGCTCTAATTGATCAGAGTGTTGCCTCATACTGTATTTTATAAATGCATTATTATTTGTCTAATTATGAATTATGAGGTGATATGATGTAATATTCCATTGTTGCATGTCTTATTCAATTATAACTTAAAACAAATGGTATATATATATATATACCATTTGTTTTAAGTTATAATTGAATAAGACATGCAACAATGGAAAAGTAATAGAATATGGCTTGGAATAATATTAAGGAAAAGTCTTACTTCATTGTCAACAAGTCTTACTTCATTGTCAACTAAGATGTAGTCTAAGCTGATTAGGTGGCTATTGTGTAATTATTGTTGCATCATAATCTGCTAATGCGAGGTTTTATTGATCTATGTAGCTTGTTTGACTTCAATGAATGTATTAGCGTTGTCATATTAAATCAGTTACTAAAAAATATTTATAGGAATAATATCTAATGAATATATTTTTTTGTTTGTTTTGAAATAATGAATATCTGTTAATAGTATAATGTGTTTATAGTGTTTCATTGATAAGTGTATTTTTATCATTATACAATGTTGTATAAAATTTCTCTATAAACAATATTTTTAGTATAACCTGGATATTTTTCTATTGATTTATGGATTAATATGCATAGTCCTTTAAGTGTTGTTACTCTTGATAAGGTTATATATAACTAACCATATGTAAAAATATCATTTTTTAAGTAAACACCAATTTTGTTTAGTGATTAGTCTTGACTTTTATTTATTGTCATAACATAACAAATTTTTATAGGAAATTATCGTCTTTTTAATTTGAAGGGCAATCTAGGTTTATTTACAATTATTTCTATTTTAGAAATATAAAAATTTTCATTTGAGTTTCCCTTACTTATGATTTGTCTTTCTATAATCCTGGGTGTCAATTACGTGATGATAAGTCTTGTTCCGTTACATAAAACAATTAATTAGTTTAAATTTTGTAACAATATTATTGAAACTCTAAAATTTAATTCATGTATTAGTGTACCGTTGAAATTTAGTATATGTAAATATTCTTCTAGAAATAATAAATTAAGTTCGTTAATATTTTCAGTTGAATATGTAATTGTATCATAACTATAATAAGAATTTGATCTACTGAGTATTAATGATAATATATATTTGTTAATATCATTTACTGTTTTGTTTTTTGGAGTTAATATAGCTCGTCGTTACAGATATTTAATGTGGTTATAGTTTTTTTTTGTATGTTTTCATAAATTGTTTTTGAAATTTTTTCGATTGGATTTGATTCATAATGTATTATGTATATTTTTGGGATTTTAATTCATGTAGCATCTTCATTTTCTAAATATTTTATTCCTTTTGCTGTGTTATTTCCAATGCTTCGTATCTAGTTTAAAAATTCATTTATTTCTATTTTTTCTTATTTTGTAATATTGGGATGTTTTGCCTCACATTTTGTGTTAATGTTAATATCTTAAAATGTGGGCATGAATAAGAGTTACTTATACATGCATCTATTATATGTTGTTACGCTTCTATAGGTATAACGGATAATATTTACTGAAAATCATCGCTTAAAATAATTGTTATTTCTCCAAGTGGTTGATTAAAGTTATTTTTGAGATCTTGAAATGTTTTGCGCAAATCTTCAAAAAAATGCTTGTTATTCATGAGTGTTTCATCTCATATTATTAATGATGTTTTTTCAATCAATTTTGCTAGTTGAGTTATATGGCAAGTGAAAAATTTATCTATTGATAATTGTATTTAGAATCTAAAATGTGCAGTCCTTCCTTTTGATAATAATAATGAAGCAATTTGGGTTATTTAATAGTGTTTTAACTCTGTGTGAAATATATTCTGTCATAAGTTTTTAATGTTTTTCTAATAATTTTGTTGGATTATTGATGTTAAAAAATAATAAAATTATAATAAATAATTATTATATTTGAATTGATGTCGACTATAAAGAAGTTTTTGATATTGATTTATCCCATTCTTTATCGTTTCCTAATAATCCTAAAACATTACATGTCACTTGATTTGTGGGATATACTATATTGTTACTTGTATAAAGAGATTTGTAGCCATCTATACCTTTTGATGATTTAGCAATAATTTTAGATGATATTGTTTTTCAAAACTTTGATGAATATAATAAATTCGTCTAATTGTATGTCTTGTTTGTTTAGGTGATCAAATTTTAGTTTTATTATTCCACACCTACTTAGTGGGTAATTATATGTAGGATAGTTGTCTAATTTCAATATTTGATTTATTTGTTTCTATCCACTCAGTTAATGCTGTTTTATGAATGCCTGGTTGTCTTATTATATTTATAAGTTATTGGTTTGACTGAAATATTGTGTTCTCCATTCGTGGTAAATGGATCGATAGTCGTTGTACGCCTGGATTTCTATGATGTATTGGATACTCATATAATCTCTACATAGCCTTATATGGTATTATATATCAATAACTAATATAATTTTTAATTTCATCTATCTCTTTGTATGCAGTTTGTCCATAATGTTTTACGCATATATTGTCTTCTATTACAGCTTTTATTTGATCTGGTCCTTTTGTTAAATATTTAAGTTAGTATTTTATAAGTATAGCTTGAGAGCATATTTCAACATTTATATGTGTATGAAATTTTATACATAAATCTTTGTTATAAGAGATAACAAACCTATTGTCCAATTTTATTCTTTCTTTTTGAATGTAAAAAGTTGTGTTGTAACATTTTAATTGATAAATTTATTTTCTTCAATTGTTATTTTATTTTTAAATTGTTTTGGGAATTTTTTTGAACATGATGCATTTTTCATGCATACAGCATTTTTTTTGGTAACACCATGTGATCCATGTATCATAAATTATGCTACGGTGTTATATTCATGTGAATTTTTTTTTTTGAATCAAGTATTTCTAAAAAAAAAAATTCATCTATTTAGATTTTTTTTGTCATGATGTAACCAAAATAAGAAATGACAGTATGGTAAATCGCATTTTTGAAACTTTACTACATATAGATTTGTAGAAGTAGACAAATATTAAAAGAGAGAGAGAGGGAGAAGAATGTTAGTTTTGCATTAATATTGAGATTTGTCTTCCCCTCTTTCTTTTTCTTTTCTTTTGCTCTTTCCCTCCCCCTATTTCCTCTCTCCCTTTCCCCGCTCCTTTTTTTTTTTGTGGTAATTTGTAGGTGAAATTTTACATTTGCACAATTAAATGACATAGAGTCAATGAACCTTACCAGTAATAATTGTTCTAAGTATGCATTCTAATTTAATGGATAATAATATATTGTTTAATTTCATCTTAAAAATTCTTGTAATAATATTTGATTTATCTTCGGTTTTTTGACTTGGGATTATAGTTAAGGCTTAAGTAATTTTAGGTCATTTAGGGTTACATGTAAATATTCAAAATAAATCTGGATTTCCATAGTATCTACATATTGCCATTGTATCTTAATAATTTTGGATCATATATCTAGGACTACCAGTATGACTAGATGGAAGAATTATTCTTTTTCCTATTACTCTTGCATCTGTATTTCTTTTTGTTATAGCATCTTGAATGCCTTGATATATTTCAGATCTTAAATTACTTTGGTTTTTTTTTTTTCTAATATACTCAAATCGATATTCTTCAATAATATCATACATATCAACTACATATTGTTGGAAAAGTCTTCTACTTTTAAATAAGGTATTACTTTGAGATTGATGTTATTGCAGTTGATAGTAGTAAAATGCTCTTATAAGAACTCTTTTTGTTAAAGGTTTTTTGTTTGAGTTATTTATACTCCAATTTAAATTAATTCTATAACTATTTTCTCTATATGGAAATATTAGTAGATATTGCAAAGCCTTATAGGAACGGTGTAATTTTTTAATTCTCTGTAGGTTATTTGTTTTTTCTTTGATTATAATATCTTTTCTATGTTCATATTCACTAATATCTCCCACTGTACGGCCTTGTATATCATTTGAATTAGTAGCTCATATTGATTACTATTCATATTTCATCGCCATATTAATCTTAATTTCATAAAAAAAATTTCATGTTCTTTGCATATATCTCTCACAGTTCCAAAGAATTTTATTAATTTGTTATTTTTCATTGAGCATTTTAATCAAGCTTTTGATTATTTACTTTGTCAAATCTATTGATGCATCCTCAAATGAAAATGCTGTAATTCAGTTTTGAATTTCATTTTCTGTGTCATATATATATAGTTGGGTAAATTTTAAGGGGTTATTGTCAACCGGTAATAATGAATTCATAAGATGATATATTTATCTACTTATTTTAAAAATATATGGGCCATTTGAATTATATGCATTTGGTTCTATGTTTGTTCCGAAGGATGTGAATACAAACATTGAATTAAATGTTCAAATATATTTTCAAAAATGTATACTTGCATGTCTTCCATAATAATAAAGTAATTTATGTAATATAGTAGGAGTTTTCTCTAATTGAAGGCAATATGATTTTTCCATCTTTATAACATAAATTAAATTTTAACTAGTTTTGAATACTTTTTCAACCCAAAATAGAGTACCATAATATATTCACAGATGTAATAGCAATTACAATATCAACATATGCATTAGTAGCATCTGTGAAAAATATTAAACTACAAAAACAAGGCAGGGGAGGGGAACGGCAGTGGGAGAAGTTGTATTAGACATTAATTTAATAATAATAAGACAATATCTATATTATTTTAATACATATGTATATATATTTTTAAGTTGGAGAATTACACTTCTCTTTATAGGTTGTCGTTGCTGATGGCTGATTTGTAAGAGAGATTTGGCTAGTTGATTCTGGTAAAGCCTGCCTTTTTTTAATTCTTAATCTAGAAATGTTTAAAAAAGAAGTTTCGACAACCTTGTTTCGATGACAGTTTATTGACAAAAGACTTTCCCTTGTTCTTTCGTTGACCATCTATTTACTAGGAGTAAAAAATTATTTATAATTTACAGTGAAATTTTGGGCATTTATAAAATTATTTTTAGGTTTAATTCGATAATTAAATGTTTAAGCATGTGAGTTATAATTGTTTTCAAACAATTTAAACTCCCCTTTTTCTTTCCCCACCCTTTTTTATTTTTAATTTTACAAATTTTCAAGAAGTTTGTTACCCACCCCCACCCCCACCCCCCTTTTTTTTGTCAATTATATATATATTTAGATTTTTTTTTATTTTCTTCCTCTTTCTCTTTTTTTTTTTTTGTAATTATATTGCATTAATAATGTTGATTGTTAGATAATTAAAATTATGTAAATTAATTGAGACGTAAATTTTTTGTTGTAAATAATGTAATTACCTTTTTTTTCCTTAATTGTATATCAGCTTATTTATCTAATTTATGCTTATTGTTTCTAAATAATAATTTAATTATTGGTTATCAATATTTTTTTTTACCTTGATTTGTTTTCGTTCTCTGATTTTTATGGTTTGTTCTATTAATATCATTTTTAAATGATTTTCTGATAATTAATTCATATAAATATTAATTGCATTATCTTATTACTATTATATTTTCAAATTTCTAACTCCTTCCATCTTAAAAACAATGGTGGCATTTGGTATTATTTTTGAAATGTCTTTTGTTTTCAAAATAATTGAAAACGAGAATGTTTTAAAATTTGTGTTGAGAAACTGTATTTGGTTATATTTTCTAAATACATATTCTAAGAAATATAAAAATAAAATTTTATTTGATTGTATTTTTTTAAACCCATTTAATAAGTGAATATTTTATGAAAATATATTTATATTTAATTAAAAAAATAACAAAAATAATTTATTAGTCATAATTAAAAAAAAAATCTTTGGTGGTGGGTTTTGTAATGAGGGATAAAGGTGGAAGACACTGGTAGTGTCTGAGCCCTAGATAGTGGTGACAGTAAGATTTGAATCGCGAGTTGATAGTCATTTCTGTGAGTTGGTGGTTGTCGTCGCTAAGGGGTCATCACCGTTGTCGCCAGTCAGTGGTCGTCGCCTTTCACCGGATATGAAAGCCATCGTTAGACATAGTTGTTTTCACCAACGCTGCACCGGCAAAGAGAAAAAAAGGAGAAGGAGGGAGAAAATAAAAATAAAAAAGTAAAAATAACTTTTTTTTCATTTTCAAAAAACCCAAAAAAAACATTGGAGGCATTTGTTTTTATTTTTAAGAATGATTTTCCATTTTCAAAAATATATAAAATAAAAACAATCTCAAAATAGCATTTTTTATTCAACGTTTTCAAAACTATTTCGAAAATGGCGTTTTCAACCATGTTGTGTTTTTTTTTTAATTTTTTTAAAACAAAAAAAGTTGTTTTCACTTTTTTGTTTTCATTTTCTCCCTCCTTCTTTCTCTCTTTGCGCATGTGTAGTGTCAGTGACAATGACAATGATAATGTTCGACGATGGTCTCCATATCCGATGAAAAGTGACAACCATGGACTGGTGACGACGATGACGGCCTCCTCGCCACTTCGACCATTAAATTGTGGCAACAACCATCAACTCGTGACTCAAATCTCGCCATCGCCACCACCTAAAGTGACCGTCAATATCTTCGACCTTTTTCCCTCATTGCAAAACCCACCACAAAAGGGTTTTTTTTTTAATTAAGACTAATAAATTATTTTTCGTTATTTTTTTATTCAAATATAAATATGTTTTTATAAAATACTCACTTATAAAATAAGTTTTCAAAAATATAACCAAACAAAATTTCCTTTTTATGTTTATTAGAATATACACTCAGAAAATATAACCAGACACAGTTTTAAAAATGGTCCCAACATAATTTTCAAAACATTCTCATTTTTAGTTTTTTTGAAAACAGAAAATATTTCAAAAAAAATATCAAATGCAAACATAGTTGAAAACGTGTTTTCGAAATAATTTAGAAAACGTTAAATAAACAAACACTATTTTAAAACTGTTTTCATTTTCTGTATTTTTTAAAATGAAAAATTATTCTAAAAAATAAAACCAAACGCCTACAATATTTTGAAGTTCTTAACCTTTCCATTTGAACAACTACAATTCGTTATTAAATTTGTAGGTTCGATATAATAACTTTGTAATAACTTTGTATTATTACAGTTGTGATATATGACTTGTATCAAAGTAACTGTCTTTTTATTAGTCATTTATTATATATGAAGTTGTTATTTTTTATTTATTTTTCTTCATGCATAACTTGTATCATTGTTATATTCTCAAGTTTTTATTGCGAATGTAATATGTCACCTATCTTATAATAAATACTTTTCATTGGCCATTTATGGCATATTAAGTTTTTTTTTGTTATTATTTTTTTCCCCCGTACTCTCTCTTACTCTCTTTCCTTCACCATCTCTTTCCCACTTTCCTCCTCTATTTGTTTACCCTTCACAAATATAGTTTACGCAATCAATGCATAAATACAGTTCTATAAAATTTAAAACTTACATGTTTTAATAATACCGTACAATAATCCTCAAATTATTTACATCTAATAATTACATATACAAATACAATTACATAATTTCGATCTAAATACATTTGGAATAAAATTAGACAACCAAAATTTTTTTTCCTTGTCCTTTCCTTCTTCTTCTTTTACTTTTGTTCTTCTATCCAAAAATATCATATATATATATATATATGTAAAACAGGTAAAAAAAGGGGATTGTTGACTCAAAAATTCTGCTAATGTCAACAATGTGTGACATACTTATTTCTTTATACACTAAAAACCATCTATTGGCTGCTGATCAAAATACCCTTCAAACAAATAGTTGTTAGCGGCAACTGAACAAACGGATGTTACATCGTAAAACCAAAAGCTTGTCACATAAATTATGCCACGTGCATATTATAGATTGAATGAGTGGATTTATTCGCTCGATTGTTCGCAAGCTACCAAGTGAATAGGTAAATAAAAAATATGTCTAAGATGAAAACTTAATAAGAGCTAAAACAACATAAAGACAAAAATAAGTTTTAAAATAGTGTAGTTAGGGAATAATGTAGTTTTAAAATAGTGTAGTTAGCTAACATAGTGTAATTAGGTACACAAAATCAGTTTTAAAACAAGGAATAGGCTTAGAATAGGGCATTATTACATTGGTCTAAAGACTATACATGACAAACCAACACATGTGAGCTGTAAAATATAGCTAGTTGAACAATATACCTAAAGACTGAGCTACAAAAAAAAGAGTTATTTGATAAAGGGCAAAACAGAGGGTCGTGAAAACATTGGGACACAAAGAATAAGTAGTAGTTGGTCTGAAGACTATATATGACAAACGAACACATGTGAGCTATAAAAACATTTTAAAAAGATATATAATAGTAGCTAGTTGAACAGTATAGTTAAAGACTTAGCTACAAAAATCGAGTTATTTGATAAAGGGCAAAACAAAGGGTTGTGAAGACATTAGGACACAGAATAAGATGACAAGATTGTATTACCAAAATTGGTTTATAAGGATTCATATATATAATTAAACTCTTATAGCAACTTTTGGATAACCTGCATCGAACTCAATGCATCAAAGAATTTACACTCATCATCGCCGAACAATCAACTATGTAAAAACATGAAAGCAATAATAAAAATAAGAATAAATAATTAAACTAAGAAATCTATTGTTTTAACCTAAGATCTCCTAACTAAAAAAATAAAAAAAGAACTAGGATCAGGAACTTGTAATATACATGGATCAAAAGAAACCAGAAAAGCATGAATCCCTTTAATGGAAGATATCACTCCTAAACAAAATACCAATAATAGTATAATTGTTGGTGACATATTGGACCGGAACTAAAGCGTGATTGATATGCATAGTCTACTATGAATGGATCAATCTGCTTTCGACGTTCATTATGCAATAATCTTAATCATGAGTAGATGAACTACTTCATACATATGACTTGTGTATTTTGATATTCCAGTGGCTAAAGCATTTCAGAGGTAATAAGCTTATAGACCAGTTCATTATGTACATAACTTGTATATGATAGAGGGTTTGTTTGTAGATATTGGAATCATAATTCTAATAAGGAGTTAAAGATATTCTCTTGAAGGCATTATACTGGATGTGAAAATGGACAAGGCCTTGAGTCGTCTGCTAGGCAGATGACTTCTTATTTATATATAGTGAATAACCATTTTCTTATTCGATAGTAACATGGAACTTGAAGATAGCCTGATCAGTAGGTTAGACGGACTTTGACCTAAAGCTGATCATGGATATCATATGAGGGTTTTATATACATGACTAAGTCGTTGGATAATAGCTTGTTATAGGCTTTCGTAATACAGTATATCATTGGGAGTTCAGTTTTAGGGTTATAATGGTGTGACTCTGAAATTAATGATCAGGTGATTGAGTTATTCAGTACAAAATGATGACCACATGGATTCACGGGAGCCCAATTATATATGTCCAACTGATCCCTTTACCAGCTTCACATAATTTCTTAACGGATGGCAAATTGATCAGGGCATACATATTGGTTGTTACCTTGCATGAATATAGGTGGTGTTCACAAAGGAAAAGGGTGGAATATAAGATTCTCTCCTATTGAACTTGAATTTTGTTTTTGATAAGAGATTACACAATTATTCAAATTCTAAATAAAGTTGTCATGATTTTATTTGAATTTGAATTGAAGTTGTAGAAAATTATCTATGAGGGCAAAAATTGAAAGTCAAGTTTTTTGTAGAGTTTGAAATTTGAAATTTAAATTTTGAATTATCCACATGGAAAATTCGGTTTTCTTATGGATAAGAGAGAGGAAGATCTTGTTTGAATCCTACTTGAATTTTAAATTTTCATTTCTTGCACGAAAGTGGTCGAATTCTAGGAGGATTATCCCCTTGGGAGAGAATCGGTTTTTGTGTGGATAAGAATGAGAGAAAAATTCATGGTTCAATCCTATTTGAATTTTGAATCTCTCCCTCACATAGTGTAACCGAATTTCTCTACGGATAATACCTAAGGGAGAATTGGTTTTTGTAGATAAGGGTAAGATGAAATTCAAGTTAAAATCCTGTTTGAATTTTGTGTCTTATTTCCTCTTGGTGTGGCCGAATCTAGCCATGATCTTGGCCTTAGAGGGAATCGGTTTTTGGTTGAAAAAAGAAGATAAAAATTCAAATCAAATCCTGTTTGAATTTTGAATACATGATCTCCTAGGAGTGGCCGAAAATTCAAGAGAGATTTTAACCTAAGGGAGTTCGGATTTTTGTGTGGAAAACGGAGAAAAAATCTTCTTTTGGTCCAATTAAAAATTCAAGAGATCACCTCATGTAAAATTATAAATAGGAGTCCTACTACTTCAGTTCTTCTAGACTACAGACTCTCAGGTGAGCAAGTTTATTGTGGCACAAATCACCATAGCAATAAGTTCTTAAAAAGATCTGGGTGGTCAGAAGGAGACAAGCTACACTAATATACCGATTGAGAATCCGAGTATCTACACACTCTGCCGTCCAGAAATTGAAGAATAGTGGAGAATGCTAGTTAGTTTAAGCCCTCAAGTCACTTTCCTTCTGCATCCTTGGCGTCCTCTGAAAGTATAAATTTATTATTGTTAATTTATTGTATATGACATCACAAGATATTTAATGATTTTAAAAAATTTTTGTAATTCCGCTATGCTATTTTGATCAATTTTTCCCATAATAATAATAATAATAACAAATTATTATACATTACAATTATCATAAATAAAAAACTTTATCTTAAATATTTAAGATTTATTTGAATCACGAGTTCGAACCCAAAAAATTGAGTTAGAACTCAATTATGTGTTTGGTTTACTAGTCTGCCTTAAATTTTTTAGCCCATGACTTATATAGCATTTTGGATTCAAAAACATTATTCATAAATATTTTTTTCATATAAAAAAAATTACACTAACCACACGAAAAAGTAAAGAAAAGTACAGTTTTTAATGTAAATTAAAATCTAACTTTTATCATCCAAACACTTTTAACTTAACATGAAATTATCTAACTCAACTTTAAGCTCCATATACAAAATTCATTTCATAATTTGACTCATTTCAAATTTAATTTAAATTTTGAGCTCGAATTAATCCAAACAAACCCTTATGCATACAGAAGATATTACATGCATCTGTCGTATAGATGTGAAATTATCCGCATTAATCACAAAAAATGAAGAGTGCTTTTTTTGTAGTAGATATCTATTTTACTTTATATAAAAGATAAAAGGTCAGTTTAGTAGAATATTTAAATGACGACATTTTGAATAAAAATATTCAAAAAAAATTATTGCCATTTGAAATGATATTTGAATATTCATAATTTAAAATAAAAATTTAAATAGAGTATTTGAATGTGTGTTATAATAAATATTGAAAACAATTTTAATTGATCTTATAAAATCTTATGGTTTGTTTGGTAAACGTATTGCGTTTACATTGCATTTAAATGCAATTTATATATGGAGGAAAAATATTTACATTGCATTCAAATACAAAATATATTTAAATGAAAAGTATTTAAATTATATTTAAATAATAAATATGTGATGTGATAGGTAAAAGTAGAGAGAAAAAAAAAGGAGAGAGAAAGAAAGTATGTGATATGATTAATAAAAATAATTAAAAAATAAAACAATGAATAGTAACTGTAATGTAATATGATTAGTAGTTGAATATAATATTTTTACGTTTGGATAAAAATTACATTGCATTTGAAGGCAATACTGGAAACAAATGGAGGCTTGATGTTCGTGACAAAATTTTGATAAGACATATGTATGAGATTTTTTTTTTTTTTTTGTTTTTTGCTGTGAGCACATAGAAAACAATATCCTCTCAATGAGGTTTAAAAGAAAATGTTATAGCATTTTTAAAATAGAAAAGAGAGGGAAAAAACTTTAATTAAAGAAAACTCAAATATAAATGGTGATCATGGTACTGTTAACACCCTTCTTGTCTCTTCATACTCATTCTTAAAAACATATTTTTTGTAGTTTTAAAATGATTAAATTTATCTATTACACATTCATATACTTTCCAAACTTATTTCTATCAAATAAATGTTGTTACAACATTTTCAATATATTTTTACATCTTGTTTTATTATTATATACTTTGATATTCACCTTTCTATCTCCCATTGTTTTTTTTTTTTTTTAATTTAAAGATTTAGGCATGGAGCCTCTTTTCACAAAAAAGTGAATTGTAAATAACATAAATAGACTTACTATTTATTTCCGAAATAACCATATCTGCTTTGTTTACCAACTTAAAAATTTAAAACTAAAAGTTTGAAAGAAAAAAAAAAAAAGAATGCAAGCAGTGAAAATCAACAAGAGTAAATAAGGCTTTTTTTGTTATTAAATTCTTTTTTTTTTTGTTGAATTGTAAATTCTTTTGTTTTTCCCCCTTTTTCCTCTTCCCATTTTTTTTTTGAAAACTTCTTTTTTTTTAATTTAAATTGATAAATATAATAATAAAACGTAGTTATACTTTTTTTTTTTGAACAATTTGATTATGTATGGCAAAGGCGTTTAGAGCTATAACAAGAAAAAAGTGACAGTTAAAAAAAACAACAAAAATAGAGAAAAGTTAATATTAAAGAAAATTAAAATAAAATGGTGTTTAAAAATATATTGGGGAGAGAACCATTTTCGCATCTCTAGGATGAACAGCCACGACAAATGGTCACAGCGTCGGGCAGGTTACCATTTACGATGATTGTCATGAGTGTTGGTGGTGAAAGACTAGAATCCATCAGACCGGACACCAAAGCAAGGCTCAACAAAAATAGAGAGAGTCAGAAAAGGAGGGAGGGAGAGAAAGGGGGGAGAAAGAATTTGGCAACGATGGAAAGCATGGGTTATGCCCAAGCCAACCCTGCTACAAATCTCCTTTAGTGATTGTAGGACTTTGGTCGGCAACGAAGAGCATGACGCAAGACTTTTTCATGCTTGATGAACCTTGCACGACCATGTTCGTGCACTTGTTGTTCAACAGCGACAAACGGTGATACAAACCCTATCAAGAACTGATAAAACTCGTAATTCAAGAAAGTTTCAAAGATCATTTTACAATCAAATTCGGATGGAATGACCGTAACCCATTACTTATAAATAGGTAAGAACCTTGGTATAGTAAAGATACCACAATCAGTGATAAAAAAAATCAATTGATAAGTTAAGTTTGAACACCACTGAAAATTCTGATAAATTTAGAAAGTTCTTGAAGAATTAAAGAAAATCATTCTCACTTTTTTGAATAAACATCTATATATCCTTTATTTATATCAAACACGCCTATAAATAGGCTACAAATTACAATCCAAAATTCAAACAATAAAATATTCCAAAATTTAAAATTTCTAAATCTACCTGAAAATTTAAAGTTTGAAAAGCCTAAATTGAACCTTTAGAATTTAAACTTTAAAAATCCCTTCTTACTAGTCATGTTTATCAAACCCAGAAGAAAAGAACTTATATAAAATTCAAACCCCCCTTAAAAGTAATCCATGCCAATTAGTCCTAAAGAAAAGTTATTTAAAATTCAAAACCTTTTCTTAAAGACCTACACGCAAATTAGTTAAAAGACTTATTTGAATTTCAAATAAAAGAAACAAAATCTACCTATTCTAAAATTTAAACACCTAAATCTAATTTAGCACTGTTCACGGGCACTGTTCACATATAAATAAAGGTGGCAATGCATACTATGCATACGTGTGCTTGTTATTGATCCTTTTCCATAGTTATTTTGCTAACTTGAACCAGTCTTGACTCATCATCAATAGTAAATATGTATTTTTTAGCTTGTTAAATCTCTCGAATTCATTTGTTAAGCGCTTTCTCGAATAGTTTAACTCGTGCTCTCGTAACTGGCCTTTCTGGAATTTGAAAAGGATCTTAGTTTCATTTGTTAACCGCAGCTGTGTCCTCATCAAATGGCCACCTTCAGTTTGGCCATGATGAATGGCCACCTCCAGTCTAATCCACATTGCCTTTTTTTTCTCAGTTTCCCTTTTATCACCACCCTCTATTTCACATACAACGAACTTAACTAACTTTTCATTGTTGTTCGATAAGATGGAGTGTTGGACAAGTTACCTGGCGATTCATTTTATGAATAATATTAAGCGTAATTTTGGACTAATACAAAAAGTGTGTAACAAATAAATTTAACAATTTTCGAATTGAAAATAATGTGTATTTAGAAGTGCATGTGTAGATGATAGCATGTCATTACTGCACAAAATTTAAACCTTACTTATACTAAGATTTTAATAAATATAACGGTAGTAAAGATCATTCTCATGAGGATTAGGTATAACTAATTTATTGTCGACATTAAATCTATTGACTCTAAACAAATAAAATTCTAAATAATCTGAAAGACAATAACGTAGAAAAGGGGGTTTTGAGAAATTATGCTAATAAATTAAATAACAATAATAAAATGTAAATAAATTAAAGATAAAAACAATAACAAGAAAATTTGGTCAAATGATTAGTCTCCACCATTAGACAATGAATAATCAAGATATTGTCTCTAATTTTCTATTAAAACTACCAATTGTAAATAACAATAAGCTCTGCTACTCCAATCTTTTCTTATTTTATTGTTAAGTAAAACAAGCTCTTCCATTAATTCCCTTCCCACCAAACAACGTAGAACAAAGCTCTCGAGATTAAATTCAACAGAAGTATTAATATGAGAGATATTGGTTGATCTAAGTAACAATCACACAAGCTTAATCAATTTAACCTAGGTTATGCTCTACATGCAATCATACGAAAACTTGAACATAATCAATTACCACAACTATTACTAATGAAAAAGACACCAAGACAATTGCGGATCAAGACTCCTAATCTAACAATTGAAAATAATCAAGTCCTATTTAGTAATAAAACAAAAAAAAAACCATAGATAATAATTATGGAAGAACATAAACAATATCAATTGAAAAATTGAAAAATGATATCTCAGAAATTAAATAAATTGTCATGTGTCTAGGGTTTTGAAATCCCCTTTCAACCAAAAAAAATCTAGCCTAACATGATTGAAAAGAGTGCAAAAATACAATTTATCAACATTAGTATCTCAAGAGAAAGAAGGAGAATAAGAAGAATAGTAATCTTTAAGAATCTCTATGCACATAATTCTCTCCAAGCTATGCTTTTTGTCTCTCTCTCTCTATTCTTTTTTGTCTCCTAAAACTGATAAAAAGGCTCTCTAATTTTTCCTTAAAATGATGTACTTATAGCCTCCAAAAGTTAGGATTAAATAGGGAAAGTTCAGGTTTTAAATTCAAATTTTGAATATAAAATATTGGGCACAGATGCTGTGGCACACACCCATGTTGACGGGTGCTACGATGCCCACTGGCTAGAGCCGCGTCACCTAACCTACAGTTTTTGGCTTGAGACTTTTGTTTTCTTGTCTTTTTATATGTCGTTCCACTTTGAGCTGTTTAAAACTTCTCCAAATTATTTTTTTTTTTGCCTCTAAATCATCCGTAGGGTTTCAAAATACCTAAGAATCACAAAAAAGAAAAAAAAAACTACTCTAAAAATCTAAAAAAGCTAATACTAAATTATAAAATAATTGACATCAACGAGGAAGTATACATTTATCATAAAGTAGTGAGATGCGTGGTATTAGAACCACGAATACTCAAATGGAGTCATATCGGGGGCGTTTGTTTTTGTTCTTGAAAATGATTTTTCATTTTCAAAAACGCAGAAAATGAAAACGGTTTCAAAATAGCGTTTGTTTATTTAACGTTTTCAAAATCGTTTTGAAAACACCATTTTCAACTATGTTGTTTTTTTGAGTTTTTTGAAAACGAAAAAAAGTTGTTTTCACTTTTTGTTTTCATTTCCAAAAAATATTGTGTTTTTTGGGTTTTTTAAAAATGAAATGGGTTTTGAAAAAATATAATCAAACAAAGTTTTATTTTTATGTTTTTCAAAATATACACTCAGAAAACATAACCAAACACAGTTTCAGAAATGATCTTAACACAGTTTTCAAAACATTTTCATTTTCAATTTTTTTGAAAACAAAAAACATTTCAAAAACAATACCAAACGCTACCATCATAACCTTGATATGACATGCCCTTGGATCCAATTACCGTACTAGGTTTGGTTTGTGCAACTAAACTTTGCACAGAACGAAGCAATATGCTGTAAAAAAAAGAATTATATTCTTGGGTGCTTCAAATATGAAACATTTGTTTGATTTACCAGTTATGTTTAAAATAAAATAAAATAAAATCTTTAAATTTAATATAATTGATTTAATTATAATTTTTATTGATTAAAAAAAGATAAAATTTAAATTTAAATTTGCAATTATAAATCAACCGAAGACTAAATGTAAATAGTACTGAGCCATGACAAGTAAATCTTCTATTCTCCAACTTTTTTTTTCAAATACAAGAACTCCATTGTCCAACTTAAACCTTAACTAAAACTGAAGCAATTATTTTACGCTAGACTCTATTGTCAAATTAAATGATAGAAAGAAAGAAATCCCTATTGAATATGAGCTGTGGATTCTTTTGGTATACACTACCTTTTTATATATTATGTCAGAGAACGTAAGCTCCATCGTTGTTTTATTAAAAAACATAAAAAAAGATAAAACTTACCATGAAAATTGTATTTTTTATATTTACAGGGTGTTGGATAAACATATTATGTTTAAATGTAATTTGTTTTTTCAGTATTGTATTTTGTTGAAAAGTATTTGTTTTGTATTTGAATGAAATATGTGTTTGGATGAAAAGTATTTTAGAGTTGAAAAGTTGGTGTTATTGATAAAAGTAGAGATAAATAGTAGAGTTGAAAAGTTGATATGATTGTTTTAAAAAACTTTTAAATAGTAATTATTTTCATAGCACTGTTGAAAATGATTGTATTTGAATGCAAAACTTTATATTTGGTGTAAAATTACATTGCATTTGAATATGATTAAAATGTAAAACTTTTGCCAAACGCCCCCTTAAGTAATGTGATGTTTGAATAATGTAATATGTTTGTATTATATTTAAATATAATACATTAAAATGTAATTTGAATATGATTAAAATGTAAAACTTTTGCCAAATGCCCCCTTAAGTAATGTGATGTTTGAATAATGTAATATGTTTGTATTTTATTTAAATATAATACATTAAATATGCATATGAATAAAAAGTATTTATATTATATTTAAATATAATGTTTGTTTGGATGAAAAATATTTAAATTTTATTTAAATATTCAATATGTGATGTGATTGATGAAAGTAAAGAGAAAAAAGGAAGAGATAAATATAATATTTAATGTGATTAGTAAAAGTATTAGAAAAAGTTAAATAATGAATAGTAATTATATTGGATTTGAATTATAATGTAATTGGTATTTAAATATAACATTTTTACGTTTGAATGAAAATTACATAATAATTGAATGCAATGCTAATGTATTATATTCACCAAACAAGACATAGTATCATTTATTGTTACAGATATAGTTTAACGATAATTTCATATTAATTTTATCAAAAAATGAAAAATTCGAATCCCTTTATTTTTTATTTAAAAAAAAAAAAGAAGTAATATCATTTTAATCATAGAACTAATTTTTTTAATGGTTTGATTTGTCAATACTCATGATAAAAAATTACAGCGTAACATCTAACACTGCTTTCATTAATAAATCGTACTACCAAAAATTTAAGTTTTTTTTTTTTCTCCCAGAGATTGAAAAGTTAATATAAAATTTAAAGCAATGGCACAAACACAATTTTTACCATGATATTTTATAATAAAAAAAAAATATAGAGAGATTTATATTATAGATATGAGAAAAATTTGAAAATTGTCAATAGGGTATAAAAGAAGTTAATCTACACTGAATCGTTAAATTTCTACCAAGTCCTATCAATTGTATATGTTTATTTATTCAAAAGCAATATTGTTCAGATCTAACCTTTAAATTCAAAATCAACGAGAGTTCCATAAAAATAAACTATATAGATGAAGTGGGGGGGTTTTTATGGGTGCCCCTATTGAATTTTTATTTTTTTGAAAAATTGTAGTAAATAATTTTTTTGTGTGTAAAATAACTGCAAAAATGGCAAGGTTTTAAAATAATTAAAATGAATAGCAAATAAATTTATAACCTTTCCATCATATATATGAGTACTACAAAATAAAGAAAGAAAAATGCTAAAAGATAGTATCAGTGCTAAATACTACTACTAATAGAAGGTGGATTTTATTAAAATGGGTATATTATAAAACTTATTTTTTATTAGTTGATAATGCTTAACATCACTGGTGATTCTTATTATTGCTTAAAAAGAAAGGTTTGTTATCTTATATCTATATCATAAAAATTGAAGTTTTGGCATTTTTAATGTACTGAATAAGAAGATATATGATTTTTTAATGTATATTTTCTATATATTTGATAATTGATGGAAAATATTATGAAATAAAATATTCATAATTTAATGTAATTTAAAAAAAGTATTTTTCTTTACTGAAATACAAAATCTGGCTTTTAACAACTGATGCAATTTTATCTCTCATATTCTATTTGAATTATCGTAATCATGAAAATTTAACCAAGCTTTATGAAAATTTTACAATAGTATTTTATGGCTAGCCTATGTTTCTTAGGGTGAAAAAGAGAGGAATAAAGTTGGTTGGATTTTAGAACGGAGAAGAGAATCTTTTGTTTGATAGGGAGGAATTAGGAAGGAAGGAAATTGCATGTAAAGATCCATCACTATGATTTATCATTTGAGAGTAGTTAAGAAAAAATTTTGCTTGATTTAATTTACATCTGTTATACATGTGATATATTCCATCAAAATTTAATCTTTATTAGCAAAAAGGATTGTATTGCACTTTTTAAAGAGTTTAATAAGCTTTTTCATTCACAAAAAAAAAAAAAAAAAAAAGTAGGAATCAAATTACAATTTTGATGAGGGACAAACTCTCTACCTTCAACATGTACAGGTTTTATTAGATTTCTCAAAGGGAAAAAAGCAAAAAAAAACCATTGATTATTTTAATTTTCATATTATGAGATTTTTTTTTTTCTAGAATTACGATATTGATAGTTTAATTCCATATCCAAATGTCAATTCGGATTCTAAGTAAAATGAAAAATTTTCAAAACGTCTAATTGAAACCTATAAACCAAGGGAGACCTTTTGGGATTTTATTTATTTATTTAATTTTTAAACATAAAGGGTAAAGATTTAAACCCTATATATATATATTGATAAAATTAGGTGTAAAATTATCATTATTTATATGGAGTGTTTGGTAAATATATTATATTTACATTGTATTTGAACGTAATACATTAAATACATTTTATATTTGGATGAAAAATATTAACTTTACATTTAAATACAATGTGTGTTTAAATAAAAATTATTTGAATTATATTTAAATAATGAATATATGATGTAATAAGTAAAAGTAGAGAGATTATATGATGTGATCAATAAAAATAATAAAATAATAAATAGTAGTTATATTATATTTAAAATGTAATATGATTGATATCTGAATATAATACTTTTATATTTAGATAAAAATTATATTACATTTAAATGTAATCCAAATACTGAAAATAAACTATACTTAAGACATATTTAAATATAAAATATTTTACATGTTTAAAACTAAGAAAAAAAAAAATTAAAGACAAATATTTTTTTTGATAAAAATTTGTCTTTTTCTAAAATAAGACATGTCATTCAACACGAGAGCAAAGTCCAACGTATGCATAACATTTAAAAAAAAAAACACGTTATATTTAAATATAATATATAAATAATACATAATATTATATAAATATAATAAGTTTATTAAATAGAATCTTGTATATGGACTTAATAAAAGGAAAATAAATCTTTTTTCAACTTTTTATGGTATATTATTTTAAATATTTTTTTATTTTTAAAAAATAATTTTTTTATATATTCAAATGTTATATTATTTTTAAAATAAAAATATTTTCTCGTTTAAAATATATAAATTTTCAATTTGAAAAAATTCATACAAGGGCTCAGAGCGTTCAGAAAAGACAAAACAAAAGAAAAAAGAAACACAGAGAGAGAGAGAGAGAGAGAGAGAGAGAGAGGGAAAAAAAGGTAAAGGGTCGTGGGAGCAGTGTATCTGAGGCGCCACATACACCAGATGCGTCTGCAACCACCCAAACTTTGGACAGAGAAAAAGTCGAAAATGATAACGTGGTGTGTTTTCACATCCTGATTGGCTCTTCTATGTACCATGTTGTACGACTGATTTTGACGTGTTCTATGTCGTACTAACCTTTTCCTGTTTTTCTTTTTTTATTATTTTTTTATATTTTAAGGCAACCCTTTAATTTCCTGTTTTCACTCCTCTCTCTCTCTCTAGTCTCTGTACTCATTTTTTTTCGTTTCTACTCTCTCTCCTTCTTCACATTTCACACTTGCAAAAGAAAAAAAAGAATGAATTTTTTTTTTCTTTTTTTGACGTTACACAAAGACCAACAGAAACGTCAATACAGCCACAAAAGAAGTAAAAGTGAAGCCAAGCCGCACCCAAAATTGTACGCACACCCTTTTTATTTATTTATTTATTTCTTATTAAAATATATATATTCATAATTTTTTTAAAGAGAAAATTTAAAACTCGTTTAAGAAGATTCTCCGTACCTTTAGAAAAAATATTTTATTTTAATTTTATTTAAATATAATATAATTTTACATTAAAGGGCGTTTACTAACGCATTGCATTTTGATTGTATTTGAATGAAATTTATTTTTTAAATATTATATTTGATTGAAAAGTATTTGTTTTGTATTTGAATGAAAGGTGTGTTTGGATGAAAAGTATTTTAGAGTTGAAAAGTTGATGTGATTGGTAAAAGTAGAGATAAATAGTAAAGTTAAAAAGTTGATGGGATTGTTTAAAAAATGTTTTGAATAGTAATTGTTCTTGTAGCACTGTTGTAAAATTTGTATTTGGTGTAAAATTGTATTGTATTTGAGTGAAGTTAAAATGAAATTTTTTGCTAAATGTCCCATAAATATAATTTTTATAACAATATCACGAAAATAATTACTATTTAAAATATTTTTAAAACAATCACATTAACTTTTCAATTTTATTATTTATTTTTATTTTTATCAATCATATCAACTTTTCAATTGTAAAATACTTTTAATCCAAATATACATTTCATTCAAATACAAAATAAATACTTTTCAACCAAATACAACATTTAAAAAACAAATTTCATTCAAATACAATCAAAATACAATGCGTTTACCAAACGTCCCCTCAAAATATGTTTTAACAATTAGAAAAAAAATTATATTTTAGAAAATATATTTTAATTATACGCTTAAAGTGAAGGACTTTCAAAATTTAAATTTAGTATAGAATTTTAAAAATAGAAATAATAAAAAATAGTTATTACATGGGAAAAAATATAAAAAAGTGTTTAAAATTTGTCTTTAAAATACCTTCTGAATACTCTCCTAATTATACTCATTAAAGAGATATAAAAGCACCAAATGATTACATATTACATAAAACAAAACCCCTTAATAAGAATTGATTCATTAGTAAAGTTTGATAATTCTTAAATAGAAAGACATATGCTTGAGGTTTAATAATGAAAGTATCATTTGACACACTGAAATCAAATGCATATAAGACTCTTTTTAATAAAACTCTAATAATTAATGGAATTTCTCAATTAATAAAGGCCCTGATAACAAACTAAATTGTTGATAAAACAAGCTTAACAAATTAATTAGAACTTATATATTTTGTCATTTAGTAGAATATAATATAATTTTAGTGGTTGTTTTGTTGATTCACTTAAGTTGGAGAATTGGAGTTTTTTTTATCAGAGTTGAGTTATAAAATTGTCATTTGGTTGAAAATGAATTTTATAAAAAATATAAAAAATTGAAATATATTTAGAAAAAAAATGAATTTTAATTCGTTCATTCTAAAATTTTATATAATTTAAAAAATTGCCATTTTGACTTAAAAGGATAAATTTATAAACTTTTAAATTTAAGTTTTTTTAAGTTAAAGTTAAAAATATGAATTATAAAACTAAATTTATTATCAAAGAAAAAGGTGAAAAAACAATTAAATTTGATTGGTTGGAGCGTACCAACCAAACGTTACTTTGAATTTGGTACTGTTCCTAATTGGTTTAGGTGTCTAATCTGATTATGATTTATATCCGACAAAGAAATTTTGAATAAGTAAAAAGTTTATTCACCACAGTAGGGTTTTACTTCACGTAAGTGGCAGTAACAAAAATATCTTTCACATGGTTTTATTAAATTATTAAATTTTATTTTATGTTTTTAGAAATATTGTACTTTTACAACCGTTTTATTTTTAACGCGAATAATTCTAACATGAATTTGTAAAATGTGAGGAAGAAAAGTAACTAAAGGGAATCTTTGAATTTTTGACAATTAATAAGCCATGTTTTTAATTTCTCCTGCCTCTTTTTCTCATGAGGAAATTGATCACTCTTGTCTTTATTCTTCCTTTTGTCTATTTTTGTAAAATAAAATATTTTTCTGTCCTTATTATGGAAATCTGGGTTTTACCAAAACAAGTAAAAGGATGAGGTTTTCTTTCCCTACCTTCTTAATTTAACAATTTATTTATAATAAGTTTTTTTGCCACTTTTTATTTTATTTTTCCAAGTGGGGTTCAAAAATATCGTCCAATGAGAGGTGGAGAAAGGAGGGGAAAGGTGAGTGATGACTAGTACTGGTGATGATGATGACACACAGCAAGAAGTGAGATTTTTGTGATCTAAATAAGGTCAATCTCTCTTTCTCTATCTCTCTCTTTAGGAAAAAAAAAAAGCTATCTCCAAATTTATCTTCTTCCATTTCCATAGTGGTTTTTTTGGGAAAAAATCATCTTCCTCTTTCTAGTCTCTTCTTTTGTTCATGGCAAATTTGTTAGCTGCGTTTTGGCCCGTTTTTTAGGGGGGGAACAAAAGGAGAGGAAAAAAAAAAAAAAACACAAGCTTCATAATTTCCTTCTAAGCTATAGATCATATTTCCATTTTTAGCATATCAAGAACCTTTTGAGGGGAACAAGAGGCTGTTAATTATTTGGGTCTGCTGATTTTTCTAAGTCTTCCTTCTTCCCTCTCGCCAGCAAAAAAGTCTTCTTCTTTCTTCTTCTTCTCCTCTCTCTCTCGCTATATCTATACATGTGTATAAATCTCAGGCTCGTTTGCTCAGAAACTACTGGTAAATAATGGGTTTTCTTAGTCAATTTTTTTCCCGTAAAATCCGGGGCTTCTCTCTCTGTGATTAAAAGTTTATCTGTTTTTTTTTTAATTTTTTTATTTTTGACCTATACTGATCTCCTCATTCTTACATCTTTGTTTTGTTCAGAAAATTCTTCAGGCTTTCTCGAAACCCAGATCATCATATTCAAGCACTGAAGAAGATCTAGTTACGGGGAAAGAAAAAATAAAAGGAAAAAGAAAGTGTAGATTAACTAGAACCTCTAGTTTTCTTTTTGCAAGAAATTACTATCAATAATCTTTCTGGGTAAGAAGATATCTCCTGTCTTACACGCACTTTCTTCATAGTTTTTTTGTTTTTTTGGTTACAAAAATCTCTCTTTTTTTTTTTTTTTGTTTTCTTTTGTGGAAATAAAGAAGAAGTACGGAAGAGGAGAGAAAACCAAAAAAAAAAAAAAAATGGTGAGGGGAAAGACTCAAATGAGGCGTATTGAGAATGCCACAAGTCGCCAAGTGACGTTTTCAAAGAGGCGCAATGGACTTCTGAAGAAGGCCTTTGAGCTTTCGGTTCTCTGCGAAGCAGAAGTCGCTTTGATAATCTTCTCTCCAAGAGGCAAGCTCAATGAATTTGCAAGTTCCAGGTAACAAAAAAAAAAAAATGTCTGTTTTTTTATTTATTTTTTTTAAACGTATGTGATTTTTGTCTTGATTTTCAGCACTATCTCTTGAATGCAAACATGGTTGTTCTTTTGTTCTTTTGTCTGTTGCGTTCCTAGTTTTTGTTTCTTCTTTTGGTTCTTGTTCGCCTTATAAATATTAATTAGGGTTTTTTGCTCTTCTTTTTGACCATTTCTAGTACTCATTTTCTCTGTTGGGTCTTTTTTTTTGGGTACATTTATGGACATCAAACTTGTAGGAAACCTTCATTACAAGGTTTTGTTGTTGACTAAACCCCATTGGCTCTAGGGCTGTTGTCTTTTGATCCGTTTGTAGTGCAAATGTGAAGTGTGATTGATTGTACTTCGCATTTTTCCAAATATTCTCTTAATATATATATTTTTTCTTTTTATTGGCTTAGCATCAAACTTTGTAGCTTAAGGCCAATAGTATATATGTGTGTATATATATTGTCCAATTGTACGGCTGTTGATTGTGTGACCAATAATTAAAGGCAGAAAAAGAAGTTGGTACTTGTACTAGTTTATATTTCCAGTTGATGCTTGAACAGTGTGTGAGATTCTCAAAATAAATCTGATCCTTCCACGACCTTTGTTCCCGTAAAAATCTTAAAACTTGTATCAAATATTTATTAATTTATTTATGCTGTGTATATATGGGTGTGTGTAGCATGTCCAGGTGGTCATATCCTAATCTGCTGTTGAAAACAAGTAAACGAGGGTGATTGAACATAGTGGCTTCACTTGCTTGTACTGTATTCACGTACATTTTTTATTATTATTTTATTATTTTTATGGCAGATTTCCACTTGTATTTAAAATAAAATGAAAACGTTCTTGTATTTTCGAACCTGAAAGCTCGTGGTTGTTGTTGTTGTTTTTTTTTTTTTTTTCTTTTTTCTTTTTTAATAATAAGCAGAAAGCTTGTAGTTAAGCTCCCCTCCCTTTACATCCGTTAAGTTAGTCCCCCATGTTAACTTCACGTAAGCTTATCCTCGTTTGGTCCAAATTATCAGGTCAATAGTTGAGGTCAAATTTTGTTTTCACTTTTTTTAATGTGGTATAGTTGTTGAGTTTTGTGGAGAATAGCATTTACAATGTTTAGGTAGATAATATCAATATATTTTTGTTTGTTCTTAGCATAGAATTGGTAGGTAGGAAAATATAACAACTGTAATGGACTTATATTGTTGTAAAATTTTGCATTACCAGTTAAGTGTTTAGTTTTCCCAGATTTACAGAGTGTCAATCTAATTGGGATGTCTTTTATGTTACGTTAGTAATCATTTTTCCTCATAATTTATTTAAAAAAAGAATAAATATTTGAGTACCTCAGTTTTGTTAACTTAATTCTTTGGCGATCATTATTTCATGCTGCATAATGTATATGTAATGATGTAGAATCCAATTTACTGTTGAATTCAGCTTCATCTTTTAAGGTCACGTATCTCAAGTTTGAAGCTTTGTATTGTTATAATCTACCGTGCTTGATAATCAGTCAACACTTTCTACATTTCTTTACTTAGAAGTTTTAATTTATTAATTTATTTATTTTTATCTCCACCCCCCATGCCCTATACATCCATATGCTATCAAAGATATGAGCATCTGCTGGCTAGTGTGTACATATATATGTGTGTGTGTGTAAACATATATATATATATCGTATGTCATGTGCATACTGCTCGTACACACGGAACGTATGACATGACATGAAGGAAAACATAAATCAACTACAATTACAACAAAAACACAAAAAAACTGTTCTTCTATAACTTAGGGGAAAAACATGCACAAAGAGAAGAGAATTTCTTGGTTATCTTTCAGCGCTGATCAAGCCTGAAGAAATGAACAAACTTGAACCTTTTCCACACTAAAAAGGTCTCTCACTGAAAATTGTATCCTGGAGAAATTCTAAATTCTGCTAATTCCATTCTAGTGAGGGGAGCTTAGGATGTTTGCATCACGAAATTAAAATAATGAGTGAGTCAGCTTAATGACCACCTAATACTGACTTTCTAGAAATTTATATATACATATATTTGTAAATATATATTTGTATACATAAAGTCTCAAATCCGATACCAGATGTCTTCTGACACATTGATGTAAAGGTTAATTATAATTAGTAGAAATGTGAATTTATATACAAGTAAATATAAACGTGGGAATTTTCACATTCACAAGGTGTTTTTCAGCATTTCTATTTTTATATTTTCTATTACGTAAATTCACATTTCTAGTAACTAGACACTGTAATGCCAGAACACATCCTATACTATATTCAAGACTATTTCTATATATATATATATATATATGCTTTGACTAGAATTAGTATCAAGTCTTTAAAATCCACCCTTGGTCTCCAGTGTTAAAATGTAGATTAATCGGGTGTAGTTCTCCGGATTTTGCTGGAATATATGTATGTCCAGAATAATAATAAAATAAGAAAAATGCAAGCAGTGGATGAGGTTTAAAGTCTAGTGAAATAAGAAATGGCAAGTACATTTTTTTGTACAAAGGTTTAGATAGGAAAAATGCATCGTTAAAAACTACGCATTATTTATATAAAAAAAAAAAGATATAAATATTGTTTGAGTCTTATATTATGGCCTAATAGGTTATCTAGGTTTTTAGTATTGTTATTTGTGCGGTAACGGTCTTATTCATTATTCATGCCTATATACAACACTTTTTTTGTCGTACGATCAAGCCATAAACAAAAAGTTAAGCAGTAAATACGCCAACCCATGTTCATGAAACTGTTCCAACCTTTTTACGTAAAGTCATCATTTCAGTTTATCTTTTGTTATTCATATTCTAGCGTGTGTCGTTACTTAGGATCGGTTCTGTTTAACAACGTCTGTTCGTTTGTTTTTTACCCCCTTCAACAGAAATATCCCGATATCTCCCCGATAAAAGTTCGATAACATATTTTCAAATAGTTATGATTTATATATTAACATAATTTAACCCATATTTATTTACCAAATTGCGTTTGTATTGCAGTTAAATGTAATGTAATTTTCATCAAAATGTAAAAATATATCATTCAAATACTAATCACATATAACAATTTAAATTTAATACTATCACTATTTACTATTTCATTATTTTATTTTTTTATTACTTTCATCAATTACATTACATATTCTCTTTTTTTCTTCTTTTTTTTTTCTCTCTATTTTTATCAATCACATTATATATAATATAATTTAAATATTTTTTATCTAAATACACATTACATTTAATCAATCACATTGCATTTAAATACTTTTATCAATCACATTGCATTTGAATGCTTTGAATGCAATGTAAATAATTTTTATTCAAATGTAAATTTCATTTAATGAATTCAATCATAATGCGAATGCAATGCATTTACCAAACATCCTTTTAAAAGAGAAGTAAAATAGGCTTTTCAGTAAGCTTTTAAGAATGTATTTTTAACAGAGCTCAAGTTAAAATGAGTTTAAAATTTCTAGCAAGTAATAAAAAATGTAAGAAATTACAACAAATAGGCTATTTTTTAAATGTTTGAGGTAAATTGTATATTTATGATAAATTGTTTCATTATGAGCATTTTTAAGATAATTTTATTGTAAATATTAAATAATTATTTATCATAAGTTCATTTTTTACTGTAAACATTTTATTTACAAGAATATTATTAAGATAATTTTATCGCAAATATATTTTATAAATACATTGTTGACCATGAATATGCAATTTACCTCAAAACATTTTAAAATATACTGTTTACCATGAATATATGTGTATGAATATATATATATTATAAAGCTATTCTTATATCTTCCTTAAAATGTTCAAATAAAGTTACACTGTTTAACTTAAACTCAAATCCAAATTTTAAATTCTATACAAAACAGTTTTATTTCTTTTTATTCTGAAGCCATGTTTTCTTCTTAGGATAGATTATCCAAATACTTTTAGAAACAATTTTTAGAAAACTCTATCAAGTAGACTCTAAACACTTAGAGAAGTAGCTTTCAATGTAAGGAAGCCAAAAATTATATTTGAAAAACTCTAGCAAACAAACCACCCTTCATATCCTAGTAATTAGTTTCACTCAATTATAATCACTTAGTATGTCTGCACAAATAAAATTAGCATAGAGTGAATATCCTGGAAATTAGAAATTAGTTGACTAGAGTTTTTGAAGAAGAGTCTTAATTTTGTTGCCTAGTTAAGAATGACGGAGTTTCAAAGATTTTGAAGAAAAACATGAGGTCAGCACAAAACACTATATATAAGTTTCCTAATTAAATTTATATATATATTATGGTATAAGATCTATGACTATTTGTTAAAGATAAATAAAAACACCATCAGATTTCAAATGTAATAACTCGTATCTAAATTCTTCCTCTCCCAGTGAGTTAGTCCCAACGGGTTCCTATTCTCAATATTCTTGAATATGTGTTGGATGAATTTGCCAACAACATCTGTACTCGAGTTGTGTAATGCATCAGATTTAGTAAATAGGTATGGCTATATGAGTTGCTAGTCGTGTTGAGCAGAATATTTACTTCCCCTATACTTGGTCATTATTATCAATGTCATTATTATTTTTATGAACTAATGAAAGAAGATAGAGCAATCACATCACAACTAAGTTGACAAAGTTAATACTAATTAATTAAAGGTTTTTTTTTTTTTTTTGAATTAAGAGTGGGGAATTTGAATTCTGTAACTTTAGGTGAAGTTAGGGTGTAGTATTACTACTAGACTGTATCTTCAAGCATAATTAAAGGTTTTTTTAATTATTATGTTTTAGTAATAAATAAAAATGCTTGACGAAACAAGATAAGTAAAGTTGATAGTTTTTTAAAAAGATAGAACAATCTTATAGCTAGTTTTGCTGCAACGTAATTGAGTTCTTGACCAAACAGGAAAAGTAAAACAGAGAACAGGATTAAAATTTGAAGATGTTATTGATTTATTGATAGATAGGAAAATTGATCACAATCTAGAATTTAAGCTCCTTATATTGGGATTGACAAGAAAAGAAAATAAAAGAAATTGGATAAAAAATGAGTAAGAAATCTAGAGAAATTGACAACTAAAAAAGAAACTAGGAATAAAATAGATAAAGAAACTATAGTGAAAACTTGGCTACGATGTTACTTTATGTTTTTGTTTCTCTTTCCGTACGTCAATGGAGAGATTACCGACCATTTATTTAAGGGAATAATGTATAATATTATATAAGGTCTAATGTGTGAGTTTAAGTGTTAAAAAGGATGTGAGATTTAGATCCTAGAAGTATTTCTATTATATTATGGGTTGATTTTAGTTGATTTTGCTGATTTGGTTGTCGTTTCTTGTACTTTTATGTTTTTTGTATCTTCTATTTTTAGCTTCAGAAGACGTTGAACTCGAACACACACAACTACACGGTGTGCATGTAAGTGCGCGCGCATGTGCATCTATGCATGTACTTTTTTGTTATATATGCGTACATATGTATATATGAATGAATATTCTCTATACATTCGTGTATTGTATGTTTCATGAATATGAAGTGCACTTCTATTAGGTACCTAGTTTATTGACTCTGTGTGCAAAATAGCTGGGATGTAATTCTTCGCCACTTCGTGTGTGTTTATAAACACACACACACATATATATATATATATATACACGAATACGCATATAAATAATATATATTAGCTCAATACACAAATATACTTGTTATAATGATAAATGGAAGACCATGTTGTCGTACACAGTTAGCCTTGAATCATAGATTTAAACGTATAATTTAAACTTTTTTTTTTAAATAACATTTTCTATTGATAAAAATTTAAACTTACTTTTTAAGTTTATTTTTCTAATTTATAAACCAAACAGATCTTTACTTTGGATGTTATCATAAACATTGCCAACGAATAGTTACCCATCACATGTAATCTTATGACTGGCATTTAGGGGGAGACAAAATTACTATAAACAATTATGATAGAATCCGGAGAACCAAGTACTATAGACGGCCATTTAATGGCTTGACTAATTAGGAAAAATTAGGTAGACCGCCGTTTTTTTTGCCACCTCTTTATATCTAGGACTTTGTTTTTTGGTTAGATTTATAATGTTCTATGAGTGATATACTATATGATATATACTAATGGTATATCATTGATAGATTTGTAAAATTATTGATTTATATTGACTAATCACTGATTGGCCACAAAGTCTTTTAGTAATCCATTAGTGGACCGTTAAAAAAATCAATTTTAAATTAAGAAACTCAGCACATTAATTACAAAATTAATTTTAAAAAGGCAATTATCCTATAAATTCATTTCAACTTTTCATTTTTCTATTTAGCCTTGCAATTCGATCCTAATATCCCTCTACCTATTATTACAAGTAAAGCGTAATGGTAATTTTACATCTTTCTTCACCATCATGAAGTGAATTGTTCAAATTCTTCTATCCCAAATTCAAAAAATAAAAGAAAAAGTGTACTCTACTTAGGTAAAAGGTTGATAGTCAAAATAACTCATTGGAGATTTGTCCTAGCTAGTAAGAAAGGGGGCATAGGTCTCAATCTTATAATCTTACTATTTGGGAGCTCAATTTTACTTCTTAATCTTCTTGAGCTTACCCTTTGAATGATGGCCTCATTACTTTACTGATGTAGCATGGAAGTGTGAAAAGAATAGTAGAATATGGATAAAAGGAAAAAAGGGGTTAAAACTTCCTAAAATATGTTGATTCCTTTGAATATCAAAGGAATAGGGCATCTAAAAACCTGTTGATTCGTTCACGAATACTAGGAAGAAAGGCATCAAAGTGTTGTTGGTTCTCCCAAGAATACCAAGAATAATGACATGAAAAGGGAAAGCCCTCTATTTAGAAAACAATATTTATAATCACTCATATCTTCTAAATGAAAGATTACAAGTAGGGCTGACAATTCGTGTTATCGTGTCATGTTCGTGTCGTGTTTATTAAATATTCGTGTCAAAATCTCAAACTCAAATCCAATCTATTTAATATTTGTATCAAAATCTGAAACCCAAACCCAATTCATTTATTAATCGTGTTAATCGTGTTGACTCAAATTAACCCGTTTAAATTAAATATAAATAAAATAATGATGACAAGGTCAGATACGACTGATCGTGTTATCGCGAGGGAAGGGGAGGGCAATTGGGTGATGTGAGCAAAGTTATAAAAGTAATAAAAGACTAAAAAAATTAAAGTAAAATTTAGATTTTCATCTAGATTTTATTTTTTATGTTAAAATTTTTTTAAAAATATATATATAAAATAAAAAATATATATTATATCTGAATTTTAAATTTTGAAAACTCAAAATTAAAAATAATAAAACATTATAATATATAATAATATAAATATATTAAAGATTATAAATGGGTAATTTATGAGTTATATTGATGTCAATCCATATATAATTAATTTATTAAATGGGTTATTTCATGTCGTCTTTTTTTTTTTCAAAAAATAAATTTTAATAACTAATCTCTAAAATTCTAATATATATATCAGTTACATTGGCACCAGCTAAACACTCCATTCTGTAATGATCCCTTTTTGTCTTAACAAAATAAGCTACCTCCATTTTATTGAATTTGCAAATATGGATCCGTTGAAGAATTCATAGGATTAATATATGTTATTTGTGAGAGAAAATGTAAAACATTATTTGTTAATTGAATATATTATTTTATAGTAAGTAATAGTTATCTCAGATTATCTAGGAGATATGGATTCCTAGATTTTAGGAATAATGTATTATTATCTTTATTTTTTGAGTTAAATCCTGTAGCATTAGTCATCACATTGATGGACTCTACACCCAGTGGTGGAATTAGGTGTAAAATTGCTGTTAAGTTATCATATTCACTTTCCTAAAAACGTGCATGTAATTTCAGAAGTGAAACAAAATTGAGCTAAACCTATTTCTTTCTTTCAGACTCTCTCGATTAGATATATACTATATATGTATATATTGATCTTTAGGCCATAACTATTAGATCGAGATTTGAGTGGATGAATTCATCATTAAAATGGATAGATATCTAAGTAGATCGTCTTCATTCAAACTAGAATCATTAAATTTGCAAAATAATATAGAAGAGAAAGAAAACGTCTTAGATGAAAGATGTCCTCCCCAGGATCTGACTTTTTAGTTGGGAGGATACCAGAGTTCAATGCTCGTTTCTAATTTATAGGTTAGTGTTATGCTCAAATGCATATTTAGATAAGTCAAGTCAAGATTTATTGTCCTATTTTCTTGTTTCAATGACTATCCTCCAATATTGTCTTGACAACTCATCAATGTGGCTTAATTCTTGAATGAGATGAAATGTTATAACATGACCAACCAATGGGATAGGAATTTTAGGACAACATGTCTCGAAAGTCAAAGGCAAATGAGTTCAGATTTGCTAATCCATTTTTCCGTCTCATTAGGTATCTCTCGAATTAAAGTATGATACCAATGTGAATTGTTTTAAGTATTTTTAGTATTTTACTCCTATTTATGTGATCAAGTTATTAAATTTAGATGATGTGACATATAAAGAGTGGAGCATAGTCGAGTGAAAAAGAAAATAGGGACATAAGATGTGGACTCAACACAAACTTATTTATATCATTAGTCTATAAATCACTGCTTTAAGGGGGTGTGAAGAACACGTCTACCTCTTTTTCAAATTTTGTCTTGGTTAACTTAATACTTCTTTCAAATTCACAAAACAACTGTTTATTATTGTTAGTATTAATATTGTTATTAGTTTTTTTTTTTTTTTTTGAAATTGGGGGTGGGTTTAAGAACTCTACACCTTTTGATGGAGGCATGTGTAAATTTGCTGTCAGACTATATTTGCAACCACAAAACATTTATTTATTGAGTACTAGCATTCTCAATCATGTCTAGTTTTCTTTCAAAATCAGTGTTAGATTGCAAGAATAATTTAGTGGAAGTAAAGCTTCACAACCTTTCTTCCAGAGTCAACCAGACTTGCAAATATGAATAACAATCCAACTAAAAGTTGCTCTAGTTGAAATTTAATTGAAAAACGAGGATTTCGTTTGCTAATTGTTTGATTTTATAATGCAGCAACACGAATTCTCACTTGTTATAGTTGCATCATACCCTTCTATATTAATTATATGGATTTTAGATTGCTTTTGATATGTATACGTATTTAGACAAGTGTGTGTGTGTGTGTACAAAATCTTGGGAAGGCCGCCTCATCAGATACGTCTAATATTGTTTCTTCGTTATCTAAGCAATTAACATGACTTTTTTTTTTCCTTAGCTGTCTAAAATTTCTATTGCATAATATACACTTTCGTACGTGTGTGTATGTGTGTGTGTTTGTGTGTTTAGTCAAGCTGATTTGAGTTGATCTGTTTGTGGAGGCCAAACTGCTTTTTTGGTTGTTCCTCTCATTTTGCGACTTTCACTGATATATTTTGTTTGAAATCTTCAGCATGCAGGCTACAATAGAACGTTATCTAAGGCATACAAAAGACACTCAAACCAACAACAAATCCATTGAACAAAACATGCAGGTATGTTATAATAATTCTCTTGTAAAAAAATCCGTTTAATTTTGGGCAAAATGAGCATTTTGGACCTGTTTATGGGAGGTTTTGGAGATGTAAGTATTGGAAACCAGATAATTATTAGAGATTTATATTTAGGGTAAAAAGTTTTAAAGAAAGAAATTTTTTAGAGATGCGTGAAAATATTAGAAACTTGTTTTTGAACCCGAAAATGATTTGGATCCGAAAATCAAAATAATGTCTCCATCCTTGAGAGTTATTTTCAAGCAGATATCACTATGAAATATTTGTTCCATCCTACATGAGTCCCTAAATAGTCTAGCAGAATGGTTTTAACCCCAAGAATGCACAACCGGGAATTTCAGACTATGAACCAAAAGAGAAGTTGTTTTTGTTCCACTCTGAATGTCTTTCCGGGTCTTTTTACCTGTTTAAAAGATTTAGTTTTCTAAATTGTTATATCGTGTTCCATTCTTTTTTTTAATCTTTCAGTTAAGCTGGTAACAAAAAGCTCATATGTGCCTCATATGAGGATGGAATTTCTAGTTTTTTCGACCGAAATTTTCTGAATCCGATTCCAATCCTAATACAATTCTCACAAATTCAAATCCTAAATTTAACAGAACTGGCAAAATAGCTAAAAATTAAAAAAATTTTGGATCTAGCTATCATAGACTAACCAGAAACCTATCTTGACTAGAGTTCGACTTAAATACTGATCATATCACCATACCAGCTCATAACAAATACGGATGCATTTACAACAATCAACGCTGTAGATTTAACTTCTATTTTATTTAACCAACGGAGTAAATTGTTTACTTTTAATTGTTTAAAAAAATAAACTGAGAGGGGGAGTGACTGGTATCAAAAGTGAACGGCACATCTTAGGTTGACATTCACTTAAAATCTTATCAACCCTTCTCTTTAAATAATTAATAAATAGCAAACTAAAAATGTAAGAGTTTGAAAATAAAATAAAGTAACAAGGGGACGTCGTGGTGATTGATTGGTCTCTAAGTGAGAGATTGTTAAATTGTTGAGGCCCCCTCCTGAGGGATTGACGGCAGAGCAACCAAAGGTCTACAGTAATTGTGAGTTGTTTCATTAAGAGCATTTTGGTGATTTCACATGTAATTTTGGTTGCCCTAGTTTTACTTTATAAAGCGGGTGCTGTAATTATGTTTGAGTAGTTTAGAGATTATAGAAAAAAATGGAGAGAGGGTGAGGATGAAAATTTCTCATGTAAAAACTTCCATCATCATAGTGAAATTTGCCTAGGCAGAAATAGGAAGTAGTCATTAATTATGCGAACCGGTATAAAAATTTGTGGTGTGTTTTTGTGTTTTTCCGTTTATTTGATCTCGGTGATTTGAATTAGATCAGGAACTAATTCACGACTGAGCCAACACTCACACCTTGAGCAAAACTGCAGATATGTCTCATCAAAAACCTCATACATAAGCCAGTTGGGAAAAGACTATCTGGGGAAAAGAGTACATTTCTACTCAACGAGCTGGCTAATCACAAAATTTATGACAAGAAAAATCTCTCATGTATTAAATATTATAACTGCAGCTATAACAAAATTTGGTATCATCAATGATATCCTTACCCAATATATGCGAGAATCTCTAAAAGAGATTTTGTTCAGATGGCACATTGCACCATCCTAGCAAGCAACAAATTTTCAAGGAACTTGACGGCTCTTGGAAGTCAATAACTGCGCTACGTACTACGTAGAGTTAGCTGTTAAATTCAGGTAGGAGCGTATGACTTTCTACAAATAGATTCACCAATTAGAATAGAATATTGAGATTCAATCCCTTGGGGTTGAATTCTGGTGATCTTACATAACGATAGGTTTCTTGTGGATTTCGTTATTTATGAGTGACCGGATCAGCCTGTTGTATTGAACAATGTACTTAGATGCAAACAATTCCAATACACGTTATCAACCCTTTAAAACAAGTATATATTCACATGCAAAGCACACTACGAGCCCCTCAGCTCCTTATGAATGTCACAAATTACATAAATCGTTTTACCTCATTCATGCATGCACAATAATTATATATATTTTTTAAGTACTTCAAAAATGTTATGCTTAAAACAAAAGGAGTACCTCTATATATAGCTAAATTTGTTCAGAGCCCAAGCTAGGAGTGCCAAGAGGCTGCCAAAGAAAGTACATAGCTATAACACTAGCAATTCTATTTGTCCATGCAGATTGTTGACATGCCAAAATTTTTGTAGTGAAATCTCTCTCTCTCTCTCCCCCACGTTTGCTATAGAAAATTAAGCTCCACACCACATTTTCTGCGGCACGTAAGGAGTTAAAGTCTATTGTTATAAAAAGTCTGCCAAAATTATTGTACTACTATACATCCTTTAAACTTTAAAGTTGAAAATTCATTATGGTAGTTTTTAGATTTTAAGTTCAGATGATGTGACAAATCTTAATTAGTTGGAAAACAAAGGAAATAAGCTCTTGAAAGAATAGGTTTGGACTCCCATATGAAATCCCTATAATATCCCAACTCTAGATTTTATATAAAGTATTAGTTTGAGAGGAAAAAATTGTGTCTATTAGGTGAGCCTAAACACGGCTTTTATACCAGAGTAGACACTGATTTATAGGCCATAATTACAATAAAAATAGGAAACAAATCTCCTCCAAAATAGGAAACTAATTACACCATAATTTTAGGAAGTCAACTATATACATTCCTAATATAGCACACTTGAATCCTAAAAATACTTTTCCTATTTACTAACACTCCCTCTCAAGCTAGAGAAATGCATCTTTCATTCCTAGCTTGGAGATAATTCCTTGGAATGCTATACTTTTGAGACCCTTGGTAAGTACATCAGCGAGTTGGCCATCAAGACATAAAGGGTACAAATTAGTCCATTATCTAGCTTCTTCTTTATAAAGTGCGTGTGTACTTCAATGTGCTTTGTTCTATCATGTTGGACAAGATTATGGGCTTTGTTAATGGCAAACTTGTTGTCATAAAGTAATCTTATAGGTCCTTTCCACTTGACCTTCAGGTCCTCTTAGATTATCTTAATCTATAGTAACTCACATATTCTCAAGGCCATTGCTCTGAAATTTGCCTCTGTGCTTGACCTTGAACTAGATTCTGCTTCTTACTTCTCCACATCATAAGATTGCTTTTAAGAAAAGTACAATAGCTAGAAGTAGATTTCTTGTCTGTAGGTGAGCCTGCATAATCTGCATCAGTGTAAACTTCAAAAGTCAACCCACCATTTCTTCTAAACAGAATGCCTTTACCAAGATTCCCCTTTAGGAAATGTATCACCCTGTCGATTGCATGCAGGTAAATCTCTTTTGGATTTTGCATAAACTGGCTTACAACACTTATAGCAAATGCGATATCTAGCCGAGTATAAGCCAAATATAAGAGCTTCCCTTAAACTTCAAAAGTCAACCCACCATTTCTTCTAAACAGAATGCCTTTACCATGATTCCCCTTTAGGAAATGTATCACCCTGTCGATTGCATGTAGGTAAATCTCGTTTGGATTTTGCATAAACTGGCTTACAACACTTATAGCAAATGCGATATCTAGCCGAGTATAAGCCAGATATAAGAGCTTCCCTACCAGCCGCTAATACATTTCTTTGTCCATGGTTGAATCTTCGTTTGCTTCGGCAAGTTTGTGTGGGTCAATTGGTGTGGATGCTTGTTTGTATGTCAACTTTTCTGTCACCCTCAAAAGGCCTGCGATGTATTTCTGCTATGAAATAAAAATTCCTTTGCTGGAATGAGTTGCTTCAATTCCCAAAAAAAATACTTCAGTCATCCAAGTTCTCTTATCTCAAATTCCTTGGCCAAACATTGTTTCAAGGCTTCTTTTTCCTTTTGCATCCCACCGTTTTCACATTGTTCACACACCTATTTGCATCCCACTGATTTCTTCCCTGATGGCAGATCAACGACCTCCCATTTATTGTTCTTTTCGAGCACTTGCATTTCTTCTCTCATGGCATTTTTCCATTTCTCACCAGATAATGCATCAGAAAATATTAATTGTATTATTTGACAAGGAAGTTTTCATGTGATGATGAAAAATTTTGAATTGACACAAATTTCGCTAGAGGATATAAAGGATGTTTAGTGCACTCCCTTGTGCTTTTCCTAACAGCAATAGGAAGGTGATGGTCATTTGCTTACTGGGGAGAAGTAATGTTTGAAATTGCACTTACCTCAATTCTAGGAGAGTGTTGTGATTATCGGACTTGATTTGGAGTTGGATTCGGGTTTATACACCTAGAGTAAACTTAGTCAAATCTAAATATGTTATGAAGTGCTTTATTCCCTGTCGCATGTGAAGAAGTTGGCTCTGATTGAGATGGCTCAGTTGTTTGGAATGGCTTAGGTTGCTCTGTTGCTTGGGATGGTTGAGATTTTAAGGGTTGGTCAAGTAAAAACAAGTCCCTATCCTTGTCTTCCATAGATGACTATGACTCCCCTTGAAGATAAGGTTGAGTGAAATACAATTTTTGTTCCTCAAAAGTAACATCAATAGAAATAAAAACCTTTTTGGCAGGTGGGTGGTAACTCTTATATCCCTTATGAGTTGAAGAATATCCCACAAAGACACACTTAATGGCTCTTGGATCTAACTTTCCCTTGTTGTGACTATGAACTTGTATAAATGTAGTGCATCCAAAAATTCTAGGAGTGAAGTTATTTGTGATTTTGAGATCAGTATAGAATTTAGAGAGAATTTCCATTGGTGTTATAAATCCCAAAACCCTAGCCGTGAGAACAATTGCCCTCCAATAGCTTTTTGGGACATTTTGATGAAAAAGAAGAGCTTGAGTGGTGGCTAACAAGTAACCATTATTTCTTCTTGCAACGCCGTTTTGTTTTGGGGTGCTAATAAATAAAGATTCATGAATGATGCCTTCTTTTTGAAAGTATGGAGACAAGATTTGATTGAAATAGGCTCGTGTATTATCTGATCTAAATCTCTTTATTTTAACCCCAAATTGATTTTGAATCATGTTATGAAAATTTGGAAAAACACTACTAGCATTAGATTTAGATTTAAGAAGAAACATCCAAGAAACTCTAGCGAAATCATCAATAAACGAAACAAACCAATGTGAGCTAGACACATTTGGAACTGTAGAAAGTCCCCATATATCACTATAAATCAAATAAAATCAAATAGAACATTTTTTATTTCTAATTCGAAAGGGTATATGTTTATGTTTTGCAAACTCACAAATCTCACAATGTAAATGTTCATTTCCTAGGCCTTTAAACAAAGTAGGAAACATAGTTTTTAGAATTTCAAATGATGGATGTCCTAACCCAAAATTATAAAGCCAAATGGTGTCTTCATTGGATGACGATAAAAAAGAGAAGGAAAGATTATTTTTGACCATATTAGATTTGCCTGATTCCTCTAGATAGCATAAATTGTCTCTCTCCTCAGCAAGTCCAATTTTCTTTCTCAAATCTTGGTCATGAAATAGACAGTAGTAAGGATAAAAAAAAGTGCATTACAATTCATATCACGCGTGAGTTTCTATAGGGATATCAGATTGGTATATAATTTAGGAACATGGAGCGCATTTTTTAAAGTGAGAGATGAAGTGATATGGATATTCCCTAACCCCGCTACGGTGGTAAGGAACCATCTTCAACGGCTATTTTCCTACCACTTGGATTGGGAGTATTAGTGTTGAAACTTAGTGAAGAGTGAGTCATATGATCAGTGGCTCCTGAGTCAATAATCCATAAATCCTTAATACAATTATTAGAGACATTTAATCCTTGAGAAACAGAGAACTTACCTGAGAGAGCAAAAGAACATGCTCCAAAGGGCTTCTCCAAAGATCCCAGAAGTCCTCTTAACTTGTCCATCTCTTCTCTGTTGAACCCTCTTGGATTTGGATACCTTTCCTGACTTGGTTGATTCTGGTTCACAATAGTATTGGCTTGGCTTTGATTCTTTCGTTGTCCTCCTCATTAATTCCACTCCCTGCTTGGTTGGTTTTCCGTGCAACTTCTGGCAGTTTCTCTAGTGTGCGTTGATTTCTTACAGTAATTACACCAGAGGGCAACTTTACTGTCTTGGCTTCAGGACCTTGATAAATCTGCCTTTCCACTCTCCTTTGATGGTGGTTCAAGATTAGCCACCATTGCAGATCCTTCCATGGTTTGGGGTTCAAGCATAACCCCTCTATGGCTTTCCTTAGCACAAATAAAAGAAATTACTTAATTCAAAGATGGCAATTCCTCCTTGCCAAGAATCTGGACTCTTAACTTGATCAAAATTAACATTTAGTCCTGCAAGAAAATCATAAACTCGATCTTCATCGATGAAGTTCTTTAAAATTGTAGCATGTTTAGGGAATTTAGTTTCGATGCACCAATAATGGTTGAGTTCCTGCCATAGATTTTGCAATAAATTTGCATATTTGGTCGCCTTTTTATTGTCCTGTTTTGTTCCACTAACCTTGACTTTAATCTCAAAGAATTGCACCGTATCACGAGCCCTAGAGTATGTCTGTTGAATGGCTTCCTAAATCTCCTCTACTGTGGACAAGAAAATGAAGGTGTTGCTGATTTTTGGGTTCATGGAATTCCACAATTATAACATGATCATGGGGTTTGCTTCATCCCATGCTTCAAATTTTGGGTCACCCTTCTTTGGTCCTGTCCCAAGAAGATGACTCATTTTCCTTTCCCTCTCAAGCATGTTTGAACGAATTAAGACCTCTTTAGGTAATTCTTTCTGTTCAGCCTATATGCTGCCTGCATATTCTGAAGATCTCTGGATGTTTGCTGCACCATAAACTCCTAGGATTGTCCAGCAGGTTTGGAATATGTGATCTTAGACATATTGATTTGGGTTTAAGGCAAAAACTGGAAGGTGAATTTGGTTATGAAGGCCTGAATATGAGGGAGGAAAAGATGGTAGTTGGGCGCCAAAAAATGGTGTAGAGAAGGCAAGAGTTTTTCTGGTGAAGAAGGCCAGAAATAGCAGTGGCAATGAAGGCCAGAATAGAGGAGGAAGAAATTTCCCAGATTCGTGAGCCTAAGGCTTTGATACCATATCAGAATGAGAGGAAAAATTTGTGTCTAGTGGGTGAGCCTAAACACGGGTTTTATATAGGAGTATACACTGAATATATACTGATTTATCGGTAATAATTACAATAAAAATAGGAAACAAACCTCCTATCAAATAGTAAACTAATTACACCATAAATTTAGGAAATCAACAATATACATTCCTAATATAGCACACCCGAATCCTAAAAATACTCTCTGTTTTCCAACGGGATGTGTGGCAAGACAAAAATCCTAAAATTAAAGTTGATGTTCCTCTCCTTAACTCAATTTTGCCAAATATATATATATATATTTTCTAGTTTCAACACAATACGCCACTATTTTTCTCTTTCTTCTAATTTTTTTTGCCCCTTTGACTCTTGCCTGAAATGGATATTAAAAAAGGGACTTCTTTTTCTAGAACAGTTTCTAATGAACACCGGTCTAAAATTGCAGCAGTTGAAGCATGAAGCAGCTGCCATGATGAAGAAGATTGAGCATCTTGAGATCTCAAAGAGGTTATTGATCTGCATTTCTTCTTTTAATCTTGTAGATCCCGAAATTAGTTAGTACTTTAAAGTTCTGCTCTTCTCATTTGACAAAGTTGTTGACATTGAAAATTGCTTCTAGGAAACTCTTGGGAGAGGGTCTGGGAACATCCTCCATTGAAGAAATACAACATGTAGAGCAACAGTTGGAGAGGAGCGTTAGCAAAATCCGGGCAAGAAAGGTTTGTCATCGAGTCACTTTTATTATAACTTTTGTTTAATTTGAATTTAATCAAATGTTTTCAGGAATAATTAATATTAGAATTTTGAATCTAAACTCTTAGAATTTTGAATAATTAAGGGGGCGTTTAGTAAATGCATTGTATTTTGATTGTATTTGAATGAAATTTATTTTTTAAATGTTGTATTTGGTTGAAAAGTATTTGTTTTGTATTTGAATGAAATGTGTGTTTGGATGAAAAGTATTTTAGAGTTGAAAAATTGATGTGATTGGTAAAAGTAGAGATAAATAGTGAAGTTGAAAGTTGATGTGATTGTTTTAAAAATGTTTTGAATAGTAATTGTTTTCGTAGTACTGTTACAAAATTTGTGTTTAGTGTAAAATTGTATTACATTTGAATAAAATTAAAATGTAATTTTTTTGTCAAACGACACCTACTATTAATCAAATGTCTTAGAGTATCTATTAGGATAACTTTTATCTAATTTTAATTTGTTTTAATTTTATAATATTTAGTTAAGTCTGTCTTTTATCTAATTAGTGATTGTGATTTATTTCAGAAAATGGTTATCAATAAAATTTAGAATTTCTCGTTTTCCTCCTCATAAGTTCTTGTTTTTCTCCTAAATGTTCTTTGCTTGTGTCTCTAATGATTCTATCCTCTTCTTGCTTGTCCTTTTCGTTCCTATTATGTCTCTTCTATCGCGTCTTACATCAGTCTTTTTTTTTTTTTTTTCACCAAACTTTTATCTGTGCAAGTTGTTTTAGTGTTTCTAGAATAATGGCCCTAAGCTACCTTATTTGGTAACATGAAACTATTTCAGGTTTTTACTGTGAAAATAAAAATCAAGAGTTTTTCATTGATATTAGAGAGTTTCTTTCTTTTTTTTTTTTTAAATAATATTTACCATTCGTTCACTTTCAAACGAAAAAAAAAATCGAAAAACAAAAATTGAATTATTAACAAGCAAGGTCAAATCTTTGGCAATAACAGCTATGCAAGTTCATTTTTGTATAGAAACTAATATAAGCTTCATTCATTTTTATCTTTTTATGTTTCAGAATCAGGTTTTCAAAGAACAGATTGAGCAACTTAAAGAAAAGGTAAATTGCTACCATAGAAGATTTTTTGGGACCAGTGTTAGCCTTTTAGTCTATCCTGATCTTGCGCTAAAAAGTATCTGACAACATATACATATATCCTGTACATGTGCATACATAAATACATATATATATTTATATATAAAATGAGGTTGGAGTTGAAGAAATTGATTTTGAATTTAGATGTTTTGATCAACAAAAGATATTTGCAGAGTTTTTTTTATTTTCCTATGCATTATTGTTATCTTTCAAACAAAGCGGTAGAAGGTAAACGCTAGTAGCTTACTTGATATTTCTTGCCCTTTTTTTTTTTAATGAAATTCAGGAAAGAGCTCTAGCAGCTGAAAATGCAAGGCTATATGAGAAGGTAAGCTTTTACTGATATTTTCTTACCTTTGTTTTTCACTGTAGTTGCATATTCTTTGGCTTTTTCTTTCTTTAAAAATAAAAAAATAAAAAAAAAACCCTAATCTTCACAGTTTGTGCTTAGGCCAATTTTAAACTTTGTAATGCTCATTTCTTCTTGTTTTTTATCTTTAAATGTATTATTAAAGTTGGCCATGCTGTAATAGGGTGGGTTTTCTAAATGGGTGCCAACATAGTTAAGATGTGTTTAATTGACTTTGATATTTGACACCATCTTGATTTCATAAAATAAAATGCATATCTTTGAGATTTGGATGCCTTTATCCCAAAAAGCCACAAATCATTAAGAACTTGCATTCTAAAACCCACATCGCTGGTAAAAGGTTATTACCGTAAGTTCATAAGGCCCTTTAGGATAAAGATAGAGAACAATATTATGTAAGCTTTGGCTTGAGGTGGAAAATATCATACCAAATATAGTTGTGATCGTTATGGAATGTCTAACCAACTAAATATTATAAAAATGAGCACATATATGGAATATTGCCCTGTCTAAATGATATTAAGATTTTTGCCCTCATAAGATATGGTGAAAAAAAAAAGTGATTTTAGGATAAAAGTTTGAATCATTGGGTAAAAGTCCAAAACATGTGTACTAAAAAGGCTATTTCTACAATTTCCTCTACAAAAATTGTACAGTCTAGTACTTTTTAAAAATTTGGGTCAAAGATAGGATTAAGATGCCTTATCCAATACCAGACCTTTTATCCTCTCTATAATACCGGACACCATACAAGCATGACTGTAAAGACCCAAGTTTTTCTTTGATATGATATTGTCTACTTTAGATCTCGGTCTTCACAATTTTACACTTGAGCTTTACCCAAAAGGCCGTAAACTGTTAGGAAGTGATTTTTTTTTATTTATAAATCATTACATGTATCCATTACCATGTAATTTGGGAGTGCACAGCTTATGGTTTTTCTTGTATAGACTGATGACTATCACAGTAATGTTACTATACGTATAGATACAAATATTCCTAATTAGTCTTTTTTTTTTTCCTTTTTTTTTTTTTTGCTTGGTTGCAGTATGCTGCTAAACCAGTACAGGTATTGAACCAGCAGATAGAAACCTTACCCATCCCGGAAAGTGATCCCAGTTCAGAAGTGGAGACTGAACTATTCATTGGACTACCAGAAACAAGGCTAAAAGTCCCTTCCGTAAAATAAATGACGGGATATTAACAAAGGGACTAATGTGCCTCGGCTGATGATTAAGAATATAAGCCTACCATTGTAAGCTATTATTTCCAAATTATCCTGTATTATTAGCATATTGTTACTATTCCACTACTAAAATCTTGCGCCAGTACGGAAACTGAATAATGCTAGTAACATAAAGAGTACAATTTGATACTTTGTTGTAATTTGTTATCCATGGTTGTGATACTGAAAATGTTACTGAATATCGTGAGTTACTGGTAAAATTCATTCTCTTGAAAATCTATAATTTCCTTCTCTATAGCAGCACTTTGTTCGACCACTAGAATTATTGTTGTTGTCTCAAATAATAAATTTGGAAAGAAATAAGAAATATAGGAGTCTCTTCAAGGAATTAAGATGGTTAGTTTTTGTTTATTCGTGAATGGAGTTCAAAGGGAAAGCTAATGTTAAGGGGCAAGTCTCCAAATAATCTTGAATTCTATGTCTATGGAAAAACTCCTTTCAATGATGTTGAAAAAGAAATGTGAAATTGACAACGGTTTTTAGAGTGCAAGTAGTAGATGAGTCGTGTTTAGAACTGTTGTTTTGCTTACTTGTTGAGGTTCTAGAATAATTAGGAGGGCTTGCGATGGAACAGAATATGAAAATTTTGAACATCTGATTGCTTCTAATGGTGTTGCTTATGGGAAAAATCCGCAGTGTGCGTAAGGATTAGATTGCCACTGATGCGGAACAACATACATATTTGCGCAAAAATACAATCAATCCAGATATTTCATGTCAAAACCACAGGTGTCGCAGGAGGATGATGAACATTTTGGGCAGGAGCGCGAGGCCATGCAAGCTATCGTCAGTGGCAAGTTACGCCCACGTGCCGTTGTCTTTGACATCCACCTTGGCCATGCTTTCACAGAGTAGTTCGGGTAGTTTTCCTCGCATTTCCGGCATCTACGGGCTTGGCTTTGCTGGTCGGATATGTGTTGTGCTTCTTTGTGTTTATGTTTTTTCTGCTTTATGGATGATAAGGGTGGGGGTTTCTTTATCGAACGATTGTTTTTTTTTTGGTTGTTGTATTGGATTTAGGTACTCTGGTTAAAGTTCTCGTTGGTTTATTGTGGACATGGTTCCATATAGTTGTTTAGCCACTCATTGGCTCTTCGGTTATCTTTTTCGGATGTGTTTTCAGCGGCCCTTGTCTCTCTCTTTGTAGGTCTTTCCCTCTAGTGGCTTTTAATAAAATTTTAGCATTTTAGCAAAAAATATGACATTTTAGCAAAATATATATATATATATTGCAATTGCTTTCTATGCCGGTAAGAACCAATAAAAAAAATATGGTTGTTCGTTGCTCAATGACCAGATAATTTATTCATTGGTAAGAAAAGGATTCAATAAATCTGTCCTATTCTAGTTTTGTTCCAAAAAAAGAAGATTTTTTTTTTTTTTTTTTTCAATCAAAGGTTTTCGAATATGGTGATTTCCTCCAAGATTTGAAGGACAGCCTCTCCGGTGGGCAATGCTGGAATAGCCCCTCTCTCTGTGACAGTGAGAGCACCGCAGGTATTTGCAAAGAGGAGCGCTTCCCTCAAGCGATTTTATCTTGATAGATCAAATGATGACAACCAAAAGAGGAAAAATGTGTTTCCATCGAATTTTGGAAGAAAAATAAATTAATAAAGAAATTGCTTATGTAATTAGTAGTACATAATCATATGAAAAAGACTATACCTTGTATAGACCTAAGTTTGAAGCCAAAATATTTAGTATCCCTGCAACAAAACCGTCACCAGCACCAGTGGCGTCGACACAGTTAACTTTAACGCTGGAAACTTGACCAATAAAATCCTATATTATAAAAAAAAAAACGATGGATAAATTAATTAGTATGGTCAGTGATCATAGCATAAGAAAACAAACTAATCAGCCATAGATATCCAATATCAAGCAGACGATGGCTAGCATCATAAATCGAAACATATATAACATAATATTGAAACGTGAAAATACTGCTCCTCAAGATGGATTTGTATGGAAGAGATCAGAATATACCGATCTTTTGTGTAATATCTGCACCCCTTTGTTCCTTCAGATACAAGCAAGAGCTTTAGATTGGGATGAAATAGTTTCTCCCTCACCACATTATAGTCGTTAGGATCCTCGCCTTCAGTCAGGAATGTAATTTCTTCTTTACTAATCTGCAATTTTGCACATATTTGAAATGTGTAACACTTAAACAGACAGTTCGGAGCACAGTTCCTAAACTCCCACAGCATGTATCTTAACTAAGTCGGCTTGTGCCCACACGCTCATAATGCAGTCTCTAGCAGACTCTTCGGACGGCCAAAGTGCTAGTCTCAAATTCGGGTCGTAAGAGAGAAGACAACCCGAGTTCTTAGCAATTTGCATAGCAGCAAGGTGGGCTGATCTGCACGGTTCGTCGATCAAGCAAACTGATCCGTAGTGAAAAACGCCAGCCTGCAGGATAGTGTAGAGAGCATGCTTACCAAACCGTAAAGGCGTATATGAACCAATTCAAATAGAACATTACTATGTACCTTATTTATTAGGCCTGCAGCAACTTCTGCCTCGCGGAGAAGCATATCAGCACTCGGATTCCTGAAGAACAAAAATTCGCGCTCGCCATCTTTCGTGAGCGTAACAAAGGCCAGTCCAGTTCTAGCATCAAACGCATGCCTGAAATGTTAACTTTGTTCTCCTTCAAAATGTTTGCTAGCATGTTTCCAAATGCATCATCCCCCACCTAAAATACAAATGATAGCATTAGAACGGTTAAAAATAAGTTAATTTTGTTCCATTGATGAGGTCGGCTCAAGCAATTTTGAGGCCTTAGACAAAACTTCTTGAAAAGGGTTTTTTTCAAATTTTATTTTATAGATGACATTAATATTTAAATTTTGTCATAATATAGTTAAATCTTAAATAACATGATTAGATCTATTTAAAATTTGTTCATGTTTACTTCTACGGTGCAAAATTATCAATTACGTCTTAGTATTTAATCTTATCCAGCAAATCTTTTTTTTTTTTTTTTAATTGAAGGGATCTAGTAAATCTCTTTAAATAGTCAATATTGCTATTAACTGCATTTTTTATATACTAAGAAACAGTTAAGGGTGCTTTACTGCTTCCAAAATTATAGAAGCATTTAAAGTGTTTTCATAATTAATTATTTCAAACTAAAAAAAATGATTTGTTACGTTGGTTTAATGGAAAGGAAAATTAAATATCTAAATAATTAGACTTACTTTTCAACTTACAAACAAATATATATCTTTTAATAAATAAGAAATACATATCTTTTTTATCTTTTTTTTTTTTCAATTTACAAACAAAATCAATATGATACAGTAAATGACAAAGGATCAGATAAAAGCAAAAAAAAAAAAAAAAAAGAAAGACCTTGCCAATGAAAGCCGATGAGCCTCCCAATCTCGATATGCCAACAGCAACATTAGCAAGGAGCACCACCGGCAGCTTTCTTGAAAGCCTCAGCCTCCGCAAGAGAAACTCCGGAGGCCACGGGGACAAAGTCGATCATCACCTCCCCGAAACGGTCCACTTTCCTTCACCGATTCATTTGGATCGCCCTTTGAGGATTGCAGGTGAACCTTCATGGAATAAACAAATTTCATAAGTCAAACTACGATATACTAATTAAGATAAGAAACAAGCCAAAGAATGGCAAATTAAAAATCTTGATCAACATTTTACATCATTTGCTTTAGAATCCTAACAACATACTGATAATTTCGACGAAATTATCTTTATTTAGCTTATAAACAAAATCATAATAAAATTAAAAATCATGATCAACATTTTACATCATTTGCTTAAGAATCCTAACCAGATACTGATAATTTCGAAGAAATTAAATTTATTTCGCTTATAAACAAAATCATTTTAGAATTAAGAAAATTAAATTAAAAAAAATCACAAACACAAAAAAGAGAAGTCTTAGAAATGTTTTTTTTTTTTTTTTGGTGGAGGAACAGAAACTGTTGAAATGCAAAAAATGATGAAGAAGTTGTCAGTTATATATATAGCCAGTGAAAGAGGAGGCCATTAAGGCAAACTGACTAAGCTATTTAGTCAAGCCCCTCCTATTTAATTGTTAATTGTTAACTAATTATCCATTAGGATATTAAAATGTTTTAAGTCAATCCTATTAATTGGTCTTCAATTTGATTCAGTAATTTTTTTAGGATTTTTTTTATTATTTTTAATTTATGATTGAAAAATTATCGCAAAAGAGATCTCATATTTAAACTTATAAAGACACATTTTTCTAATGTTTATTCTTTTTCCTATTGGACTATTGATTGTTTAATGTGGCATATTTCTTTCAAAACATCTTTTAAATATCTTCCCAACATCTGTTTAGTTCAAAAAAAAAAAATGCAAATATAACCATTGGCTTTATTTATATTCTCTCTTTCATGTTCTTTCATGTTATTCACGTTGTTAAAATTCTTATAAGGTTAGAATTTGTTTTTATTTTTACTCTTGATAATAATATATCTAATTGTGATTTTGTGATAGGAAGTTGATAATAACTTATAGAGGTTTTCTTTTTCTTTTTCTTTTCTTTTTTTTTTTACCTTATTTTGAGATATAGTAAATTTCACAATGACATTGTCAAATATTTAAAATTGTGAATAAGATAATTGTTCGAGTATTTTTTTTATTCTAGATTTTAGATTAGAATGCCTCCTTTAACTAATAGTAACAATGACTTGGCAACATTATTTTTATCATGACAAGAAAGAGAAAAAAAAAAGTGATTGTGTAACTAATGTTTGTATTTTGGTGAAAAAAGATAACATTATGAATCTTATTATTCCCTATTTTCATCATTTATTAAATTAAAAAAAATCTGCATCCTCAAACCATATCAATAAAAATAATTTAAGAAATTTGATAAAGCAAATTATAGATTTAAAAATACGTATTTGAAAGCATATGTATAATTAAAAAAAAGCATATGTATATAAACATATATATTGCCCAAATAAAAATTCTTCAAAAAAATATATAATTCATAATTTCATATTGAATTATCGTCTAAAAACGAGTAAGAGTCCTTAAGAAATTAATAATAATCAGATAAATGGTATAATTTACAAATGGATTCCATTTACTGGTGTAGAGTATCAGTAATCAAAATTGGAAGATATAAAATCACAAGAGAAGCAGCAAAATTATGTTCCTCATATAAGGCCAGTTTGACATTGTTTTTAAAAAACTTTTCTTTTTTTTTTAAATATATAATTAAAGAATCTATAGCATATTGAAGGTAATTAGTAAACCCTAATTTTATCAAACAGATTTTATAAACTGCTGCCTGTAGCAGAATTTAAAAAGCAAGTCAGAGATTGCTTTTGAACAATTATTTCTAATGTTATTATGTAAATTTACAAAACTTTCCTTAACAATAAAGTATATTTTCAATCCACGCATTTTATTTATCTATGTAACAAATAATATAATTAATTCAACTATTTGTTTAAAATTTATAAATTATTTCCTCTAAAAAATAATTTCAAATTGTAAATTATAATTCTATAACTTATTTTATTATTGTTCTATTTTTTTTTTTTTGTAAAAACATTTGTAATTTTATGTACTTAACAATGATCGTAATAACGTTGTTGTTAAATTATTTCTATTTTATAGAAGAAACTATTGAACATTGGATAAATACTATAACAACAAATATGTATACTATAGTATTTATTAGATAAAAATATAGTAAGTTTATTTTTGTCATTAAACACCTGCACAATAATTTGATTTACATTTTTGTATTCATTGTAACTTTGAAAAAATTTATCAAATGCCTACTTAGTTTTAGACACGATAATTTTTTCAGAAGAAGAAACACCAGCTGTGCCTGTGATCATTATTATTGGATATTGTCCCAAACATGTTACATGCATCGACATTGGCCTTAATAATTTACTCTTCGAGCTTTAATAAATCATCGTTAATTTTTTTAATAACACAAAAAAATGTATAAAATACTAATTAGGGTTTTTTTTTTTTGAAAAATGCTTTTTGAAATAATTGTAATGCTATCGAAAGATTAATCCATACATTATGACGAACATAATTAATTAAGACAGTACATAGTTATTTTGAATCTGGACCAAAAGATTTAATATCTATGCATTAGAATGAAATTAGGTGTGCAATTCCATTGTTAGATTATGTCTAACAGTTTACTACACTTATAATCTGTTTAGATAATAAGTTCAAATATATAATTCAAATAATAAATTTAAATTTTTGTGAGATAAACACTAATACAAAATAATTTAAAAAATGAATTTAAATCGGAAACCAAACAGAAACTTAGCCTCGTTGTCATAGATTTATGCATGTGCTTATAGTTGTTGGTGAAAGGATGAGTAATGCAAAGACTGTCCTGCTAACGTGAATTCTGCATGGCATTAAACTTTGGGTGTATTTACAGGAAGAATTTACGGCATCTTTAATAAGTGCTTAGCTACTTTAATTTGAAATTCCATAAACATTTCTTGGTCTGGCTTAAAAAGAGAATGGGAAGTAGAAAGAGATTGCCAGCTTCAATTATTTCATAAAATCCCTAGCCCTAATCGATTCCCAGATTTCTCCTTAGGGCAAAAAAAAAAAAAAAAAAGGAAAGGTAAAATCCCAGCCTTTTTTTTTTGGGAACTAAGTTGATACTTAAGTCAGAAGAATAATTGGTCCTCCTCAATTCATGTTAACGAAATAACAATAAACAACTTTTTTACACCACATTATCCACTTTGAACTGATATGGTTTGTTATCCCTCATAAAATGGAGATGTGATACCAATTACTTATAAGCCATCAATACTATTACTATTATATCTTTTTTATCTTATCCTATCTTTCCACTCTCTTTGTTCAGGCGGATTCGAATCAATGAATTGATGATTATGATAACTCACAGATCGGCTTATGATCATAATTATTTAAAGAAATAGAAGCTGATTATAAGATGATCATGACATCCTTTTTATTATTATTTTTTACCTTATGCACTATTACAAATATTAAAATAAACGACAAAGATTAAACCACGGTTTTTTGAAAACCGTCGTCTAAAGTAACTGAAAAACGCGGTATAAAGTCTAATTCTTCAAAATTGTTGTCGAAATGTAAGATTTCACGATGGTTTTGGAAACCGCCATGGAAAGCTAGGATCCCATAATATGGCTTTCGAAAATCATTATATGGAATCTCACGATTCCACGATGGTTTGCTGTGGTATATTATTGAAAAATTAAAAAAAAAATTTAAAAATTTAATAAACAACATAGATTCGCACGCCTTCTTTCATTCAAACTCATGCAACTCTAACCCATACGAACCCCTCTCACTCTTTCTCTAACCCTCACAGCATTCCCTGTCTCTCCCTTCCTCCCAACGCCGTCGCCGGCCTGCCTCTACCTCTCTCTCTGCTTCCATCATCCAAGCCACCGCCGTCAATTCCTCCCACTCTCTCTTTCTCTTCCCACTCCTTCGATTCTCATTACCCACCTCCCACACATACATTCTGTCTTGAAATGACAGACCCACAAACTGCCGCCTCTGCCTCTCTCTATCTATTCCTCTGCCGTTGAAGCTACCATTGTGGTACTCCATTTCCGTCGTGGCGGTGTGACTAAAGTTAGGTTTGAATTCTTTTTTTTTTTTTTTTAAGTTGTTTTATGATAATAGTAAAATGTTTTTGTTTGTTGAAAGATTATTTTAGTTTCATTGTTTGAATCAGAAGAGATGGTACAATTTGGTGAATGTGAGTATATGTGATTTTTTGTTATGCAAATTGGGTATTCGAAGAAATGCTTGAATATCGTTTTATTTTCAATTTAGAATTTCAAATACCATATTTTGTATGTGTATTTCAGTGTATGTGTTTTTTGGAATAATTTGTAATATTATGACTTTTTTTAATCAAAACGTGCATTGCTTATTTGTTGAATGAAAGCATCAACAAGTACAGCACTAGAAACGGAGCTTGGAGTCTCACTGACCAAGATAGACAACTTGCGAAAGTTAAAGGCAAAATGAAGTAGAGGTTGTGCTGCACTATTAGCTAGAAGGTATAATATTGTGACTTGTGAACGTGGGTGTCTATGATTTTTTATTACGCAAACTAGGTATTTAAAGAAATGCTTGAATGTGGTTTTATCTTCAGTTTAGAAGTTCAATTGCTACATTTTGTTTATGTGTTTGGATGTATTTATTTTTTGGAATAAAGTGTAATGTCGTGACTTGGTGGATGAAGGTAAATTTGATTTTTTTGTTATACAAACTAGGTATTTGCAAAAATTCTTGAATAGGGTTTTATTTTCAATTTAGAAGTTCAATTACTACGTATTTGTCTATGTATTTGGATGTATGTGTTTTTTGTAATAAAGTGTGATATTGTTACTTGATAAAAATGTGGTTATGTATGAATGTGGTTTGGAATGTTTATATGCTTTGTAATAAGTATGTATAATATATTGTTGGTCTAAAATTGTAATTTTTGTGTTTTTGGCATTTGGGTGAGAATTTGGTTTAGATTAGTTTCAAATGTCACAGAGAGGAATGGGTATATGTCAATCTTCGGCACAGACCAAGTGACAATTTTACAAATGTAGTGACTAGGTATCATATACTAAATTGTGACTTCACTTTATAGAATTCACCTTAATTTTTTTGAATTTGGCTAAATTGCTAGGATCCTAATGGATTGGAGGCTTATAACAGGAGAAGGGATAAAAAATGATTGAGACTATCAAACAAAAATCAGGGATCCTCCTTGTCCTCGTCAAGAGGGTAATATTAAAAGTGGTTTTTTTGTTTTAGGTCTTCAATACTAATGGATTAAACTTACTTTAAAGGACGACTTATATATTATATCATTGATGATATGGATTTGTTTAGGGCTGATTAATGGTTTAGATTTGTAAGGCAACCCATTAAGGGCTGATTAATGATCTAGATTTGTAAGGCAACCCATTAAGGGCTGATTAATGATCTAGATTTGCAAGGCAATCCATTTGAATATCAAACTTGTAATGTAATGATTTGTATTTGTATTGTTTACATTTATAATGCAATGTGATTATTATTTTGTCATTTCTACCCTGGACTCTGTGTTTCATGATGGTTTAGATTTGATGATATGGATTTAGTTAGGGGATATTAATGGTCTAGATTTGTAATGCAATTTATTAGATATTGAATATAAACTTGTAACGTAATGTGTTGCATTTGTATTGTTTACTTTTAAAATGCAATCTAATTTTTATTTTGTCATTTGTATTTTAGATTATTCCATGATGGTTTCCACAGTTTTCTCGATCGTTAGCAAAACAATGACGCCTTGTTGGCATCATTTTGAAGCATTCCACAACAGTTTACAACCGTCGTGGTATTTTTTTCATGATGGTTTTTAACCATCGTGAAATCCTCTATTTATATTAGTGATGGAACAAAAAGAACGATAGAAAAGAATATCTTGTATAATTGAAATATACTCCCACAAATTGGTGAATTAATTAGTAATAATAATGAAGAGAATGAATTAGTTACATATTTATACCTTCTTGTTCTAATAATTTCTTAACATATCACTTTATTTTTAAAAATTATAATGATATTCTTTGGATTTGATAAACATCCATAAGCCTCTTACATCTTTAACGAATGAAAAAAAAAAAGAGTGAAATGACATGAATGCCCTTAAATAATTTATGAAAAATATTTTTTTTTATATGTAAAAAAATTATAGAAACCTAAAACAAAACATAAAATATTAAAAAAAAAAGATCTTGAATCTTATTTCGTAAAATGTTTTAAAATATTTTACAGAAATTTTTTTTAGGAAAATTGGTTTTTCAAAAATAATTTAGTCTAATTAATAATTTAAAAAATAGCCTAACTAAGATTATTTTTTTCTTTTCTCCTTTTTTGGTTGACAAAGTGTAAGAGTGATGAAATTGCAATAAGTTTCTAAAATTCAAATGGCTCCGGTATAGTTTCTAGAAATAGAGAAAGAAACTGAGAAATGATTAAAATTAAGAAGTATAATAATAAAATTAATTGGCCATTTGGGGCTTATTGTGGTTGGGTGTATGAGCGTGTGAGCGTGTAATCCATTTCTTCTTAACGATTGTAAAATTAAAAAAAAAAAAAAAAGAAATTAACTGAGTTCCCATATGAGCATCTCAACTAATAGTTCCTTAAGATAGAGAATGGTTCGTCTCCAACAAATCCACCTTAATAAAGGAATATATGACACAAAATATGTCTATAGTTATGTGCCTCGTGTAGAGGGATTCTAAAAATAAGCCCAAGCATTCTACACGCATGATAAAAGACATTACGAGGGTGTTTGGTGTTGTTTCCAAAACTGATTTCACGATTCCCTAGGAAATCGATTTCAAAATCGGTGTGAAATTGTATTTGGTTTGTATTGTTTTTGAAAACAGATTTCATAACGAATCCAAAATCGTCTTTGCTCCCAATGTAAAATTGAAAACGATTAAAAGTCGTTTTCTCTGATTTCATTTTTCCCATTTCTCTGATTTAATTATTATGGTTAATTAAGATTTAATTGATATAGTAATTACTTAAATATTATGGTTATTAATTTTTAATTCATTTTTCAATTAAAAATTTTTATTAATTTTTAATTTTTGGTTTTCATAATAAATTTTTTTTAAATCAAACATAAATATGTTTTTATATAATACTTATAAAATGACTGGTTTTCAAAAATATAACTAAACACAGTTTCATTTTTTTGTTTCTCAAAACATACACTCAGAAAATAAAACCAAACACAATTTCAGAAACGTTCTCAGAATTGTTTTCAAAACGATATCAAATTCAGAGAATTTGAAAACATAACAGATTTCAAAAACAATACCAAACGCTACCTACATTTGCCAAAAGAATGATATAAGACATTACATAAAATCTAAAGACTATTGTTTTGTTTGATTCTCTGTCTTCAATCTAAAAATTTCAATTTTTTTTTTCAAAAAATTAAAAAAAATTATAATTAGTTTTTAAAAAGTCAATCAATTTCAATATAAAAATTTTATTTTCAATTGGCAAACCAAATGGAAACTAAGTCTAGTATGTCATGCCTTGCAATTAATATTGATTGAGAAGTTGGTAGTGTTAAATACAAATTGCATATCATAGTGAGCATCATTTCTACTAGGACCGTTGATATAAGACATTACATAAAATCTAAAGACTATTATTTTGTTTGATTCTCTGTCTTCAATCCAAAAATTTCAATTTTTTTTCCAAAAAATTAACAAAAATTATACTTAGTTTTTAAAAAATCAATCAATTTCAATACAAAAATTTTATTTTCAATTGGCAAACCAAATGAAAACTAAGTCTAGTATGTCGTGCCTTGCAATTAATATTGATTGAGAAGTTGGCAGTGTTAAATACAAATTGCATATCATAGTGAGCATCATTTCTATTAGGAATGGCAATTCGTATTATCATGTCTTGTTCGTGTCATATTATAATCTTTTATTGACACTATTATACTAAACTTAAACCCAATCCATTTAATAATCGTGTCAAAATCTCAAACCTTAACCCAACCCATTTATTAATTATGTTAATCGTGTCGACCTGAATCAACCTGTTTAAATTAAATATAAATAAAATATAACTTATTCAATATAATTACGATACTTTAATATGTTTATTAGGCAACATATCTTTTCTTTCATGAAACACAAGTGAAATTTATTTATAAGATTTTAAAATTCATATTATTTATACTTTACTTGCGATGAAAACTCTTGTTTTATATCATACATAATTAAGTAAAAAAATAATATATAGTATTGTGGTGAGGGGGAGGAGAAGGTGATAGAGTGAGGTGAGGGGGGATGAGGGGTAACTAGCCGTTTTGTTGTGAAGGTCAACGTGGTAGGGGGAGGGGAAGGCGATGGGGTGAGGTGGATGGAGGGGAGGGGGAGGAGAGGACGATAGGGTGAGGGTACAGGAGGGGGATTGACAATAACAGAGTTAGGGACGACTGGTCGTATTGTTGCAAAGGTTAATAGAGTGAGGGAAGGGGAGGGCAATAGGGTGGCGAGTAGAGTTGTAAAAGTAATGAAAGACTAAAAAAAAAAAAGTAAATTCTATATTTTCTTTTCTATGTTAAAAATTTTTAAAATATATATATAAAAAATAAATGATATATTTTATATTTGAATTTTGAATTTTGAAAACTCAAAACATTATAATATATATAACAATATAAATATATTAAAGATTATATATGGGTAATTTATGAATCATGTTTATGTCAACTCATATATGCTCAATTTATTAAACGACTTATTTTGTATCAATTGTGGGTTGATGGGTTCGTACAGATTAGACTTTTTAGTAATTGTGTGTGACATGTTCGATTCTTTTTAACCCAAACTCATTTAAGAAAAACCTAAACCCTCTAATTTTGTGTGGGTTTCGTGTCGTGTTATCATGTCATAACCCAAATTATCAGTCCTAATTTCTACTACAAATACGTTAATATCGTATGAAACACACCATTCGTTTAGAGAACCCATCTTGCATAAAAATTAGTCCACATTTATATTACAAGCGACTCAAACTTATTTCTATAATATTGTTTTCTCTAACAAATATTTAAATTTTTATTCAAATTTGTTAACCAAAAGAATCATTACTCTTAGCTCTAAGCTCTAGCCTTTCTCTTTGGTATAGTAGTGCCATTGGATGCTCAGCTGGTACATTCTGATGGTATTCGTTCGTCATAATACAACTAGTTGGAAGCACGTGCATTGCACGTGTATACTCAATTGGTGATGCCTCTCATATTATTGTTTCAATTGTTGAATGTTTATATAAGTGAATGTAAGTCTTGTTTAATAAGTTGAAAATGTTTTTGAAAAAGCACAAAAAATAAAAATAATTTGACTAAATTTTTAATAGTGAAAAAGAAGAATTCTTGTTTATAAAAGAGTTCTAGTTAAAAAGCAAGCGGAATTTTTCCTCTATTTTTATTAATGGATATTTGGGAATTACGAGGAACAAATTCAAAATTAAAAAAAAATGAAAGTTTTTAAAACTTAAAAAAAAATGTAAATGATATTAAAGTTTAAGGGGGTGATTGAAACATAAATTTTGGATTTTTTTATACCTTTTTCCAGCTCATAACAATTTTTACTATTTATATCTTTAAAATTCTACATTAAATTCAAATTTTACAAATATATAATGTTGTATATACAAATCTAAATGAAATGTATTTTTAAATTGCATAGATTTTAAAAAAGAATCAAATAAGATCCATATTAATAATTTTTTTTCCAAATAAATATTTAATATTTTATACTTTTTGACTTAAATCAGTTTTTTTTCCCAAAACATATTTTCAAAAACTTACTTTTCTTTAATATTTAAAACATGTCTCCAAAATCTTTCCCAAATAGATCGTAAGAGTGCCGATGAAAATAAAAATATGATAAATATAAATGATTAAATTTGAGAAAACAGTGTCAACACAAGCGATAAATTATCTATTAAATTTTAGAAATCTTACATCAACATCAATTTTAATGTTAGGAATCAAAATTATTAAAGAAAAAAAATTTAAGAATAGCATAAAAATATATTTGTCGGATTTTGCATGTAGAAGATTGAGACACAGCCCCAGGGCTACAAGGAAAGATGTAGATTCACAACAATTAAAAATTTAAACATCAAATCGACAAAACATTCATAGTTCAGTGACTAAACGAGCATAATACTCAATTTAAGGATATAAATGAGAATTAAGGGTGAGTTTGGTTAAAGGTAATGACATGGAATGGGAATAGGAATGGAAAGGAAAGACGATTCAATTGTTTGGTTGTGATTTTATAAATACAATGGAATATATTTTATTAACTTTTAATTAGATAAAATAATATAGGTTGGAATGGCCATTCCTCCCATCTATGGATGGAATGACGATTCCACCAAATTGGTGGAAAAGTCATTCCAAAGGAATGGTCATTCCTTGTATTCCAGTCAACCAAATATCAGAATCTCGATTCGATTCCATTCGATTCCATTCCTTCCAATCAAACTCACCCTAAGGGTTTGAATGGTGAATGAATCAAGTTCGGAATGAAACTAAAATTTTGAGTCTAAATTAATTAACTTAATTATAATTTTTGTTAATTAAAAGATAAAACTGAAACTAAAATTTTGGATTCGAAATCTTAAAGCAAAGAAGCCCTAAGATAAAATCATAATAAATATTTGATGATTAAATTTGGGATAACGGTGAAAACATTGTCGATAAACTAGTAATTTTGGTGGGCTTAATTTGAACGCAACGCGGGGAGGGGCGAGACCGCGAGAGGGTAAGTTTTGTGTCGTATGATATGGAAACGGCAACAAAAACGGTTAACGAACAAGAAACGCGAGCCGCTTACTTTCAACGCTACGCGCAAGGCACAGGGCTCTACTGCCATATATATCCGCCTTTTCCCATTACTTTTTTTTTTTTAATTTTCTTATTTCTTATTGTTTATTATTGTTACTACTGGGAGGAGAAAGAAAACGAAAGAAAGAGAAAAACACCATCATCATCCTAATCGCGGCCGTGGTTTCTCCATTTTCTCTTCCTTTTCTTCAGATCCAGCCGCCTCCGTCGTCACCTGGACCTAAAGGTGATGCCTTTTTAAGGTTTTCGATTTTCTTCTCTTTAGGTTTCAATTTGAACTTTTTTTTTTTTTACTTTTTTGGATTTTCTTTTTCTCTTGCGATTGAAACTAGGAGTAATGTTTGATTTCATTGGATTTAAATTTATCTCTTCGATTCGATTCTTCCAAGCTCGGTGAAAATTTTCCTTTATGTATACATAACGTATATGTGTGTAAAGAGACGAAATTTTATGGAGGAATTTGCCTTAGTGAAATAACTTTTTTTTTTTTTTTTTTTTCATTTTAACTGGAACGACCGACTGAAAAACCGATTGTTCTTACTTGTTCTTGGTCGTTCCGAAGTCTTTTAACTAAAAAAATTTTTTTTGGAAGATTGTTTACCAAATAAAAGAAAGTGATTGATGTGTCGAGTTCTTCTCTGTCCATTTTTGGTTTTCTTAAGTATTTTATGGATTTACGTTTTGATTATTGGTATTTACGAACGAGCTTAGTTATGAAAACTAACTTCAGGGTTTGTCTCTTATTGTTGGTTACAGGGGTCCACTAAGCTGAACAAGATGTTTGGTTCTACTAGCCGTAAGTCTTCCTCTCACTCACTCACTCATTGACTCCTTTTTCAATTTTGTTTTTATTTGAGCTTATTATGGAAATTTTATGTTGCTCAATCTGTTATGAAGACTTTTTAATGGATTTGAAAATTGTTACAACAGCTTTTGGGCAGTCATCCAATAGCCCATTTGGATCACCGTCGGTTTTCGGGCAGAGTAGCAATGCGAATACTAACCCTTTTGCCCCTAAACCCTTTGGTGCCGCTGCCACCACCACCTCCCCGTTTGCCGTGCAAACGAGTTCTTCAATTTTCGGCGGCACCTCTACTGGTGTTTTTGGGGCTGCTGCAGCTCAATCTTCTTCTCCCTTTTCTTCAACCACTGCCTTTGGAGCGTCTTCTACTCCTGCTTTTGGAAATTCATCGTCCTCATTTGGTGGTAAGTACATCTATGCATTTGTCATTCTTTTGAACATCTTAATTGACCATTTGAACATGTTTGATGTGTGGCTCTTTAGTTATGGATCCATTTGGTTTCTATTTCCTCAAGTCTTTTCTTTTATTATCAGATACCCTTTTTGATTTTTTTGGTGTTTTTTTAATTTTACTGTTTGGGAGAAGGTGGATGATGTTTTTTGAATACAAGCTGTATGGTGCTGAATATGTATTCAGTCTTTGTCCATTCTTGATTTCTTGTTAAATGTACTGGCCGGGTTTTGAAAAAATTCCTGTAGAGTTTTGGGAAACACATGTCTTCCATTGGCTTCTTTGCTTTTTATGTATCTTAGAAAACGTTCTGCAGAAAGTAAATATGAACTGGCATTGTTAGTCGTTGCTTAAGTGGCAGATATTTTTACTATTTTTCAAACTTGTTTGTGTGTCGTGACTGATGAGATTGTTCCTACAGGATCTCCTGTATTTGGTCAAAAGCCTGTTTTTGGAGCTTTTGGGTCAACAACTACCCAAACAAGTCCTTTTGGAAGTGCAGCTCAACCATCGCAGCCAGCACTTGGGAGCAGTCTATTTGGTTCCTCAACACCTTTTGGTGCATCGAGTCAGTCTGCCTTTGGTGCTACAACCACGCCTGCCTTCGGTGCTGCTACCACGCCTGCCTTCGGTGCTACAATTAACCCTGCCTTCGGTGCTACAACCACGCCTGCCTTTGGAGCTACAACCACGCCTGCCTTTGGAGCTACGACCACGCCGGCCTTCGGAGCTGCAACCACACCAGCCTTCGGCGCTACAACCACCCCTGCATTTGGTTCGACATCAAGTCCAAATTTTGGTAGCACTGGAAGTGCATTTGGTGTTTCAAGTGCACCATTGTTTGGATCTGGGGGAGCTTTTGGGGCTTCAACCACCCCCACTTTTGGTGCCTCGACAACTCCAGGATTTGGTGCCTCAACCACTCCAGGATTTGGTGCCTCGACTACTGGTGCTTTTGGGGCTTCAAGTACTCCGTCCTTCAGCTTTGCATCCTCACCTGCTTTTGGCCAGTCAACTTCTGCATTTGGTAGCAGCCCTTTTGGTTCTTCTACTCCTTTTGGAGCTCAAAGTTCTTTGTTTGGTGAGTCTCCTTAGATGTTTATAACTGGTTATCTGATTTTTGCATTTATATTCATGGCTTTTGTATTTTTAAAGGCAATATCTATGTTTTATAACCTTACATAGCACATATTACGTACATGGATTATTTTTATATAGTCTAACAAATGGGACGTGATGCAGGAGCCCAGACTACAACTCCGACATTTGGGAGCAGTGGCTTTGGGCAGTCGGCATTTGGGGGTCAACGTGGGGGGAGTAGAGTTTCAGTGTACGCACCAACACCTGAACCAGATAATAACAATAGCGGTACTGGTGGGACAGTTGGAAAGCTAGAATCAATTTCAGCCATGCCTGTTTACAAAGATAAAAGCCACGAAGAACTGAGATGGGAGGACTATCAGTTGGGTGATAAAGGTATGTTTTTGGTAAATTTCCAAATGTTGATAATTCTGTTGCTTTTGTTAGTTGTTACCAGAAGTGATTAACATTGACTAAATCCCGTTTTGATTTAATTTCAGGTGGACCTACACCCACTGCTCAATCCTCTGGGATTAACTTTTCGTCAACCCCACAGCCAAGTATTTTGACTGCTTCACCTACATTTAGTCAATCATCTTCAAGTCTCTTTTCTACGTCCACTTCTTCTAGTCTTTTTGCTCCAAAAGCGCCAGCCTTTACTTCTAGTGCTTTTGGGCCCTCATCATCATTGGGCTCATCACCCAGCCTTTTCACCTCTACTACAACAACCCCTTCACTATTTGGAACTTCAGCTCCATTTATGTCTAATTCTACTCCATCGCTATTTCTATCAAGCTCACCTGCATTTGCACCGTCAACATTTACTCCTCAAGTTCCAGGATCAGCTCCATCATTCAACACCAGTTTGTTCAATTCCACTGCATCTCCAATTTCTCAGACAAGTAGTTCTTTTGGACAATCTAGCTCTGTTTTCGGGCAGGGTACAGCATCTTCATTTACTCAATCAAGCCTATTTGCTACTCCATCGACGGGGTTTGCAAATGCCTTCACAAGCACTCCTTCGCTTACTCCACCAACAAACCTTTTCTCTCAACCGGCTGTAAGTGCACTTTTGTTTGTCCATCCTTTTGTTACAACATTTTTTTCAGTATTCCAACTCTGTTTATATAATACATATACGGTAACTGCCCAGTGCCTATTTACTATGATTTTGTATAGTGGGAGGTCATGATATTATATTATGATTCCTGTTACACATGCCTGCTTAATTGATCTTGAAAAATAGTTTTGGACTTTGGTGACAACAAATTGATTGCTAGCTATTTTCTTAGTTGATTTTGCCACTTATTATTATTATTAGTTGAATTATATATGTTTTTATCACAGTTGTTAAATTAAATTTATATCTTTTTTTTCCCCTATGTGTTCCATTTATTTATTTATTTCTGATGGGTGTTTCCCTTTATTTTGTTCATACTCGTAGCCATCTTTCTCTGCACAATTTCCATCAATTCAGCCTCCTCAGGCGACTGGTTCTTTTGGGTTTAATGCTTTTTCGCAGCCTCAACCAGGTGATTTGAGTTTCCTATCCCTTTCTCCCTCTTCTATTGTACATTCTTAATAGGATTCTGATTTTTGTTGACATGTATTACATATTTGCTTCCTTTCGTAGCAGCCAATACGACTGTTGGTGCCATGGGCATGTTTGGGAATTTGTAAGTATACATAAGTATTTTATTTATATTCTTCTACTTCTACTAAAATTGCATTTTCATTGGATTTTTGAACAACCAAGTTTTGTCTGTTCTTGGTTACTTAAAGAAACAGTAAATTTAACATAGTCTTTGGATATGGCAAATCTCAAAACTCCTTTAGTTTGTCTTTGTTTGGAAGTTTTGATGGGTTACTCCTAGTATTTAAAGTATATGATTAAGTTAGTAATGAACTTCGTATCAACCTTAATTTGTAAGAACACTCCCACCAAAATTGTTTCTACTGTTTTAGTAACTCTTTCTAGTTTGGTGCCTTCTGTTTGAACATTTGTGCTTTTGTAGTTGGTTAGTTATTTATTCCGTAATTGGTTTCCTTACACTTGTCTTTGACAGGTCTGCCACTCAAAGCCCTGCGGCTGTGCAGCCAGTAGTACCTGTTTCAAATCCCTTTGGAACACTCCCAGCAATGCCTCAAATGTCAATTGGTCGCGGAGGAACTGCACCAGCAGTTCAGTATGGAATATCTAGCATGCCGGTAAGCCCAAATTGTTATGAATTTCATTCATTTATTTCTAAAAAGTTTTAAGTTTGTGCAGTTTAAATCAATTTAAAAAAGAAAAAAAAAATCTGCTTATTTCTAATTAACTTTTTCTATTTGGCGTTTCATTGCTAAAATCCTTTTACAGTGACAAAACAGACTGACTGATTGTTGTTGACATTGTTTAGGTGCTTGAGAAAGCTGCTCCTGTTGTTAGAATATCAACGTTGTTGACTTCTCGGCATTTGTCACAAAGGCGAGTAAGGTTGCCTTCTAGAAAATACCATCCAAACAGTGACGGTGCAAAGGTGTGGATAGTTCTTATCTAAACTGAATCTGATTTTGTTTTTGGCTGGTTCTTTAACCACATCTGGTGATAAACGTGGTTGTTTTTATTTCAGGTCCCATTTTTTAATGATGATGAGGAAACAGCAAGCACCCCAAAAGCAGATGCATTGTTCTTTCCTAGGGAAAACCCTAGATCACTCGTCATCCGTCCTGCAGAGCAGTGGCGGTCAAAGTCTAGTGCTGAGAAAGCATTCCAATTCAAGGATGCTTCTCCAGTACATGAGAATGGTAAATTATTTCACTTTTCCGTGAGTTGTATTTGCATATACAAAATGATAGTCTTTGAGAAAGAATGTGCTAGTGATACGATAAAGCGCACACCTGGTATTCGGTTATTTTAATTTCTTGTAAGCTGATTTCTTGTTTTGTTTTTTTTTGCGAGTCATTTTCATTAATTACGTCTTGTTTTGATTTCATTCACAATCTGGGTTTCTTCTTCTTTATCATCTTATTTGGACAATTATTGATTAATTTAGTTTCTTGATTAAAATAAAGCAATATTAATTTGCACATGTTTATCATATGAAAATGCCTTCTTAGTTAATTATGTGTGAATAATGAGTAATCTGATAGCTTTATCAAATAAAATCGTATAGAGTTTTTTTGTGGATTTCTCATTTTCCCTTTTCTGCTGAGCTTATATTCAGACTTTTTATTTTTTATTTTATTTTTTATATGTTTCTTTAAAAACAATGTTGGTTCAGGAAAATCATCTGAAGATGCACTTCCTGCCTCCGGTGGTTTCAACTCTGAAGACAAAGATAGTACGCATACATTTCTTCAATTTCCTTCAGAAAATAGGACATAAATTTTATGAGTTTATGTGGGAATTCGGAATTTGTTGCAATTTAGCCTGTAGTTCATTTTTTTTGTGATGTGATTTTACTTCTATTCTCTTGTGTTAATCTTTTGCAAGTATTCAGCTAAAGGCCGGTTAAATTTTTGTTTATTGTTGCAGAAGGTACAGGTGAAGATGATCTTGTTCAGCAGAAAGTCAATCATGGCAAAGTCAACCAGAAAACTAATGGAGTACATGACGATCATAAGGGGGATTCTTATAGGACGCTAAGCGGGCACAGAGCTGGTGAGGCTGCTATTGTGTACGAGCATGGTGCAGACATTGAGGCTCTAATGCCAAAGCTCCGGCGTTCTGACTACTACACGGAGCCACGCATCCAAGAACTTGCAGCCAAGGAAAGAGCTGAGCCAGGGTTCTGCCGCCATGTCAAGAATTTTGTGGTTGGACGGCACAGTTTTGGTAGCATCAAATTCTTTGGCGAGACAGATGTGCGGCGGCTTGATCTTGAGTCCCTTGTTCAGTTCAACAATCGCGAGGTGATTGTGTACATGGATGACAGCAAGAAACCTCCTGTGGGTCATGGTCTTAATAAGCCAGCTGAGGTTACCCTTCTTAACATTAAGTGCTACGACAAAACTACGGGTCGACAATATACAGAAGGGCCGAAAATCGAGAAATACAAGGATATGCTTAAGAGGAAGGCGGAGGACCAAGGTGCTGAATTTGTTTCCTACGATCCCGTCAAAGGAGAGTGGAAGTTCCGGGTCAATCACTTCAGCGAGTACAAGCTGAGGGAGGAAGATGAAGATGATTTTGGTGTGCACGATGATCCGACTTTCTGACGGAGCAGAAATGGGGTCCAAGATGGTTTATCTGGGAAAATCTCAGTTGTGTGTAATCTTTATCTTTTTTTTTTTTTTTTTCAAAATTTTCTTCCCTTTTTGTTTGAAATAGTGCAGGTTGTCTTGTCCCTAGATAAACTACAAGTCTTTTTATTTTCGTTTGTAAAGAATTTAGGGAGATTTGCTGAAACCTGCTTCCGCATTTGCCACTGTATATCCCAAGCATTGTTTTGTTTTGTTTCGTTTTGTCTTTTTAGGAACGTTATTTTGAGAATTTTTGAGTGGTCGGACTTTGGTACTTTTTATCTTTTTTTTTTTTTTTTTTTTTGGAGGAAACTCACAAATGTTCAATTTGAGTTTTTTTTTTAAGTTGTTGAATATTACTAACTCCAATTTTTTTTTTATTGTTCGATATAAAATGGTACAGCCTAATTTAACTTTAATTCGACGTATTCCAAAAGCCAGCCGTTGGTTAACAGATTTGTAAGTTGTAACCAGCATTTAGGGGGTGGGGGGGGAAAGAAACTGTCTTATGATAATCCTAATGGTTAGAGTTTACCACAGGAATGGTTAAATGTATGAAATTTTGTTTACTATTTACATTGAAAAAGAAGATAGTCAAGTAATTTATAAAGAAGATAGTCAAGTAATTTATAATGAGTATGTATTCATTACAATCCAAAGAACATGTTTCAAATGCAAGGAATAGCGTAGAAGAAAAAAGACGCACATGGCACAACCTCTTCGGATTATGTGGGTGAGAAGGGGTTGATCCCTTGGACCACAACTTTAAGCATTATTATTACTACTACCATTATTGTTAGTTAAACCAATGACACAAACTGATTGATGTTTCTCATGCATCGTTTGCTCGTCGATTTCAGATTTTGAAAACCACTAAGTTTAATTTAAAATTAAAACCGACAGTTTAAAAAAAAAACAAAAAAAACCCATCGATGTACACCCCTACCCGTGTCCCAAAAAGGCACACCTAATAGCAAAATCATTGAAATTTCCATGGAAGATGGCTTTGTCACTTCTCATGAATCCGGTTTCTAATCAAAGGACATGAAGAAAATGATAGGAAAACTTATCAGTTGGAGGCTGTTAATTATCTTGGTGACTTTGCTCATTTGGAGATATATGTTCTTCATAGACTTTAAGCCAATACTTGATGCTTCATATTTCAGTCTTAATTTAGGTGCAGATCATGTAACCTTTCCTCATTAACCCAAATGCTAATACAATTCAATTGCTTTTTAAGTAATTAAGTTTAATCCTATTAATGTGATAACTGAGAAACTTATCGTTCTCGGAAAAATTTTGTACAAGATATGTAAATATATATATTTATGATGAGATATATTACAGAATATAGAGCAGATGAAAATTTTGACTAGCTAGATTTTAGTCAAAATTTGACAATGAATTAATGAACATAGTGTAAAAGCTAAACATTAATTCAAATTATGATGTTTTAAATTTATTAGAAAAGTATGTGAAAAATACATATTAAGAGATCAATGGCTTACATGTAAACTATCTTGATCAATGGCCAAGATTAGCCAAGCAGTTACTAAATTCTTTAAAAGAAATTAAAGACAAGAGTGATGAGGGAGAGTGAGCACGTGAGGGGCAGCAGCCAAGTGAAATTATTTCACTTCTCTTAGCTGCAAGAGAAGTGGTCGAGAGAGAGAAAAAGAAAGAGAAAGAAAGAGAGAGAGAGAAAGAACAAAAGAGAAACATCCTCTGCGTTTTTCTTTTAACAGTTTCGGATTCTCTTTTCAAACAAGGAAATCATTTAAGTTTTTAACCAAGATTCCAAAGCAAGACGTTTTCAAGTTTCAAGCAAGGTAAACCCTCTTTTTCTCACATTTTCGGGTGAAAAATCTGGGTTATTTTGGGGAAGAAAAAGAGAAGATGAGTTTTGCATGTTGAGATTTTCAGTTAAATCGAAATATGGTTCAAGTCTAGTTGTTTTTAAATACGAATTCGTGAGTTGATGGTTTAGAGAACTAAGTTTCAGTTGAGTTCTTTTCAAGAAAGTTTTGATTTTAAGAGTTAAGTCAAGAGATGTGGTGGAAGCAAAATGTCAAATTTTGCTTATGAAATCATAGATAGATGATAGTAGAAATATAGTTTATACCTTGAAACGGTCTTGTAGAGATTGATTTTGAGTGCAAGAAGTAGAATTAAGGCCATAAAAGCCTTAGAAAAACAAAAATGAGGATTTCGGACTCAAAATCAGGATTCAGAGATGAACATGGGAGTATACACGGGCGTGTACAAGGGTATGTTCAGAACACGGCCCCGAACATGCCCACATACATGACCGTGTTTCGAGGGAATTTGAGACCTGAGAGTTACACGGCTGTGTATCGAGCCGTGTAAAATAGCACACGGTCGTGAGAAGGGCGTGTAACAGACCATGTTCGACAGCAGGAAACACGACCGTGTAGGTAACTGTGTACGCATGCATGAATTACATGGCCATGTTACATGAATTACACGGCCATGCACGTAAATCCAGAAGAGTACACGGCCACAAACATGCCCATGTAGGAGGACGTGTTCGAAGCTTAAAAAAAAAAAAGTCTGGAAATATGATTTTTTATATTTTGCCATGTTTCAAGTATAAGCTAAATGTTGGAAATAATCAACAATTATTTCTTTTATAGGAGTTCAAGCTAGACGCCCCGAGACAGCAGTCCTAGATCAGCAAATGCTCACGTTAGCAGGCTTTCTGTAAGTTCAAGCATTGTCTTGATTGCAACATGGACAATCATGTTATGTTTTATGATGTTATGTTTGTTGTTTGGCGTGTATGTCAAACGTTGACCGTCTGCATCATGATACACATGTCAAGTTCATGTCATACATGTAGAAATTCATGTTTCAAGTAGATATTTCATGTACACACGATAGACAAGTACCAAGCATACGAAAACATATAGGTGCACAAGACATTATAGTGAGGTTAATAAAACTCACAACACAAGTAAAACATGTAATAGGTTCCTACTGTGAGGCAATCAGTATGCTACCTAGTTGGAATTTCAGAAAAGATGGTAATTAAACCAGTTATTAACGTACCGGCCTCTCGACCCACGGGGAGGTTTTCATGTTCAGTTCAGTAAGGCTGCGAAGGTCAGTATTAAAGTACCGTTCCCAGTCATGCACCCCTTATGGTACGACCAATCAAGGGTCTAAAACTAGAACCTAATTTCAGATAATATTCTAAGACTTAACATGCAGCCATGAATCTTTTTCAGAGTCAATTTTTTATGCATAAGCACAGTATTGCATGCTATTATTTCATGTTTTTATGTTTGAACTTACTGAGCTCATAGCTCACTAGTTTGTTCACATGTTGCAGGTAAGAGACCTGTTCACCAGTAGTACACGGTGGACGACAGACAGGGTATATACATGCCAGGGGGACTGGGCGAGGGATGATGGTCCTACCATGAGTTTTCCGTTGTGCAGTTTTGAAAAATTAAGCATGTAATTTCAAGAAAATGATTTTAAGTCAAGACTTTATGATAAGGGAATCATGATCCATGTGTATGTTATTTTGTTAACATGATTTTTTTATCACATTCTCGAACAAGACATGTATATGTTTACAAGTTATTATGTATTAAGAAAAAAAAATTATTCCGTAAAATTTACAAGTAATTTTCACGTTAAGCATGCTGCCGGCGACCCTAGAGGCCTACATACTATCGCGGTTAGCTACAGAGTTGACTGTAATAGTATTATAGAACCTCTACAGTAAGGGCGGGCTGCCACAGTTGGTATCAGAGCCCAAATTTAAAATGGATCTAGTTTAGAGTACCAATTGTTGCCACAGTTGGTAGACCATATCTCGCCTGACTCCGTGCATGTTTTGTTCACCGATCTAAGTAAGTTTAGTTTATGTTAAGATAAATAGCTAGTTATGCATGAAAGTAAAGGTCTGTAGAGACCCATACTTTTGTAATAGATACATGATGATATATTAATACAAGAAATGATATGAATCCTCTTATAGAGGATCTAACACAAATTTATCGTGTGATTTGAGGATATAAAGTAGCATGATAGAAAACCAGGGCCAAGGCCAAAGATGGAGAAGGGGACGCCCAACTCTGTCTCAGAGAATAGAAGAGTTGCAAGCTCTTCTAGAAAATCAAATGAAAGAAAATACAGAATTAAGATAGAGGTTAGAACAGATAGAACGGGGACAGGGATCGGTGGGGACTCCTGCGCAACAAGCAGTTGAGGCAGAACAAGTAGTACCACCAGTTACACCAGCAGTGGTTCAGGAACCACCAGTTAGGGTGAACCAGGAGCCACTATACGAGAGATTCCGGAAAATGAGGCCTTCGAAATTTGAGGGTTCAACCAATCCCCTGGAAGTAGAAGATTGGCTTTCTTCAATCCAGATGATAATGGATTTTATGAAACTAACCGAGGAAGAGAAAGTCTTATGTGTATCCTTTGTTCTAAGGAAGGACGCAAGATTCTGGTGGGACACGATCCGTATGAGGAGGGGCGTGACCACTATATCATGGGCAGAATTCTTAGAGGAGTTAAATCAAAAACACTATGATCCAGTATCACTCCGACCACAATAGAAAGAGTTTTCAGAGTTATAACAGGGTGACATGTCCGTCAGTGAGGTTTGTAAGAGATTTGATCAGCTCTCCCACCTGTGTCTGTATGGAGTGCCAACGGAAAAGGGAGAAGATACAGAAGATGACAGGCATGTTCAGGCCTGAGATTTCAGCCTTAATTGACATTGGTCCAATCCCGCCAATCTCAGTAGCCGACTGCGTTAGTCGTGCTTTGAGGTCAGAGTACCATCTTGCCCGATAGAGAGAAGAAAGGGAAAGGGTTTGGGAAGCCAGGAAGAAAGAAAAGATCTTGGTCAGAGCCTCTTAACCTGAACAATACAGTAAAGGCAATCAAGGTACAAGACCAGATCAGTCCAGTAATCCAGGCTCTCAGTCCCAATAGAAGAGAAAGGGTAATTTCCAGGGAACTCAAAATCAAGATAACAGAAGTCAGTCAAGGAGGACTAACCCTACTACAGTACCAAGTAACCCCACCTGTCCTACTTGTGAGAAGAAACATGTAGGTCAGTGCAGAGTTAGCACAACTGCATGTTTTCAGTGCGGAAAAAAAGGCCATTTCATCAAGAATTACCCCATAAACCGCCAGTTTGTGTCAGAAGCAAATTTTTCATGTCCACAGCAGTCACAAGTTCATGCACTTAGGTTAAGTTATGAAAGCCCTTCAGAAGTGCCTCCAGCAGTGCAGGAAAGACATGAAAGAGCTCTTCAGGCAGATGCTAGGATAATGGCCTACACTAGAGAACAGGCAGAGGCAGGGACGTCTAACGTGATGACAGGTTAGATTTCTGTCGCTAACCACTTGGCATCTGTTCTTTTTGAATTTGGGGCCACTTATTTCTTCATATCATATGCATTTGCTGATAAGTTAGAATACCCTAGAGATCACATGAGAAGAATTTTTAGAACTGCTCTCCCTTCAGGAGAAATCATGTTGTCCGAGTACTGATTACCTCATGTGCCAGTAATCGTGGAAAATAGGGAGCTTTATGCAGAGTTGATCATGATGAAGATAGTAGACTACGATGTAATCTTGAGAATGAATTTCCTAGGAAAATACCAAGCTACAATCGATTGCAGAAACAGAAAAATAGTATTCAAGTCAGGAGAGGAAGAAAGTTTTGAATATGTTAATTCCTCAAGAAGGTCAAGCAAGATGATGATAAGTTCATTAAAAGCCAAGAAGCTAATAGCCAGTGGTTGTACTGTATATTTAGCTTCTGTGACATATACAGCAGAAAAGAAGAAGTTACAACCGGAAGATGTTCCTATTGTCAGAGAATTTCTCGAAGTCTTTCCTGAGGAACTACTAGGAGTACCTCCAGAATGGGAAATCTCATTTGACATAGAGCTTCTACCTGGAACAGCACCGATTTCCAAGGCGCCGTATCGCATGGCACCAGTGGAGTTAAAAGAATTACAAGTGCAGTTGAAAGATCTACTTGATAAAGGATTCATCAGACTAAGCTATTCCCCATGGGGCACTCCCGCACTGTTTGTCAAGAAGAAAGACGGAACGTTCTGCATGTGCATAGATTATCGAGAGTTGAATAAGGTTACAGTCAAGAATAGGTATTCGTTACCTAGGATTGATGACCTGTTCGATCAACTCAAGGGTACAGCAGTGTTCTCGAAGATTGATTTGAGATTAGGATACCATCAGATAAGAATCAAGGAAGGTGATGTTTTCAAGACAGTTTTCAGAACCCGTTATGGGCGTTATGAATTCCTAGTAATGCCATTTGGGTTAATGAACACTCCAGCGGCTTTCATGGACCTGATAAACAAAGTCTTCAAGGAGTATCTTGACAAGTTTGTCATTGTGTTCATCGATAACATTCTTGTATATTCAAAGACTCACGCAGAGCATGAAGCACAGTTAAGAATTGTTTTTCAGAAGCTGAGAGAGTGTCAACTCTATGCCAAATTCTCAAAATGTGAGTTTTGGCTAGATAGAGTATATTTTCTTGGACATGTAGTGTCCACGGAGGGAATTACAGTGGATCTAATCAAGGTGGAAGCGATAAACAAATGGCCTGCACCTAAGAGCGTGACAGAGATACTCTGTTTCTTAGGGTTAACTGGCTATTACAGGAGATTTATGGAAGGGTTTACACGATTGGCAGCACCTCTCACAACCCTCACGCATAAGGAAAGGAAGTATGTATGGACAGAAGAATGTGAAAGAAACTTCAAGAGTTGAAGAGACGGCTGACAAGCGTGCCGATCCTCACACTCCCTACTGAAGGGGAGAAGTATGAAATCTACAGTGATGTTTCAAGAGTGGGTTTGGGAGCAGTATTGATGTAAGATGGCAAAGTGATTGCCTACGCGTCGTGCCAACTGAAAGAGTACGAGAAGAATTATCCCACCTGTGACCAACAACTTGCTGCAATAGTGTTCGCATTTAAAATTTTGGCGACACTATCTTTATGGAGCACAGTGCTAGATTTACACGGATCATCATAGCCTAAAATACTTCTTCACACAGAAGGAATTAAACATGAGGCAAAGAAGATGGCTGGAGTTGGTGAAGGACTATGACTGTGAGATCCTTTACCATCCAGGAAAAGCCAACCGTGTGGCAAATGCGTTAAGTAGAAAAACTACAGTTCCGCAACAGTTGCCCATTGATAGGTTATCAAGACCATTGTAGTAAGAAATTCATTCGCTTGAGCTGGAGCTGATATCAGGAAAATTGTCAGCACTGCAGCTGAAGTCATCATTGTTTGATGATATCAAGGAAACTCAGAAGCAAGATTTAAGTCTAACAGACTCCCAGGAAGATATTTTCAAAGATGGATTGATCATGTATCAAGGGAGAATTCACATTCTAACAGATGAAGAACTTTGAAGGTGAATCATGTCAGAAGCCCATGAAATGCCATACTCAGTTCATCTTGGAGCCACCAAGATGTACCAAGACTTAAAACTACAGTTTTGGTGGAAAGGGATGAAAGGAGATATTGCAAAGTTCGTGAGTAAATGCCTGACTTGCCAGAAAGTCAAGACTGAGCATCAGCATCCAGGAGAAAAATTAGAACCTCTGGAGATTCCAGAATGGAAATAGGAGCATATTATCATGGATTTTGTGGTAGGGCTACCCAAAACAAGAGAAGGACACGATGCTATTTGGGTAATCGTGGACAGGTTAACGAAGACAGTCAGGTTCATAGCAATGAAGATCACTTACTCATTGGAGAAGTTAGCATACCTTTATGTAGCTCATTTTATCAGGTTACATGGAGTTCCAAAGTCCATCGTATCTGACAGAGATGCACGATTCACTTCAAACTTTTGGGAGATTGTGCAAAGAGCCATGGACACAGAACTGAAGTTCAGTACAACCTTCCATCCTCAGACAGACGGACAATCAGAACGGACTATCCAGACGTTAGAGGATATGCTCCGAGCATGTGTAATAGATTTTCCAAGAACTTAAAACAAGAAGCTACCACTAGTAGAATTTTTATACAACAACAGTTATCAAGCTTCTATCAGGATGGTACTTTATGAGGCCCTGTATGGATGAAAGTGTAGATCACCCATCCACTGATATGATCTGAAGGAAAAACAACTGCATAAAACAGATTTCGTGCAGGAAACTTCTGATGTAGTTGCCAAGATCCACCAAAGGATGAAGAGTGCTCAAAGCAGACAGAAGAACTATGCAGATAGAAGACGGAGATCCCTAGAATTCAAGGAAGGGGACTTCATATTTCTGAAAGTGTCGCCCATGAAGGGGATTATGCGTTTTGGTAAAAAGGGAAAACTGAGTCCAAGGTACATTGGACCTTATGAGATTATCAAATACATTGAGAAGATTGCCTACAAGTTGGCACTACCTTCTGAGCTGTCAGCAGTGCACAATGTATTCCACGTCTCAATGCTAAGAAAGTACATGTCAGATCCATCTCATGTGTTACAACATGAACCAGTCCAAGTTCAAGAGGATCTAACCTATGAAGAACAGCCTGCCCAGATACTGGCTAGAGAAGAAAAGGTACTGAGAAACAAGACCATCCCACTAGTCAAGGTATTATAGAAGAATCACAACATTGAAGAAGTTACGTAGGAAAGAGAAAATGAGATGAGACTTTCATACCCTCACTTGTTTTAATTTTCGAGGACGAAAATCTTATAAGGAGGGGTGAATGTGATAATCGAGAAATTTATCGTTCTCAGAAAAATTTTATACAAGATATGTAAATATATATATATTTATGATGAGACATATTACAGAATATAGAGTAGATGAAAATTTTGACTAACTAGATTTTAGTCAAAATTTGATAATGAATTAATGAACATAGTGTAAAAGCTAAACATTAATTCAAATTATGATGTTTTAAATTTATTATAAAAGTATGTGAAAAATACATATTAAGAGATCAATGGCTCACATGTAAGCTATCTTGATTAATGGCCAAAATTAGCCAAGCAATTACTAAATTCTTTAAAAGAAATTAAAGACAAGAGTGATGAGGGAGAGTGAGCATGTGAGGGGCAGCAGCCAAGTGAAATTATTTCACTTCTCTTAGCTGCAAGAGAAGTGGTCGAGAGAGAGACAAAGAAAGAGAAAGAAAGAGAGAGAGAGAGAAAGAACAGAAGAGAAACATCCTCTGCGTTTTTCTTTCAACAGTTTCAGATTATCTCTTCAAACAAGGAAATCATTCAAGTTTCAGCCAAGATTCCAAAGCAAGACGTTCTCAAGTTTCAAGTAAGGTAAACCCTCTTTTTCTCACATTTTCAGGTGAAAAATCTGGGTTATTTTGAGGAAGAAAAAGAGAAGATGGGTTTTGCATGTTGAGATTTTCAGTTAAATCGAAACATGGTTCAAGTCTAGTTGTTTTTAAGCACGAATTCGTGAGTTGATGGTTTAGAGAACCAAGTTTTAGTTGAGTTCTTTTCAAGAAAGTTTTGATTTTAAGGGTTAAGTCAAGAGATGTGGTGGAAGCAAAATTTGAAATTTTGCTTATGAAACCATGGATAGATGATAGTAGAAATGCAGTTCATACCTTGAAATGGCCTTGTAGAGATCGATTTTGAGTGTAAGAAGTAGAACTAAGGCCATGAAAGCCTTAGAAAAACAAAAGTGAGGATTTCGGACTCAGAATCAGGATTCAGAGATGAACACGGGAGTATACACAGGCGTGTACAAGGGCGTGTTCAGAACACGGCCCCGAACATGCCCACATACACGACCGTGTTTTGAGAGAATTTGAGACCCGAGAGTTACACGGCCAAGAACACGGCTGTGTATTGAGCCATGTAAAATGGCACACGGACGTGGGAATGGCGCGTAACAGACCATGTTCGATAGCAGGAAACACGGCTGTGTAGGTAACTGTGTACGCATGCATGAATTACATAGCCATGTTGCATGAATTACACGGCCATGCACGTAAGTCCAGAGGAGTACACGGCCACGAACATGCCCGTGTCGGAGGACGTGTTCGAAGCTTAAAAAAAAAGTTTGGAAATATGATTTTTCATATTTTGTCATGTTTCAAGTATAAGATAAATGTTGAAAATAATCAACGATTATTTCTTTTATAGGAGTTCAAGCCAGATGCCTCGAGACAGCAGTCCCAGATCAGTAAAGGCTTACGTTAGCAGGTTTTCTGTAAGTTCAAGCATTGTCCTGACTGCAACATGGACAATCATGTTATGTTTTATGATATTATGTTTGTTGTTTGGTGTGTATGTCAGACGTTGACCATCTGTATCACGATACACATGTCAAGTTCATGTCATGCATGTAGAAATTCATGTTTCAAGTAGATATTTCATGTACACATAATAGACAAGTACCAAGCACACGAAAACATGTAGGTGCACAAGGTACTATAGTGAGGTTAATAAAACTCACAACCCAAGTAAAACATTTAATAAGTTCCTACTGTGGGGCAAACAGTATGCTACCTAGTTGAAACTTCAGAAAAAATGGTAATTAAATCAGTTATTGGTGTACCGGCCTCTCGACCCACGGGGAGGTTTTCATGTTCAGTTCAGTAAGGTTGCGGAGGTCAGCACTAAAGTACCGCTTCTAGTCATGCACGCCTTACGGTACAACCAATCAGGGGCCCAAAACCAGAACTTAATTTCAGATAATGTCCTAAGACTTAACATGCAACCATGAATCTTTTTCAGAGTCAAGTTTTTATGTATAAGCACAGTATTGCATGCTATTATTTCATTTTTTTTATGTTTGAACTTACTGAGTTCATAGCTCATTAGTTTGTTCACATGTTGCAGGTAAGAGACATGTTCACCAGTAGTACATGGTGGATGACGGACAGGGTATGTACATGCTAGGGGGGACTGAGCGAGGGATGATGGTCCTACCATGAGTTTTCCGTTGTGCAGTTTTGAAAAATTAAGCATGTAATTTCAAGAAAATGATTTTAAGTCAAGACTATGTGATAAGAGAATCATGATCCATGTATATGTTATTTTGTTAATATGATTTCCTTATCATATTCTCGAACAAGACATGTATATGTCTATAAGTTGTAATGTATTAAGAAAAAAAAATTATTCCGCAAATTTACAAGTAGTTTTCAAGTTAAGTATGATGCCGACGACCCTAGAGGCCTACATACTATTGCGGTTAGCTACAGAGTTGACTGTAATAATACTGTAGAACCTCTATAGCAAAAGCGGGCCACCATAATTAATTAGATTTTTTTTTCCTTAAAAACAAATGAACTATTAAATAAACTTATCGTAAAATAGATCTCATCTATATAAACTTAGAAATTAGTATTAAATACATCTGTTTCTCACTAACTTCTAACTCTCTCTTTCTCTCTCTCATTACTCTTTTTTTTTTTTTTTTCCCTTGGTCTTAAAATGAATGATGGGTTTTATCTTCTCAAATGTCTCTTGTGGAAAATTTCTTTTCAATATCTTACCAACATCTGTTTAGCTGAAAAAGAAAAAGAAAAATGTAAGCATAACTACTAAACATGCACTTAACTATATGTTCAAGAAAAAAAATCGCTTAACTATATGTATGTTATAGTTTATACATATATATATGTATATATCCACAACTGAAATGTTTTTCAATCAACTCCACCTTTAATTATATTTTCTTATTAAAGTTCTTTTAAAAATTTTAAATAGTGAAGAGTAGTAAATTAATCTTTAAATATTTTGGATTTTTAATAAGTTTTTGCTTTATTGTGATTAAGTTATCACACTATAGACGTTGTTTTCAGAAGAATTCTTATTAGCTTAGAATTTTTTTAATTGCTTACTTTAGATAATAAGATGTCTTATTGTGATAGAACATTTCTTGACTGTCAAATTCTACTAAAGTTTTTCATTTTTTTTTTCTTTAGATATATTTTATTTCAGAATGAAATTGTCTAAAATTGAAACTGCGAATTAAGATAATTGTCTGAGTATTTTTCTCTTATTGATGGATTTTAAATAAGAATATGTATTTTTAAGGAAGATATATTAACTTTGACTTTTAGTAATTATGACCCCGCAAAATTATTTATTTATTCTTTTCTTTTTTATAAGGATAGGAGTTAAAAAATTATGAAACCAATATCGTTTGGTAAAAAAAAAAAAAAAAAAAAAAAAAGATTTTGGGACAAAATATAATAAAAATGTATTTAACGTTCTGCATCCTCAAACCATATCAACACTACAACAAAAATAAGAATTTGCCACATTTAAAAATGTTACTAAAATATAGTTGTAGTGACATTTTTTAATATAGTAACATTTACACAAAATGTCACAGATGTCAGTATAGCTAAAAGTTTGTAACATTTAAAAATATCACTGTATTATTATTTAGTAACATTTGAAAATATTACGAAAATATATTTACTTACATTTTAAAATTGTGCTATTTCATATTAATGATATTTAGAAATGTCAGTAAAAATCATTTTAAATTGTCATCACGTATTACTAGGGACATTTCAAAATGTCACCAAACCATATTAATAAAGAAATAGGGTTATATATATATATTTAAATAATTTTAGTGGATTTTTCGAAAGTAATAAATGCCCAAAAGTTTTTTTTTTTTTTACTTTAATTTTTTTTAAGGTTTTTAATTTTCATTAGGAGAAAAGGTAATAATTAGTGTCAAGAGTTACACAAATGCTTAATGTACAAAGTGTAATTTCCTTTAAAAATAAATAATTATTAAACATAAAATTGAAGAACTTACAATACAACACAAGATCCAAATTCAAGGTTGACATATACAAAGTGTCCGACAAAGAAAAATGGATAATGCGCATACAAATAAAACATCATCACAAGAAATACTTAAATCTGGCATATATATTCTTGATCTTCAAAGATAAGACTCTTCACCATTTTATTATAACTTGAATACCTTGTTCCTGATCATCAACTGTTCATGTTAGCTCTGATTTTGATACACCGTTTGATTCAAATCCTCTTCAAAAAGTTAATCCCAATTAAAACAAAGATACATAGGAAACATTGAAGCAAAACTTGACTAGGAATGCAGCATATGAATTTTATTTTCCATTGTTAGATTGTTACTATAACTCAAGGTAAATGCAAAATATTCAACTCGTACCCAATAGTGGAATAAATGGGGTCATTTTTCTTCCTTGTTTTCAACTAATCAGCAAAATAATAATAATAATAATAAATAAAAATAAAAATAAAAGCTGGTGAATAAAAATATGCCCACAATAGTGTACTGTTTAAGTACTATCCTGAAAAAATCTTGTGGCAAGTCTTGCAGTTTTTTTTTTTTTTTTCTTTCTTTCTTTTCTTTAAATCTAAAATATAGGAAGACAATTACCAACGAACTGCAAAATTCATTTCACTCCAAAGAAATATAAATGAAATAATGGCGGGAGATCTCTAAAATAAGAAGGAGAAGTTATTTTTGGGCATGAACGTGCCAACTTGAGGTAGTGTTTCTGTGCACGTTAATTATGAGTAGTAGTTTTCTTTTTTTCATTTTTTAATTAAAAGATCACTATATATTTCTTATTATCTATGATATGAAATTTGAATTATTTCAAAACATAAATTAGATTTTTTTCCCTTTTTCCTTTTTGTAATACAATATATTTTTCTTAAGATTTATATATATGTATAAAATTCCTACAGCAAAAAGATATAAAAAAATCAATTCAGTGACTATTTAAACAAATTATAGTTTTACTATATATATTTACATATTTTATTTATTATCATTTTTTTTAATTTAGGAACGAGGAGGATTCAAGCTCTACATTTTATGCTAGAATCAAGTGTATAATTACTGCTAAACTATGCATGTAATCATTTTATTTCATTTTCTTCTAATATGGATATGAAATGCAATTAGGAAAAAATATAAAAATTAAAAACCAAGTACCTTGTTCCCTTTCTTTTAAATATTCTTTATAAAAGAATATATATTAAAAAACAGTTAAAATTACGACCTTTTGCAGTCTGTTGAGATATTTTCTGGCATTTCCAAAAGTGTTACTTAAAATGATATTAAAGGTAAATTTTAGTGACATTTTAGAATTCTCACCAAAACGCACTTTAGTATCCTTCTAAAGTGTAGGTAAAACTAAATTTTAGTGACATTTTTAAATTGTCTCTAAAACAAGCTTTTAGCAAAATTTTGCTTAATTATGAGTGACATTTTTAAGAAATGACACAAAATACAGTTGTAGTGATATTTTATGTCGAAATGTTACTGAAATAAATGTCATTGGACCCCCTTTTTTTTTTTTGGTGGTGCAACTGAAAAAATACGAATTTAAGAAGTTTAATAAAAATTAACGGTTTGAAATTGAATAGTTTTGAAAGCAAATTTATATATATATATATATTTTTCCCTATTAAATATACTTCAAAAGATAATTCTTAAACTTTTGTTTCATATTCAATTATCGTCTAAAATCCATTAAAAAAGAGTTATTGTCTAAATATATATAACAGATATTAAGAAATTTAAAAAATGATCCCATCAATTTTTGTTCTACAAAAAGGATTCCACTAGTGTGCAAAATCTGGAATAATTCCACAGATATATATTAATTATACACATAACGTGAGTAAACAATTAGTATATTCTAATTAAATTGGTACTCACTAATAATTCTATCCTCTATATATATAAAAAATATGTGTATACATGTATGTATATATATATGTTTATGTGCATGTACATGTACATGTACATGTAATCACAGGAGGAGCAGTAAAAGAGAGCTAAAAAAATTCCATTATCTTTTGCTATTTATACCACAAATTAAAGAAAGTCAACTAATATCTCTTGATAGAACATTTTAAAATAACTCTTGGAATATTTTTCCTCATGTAAGACGAAAAGAATAAGTACAACTCTAAATTAAAGTCTGTCTTAATAATATGAATTCTGCTAGTTTAGTGCTCTTTAGTAGATATTGGATGAGTTTGGTGGGTTTTTGTAACTTTTAAACCCACATAATGAAGATTGGGTAGATTTGAAAATATTTTTTTATCCACCCAATCAACTCAATGTAAAAAAATAAATCCACCCAATTAAGATCGGGTTGGATTAGGTGAGTTTCATGAGTTGTATATTTTATTAAAAAATAATAATAAATGATACTAAAAATTCAACAACAAATGAAATTTAAGAGGAAAAAAGAAATTAAACTCATGACAATTTTCAAATAAATTCTATCATAAACTCTACACACAAAAAATTTCAAATATAATCTCATTAATAATCAAATATAAAGTAAATATAAGTTATAAGCATCACTAAAAAAATATAAAGATATTAAAATAATTAACGGTATTTTTCACAAAATTATCAAAAATTACATCCATGTTAAATATCAAGTAATTTATTCTATATATTTAAAGAATTTAAATAATACTAAGAGGTGAATATCATTTAGCAAAAAAAAAAAAAAAAAAAGAAATATGTACGTGAATATTAGGTGGGTTGAGTGGGTTTTTGAAATTTTTTTAACTCACTCAATCTTGGAATTTTTTTAACCTACCTAATAAAGATTAGGTGGGTTGAAAATTTTTTTTACCGAACTAATCTACCAAATGTAACAATTAACCCATCCAATTAAGAGTAAGTTGAGTAGATTAGGCAGGTTTATTGGGTGATTGAATTTTTGTTCACCCCCAGTGATCATGGGGTGTAATAAAAATAAATATAAGTGCTTAGCTAGTTAGTGGAATTCAGTAAATTCCTAACCTTTATTTTATTTTACTTTTTATTTTTCTCATTTCTAGAGAACTAAGTCGACAATTTAGTTAGAATAAAATTGATCCTCATCAATTCGTGTAACGACACAACATCTCTGTTTAGTATGGTATTACTGCTTTTATGTCTAAGCATGTACGGTTTTGTTATCTGGTTTTACTTGCAAATCATTATATACAATCTCATTCAGCACAAGACTGTTCTTAACCCAAAAAAAAAAAAAAAAAGATAACGATATATTATTTTCTTTTTATTATTCATCTCAATAAAAGATAAAATTTATAGTCACACAGATTAATTTATCTTAAGAAACTAATTATATAAAAAAAATTAAGAAATTAATATTCAAGAAATTAAGAAGTTAATTAATAATCAAATTTATAAATATACAATCTTATTTCAATCAAATAAATCTTCTAAATTTGAAAATAATATTTGGATTTCAACACAATTGACTTTCTTTTCTTTATCTTATCCTATCTTATCACTCTCTTAGTTTAGACAGATTTAACTCAAGGAATTGATTTGCACAACTTGCTGATTTACTCATAATTAATCTACAGAGAAGAAGCTAATTAAGATGATCGGCACAACTTTTTTTTTTTTTTTTTAAGATTATAGAATGAAAAGAAGAAAAGAAGAGAAAAAAAAATCTTATATCGTTTAGAAATATTAATTAGCATTAACAATTAAATAACAAAATACATGAAACAAAACATGTTTACATAGTTGTGCTTCAAGTGTTGTGAATTTCCAACAGAGGGATTCAGAAATCAAGTCCAATTATCCTATATTTATATGTTGTTGAAAAAGAAATTACATACAAATTTCAAAGACAAAGCCTCGTATATATGTCATGCCTTGCAATTAGTAATGAATGATAAAGTTGGTAGCATTAATTACAAATTGCAAATCATAGAGAAAGAGAGAATCCTTTCTGCTAAATAGTTAGTTAATATTATTCCAAACATATGTGTATATATATATATCATTTGTCTAAATAGTAGTACTAGCTAGTACTGGTGATCAAAGAACCCATCCTTGCATGAAGTTAGTCTCAGTCCCAGCCATGCTCTTTGGAATACTAGTGGTTGAAGTTCCCTCATGATGATCAGCTGGCACATATTGATGGTATCTGTTCATCAAATTTCAAGGTTATTGTTTAGAAGTACAGATTTTATTCAGATCATAGGTTTAAACTAACAATTCAAATAATAAATTCAAATTTTGTAAGTAAAATACTATAGAAAAAATTTTGAAAAGGGTGACAAAAAGGAGCATAATCTTTGTTTATTTCATCTTTCATGATAAATTACATTGAGTATAATATTCAATACAAATGGATATTTCAATTTTTTTACTTTTATACTACTTTTCACGCAGGGCAAATTGAAATATAGTAGTTGTTTCAACACCAAAATGCTGAAACATAATTCAAAAAAAAAAAAATTCTAATCCATGTTCATGAGTTAGTATATAATTTAGTTTTTGAGACTTTACTAATTACACAATATTTATTTCTCAATGCTAATTATGGCTTTTGAACATATCAGTTACTAGATTTTAGAGAAACCAAACTGCTAGCTCTCTCCAAATATAACCAAATTATATGATCTGTTTTGAGTAACTAAATTGGTCTAAATACCATAAAAATAGAAGGATTAATTATACGAATTCCCCCTAAACCATATATCCAATTTCATTTTACATCTCAAACTTTTAAAACCGTTTGTTGTACCCACTAAATTATATAAAATCACTCATTTTGTCCTCTCGATCTAATTTTGTTTATTGATTTCTCTGTCTCTGTCCTCTCTCTTCTCTCTCTCTATTGTTATAGCAATAAATCTGTTTGTTTGGAGGGCGGTGATGTCGATGATTGGCAAGAGAGATCTGATTGTTAGGTCTATGGCATCGCAAGCTTGGCAATGACGGGCTTGATGAGCTCAAGGAGTGATATATTGATTTTATCAAGTTATCTTTATATGTATTTTGTTAGTTTTTGAGTAATTTATTTGTCTTTTTATTGTGTTTGTATGCCTTTGTAGGTTAATTGTAAGAAAAGGCAACATTGATATTTAAAAACACCAAAAAAGGGAGGAGGGAAGAAGTTTTGGATGGGCTATAGCACACCAAAAGCACGCTACAATGTGCAACATGCTCCAAAGAGGTTAAAGAGCTTGAAGTTTCAGGCTACAGCCCACCCTTAAGCCATGGGCAACCCCAGGGAGGTGTGCTATAGCACTCCCTCGACCTCCTCAAGTGCACCACAATGTTAGTCAAGCGCACTACAGCAAGTCTCTCAACAACCTCTACTACATTAAGCAGCACTGTAGCGGGGAAAATGCCCACTATAGTGGCTCACACATAGGGAATGCTAAATTTAAGAGAAAAAATATGACGTTGAAGGGGGGTATAAAAGAGAAACTTGCTGTGTTTGAGAGAGAGCTTTTGGAAATCTAAAATGTCAAAGAAAAAGATCGAAAATTGCAAGCTCTTAGAGATTTTCTTGGGAGATTAAAGGAGATTTAAGACTTAAAAGCTTGATTCTACAACTAGTTTTCACTTCTTCTTCCCTTTATCTTCTTTTATCTCTTTTTCTTGTAATTTTGTATTGAACTTGTGTTGAACAGTGAATTACTCATTTGGTATATATGTGGTTATAGATTTGAGAATTTCTATGTATAGCTAAACATCTAAGCTAGGGCATATAATGTAGTTTAATATTTGGTTATGCTTTGATGATTTAAATACATGTTGGTTGATTTTTCATATTAATTCATTTGTGTTTCTCTTTGTTTATGGCTTCGGTTTCAATTTAATTACCCATTAAATTGACAGTTTAGATGAACTAAAATTGACTTGGAAGAGTGATTTTCATATGTTGGGATTTAGGAAATATAACCTATAGGATATTAAGTTCGAGAGGTCAATATATTTGGGTAATCACTTTTTACACTTGCTCAATGAGTGTTTAATTAAACAATTTAGACAGGGATATCAATTTGTTAATTTACCTTTTGTTTTGCTCAATACTGAATGAGTGAAATTACAATAGAAAGCCTAAGATTAATAAATTAAGTGGAAGCAACTAACAAATTATTAAATCGGATAAGCATAACCCTGTTAAACAAAGTCATATTCCACTAACCTTTTAATCTATAAAGTTTCCTTCAATCTATTTTCTCTGTTGGCATTATTTTTTTAAGTTTTTAGCTTACTTTAGTTGTTTGATTAATATTTCCTTTTTTATTGCTTAGATTAAATTGGATCATTGTAGTTACAAGACTTAATTGATTTTTTAAATTTAATCCTCGTGAAATGATACTTGACATCTTTGTCACTTTATTATATGAGGCGACTCCTTTACTTGCAAGCACACACGAGAAGACAAGCAACAGAGAGGTCGTAGTTGATAGTGGCAAGCTTAGTGAAGGCGAGAGCTAGGACCAATGGCAACTAAGAGGGAGAGAGAAAAGGGGCGAGAGAGATGGAGATGAGGAGAGAGAGAGAGAGAGAGAGAGAGGAAGGTGAGAGAGATCGGTGAGGAAGAAGGGGGCATGAGAGATCGAGGGAGGAAGGAAGGAGATCGGTGAGGGAAAGAGAGATTTTTTTTTTTTTGGTTCGTTTTGAGTTGTCACAAGAAGGTGTTAGAGATAAAGAGAGAATAATTTTGTTAATATTTTATTATTTTTTAATTAGTTTTATCAATATTTTGTAAGTAATTAAAGTTTATAATTTCAAAATATCTTTTATTTATTTTTAATAGCATGTCATGTCAGTAATTTCATCAAAAGAATGAACAGATGTACACATAAAAGGTATTTTGAGTGATTTTATGTATTTTTAAGGGACATTTTAAACGATTTTGAAAATTGAAAATACAAAGCGAAATAATGTATATAATACGGGGGAATTCACGTAATTAATCCAAAATAGAATATATAGAAACAAAGCAATTCTTCAGGAAAATAAATAAATAAATAAAGTAATTTGTTATTATATATACACATATATATTATGATTACCCTATTTGTAAGACGGGTTCAGAAGGCTGGCAATCCATGGTAATGTTGCTTTGAGAAGATGTATGCATAGCAAAGTTGGTGCCTCCAGCCGCGACATTTGAGCTCCATAAGTTTTGAATGGCCTTAAGGTTTTGACCTTCTGCCTCAAGCTGATCAAACAAATGTCATTACACAAATACAGCAAGGGTCAAACACACACACACACACAATAGAGATTAAGGGGCTATACAGATAGCCATGTTATATGATTATGTATATGTATATCTATAATTATATTTATGTATGGATGTATCAACAACAGTTTGGTATAACCTTAAGCTTAAGCTGCTTGTTAAGATCTCCAAGATAACGCTCCTGCCAAAATGGTAATTAGAGAAACTCGTTTACGAACAACTATTGATGTTTTAGAAAGTTAAAAAAATAAATAAATAAATAATACCACTATTTGATGCGAGAACAAACTTCTAACTCTGTTACTTTGGAAAGATTTGAAGAGAAATAAATTAGTATAAATACATATTTTTTTAGTTAGAGTACGTGACTAAAATTAAGAAAAATGATTTTTAATCAAGCATATTATCTCAAGCCTCTTTCCGGCTTCCTACCAATATTCACTGCTGATCATATATATATATATATATGGAGAGAGTGAGAGAGAGAGAGAGGGAGAGAACAATGTGCTTACCTTTTTCCTCAGCTCTTCTACTTGTTCAATCATAATCTGCATCTGCGGTTATGAACAGAATTCTGAATTTGTACTTTGTTTATCTGAATTAATTTACTTTATTTATTTAGTTAATTATATTATAAAGAATTAAAGGTAAAAAATTTCTGTATCTCTCTCCTCCCAACTTGTATATATGTAAAAAATATATATATATATCATTTTACCTTCCTTTGCCTAGCTTGTGCAAGAGCTACTTCAAGCTGTTTTTCAAGATTTTGCAACTCCTTAACACTCAGTGGTCCAAGATCTTCACCAAGCAAATGCCTAAAAGGATTTTGCACGACATACGATAATTAATTAGTAACAGAATATATATAGATGCATATATGTACGTATGTATGAGGCAGTTTTGTATATGTAATGATCAGATTTGATTAAATAACCTTTGAGTGCGCTGAAGAGATTCGTAATTAGCCTTTAACTTTATAACCTCCTGGTACCAGCTCTGCATCGATATTAAACCAACAAAATTAAGAGAGAAGAAAAATGAAATTAAAGAAATAACAAAATCACAAAAAAACCAAGGAACAACAAGTTATATAAGAATGACATTTCAGAGAACATTTTCCTTTCTGATCATTTGCATATATCTATAATATATATATATATATAACACAAAATAACAAATCTACTGATATAATAAACTAACATTACATATAATAGGGAAAATTTGGGAAAAGCGGACCTGGGTTTCACGTTCAACAATGGTGTTATCTTGAGGAGTACTATTATTGTAGGAACAGCGTTGGTATCGCTCCAGGGTTTTGGCTGTACTGTGCAAATTAACAATACATGTATTCAGATGATTAACCCTAATCAATAATTAACAAAAAAATCAAACTCATTATAATTATTCATAAGAAATCAACTAAAGGTCGTTTAGATGACTAGTACTAATCTAACACAATTTGAATCTAGTTTAGCTATAAATCCTTAAATTTAACCAACTAATATACCTGATCAAAAGAAACTTATTCTAATTGAATAACATATAGTTTCATTAAATTTATGTATATATAAACAGATGCATAAGTAAAAAAGATAAGCACATAAAGCTACCAATATGTAAGTTAACCCAAATAATAATAATAAAAAAAAAAGGGTACCAATGTTAAAAAAAGAAAAGGATAAAAATATTTTGGAACGCAATATCTTTCTTTTACTAGTTAAAAACACTCCCTAAGTTTCGGATATAAGAACTCACTGTTAAGCTAATGGGCTACTTAAATATATACGCATATATACTGTTTATTAAAAGGAAAAACAAAAATGGCATGCACACACAAACGTGCAAGCGTACAAAAAATAAATTTTTAATCACAATATATTCTTATAACACTTTTAATTATAATATTTTTGTATGACTGATATCACTTTTAGTCATAATCCTATTATGACTAATATGTAGTTAGTCATAAGTTTTTGTTATGATTAAACTTTTAGTCACACAATTTTTAATCACATAGAAAGGTTTAGTCACGCAATAATTAAAAACTTTATGATTAAAAGTTTTAATCACAATAAAATTTTGTAACAAAGTCTACATTATTCACACAAAAATATTGTATCAAGTGTTATAAAAAATGTTGTGAATAATAATTCATTCTTTTGTAGTGAAAATATATCCGAATCATGGACTATTTATATATATATATGGCTAATTTATTTACATAACACATTACACACATAATATTAATATCTGTACACATATTCAGACCCGAGAATTCCATAAAGTGAATATTAACCAATATTTATATAAGTGAAGCTGCACATGGACTAGTGAGATGCAGTCAGTGAAAGTCCCATCTGTCTGACTACTGTGGACAATATAAACCACTCAAAAATCTTATAAAAATCATTATCTTAATTTGACTATGGACTACTAACTACTTAAGTTACGGACAATATAATTAAGTTAATTTTTATGCGGACACATAAAAATATCCCCTAGCTAGCCAGGCTTCTTTTTGACCCTTGTGGAACATCTCCAATTATAAAGCATATCAAAAATCCCCTTGGTTTATTTTCACTGTCACATGAACTTTACCAGGACTTGAAATAAACATCATCATATCTGGTCTTCTCATGACTTGTGAAGAAACTACTATTCTATGATACCCTTTTGAGTCCACAATTATATATATATGACTAATGCACTATTTATGCACATTTTTATCTTCAAACAACCAAATCACCACCTGGGCTTAAGCTTCTTTTTTTTTTCCCTGACAATATCTGGATATAATTAGCTTAAATAATCGTCACTAAGTTATCCTACTATATGTATTGGAATTTTATTTTCTTTTAGTTTCTACTTCTATAACCAAGATAATCAGTAAAAATAATGATTTTATAGAGATTGTATATAGATATATATATATATACATATATATGGGAAACAATGCTGAAACCGTAAGATCTTAGGATCAAAAGGAATAAAGACAAGATTTTTACAGTCATCGGAAACTTGGAAAATGATTGCACACAAAAGTACTCCCACTTGGGTATAGTCACTCTAATCAGATTCAGGAGAGAGAAACAGCCTCAATAGAGAGAGAGAGAGAGAGAGAGAGAGGACTACATAAAAAAAAATATATCCAACGGATGTTGCACAAGGGTCCGAGAGACTCATTTTCCTCGTATTGACTGACATGTGAGTGCTCTTGCTGATTGAAAAAGAAAGAGGCTTCCCACAGTACTACTGTTCCATCAAAAAGAGAGAGAGAGAGAGAGAGATTGAAGCTTGAAAGGACAGAAAAACGTGTCGATCTGTGGTTGGGAATGGAGGGTGTGGATTATTACTGGGTGTGCAAGAGACAGAAAATTATTAACTACACAAAAACCTAGAAAAAGGAAAATAAAAGAAAAGAAAATCTCGGTTTTCCGTCTCTGTCGTGATCCAAAGTTATCTCATATTTTCCTGGAAAGATATGATTGAGAGAGAGCCAGCTCCATAAGCACGAGAAATAGACAGACAAAACAAACACAGACAGATACTGGCGATCTTGCAGGAAAAAAAAAATAAAGAATTTCAGAATGTATAGATATATAATATATATATATGTATTTATGTTAAGAATTTCAGGAGGAAGAACGGCAAACAAACCCAAAAGAAAAATGTTAATTAAATATATATATCAGCTGAGTAAAAGAATGAGTTTTCTCACGGCAAAACAAGAACTTTTCGGCAGATCCAACTTGCTAAAAAATATAAATCAAAGGGAATTTACCAAGAATAAGCCCCAAAAACCTAAAAGCAACCCCAGAAAAAACAAAAACCATTAAAACAAACAAACTTTAACTGATGAAATCAACAAGAAGTAAATTATATAAATATGTATTGCACTTAATGAGAAGAAGAAGGAAAAAAAAAAAAAGAAACTTTTACAAAACACCTCATTTTTGTGCTTTAGGGCAAATTAATAATGATCAAAACCTATCATCTGTTTAAACTTTGACAACAAAAAATTTACAAACAGCAGATGAATATGCATATATACATATACTTCTATATATGTATATGTATATGTGTAAAGATTACCCAGCGCTTCCAAACTCATAGAGCTTGCCCCTGCTAGAGAAGATGATGAGGGCAACTTCGGCATCACAGAGGACAGAGAGCTCATAGGCTTTCTTGAGCAAACCGTTTCTCCTCTTTGAGAAAGTCACTTGCCTGTTGATCTTGTTCTCTATCCTCTTCAACTCCACTCTTCCTCTTCCCATTTTCTTTTCCTCTTTCCTGATTCCCTTTCCTTTCTTTTTATAATAAGCTTTTCTTTCAATAATATATATATGTGTGTGTGTGTGTGTGTATTTGTGTTTTTTGTAAATTTTATCTTCTGTTCTGTGATCTGGGGTTTGCACGAAAATGGAGCTGTTGGTGAAAATGGGCTAAGTCTGAGACTGTGGGAGATAAGTGGGAGTTACAAGGGGGGTGTTTATATAGAAATAGAGAGAGAGAGGGAGAAACTAAAATACTATCTGTTGTTGTTGTTGTTGCTTTGTTACAACAAAATGGAAAAAACTCAAAAATTCTTTCTTTGGTTTTCTCCTTCTTCTTTCCCATTTTTATTTTTGGCAAAAGCGCTGTCTCTTACCTCTGAGATATCAGACGTGCCTTAAGTGTGAGGGTAAAGCAGGATTCAATTTTACCCACTTGCTTTGCTTCCACTGTGATAGCCACGCTCTTTCGCAATTATATATGGTTGTGGAGCTAAATAAAATTAATTATTATTATTTTTTGTATTTATTTATTTTTGTGAGAAAGCTTCATTAAAATAATTAAAAAAAAGAAAATAACTGTTGTGGAAAAAAAACCAAAACAAAGGCAGCTAGGAATAGTTAAGCCAAAGAGGATAAGATTTGAATTAAAAAAAAAATGATAGTCCCGCATGATGTCTTGCTATGTATTGTAATTGTCGTATTTGTATTTACTTTTAAATATCTGTGTTAATTAATATAAAAATTATTCCAATAATCATCTCATGTGGATTCGCCTTATATTTAGGTTCCTTATGGATATTGTGTTCAAATTCATATTTATATAGTAAATTTAAAAAAAAAAATAGAGAAACACGGTAAAAAAAAAGTTTTAAAATGGGTTTAAAACTTATGGGGTACCAAATGAGAACTTAGATTATTGGTTTTCTTTTTTCTTTTGTTTTGTTTTGTTTTTTTTTTTTTTCGTTTTTTGCTTTTTGTGTTTTGTTTTTTGTTTTTTTGTTTTTTTGCTACTTTCTTTGAAGTTTGATATTCCTCTTTATTTTCTCCCTTCTATTCATGGACTTACGCGACCTACAATTTGACCCTCTTCATCTTTTTTTTTTTTAATTTTATTGGAGAGTCAATCAACGATAACAAAATAATTATTTAATTTAACTAATGTGTAATTAGATGTGTGTCACTAAGTACTTTTGACGTCTAATTGGCACTTCGAATTTGTTCCCATTTGTACTTAATTATTAGTTCTGGTCTCGTTTGGTTTTTCTAGGCATGCTAGCTAAGATCATAGTTTTTTAAAAAATTAACAAGAAAAATACTCAGGGATATCATTAATATTAAGCACTATAACTAATAAAAGATGGACATCTTTTATGATCTTAAAAATATGATAGATAAATTTATCTTTTCTTAGTATATAATTCTCGTCACTGTCAATGTTTCCAGCATTGTTTTAACTCGATGAAATAGAAGGAATACAATATGAGTGCGTTGTGTCTATGTGTGTTTTATTATTATTATTATTATTATTTTCTTTTGGTTATGAAAGGAATGCATGATCAGGTCAAATTTTTATGTTCATCTTATTATATATAACTAAATGAGAGCAGGAAAACACTGTACTTTCCACAATGTGATTCTGTTATTGTCCCTAGGAAGGTCATTTGACGGATTTGTCCTTTAATTTGTGGTTGAACTTGGTTTCTTGTACGGTTTTTTGGTCTTTTTACCGGAGTCTTGCACAAATGGGTGGGCTGGAGAGCTGTAGAAAAGCTAGTGTGCTAGATTTTATAGCCCAAACTTCTCACGGGCCTTGGTTCACGAGGTTGAAGAGCAACTCACACACATATATATATAGATTATTATTTTATATTATATCATAAAGAAAAACTCGAATTTCAAAATATATAAATATATATGTTTCTCATGCAAACTCTGATTTAAGTGATTTTTTTTTAAATATACCTAATAATGAGCTCTTCAAAACAAGACTAATTATGTATATATCTTAAATATTGACGTCTGACAGGTCACACAACTAACTATAGAATTTTATATCATATTTCAACCTAAAATGATAAAAATACACCAAATAAATATTTTACAAAATAAATATTAAAATATACTACTAATACATATATATTTTTAATATTGTTAACTTGTTCAATTTTTCTTTTTTTTCTTTTTTTTTAATTTCAATCTTGCTGTGATAAAAATAAAAAAAAAGAAGAAAATAAAAATTATAAAAGATAATAATAAAATTTTTAATATAAATATATATATAGATATATGTTTATATCAACTTGCTTTATTATGTTGTAAAAAAATTTCTACTTTTTATATTAACAATATTTTTCATAACAGCACGCGGGTTTTGATTCATTTAGAAAATATAATTATAAGAGTATTAATAAAAACAAAAATAAAAATAAAAATAAAGGAAAAGAAATCAACAATAGTACTTACTTTATCTTTTTCTGTGATTTGGACAAGACATCAAGACATAGGACAATTTTCAAGCTTCAAACTTGAACTCAAACTTAGAACTTTAGGATTAAATTTAATAATTAATCTTCTTGCATATCTTTTATTTGTAGGGTAGGGTTTCAATAATTATTCTAATACTTATCCATCAATGATTATCGTTATTTTATGTGATAATCGAGAAATCTATCGTTCTCGAAAAATTTTATACAAGATATGTAAGTAAATGTATTTTCATGATAAGACATGTTACAAAATATAGAACAGATGAAAATTTTGAACTATTGGATTTTAGTCAAAATTTTACAATGAATTAATGAACATAGTGTAAAAGCTAAATATTAATTCAAATCATGATGTTTAAATTCAATAGAAAAATATGTGGAAAATATTTATTAAGAGATAAATGGTTCATATATAAGCCACATTGATCAATGGCCAAGATAAGCTAAGAGAATAGCCAATTTCCTTAAAATAAATTAAAGAAAATGGCGAGAGAGGAGGAGAGGCATGTGAGGGGCCTTAAACTCAAGCAGCCAAGTGAATTAATTCACTTGTTTTGGCTACAAATAAGCGGCCGAGAAAGAGAAAGAAAGAGAGAAAGAGAAAAACCAGAAGAGGGAAAAGAAAAACCCTCCTCTGCCGTTGCTTTCAACAATTCGGATTTCTCTTTTCAAGCAGCAGATCATTCAAGTTTTCAGCTAAGAATCCATAGTAAGACGTCCTCAAGTTTTAAGCAAGGTAAACCTTTGTTTTTCTTACGTTTTATTGGGTGGAAAAAGAGAATGTGAGTTTAGCATGTTAAGATTTTCGGTTAAATCGAAACATGGTTTAAGTCTAGTTGTTTTTAAACACGAACTCGTGAGTTAATGGTTTAGAAAAACAAGTTTCAGTGAGTTTTCTTCAAGAAAGTTCTGATTTTTTTAAATGTTGAGTCAAGATTTTGGTGGAAGCAAAATGTGAAATTTTGCTTATGAAACCATGGATTAATGATAGTAAAAATGTAGTTAGTACCTTGAAACGATCTTATTGAGATCGATTTTGAGTGCAAGAAGTAGAACAAAAGCCATAAAAGCCTTAGAAAATCAGAGTAGAGAATTTCGGACCCAGAATCAGGATTCTAGGATGAACACAGGCGTGTTCAGAACACGGCCCCGAACATACCTACATGCACGACCGTGTTTCAAAAGAATTGAGACCGAAGAGGTACACGGCTAAGAACACGACCGTGTATCAGGTTGTGTCAAAGGGTACACGATCATGAGAAAGACATGTAACAGACCATGTTCGACAGCAGAAAAACATGGCCAGAAACACGACCGTGTAGCCACCCGTGTAAGCATATATGAGTTACACGGCCATGTTGCATGAATTACATGGCCATGCATGTTTAAGTCCAGAGGATTACACGGTCATGAACATGCCCATGTAGGAGGGCGTGTTCGAAGTAAAAAAAAAAGTCTGGAAATATGATTTTTCATATTTTGTCATGTTTCAAGTATAAGATGAATATTGGAAATAATCAACGATTATTTCTTTTATAGAGGTTCAAGTTAGACACCCCGAGGCAACAGTTCTAGACCAGCAGAGGCTCACGCTAGCAGACTTTCTATAAGTTCAAGTATTGTTCTGACTGCAACGTGGACAATCATATTATGTTTATGATGTTATGTATGTTATTTGGCGTGTATGTCAGACGTTGACCATCTGCATCACGATACATATGTCAGTTTCATGTCATGCATGTAGAGATTCATGTTCCATGTAGATGATTCAGGTACACATGTCAGACAGGTATCAAGTACATGAAAACATATAGGTGCACAAGGCACTATAGTGAGGTTTATAAAACTTATACCCCAAGTAAAACATGTAATAGGTTCCTACTGAGGGGCAATCAGTATGTTACTCAGTTGGGGCTTAAGACAAGATGGTAATTAAACCAGTTATTAGCGTACCAGCCTCTCGACCCACGGGGAGGTTTTCATGTTCAGCTTCAATTAAAACTGAGGAAGTCAATACTAATGTACCGCTCCCAGTCATGCTAATATTACGGTACGACCAATCAGGAACTCAAAACCAGAACTTAATTTCAGATAATATCCTAAGACTTAACATACCGCCGTGAGCATGTTTCTTTCAGAGTCAAATTTCATGCATGAACACAGCATTACATGTTATGATTTATGTTTTTATGTTTGAACTTACTGAACCCATAGATCACTAGTTTGTTCACATGTTACAGGTAAGAGACCTGTTCACCAGTAGTACACGGTGGACGATGGACAGGATAGATACATATCAGGGGGATTAGGCGAGGGATTGTGGTCACCATGAGTCTTTTGCTGTACAGTTTTGAAAACCCAAGCATGTAAATTTAAAGACATGATTCCAAGTCAAGATTATGTGATAGGGGAATCATGATTCATGTACATATTATTTTGTTAACATAATTTCCTTTTCACATTCTCGAACAATTATGATATTAAGAAAAAAAATTTATTCTGTAAAATTTACAAGTAGTTTACAAGTCAAACATGATGCCGGCGACCATAGAGGCCTACATGCTATTACGGTTGACTACAGACTTGACTGTAATAGCACTGTAGAACCTCCACAGCAGGGCGGGCCGCCACATTTTAATCGCATGATTTTAATCAGATAATTATAACAAATTAAGTAGTTAACCTAATAATTCAATGATAATTAATGAACATAAAACTTAGAGAACTCACTAAATACTATTTTAGATGACAACTTGTTTTTAATCTATTGATATGACTTTTTAAGTAATTTTTAAAATAAATTATATATTAAAATTCCATTTCTAGTTTTGAAATTTTATTCATAATTTTATTTACATTCCTAATTTTGTTTATTTCCAATTCTTTAATAATCATTATCCTATTCCTTTTTTTAAATTATTTTATTTCAAAAATGTTGTATATCTAATAACTTTACATCCATCTCCTATATAGATTGTTTTTTTTTATCTTGGTTGAATCCACTTTTTCTTTTTCTTTTTTTTGTTTTGATTTTTTTTTTTTTGGTTTGTTTCCATAGCACATAAGTTGGCCAAAGGAAAATTTAAATAATATTATAAAAAGTTAGTACCAGTAAAGATCAACCTTTATTTATAAAATCATCGTGGTTTGTGCTTATATTTACAAATATATATTTGCTATTTATTATGTCTTTTTTATGATTATATAAAAGATATGGTATTAGTATAATAATTTTTTTATTATTTTACATCAAAATATTTGAAAAATTTGACCAACTCTTTTTTATTCCTTAAAAAAATTACTTGGTAAAGAGAAAAAATGTTCGTATCCAGATGTGGTCAAAAATACAAGGTATGGTGGAATTAGCACATAGCATTTTGGTTGCATTCTATGCTGTTAAATCTAGAGAAGCATTCAACAAAACTATAAAAGTGTTGTCTAACTTAGTAATGGATTTGAAAGAAATGATTAAAAATTATCCAACTCTTTTTGAAAAAATATCTCAAAATTAATCAACTGAAATCGTTTACATATTTGAAAAAATTGATTAACTCTTTTTCAAGGAATGGAAAAGAATTGTTCAATTTTTTCAAATCATAATTAATCAACATATTTAAAAGAGTTAATTAATCTTTTTTAAAGATGAAACTGAAATCAAAATTGGAAGAGAAAAGAGAAGAGGAAAGAAAATTAAAAGTGACAAACAACTATTTAAAAAAATCCCCAATACTCGTATTTTGTTTTTTTTTGTTTTTTGCTAAAAGATCCCCAATACTTGTATAGTGTTAGGTGTAACACTATAAGCAGAGAAGAACGGATGGATTTTGACAACAAGCAGATGGGTTTTGGCAATTTTTTCAAAGAAAAGAATATTTGATTCCATTCCATTCCTTTGTATATATTCTACATATTAATATCTCATATTTAAAATATATAAAAAATTATTTAATTTTAAAAGGTTATTAGATTACATAACCTGTAATAGCAAGTTATATAAAATATCACATTATCAAATATAATTAAGAAATGTGCAAATTTTTCTAATTTTGTCTATAATCATCGTTGAGTACAAAAAAAAAAAAAAAAAAAGAGTAACTATTAAAAACTCTTCCATATATATATATATACACACACACATATATCAAGACCGACCCAATCACAATGCAATTGAAGCAATTGCCTAATGCCCTCGATTAATATAAAAATTAAAGCTTCTAATCGATGCTTTTAAGTGCTCAATATGTTTTCATCATTGATTTTTTTAAGCCAAAAAAAAAAAAAACAAACAAACAAACTCAAGCAACAATCCAATAAACAATAATTAGTGTTAAAGTCAAAAATCTGAATTAAATTGGTGAAAAAATTTTTAGTTCTTTTTCTTTCAAAAAAATGATACAAAAATAAGAATTATTAATATCAAATGTTTCCCTTCTCATAAAATAATAATAATAAGTGGGTAGCGAGGCTTTACCAGCATCTGTAACACCAAGTTTTCAAGAAATTACATTAACTTTTTTTTAAATTTAATCCGTGAGTTTTTCAACTTTTTTTTTTAATTATATCCCTTCTTTTCTTTTCTTTTCTTTTCTATTTTTTTTTTGGTTCGATACAGTGATTATTATTCTTTTCATTTTACAATATCTATATCATTTCTTGTTATTTTTGCATTATGTTGTGTTGACTAATTGTTTGGCTTTTATAGCATAATTAGAAACAAATATGACCAATATAGTGATATGAAAATTTGAAGAAAAAGAGAAGCACGGATTATTTGATTTAAAAAAAAAAGATCTAAAAATTTTCTCACAACTAATAAGGGATGTAAGTTTACTTAAAAAAATTAAAATAAAAGGGATGTAAAGAAAAGTAAAATGGATATGGTATTAAAAAAAATTAAGTTTGAACGTAACTACGTAATTAATAATTTGCATCTCAAAATACAGTAACTAAAATTTTTAAATTGATAATTAATTTTTTTAAAATAAAATTCAGATATTTTATTAATTCTTTGAAAAAAAAATTAAAAGGCTCCATTTTAGAATATTTGCTTAAGGTCCCAGATTTGCTGGAACTGGCACTGGTGTGTATATATATATATATATATAGTATTAACTGATGCGTTTTTACAACGACATATTAATTGAGAACTCAATTTTCACAGTTTTGGTATATACGTAGTTTCATGTTCTGACAAATTTTTTGCTGTATAAGAGCTCGCAAAATAGAAACAGAAAGAATTTGTCAAATTTACGAATCAAGTTTTATATGATTAATATCCTCCACAGTACATGTACGAGTGTCAACAAACACCAAAAAGAAAACTGAAAAGCACATGAGACAGACAAAGATAATGCATGAAATTATGAATATATATATATATATATAAACATGTTAATTTGATCATTTCCAAGAAATGGTTTGTATATGATAATTTGTAGAGCACTGTGAGTTCCATGGTTTCCTTGGAAATAGCCTAATATTGAGCCTCATTTTATACCGTACGCCGAGCCAAAAAGGTTTTCACTTCTTTATATTAGGGCATTTGGTACTATTAACTCTAACTTTTTCTTTTCTTTTTTTTAACCCATCGCGTAAATTTAATTCTAATTTTAGTAATTTAACCACTAAATTTTTGAAATTATTACAATACATCTCATTTGACTTAACTTGGTATTAAATTTGTCAAGAAAAACCTATGTACACTTCATGTGAAGATTAATAAATCAATTTTCAATTAAAAATTTTCAAATCTAGCTAATACAAATCCTAATGCAAATATTTCAAATTCAAATATTCAATTTAATTATTAAAGTTAACAAAACTGAGCATATTGCAAGAATTTAGAAAGTGTAAAAGATAAATTGCTAAGGAGAAAAGTTTTCAAAGAGTGAAAAACTTGAGGGATAACAAATGCTATATATCCTTTGGCATACATGTGGAAATAGTCTATTGGCAGTTGTACTTATTTGATTGATGTAACTTTTTATTTAAAGGTGTATAACTATTAATTAATTTGCATGTAATTTGTTGTAATATTAGGAGCTACAAATGTAAATAACACGTACAAACAGAAAATACTATATATATTTATAATCTTAACATTATTTGTCATTAGTTTAATGTTATGTGTGATACTGATATAAAACTAAATATGTGTATAGATACTAATATATTTCAAGAACTAATTGACAAATAGCACTTATAAGTTCTATGGTTTTTTTCGATGGTGAACCACTAATACGTACCGGTCGACGTACATACTACTTTACAAAGCCAACTTGAATGCACGTGAATTTGGATTTATGTAACACTACACATATGATTGATGACTGATCTTATCCCAAGTTCTTGTATCATCTCATCATCTGTCAGTGACCAGTCAATTTTATTTTTATTTTTTTCACTTAGTAACACATGTACATGTCAGTAGAGTGTAAAAGTTAGCTTACTATAAGAGATTGAACGTTCATTATAATCAAATACAAACATGTATAACATTTTATAAGAATCATAGTTAGTTACCAAAAAAAAAAAAAGTGGCTTGAGCACGTGGTCATAAAGTTCTAGTTTAATTGTAGCTCATAGTACTTTGTTAGAACATATAACAAATTGTCAAATAAATAAATGATGAGAGTCCTATTTTAAAAGTTGAAGCCTTGATTTTGAATCCCTTAATCCCACAGAAAAATCTCTAAAGAATACGTCACCTCAAATGCTATGATCATTATATAAAGAAAACATACAAAATAGGTACATATATAATGACCCTTTACGAATGTGTATTATCTAATCATTCATTATAATTGCGGTGTTGTGAGAAAATATAATAATAACATACTTTAAGGCTTAATCTCATTTTCAAATTCCTTAATTATAGGCCAAATTTTATTTAAGTCTCTTACTTTTGAAACATGCTGGAAAAAGTTCCGATCCATTGTGCTATTTCAAATTAGTCCTTCACTTATTTGATCTTCAAAATCATAACGTAAGATTACAATATTAACATATCCCACTAAATTGCACATGATCATAAGTGTCTTTTTCTATTGAGATTTTAATAAACAGATGGACGAACAAATAATTTACGACAACATAATATTAGACCGCTGACTCGTTTTTGAGAAGGTCTTTTTTTTTTTTTTTTTTGGATTGTAGAATAACATATGATGTATGGAAGGAGCGGTCTCGTCAAGGAATCAATCTAATGGAACCATGAATATATGTGTTTTGTAGACGAGAATAATTTTGAATTGGTTGGGGCCATGTTTTTTCAAGGCAACTAACAATGGTGATGAAATTGTTACAATTAGTTGTGTAAATCTTGCTTGGCTATTTAAGTGGGGGGGGGGGGGGGGGGGGGGGAAATAGAGTGAGGCAATTTTCTTTTTTGAAATTGGAAGTGCGGGATTTAGGATCCGTTTGTGAGAAGTTTGAAGATAGAATTTTGGAGATATTTAGTAGGCGTTTGGGACACAAATTTTTTTGGCATTGCATTTAAATGCAATGTAATTTTCCCCCAAATACAAAAACATTTTATTCAAATACCAATCACATCATATTTTAAATCTAACACAATCATTATTTATTATTTCACTTTTTCTATTACTTTTATTAATTACATCACATATTCTCTCTCCCTTTTTTTTCTCTCTACTTTTACCCATCACATCACATATTTATTATTAAAATACAATTCAAATACTTTTCCCCCAAACACACATTGCATTCAAATGCAATGCTAATACTTTTCCTCTAAATACAAATTGCATTCAATACATTGCATTCAAACGCAATACAAATGCAATGCGTTCACCAAACGAACCTTTAGCTTAGAATAAAATAGAGTACTTTTGAAAATGTGTGTTTAGATAAAAACTAATGGTATGTTTGGTACACATATTAATTTGCATTGCATTTAAATACAGTGCAATTTTCCTCTAAATACAAAAGCATTTCATTCAAATACCAATCACATCATATTTTAAATCTAATACAATCACTATTTATTATTTCACTTTTTCTTTTACTTTTATTAATTACATCATATATTCTCTTTCTCTCTCTTTTTTTCCTCTTTACTTTTACCTATCACATCACATATTTATTATTAAAATATAATTCAAATACTTTTCACCCAAACACACATTGTATTTAAATACAATGCTAATACTTTTCCCCCAAACACAAATTATATTCAATACATTGTATTCAAACGAAATGCAAATGCATTACATTCACCAAACGAATCATAAAAAAAAATAAAAAGCTTGGAGTTTTGTGTTTAGTAGAGGAACAATTGGAAAAAAATTGGTTTTGAGGGTGGTGATTTAATCATAATATTAATAATAATAAGGAAAATGTAATATTTAATTAAAAAAAATTTGGGTTTACTGTTCATCATTTCCAAAAGTTTTTTTGGTAACCAAAACTACGCAACATAAGAAGCCGAATGGTGTTCAGCGTCTCCAATGTTGCCTTCAAACACAAACTTCACTCCCCATGATGATATCAGGTATAAAATTAATGCTTGGGTCAAACTTACATGTGAGCCATTGATCTCTTAATAAGTATTTTCCACATATTTTTCTAATAAATTTAAACATCATGATTTGAATTAATATTTAGCTTTTACACTATAGTCATTAATTCATTGTCAAATTTTGACTAAAATCCAGTTAATCAAAATTTTCATCTGTTTTATATTCTGTAACATGTCTTATCATGAATATACATTTATATATCTTATATAAAATTTTCTGAGAACGTTAAATTTCTCGGTTATCACATCTAATGAGAGAGATGAAGAGGGGGAGAGAGAGAGAGAGAGATATTATTTAAAAAGTTTTTTAAATAATTTTAAAAGTTAATAATTAGAGTTTATATTTTTTAAAATTATTTTATTAATCTTTAATGATATTTCACATCAGTATTTTTGTCAGAGTTATGGACGGAAGTGGACAGAAGGGCATTTTAAATGGTTTTATGTAAACCAGATGATACAACAAACAGTTTTGTAATTTCCAGGGAGGTTAAAAATGGGTCTATGATCCAGAAAATAAAATTAATCCTTAATTAATTTATAGGATTATTACAAAAATTACTCTAGTAGTATGACATCTTTAACAAATCATCTTTGATTTGAAAACTACTTTAAATTTAATATTTTGATTTCAATTTCACTGACCCTTGGTACAGATCTTTTTTCATCAGGATACGTTTGGTTCTTGGGTTTGAATCTAAAATTTTCATCTCAGTTTTATCTTGATCTGAAAAGTCAACAAAATTATAACTAGGTCAACTAATTTTAACTTAAAAATTTTATTTTATACCAAACTTAATCTATGAACTAAACGAACATATTGCCTGCTTGGTGTACTTTGAAGTAAAATGAGCAGAACCATTTATGCCCTAATTTAACAAGTTAAAGCACAAAGTTAAACAAAAAAAAAACACCTTAATTAGAACAAAATAAAACGTTTAGAAACACATCTTAAAAGGTAATTATGGGAGATTTTAAAGGTTCTTCTCCTTATTCGTGGTTAACGATGTCGTAGCTAGTTTCCTCCATATCGTTTTTTTTTTTTTTAGGGAAAACTGATATTTATTCAAACCAGTTGTGGCGACCCGCCCTACGTAGGGTTAAACAGCACTATTACAGTCGGCTACTGTTGCCAACTGTAATAGACTGTAACCACTTGGGTCATCGGCAACTTACTTTTAACGTGCTTTTAACTTATTCTGATACCAGCTAAATTTTTTTTTTTTTTTTACTCGACGTGGAAATTCTATTTTCGTAAAAACATTTACTATAGTAAACATTTTCTTTCTTTATCATAACTTGATATACATCATTTTAATACTCTTTTAAACAGCTCAGCGGAAGACTCATAGCAGTACCATAACCCTCACCCAGTCCCTTGGCACATGCAGATCTCATCCGTCATCCAACACTTGTCTTATCTTCGTGCAGGATGCTTACCTGCAACATAAACAAATTTATGAGCGACAGGCTCAGTAAGTTCAAACATACATTCATGACGTGTAATAATCCACACTACATAGCGTAGGATAAATCTGATACCTACTGTAACTTCTAAACATTTCATAACGTATATCGTACATTGCTTAACACTATGAACATACTTCACATCACAATCACAAACATACTAACTGCACTTATCATGCTTAACCTCTTGAACATGCTTTCATATTTGAACCTCGTGAACTGACTGGACTCTGTAAACATGATGTACTACTGTGCTCTAGACTCTGTAAACATGCTGTACTACTGTGCTCTGGACTCTGTAAACATGCTATACTACTGTGCTCTGGACTCTGTAAACATGCTGTACTGCTGTACTCTGGACTCTGTAAACATGCTGTACTGCTGTACTCTGGACTCTGTAAACATACTGTACTGCTGTGCTCTGGACTCTATAAACATGCTGTACTGCTATGCTCTAGACTCTGTAAACATGCTGTACTGCTGTACTGATGGACTCTGTAAACATACTGTACTACTGTGCTCTAGACTCTGTAAACATGCTGTACTGCTGTACTCATGCTGTACTGTTGTGCTCATGCTGACTGGACTCTGTAAACATGCTGTACTGCTGGACTCTGTAAACATACTGTACTGCTGTACTCATGCTGTACTGCTGTACTCATGCTGTACTGCTGTGCTCATGCTGACTAGACTCTGTAAACATGCTGTACTGCTGTACTGCTGGACTCTGTAAACATACTGTACTGCTATACTCATGCTGTACTGCTGTGCTCATGCTGACTAGACTCTGTAAACATACTGTACTGACTAAAGGTTTAGTCTTAGAACATTAATCTGTTATTTTAGTTCTGGTTTTGGGCCCCTGATTGGACGTACCGATATGTTAGCGCAACCGGAAGCGGTACTTTAGTGCTGACCTCCTCAGTCTTAACTGATGCTAAACATGATAACCTCCCCGTGGGTCGAGAGGCCGATACGCCAATAACTGGTTAATTACCATCTTGCTAGTGTTCCAACTGAGTAGCATACTGATTGCCTTCCACAGTCGGAACCTATTAATCAAATTACTGGGGTGTGAATTAATTAACACACTAGGGTGCCTTGTGCACCTATCTGTTTTCGTATTCTGGTACTATCTAACATGTGTACTGACATGCTGTGCTGCTGTGCTCATGCATGATACTGGACTCTGTAAACATGCTGTACTGGCTGAGGATTAATCTTAGGATATTATCTGTTATTAAGTTCTGGTTTTGGGCCCCTGATTGGTCGTACCGACATGTTAGCGCAACTGGGAGCGGTACTTTAGTGCTGACCTCCTCAGTCTTAACTGATGCTAAACATGATAACCTCCCCATGGGTCGAGAGGCCGACACGCCAATAACTGGTTAATTACCATCTTTCTGGTGTTCCAACTGGGTAGCATACTGATTGCCTTCCACAGTCGGAACCTATTAATCAAATTACTGGAGTGTGAATTAATCAACACACTAGGGTGCCTTGTGCACCTAACTGTTTTCTTGCTCTGGTACTGTCTGGTCTGTGTACTGGGACATGCAACTCTATATGCATGACATGGACTGATATGAACTGACATGTGCTGTGACTGACATGCACTGACATAGACATCGTGATGCAGACAATCAATGTCTAGCATACACGTCATGCAACAAAACATATATCACAATCATAAACGAATCAAGTCAATTTACATTTGATTTGAACGTAATACATAGTTCATAACATGGCTTTCGTGACATTCATATCATAGTGTCTTGACACTAAAACTGCACATAGAACACATAAACATAGATCTAACATGTCAGTTTATGTTACAAACAAATAAATGCTTGAACTTACTATTACTTTGCTAGTATCTCCTTTCTTGCTTTCTGGATCCGCAAACGTTTCTTTGTTGCGTCTGGATCGGTTCCTATAACCGAAAGAATCATGGTTATTCTTTCCGTACCTATCTCATACATAAAACTTAATAAAACGTAAAAATTCTACGTTTCATTCCCTGATATAAACTTAGGGACCTAATATCCCATTTATAGCATTTTTGCTAAACTTTGACAAAATTACCATTTTGCCCCTAACGTGATTTTCTCTTTTTTTTTTGTAACCTTACTTTTCCTTGATTCACAACTTAGTTCTGGCCCTTAGAATCTTACTTAAGTCGTTTTAAATCTATTAGGGCATTTTTCTATCATTCCTGGAATTTTCAGTCAAAATGTCCGTTTTGCCCTTAACGGGTCTTTAGGTCGTATCATTTTTCATTTTAAATGCTTAGACTAGATTTTCTAAGCCCAACAATCATAAAATAATTTTTCTTATGCTTTACCAAACTTTTACAGCATTAATTGCTGAAATTCTCGGTTTACTTATCCTTGGAATATCTGTCGTCCTTTTCTGAGCCTAACTCATTTATTAATCTTTAAAATCGTTCGAGGGGGCTCGGGTTTCCATCCCGACCACATTTTGTCTCTCATTTCCTAAAATACCCTTTTTGTGCCGTTTTAGAAATTTCGGCAGCATTTCCGCTTAATTTTTAGGTTCTCGGCGTTTAGGAAACGCCTCAAAACCATCTAACCTATTTCTATCTTGCCACGTACTATACCAGAGGCCTATATTTTTACGTAAAGCTCAACTTGTACGTAAAAATATTCATATTTCTACATACTTTCTTTTTCATCATTTTCATCCATTTTTCTTACAATTTCACATGCCAAATTACATAATTAACATATATCATTCCAAAATAAAAATTAAGGAACGAAGGGACAGAAGTCACTACCGAAATCGTCCCATTGGCGATCGAATGGACCGTTCGATCTCGCGTGCACAAACTTTGATTCGTCGTTCTTCACATTTAAAATTTCATCTTGAAATTCCGACACCGCGGATGTGTTCGGAACGTCGAAAATAGGCCAACGGGCCACTCTTGAATTTTTTGGGTCCGGCCGCCGTTGACCGGCGTTGACCGGCGGCGGCGGTGGAATGTGGGTAGTCCATCTTGAAGATCTCGACGAGAGGAATCCATTGGTGGCTTCAATTTCACCATTCGACACCTCTATCGCCGGAAATCACCCATCGAAAGACCGGCGGCGGCGGCGGTGTTGGATCTCCGTTTTCCGGCGATCGTTGCCCAAAATTGATTTGGGGCTTTTGATCTACGTGTTGTTCTGAGCATTTTGATACCAACCTTGCAACTCAACTCCGCCAGAATCGTCGGATTCCACGGCGGCGACGGCAACGGCGACGGGCGGTGTTGGGCGGCGCGATCCGGCGACCGTTGGGCTGAAACACCACCTGGGTTTTGTTCTACTCTTCACCACGAGTCTTTTGAGACCGGAATCACCTTGATCGGAGGTCGGACGGCGGAGAAATCGACGTTGGAAATTTCCGGCCACCGTGACCTTCGGGCGGCACGTGCGGGCTGCTCCGACGTCCAATCCGTCGACTTGACCCACCGTTGGACTCAGCTCGGCGAGAGCTTCCCAACGGTACCGGCGGTGTCGAAAACGGACACCGTTTCCGGCGGTTACCTACTGTTTATTTATGCGGGTGTGTGTGGGGGAAAAAGGAGAAGAGAAGAAAGTTTATGGGCCTTTCTTCGATTTCTGATTTCTCACCCCTTATATACTTTTTCGCCCAAAATTTCAACATAGGCTATCCTGACTAATTTGGATGTCCTGATTCCAAATATATCAGTTTTAACTTCATTCAAGATCATCTAGACCAGTTTTCTGATACTGTCTGTTTCTCGGTCAAATTTTACATTTTGTGCTTAATTGACTAAATTGAACATACTGATTCTACATATATCCGTTTTATATCAAGAAAAGACCACCTTGACCAATTTCTTGATACTGTGTTACCCACACATACATAAAATCACTACAATATACATTTTAAACATGAAATACATTATGTATATTTCCTGTACTGATTTTTTTGAGAATGATAAGATTCTCCGGTTATCACACCAGTAATTATTAATCTTTACAAATGAACTCGTAAACTTAAATAAATAATCCAACCAAACAAAAGAAGTCGAACTAGAAAGAGCTAAGCTCACTAAAAAGTGGGCTACATAATTCCTCCTGCAAGGAACGTAGCAAGCAAAGCCATTTCGCAAACAAAAATTAAAGTCAAGATTGTCTAGTCATCTAGTAATAATAATAATAATAGTAAAGATTGTTTGAAGTAACATTAGCTTCCAGAGATCGTTGATTTGTATTTTGAACTGTTCGACAAATATTCACCTCAACAATCAACTAAAGCTTGTATGGGGGGAATCCACTCCTTAGGATGTAAAAGCATTTTTTTTCCCCAATTCTTGTTATTAACTTTTATTATTTCGATCCGTTTTAACCTCTCAAACAAAAATTTCAATCCTCTTCTTATACGAGTCCTTATTGTAACAATTATTAATATTGACAAACCAAGATAAGTCATTCAAATACATATTGTATATGCAGTTAATATTACAAATTGTTACATCGGGCTATCAATTCGTTTTCGTTTCGTTTTTTCTTTCCTTTAAAACAAAAAATAATTCGGGAGTGTTATTCTTCGGTTGATAAAATGTCAACATCATAAGCATATAGTCCCTTTAATTTCCTTAGAATGGTGATATATGTTATGTGTTACAACTGGCATGAAATGGATGAGAAGTTGTGGACTACCAAAGTTGGTTCTGAAATTTTTTTACAATATTTTTCCATTAGTGTGTATTTATATATGTGTGTACGCATGTATGAAACGGGACAGTGAGTGGGAATAAGAGAAAAACTACGGCAGTATCTTTAAAATAGAAACTTTTGGAACGTGCAGTTTTGGCATTTGGCAAAGCGAATGCAAAACCTAAACGGGGATTGGGGAAGAATGGCAAAATATGTACTCATGACTGACCATTAGAGTTTCCAAATATCTCACCCCAAATATCTCACTTCGTTTAAATTCATGTCGGGTAGTTTTTTATCGAAAGTCATACAAGTGTGTGTGTGTATATATACATATGTATGGGCTTTTCTTATGGTGTTTCGAGAATGACTATACTTTTAACGTAACTATAAAATAATAATAATAATAATAATATGAGTAACATTTATTCAACATAATATTAATGTTTACAGCACAATATCCAAAAGTAATTAATTCGGATTTTTGTTACGCTCTTCTAATTCAATAATACAAAGTTAAAAGGGTATAATACTATAAAATTTAGTCATTTCATAATATTTGTACAATATACACCTTTCAATCTGGTGTTATGTTATGCTTCTGAAAGAATAATCCTCACAAATGAACTAGGGATGTAATCAATTTTATATTCTCTATTCTCCTTTCGGGTAATACTGTATCCAAAAATTATCTACATTTTTAGGCCTTTTTTTTCTTTTTTTTTTTTTAACATGAAGTAACATGGTGTAAATGTCTGTAAAAGACAAAAGTGTTGGATTCCATCAATAAAACAATTTTATTTTCTATATCATTTGAGACCAGTATCATGTTTATCTTCAGAACACTAGTGCAAGTTCTAATATAACTTTCTAATTTCAAAATTTTCATGTTCCAATCATATCGTACTTCATGAAACATTCTCCCAAAACAATTTTCTAGTCATCTTCTAGTTCATGATCACTATATATATAAAAACAAAATATGCATAGAAGGTAGTGGATTTTTTTTTTTTTTTTGGCTAAAGAAGAAAGGAAGTGGTTAATTGTGAATGCGTTCACCTACACATGTAGCCTCCAATTTATTAATATAATTATTAATACCTCGTTTATTTATGACATTACATTCGTATTGCATTCAAATACAAGATATTTTTCGTATAAACGTAAAAATATTGTATTCAAATATCAATCATATTACATTTTAAATCCAATATAATCATTATTTATTATTTCATTTTTTCTATTACTTTTACTGATCATATCGCATACTCTCTCTCTGTTTCCTTTTTCTCTTTTTACTTTTACCTATCACATCATATATTTAAATACTTTTTATTTATACACACATTGCATTTAAATATAATACAATTATTTTTTATCTAACAAATTATATTCCATACATTATGTTTAATTGTAATATAAACATAAGATGCTTATCGAATATTAAAAAAAAATAATTGTATTCAAATATAATATAATTATTATTTTTCTATTATTTTTATATATCATATCGCATACTTTTTCTCTTTTTCTTTTTTCTCTTTTTACTTTTACCCATCACATCATATATTTAAATACATATATTATATTTAAATATAATATAATTATTTTTTATCTAAATACAAATTATATTTCATGAATTATGCTTAATTGTAATATAAACATAAGACGCTCATCGAATATTAAAACAAAAAACTGTAATGTTCTCCAGTGATAACTGAAAAAATAATAATAATAATAATAAATTGGATTGTTTGTCATGTTTCCTTCTTTTCTTTCTCTGCCTGCACAAGAAAGCTACCAAATTAGGCCAAAAGAATCCCCACCCAAAACAATTCGTTGCCTTTTTCTTTTTCTTTTTCTTTTTCCCTCTTGGACAAGAATTAATGATGTTTCAGATTTTTTTTCTTTTTAGCCATTTTAAGCCACTTTAATTTGGGTTGTACATGGTATCATCCATCAGCGCGTATTCTACACGCTTTTTTCTTTTTTCTTTTTTTTTTTTTTTTTTTTTTTTGCAGAAAATTGTTATTGCAACTACTCTATAGAAAAGAGGCTTTAGTTTTTAACTACACATAATACAAAACAAAGCAAAAGATTAATTAAACTCTTGATGTTTTAATTAATTTAAAAATATATATATTAAATATTTTGTCTCGGTGAATCGGGATGTGGACATTAGTATGCATTAATTAATAAGGGCCCTATGTTTTTAAAAAGATTTTAATAAGTTTGTGTTTATTGATTAATTCTTTTTAAGTGTCAAGAATGCACTTAGTAGGCTCTGCATGTGGTGGCCCGCCCTGTTGTATAGGCCCTACAGTGTTATTACAGTCAACTCTGTAGTTAACCACAATAGTCTGCAGGCCTCTAAGATCGCCAGCAATCATGCTGAACTTGAAAACTGCTTGTTAATTTTGCGGAATAAATTTTTTTTTCTTAATATCATAATAAACTATTTGAGAATGTGATAAGGAAATCATGTTAACAAAATAACATGTACATGGATCATGATTCTCCTATCACATAATCTTAACTTGAAATCTTGTTCTTTTTGAAATTATATATTTTAAATTTCAAAACTGTACAACGGAAGACTAATAGTGACCAAATCCCTTGCCCAATCTCCCTGACATACACATACTCTGTTCGTCGTCCACCGTATACTACTGGTGAACAGGTCTCTTACCTGCAACATGTGAACAAACTGGTGAGTTATGAGCTCAGTAAGTTCAAACATAAAGACATGGATCATGACATGCTGTACTGCTGTGCTCATGCATGAAACTGGACTCTGTAAGACATGCTCGTGGCTGAAAGATTAGTCTTAAGATATTATCTGTTATTAAGTTCTAGTTTTGAGCCCCTGATTGGTCGTACCGACATGTTAGCACAACTGGGAGCGGTACTTTAGTGCTGACCTCCTCAGTCTTAACTGAAGCTAAACATGAAAACATCCCCGTGGGTTGAAAGGCCGATATGCCAATAACTGGTTTAATTACCATCTTGCTGGAGTTCCAACTGGGTAGCATACTGATTGCCCCCACAGTAGGAACCTGTTACATGATTTACTGGGGTGTGAGTTTTATTAACATACTAAGGTGCCTTGTGCACCTACCTATTTTCGTGTTCTGCTACTTGTCTGACATGTGTACTGAAATATGAAACTCTATATGCATGACATGAACTGACATGAATATCGTGATGTAGACAATCAATGTCTAACATACACGTCATACAATAAAACATGACATCATAACATAACAAAATTGTCTACGTTGCAGTCAGGACAATACTTGAACTTACAGGAAATCTACGAGTGTAAGCCTCTACTGCTCTGCGACTGCTGTATCGGGGTCTTTGGCTTGAACTCCTATAAAAGAAATAATCACTGATTATTTCCAATATTCATCTTATACTGGAAACATGGCAAAATTCGAAATTTCTATTTCCAGACTCTTTTTTTTTTTTTTTTACTCTTTGGCTTCGAACACGCCCTTCTACACGGGCGTATCTCTGACCGTGTACTCCTCTGGACTTACGTGTCTGGCTGTGTACTTCGTGGAACATGACCGTGTATACTTACACAGGTGGATACACAGCCGTGTTACTGGCCGTGTACTCCTCTGGACTATACGTGCATGCTTACATGGTTACTTACACGGCCGTGTTTCTGGCCGTGTTTTCCTGCTGTCTAACATGGTCTGCTACACGCTCTTCCCATGACCGTGTGCCCCTTGACACGGCCCGATACATGGCCGTGTTCTTGGTCATGTACCTCTCGGGTCTGAATTTTCTTGCAACACGGTCGTGCATGTGGGCATGTTCGGGGCCGTGTTCTGAACACACCCATGTTCATATCAGAATCAAGATTCTGGGTCCGAACTGCTCTGCTCTGATTTTCTAAGGCTTTTATAGCATTTATTCTACTTCTTACACTCAAAATCGATCTCAATAAGATCGTTTTGAGATATAGACTACATTTCTACCATCACAAATCCATGGTTATATAAGCAAAATTCACATTTTGTTTATGAACATCTCTTGACTCAACTTTTGAAAAATCTGTGCTTTCTTGAAGAAAACTCACTAAACTTGGTTTTCTAAACCATCAACTCATGGATTCGTGTTTTAAAACAATTAGACTCGAACCATATTTCGATTTTAACCGAAAATCTCAACACGATTTGCTCACATTCTCTTTTCCTCTCAAAACCCCAGATTTTCCCTCAAGAAAAACGTGAGAAAACAAGGGTTTACCTTACTTGAAACTTAAGAGCTTCTTACTGCTGATTCTTGGCTGAATGCTTGAGCGATCTGCTGCAGATGAAGAGAAAATCCAAACCTTGTTGGATTTCCCTTTCTTTTCTCTTTCTTTCTCGGTCTCTTTCTCTTTCTCTTTCTTTCTTTCTGTTGTTTCTTTCTTTCTCTCTCTCCGCTGCTTCTCTTTGCCGTTGAACCAAGTGAATTAATTCACTTGAATTAACTTAAGCTCTCCACGTGCCTCACACACTCTCTCATTTTCTTTTAATTTTCTTTAAAGAAAGATAGGCTTTGTTTGGCAAATCTTGGTCATTAATCAATGTGGCTCACTTGTGTGCCATTGATCTGTTAATATGTATTTTCCACATACTTTTCTATTAATTTTAAAACATCTTAATTTGAATTAATGCTTAGTTTTTAAACTATATTCATTAATTCATTGTCAAATTTTGATTAAAACTCAGTTAATCAAAATTTTCATCTGCTCTATATTCTATAACATGTCTCACTATAAATGTACATTTATTTACCTATCTTGTACAAAATTTTTCCGAGATTATAGATTTTTCGGTTATCACACTGCATACTTGTGAAGCTCCAGAAAAAGATTGCTATAGAGATGATTTGACACGTGAGACGGAGAGAACACACATCTTCTTTAAGTTTTTTTTTTAATTATTTGTTAAAATTTTGTTAATATTTATTCTATTTTTTTATTAAGTGATTTTTAAGTATTTAAGATAATAGAGAAATTATATCCCAACATGCAACAATTATCTAACCAAAAAATGAAAGGAAAGAAAAAACAATTATGTCACAAAATGTCGTCTTACCCCTGAATTACAAAATGTGCCACTCAAACCCCCTTAACTTCAAAATATTTGAAAAAAAAAAAAAAAAACCCCTTATACGTCAATTCTATCAATTTTGCTCAAACATCATTGGAGTCGATAAAAAGTCATCACAAAAAAGAAAACGTCGTCACAAAAACTTTTTGTGTAATCGCATATCATTGCTAATTACTGATTGCAAACAAGTTATTTGCAATGACAAGTCATGATCATAAAATATTAACAACAACTATCATCACTAAAAAGTTAATGTAATTATGTCATCAAGAGTTTTGTTAAATTGATATGATCTCGAATTTTAGTAATAACTTTTCCAAAAAAGTTTCATCGCAAATAAATTTCTAGATGCTATCGCGTCATTTTTTAAACTACTTTCTCAAATTGTTGTTGCAAAAATTTTAGTTTTTTGTTATTATTTTGATGATATTTATTCAAATTGTCCACACAAATACTTTGGGGCGGCCCGCCCTGCTGTAGAGGCTCTACAGTGCTACTACGGCTAACTCTGTAGTCAACCGCAATAGTCTGCAGGCCTCTAGGGTCGCCGGCAATCATGCTGGACTGTAAACTGACTGCTAATTTTGCAGAATAAATTTTTTTTCTTTCTTTCTTTACATAAACTCATAAACTGTTTGAGAATGTGATAAAGAAATCATGTTAACAACTGATCATGATTCTCCTATCACATACTCCTGTCTTGAAAACTGTCTCTTTGAAAATTACATTCAAAACTGTACAGCGGAAGATTTAACTGGTGACCCATATCCCTCGCCCGATCCTCTCCAGCATGCGTCTATCCTATTCGTCGTCCACCAATATACTACTAGTGAACAGGTCTCTTACCTGCAACATGTGAACAAACTGGTGAGCTATGAGCTCAGTAAGTTCAAACATAAAAACATGTAATTAACATGCTATACTGCTGTGCTCATGCTGTACTACTGTGCTAATGTTGTACTGCTGTACTCATATTGTACTGCTGTACTCATGCTGACTGCTGTACTTATACTGTACTGCTGTACTCATGCTGACTGGACTCTGTAAACATGCTGTACTGGCTGATTGTTTAGTCTTGGGACTTCAATCTTTTACTTTAGTTCTGGTTTTGGGCCCCTGATTGGACGTACCGACATGTTAGCGCAACCGGGAGCGGTACTTTAGTGCTGACCTCTCAGTCTTAACTGTTGCTAAACATGATAACCTCCCCGTAGTTCGAGAGGCCGATACGCCAATAACTGGTTAATTACCATCTTGCTGGTGTTCCAACTGGGTAGCATACTGCTTGCCCCCACAGTCGGAACCTGTTAATCTATTTACTGGGGTGTGATTTAATCAACACACTAAGGTGCCTTGTGCACCTAACTGTTTTCTTGCTCTGGTACTGTCTGGTCTGTGTACTGGGACATGCAACTCTATATGCATGACATGCACTGACATGAACTGACCTCTACTGTGACTGACATTAACTGACATAACATCATGATGCAGACAATCAATGTCTAACAACACGTCATACAACATACATAACATTGTAATAAAGCAAGCTTGTCCACGTTGCAGTCAGGACAATGCTTGAACTTACAGAAAGTCCGCTAGCGTACGCTGCTGCTGCTCTGGGACTGCTGATTTGGGGTCTCTGGCTTGGACTCCTATAAAAGGCAAAATCACTGATTATTTACCATATTTAGCTTATACTGGAAATATGGCAAAACATGTAAATTTTCCTTTCCAGACTCTCTTTCTTTTTTTTTTTTTTTTACTCTCTGGACTCGAACACGCCCTCCGACACGGCCGTGTTCGTGCCCGTGTACCCCTCTGGATTTTAAGCCTGGCCGTGTACTTTCTGGGACATGCCCGTGTATGCTTACACGGGTGGGTACACGGCCGTGTCTCTGGCCGTGTACTCCTCTGTCTTCTTACACGGTCTCTTACACGCCTCTCTTTGACCGTGTGCCTCTTGACACGGCCGTGTTCTTGACCGTGTACCTCTCGGGTCTAATTTTTTCTTGCAACACGGTCGTGCGTATGGGCATGTTCGGGGCCGTGTTCTGTACACGCCCTTGTACACGCCCGTGTTCATACCAGAATCAAGATTCTGGGTCCGAACTGCTCTGCTCTGTTTTTCTAAGGCTTTTATGGCCTTTGTTCTGTGTCTTACACTTGAAATCGATCTTCATAAGATCATTTCAAGGTATCTACTACACTTCTACTATCACAAATCCATGATTTCACAAGCAAAAATCCCACATTTTGCTCATGAACTTCTCTTGACTCTATTTTTGAAAAATCTGCGTTTTAGTGAAGAAATCTCACTAAACTCGGTTTTCAAAACCATCTGTTCATGGATTCGTATATGAAAACGTCTAGACTCGAATCACATTTCGATTTTTAACCGAAAACCTAAATGTGATTCACTCACATTCTCTGTTTTCTCTCAAACCCTAGATTTTCATCCGAAAAAATCAAGAGAAAAACGGGGTTTTACCTTGCTTTGATCGTGAGCTTTTCTTGCTGCTGGTTAGCGACCGAAACTCGATCGATCTGCGGCTTGAACAAGAAATCCGAACTTTTTGGATTTCCTTTGCTTTTCTCTCTCTCTTTCTCGGCTCCCTCTTTCTCTCTTTCCCTTTCTTTCTTTTCTTCTTTCTTTCTTTCTCTCTCCGGCTGCTTGCAGCTAAAGGGATCAATTCCCTTTCTCTCTTTCATGCTCACGTGCCTCACTCTCCCTTACTTTCTTTCTTTTTTTTTTTTTTTTTGAAATGGTAAGGCCTTGTTTGGCTATTCTCTTAGCCCTTGATCAATGTGGCTCACTTGTGTGCCATTGATCTCTTAGTATGTAATTTCCACATACTCTTTTATCAAAATTTTAAAACATCATAAATGAATTAATGTTTAGCTTTAAACTATATTCATTAATTCATCATAAAATTTTGATTAAAACTCAATTAATCAAAATTTTCCTCTGTTCTTTATTCTGTAATCTGTGTTACTGTAAATGTACATTTGTTTACATATTTGTACAAAATATTCCCGAGAATGTAGATTTCTCGGGTATCACATACTTTTTTATAAAATTTATTAAATATTTACAATATTATAATAAATTTATTTTTAATAATGTTAATTTTTTTAATTTGTAATTTATTATTTTTATTAATAGATATTATTACTATATATTTAAATTCAAGTTTTCATAGAACCAATGAAATTATAATAATGAAAATAAATTAATATTAAAAAGGACAAGCAATAATAAATTGTTTCATTAATAAAATAAAATAAAAAATTATAATGTAAATATACGAGGCGTTTGATAAATGTATTGCGTTCGTGTTTGTTTTATATTTGAATAAAAAGTATTTGAATTGTATTTTATAGTTAAAAAGTTGATGTGATTAGTAAAAATAGATAAAAAAGTGAGATAGAGAGAGAATATGATGTAAATGGAGAAAAAATTATTTTTAAAATATTTTGAAACAGTAAATGTATTTTAAATACTGTTGAGAAGCATTACATTTAAATATAAAACTTTTATATTTGGATAAAAATTATATTGCATTTAAATACAATGCAAACATAAAATTATAAACGAACGCTCCAATAATGTGTAAAAATATAAAATAATCCAGATAAATAAGAACGATATCCAATTTAATACCTTAAATTTATAGTATCATTAGTGTTATTATCATTGTCGTCAATAATATTTGAAGGAGGTAAACCAGTAGGGATGTAAGGTTAAGGATGAGTGATGGGTAGGATTTGGATGTAAGGGTGCAACTGGGCCTGTACACGCTACTTGGCAATAATGAATAATAATAATAATAATAATAATAATCAAAAGAAAATAAAGGAATTAGAAAAAGAAAAGGACAAGTGTTATAGGGTGTTTGGGGATGCTCGGAGATAAAATTTTTGGATTAAAAAAAGTTGTTTTGAAAAATCTATTTGAGGGAAAAAAATTTGTTTGGAGTGAAAAAATATAAAATTTAAAAATTCAAAAAAAAATCAATATGGATATTGTTTTATTCCTTTCAAAATTCTATATAATTTAAAAAAAAATCTCATTTAAACTTGTATGTACAAAGTTATGAACTTTTAAAGTTTTGAGTGTACCGTAGATGTAAATAGTAAAAAATGATAAAATATTAGGAAAAAAAATTTGATGTTAGAAAAGTCAAAACCAAACCCCAAATAGGATCTTAGTAGGCGTTTGGGACACAAATTTTTTTGGCATTGCATTTAAATGCAGTGCAATTTTCCCTCAAATACAAAAACATTTCATTCAAATACCAATCACATCACATTTTAAATCTAACACAATCACTATTTATTATTTCACTTTTTCTATTACTTTTATTAATTACATCATATATTCTCTCTCCCTCTTTTTTTTCTCTCTACTTTTACCCATCACATCACATATTTATTATTAAAATACAATTCAAATACTTTTCCCCCAAACACACATTGCATTCAAATGCAATGCTAATGCTTTTCCTCCAAATACAAATTACATTCAATACATTGCATTCAAACGCAATGCAAATGCAATACGTTCACCAAACGAACCCTTAATTTACTTGCCAAACGGCCTATACAGGCTACTTGGCAATAATGAATCTATTTAAAGTTCGAAGAAGCAAAACTACAACTTTGATGTGGTAAATAAATAAATAAAACTTCTGTTTTGTTGGCCTTTGTTTGGATTATAGTCTATTAAACCATTCATGTACCAATTAAAAGATTCGTAATTGTATTTCTATCCCATAAAAAAAAAAAGAAAAAAGAAAAACGAAAAAATAAAGAAAGAAAAAGAGTAAAAGAGAGGGCTACTGGCAAAGTATATGTGTCCTTTTTTAAAAAATGAAGCGAAGAATTCGAATTTAATTTAAATCATATAATAAAATAATATATATAATTTAAAAAGGAAGTGAAGAATTCGAATTTAATTTATATTGTATAGTAAAATCATATATATAATTATTGCTAATTTGAGCTTGTAACAATAAATATATATATATATATGTTTGTATTAGAGTTCACATGGGTGTGTAAAATTAATAAACCAAAAGCAGAAATCTAGTCGAGGTCCAACCTTAATCAAGACTTGTTATTTATTCTGTTATAGCTCTTGTATATTTTTATTTTCGGTTGTCTCGTGTCGTGAAGGACTAGATTTTTTTGTTAAAGGACAAGGGAAAAGTAACTCATAAATCGAGATAAAAATTGATATTTAACTTGATAAATAATTGAGAAATTGTATTACCTTTTACACTATGCAACAGATATTGTTTGCAAAATTAGGAGTGTTTATGGTCTATTTGGTCGGTTAATAGGAGAAACCACGGACCAAACTAGAAATAAAATTTATTTTCTGTCGGTTTAGTCTGAAACTTTAAAGAGAAACCAAACCATGTATAATCAATATAGTCCACTTGATCTTATAAGTACTAAAAATTATTAATGTGCAAAAAATGTAAGACAAATATAGAAAAAATACAATAATATTACTCATTATTATATGTGTTTTAACTTATTAAAATTGATTGTGATTTATATCGCTATGTTATTAGGCTGTTATGACATTTATATGTAAATTGATTAGCTTTCTTCTCACTTGAGCTAGCTTTCAAGGATGAATTATTCATAGTCATTTAATATGGTATCAAAGTTGAATTTTACAGGTGATAGTAGTTTGAACCGTGGTCATTTGCATGACACGCGAGCTGTTGGGAGGCGTTAAAATATTATGAATTATCTCACGTTACTAAGCTAATTATTGGGTTATAATAGTGTTTATATTGTGGATTTGTCTCCCTCTTTCCTTGAATTAGTTTTTGGGAATAAGTTTTATTCAAAGTCATTTAACAAAAATTTTACTTAGATAGAAAATAGTCATAGGTTAGAAAAAAAGATTACATATATGAAACCAAAAAAAAAAAAAAACGATGACAAGTATTAGAAAATATTTCTTTAAAAAATTATCAAAGAGTTTTAATGGGTCTATCAGTTTGAAAAATCTAAAGTTTAAACCAATTGAAAATAGTTGGTTTGATTTAGTTTGGTTTGATTTTGCTTCATCATGGTTTCTATAATTGATCATTAATAACCAACTTGAGCATTGATCAATGGATTAACATGATGAAATTATGAGATTAAGGATGCCACTATTGCATGGGAAGTGGGCAAATATTGCAATCCATTGTGGGGACCATTTTGCCCAATAAAGTGAACCCTCCAATTCATAGGGTCTAAACCAATAATAGTGGGGGTAGTTAAGACTTTGCCTATTTTAGAAAGCTTTTGATTGCTCTGTGTTTGTGCTTTAATGAAAATTTCCATCCTTCGGTCCTTCCCCTATGTCTTTTATTATCATGCTGAGCATTCAATTCCTACCTATGACCCAATTAAACTCACTTCTGATATGCCTTTGCTTATCGTAGTAAAGACTGAAGATCGAGAGGGCAAAAAAGAACAGTATCAAATGGGATTTCTTGGGTTCCAGCTAAAATAAAATTAAAAAAAAAAAGATTTTTTTGACACTTTTTGAGGGTGTTTGGTTTTGTTTCCAAAACTGATTTCACGATTCTCTAGGAAATCGATTTCAAAATCGGTGTGAAATTATGTTTGGTTTGTATTGTTTTTGAAAACAGATTTCAAAACGAATCCAAAATCGCCTTTGCTCCCAATGTAAAATTGAAAACGATTAAAAGTCGTTTTCTCTGATTTCATTTTTTCCATTTCTCCCATTTCTCTGATTTAATTATTATGGTTAATTAAGATTTAATTGATATAGTAATTACTTAAATATTATGGTTATTAATTTTTAATTCATTTTTCAATTAAAAAATTTTATTAATTTTTAATTTTTGGTATTCATAATAATTTTTTTTTAAATCAAACATAAATATGTTTTTATATAATACTTATAAAATGACTAGTTTTCAAAAATATAACCAAACACAGTTTCATTTTTTTGTTTCTCAAAACATACACTCAGAAAATAAAACCAAACACAATTTCAGAAACGTTCTCAGAATTGTTTTCAAAACGATCTCAAATTCAGAGAATTTGAAAACATAATAGATTTCAAAAACAATACCAAACGCTATCTACCTTTGTTTCTTTGTAGTAGCCTACCTCAAGTAAGTGTCGTTGGGAGATTTTCGGTGAGGGTAACATAATGAACAGTTTTATAGGATTATTTTATCGCAATTGTAAAATTTAAATCAAATAATATTGTTGAATAAAATTAGATAATAATAGGATTTTATAAGATATTACAGTCATATTATGAACATTGTTTGACTTAAAAGCATGATGTGGTGACATTACAGTCATATTAAGAATATCGTTTAACTTAAAGCATGATGCGATCTAGGGGTTGGCCTTTTTGACGCATTGGGACCATCTTAAAGCCAAATAAGATAATTTCGCAGTTTTCATAGGGTATGATGGTGATGTCATCTTTGGACGAAAGATTAGTGATTTTTCAGTGGAAATGAGCTAATAGATAAAACTTGTTGCTTATTATGTTGCTTTTTAGCTAAATTTTATCGTTTAACCCTCCAAAAGGGGTTTTATTTTTTCCGTTATAAGTAATTTCTATTTTTGCAATAAGTTGCCTAGGAATTTTATAATCTAATTCAAATTGGCTACCCTTTTTTTTTAAGTCTAGTAGTTTTCATTTTAGCTTTCTATTAAGTACTTTCCATTTTTGGAAAAAAAAAAACATGCAATTTATTATTATTTTGATGTTTTAAATAGTTGTCCATTTGTACTTCGTCCTGTAAATAATGACGCCTTTTATAATGAAACCAATATCTAGTATTCTGTGTGAATTACCAAATTTTGAAGGTTTTTCCTATGAATTAATAGGTTAACTAATCTATTCATATATCTAATCACTAAAACAATAACTTCTTTCCTTTGAAATTATATTTTGAGGGGACATAGCTCAAAACTTAAACCCTTTCATATTTCTTGCAATTTCTGCTTAAACTTATGCGTTATTATATGAACTTGGAGGAGGGAAATTCAAATTCCATATCTCTATATAGAGTCGAATAGGGTATTACCACTAGGCAATACCTACAAGCACACGTGTTATTATATTATATTAAAACATAAGGAATTCAATAGATATAATATTTTTATGAATAATTCAATGAATAATATAATTAAAATTTGTGCTCTTTCATTTTTCCCTCAAGTAGGATAGACAATCCAATGCTACAAGGCTAGGGCTCTTTTTTAGGGCAAAGGATACGAGTATTCCAGTTTCCAATGTGCCTAACACACGCTACTTGTTTGGTCTCCAAGTTCAACCGAGGGAGAGAAGAAGTCTTGTATTTGGACCTGAAAGAAAAGAAATAGTTGATCAACACTTGAACTGTTACATCTGCTTTAGTGTTGGCCCAAAATAAAGAATGGTGGTCAACCTTTTCTACTTCTGTCATAAGCATGGAGCTTCCTACGCAAAGAGTAACACTGTGGCGTGATTTTAAAAGTTGGATCTGATCAAACTTTGATGAATATCTAATAGTTAAGATTTTTATTAAGATTTTTCCCATACGTTACTAAAGAATTTTTGTTAAGAAAAGTTTGATAGTGTGGCAAAATTTTGATAAAAAGTTAATAGTTTCATTTTATATTCAAACAATATGATTTTTTTTTTCTCATTTCTATATCTTATCAGAGGAATTTATATGCACGTAGGACATCTTATTTTCCCTTACTATTTTAGTCGTTGGATTAAGTTTTTCAACAATTCGGATCTATGACTAGAGTCACCCACTGTAAAATTTTAATGTGGAAGATCATAAATTAAATGTTAAAAACTTAAGTCTAAACAGTTAAAAACAGTTTTTATAGAGAGTGAAAATTAGAAAACCTTACTATAGAAGATCTCGGCATAGAATGATATTAGGGCGTATTTGGCAATCCAACTAGAGCTGGCGTTTTAGAAATATTTGATTTGAAATGAGTGATTGTTTGTAGTTGTGTATTTGATTGAAAATGCACTATCTTAAATTAAAAAATATGAAAACTTGAAATATATTCCTAAAAAATTAATAATATAAATCTTATTTCGTTTCTCTAGTCATTAATATAATATTAAAAAAAATCTCATTTTGATTTAAAATAAGAAAATTATAGACTTTTAAATTTTAAGTTTTTTTTTTTTGAAAATAGAAGAGAGAGATTTAGAGATGTGGATATGAAATTATATTACTTTTAAAGAAACAGACAAAAATGCAATTCCAAAACTCCAATCGGAGCTTGATTGCCAAATGGGGCCTTTTAGACTATGTAAAACAACAAACCCTACACGATTGCTCTCTACGCTTAGACGTGGATGTAAATCTTCTTATAAGCTGTCTGGTTAGATTAGCATGCGACAAAGGGGATTCCATACATATGGAGACTCACCCTTGCTAAAGTGGATGCAAAATGAAGCTACAAAATATGGGGTTTTATAGTACTTGGCTTTTCACCAAATTACCTCATGGGATATATTTAAACCCTATCCTTATTCTTCAGATATTTTCCCCTTTCTCGATTCTTCACCTATCTTGAGATCCAGCCGCGCGAGGGATGCCATTGTCAACATTCAAGGAGCCCTCAGGGACATTTCGTGTGAGGATGTTGTGATTCGTGATTTCAACTTACTCTTACTAATTTCTATAGGGATGCCACTGTCAATAATTTGTTGATTACATGATCTAATCCAGTAGATTATTGGTAAACGGTGATCTATGTTGGTTTTGGTGGTGTAATATGATAGATGACTGATGGTAACCTAATATTTTACTTAGGCAACCGACGCCAGATACTAGTGATAGTCTGCATTGAAAAGGTAGCATAAAATCCTAGATTGCCAGTGTAGTCATAGTCACTGGTCATGATCTAATAGATAATTCTAGCGACTTGTAGACGTAACTTTGGGGACCAAAAAAAAAAAAAATCATTTTGTTGACCTTTAACTGGTCATATGGAGTGGCAGAATTCATATCCCTCTTGTTGGTGTGGATGAACTCTTACCATGCCTCTACAAAGCAATATTCATTTGAAGATTTCCCATAGAAGAACTCCATATAATAAAGACCTCACGAGTTGATTTTTGTGATTAGAACCCGAGATACCCGCTATGCCCTAGCTAAAATAAATGGTACTATATCAGGATACCAGCAGTAACCGTTCGCCTACTTTCTCTACCTAATGTATTATTAAAGGTAGTCTGATGTGTTACATGCGTCCAGATGTTGCTATCTTATAGATGATATTATGCCATATCAACGTTAGTAGATTATTGTGTTACTGATGATTTACTACCCAAGCACATAATTTGAAAGGGAAGTATTAATGCAAAACAAATGTTGATCTAGTTCTTGCTACAATTAGGGGAAAAAGAGAAAAAAAAAAAAAATCAAACCAACATATAAACACCTTTCAACTTTAGAGACAAAGGAGAAAAAGCTTATCTTGATGTGCCATAAAAGGCGGCACGAGTGGGTTCTACCTTACCCCCTGTTAAGATGGGAATTTCATTTTTAGAAAATTTTTTTTTTTTATTTTAGGTGAGAAAGCATTTTCATTTTTTGAGAATGAAATGGTATTTGGATGCGTAAAAAATTTTTCTTTTTGAAAACAAAATATTGTTTGGAATGAGAAAAAATAATATTAAGAAATATGTATTGTGAAAGAATTAAAAAATATTCCTTCTCTTTTTCTAAAAGGATACTATACAAGACAAATTTGGAAAAAATATTCCCTTTTCTTTCGTAGAAGAGCATTATTATAAGGTATCAATAGTATTAAGTATTATCCACTAATAATAGGTGGATTTAGCTTATATAGGACCCACAGATAGGATCCACTTTTTATTAGTAATGGTACTTAACACTGATGGTACTTTTAAGCATTTTTCTTTTTAAAATGAAAAAAAAAATGATAGAAAAGCTTGAAATAAAACACTTGTTTACATAATTTTTTTCTTATTTAAAAATTAATCCTCTAGTTCAAACAAACCCTTAATAAAGTGGGCCTCCCTGAAGTGCCATGAGTCTTGTGGTCTGCAAACGGGCTATCGCCATACTTGATTTATGCCGCTGCATCAGCAGATTCATGGAGCCTTAAACAAAAGGGAGAGATTTAGTTATGACTTAACCAAAAAAAAAAAAAAGCCTCTAAGCTAGACCCAAAAAAAAAAAATGTGTGACATCAAATTAATTAAATTCTCTTTAAAGGTAAAATAAATCTTTTATTAATAAAAAATTATGGAAACAACTACTTAAATAGACATGTTTATATATATATATTTCACTCTCTTATTTGGATTTTAGACCATATATTTATCTAATTATAGCACAAAAACTGAAACTATTATAATTAGAGTAGTAATCCAGATATATCCTTTTTAATCACCTTTTTTTTTTCTTATCTATGTTTATTTTAAGGGTATTCCCACTTTACCCTATAAATTTTACTGTCCATTAGATTCACCATTACAAACTAAACTATTTTTTGTTTTTTTGTTTTTTCCCTAAAAGTCAATTAAAAATTTAACTAGCTTTTCAAAATTCAAACAACTCCGATCTAAAAAGTTTTGCTCCAAGTGATGATACCAAAGCAAACTTTAAAACTCCTACTTTCTTTTTTTTTTTTTTTCAGAACTTTGAATTTGTCTCACTTTAATATCCTTCACTAGACTTTTGGTTAAAAGCAAACAGAAAAAAGAGAGAATATTTTTACTTAACCTTTTTTTTTTTTTTGTCTGTTTTGATTTATACTCTAATGCAAGGGGTTAACTAGGGTTAATTCAAAATTCAGGAGATACCGTGGTAGTTTTAAAGCTCAAGGACAAAGTGTAAGTAACTCTAAATTCCATGGTGTATAGATGAAGGGCGTTTGGTAAAAGTTTTACATTTTAATTATATTCAAATGCAATGTAATTTTACATTAAATGTAAAGTTTTGTATTCAAATACAATACTTTTCAACAGTGCTACGAAAACAGTTACTATTTAAAGTTTTTTAAAATAATCACATCAATTTTTTAACTCTATTATTTATCTTTACTTTTACCAATCACATTAAATTTTCAACCTTAAAATACTTTTCATCCAAACACACATTTCATTCAAATACAAAACAAATACTTTTCAACCAAATATAATACTCAAAAAATAAATTATATTCAAATATAATTAAAATGTAATGTATTTACCAAACGATAAGAAAATATATATCCATGTATATGCACCCTTTTTTTTTTGTTTTCGTGCATTTCCCACAATACCCTCCCAAGCCCCAAAATCGTGTCTTTTGGGCCTGAAACCCAAATACCAAGTACAGGATCCATCACTGGCCCAAGGACCATGCCAATATCATCCGCGACGTAAAAAGCGAGATACAATAAGCAAGAGACGAATGAGAACATTTGAGAAAGAGCGAGGGAGGGAGGGAGGGAGAGAGACAGAGAGAGAGAGAGAGAGAGAGAGAGAATGGCGGGAGTTTCAGAAGGACCCAAGAGACCACCTCCTCCTCCCCCTAGAGGCCCTCGCTTCCAGCCCGTCGACCGGGAAAAGGTCCCGCTAGGGTTTCCCTTCCTCTTCTTTCAATTTTCTTTGACAATTTCTTCTACTCATTTCAAATAATGGAGAATCTGAAGATTATCTTTACGTTCTTTTGGGTTTTGGGTTTTGATTTTTTATTTTTTATTTTTTTGTAGACTTGTCCCTTATTGCTTCGTGTTTTCACTAAGGTATGTTAGCTATTCTCATTTCCTAGCTCTATGGAATAGTTCTCTTTCAAACGGAAAATAGGGTTCTTTGTGTGCTCCAGTTTGAGATGATTGAAAGATTTTGATTCAGAATTTAATTAGAAATCTTATAATGTTTAGTTTTATCATTTTGGGCATGTTAATTGAACTGGGTCGAGATATATATATATATATGTTTGAACTTGGGGTGGGTGATTCGGACTCGGTGGCGTTGCAGGTATAATTACCGCTAGTCAAATGTCTGCAACCACGGTCGATATTTTGTTATTACCTCTTTTAAAGATATTTATATATTTTTTGATAAATGTAAGAAGTTTTGTTATATTAGGATTTTTTTTTTTGAATCTTTGATCGACCAATATTAATATACGTTTATATTAGTCAATTAGTGTTTGACTGTGGTTAATAAAAAAAAAATTCGGTTATTTTTTTGGATTTGGGAATGATTCGATTTGTGCGAGTCTCATAGTTTCATGTGGAAGCTAATTTGTTTTGATGGTGATAATTTGTGTTGTTGAGTTACTTATAGATTGGAGGGCATCATGCAAATGAAGATTTTGCAGTGAGAGGAAAGGAGCCCAAGGACGCGGTTCAGATTTATACTTGGAAGGATGCCAGCCTTCGCGAGATAACCGATCTGGTTGGATTCTCTCTCTCTCTCTCTCTCTCTCTCTCTGTAGAGTTTGTATTTCTTATGGAAATTCTTGTACTAGAGCAAATTTTGACCTGTGACACTATCGAAATGGAGTTAGTTTAGAATCTCATGTTGGTTATGACGATGAGATTGGTTAATGAAAAATACTTCCATATAATTGTTAACAAAAGGTACCGTGTCTATATGAGTAGAGTTACACTGTTTAATGTTTGATCTGGAGAAAGTTATGATTACGAATGTTTCTAGTTAAGTTCGGACACTTATGTTCAGACTATCTTTATGTATCTAGCAAATGCATTGGTGGACATTTTATAAGATTTAAGACATCCAAACTATTTCCAGATTACACTTAAAATAATCAGTGTAAGGAGTCTTCCAAAAGTAGCCATCCAAAATGTCTACTTTCTTTCATATGAGACGTAATAACCTGCTTAAGTGGAGTCTAAAACCTTCTTTGATGTATGTTCTCTCTACATACACTCGCGCACACACATTTTCCTTGTGGAGACTGTTTTAAGCCTTTTTTTTTTTTTTAAATTGCTATCTTTTGTTTCACAGGTCAAAGAAGTAGCACCAGCAGCAAGGAGACGAAATGCAAAACTTTCCTTTGCTTTTGTGTATCCAGATAAACATGGCCGTTTTTTGGTGAAAGAGGTTGGTTTCTCCATCCCCTCCTCTGCATGTTTATGTGCATGCAAATGTGATGTAGGACCAATATAGAGTGCATTGTAGATAGAGAGAGTTAAGAATATAGAATTAGAGAGGGCTTCGTTCAATTAAAGTTTTCTGATGCTCAACATAACAAATCTTATCAAATAGATAAGCAATCCTAATTTAATTAGGAACCTGAAATAAGCCTAACTAAAATAAAATACAAGTGAACTTGATAGATTTAGAACTAACATCACTAAAAATTTCAATTGACATTTGACAAACAATCTCAAACGTTTAGTATGATACATGTTTCTCTGTCTTTGTAGATAATAATACATGTATTTCTGCTATTTTTACATTAAGGCGTGAATTTGCACCTCATTCAGTACGTGCATGGCAAGTGGATAGTATATTGCTTGTATTGTTGTGCCCGATGCAATGATATTTTTTCCTTAGATGCTCTTGTAAACACATTTATCTCGATGCTATATTTGTATGAATTCAACTTGTGAAATTTTAACAGTCAATAGATGGTTATGATGGTTCATGGTTGTAGCCGTACCCTATTGGTAATTCCACGCTTGGCTTCACCATGAGTTGTAGGATTCGAATCCCCTACTTCCAAGTTTAAAAAATAATATGGTTATGGAAAACATTTTTTAAGAATTGGAGAGAGAGAAGTGTACTAAATATGCTGAAAAACCGTTCTTATTAGGAAGTCTGACTCTAATATTACTACAGTATTATGGGTTGACAACAGTTTTTCTTTTCCTATATTGGTTCATTTTTTCGTGTTCACTATAAATTAAGACCTTTATTACATGTAATCATATTTGCCCTCTTTCTGTTCAATACGTATTAGAAATCTAGTGATGGAATTCTCATTGTGCTTCATGAAGGTGGGGAAGACATTTTCCTATGGAAATGGAAGATTAGATGATAACAAAGCATTAGCTGAACTCGGCTTTCAGGTAATGGACTATGGGCCTGTGTGGTAGAGCTTTCTAGAAGTTGTTTTTGGCTTCTTGGCTCCAAAAGTTGCTTTTGAAAGTATTAGGATGATCTATTAGAAGAGCTTCTATTACTTTTATTTTAACTTAAGCTATTTTTTGTTCTGAATTCTCACAAGTGCTTTTTCTCCGCAGATTGGAGATTACTTGGATGTGGCTATTTTGTAAAAAGCCTTGTTCTGGCTTGAATTTAATACTTTGGTGTCTCTCAAATAGATCAAATTTTGGTGTGACTTATAGGCCATCAGCTTGTCAACATCATGTGGAGACCAAAACTTGTTGTATTTGCAGATTTCGTTTGAAATATCGAATTCAAAATTGAAAATTATAGTTTAGTAAGGTGGTGGATTAGCTTAGATTCTGATGCTGTTTCGTATGATATGGTACTAGGTATTTGCATCACGACAATTCTAGTTCTATATTGCTTCTAATTTTCGAACGGTCTGATGATTTTCTTTTCATGAGCAACTATTGCTTTTGTGTGTGTGTGTGTGTGTGCGCGCGCCATGCGCCGTGCTAGCACACACATTTTTTAAGAAAAGAGTGACTAATAATTTAGGGTCTGTTTGGTAAACGCATTGTATTTGTATTGCGTTTGAATGTAATCATCGAATGTAATTTGTGTTTGGAGAAAAAGTATTAGTATTGCATTTGAATGTAACTTGTTTGGGTGAAAAATATTTGAATTGTATTTTAATAATAAATATGTGATGTGATGGGTAAAAGTAGAGAAAAAAAAGAGAGAAAAATAGAATATATGATGTAATTAATAAAATTAATAGAAAAAGTGAAATAATAAATAGTTATTGTATTGGATTTAAAATGTGATATGATTGGTATTTGAATGAATGTTTTTGTATGATTTAAAATGTTTTTGTATTTGGGTGAAAATTGTATTATATTTAAATATAATGTAAATTAAATGCGTGTATCAAACGCCCTATTAAGTCCCTAGTTTGTATCGTGGTTTAGAAAGGATTTTAAAAAATAACAAAAAAATCACTTTTAATTGGAGAATATTTTTTCATTGGTATTTGGGACAAAAATGAGTGGTATGGATTCAAAAGAAAAAAAGAAAGAATTTAATTTGAATAGAATCCTTAATCATGTTTCTAAGTATACCGTAATTTGTATTAGTGTGACGTTGATTTTCCCTGAGATGGTGAGAGTAAAAATATAATTAAAGGAGGGAGACATAGGAGCTTAATTAGAGGTGGTGAGAACAAAAATACAATAACATTAGGTTGATATAAGAGCCTCATTTGGTGGGCCGACACGTTTGCTAAATAGATGTCACTATTCTTCTTCTTCTTCTTCTTCTTTCAAGTATTTGTAAGTGAGAGACTTGTATTGTAATGTGTGAAAACATATTGTTTGGTTTATGTATTGTCAGGTTTGTATTAAAAACTGTTTGTTTCATATACTTGTTTTGATTTTGTTATGATTCTGATCGGATTCAAAGTTCGAAAATGTATATTATAGCAATGAATCCCTGAGAAAATAAAATACCTTATTAGTTAGGAGATAATTTTACCCTATTAAATAGTACCATCATCATATTTAATCTAATAAAGAAAAATGACAATGAATAGAGAATAATTGTGTTTCTTTGGTGGTAAAGCTTTCATTACAAATGTTTCTCCCTTTTCATATTTAAGGTACAATGGAATTGATTTGAGTAGTTGAGAAATTATGATATTAATTTTGGCGAATAAGAATTGATATGAAATGTGGCCTATTTCTAGTTGCCAAGGAGTAGAGAATAAGGGAAAGGAACTTCTTCTTCTTCTTCTTCTACAATAATTTGGAGTGGAGTGATTGACGTGGGCATAATTGTCTCATGGAACCGTTTGCAAGACTGTCGGTAGCCATCCGTCACAATTTCGTATTTAAAACAACGTTTAATTAATTGTTTCTATTTCTCTTCCATCATATAAAAAAACAAAAGAAAAAAATAATTTTTTTCCCTGCATCCAAAACATTCCCCATCACACAATACGCCAATATGCGCCAAAATTAATTAAAAAGACAAAAAATAAAATACTTTGGTACTGATTTTTTAACGGTATGATTATGAATTTCTACTGAAATTTGATTATATGTATTGAAAAAGGATAATTTTCAGAGTAGAAATCTTCTACTCATGGTGTGGTTTTTTTGCACACCCTTTCGGATCCAAAATTTTAAATTTAAGGAGCTATTTGGTTGGTTCGCTTGAGTTAAAATTATTTTGATTGGAGTTAGAGTTAAGTTTTGGAATCATGTATTTGGTTAAAAATGAGTTATTTAAAGTTAAAATATAAAAGCTTGAAATATATTTAAAATATATATATAAAAAGGATTTTGTTTCGTTAATTTTAAAATTTTATGTATTTTTTCAAATATCTCATTTAAACTTAATTTGTTTATGTTTGGGAGAATCATCTAGAGACGAAATATTTAAATAGAAATATTTGGGATGTTAATATTTAGATTATTATTTAAATAGATGTTTGGATATTAATAGTTAGAGAATGACATTTGAATAAAAATATTTGAATTTATGTTTGGATAGTTGTTGAAAATGATCAATCAAAGTGAGAAAAAATTAAACTTTTCAGAATGAGATTTGCTTTTTGGGGTCGGAATTTTTCTATTTGGGGGAAATTTAAAAATGGGCAATCGAAATGAAGCATTTGGGATGGAGAAAACCCAAACACATATGTAGATGAGCTATCTAGATAGAATATGCCTCATTTGATAAAATGGTTAAAATAAACATAAACAAAGTTACAAACTTTTAAATTTGGAAGAAAAAGGGTTTTTAAGTTAGAGATATAGATGTGAACACTAAAATTAAGTTTACTTTTAAATAAAAGACAAAAAATAAATAAAGTTGAATGATTGAAGTAAACTAATCAAATTTTCACTTTTTAAAAATTTGCAGAATACTTATGTTTCTTTCTTGCAAACACCCATTTATTTTTAGTTCTTATATCAAAATAAAAAATTTTCATCTTGAAGGTGTGAAAAATAAACGGAGGCTAAATTTATGTTGGGTTGTACATGAAAGCCTAAAGGGGACACTTGCAAGGAACCCCTTCGAGAAAAGAAAAGAAGAATCAAGAGGGTCGCTTTCCATGTGTGGATAGAATTTTTGAAATGGTTGCCGACAAATTCACGGAATTATGATTAACAAGTTTGAAAAATAAAAAAGAATGCCTCTTATAAAATAAAATAAATCCAAACTTCAAAAAGTGACTAATTAATTTATTCATATGTTACCTTGAACCAATGCATGAGCTTGATATTGACCGCCATTACCACACAATCTAACGCAAGTAAGCAAAATAGTGTTATTTAATTAGTACTCATGTTATTGTATTTTAATTGGACCAAAAACCCGCTAATTTCTCTATTTTTTTTAAAATTAGTGCCAATTTCTCTCGTCTAGTACATCACTAATTATCCCCAACACAAAAAGTAAGAACAATAACAAAATAAAATAAATAAATAAAAGAAAATAAAAAAAGATTAAAAAAATAGAAGAAATGATAACGTTAAACAGAAGGGAGAAAAGGGTTTAGATGAGAACATTTTTTTGAATTTGGAGTCATTTATGACTTGTATATTTTATTTATTGTGAAAGGAAATTTTAAATTTCAAAAAATAAATAGAAAAATTGTGAACTTTTGCTGCCTTCCTAGTCCTAACTAAATACACCTTTTTAACGGATTGTTTTTCCCCCTAAAAAATTCTTAGCATCATAGGCCAAGACAACTAAAAGACACGAGGCAAAGGAACATCGGAATTTATCTATAGCAAATTCTTAAAATTTTACCTTTTCCAAAAATTAATGTCGAATTGAGTTTTTTTTATTTTCTTTGCAATATTTCATGTTTACTTCATCTTGAAGTAAAGTTTGTGTTTACTTTTAAACAACAATAGCCAATATTATCCATCTTAATTTACGATTAAATCATAAATGAGATATTTATTTTATGAAATCAAGACAATGGCAACTCTTTGAGCATAATTCTCTGTTTACACCTTTAACATGTAAAAGTTTTTCTTTAGCTTCAAACGCGCACCCCACCCCACCCCACCCCCCAAGAGAAAGTAATATGCGAAGGTTGTTATTGTTTTTCTTTTGTTTTACTTTTTTTTTTTTTTTAATAATGAGTACTTTTTTTTTAAACGTAAATAATAAATATTTTATCGTAAGTAATAAAATTAACAAAAATATATATATAATTTAATGATTACAAATATAATTTAATGATAATTTTATATTTGATCTTATTATAAAAGTAAAGGATTTGAATCCCCCACATTCAAAACTTAGAAAAACAAAAAAGATTATTTTCATAAGTAATCTATAAATTATACACTTCCATTTAAGTTGACCTTTATTTTTTCAAAATCGGTCATTGTGTTTCTTAATATATAAAAAATCATTTAAAATACTCCTTTCATTCCCTTTCATTTCTAAAATAACTAAAATGACATTTTGAAAGAATTTCTATATATTGAGAGGTATTTTGAATAATTTACAATTAATAGAGATTAACTTAAATTGGGATTTATAGTTCATGAGCTATTTATAAAAATAATCATTCTATTAACTTTTCATAAAATTCAAATTTCAATTAAAATCATAAACATATATATATGGAATGAGTGTTTTGAACGATTTTTTATATATTAGAGACATAATAATCAGTTTCGAACAAATATGAATCAATTTGAATGGTAATCTATAATTTAATGACTATTTATAAAAATAATCAAAAAAATTTGAGGACAAAAAAAATATTTAATATATATAATTAAATTTTTTTTTTATGTTTCAAATAATTTATACATATCACACATGTATTGAAGTAGGGTAAAACAAAAATATCCATTATCTACCTAACCACCTAATTTGCCTGTTTTGGGCGGGTTCATATCAAAACCACCATTTAAGCGAGTGAGGTGGATTCAACTTTCTCTTATGGGGAGGCAGTTGTTGTTTGAGTTTTTAGATAGCGGTTTGAAACAGCCCTGCCTGTCACTTGTCCCTATTATTTAAAAAATAAAACTTTCTCTTATCTTACTAGTTATTAATTTAACTAAGCAAATTATAGTTTAAACCTTACATTATATAAAATAAAAAGTTACTCTAAGGGTTCGTTTGTGAACACATTGCATTTGCATTGCGTTTGAATACAATGTGTTGAATAAAATTTGTATTTGGAGGAAAAACATTAGCATTGCATTTGAATGCAATGTGTGTTTGAGGGAAAAGTATTTGAATTGTATTTTAATAATAAATATGTGATGTGATGGGTAAAAGTAGAGAGAAAAAAAAGAGGGAGAGAGAATATATGATGTAATTAATAAAAATAATAGAAAAAGTGAAATAATAAATAGTGATTGTGTTTGATTTAAAATGTGATATGATTGGTATTTGAATGAAATGTTTTTGTATTTGGGGGAAAATTACATTGCATTTAAATGCAATGCTAAAAAAATTTGTGTCCCAAACACTAGCTTAGTTTTGAGATAAAGCGTTTAGCTCTTAGTAAGCATTCAAATTACTAACAGAGCCTAAATATATCTTGAATTGCATGTATTTTTTACTTAACAACCTTATTAGTTACTAATGATAAGTTTGTGGGATTACTTTAAACTAAGTATTGCTTTTTATCAGCTTGAAGTTCAAATTTTATTTTATTTTTTTAGTATTCAGATCTCGTATTTTGAAATTTAGATGTCTGTTAATTAGATTTTGACCTTTTGAATATTAAAATATATATCCTATTTAATATGACATAATTATGACCTTTAATTTTACATTCACACATTTAGTTCAAATTATTTTATTAAAGATTATTTATCATTAATCATATTAACTCCTAATAAGAATTCAAATTACTAATAGAGTCCAAATATATCCAAATATATCTTAAATTATATGTACTCTTTACTTAGGTGGTGTTTGGCAAAAAAATTACCTTTTAATTTTATTCAAACGCAATATAATTTTACACCAAATGTAAATTTTATATTTAAATACAATTCTTTTCAATAGTGCTACGAAAACAATTACTATTCAAAAGTTTTTTAAAACAATTACATCAACTTTTCAATTCTACTATTTATCTCTACTTTTACCAATCATATCAACTTTTCAACTCTAAAATACTTTTAATCCAAATACACATTTCATTCAAATACAAAATAAATACTTTTCAACTAAATACAACATTCAAAAAATAAATTTCATTCAAATATAATCAAAATACAATACGTTTACCAAACGCCTCCTTAATAATTAGTTTGCAGGGTTGCTTCAAATCAAGTATTGCTCTTTATCAGCTTGAAGTTTAGATTTTATTTTATTTTTTTAGTATTTAAATCTTGAATTTGGAAATTTGAAAATCTGTTAATTAGATTTTAGCCTGTGAATATTGGAATATATGTCCTATTTAATATGACATAATTATAACGTTTAATTTTGCATTCATATATTTAATTCAAATTGTTCTATTAAAGATTATTTATTAGTAATTATATTTAGTTTATATTATTTGTATTAAATATTTTCAAACTTTACTTTAAATCTCTAAGATAAAAAGATAAGTATAAAAAGCAAATATTGGAATATATGTCTTATTTAATATGACATAATTATAATGTTTAATTTTGCATTCATATATTTAATTCAAATTGTTTTATTAAAGATTATTTATCAATAATTATATTTAGTTTATATTATTTGTATTAAATATTTTTAAACTTTACTTTAAATCTCTAAGATAAAAAGATAAGTTGCTTAATATATCATTTATGTTGTCTATCAAAAAGTTCACTTAACCTGTCTAAAACTTGAAAGATTATAATTTAAAACTTCCACAAACTATCATAAAACAAAATTGCCTAAACTGTCTAGTTGCTGCCTATCATGCACCCTTATATTGAAGGAGAATTAAAAAAATTTCAAAAAAAGTTAAAAAGAAATAAAAAGAAAGTTTCAATAAGAGAAATTTTAAAACTTATCAATAAAAATTGCTATTTTTTGTTAAATTAATTTTTAATAACTCGGTTATTATTTGATGCATGATTAAATGATATTATATTTCAAACTTTAAATTAATTAAATAATTAAAAATTAATAGCTACATAGATAAAAAAAATCTTTATATTCTAATAATCAAAGCCAAAACTAAACTAACGGAGAAAATGAACGTCTTTTATCTTAAATAACAAATGATATTTTTTATAATATCATTCGCCCACATTTTTCAAATATCAGTTGATATTTTACAACGTGTCATACGATTTTGATTTATTTTATTTGTCCATTCTTGTATTTACTCTCCAACTAGTACTTATCAAAATGGAAATACGCGGAAGATTACAGCAAGAAGGAAAGAGACGGACAGAAAGGGTTATGCCCGAAAATTGAAAATAAAAAAGAAAAAACAAAGGAGAAGAAAAGATAGCTCCTCTCTCTCTCTCTCTCTCTCTTGTTCTTCTCTCTGTCTCTCTCTTCTCTTCCGTTTCTCTCTCTAGAAACTCAGATTTTGGGGCCATTACAGGGAAACGAATTCATCGCTCTAACAGTCCAATCTCTCCGCTTACTTTCTCTCTCATCGCCACTCTCCGCATTGGCCACCGACACTCTCCCATGGACTCCGATTTTAACTAGCATTCGCTCTCTCCATTCGCTACCTCAACCTCTCTCTCTCCCCCCCTCTCTCTGTCTCTCTCTCTCTCTCTGAGAGGGTTAATCCACTCGCCACTTTCTCTCTCAAGAATTCTCTTGATTCCCTCTCTAACGATTCCTGGATCACTGGAATCGTTGCAGGTTCCGATCGGCAAAATGGCCTCGAAGCGGGGACCTCCCGGCGCCGCCAGGCTCCGAGGCGGTGGCGGTGGTGGATCTCGGTTCCCTCTCGCCATTGTTGTTCTCTTCTCGCTGCTTCTCGCGCCTTTGATTTTCTTCGTCGGCCGTGGCCTCCACACTTCATCTCGTCAGTCCTCATTTTCCTTTCTTTTTTTTTTTTTCAACCTTTCTTTGTCATTTTCATGAATTAGATTTGATTTTTCAGATCTTAATTTTTGTGCTGGTCTTGGCGTTTGCTTAACCTTCTTTTTTCTTGTTAATCCTTACAGGCGGTTTCCGCATTTGGTTGTGGTTTCTTGCTAGTGAAAAGTTTTTTTTTTTTTTTTGGGGTTTTTTTTTTCATGTTTTTGGAAGTGATCTTAACGCTAATTGAGTGGATTTGCTGCTGATTCTTTTTTAGATAAGGAGAAAGTACATTGCATTGCCTTAATCGCGGTGACATTGAGTTTAATTCGGCATAATTTTCTTGTTTCTGAGGATGAAGTTTCATGGTGAATTTTAGTCCGATAAGCAGTAGATAGGCCGTTAGATTTGTTCGTGATAGCCGATTCACATTGCTTGTCGCCAATGCTACTTTAATACCTCACATCACCAGTTGATTTGATACCGGAATTTGGCGAGATTTTTTGTTTTTCATTTTGGTGGAAATTTTGGGACGCAAACGTTTTGGATTGTTATATGTGCATGTCCATAAATTGTAATGAGATTTCTGTTGTTTTCTTTCTCTGTTCGCCTTTGAATTTCTTTCTAAGAACCAAATCACATTGCTCCTGTCCGTGCTACTTCTGTCATCCTTGTTGTTAGAGTTGCTTTGATACTGAAGTTTTGCAAGTTCTTTCTAGTTACGTTTTTTTTTTTTAATTGGAATTTGGGCAGCAAGCCTTTTTGTTTGTTGATTGCGTGCATGCTCTAAAGTTGTGATAAATTGTCCTTTGCATTTTTATAGTTAGTTTACAATTCAATACCTACTAATAATAACAAGTAGGAAAAGCAAGAACCTTAGCAGACCAAAAGCATGGCAGAACTTCTGGGAATTTTATGTGATTCAATTATTCTTTGAAGCATATATGAAATTAATCACGAGTGCCTCTGATTACTTTTGAAGGTGCTTGTGAAGTTTCCTTCTTTCCAGATGACTGGCATGAATAAAATTCTACATCTTTTGACATTTTTAGGTGATTAAAATTCTAAGTAGTAATAATCATATAATTACATAGTTATCAAACTTGGTTTGATGGATATTCTTTTGTCAATCCTTGAGGAGATTAACTTAAGAGTTATCTTTGTTGTATCTCTGGTCTTCACAGAGAGGATTTTGTATTGGAAAATGTTTTGAGGCCTGCTATGAAAATATAAACTTAGGCGGGGAGCATTAGGGTTTATATATTGTTTACGTCCCTGTAGCAATATCTGCATGGTCAAGCCATTGTTTACCGAACCCACAGATATTGGGGCCATGCTTCCTCGTAGACTATAGCAAAAACAGAAATATTAGAATTTACTTTGTGTTCTTATAGTTATTACTTTGGTCTTGATGATTTGATCTTTTTTGATAAGGTACTAAATTCAATTGCTTTTACCCTTCTTAAATTTCTGTTTGTGTCTGAATTGCATGCACCATACGCATGTTGCATGAATTTTCATCAGTTTATGATGCAATTATTCTTGTCCATGCAGATTATAATGACGTCTTACCTAACCTTGGGAAACAGGTACATTCATTACCACAATTTTTTATATGCATTTCACATTTTTGCATATCTTCTTATTAGTACATCTGTTTGCGTATCCCTTTTGTATGTATTCTATATGTATGCTTATCTTCTTATCTTCACGTGCATATACGCATATATAAATGTCTTTTTAGTTTATGTTCTCTCTCTCACTCTCTTTCTTAAACAATGAGTGGTGCAGGATGTGGCCTGGAGAGAAAGGCTGGCAATGCAACATATAAAATCTCTTTTCTCAAAAGAGGTAAGTGCATCTGTGCAAGATGAGCAATATTTATGGCATATTATCTACATTTATGTTGAGAAAAGTTCATAGTTTTATTCATTAAAAAATTTTCTTAATAGACAGTAAATTGATTGCGATGCAGGTTATTGATGTAATCATAGCAAGTACAGATGACATGGGACCTTATAGCCTTGATTCTTTTAGAAAAAATAATTTGTCAGCTTCATGGAGAGTTCTTGGGGATTCTTCAAATGTTGCTGATACTGAGGTTGTGATTTTTCCTTCTGTTTCTGCTTGACTTGCCCCCCTCTCCCCCTTCTAATGGCTATCTGATGTAGAGATCACTGTTGTTTGAAGTCCATTTGTTTAACGATCTGTTGTTTAACACTTCTATCCACTTGTCTTTAGTTTCCTTGTTATATTGAGCTTGGTTTTGTAATAAGCATCAAAACGCTTGGTCATTTCCTGTAGAGAGTTGGTACCCTTTTATTTTGGACCATAGTTCATTTGAGAGGCAGATTGTTTGGCTAAGTCTGATGGTGAGAGGGGGTTTTTCTCTGTATTTTCCATTACTGAATTTCATCTGATTTTGTTTTCATTGTGTTCTTCTCACTTCAGATTGCTACATCATTATCCCTTTAAATTTTTTTCTCAGTTCCTGACTTGATTATTTTTGTTATTTTTATACAAAGATAAACCAAACAGTGCCAGATGTTAGGCAAGAAACACATAAAGTCAAAAGGGACGACGATTCAGGTGGAAATGGCTTTCTTGATATTTTCATCACAAGTCTATGACATATTTTTTCTAAACCTTCTTTCTGACGCTATTATACAATGCAGATAATCACAGTGAAATTGTTGATTCACCTGCAAAACTAGCCCGGAGGGTAATAATCAAACTTCTTGGTGCTCCATCTTGATACCCTTCTCTGGTGGAAAATGTCTCATTCATGATTTTCACCTCAGAAAAGAAAGATTAAACTATTGTCATGTTATTTTTCTCTACATTTTGGTTTTATCAATTATGTGTAGTCTTGGAGTTTTGATCTCTGTTTATCTAAATATTTCTTCAGAAATTGAGAGATAAGAGACGTGAAAAGCGTGCATCCGACTTGGTACAACAGGATGATGATACAATTGTAAAACTTGAAAGTGCAGCCATTGAGCGCTCCAAATCTGTTGACACCTCTATCCTTGGCAAATACAGCATTTGGAGGAAAGAGAATGAGAATGACAACTCTGATTCTACTGTACGCTTGATGCGGGACCAAATAATAATGGCAAGAGTTTATTTAAGTATTGCAAAGATGAAGGGCAAGCACGAATTGCTTCAAGAACTACAGACTCGTCTCAAAGAGAGCCACCGTGCCCTGGGAGAGGCTAGTACTGATGCTGATTTAAATCAAAGGTAAGTGGACAACATGTTCTCTTATCTTATACATCTGGCCTTTTTTCCTTTTTAGAATAGGTAATTAGAACTTTCTTACCGTATTAGATTTGTAACTAATGATCAGCAAATTTATTACCTTATCTGATGGCCTAAAATTGTTTCCAGTGCACCTGAGAGATTAAGGGCAATGGGCCAACTTCTCTCAAAAGCTAGAGGGCAACTGTATGACTGCAGATTGGTGACGGGGAAGCTCAGAGCAATGCTTCAAACTGCAGATGAACAAGTTAGGAGCTTGAAAAAGCAGAGCACATTCCTGAGTCAGTTAGCTGCCAAGACAATTCCAAATGGAATCCACTGTTTATCTATGCGCCTAACCATTGATTACTACCTCCTCCCTCCTGAGAAGAGAAAGTTCCCTAGAGCAGAAAATTTGGAAAATCCAAATCTTTACCACTATGCACTTTTCTCCGACAATGTGTTGGCTGCATCAGTTGTTGTCAACTCCACTGTCATGAATGCCAAGGTTAGTATAGTACATAACGTATCTTCTAAAGGAGCGTTGAGTCTATTTTTTCTTACCAAGGTATTGAGGTTTTAAAAGATCTTTTGCTAGTTTTCTAAGAATACAAATGTTAACTCTTGTTAGATGTTTATCCCGTAATTTATTTTTGTCAACAATTAGCTGGAGGCTATTAAGGCCTTGGATGCTTAAATCTGTTTATCATAAGCCATTTCTTTTCTGTAAGTGGGCCCACAGTTATAGTGTTCTGGTTATAGAAAGTGCATACATGCGTAAAGTGATTGCAACTTATTTTTTTGAATTACGGCTCAGACTGCTTGGAATAGACGCTACTTCTGTTCCCCACCTGTGTACTATGACTGAGAATTTATAGTATTTATCACAAACTTGATTTCTTTTTCATATTGACTTGGAACATGGCTCTTGTTTGAATTGTAGGATCCTTCAAAACATGTATTCCATCTTGTTACCGATAAGCTCAATTTTGGAGCTATGAACATGTGGTTTCTTTTGAATCCTCCTGGAAAAGCCACAATACATGTTGAAAATGTTGATGAATTTAAGTGGCTGAACTCGTCATACTGTCCAGTTCTACGGCAGCTTGAATCTGCAGCAATGAAAGAGTTTTATTTTAAGGCTGGCCATCCAACCACACTTGCATCTGGCGCTTCTAATCTCAAGTACAGGAACCCAAAGTACCTCTCTATGCTCAATCATCTAAGGTTTTATCTCCCGCAGGTTTATCCCAAGTTGGATAAAATCCTGTTTCTTGATGATGACATTGTTGTCCAGAAAGACTTGACTGCATTGTGGTCTGTGGATCTTAATGGAAAAGTAAATGGTGCTGTGGAAACCTGTGGTGAGAGCTTCCATCGGTTTGACAAGTACTTGAACTTCACGAATCCTCACATTGCAAGAAACTTTGATCCAAATGCATGTGGATGGGCGTATGGAATGAACATCTTTGATCTCAAGGTGTGGAAAAAGAAGGATATCACTGGCATATATCACAAGTGGCAGAACATGGTGAGTTTTATCAACTTTTTCCCTTTTTTTTTTTTTTATTTTTTTAAATTTTTTTATTACCAATTGTTCACAAATACAAAAATGATAAAACCATGTGGGTGAAAGCTGCAGGAAGGCCATCCAGTCCGTCCATTTATCCTAGATTTCTGTCCTTTTGTTTTCTCTCATTTTCTGTCCTGGTATGCAGAACGAAGATAGGGCACTTTGGAAGCTTGGAACATTACCGCCAGGGCTCATCACATTCTATGGGTTGACACATCCACTTGCAAAATCATGGCACGTTCTTGGTTTGGGTTACAATCCAAGTGTTGCTCGGTCAGATATTGAGAATGCAGCAGTGGTGCACTACAATGGAAACATGAAACCGTGGCTAGAGTTGGCCATGACAAGGTACCGACCATACTGGACCAAGTACATCAAGTATGATCATCCCTACCTTCGTAACTGTAAGCTAAGTGAATGAAACAAATAAGCCTTTAATGGGGCTCTTCCTAAAATGGTAAAAGCTCTCTTTTTCCTTTTTACTCAGCATCTCCAGCCGTATAGGCACTCTAATTTCATGGGGGAGGTGGGATGGGTTTTACTTACTGTATGATTTCATTTTCGTCCTATTTTTCCTTCATTTCTCCACATTGTTTATTCTTCTGTTCCATTCATTCCATTTGTTAGTACTCACCCATTAGAACAAGGTACCTATAAATTCTTTGCCTTGTTGACCTGTAAAAGCTCGAAGGCCTACTTGGTTTTGGAGCTAAGACATGAACAGTAATAGGAACTGAATTCCAGATACCGTATTCTTTTAACAATTTGCTCACTTGAAATGCAATTTGTATGTTTTGTCTATTCAGATCATAAACTTTGCTGTAGACTCGGTTCTTTCTACTTGTGATTTTCTGAAATCTGTTGTTGATAAGATCCTAATGTTTTAGACCTGGTATTTATTGGAAAAATGAATCATGAAATAAGTTGTGTACCTATCTTCTTGAACAAAAATGCTAGGTTCACCAACTTAAATCAAAACTTTTGAGTGTAATTTATATGGCATGTGAGTTGTTATTCTTTTATAGGTAGGTGTTTAAAAAATTTCCACTACCAAAGAAAAGATAACTCCCTGCCATGTGATTTGGTACTCAAAAATTGGAATCAGAGTCGGTGACTTTAGCATTTACTCTGTTTTGAATATTAGTTTTAAATATTGATCTATAGGGATTTTTTTTTTCCTTTTAACGAGCAGAAGCTGGCCGAACTTCCTCATTAGTCTTAGGTTCACATGCATAGGTTCATGTACTTGTTGGATTTCTCTTTTTCTGTTTTGCATGAAAGTGATGCATATTAGATTTCTTCACCAAAATGAAAAGGAAAGGAAGTAAAATGTTTTGTGACGAATTTGGCCTGCAAAACTGAAAACCATACCAGTCTTAAGGGCCGTGATTCCGACTTAAAAATTTTTGAGAAAATTAGGCTTTGTATCACTGTTGAGAGGAGGATGCAAGGTTTTACCACTTTCCATGTTTTCTTTGATAGATTCCACTTTCTGCATTGTAATGTTTGCATTACCCTTATACCGTTCCTCTTCCTACTGATCAAATTTTGTGTACTGGTTTAGAGGTAAAGTTTGGAGTACTTTTTGATACCTTTGCGCTGAAAATGGCGTTTAAAATTGAAATTAAAAAAAAAAAAAAAAAGAGGAGGTATTCTGAACGGTAAAGCTCCTAAGAAATAACCTTCCTCTAATCGAATTCAGTCGCCTGTTTGACTAATGGACTAGGCTTGGCCTTTTTTTCTAGGAGAGAATTGGGAAAACATGTTTTTTGTCCTATTTTAATGCGTACTTGGGTTTTTGACCCTCTGTATTTAATTAGAGGTGAAAGGAAAAAAAAAAAAAAAAAAAAGCATTGAAGATATGATGTCTAGGATGATGATCCAGAGATGTGGTTTTCAAGGACAATTGCGCAAATCACTCTCGTTTTAGCGGGTTGCTGTGCTACTACTATGGGCTGTGGCCCATCTTACAATATGGGCTGAGTTTTATTTTGTTAGGCCAGTTAATTCTGTGTAGAATGTAGGATTTAAACCCAGAATTCTGTTTTAAATTTTTATTTTTATTTTTATTTTTTGGGGGTGGATTGGCGGATATTACTGGTTATATGCAGCGCGTTTGCCTTTAGGAATTTCCTTTTACCTGTTTTGGAAGTGTCGTTCTAGATTTTCTTATGTACTTGTGTAGACTTTTACGTATATTAATTTAAGGAAGAAACTGTCAGCCAAGTTGAATGTGATTACTAACATAAACAGATGTGATATATATATATATATGCATGACATGTTCTACTGGACTATTGGTATTGTAAAATCTTTAGATTGAGACAGAATAATCTAGACTTTATTTTCTTGTCCTCCCCACACCTTTTTATTATTATTATTATTATTATTATTATTATTATTTTAAATACATGTCGAGTGATTGACCACGAGTGCAAAGAGTATGGTTGTTGAGCATTTCTTGGTGAATTGACATTCAGCTTCCATGGCAATAAAATCAATTGGCTTTTTGGAAAAGAGCTTTCAAATGAGATTTGTCTGCTCGACAAAGTTATGTTGGAGAAAATGTCAGAACCCCACTGGCTAATGGATTCTTGAAGGGGGGAATTTTGACAATTGACTTCTTGATTTTTTATAAGGTCTGTTTGATAGAGTTTTTTAAATTATTTTTGATTTTTTGAGTTCGAAAGTTGTTTATAAGAATGGTTGGATCCAATGCTAACATAGTAGTTTCAATGAAAGTCATGAATTGATAACTTCCCTAAAAAAAAAAAAAAAAAACTTCAATAGACTTTGAAATTTATCTAAGAATTTCATTTACACATTATTAACTTCGTTATAGCATTTTTATTTTTTATTTTTATTGAAAATTTCAATATCATATTAACTTAATAATTTCTTCGAAAAAAAAAAAAAGTGTTTTTAAACACTTATTGAAAATCTAAATTTTTGCAAAAATTGTAGTTTTTGTCTCTTTTTCTTTTACCAGCCGAAAGCCAAAACAAAACCTCCTCAAACAAGCACTAGTCTTTGCAGTCATTCTAGATGATATTTTCCTAGAGCGTAAATCATTCACACGGCAGAAGCTCATGCTACTAAAACGGAAGTATTAAGATAATATTTCTGTTAAAATCATACTTACGATTATCGAAATTCATCCTTATAGAATCTTTATGGTGCTGATTTAGAATCATTAAAGAGACAGCTATATTTATTTACAAATACTAAATTAACATTCACAAGAACATTTTCTCGATTACAAATAATGTAATTATTTTTACTGTGATTTCAGTACAATAATATTCTTATCAAGGAACATGATACACTTTTTTTTCTTTCAAAAAAAAAAAAAAATTTAAAGAGATGAGGAATTGAACTGTGATGCTGAATCTAATCATTTCACTTGGTGAGTAAAACCTAGTAAATTCAGCAACGGAAATACTAATTAAAACAATTTTAATACCAACGTGAATTGCTATAAAAAAAAAAAAAAATCCTAACAATTTCACTATCAAGTGAGTTTGTATCTAGATGTTTAATACTTCGCCGGCTTTCTCCTTTCTATTTTAGTTCTTTGTCATGTGAAATGAATATATACAATTGGCAAATATCATCTATATATATATGTGTATATATGTATATATCATCCAGAAATTCGTGAGTGAGTTGGCATCTTTAGAGTTTCTAATTAAAGAATACTTAAGTGGATACTCTCTGGAGTATTTTGGCACTTTGTATAAACTGCAATCTTTTATGGATCCAGGTAATGGTGTTTCTGTTTATGATCAAGACAAGCACAAGATTTGGCCAAAATTTTGGATTTTGATTTTGATTAAATAAGTATATTTAATTATGGGAGTAAGGCGTGCGTTTCTCACATCCATACATTAGTCACTTTGGGTTGTGATCAACATAAAAGTTGATGACAGATAACAAGAATAATTATAAGATGCTTAAAAAAAATTATATATATATATATATAACAAGGGTTAATTAGACAGATTTGATGGAGGTCCAAATTTCAGGTTAGTCTCCCTAAATCCCCATTCCCAAAAAACTTAAAACGCTTTTACATGTTCACCCCCCCACACCACCATCACCCCCACCCCCCAAAAAGTAGAATCTATCCCGCCACCACTTGACCCTCCTAATTGGTTCTATGGATCATCACTATTGCAAGACCACAAACGAATATCCTGCCTCATCTCCACCTGTAATCTCTCTGTTTGTTTTTATTTATTTTTTGTACTAGTAATTTTTCTTTTTTCATTATTGGTAAAAATAATTGACAGATTAATTTAGTTTGATTCATAAATAAATGCAGTTTTGTATTGTATGTTGTATATATTTTAACATAGACATTCAAAGAATACGACATTCAAAGATCGAATCATTGAAAATTAATCCAATGATTAAAACTAAAGTTACTACTGGTAATGTAAAAAGTGCAGTCTTCCAATGAACAAAGGGTAAAGTTCTTTATGGCTCAATAATGAAAGTGGAGTCTTCTAAATTTTTCCAATTTCTCTGTCAAACTCTTTTTCTCATATAAAGATGCTAAAATTGAGGGTGTTTTTCTCTTTTGGGTTATTGGAAAAAGAATAGCACGAAGTTCTAAAGACAAAATAGGGGGGAACTTTCAAAGGTCTTTAAAAAAAGCTCCTAGAGCCCAAATGCATTCCTACACTTCCTGGGACCAAAACTCAATGAACTATTTTCTTAACATTCCTTCCCCAGAAAAATAAACAAATAAATAAAACATGCTTCTGACTTCTAAGGGCAGTTCCAACCTTTACAGATGCACAAGAGACCTAGATTGGGACTCGGAGACTAGAATTTTTATCATGTCCCCGTAAGCTAAAGAGCTGGCCGATGCTTCACTAACCAGTAGCATCCTTCCCCATGATGAGCCCTCAATATATAAATATATATGTATATATATATATATACACATACCATTCCTTCCTATTTATTTATTTATGCAGTTAGATCTAGCTATCTATAGAATTTGGACACATGATTGGAGCAGTATATATCACACGCATATATATATATATATGTATACATGTAGTTATATGTGCTGGAGGAAACAAAACAAAGTTATTAACAAATAGTTGAAATAGACACAATATATAACTTTGAAGATACTGGTTGGTGGCAGTTGGCATCCGAGGAGGAGAACATTTTTCTTTTTTCCCCTTAGAACCCCCTTTTAAACTTTTTTTTAATTTATTTATCTTTGTTGATGTTAATATAATATTCTACAAGTACTCTTGTTTATCCCCATATTATAAGTTTGTTCATTCACATTAATTTCACATTCTTTCTCTACATTTTTATCACTAGTTATCTTTTAAAAAAAAAAAAAAAAACCTTAGGATTTAGGGGAAGAGGAGTTTCTGTTGTATGAGCTTTTTCCTTGCTATTTAGCAAGTGAAAGAAAGAAGGATTATTCTTATATGTGTTTCTAAACTTTAAGGTTGTTTTCAATTTGTTTTTTGAATTTTAAATTAGCTTCACTTAACCTATAGAATTTCACTATAAACATATAGAAAAGTGAGATAAACATGATTATGTAATCTTTTTCTGTTTGTTTTTAATAACAATCCTAACATAAAGGAATTTATAAAGCCTTTATTTTTGGTAACTGGTTTAACCAAAATTCTAGTAACAGAGGTTAAATGTGATTCATTCAAAATTAAAAACGTAAAGTGGAAAGTTTTTTAAGTTCGGGATAAAGTGAAAATGATATTAAAATTAGGGACATTGATTAGATAAGACTAATTCAAGAAAGGAGCAATAGAGATAGGGGACAAAATAAAAGGCCAACACCACAAACACTGCTAGACTTAGAGGAATGACGCAACAGTGGAAAACAATAAGATTCCCATATTTGTATGCCGACCTTCACAACGGAAAAGGGCTTGGCTTTTTTTTTTTTTTTTTTTTTAATCTCTACCACCTCATCTCTCTTCTTTATTAAACTCTCTTTCTCCTCCTCAACACCCCAACTTTCTTTCTCTCTTTTTCTCCCTAACCAAACACAGATTCTTACCTCTCTTTATATATATCTCTCTCTTTCTTAACAAACAACCTAAACCACTATTCTAACTTAAATTTCCGTTCTTTTTTTTCCAAGGCAAAAAATTTGCATTGTAGATGCCAATAGTTATGCCTACTTGTGAACCTCCTCCAAAATTCACCACCAAAACTAAGATTCAAAATGAAGAAAACCACCCTTTGGTTTTCGACGCTTCAATCCTCCAATACCAAGCAAACATACCGTCGGAATTCATCTGGCCCGACCACGAAAAGCCATGCTCGGGACCGCCGGAACTTGTGATCCCTCCCATTGATTTGAAGGCCTTCTTCAGTGGAGACCGTTCGGCAATCTCCAATGCAATGGAGCAAGTAAACATGGCATGCAAGAAACATGGTTTCTTCCTTGTTATCAATCACGGGATTGATTCCAAACTCGTCGCAAAAGCACACGAGTACATGGACTTGTTCTTTGGCATGAAACTCTCCGAGAAGCAGAGGGCTCAGAGAAAGATTGGTGTACACTGTGGATATGCCAGCAGTTTCACAGGCAGGTTCTCCTCCAAACTTCCATGGAAGGAAACACTTTCTTTCCGATACTGCGCTGACAAGCAGTTCCCGAACATTGTTGGGGACTACTTTGTGAATGTAATGGGAGAAGATTTCGGACAATTGGGGTAAGAACAAACTTAAATATTGATGCATATTCTTGCAAAAATTTTTTTATAAAAATCTCTCTATACCTTAATTGAGATAAAGGGTATCCTCTTAAATCGAGAAAAACTCGTGTGCTTCATTCGGTTTTCATGGTTACCAAATTCTTATTTTTGCTCAGGACTGTTTACCAAGAATACTGTGAAGCTATGAGCGACCTTTCACTAGGAATCATGGAATTACTAGGAATGAGCCTAGGAGTTGGCAGAGAGCATTTCAGAGATTTCTTCGAAGAACACGATTCGATAATGAGATTAAATTACTACCCAATTTGCCAAAAACCAGATCAAACACTAGGGACTGGTCCACACTGTGATCCGACATCCTTAACAATCCTTCACCAGGACCATGTTGGAGGCCTCCAAGTTTTCGTAGACGAAAAATGGCACGACATAAGCCCGAATACCGATGCTTTCGTCGTCAACATTGGTGACACTTTCATGGTAAGTTGTTGAGTTTATCAGCTCTTGAGGCCTGTTCTTTGTTTGATTCCAAAGAAAATTTTATTTTTGTTCTGCTGGGGGAACACCTTAAGGAACGTCGCAACAAAAGTTCGTAACCTAATGGAATGAACTTCGTTACATTATTTTGGTTGAGACTGTTTGCTAGTGTCTTTGTTTTTATTCTTTTTGTTCTTTTTTAATGATAGGATGTATAGCAATCTAGTACTCCACCCAAAACCTAAGAAACGTTCATTTTTTCAAAATCTTAAACTGTGCATTGAATTGGATGAGGCCATTATGATTAATTTTTGGATATTATCTCAACAATCAATTTTTAAGTATTAATCTATTTTTTTATTGATATTTAATTAAAAGAGTATCACATTAATTAAAATAAAAAATATTATATCTACTAATGAAAAAAATAATAATTTACTGTTACGTGAGTTAATATTTAAAAATTAAATTTATAATTAGTGTTCTTAGCATTGCTTTACTGTTATTTGTTAGGAATATTTGCATTATAATTATTATTTACTTTTTCCCTAGTTCTTGCTTAGTGTAAAAAGTCTAGTTGGGTTATGCTAACTTCTTATTTTAGTTTCACTTTCTCCATATACGCACACAGACATATTAAACTTTTAGTCCAATCACTTTATGCCGCGTATACTGACATGTCATTCATGTTATGTTAGTAGCATATGTACATGATTGAACTTCAAAGAAAAATATTTCCAGAGTGAATATTTATGATTTCATATGATATCTATTTTTTATTAATAAATAATGTTTAATATCGTAAATACCCACACGTTTGTTGAACTTTAAAACAATTACCAGTACTCAAACACATACTAGAACTATGGAAATAATTTCGATTGTGCTTTGAAAATACTGTAGGCACTATCAAACGGGATTTACAAGAGCTGCTTGCATAGAGCGGTGGTAAACAACAAAACCGTGAGGAAATCTCTAGCTTTCTTTCTCTCCCCAAAGATGGACAAGTTGGTAATTCCACCAACAAGTTTGGTCAGTCCAAACACTCCAAGAGTGTATCCTGATTTCACATGGTCTTCTCTCCTTGAATTTACTCAGAAACATTACCGGGCAGACATGAAAACCCTTCATGCTTTCACCGAATGGATTTCACAAAAAATCAACTAAACCCCCCCTTTTTTTCCCCTAAAAGGTGATTTTTACTATATACATGTATGTATGTATGTATGTATGTATCTGTTTGTTTGAATTTGTAGGCTTTAGAAAGTGAGGCGGATTAAATTGTAATTAATGAAAATATATGAGCGATTTGGAGTGATGTATTTCAGGGTCAATAATATACAAATGGGCTCCAAAAGATGCTTATAATAATTTAATTTCTTATTTCCGTTGTGTAAATTCAAGGATATGGATCAGTTTGGAACAGTAGTAATTAGAGCTTTGTTGTTGTTTCTATTGACTATTTTTTTGGTTTGTCTACGTTGAACCGAAATTCCCATCAAAAAGTAACTTTCAACAGGAAAAGTTAGTGTTTGAAAAATAAAAAAAAAAGGTTAAATTCAAGGCATAATGCACTATTCTATATTCTATCGATGTCAGGCATGTAATATACATATACATATACATATACATATACATAAGCCCTAACTTTACCGTAAACAGATCATTAAAATTTAGGAATCCCTCACATAATATATAATATAATTCTTCCATATTTGTATACACATTTATATGGGTTACTTTTATTATTGATCCAAGGTCTACTTTAATTTTAGTCTATGAATTTTAACATGTTCTAAAATCGACTCTCAAACTATTAATTTGTTTAAAAATAATATTTTGGTTTAAAACACTATTAAAAAAGAAAGGGTTTAAATCAAGGTTAATTTTTTTATTTCACGTTTTTGACCACTTTGTTAAATTTGGAAACCAAAAATTCTCAAAATATATATGATCTTATATATATGTATATGATTTTATATGTATGTAAATGATTTTTATGTCCTATCCGTATTTTCACAGTATTTTAGACTATTGTGAGATATTGTTAATTGAACAATTCATTGTAGAACGTTTTCAAGTTTAGTGATTTAAATGAGAATAAAGAAATTAATCTTATCTATGTTATGATGTTGCTCAATTTTTACGTATAGCATAATTATATGGCCAAATTAGCAGTTCTGAAGATTATTCTTTGTTAATTTATAGTTGTGTTAAAATGTGTCAACCACTTTATAGGAAAGTGCAAAAGACAGGAAAGAAGGAAAAAAAAAAAAAAAAGGTGAAAGAGTAATATATAGTTTCCAACAGCAATAATGATGCCATCAACATCACATGTACGTTTGCTGTTTACCCTAAAGCCCCACAAGTCATGTCTACGATAAAGATAAATTTAAATAAGAATAAAAAAATATTTAAAGCATAAGGAATAGACGCCAAAATTATCTGCACATAATTATATACCAAAGAGAATAACTTGTACGAACTATCCTTTTTTTAGTTAAAAAAAGAAAGGAATTTACATGTAATTACATATTTGTATAGTCTTTCTTAACAAAATATCAGGATAGTTTGAAAGGTGAAAATAATAACATATTTGTGGTAGAGAGAATTTAAAATTACATTGTTGCCCTTGTTTTATATTTCTCTAACGAACTAGTTCTCCGTTTCTAGCAAGAGAATGTCATTGCCGTCGTCGTCGTGAGGTTGCGATTATCACTAATGCGTTTCTCCATTGCAAGATTTCAGCCTTTACGAGTTTTGGTATTCGTTCTGTCAACTTCTTGGTGGCTCGACGTAGTGAGCACGATTACGATCTCTAGGCTCCGTGATAGTTCTGCAACGATCGACTACTCGCAGGCATGATCACAATCTCCAGATGGGTTGATGAGGGCTCTACAACAATTGGCAACTCACCAGCTGCCCGATATCACAATTGCCAGACGATGACTTAAGCGCTCGTGCTTCTGACGCAATCTCAGGTGATCAAGGCAGCAGCAATTTTGGGATTAAGGCTTGAATGATTGCTGTCGATTTCATGTGGCGAGCTTGGGCCACCGGATCACTATTGTGATTTGGATGCGATTACCCATTGCGCAAGGCTGGTGTCGTAAATCCTTCCATTGCGAGCCTCTGTCCAGGGGGCACTGTCATCGCAATCTTGCTGTGATGGAACTCGCGATCCGTGATGCCTATGAGACACAGGAGTTGCACAATGACGACACTGGAGATATTTCTTGGGGGGGATAAGATATGGGAGAGAGAAGGGAAAGTCAGGGGCAGTTTGGGAATGTTTCATAAATAAAATCAATTTATGCTCTACTTTCCACTCATCATTTAATTATGCTATTATTTTCAATTTTGCATGTGGAATATGTCATCTCTTCTCATTCTCCCATTTATAAGGCTAACACAGCTGCATTCACATGTACGATTAGGAGACTGATCTACCCCGTCGATTAAATTATGTTCATGTCCTTCCAAATATATGGGTTTGATTTGTATTATACTACTTATAGTCACAATAATTTGAACGATGTAAGCTAAGAAAAATGCAACTATACAGAGTATATGGATATCCATCAACACAATTATATCCTTAGAGTAATTAGAGTTTATAATTCTTAAATTTACCACATGTGAAGGAGATTTTTGATGTAGGACGGGATATTATTATTATTATTATTTAGTTTGAATTAATTAAAACTCCGTATTCTTTATCAATTAGGACTATGATTAAATATTATATTTGTATTAGGATTTATTAGTTTATTAATAGGACTTTATTTTATCAATAATAACATTGCCAAATTTAATTATTTATCTTTTTTATTCTGTTACATCAAGTTGTCCTATATCAATTTTTATGGTCCTTATATCATGGTCAACTGTACTTGCAAACTGTATTTGTTTTTTATATTATATTTGTATTACATTTAAATATAATAAATTTTTATTCAAACGTAAAAATTTTATTTTTAAATACAATATTTTTTACAGTGTTTTAAATATATTTGTTATTCTAGGATATTTTAAAAATAAATTTTTTAAAATCCATTCATATCATATTCTCTCTTTATCTCTTTTTTTTAATTTATTTTTATCAATCAGATCAACTTTTCAACTCTAAAATACAATTTAAATACTTTTCATCTAAATACATATTGCAATCAAATACAAAGTAAATACTTTTCATCCAAATATAAAATATATTCAATGTATTGTATCATTGTATTCAAATATAATGTAAGTGTAATACGTTTACCAAACATCTTGTAAGAATATTGTATGTTTAAGAATTGTCTTGATTAATTAATGCTATTAATTTTACCCAATTCTGTTTTTTGAAAAAAAAAAAGAAAGAAAGGATTTTACCCGTGTTCGAGCCATACAGAATTAATCTTAATTGCAACTATAAGATGGGCATAATTAAAGACTTTAAACACCGCCCAAGGTCAGTCGCATGACACTAGTCATTAGGCCTTACTTTGAGCAGTCAGTTACGAATTAGCAGACGCACCATGGTGGACGGGCTTAGACATTTTCTCAAGGTCCAACCATAAACACCGCCTACAAGTTTAATTAGGCGTTTAGATCTCACATTTCATGAGAAAATTTTCACACTACAATATAATATTCATATATTTGTCAGTGGTTTTTATTTGAATCCACAGCTTTTTGAACAAATCTTAATACAAACTCTAGTCATCATTTAAATATATAATTTGAATACACGACTATTTGAAACTTCTAATGTATTTTTAATGTTTAAACATCTAAACACTAATCAACATTTGAATACTACCGGAGGATGTAGTTTAGTGGTTAGGATACCTTTATTACTTCATCCACTTAGGTTTGGGGGAGGGGGGTGTGGGGTGGGGTGGTGGTTGGGGTTTTGACTGTGTTTTCTAGGGATTGCAAAAAAGGTGAACGGGAGGGGTCAATGAATTGGACCACTTGACACCTTTTTTGTTGAGAAAAAAAAAAAAAAAATGAATTCATACATTGAATTTAAATCAAATATCGAATATAAATCAAATATCGAATATAATAGATATCCAGACGAACAAGGAGCAATATAAGCACGGGTATTTCCTTGATCCGCACATTTTCATATAAAGCACTTGACTTTCTTTTATATTTCCAATGGGGGATTTTGGCTTTTAACTTCCTTATGGGACTTTTGCATTTGACTCCCTCTCAAATATTACGGTCTCCCAATGTTAGGTATATACTATAGAGTTTAGGTTGATTTTCTTTCTTTTTTGTCTTTGTTTCTTTCTTACGTCAAGTTATAAACTATAATTGTCCTATTCTAAAAGATAGACCTCATAATGCAAAGGTTCCATTTTGGGGTACTCAATTGTCTTGATATTAATTTATAAAGAATAATTACCTAAACAGTACTCACATGAACCATGTTTCATGTTCATCCGACATGGCAAATGCTGTTCTTTTTTGCCTGGAAAGAGATGGGTTTGAGGCAGTTATGCCGACATCATGTCCAACGTGTGCCTGAACAACCCTAATAAAGGATATCGAAACTATACTAAGTAGTAAAGTTAATAGGCACAACTAGTATTCTTAGAGCCAACGTATTAAACACCTTAACTTTAGATTATCCATAATTAAACAAGAACATGTATTGTAATAGTTCACCTTCGATATAAGAATTACGTCCACTTTCGACCATTTTAGTAAATTTATCAAAGCACAACTCTTAACCTTTATTTGATAGAGTGGAAGAGGGAGAGGAAGGAAATTAGAGGAGGGATTTTGGAGAGGAAAATAAAATTTTAGTTGTTTGGTAGATAGGAAATTGAGAAGGAAGAGAAATTGAAAATTTATAGATTCTATCATTTTTTAAATCCTTCTAAGTTAGGGAAGGAAAGTGGATGGAAAATTTTTGACAAAGTAAATGAGTAAAATAACTATTTTAACATTAATCTGTCATCATCTCCTAATTTTTACAAGATTAAAATTGTAAAATAGATTAGATTAGGCGTTTTCTTTTCTGTTTTGGTTCCCTTCTACCCAACAACATAATGAAAAACTTCTCTCTTTTCCATCGTCTATAAATTTTACTCTTCCTTCTTTCCTATTTTTCTTCCATCTTACCAAAAGCAGCATTAATCTTTAACTGCTGTCTTTTCTTCCAATCTAATAACCTTAAAAATGGTGCCCAATTACTCCTATATATTGAAAATAGGGCAATCTATTTTATGTGTAAAATCCCTAAATTATCTTTAATAAAGTTTTCATATGCAAGTTCAGTCCAAAGAATTTTCCACCCCCACCCCCTCTCAACCCTATGATGAGGTCCATCCACTTGTTGTTTCTGCTATAACAGGATAATAATGAAGCTTTGCAATTTAACAATTGTAAACCCCAACAAAGAAAATCCATGAATGAATCAAGTTTTTTTAGTTTTTCTTTAAAGGGCTTTGTATTCATGAAGTGGATATACTACATCTTGCTTTGTATTTAAAATGTGCTTAGATATGCGTATAATATATATATATATATGTTTGTATGTATATATGGTAAAGGTTCACTATCAATATATTTTAATCACAATCGAAGGCGGTAGCCTAATGTCAATTAGACGCTTGTAGTTTTATGAGTTTTGAATTAAACCTCAATTATGACCGTCTCTTTGTTTTGTATAGAGTATTTTGTATAGGAACCAATTCATTAGTAATTATTGAATGTTTTGGGTGGATTTTTTGGTTCTTTTTCCTATATGTGGTCCTTAAGTGGAAAAACAATATCTATATAGATGATTCATTTGCTAATTAAGTTTTTGAATTTTGCATACATTTTCATGATATTATGCATGGATTAGAGATATTGTGATGAATTTTTCAGAAAAGATTGTGTCTTTCACAATATAATCTGATAAGTGAGATTTCAAGTAAGTGTTTACATAATCTTCTTCTATTTAAAAAAATTCATCGATATAATGAGTAACCATTGATATCAACATGCATATGAGATCGTCAAATATTTGGGGGTTCCTCTATTTAATCATTTTCTTCTTCTTATTGCTAAATATCTCGTTCTTACACATCTTCTTTTTGTTTCTCCAACCTATTGTGAGTTACAGATTGAATTCAAAAGGGACGATTTCATCATACATGATTAAGTTGTGGTAGTATGATAGTGTCTTGATACTTAGTGACGGAGCCATAATTTTAGTTTAATATGGTACTGTTGAGGTAAGTTCAAGAAAAACATTAAGAGGGGTCACATTTGAAAAAAAAAAAAAAGCGTTTAATTAGGGAAATTAAAAAAAAAAAACTAAGTTATTGGTAAAAATATAAAAATTTTAAGAAATTAAGTGAGAGCACGTACTCACACTCATATCCATCTCGCTCTGCATGCGGATACTCCTTTTGTTTTATTAATCTTCGATTTTTTTTTTCTGTCTTAAAATCAGACGTTAATTTTTTTTCTCCCTCAAATAATCACTGATTATATTTATTTATTTAACCATTTGTAAATATTTAAGATTTCCTTTTTTTTTTAAATTTATTGCTCAACAGTAATGTTGGCTTGCGTTCATGTATTTTATTTATTTATATATTTTATGAATCTTATTTGTGTATACATTATGGTGTGTATCATATAATTGGCACTCCATCAACCAACAAAATCTTGAATATATTTCTTTATGTTTTTGTCAGTTAAGCATGAATATATATACACATATATATTTTACATACATAGATAAAAAAAAAAAAAACTGTCTTTTTCTTTAGACTGCATAAAAATTTCTTTTAAGAATCTTTGTCATAATTGGGAAATATGCACGCATGTTATCCACACAAAAGTTTCTTGAATTAAAACGCCAAGACAAATAATACGCTCGCTGTTAGCGGTCTCTACAAAGTTAATCATAATTAACAATAATATCAAAAACCGAATTTTGATTAATTAATTAATGGAGGTCCTTCTAGCAGACATTGATCGCTATCCACTTCCTTCATTGTTTTATTTATTTATTGCTGAAATCCTTCGTTGTTTTATAACTCCACTTGATGGTGACATTGATTTGATTACTGTTGGCAATTAACCCATATAATTCTTTTTTTTTTAAGGTAAACTAAAGTTCTTGAGTTCAATTCGTTTTGTCAAATTCATCCACGAGATTAGACAAAATACCCTTGAGAACGTCACGTGCCTATTAAAATTAAACTATGGCATTGGAATTTATAATACACAATAATATAGAATATTCAGCGGATAATACTATGGAAATAAACATCAATTTTTTGAGAGAAAATTGCTCATTTGATCCCTAAAATTTTTCACAAATTTACAATTTGGTCCCCAATCTTTTTTTGCAATTAAAAGGTCTCTAAACTCTTTAAAATGGTGTAATTTGGTCCATTTAACTAAATAAAGTAAAAAAAATTTAGTAGAAAATGTCAAATACAATCACACATGCTTTACTATCTAAGGGTGATTAAGAAAAAAAAAAAATACATGATTAATTTTTATGTGTCATATATGTCATATATTCCATTTAATTTTTAATCTTTTTAGGTAAAAATGATAAAATTTGCCCTTTGAAAGACTAGTTTAGGAAACTTTTAGGCTATGTTTTGTAAGAAGGAGAGAAAAGTAAAAGGAAGTAGTGATACATCATCTAGGTTGGGGAGATGAGGAAGATAGGAGAGGTCCTTTCCTTCATGATGTTTGGATGGCAAGAGGGAAAAAAAGTAAAAATCATCTCTCTCATTTAATATAAAGACGTAAAAGAAAGTAAAGAATATATTTTACTTATAAAATCATCACTTTATCATTTGTTAAGTTGCTTGTAATCTTCGTATTAATTTTTCAACCAAGAAAAGGACCTTTGTCATTAATAAGGGTATTATTGTAATTTTAGTCCATAATTAGTAAGACAAATTGATTTCCTTCATAAATCTCTCCAATTTTGAAAAATTAAAATTGTGGTATTTTGAAAGATTGAGAGTCTCTTTTTTAATCCCTTTCCTCTTGCCAAACAACCATGATTGTTATAGTTTTTTCACAAATACGTTTACCTCTTTCCTTCCTTTCATTTTTCTCTCTTACCAAATATAGCCTTAGCCACAAAAAAGGGTAAAGGTCGGAGACCAAATGAGCAAGTTAACATTTTTTTAAAAATATGCCTACTTGGTGTTCCTTTGTTAACATGCATCTCTATGTTTCACTACAAAATCTAGATTACACAATAGAGATTATAAGATATTACAAAAATGCAACAGACTTGTCATGTCCTAAAATTTGAGACAGTGACGTGGAGGGAATATTAAAATAAATAAAAAGAATATCAAATTCCCAGGTCTACCAATTTTACTTTCAAAACCATTTACTATTTTTTTAAATTTTGTTCCCAATTATGTTTAAGTAAACTAAGTAAATATTATTATTTGTATTTAAAAATCTCGCAGCAAGGTCCCCATGTTTCGTAGATGCATACTTGGATAAAATAAAAAAATTAAAAACAATATAATAAAATTCAAAATTTATTGTTTCAGAGCATTTAAATTACATACATATTTACAAAGCAAGAAAATAGTACTTCCATTCTAAATCCTTAGTCGTCATGTGGTGATTCCACGATATCAGGTCTTCTATTCACTTTTTTTTCCTAGTGTTTTACCAGTTTTAAAATAATAAGCGAAAGGTCTCGTAGGATATTTGTAAAACATTTTTAAACATTTTATTTTAACCAACATAGTAATAATAAATCAATGCAGTACAGAATCTCAAACGTAGAACTGTGATTATGCAAATTATGTCCTTAAGTATATCTAAGTTGTGTACTATCCGTATGAGCCCTCTCACTATATTAATCTATGATGAGTTCTACTTGATCAACATGTGTACTTTTCGCATGTGTGTGCTGGCTCCTGGTATATATTTTAACAACCAAATTCTATTTTTCAAATTTCAGTTGAAAATAAGATTCACATAATAAAATATATTGTATTATTTTATTAAATTTCTGTAATCGGATTATTTTTCTTTTAATTTATGAAATCGTGTTCATTTTCCAAAAATCATAGAATTTATAAAACTTTATAAATTCATTTTTTTTAAATAAACTTTTTTGGCCAAATCGTTAAAAACAAAATTGGTTACAAAGAAGGGGTAAGATATCTTACCTCTTGACAATATATCTACTGATAACTTCTAGCACGTATTTTTAAATAGTCATTTTCTTTAAATTTCAGTCAACAAGTACCTAAAGCAAAATCATAAATGATTTAATTATACGTCAAAAATTCCCATAATCATAATTATGATAAGTTTAGTAAATTAGTGTGTTGTTGATTTTAATATTTTAAAATAACATTTTATTTTATCCCTCATAATTTTAAAAATGACATTTTATTTTTTTAATACACATATTTTTTTTTAGAATTTCGGTGTGACTTGCCTTAAAATATCGACTACCTAAAAACTTCAAAGTGCTTAACCTGTAGAAAAACATTTCAATTTCTACAATAGTTTCAAATACAATTCAAATTTCAAACCTCATATCAATTTAAAACATTTATTTAAAACTTATAATTATTATTGTTGTTGTTGTTTTGTGTATATAGTTATACATATACACACACATCTATTATCTATTATATATAACTAAAGTGAAGCTAAAAAACACTGTTATAAGTACAGTGTACTAGTTGTTTTGCCCTTTGCCTTCCTATTAGTGCCAGCTTTTTTGGTGGGGAATTTTGGTCATTTCGATGGGTTAAAACCCTATTAATATTTCAATGGACAGCTTTCCTCTTTTGCCCTCTTTGTTTCTATGGTTTCCTGTTATTTTGCTTGGGCAATTTTTGACTTTTTAATGTATCTAAACCTTATTTACTCTTTGCTCTTCTCATTCCTTCCCTTTTGCTTTGTCTCTGTCACTTATACTCTTCTATACTTTTCTTTTGGTGTCATCTTTACCTTAATTATTTTCTTTTTTTCTCTGTTTGTTTTGTCTTTATTGTTTCAATACCTCATCTTCTTTCTTGGTTATTTTACCCTTTCTCTATTCATAACTTATTTACAATCAACAAAAATACTTATATGTTACTCTTATAATATTATCTAAAATAATTCTAATTTTCAATGCAGTGACAAAGAAGAGCAAAAAAAGACTAAATAGAAACTGTAACCACCTGTAATTATATAAATATTTTATAATACTAATGTTTATAATAATAAGCAGTCTGTAATATCTGTAGTCACAAAACATTTTATAATAATGTAATTATAATATAATATAATCTAATGTAATATATATTACATAACTTATATTTAATACATCTTTAACCACGTAAAAGCTATAACTATTTTACAATATTTATAAATATATAACATTTTTTAATTATATAATTATATTATAATATAATCTGATATAATATATATAATATAATTTAAATTATATATATCTTTAACTAAATGATATAACAAATTAAAAATCCCTATAGTACCAGTGCGGGTACTTTTGCTTGTATATTATTAAAGTAAAGCTAAAAACATTATTGAAAGTATAGTGAACTGGCCTTTGCCCTTTGCCTTCCTCCTGGTGCCAGCTTTTTTGATCAGGCACTCTGATCATTTCAATGGGTTAAAAACCTGATATTTCTGGGAAACTTTTCTCTTTTGCCCTCTTTGTTTCTATGGTTGCCTGTTATTTTGCTTGGGCCATTTTTAACTTTTTAATGGGTCAAAATGTTATTCACTTTTTGCCCTTTTCATTCCCTCCCTTCTACTTTTTCTTTGCCACCTATGCTTTTCAGCACTTCTCTTTTTGTTTTATTTTCATCTTAATTATTTTCTTTTCTTCTCTATTCATTTTGCTCTTACCTTTCCAATCTCTCATTTTCTTTCTTGGTTTTTTTTGCCCTTTCTTTGTTTATCTCTTTGAGATTTTTCATTTTTCCTTTGCTATTTTCTTCTTGCAGAAATCTTGGTTCTCATTGCCAAAAGGTTAAATACAAAAATCTTCAAACCTACAAAAAGCTTCAGTTTTTTAATTTGTTTTTCAGTGTGATTTAATTTTTGTGGGTTCGAATCTCTTTGTATTTAACCTTTTTTTTTAAATATTCTGTTGTAACAGGTTGGCTGTTATCTTGAAGGTTCTCATTTTTTCTTTATTTTCTTATATATTTGGACATTTGCATGTTTGCGCTTTGTTCTTTTTTGTTTATTAAATTTGGTTGTTAGTGAGCTTCGATTTTTTGTTCATTGGCTCTTTTATTAGCTTTACATCGAATCTCTTAATTTTAATTATTGTTCCTATTTTTTTTCATTGATATGTGTTTGGATTAACATATAACTCATTATAGATTACCGTATGGATGAATTCATATGTTTTTTGATTTTGTATATAGTCTGTTGTTATTAAAAATGAAAACGTCTCTAGAATAATGTGTTCTGGATATTGGCTTTTAGATTTTGTATTAATGAAAATGCCGATACATGGTATATATGGGTGGTGAGCTGTGTATTGTACAATGTCAACGTGCTGTGCATGGATGATGATCAATCCTAGATTTTTCCAACTATATTTAATACTCTGTTTGTAATTATTTATCTCTTCTTTTTTTGTTTGTGATTTTTCTACTTGATTAATTGTATGTAGGCTTCTTTGTTGCTTATAATAACATCTGTCTGGATGCTGGTATTTCATTAATTTCCTTGCATTACTTTGCAGCATCTCTTGACAGAGGATTAAAAGAATATGCCTGTCAGATTTTTTTGCTTTATTGTTTTATTATCTGCTTTGCATTGCTTTGGGGCCAAAAAAAAATTATGAGAACAAATTATGAGAAAAAAGAGAGAGATAGAAATAGAGTATGAGTAAATAGGAAATGAGAAAAGAAGAGAGGAGGCCAATATTTTTTGTTTCTGAAATTGTCTATGCTTAATTACGGCTGCTGTTGTATTAATTTGGTTTATTAGTGTAACTTTATGCTTTATAAGTATTGATTGTATATACAATGGTCCTAGCATGTTTAACACTGCCTTTCCCTCATTGTCTAAGTTTGTTCGTTACCTTTTCTCTATTTGTGTGATCTCATTTACTGCTTTGGTACTTTTGTTCTCTTTCTCTTCACGGTGGTCTTTGGCAAGGCTTGAAAGGATGCTTTTAATATATATCAGGTACCATTGCATGCTTTTCATGTTTATGGCTCTGTCAATGTGTTTTTTGCATTAAGAAGTTATGTTTATGTTCGTTTAACTTGATATTATTAATTGCATGCACATTGTTTTTGCATGATTTATTATTAGCTTATCATTATTTTTGTATTGTTTCAGGCTGTTCCTATCTGTAGATGGTATTTTACTATTATTGTTACTATTTTTCTTACTTGAATTTTACATGATTCTATAATTAAGCTATAACCCCTTGTTTTACATGGTTTGTTAACATAATGATTATATTTGTGGCGCTCCCAATTACAGCCACGCAAAACCGTTACAATCGAACTTTATAGTTGACTGAAACAGCCCGTGCACCTCATTGGATTGCCAAAAACTTTATTTCATTTTTAACTCTTCATATTTTGGAGCCTATTTTTTTTTTCATAATACTTTTCAAATATAAAAACCATATAAAACTTTAAAACTACACTTTAGTCATTTTTTGTACAACAATATAATTTACAAAATTATATTGTTCAACTCTATATCTCAAAATGCATTTTCTTCAAATATTCTCTTTCAAAACTCAGTGGAAGATTGGTAGCAGTATCATAATCCACAGTGGGATTCCCTATCCCAATGGCACCGCATATCCTACTGTCATTTAGCGTATTTACTGGACAGGTTTCTTATCTATAACATGAACAAATCAATGAGCTAATAGGTTCAGTAAGTTCAAACATACATACTATAAATCGTATAGTTTTAAAAGTATTAATAACAAAATTTCCTATGAATAGTAATTTTGACTTTGATCAGTAAATAGTAATTTTGACTTTGATCAGGTACTATTCACGTCAACTTTGACCACACACGCTATACGCAAAGTTAGTGTCGGTTATGTTCAATTATGCTCATTTATGGCTTTCATTCAACTTTCGATCATTATCTTCATTATGTTCTGGTTTTGAGCTCATAGTAGCTGTATCGATTGTATGCACTGACTGTGAAGGACCTTGGGAGCAACCTTGAGGCCAATCTTCCCCAGTCTATCATCTCCCGAAACGATCATTATGTCCCCGAAGGACTTGGAAACCCTTACCTTACTGGAGGTCGGTATGCCAGTTTTGGTCTTATTACCATCTTTCTTATAATTCTGACCAGGTGGCATCAATCATCACCTCAAATTCAAGAACTTTTAATACCCGTAGGTCTTTTCACATTCTTTCATTTATAGGTTTGTCTTAAATTTAGTTACATTCTAGTACTGTAGCACCTCTTTCCATGATGTACTCTCAGTACATGTCTCAAGCTTATCAGTTCGTTAGGTGTGTTAATGTACATATACCCTAGTGCTCGTAGGACTTTGCATTTAATATACAATTAGTATATGATTAAAGATCACAGTATTTCATGTTGCAGACAATTTAAATGTCTGAACTTACCACAACTGCGCTAACATCCAATTCTTGACGTCTTTTGCAATTCCTTGTTTGCTTCTAGTTTGGGTCCCTACAGATAAAACATTGTCTGTTAATTCCCAATATTATTCATTACTTTGAATGTATTCACTTTGTTCTTAGCATCACACTATTTTTCATCTTTCTTTGTGATATAGGGCCTGGTTCACGCCTGTATCTAAGGCCGTATACCTCTCGGGTTCTTTGCTACACGGTCATGTAACCCCTAATGTATCCATATAATAGTACACGCATAGTACACACCCATGTACCTCTCGGGTCCTTTTTCCACATGGCCGTGTAACCTCTATTTGCCGGTTTAACAGTACATGGCTTGGTACACGTTCGTGTCCAAGGCCGTGTACCTCTTAGGTTTTTTTATTTTTTTTTTCACATGGCCGTGTAACCCTTTTTTGCCCGTGTAGCAGTACACAGCTTGGTACATGCCCGTGTCCAAGGTCGTGTACCTCTCGGGTTGCTTAATTTCTTCATTACATGGCCGTGTACCCATCTACATGCCCGTATTCTTAACAAATTTTGGATTTTTATCTTAAAAATCTTATTTAAATCATTCTAAGTCTTTCATGGTCCTTTCCGAGTCATTCGGACACGGTTGTGTAACCCCTGTTTGCCCGTGTAGCAGTACACAGCTTGGTACACGCCTGTGTCCAAGGCCATGTACCTCTCTGGTTGCTTAATTTCTTCATTACATGGCCGTGTACCCATCTACATGCCTGTGTTCTTCACAAATTTTAGATTTTTGTCTTAAAAATCTTATTTAAATCATTTTAAGTTCTTCATGGTCCTTTCTGAGTCATTCAAACATTTTTAGTCCAAATGACCATTTTACCCCTGATGGGTTTCGAGACTGTAAAATTCCATTATACCATTTTTTTATGGGACTTTCTAAGCCCAAATATCATAAAATAATATTTCTTAGGCTTCGATATATTTTTACAGCATTATTTGCTGCAAATTGGTGACTACTCCTCACGTGATCCTCGTATGGTACTATTTCAACACCAAGGGTCGTTTCTTGTTTTTTCAACATTTTGGAGTCTCAATTAGGTATTTCACTACTCTTGAAACGTTCATTATCCTATTCTTGAGCCTTGGTTCCTGAGGGGTTTGGGTTTTCCATTCTGTTCATAAATGTACCCCTCGTTTTCTGGAATGCCCTTTTTGCCATTTTCAAAATTTCGGTGGCATTTCCGCTTAAATTTTAGGATTTTCTGGCGTTAGGTATGCCTCAGAACCTTAGTACGTGGTACGTACTATACCAAAGCCTATTTTATGCAAAGTTACTAAACTTTTACAAAACTTTTCCACATGATCAATCATTCAACCCAACATATTTCATTTTTTTCCTTAACGTAGGCCACCGTTTTCTTAGGTGAATCAACACTAAATTTTTTCACCATAAAGTTCATTTATCACATTTCAATCTTATGGTTTCTAATGCATATTTTCACATCAAAAACCTTAAAATTTTTCATTCCAAACCTTGCCTTTAAGTTATGGTTTTCATGTCCAAAACCCTAAACAAAATTTTCTCGTTCTTAGGGTCTTGTTTTATCAAACTTTTCCTCACAAGATTTCATTATAAAATTTTCCATATATCCATCCACATAAACCACAAATTTTGTTCCTAAAACACATGTCAAATTTTGTGTTTCAAGCTTCCATGATACAATTCAATTATAATACTAAATGATCAAGCTAAAACACAAAATTTACACCCAAAATTTTCATCATTTTCCCCCCATATAAGGCATGGATTTTTCAATGAAAATACAAGAAAATCAAGCAAAATGAATGCTCACCTTACTAGCTTGAATCCTTGCTACTTGGAGATAGTTTTGGTGCAATTTTGGTAAAGATTTTGCTAACGTTTTGGCTTAGAAAAGGGTGGGAATTCACGGCAGAAAATAGGCCGAGTTTGGCCAATTTTTCTGATTTTTAAATGGCCATTTTTCATTTCTATTTATAGGTAAAAGGTTGGAGGACTAAGTTACAAATATTTCTAATAATTTGGCAACACTTTAGGGACTAAATAGCAACTTTTGGCTAATTTTTCTCAGCCTCCACTGACTCCATTACAATCCATAAATCCAAATTTTTGTAAATTATTTTCTTGCAATTTTGACTAGATCTTCACTCTTGATTTATGATCACAATAAATGCTAGCCTTTGGATCTACCTACCATCTTAATTACTCTTAACTTTCTCATTTATTGCATAACATATTAATTCGTAGTCAAAGTTTGATCAAAAGTCAAACCAAACATAAATCTACCAAAATTGCATAGGCGGGTTTCTGACGCCTCCTGTGCGATCGGTCTGCCTTATTTTGTTTCCGTTTGACTAAAAATTAGTACCGTAAGTTGTTCGTCTTTTAGTGCATTCTGTGCACTTTCTAGGGCTTTTGGCTCCGATTTAGGACCGTTTCACCCGTTTTTATTTGGAAAGATTTTCTATCTCCGAACTTATACTCTTTAACACTGTTAGAACATTTTTTTGCATTCTAAACAGTATCAAAACATAACTTTTTCTTATTTTATACATTAAAATTGTCATATACACTCAATTTTCAATTCTCCCGAGAATTTTAAAATTCCCAGTTATCACATTTACCCCTCCTTATAAAATTTTCATCCTCGAAAATTTAGAATAAGTGGGGTTACAATTCCCTAATTTCATCTTCGCGCTCCCATGTAGCCTCTTTGACGTTGTGGTTCTTCCACAAAACTTTGACTAATGGGATCGTCTTGTTCGTCAATACTTTCTCTTCACGTGCCAAGATTTGAATAGGCCGCTCTTCATACATCAGATCTTCCTGGATCTGAATTGGTTCATGTTTTAGTACATGGGATGGATCCAGTACGTACTTCCGTAACATGGATACGTGGAATACGTTATGCATTGCTAACATCTCTGGAGGTAATGCCAACTTATAGACAACCTTTCCAATAGGTTCAATGATTTCAAATAGTCCAATATATCTTGGACTCAGCTTCCTTTTCTTACCAAAACGCATTATTCTTTTCATTGGTGAAACTTTTAAGAATACAAAATCCCCTTCATTAAACTCCAAGGATCTTCGTCGTTTATCCGCATAGCTTTTCTGTCAGCTTTGTGCAATCTTCATTCGTCATTATATCTTTGCAACTGTATCTGTTGTTTTTTGCACAAAATCCATCCTGTGCAGTTGCTTTTCTTGTAGATCATACCAGTAGATTAGTGATCTACATTTCCTTCTATACAAAGCTTCATACGGTGTCATTTCTATAGAAGCTTGGTAGCTATTATTGTATGAAAATTCTACCAATGGAAGTTTTTCATTCCAATTTCCCAAAAAATTCATTATACATGCTCAAAGCATGTCTTCTAATGTCTGGATCGTCCATTCGGATTGTCCGTCCGTCTGAGGATGAAAAGTTGTACTAAGACACAATTTCATTCCCATGGTTTCCTGCACACACTTCCAGAAATTCGAAGTGAATTGTGCATCGCGATCCGACACAAAGGACTTAGGAACACCATGTAACCTAACGATATTGGCTACATAGAAATTTGCTAACTTTTCCAGTGAAAAAGTCATTTTCATTGCTATGAATCTCGTCGTCTTAGTTAGTCTATTTATAATAACCCAAATGGTGTTGTAGCCCTTTTGGGTTTTCGGTAATCCTATTACGAAGTTTATTGTAATATATTCTCATTTCCATTCGGGAACTTCTAACGGCTCTAATTTTTTGCTTGGATGTCGGTGTTCGACTTTAACTCTTTGTCACGTCATGCATCGGCTTATGAACTTTGCAATGTCATTCTTAATCCCCTTCCACCAGAATTGTAATTTTAAATCCTAGTACATCTTACTAACTCTGAGAAGCACTGAATATGGTGTCTCATGAGCTTCTGTCATAATTTGTCTTCTTCATGACTTAGTCCATCCTTGGGAATCCCTTCCTTAGGACTTGCCAGACTTATATCTCGTTTTTGAGCCTCTCTATTGTCCTTGAATAACGACGATTCCAGTTGGAGTGCAGCCAATTTTTCAGATATCAGCTCCAACTTCAATGAGTTGATCTCCTGTTGCAATGGCTTCGGGAGTTCCTCTATCAGCAGTTGATGCGAGACGATAGACTTTCTACTTAATACATCTAAAACGCAACTAGCCTTTCTTAGATGGTAGAGGATTTTACAATCGTAATCCTTTACTAGCTTCAACCATCTTCTTTATCGCATATTTAGCTCCCTTTGCATAAAGAAGTATTTGAAGCTTTGATGATCAGTGTAAATCTGACACTGAGCTCTATATAAATAGTGTCACCAAATTTTAAGTGTGAACACTACTGCGGCAAGTTTCAAATCGTGCATGGGATAATTTTTCTTGTGACCCTCTAGTTGATGCGAGGCATACGCGATCACCTTGTCACCTTGCATCAAGATGGCCCCTAATCCCATTTTCGAGGCGTCATTGTATATCATGAATGTTTCCCTTTCAGTAGGAAGCGTAAGGATTGACGTGCTCATTAGTCACTTCTTCAACTCTCAGAAGCTCCTTTCATACTCCTCTGTCCACTCGTGCTTCCTCTCTTTGCGCATAAGAGCCGTGAGGTGCAATGAGTTGTGCGAATCCTTTTATGAATCTCCTATAATAGTTGGCTAAACCTAAGAAACTTCGTCTCTCGGTTACGTTTCTAGGTGCGGGCCATTCATTGATCGCCTCCACTTTGGTAGGATCCATAGCGATTCCTTCCTTGGGGACTATGTGTCCTAGGAAGTGCACTCTATCTAGCCAAAATTTGCATTTGGTGAATTTCGCGTAGAGTTAATGCCTCCTTATCGTTTGAAGAACAAGTCTCAGGTGTTCCTTATGCTTGTCACGAGTCATCGAATATATAAGTATGTCATCGATAAACACAATGACAAACTTATCTAGGAATTCCTTGAAGACTCGATTCATTAAGTCCATGAATGCTGTTGGAGCATTTGTCAACCCAAACGGCATCACAAGGAATTTGTAATGACCGTAACGGGTCCTAAATGCTGTCTTCGAGATGTCGCTCTCCTTGATCCGTAATTGATGATATCCCGATCGTAGATCAATCTTGGAGAATACTGCTACTCCCTCGAGTTGATCGAACAAGTCATCAATTCTAGGTAATGGATACCTATTCTTGACAGTGACCTTGTTTAACTCTCGATAATCGATACACATGCGGAACATTCCATCATTCTTCTTGATAAACAACACCGGAGTACCCCATGGGGAGTAGCTTAGACGTATGAATCCTTTGTCAAGAAGCTCTTTTAATTATACTTGCAACTCCTTTAGCTCTGCCGATGCCATTCGATATGGCGCCTTTGAAATAGGTGCGGTTCCTGGAATCAATTCAATCTCAAAGGAGATCTCTCTCTCTGGTGGCAATCTGGGTAATTCGTTGGGGAAAACATCAAGAAAATCGTTGATGATCGGAATGTCTTCAGGCTGAAGCTTTTGCTCCTCAGTCACGTCCATTATATATGCTAAATATCCAGCAAAATTGCTAGATATTAGCCTTCTTACTCTCATCGAGTTAATCATCATCTTCCTCAATCTACGTGACTTGTCTACGTATTCTAAACTATCTTCCAGATCGGGTTGGAATATTATTTTTTGTTTTTGACAATTGATCGTGGCTTTATACTTCCCTAGGAAATCCATTCCTAGGATTATGTCGTAATCAGCTAGTTTCATCACGATCAATTATGCATATAATTTCCTATTTACCATAATTATTGGTATGTAAGGTGACCAGTAATTGGACTGTAAAGTTTTGCCTGAGGGTAGGGTCGCTCTAAATGTCTTACCCATGCTATTCTTAGGATATCCTTTCCTATTCACAAATTCATATGAAATAAACGATTGCGTGGCTCCAGAATCGAATAAAACAGATGCCAAATGATTAGCGACAAAAAGCTGACTTGTCACTACATTGGACGTCCCAGCTTCCACATCCTCCTTTGTATAGATCATGACCCGAGCATCTGCGGAAGGGTTTCCTTTCTGGTCTTTCTTGTGTCTCCGAAGGCCCTTCAATCTTAGCCTGTAGTGCGTGAGCTTAGGGACGTTGCTGCTATGGTTTAAACATACCTTGCACATTTTGTCGATTTTTGGGGTAGTTTCTGGCAAAATGCCCTTTCTTCCGCATTGAAAACAGGCATTTGGGGTGTATCAGCATCGGCCTGTGTGCCTCTTTCAGCACGTAATGCAGTTGTGAACAATGAATAGGGCATTATTATTCATCCTCCGTTGCTGATTCCTATTTTTGAAATTATTCGCTTTCCTTTTTCCTTACACTGTTGGCCGGAAGTACTTGACTGTCCAGCCTTAACATGCTGCTTGTTCCCTTGTCCAATCTGGGTTCCTGCTTGGGCAGCTTTAGCCAAGACTTTTTCCTTCTTCTTGGCATCCCAGATTTTCTCCTTCTCTTCTCTTTCTCGAGCTAGATGGTACTCAGCTCGTAGAGCTCAACTGATGCAATGAGCTCCTATAGTGGATGGCATTAACCCACTGTCTACTAATACTGAGATGTCAGGTTGAAACATCCAAAGCATATTTTGTATTTTCTCCCTCTCAGTAGGGACGACGTATGGACATAATCGGGATAGTTGATCAAACTTTTGATAGACTTCGCTTACTATCATATTCTTGTGATAACCAGAGAATCTCATCATTCTCGAAGAATCGGTACAGGAAATATACATAATGTATTTCATGTTTAAAATGTATGTTGTAGTGATTTTATGTATGTGTGGGTAACATAGTATCAAGAAATTGGTCAAGATGGTCTTTTCTTGATATAAAACGGATATATGTAGAATCAGTATGTTCAATTTAGTCAATTGAGCACAAAATGTAAATTTTGACCGAGAAACAGGCAGTATTAGAAAACTGGTCTAGATGACCTTGAATGAAGTTAAAACTGATAAATTTGGATTCAGCATGTCCAAATTAGTCAGGATAGCCTATCAGCATGCTCAAATTTGATAATTGAGCACAAGGGTAATTTTTGACCGGGAATTTACAGTATCAGAAACTGGTCAAAATGACCTCAGATGAAAATAAAACTGATATATTTGGATTCAGGATGTCCAAATTAGTCAGGATAGCCTATGTTGAAATTTTGGGTGAAAAAGTATATAAGGGGTGAGAAATCAGAAATTGAAGAAACGCCCATAAACTTTCTTCTCTTCTCCTTTTTCCCCCTACACACCCGCATAAATGAACAGTAGCTAACCGCCGGAAACGGTGTACGTTTTCGACACCGCCGGTACCGTTGGGAAGCTCTCGCCGAGCTAAGTCCAACGGTGGGTCAAGTCGACGGATTGGACGCCGGAGCAGCCCGCACGCGCCGCCCGAAGGTCACGGTGGCCGGAAATTTCCAACGCCGATTTCTCCGCCGTCCGACCTCCGATCAAGGTGATTCCGGTCTCAAAAGACTTGTGGTGAAGAGGAAAACAAAACCCAGGTGGTGTTTCAGCCCAACGGCCGCCGGATCGTGCCGCCCAACACCGCCCGTCGCCGTCGCCGTCGCCGTCGCCGTCGCCGCCGTGGAATCCGACGATTCCGACGGAGTTGAGTTGCAAGGTTGGTATCAAAATACTCAGAACAACATGTAGATCAAAAACCCCAAATCAATTTTGGGCAACGATCGCCGGAAAACGGAGATCCAACACCGCCGCCGCCGCCGGTCTTTCGAGGGGTGATTTCCGGCGATAGAGGTGTCGAATGGTGAAATTGAAGCCACCAATGGATTCCTCTCGTCGAGATCTTCAAGATGGACTACCCACATTACACCGCCGCCACCGTCGCCGCCGGTCAACGGCCGGTCAACGGCGGTCAACGGCGGCCGGACCCCAAAAATTTAAGAGCGGCCCGTTGGCCTATTTTCGACGTTTCGAACACATCCGCGGCGTCGGAATTTCAATATGGAATTTTAAATGTGAAGAACGGCGAATCAAAGTTTGTGCACATGAGATCGAACGGTGCATTCGATCGCCGATGGGACGATTTCGGTAGTGACTTCTGTCCCTTCGTTCCTTAATTTTTATTTTGGAATGATATATGTTAATTATGTAATTTGGCATGTGAAATTGTAAGAAAAATGGATTATTTTTCTGCAAAAGTTAAGCTTTACGTAAAAATATAGGCCTCTGGTATAGTACGTGGCAAGATAGAAATAGGTTAGATGGTTTTGAGGCGTTTCCTAAACGCCGGGAACCTAAAAATTAAGCGGAAATGCTGCCGAAATTTCTAAAACGGCACAAAAAGGGTATTTTAGGAAACGAGGGACAAAATGTGGTCGGGATGGAAACCCGAGCCCCCTCGAACGATTTTAAGGATTAATAAATTAGTTAGGCTCAGAAAAGGACGACAGATGTTCCAAGGATAAGTAAACCGAGAATTTCAACAATTAATGCTGTAAAAGTTTGGTAAAGCATAAGAAAGAAAATCATGATAGGGACAAAATGGTAATTTTTTCAAAGTTTAGCAAAAATGCTTTAAATGGGATGTTAGGTCCCTAAGTTTATATCAGGGAATGAAACATAGAATTTTTACGTTTTATTAAGTTCTATGTATGAGATAAGTGCGGAAAGAATAACCATGATTCTTTTGGTTATAGGAACCGATCCAGACGCAACGAAGGAATGTTTGCGGATCCAGAAAGCAAGAAAGGAGATACTAGCAAAGTAACAGTAAGTTCAAGCATTTATTTGTCTGCAACATAAACTGACATGTTAGGTCTATGTTTATGTGTTCTAAGTGCAGTTTTAGTGTCAAGACACTATGATATGAATGTCACGAAAGCCATGTTATGAACTATGTATTATGTTCAAGTCAAATGTAAATTGACTTGATACGTTTATGATTGTGATGTATGTTTTGTTGCATGACGTGTATGCTAGACATTGATTGTCTGCATTACGATGTCTATGTCAGTGCATGTCAGTCACAGCACATGTCAGTGCATGTCAGTCACAGCATAGGTCAGTTTATATCAGTTCATGTCATGCATATAGAGTTGCATGTCCCAGTACACAGACCAGACAGTACCAGAGCAAGAAAACAGTTAGGTGCACAAGGCACCCTAGTGTGTTGATTAATTCACACTCCAGTAATTTGATTAACAGGTTCCGACTGTGGAAGGCAATCAGTATGCTACTCAGTTGGAACACCAGAAAGATGGTAATTAACCAGTTATTGGCGTATCGGCCTCTCGACCCACGGGGAGGTTATCATGTTTAGCATCAGTTAAGACTGAGGAGGTCAGCACTAAAGTACCGCTCCCGGTTACGCTAACATGTCGGTACGACCAATCAGGGGCCCAAAACCAGAACTTAATAACAGATAATATCCTAAGACTAATCCTCAGCCAGTACAGCATGTTTACAGAGTCCAGTATCATGTATGAGCACAGCAGCACAGCATGTCAGTACACATGTTAGACAGTACCAGAATACGAAAACAGATAGGTGCACAAGGCACCCTAGTGTGTTAATTAATTCACACTCCAGTAATTTGATTAACAGGTTTCGACTGTGGAAGGCAATCAGTATGCTACCCAGTTGGAACACCAGAAAGATGGTAATTAACCAGTTATTGGTGTATCGGCCTCTCGACCCACGGGGAGGTTATCATGTTTAGCATCAGTTAAGACTGAGGAGGTCAGCACTAAAGTACCGCTCCCGGTTGCGCTAACATGTCGGTACGTCCAATCAGGGGCCCAAAACCAGAACTAAAATAACAGATTAATGTTCTAAGACTAAACCTTTAGTCAGTGCAGTACGTTTACAGAGTCCAGACAGCATGAGCACAGCAGTACAGCGTGAGTACAGCAGTACAGCATGTTTACAGAGTCTAGAGCACAGCAGTACAGTATGTTTACAGAGTCCAGAGCACAGCAGTACAGTAAGTTTACAGAGTCCAGAGCACAGCAGTACAGTAAGTTTACAGAGTCCAGAGCACAGCAGTACAGTAAGTTTACAGAGTCCAGAGCACAGCAGTACAACATGAGTACAGCAGTACAGCATGTTTACAGAGTCTAGAGCACAGCAGTACAGTAAGTTTACAGAGTCTAGAGCACAGCAGTACAACATGAGTACAGTAGTACAGTAAGTTTACAGAGTCCAGAGCACAGCAGTACAACATGAGTACAGCAGTACAGCATGTTTACAGAGTCGAGAGCACAGCAGTACAGTAAGTTTACAGAGTCCAGAGCACAGCAGTACAGTAAGTTTACAGAGTCCAGAGCACAGCAGTACAACATGAGTACAGCAGTACAGCATGTTTACAGAGTCTAGAGCACAGCAGTACAGTAAGTTTACAGAGTCTAGAGCACAGCAGTACAGTAAGTTTACAGAGTCCAGAGCACAGCAGTATAGTAAGTTTACAAAGTCCAGAGCACAGCAGTACAGCATGTTTACAGAGTCCAGAGCACATCAGTACAGCATGTTTACAGAGTCCAGAGTACAGTAGTACATCATGTTTACAGAGTCTAGTCAGTTCACGAGGTTCAAATATGAAAGCATGTTCAAGAGGTTAAGCATGATAAGTGCAGTTAGTATGTTTGTAATTGTGATGTGAAGTATGTTCATAGTGTTAAGTAATGTACGATATACGTTATGAAATGTTTAGAAGTTACAGCAGGTATCAGATTTATCCTACGCTATGTAGTGTGGATTATTACACGTCATGAATGTATGTTTGAACTTACTGAGCCTGTCGCTCATAAGTTTGTTTATGTTGCAGGTAAGCATCCTGCACGAAGATAAGACAAGTGTTGGATGACGGATGAGATCTGCATGTGCCAAGGGACTGGGTAAGGGTTATGGTACTGCTATGAGTTTTTCGCTGAGCTGTTTAAAAGAGTATTAAAATGATGTATATCAAGTTATGATAAAGAAACAAAATGTTTACTATAATAAATGTTTTTACGAAAATAGAATTTCCACGTCGAGTTAAAAAAAAAAAAAAAAATTTAGCTGGTATCAGAATAAGTTAAAAGCAAGTTAAAAGTAAGTTGCCGACGACCCAAGTGGTTACAGTCTATTGCAGTTGGCAACAGTAGCCGACTGTAATAGTGCTGTTTAACCCTACGTAGGGCGGGTTGCCACAATTCTTTTGCTTCAGCTCTGCAAACTCCCTCCGCTGAGGTTATAGCAATGTGGGTCATAGTACTTCTGATTGAATTCTTCTAAGAAATCTATCCATGTCATCATGGCCATGTTTCTTCTTAGTTTGATGGTGTCCCACCAAAACCTTACATCCTTTCTCAGTATAAAGGATACACACATAACTTTCTCCTGTTCCATTAGATCCATGAATTCTAGGATCATTTAGATCGAGGAAAACCACTCCTCTGCTTCTAATGGGTTTGTAGAGGTCTCGAATTCAGGTGGCTTCATTGGTCGAAATCGCTTGTACAATGGTTCTTGATTTATACAAGGTTAAGGTTGGGGTTTTAGTACTACCTCGGGCATAACTGGGGGCACTGCTTGTTCAGTCGCAGCCATTTGTGAGGGTTGGCTTTCTTCTTGAACTTGCCTCTATTCCATTTGCTCTAAACGTTGTCTTAGCTCAACATTCTCCTTCATCTGAGCTTCTATAAGGGCTTGTAATTCATTAACCCTTTCTGAAAGGACAGGACGTCCTCTCATTTTTCTTTCATTTTACGCATTCATCATCTTTTCTATTTCGTATAGTCACATGAAAATCAATCATTAGATTTTCAACGAACATATTTTTACAATATAAGTAAAAATAGATTTTAAACATCATATAATAGTGTCACCACAACATTATATATTATTTTTTTACTTAATTATATATGATATAAAACAAGAGTTTTCATAGCTAATAAAGTATAAATAATATGAATTTTAAAACTTTATAAGTAATTTTCACTTGTGTTTTATAAAAGAAAAGGTATGTTACCTAATAAACATATTAAAGTATTACAATCATATTAAAGAAGTCATTATTTAATTTATATTTAATTTAAACAGGTTAATTCGGGTCGATACGATTAACACGATTAATAAATAGATTGGGTTTGGGTTTGAGATTTTGACATGATTATTAAATAGGTTAGGTTTAGGTTTAGTATAATAGTGTCAACTAAGGAGTCTAACATGACACGAATACGACATGATAACACGAATTGCCAGCCCTACTCAATTTACACAAATATTAAAATTATATGAAAATTATTTTACTATCATCAAACAAATTCTTAATATAGTCTTTTTGCTTTATTTTTTTATTCAATATTTTATCATAGATATTGCTGATGCGTATCTTGATTTGGGAGATTGCACTTGCCTTTGTGGATACTGTGGTGCATTTTTTTTGGTTTGAAGAAGGTGTAAAGAAAAAAAACCAATTAAAATTTAATCTATGCTAGAAAGATGGAAAAATTATGTTACCTCTGATAAAAAAACTCCTTCTACATTAAATAAATTACTTGATTATTATGGATGATTAGCAAGTACACATTTTCAAAAGAATATTCGAACTTTTAACTCAATGTTTGCATTTATATCCTTCAGAGTAAATATAAAACATAGCATAAAAGTTTCAAATAGACCATTTATTTTCAAAATAAGTGAACAAATACATCATCTTATGGGATCGTTATTACCAACAAATAATAACACTCCAAAATTCACTCAATTATATATATGACACAGAAAATGAAGTAGAAAGTTGAATTGTTGCATTTTCATTTGATGATACATTAAAAGATTTGACAAAATTAATAATTGAAAACTCAATTAAACTACTTAACGAAAATAACAGATTAGTAAAACTCTTTCGAATCACAAGAGATTAATATCAAGAACAAGAAATTCCTTCTATGAAACTAAAATTGATAGGACAATAATATACAGATAGTAGTCAATATGAATTACCAACTTTAAATGATATAGGAGGTCTTATTTTTTAAGATATTGGTGAATATGAATAAGGAAGAGATATAATAGTTCAAGAAAAAACAAATAGTTTACAAAGAATAACAAAACTACATCCATCTTATATGGCTTTGCAATATCTATTGTTTTTCTCATATGGAGAAGATGGTTATAGGATTTATTTAAAGCAGAATACAAATAATTTAAGTAAAAATCCTTTAACAAATAGGATTCCAGTGAGAGTATATTATTGCTATCAAATACAATAACGTCAACCTTTAGACAATACATTGATTAAAAGTGGAAAACTCTTTTAACAATATGTGGTTGATGCATATGCTAGTATTGAAGAAGATCGATTAGATTATATTAGAAAAAATCAAAATAATTTAAGATCTAAAGCTTATCAAGGTATATAAAATGTTGTTACATAAAGAGATATTGATGCAAAAGTAATAGGAAAAAGAATAATTCTTCCATCTAGCTACATAGGAAGTCCTAGTTACACGATCCAGAATTATCAAGATGCAATAACAATATGTTGATATTATGATAATCTAGATATATTTATAATATTTACATTCAACCCTAAATGGCCTGAAATAACTAGAGTCTTGACTACAATCCCAGGTCAAAAAGTTGTAGATAGACCAGATATAATTACTAGAATATTTAAAATGGAATTAAACAACATGTTATCGACTATTAAATCAGAACACATATTTAAAACAATTATTGCAAGTAAGATTTTTTTTATTATATGTAACTTAATTTTGTAAATATAAAATTTCTGAAAAAAAAAAAAAAGAGTAGGGAAAAAATACATTAATTTTAATATAAATATATACAAAACTAACATACATTTCCTTTTCATCTTTTTTTTTTTTTAATTTCGTTTTGTAGATTTGCATGTAGTTGAATTTCAAAAACGCAGCCTACCATGTTGTCATTATCTATTTTGGTTACACCCAATTGAAAAATTAACTGAGCCATCACAAATAGACAAATTTATATGCGTAGAAATACCTGATCCAAATTTTAAACCATTAAAATGCAACATCATAGCTGAATTTATGATTCATGGACCATGTGGTGCTGCAAAAAAAAAAAAAAAAAGTGCCATGGATGAAAAATACATCATGTTTAAAAAATACCTCAAACAATTTAAAAACAAAATAATAAGCGAAGAAAATAGATTAGTTAGCTACAAATGTAGAAACCTAGTTTTTATGTCCAAAAGGAAGGAATCAAATCGGATAATAGATTTATTGTCCCGTACAATAAAGATCTATGCTTAAAATTTTGTGCACATATAAATGTTAAAATATGCTCTCAATCAATGCTTATAAAATTTTAATTTAAATATTTAACAATAGGACTAGAGAGAATAAGAGTTATAATAGAGGATAACATATGTGCTAAATAATCTGGAGAAATCATTTACAAAGAAGTTGATGAAATGAAAAATTATAAAAATTGTTGATATATAACACTATATGAAATTATGTAGAGATTATATAAATATCCATTATATTATAGAAATCTAGTCGTACAACGATTACCTATCCATTTACTTTGAATGCAAAACATAACTTTTAACTCAAACCAACTATCTACAAATATAATAAGACAACTAGATATTCATAAAATACCTTTAACTAAGTGGATGAAAATAAATAAATCCAACATTGAAACTAGACACCTTTCTTACATATGATTCCCAATAAAGTGGGTAGGGAATAATAAATATAAGATTTAGACACTAGATAAGTAAGATGTACAATCGAACAAACATATTATATTCACCTAGGTTCTAGAGTATTATATTATCTAAAATCATTATTAAATCATCATTTTCTGTATCTTCCACCTTTCTGTTGGCACTACATACGGGCACAGGCAGGAGAGCTTATCAAATCTCTTACAAACGTCACTGACGGACATATCACCCTACTTTAACTCTGAAAACTCTTTCTGTTGTGGTTGGAGTGATGCGAGATCATAGTATTTCTGGTTGAACTCCTCTAAGAACTCCGCCCATGACATCGTGGTCACGTCCCTCCTCATAAGGATCGTTTCCCACTAGAATCTTGCGTCCTTCCTAAGAACAAAGGATACACATAAGACTTTCCCTTTCTCAGTTAGTTTCATGAAATCCAGAATCATCTGGATAGAAGAAAGCCAATCTTCTGCTTTCAGGGGATCGGTTGAACCCTCAAACTCCGAAAGCCTCATTTTCCGGAATCTCTCGTATAGTGGCTCCTGATTCACCCTAGCTAGTGGTTCCTGAACCACTTCTGGTTCAGCTAGTGGCACTACTTGTTCTGCCTCAGCTGCTTGTTGTGCAAGAGTCACCACTGATCCCTACCCTTGTTCTATCTGTTCTATCCTCTGCCTTAATTATGTGTTTTCTTTCATCTAATTTTCTAGAAGAGCTTGTAACTCTTCTATTCTCTGAGACAGAGTTGGGCGTCCCCTTCTCCGTCTTTGGCCTTGGCCTTGGTTTTCGTTGTGCTACTTTATATCCTAAAATCACACGATGAATTTGTATTAGATCTTCTATAAGAGGATTCACATCATTTCTTGTATTAATATATCATCATATACTTACTACAAAAGTATGGGTCTCTACAGACCTTTACTTTCATGCATTACTAGCTACTTATCTTAACATAAACTTAACTTACTTAGATCGGTGAATAGGACATGCACGGAGTCAGGCGGGATATGGTCTACCAACTTCTCTAATACCAACTGTGACAACGGTTGGTACTCTAAACTAGACCCATTGTAAACCTGGCTCTGATACAAACTGTGGCGGCCCGCCCTTGCTGTAGAGGTTCTACAGTACTGTTACAGTCAACTCTGTAGCATCGCAATAGTATGTAGGCATCTAGGGTCACCAGCATCATACTTGACTTGAAAACTACTTGTAAATTTTTTTACAGAAATTTTTTTTTTCTTAATATAACAACTTGTAAACATATATATATATATCTTGTTCGAAAATGTGATGAGGAAATCATGTTAACAAAATTGCATGTACATGGATCGTGATTCCCTTATCACATAGTCTTGACTTAAAATTATATTCTTTAAAATTACATGCTTTAATTTTCAAAATTGCACAATGGAAGACTCATGGTTGGACCATCATCCCTCGCCCAGTCCCCTTGGCATGTACATACCCTACCCGTCGTCCACCATATACTACTAGTGAATAGGTCTCTTACCTGTAACATGTGAACAAACTAGTGAGCTATGGGCTTAGTAAGTTCAAACATAAAAACATGAAATCATAACATGCAATACTGTGCTTATGAAGGAAACTTGATTCTGAATAAATAGGTTCATGACTGTATGTTAAGTCTTAGGACATTATCTGAAATTAGGTTCTGGTTTTGGGCCCCTGATTGGTCGTACTGTAAAGGCGCGCATGACTGGGAGCGGTACTTTAGTGCTGCCCTCCACAGCCTTAACTGAAACTGAACATGAAAACCTCCCCGTGGGTCGAGAGGCCGATGCATCAATAACTGGTTTAATTACCATCTTTTCTGAAGTTCTAACTGGGTAGCATACTGATTTCCTCACAGTAGAAACCTATTACATGTTTTACTTGGGGTGTGAGTTTTATTAACCTCACTATAGTGCCTTGTGCACCTACATGTTTTCGTGTGCTTGGTACTTGTTTATCATGTGTACAAGAATTATCTACTTGAAACATAAATTTGTACATGCATGATATGAACTTGACATGTGTATCGTGATGCAGACGGTCAACGTCTGACATACATGTCAAACAACAAACATAACATCATAAAACATAACATGATTGTCCATGTTACAGCCAGGACAATGCTTGAACTTACAGAAAGTCTGCTAACGTGAGCCTCTGCTGATCTGGAACTACTATCTCTGGGTGTCTGGCTTGAACTCCTATAAAAGAAATAATCGTTGATTATTTCCAACATTTATCTCATACTTGAAACATGACAAAATATAAAAATCATATTTTCAGACTCTTTTTTTTTTAGCTTCAAACACGTCCTCTTACACGGGCGTGTTCATGGCCGTGTAATCCTTGGGACTTACGTGCATGGCTGTGTAATTCTTGCAAAGTGGCCGTGTAACTCATGCATGCATACGCGGGTGCCTACACGGTCGCGTTTCTGGCCGTGTTCCCTGTTGTCGAACATGGTCTGTTACACGCCCTTTCCACTATCGTGTGCCATTCTACACGGCTCGATACACAGCCGTGTAACTCTCGGGTCTCAAATTCTCTTGAAAAATGGTCGTGTATATGGGCATGTTCGGGGGTGTGTTCTGAACACACCCTTGTACACGCCCGTGTACACTCCTGTGTTCATCCCAGAATCCTGATTTTGAGTCCGAAATCCTCATCTCTGTTATTCTAAGGCTTTCATGGCCTTTGTTCTATTTCTTGCACTCAAAATCGATCTCTATAAGACCGTTTCAAGGTATAAACTGTATTTCTACAATCATCAATCCACAGTTTCATAAGCAAAATTTCGCATTTTGCTTCTACACATCTCTTGACTCAAAACTTAAAAATCAAAACTTTCTTGAAAAGAAAACATCGAAACTTGGTTTTCTAAACCATCAACTCACGAATTCGTGTTTTACAACAACTAAACTTGAACTATGTTAGGAAATGCCCTAAGCATTAGAGACATTTTTGATGTATTTATTTTGAACTGGATATTAAGATTATATATAGAGGTTATTCATTACATTGCTATCTGTCCTCGTCTTATTTACATGTTAAAGTAAATGTAAGCAAATATGGCTCCCTGACTGCTTGTGTTAAACTGTTAGAATGTTGCATGCAATGGTTTTTTGTATGCGAGAAGACAATGTTCTAAAGTTAGCGGTCTAAACTATGGTCTGTAGTCTATGGGGTTAGACCGAGCATCTAACTTATGTTAAGACTATTATGTTGTCTAAAGCCTTGGAGGGGACGGTTTGTCTTGACTATCTGGAGCTGGACTCCCAAGTAGAGACATAGATATGTTGCTTGGTGGTGACATATTAGACCGGGACTAAAGCGTGATTGATCTACGAAGTCCGCTTTGAGTGGATCGATCTGCTTTTGACGTTCATTATGCAGTAACCTTAATCTTGAGTAAAAGGACAGCTTCATGTATATGACTTATGTACTTTGATGTTCCAATGGCTAAAGCGTCTCAGAGGTAGTAAGCTTATAGACCGGTTCGTTGGGTGTATGACTTGTATACGATGAAGGGTTCGTTTACAGATATTGGAATCATAGCTCTAATGAGGAGTTAAGGGTATCCTCTTAAAGGCATTATACTGAATGTGAAAATGGACAAGGCCTTGGGTCGTCTACTGGGCGGATGACTTCTTATTCACATATGGTGAATAATCATTTTCTTTATTCGGTAGTATAATGGAACTTTAAGATAGCCTGATCAGTAGGATTAAATGGACTTTGGCCTAAGGCTGATCATGGATATCATATGAGGGTTCTGCATATATGACAAGGTCATTGGACGATAGCTTGTCACAGGCTTACGTAATACGGTATACAATTGGGAGTTCAGTTTCAGGTTTATAGTGGTGTGACTCTGAAACTAGTGATCATATGATTGAGTTGTTCGGTAAAAGAATGAGGATCATATGGATTTGCGAAAGCCCGATTATATATGTCCAATCAGTCCCTCTACTAGCTCCACATAATTCCTTAACGTTTGGCAAATTGAATTGTGTATGCTATTGGCTGGTTTATTATGCATGGATGGTGATGACACAGGATTAGGATGGTAGACAAGATTCTCTCCGGTTGGATTCAGATTTTGTTTTGGATAATAGAGTACACAATTATTCGAACTCCAAATAAAGTTACCATGATTTTATTTGAGATTGGATTGGAGTTGTAGAAAATTATCCATGAGAACAAAAATATGAAACACAACCGTTTTGTGGAATTTGAAATTTGAAATTTGAATTTGAAATTCGAATTTGAAATTCGAATTTGAAATTCGAATTTGAAATTTGAATTTGAAATTCGAATTTGAAATTTGAAATTTGAAATTTGAATTTGAAATTTGAATTTGAAATTTGAAATTTAAATTTTGAATCACAGTCCAAGTAAGATTCGAATTTGTTGTAGAAAATCCACAAGGTTTAATTTTCGAATTTGAGTTGGATTTGGAGAGGATAATCTTGTTAGAATCCTACTTGAATTTTGAATCCAAATCCTAACAAATGTTGCAGGAAATTTTGAGGATAATCCTCAAGGAAATTTCAGATTTTTGTGGATAAGATTCAGGGGAAAAATTCAAGTTTCAATCCCAGTTGAATTTGGATTCTCTCCTTCCCTGAAAAGTGGCCGAAATTAGGGAGAAAATCTCCTAGGAAAATTCGGTTATTTTGGATAAGGTTGAGATAAGATTCAAGCTTGAAAATCCTAGTGGAATTTTTGATTCTCCCTTATCCATAATGGCCGAAAATATTAGGAGATATTCTCCTTGTAATTTTCAGATTTTTTGGGTTGAAAAAGGGAGATCAAATTCTAGTTAAAATCTTGTTTAGATTTGGATTGGATTTATCCTAAGAAAACCGAATTTTATTGTTGAGATTCTCCCTTGGAAAATTGGGATTTTTTGGTTATGGATAAGGGAAAATATCTTTTCCTAATCTAATTCAAATTCAGAGAATCACCTCATGCAGGTCTATAAATAGAGGTCCTACCACTCCAGTTCTCTCAGACCACAGACTCTCAGGTGAGCAGGCTTATTGTTGCACAACTCATCGTGACAATAAAGTTCGTTAGAGATCTGGGTGGTCGGAAGAAGACTAGCAGTGCTAGCATACCGATCGAGGTTCAGAGTGCCCACACACTCAGCCATTCGGGAATTGGAGAATAGTAGAGAAGGCTAGTTGGTTGAAGCCTCCGGTCATTCTCCTCCTGCAAGATTGGCATCCTTGAGGTATGAGTTTTAATTGTTGTTGGTTTATTGTATATGACATCATGAGATATTTAACGATCTAAAAATTTTTATTGTTCCGCTGCACCACTCTGATACGTTTTTACCGATTTATTTTCCTACAAACTATGTTTCGATTTAACAGAAAATCTCAACATGCAAACTCACATTCTTTTTTTCTTCCTCAAAATAACCTAGATTTTTCACCCGAAAATGTGAGAAAAAGAGGGTTTACCTTTCTTGAAACTTGAGAACATCTTGCTGTGGGATCTTGGGCTGAAAACTTGAATGATTTGCTTGCTTGAAGAGAGAATCCAAACTGTTGAAAGAAAAACGCAGAGGATGTTTTCTCTTATGCTCTCTCTCTCTCTCTCTCTCTCTCTCTGTGCAGGCCCACTTTCTTTTGCAGCTAAGGGAAGTGAATTAATTCACTTGGGCTGCTTGAGGCCCCTCCCTCACGTGCTCCCTCATCTCTCATCTTTTTTCTTTAATTTCTATTAAGGAAATTTACACTTGCTTGGCTAATCTTTGCCATTGATCAAGGTAGCTTACATGTGAGTAATTGATCTCTTAATAAGTATTTACCACATACTTTTCTAATAATTTAAATTATCATAATTTGAATTAATGTTTAGCTTTTACACTTTATTCATTAATTCATTATCAAATTTTGACTAAAATCCATTTAATCAAAATTTTCATCTGCTCTATATTCTGTAACATGTCTCATCATGAATATACATTTGCATATTTTGTATAAAATTTTCCGAGAACGATAAATTTCTCGGTTATCACATTCACCTTTCCTTATAAGATTTTCGTCCTCAAAAATTTAAAACAAGTGAGGGTATAAAAGTCTCATCTCATCTTCTCTTTCCCACATAGCTTCTTCACTATTGTGATTCTTCCACAATACCTTGACTAGTGGTATGGTCTTATTTCTTAGCACCTTTTCTTCTCTAGTCAGTATCTGAACAAGCTGTTCTTCATAGGTTAGGTCCTCTTGGACTTGGACTGGTTCATGTTGTAACACATGGGATGGATCTGACGTGTACTTTCTTAGCATTGAGACGTGAAATACATTGTGCACTGCTGACAGCTCAGGAGGTAGTGCCAACTTATAGGAAACCTTTCCAATGCGTTTGATAATCTCATAAAGTATATTTAATGCGTTTGATAATCTCATAAGGTCCAATATACCTTGGACTTAGTTTTCCCTTTTTACCAAAACGCATAATCCCTTTCATGGGTGACACTTTCAGAAATACGAAGTCCCCTTCCTTGAATTCTAGGGATCTTCGTCTTCTATCTGCATAGCTCTTCTGTCGGCTCTGAGCAATCTTCACCCTTTGCTGGATCTTGGTAACTGCATCAGAAGTTTCCTGCATGAAATCTGTTTTATGCAGTTGTTTTTCCTTTAGATCATACCAGTGGATGGGTGATCTGCACTTTCGTCCATACAGGGCCTCATACGGTACCATCCTGATGGAAGCTTGATAACTGTTGTTATATGAGAATTCTATTAGTGGTAGTTTCTTATTCCAAGCTCCTGGAAAATCCGTTACACATGCTCGGAGCATATCCTCTAAAGTCTGGATAGTCTATTCTGATTGTCCGTCTGTTTAAGGATGGAAGGCTGTACTGAGCTTCAGTTCTGTGCCCATGGCTCTTTACACATACTTCCAAAAGTTTGAAGTGAATTGTGCATCTCTTTCAGATACGATGGACTTTGGAACTCCATGTAACTTGATAACACGAGCTACATAAAGGTTTACCAACTTCTCCAACAAGTTAGTGGTCTTCACTGCTATGAACTTGGCTGTCTTTGTTAACCTGTCTATGATTACCCAGATAGCATCGTGTCCTTCTCTTGTTTTGGGTAGCCCTACCACAAAATCCTTGGTAATATGTTCCCATTTTCATTCTGGAATCTCTAGAGGTTCTAACTTTCCTCCAGGATGCTGATGCTTAGCCTTGACTTTCTGGCAAGTCAGGCATTTACTCACGAACTTCGCAATATCTCCTTTCATCCCTTTCCACCAAAACTGTAGCTTTAAGTCTTGGTACATCTTGGTGGCTCCAGGATGAACTGAGTATGGCATTTCATGAGCTTCTGACATGATTTGCCTTTGAAGTTCTTCATCTGCTGGAACGTGAATTCTCCCCTGATACATGATTAATCCATCTTTTGAAAATCTTTCCCTGGGAGTCTGTTAGACCTGAATCTTGCTTCAGAGCTTTTTTAATATCTTCATACAGAGAAGATTCTAATCTCAGGGCTGATAACCTTCCGGTTATTAACTCCAGTTGAAGGGAGTTAATTTCTTGCTGCAAGGCTCTTGGTAACTCTTATATGGGCAACTTCTGTGAAATTGTAGATTTTCTACTTAATGCATATGCTACTCGATTAGCTTTTCCTGGATGGTAGAGGATCTCACAGTCATAGTCCTTTACCAACTCCAACCATCTTCTTTGCCTCATGTTTAACTCCTTCTGTATGAAGAAGTATTTTAGACTCTGATGATCTGTGTAAATCTGGCATTGTGCTCTATACAGATAGTGTCGCCAAATTTTGAGTGCGAACACTACTACAGCAAGTTCTAGGTCATGGGTGGGATAATTCTTCTCGTGCTCTTTTAGTTGGCACGAAGCATAGGCAATCACTCTGCCTTCTTGCATCAATACTGCTCCCAAACCCACTCTTGAAGCATCACTGTAGATTTCATACTTCTTTCCTTCAATAGGGAGTGTAAGGATCGGTGCACTTATCAGCCTTCTCTTCAACTCTTGAAAGCTTCCTTCACATTCTTCTATCTATATATACTTCCTTTCCTTACACATGAGGGTTGTGAGAGGTGCTGCCAATCATACAAACCCTTCCACAAATCTCCTGTAATAGCCAGCTAATCTTAAGAAACTGCGTATCTCTATCACGCTCTTAGGTGCAGGCCATTTGTTTATCACTTCCACCTTGATTGGATCTACTGTAATTCTCTCCTTGGACACTACATGTCTGAGAAAATGTACTCTATCTAGCCAAAACTCACATTTTGAGAATTTGGCATAGAGTTGATGCTCTCTCAGCTTCTGAAAAACAATTCTTAATTGTGCTTCATGCTCTGCTTGAGTCTTTGAATATATAAGAATGTCATCGACGAACACAATGACAAACTTGTCAAGATACTCCTTGAAGACTCTGTTCATCAGGTCCATGAAATCCACTGGAGCATTCGTTAACCCAAACGGCATTACTAGGAATTCATAATGCCCATAATGGGTCCTGAAAGCTGTCTTGGAAACATCATCTTCCTTGATTCTCAGCTGATGGTATCCTGATCTCAAATCAATCTTTGAGAACACTACTACACCCTTAAGTTGATCGAACAGGTCATCAATCCTAGGTAATGGATACCTATTCTTGACTGTAATCTTATTTAACTCTCGATAATCTATGCACATGCGGAACGTCCCATCTTTCTTCTTGACAAACAGTACGGGAGCGCCCCATGGGGAATAGCTTGGTCTGACGAATCCCTTATCAAGCAGATCTTTCAACTGCACCTGTAATTCTTTTAACTCCACTAGTACCATGTGATACGGTGCCTTAGAGATCGGTGCTGTTCCAGGTAGAAACTCTATTTCAAATGAGATTTCTCGTTCTAGAGGTACTCCTGGTAGTTCCTCGGGAAAGACTTCAAGAAATTCTCTGGCAATCGGAACATCTTTCGGTTGTAACTTCTTCTCTTCTGCTGTATCTATCACATAAGCTAAATATCCAGTACAACCACTGCTATTAGCTTCTTGGCTTTCGATGAGCTGATCATCATCTTACTTGACCTTCTTGAGGAATCGACATATTCAAAACTTTGTTCATCTTCTGGCTTGAACACTATTCTTCTGTTTCTGTAATCGATCGTGGCCTAGTATTTTCCTAAGAAATCCATTCCCAAGATTACATCATAGTTTACTATCTTCATCATGATCAATTCTGCATAAAGCTCCCTATCTGCCACGATTACTGGCGCATGAGGTAACCAGTACTTGGACAACAAGATTTCTCCTGAAGGGAGAGCAGTTCTAAAAGTTTTTCCCATGTGATCTCTAGGGTATTCTAACTTATTAATAAATACATATGATATGAAAGAATGAGTGGCCCCAGAGTCAAAAAGAACAGATGCCAAGTGGTTAGCGATAGAAATCTGGCCTGTCACCATATTGGACGTTCCTACCTCTGCCTCTTCTCTAGTGTAGGCCATTACCCTAGCATCTGCTGGAGGAGCTCTTTCCTATCTTTCTTGCACTACTGAAGGCACTTCTAAAGGGCTTTCGTAACTTAATCTAAGTGCATGAACCTGTGACTGCTGTGGACGTGAAAAATTTAATCATGACACAGACTAGTGGTTCATAGGGTAATTCTTGATGAAATGACCTTTTCTGCACTGAAAACATGCGGTTGTACCAACTCTGCACTGACCCACATGTTTCTTCCCACAAGTAGGACAGGTGGGGTTACTTGGTACTGTAGTTGGTTTAGTCCTCCGTGACTGAGTTCTGTTGTCTTGACTTTGAGTTCCCTGGAAATTACCTTTTCTCTTCTGTTGGGACTGAGGGCCTATACTACTGGACTAATCTGGTCTTGTACTCTGATTTGCCTTTATTGTGTTGTCCTGATTGAGAGGCCTTGGCTAATATCTTTTCTTTCGTCCTGGCTTCCCAGACCTTTTCCCTCTCTTCTCTCTATTCGGCAAGATGGTATTCTGTCCTCAAAGCATGACTAACACAGTCGGCTACTTAGGTTGACGGGATTGGGCCAATGTCAATTAAGGCTGAAATCTGAGGCCTGAACATGCCTATCATCTTCTATATATTTTCCCTTTCCGTTGGCACTACATACGGGCATAGGCGGGAGAGCTGATCAAATCTCTTACAAACCTCACTGACGGACATGTCACCCTACTTTAACTCTGAAAACTCTTTCTGTTGTGGTCGGAGTGATGCGGGATCATAGTATTTCTGGTTGAACTCCTCTAAGAACTCCGCCCATGATATCGTGGTCACGTCTCTCATCATACGGACCATGTCCACCAGAGTCTTGCGTCCTTCTTATGAACAAAGGATGCATACAAGACTTTCTCTTCCTCGATTAGTTTCATGAAATCCAGAATCATCTGGATAGAAGAAAGTCAATCTTCTGCTTTCAGGGGATTGGTTGAACCCTCAAATTCCGAAGGCCTCATTTTCCAGAATCTCTCATATAGTGGCTCTTGGTTCACCCTAACTGGTGGTTCTTGAACCACTTCTGGTGCAGCTGGTGGCACTACTTGTTCTGCCTCAGTTGCTTATTGTGCAGGAGTCCACATTGATCCCTGCCCTTGTTCTATCTGTTCTATCCTCTGTCTTAATTCTATGTTTTCTTTCATCTGATTTTCTAGAAGAGCTTGTAACTCTTCATTCTCTAAGACAGAGTTGGGCATCACCTTCGGTTTTCCATCGTGCTACTTTATATCCTAAAATCACATGATGAATTTGTATTAGATCCTCTTGTAGGATAATAAACCGGTAAAAACGTATCAGAGTGGCGCAGCGGAACAATAAAAATTTTTAGAACGTTAAATATCTCATGATGCCATATACAATAAATCAACAACAATTAAAACTCATACCTCAAGGACGCCAATCTGCAGGAGGAGAATGACCGGAGGCTTCAACCGACTAGCCTTCTCTACTATTCTCCAATTCCCGAATGGCTGAGTGTGTGGGCACTCTGAACCTCGATCGGTATGCTAGCACTGCTAGTCTTCTTCTGACCACCCAGATCTCTAAAGAACTTTATTGTCACGATGAGCTGTGCAACAATAAGCCTGCTCACCTGAGAGTCTGTGGTCTGAGAGAACTGGAGTGGTAGGTCCTCTATTTATAGACCTGCATGAGGTGAATCTCTGAATTTGAATTGGATTAGGAAAAGATATTTTCCCTTATCTTTAACCAAAAAATCTGAATTTTTCCATAGGATAATCCTAACAATAAATTCGGTTTTTCCTAAGATAAATCCAATCCAAATCTTAACAAGATTTTAACTAGAATTTTATCTCCCTTTTTCAGCCAAAAAATCCGAAATTCACAAGGAGAAAATCCTCCAAAAAATTTCGGCCATTATAGATAAGGGAGAATCAAAAATTCCACTAGGATTTTCAAGTTTGAATCTTATCTCATCCTTATCCAAAAATAACCGAATTTTCCTTAGATAAAGGCTCCAAAATTTCGGCTACTTTTAGGGAAGGAGAGAATCTAAATTCAACTAGGATTGAAACTTGAATTTTCCTTTGAATCTTCTTCACAAAAACCGAATTTTCCATTGAGGATTATCCTCAAAAAATTCGCCCACTTTTGTTGGGATTTGGATTCAAAATTCAAGTAGGATTCTAACAAGATTATCCTCTCCAAATCCAACTCAAATTCGAATTTCAAACCTTGTGGATTTTCCACAACAAATTCGAATCCTACTTGGACTGTGATTCAAAATTTGAATTTCAAATTTCAAATTCAAATTTCAAATTTCAAATTTCAAATTTCAAATTTAAATTTCAAATTCAAATTTCAAATTCGAATTTCAAATTCAAATTTCAAATTCAAATTTCAAATTCAAAATTCAAAATTCAAATTTCAAATTTCAAAAATCAAATTTCAAATTCCACAAAACGGTTGTATTTCATATTCTTGTTCTCATGGATAATTTTCTACAACTCCAATCCAATCTCAAATAAAATCATGGCAACTTTATTTGGAGTTCGAATAATTGTGTACTCTATTATCCAAAACAAAATCTGAATCCAACCGGAGAGAATCTTGTCTACCATCCTAATCCTGTGTCATCACCATCCATGCATAATAAACTAGCCAATAGCATACACAAATCAATTTGCCAAACATTAAGGAATTATGTGGAGCTAGTAGAGGGACTGATTGGACATATATAATCGGGCTCCCGTGATTCCATATGATCATCATTCTGTACCGAACAACTCAATCATATGATCACTAATTTCAGCGTCACACCACTATAAACCTGAAATTGAACTCCCAATTATATACCATATTACGTAAGCTTGTGACGAGCTACCATCCAATGACCTTGTCATATATGCAAAACCCTCATATGATATCCATGATCAGCCTTAGGTCAAAGTCCGTTTAATCCTACTATCAGGCTATCTTAAAGTTCCATTATACTACCGAATCAAGAAAATGTTTATTCACCATATGTGAATAAGAAGTCATCCGCCCAGCAAACGACCCAAGGCCTTGTCCATTTTCACATTCAGTATAATGCCTTTAAGAGGATACCTTTAACTCCTCAGAGCTATGATTCCGATATCTGCAAACAAACCCTTCATCGTATACAAGTCATGCACCCAACGAACCGGTCTATAAGCTTACTACCTCTGAGACGCTTTAGCCATTGGAACATCAAAGTACACAAGTCATATACATGAAGCAGTTCATTTACTCAGGATTAAGGTTATTGCATAATGAACGTCAAAAGCAGATTGATCCACTCATAGCGGACTATGTAGATCAATCACGCTTTAGTCCCGGTCTAATATGTCACCACCGAGCAACATATCCATGTCTCTACTTGGGAGTCCAGCTCCAGACAGTCAAGACAGACCGTCCCCTCCAAGGCTTTAGACAACATAATAGTCTTAACATGAGTTAGATGCTCGGTCTAACCCCATAGACTACAGACCATAGTTTAGACTGCTAACTTTAGAACATTGTCTTCTCGCATACAAAAGACCATTGCATGCAATGTTCTAACAGTTTTAACACAAGCAGTCAGTGAGCCATATTTGCTTACATTTACTTTAACATATAAATAAGACGAGGACAGATAGCAATGTAATGAATAACCTCTATGTATAATTTTACTATCCAATTCAAAATGAATACATCAAAATGTCTCTAATACTTAGGGCATTTCCTAACACCTCTATACGAGGATTCACATCATTTCTTGTATTAATATATCATCATATACTTACTACAAAAGTATGGGTCTCTACAGACCTTTATTTTCATGCATTACTAGCTACTTATCTTAACATAAACTTAATTTACTTGGATCGGTGAATAGGACATGCACGGAGTCAGGCGGGATATGGTCTACCAACTTCTCTAATACCAACTGTGACAACGGTTGGTACTCTAAACTAGACCCATTGTAAACCTGGCTCTGATACCAACTGTGGCGGCCTACCCTTGTTGTAGAGGTTTTACAGTACTATTACAGTCAACTCTGTAGCTAACCACAATAGTATATAGGCCTCTAGGGTCACCGGCATCATACTTGACTTGAAAACTACTTGTAAATTTTTTTACGGAATAAATTTTTTTTTTCTTAATATAACAACTTGTAAACATATACATATATCTTGTTCGAAAATGTGATGAGAAAATCATGTTAACAAAATAGTATATACATGGATCATGATTCCCTTATCACATAGTGTTGACTTAAAATCATATTCTTTAAAATTACATGCTTTAATTTTCAAAACTGCACAACGGAAGACTCATGGTAAGACTATCATTCCTTGCCTAGTCCCCCTGGCATGTACATACCCTGCCCGTCGTCCACCATGTACTACTGGTGAACGGGTCTCTTACCTGTAACATGTGAATAAACTAGTGAGCTATGGGCTCAGTAAGTTCAAACATAAAAACACGAAATCATAACATGCAATACTGTGCTTATGAAGGAAACTTGATTCTGAATAAATAAGTTCATGGCTGTATGTTAAGTGTTAGGACATTATCTGAAATTAGGTTCTGGTTTTGGGCCCCTGATTGGTCGTACTGTAAATGTGCGCATGACTGGGAGCAGTACTTTAGTGCTGCCCTCCACAGCCTTAACTGAAACTGAACATGAAAACCTCCCCGTGGGTCGAGAGGCCGATGCGCCAATAACTGGTTTAATTACCATCTTTTCTGAAGTTCTAACTGGGTAGCATACTGATTTCCTCACAGTAGAAACCTATTACATGTTTTATTTGGGGTGTGAGTTTTATTAACCTCACTATAGTGCCTTGTGCACCTACATGTTTTCGTGTGCTTGGTACTTGTTTATCATGTGTACAAGAATTATCTACTTGAAACATAAATTTCTACATGCATGATATGAACTTGACATGTGTATCGAGATACAGACGGTCAATGTCTGACATACACGCCAAACAATAAATATAACATTATAAAACATAACATGATTGTCCATGTTATAGCCAGGATAATACTTGAACTTACAGAAAGTCTGCTAATGTGAGCCTCTACTGATCTGGGACTGCTGTCTTGGGGTGTCTGGCTTGAACTCCTATAAAAGAAATAATCGTTGATTATTTGCAACATTTATCTCATACTTGAAACATGGCAAAATATAAAAATCATATTTCCAGACTTTTTTTTTTTAGCTTCAAACACGTCCTCCTACACGGGCATGTTCGTGGCTGTGTAATCCTCTGGACTTACATGCATGGCCGTGTAATTCTTGCAAAGTGGCCGTGTAACTCATGCATGCATACACGGGTGCCTACACGGCCGTGTTTCTGGCCGTGTTCCCTGCTGTCAAACATGGTCTATTACACGCATTTTCCACTATTATGTGCCATTCTACACGGCTCGATACACGGCTGTGTAACTCTCGGGTCTCAAATTCTCTCAAAAAATGGTAGTGTATATGGGCATGTTTGGGGCTGTGTTCTGAACACGCCCTTATACACTCCCGTGTTCATCCCAGAATCCTGATTCTGAGTCCGAAATCCTCATTTCTGTTCTTCTAAGGCTTTCATGGCCTTTGTTCTACTTCTTGCACTCAAAATCGATCTCTATAAGACCGTTTCAAGATATAAACTGTATTTTAACAATCATCAATCTATGGTTTCATAAGCAAAATTTCACATTTTGCTTCTACACATCTCTTGACTCAAAACTTAAAAATCAAAACTTTCTTGAAAAGAAAACACTGAAACTTGGTTTTCTAAACCATCAACTCACGAATTCATGTTTTACAACAACTAAACTTGAACTATGTTTTGATTTAACCGAAAATCTCAACATCCAAAACTCACATTCTCTTTTTCTTCCTCAAAATAACCTAGATTTTTCACCCAAAAATATGAGAAAAAGAGGGTTTACCTTTCTTGAAACTTGAGAACGTCTTGCTGTGGGATCTTGGACTGAAAACTTGAATGATTTGCTTGCTTGAAGAGAGAATCCGGACTGTTGAAAGAAAAACGCGGAGGATGTTTTCTCTTCTATTCTTTCTCTCTCTCTCTCTCTGCACGCCCACTTTCTTTTGTAGCTAAGGGAAGTGAATTAATTCACTTGGGCTGTTTAAGGCCCCTCCTTCACGTGCTCCCTCATCTCTCATCTCTTTTCTTTAATTTCTATAAAGGAAATTTACACTTGCTTGGCTATTGATCAAGGTAGCTTACATGTGAGCCATTGATCTCTTAATAAGTATTTACCACATACTTTTCTAATAATTTAAAACATCATAATTTGAATTAATGTTTAGCTTTTACACTTCGTTCATTAATTCATTGTCAAATTTTGACTAAAATCCATTTAATCAAAATTTTCATTTGCTCTATATTCTGTAACATGTCTCATCATGAATATACATTTACATATTTTGTACCAAATTTTCTGAGAACGTTAAATTTCTCGGTTATCACAATAATATTGTTATTTTTTGAAGTAAACAACCCAATAAAATTGTTAGAAAAACATTGGAAACTTGTGATAGATAATATTTTACACAAGATTAGAACATTATTTAATAATCTGAATTTTAAAATCCTAAAACTGAATTATATAATTATGTATTATACGAACTAGAAAAATTATTAAATGCCAATTCATCTACATTAATAAATTTTAATTCGCCCCTCCAACCGGAACATTAATAGATAACCTAAATAATAAATTATTACGAGAAGAATTTAACTACAACATAGATAAATTAAAGGAAGAAAGCGTTGTCTTAACAAATAGTTTAAATAACGAACAATTGTATATTTATAACTAAAATTATAGAATCACTCAATAATAAGAAACAAAAATTAGTATTCATTTATGGTCATGGAGGAATAGGGAAAGCATATTTATGGAATGCTATGATCACTAAAATTCGATCAAAAATGAAATTATTTTAGCAATTGCATATTTAGAAATAACTTCATTATTATTACCATAAGGAAGAACTACACATTCAAGATTTTGAATACCATTATCAAATAATAAATTTTCTATCTGTCATATAAAAAAGGTACTCAATCAGCAAAACTAATTTAAAAAAATCATTAATAATATGGGATGAAGCACCCATAAATAACAAACATTGTGTTAAGGCTCTGGACAAAATATTTCAAGATCTAAAAAATAAATTCAAGCAGCCATTTGGTGAAATGACAATTGTTTTGGGAATAGATTTTCGACAGACATTACTAGTTGTACCAGGAGGTACAAAAGAACAAATAATAAATATAAGTATATGCAACTCTTATTTATGGTCATATTTTAAAATATTGACATTAATACAAAACATGAGATTAAAACATCCAAATATTATAGAACAAGAAAAATAGATTTAAGTGAGTTCTTAAACTGGATATTAGTTGTTGGAAATGGTACAACACAAGGAATAAAATATCCAAAAAATAAAGATGCTATATGGATTAAAATACCAGACACATACATTATACATTACGAATCAAATCCAATTGAAAAAATTTCAAAAATGATATATGAAGACATACATATAAGTTATAACAACATTGAATATCTCCAGTAATGAGCAATTGTAACGCCAAAAAATAAAACTACAGATGATATCAATGAATATATATTATCTTTAATGCCTAGAAAATCAAAATCTTATAATAGTTATGATACAATAATATATTTATCTGAAAATATTGATGAACTTAACTTTCTTTATCCTGAAGAGTTTTTGCATACACTAAATTTCAATTGCATACCACCACATAAGTTAAACCTTAAAATTGGAGTTCCTATAATGTTATCAAGAAACTTAAATAAATTAATGGGTTTATATAATGAAACTAGACTTATTATTACATAATTAACACCCAAAATATGGCTGGGTAGAGGCTTAGGCTCAGGTGGGATGCAACGGAGGATGGTGGTTATGTGACAATTTCAGTTGGGCTTGGTCACTGACATTGATTGGGTAGCTAGTCATAGTGGAATGTGAATGGTAGCGAGGGCTGAGGACGGAGGCACACAAGGCTCAGTTGTGGTGTAGGTTTGGATGATGGGTTCGATCATGGCTGAGGAAGGCGTGAGTGTTAGGAAATGCCCTAAGTATTAGAGACATTTTGATGTATTCATTTTGAACTGGATAATAAAATTATACTTAGAGGTTATTCATTACATTGCTATCTGTCCTCGTCTTATTTACATGTTAAAGTAAATGTAAGCAAATATGGCTCACTGACTGCTTGTGTTAAAACTGTTGGAACGTTGCATGCAATGGACTTTTGTATGCAAGAAGACAATGTTCTAAAGTTAGCAGTCTAAACTATGGTCTGTAGTCTATGGGGTTAGACCGAGCATCTAACTCATGTTAAGACTATTATGTTGTCTAAAGCCTTGGAGGGGACGGTCTGTCTTGACTGTCTGGAGCTGGACTCCCAAGTAGAGACATGGATATGTTGCTCGGTGGTAACATATTAGACCGGGACTAAAGCGTGATTGATCTACGTAGTCCGCTATGAGTGGATCAATCTGCTTTTGACGTTCATTGTTCAATAACCTTAATCCTGAGTAAATGAACTACTTCATGTATATGACTTGTGTACTTTGATGTTCCAATGGCTAAAGCGTCTCAGAGGTAGTAAGCTTATAGACCGGTTCGTTGGGTGCATGACTTGTATACGATGAAGGGTTTGTTTGCAGATATCGGAATCATAGCTCTGAGGAGTTAAAGGTATCCTCTTAAAGGCATTATACTGAATGTGAAAATGGACAAGGCCTTGGGTCGTCTGCTGGGCGGATGACTTCTTATTCACATATGGTGAATAATCATTTTCTTGATTCGGTAGTATAATGGAACTTTAAGATAGCCTGATCAGTAGGATTAAACGGACTTTGACCTAAGGCTAATCATGGATATCATATGAGGGTTTCGCATATATGACAAGGTCATTTGATGGTAGCTCGTCACAGGCTTACGTAATACGGTATATAATTGGGAGTTCAGTTTCAGGTTTATAGTGGTATGACTCTGAAATTAGTGATCATATGATTGAGTTGTTCGGTACAGAATGATGATCATATGGAATCACGAGAGCCCGATTATATATGTCCAATCAGTCCCTCTACTAGCTCCACATAATTCCTTAACGTTTGGCAAATTGATTTGTGTATGCTATTGGCTAGTTTATTATGCATGGATGGTGATGACACAGGATTAGGATGGTAGACAAGATTCTCTCCGGTTGGATTCAGATTTTGTTTTGGATAATAGAGTACACAATTATTCGAACTCCAAATAAAGTTGCCATGATTTTATTTGAGATTGGATTGGAGTTGTAGAAAATTATCCATGAGAACAAGAATATGAAACACAACCGTTTTGTGGAATTTGAAATTTGAATTTTGAAATTTGAATTTTGAATTTGAAATTTGAATTTGAAATTTGAATTTGAAATTCGAATTTGAAATTTGAATTTGAAATTTAAATTTGAAATTTGAAATTTGAAATTTGAAATTTGAATTTGAAATTTGAAATTCAAATTTTGAATCACAGTCCAAGTAGGATTCGAATTTGTTGTGGAAAATCCATAAGGTTTGAAATTCGAATTTGAGTTAGATTTGGAGAGGATAATCTTGTTAGAATCCTACTTTAATTTTGAATCCAAATCCCAACAAAAGTGGGTGAATTTTTTGAGGATAATCCTCAATGGAAAATTCGGTTTTTGTGAAGAAGATTCAAAGGAAAATTCAAGTTTCAATCCTAGTTGAATTTGGATTCTCTCCTTCCCTAAAAGTGGCCGAAATTTTGGAGCCTTTATCCAAGGAAAATTCGGTTATTTTTGGATAAGGTTGAGATGAGATTTAGCTTGAAAATCCTAGTGGAATTTTTTGATTCTCCCTTATCCATAATGGCCGAAATTTTTTGGAGGATTTTCCCCTTGTGAATTTCGGATTTTTTGGTTGAAAAAGGGAGATAAAATTCTAGTTAAAGTCTTGTTAAGATTTGGATTGGATTTATCTTAGGAAAAACTGAATTTATTGTTAGGATTATCCTATGGAAAAATTCGGATTTTTTGGTTAAAGATAAGGGAAAATATCTTTTCCTAATCCAATTCAAATTCAGAGATTCACCTCATGCAGGTCTATAAATAGAGGACCTACCACTCCAGTTCTCTCAGACCACAGACTCTCAGGTGAGTAGGCTTATTGTTGCACAGCTCATCGTGACAATAAAGTTCTTTAGAGATCTGGGTGGTCGGAAGAAGACTAGCAGTGCTAGCATACCGATCGAGGTTCAGAGTGCCCACACACTCAGCCATTCGGGAATTGGAGAATAGTAGAGAAGGCTAGTTGGTTGAAGCCTCCGGTCATTCTCCTCCTGCATATTGGCGTCCTTGAGGTATGAATTTTAATTGTTGTTGATTTATTGTATATGGCATCATGAGATATTTAACGATATAAAAATTTTTATTGTTCCGCTGCGCCACTCTGATACGTTTTTACCGAATTATTTTCCTACAATTGGTATCAGAGCCATCTCATGACTATGCCATGTACATAAATTAGACAATTACTTAGTGTTTTTATTTATGTATGGATTTGATATTTAGAGAGTGGCATTCTAGGGTTCCTTTATGTTGTTATGGATTATGTATAAAGTATGTGGTTATTTTAATTTTTGAATTATTATAAGCATGCTTGTTAAATACCGGTTATGGTTCCTTAGAATTTAGAAAAATTGTATCTAGGAATTTTTATGTAACCATGGGAGCAGTTTATTAACACTGTGATTTTCCCATGGATTTTAATTTTTGTCTCTTAGAATTTTTATGGTTAGAATTTTTGTACATTGGAAACGGTTTAGAATTTTTTATGTAATTATTCTTGGAGGAGATTGAAGATTGAAGACCGTAATTTATTTTTCCCAAAAGTTAAATTTAATTTAAAGATTGAAATTTTGATTGTGTGGAAAATTTCAATTTAATTGGGATACAAATTAATTTTTGGAGATCCTAATAGGTAAATTGGAATATGGCACGAAAATCGAGACACGACCCCTCGGGATAAGCCGACAAACCTTGGTGGGGCTGCAGCCCCTGCCCTCGGGCAGGATGGGGCTGCGGCAGCCCCTGTGCAGGCCCACACCACCCACGGCCGCAGGCTCTGCCTGCAGTCAGGGGTGGCCGTGGCCTGCCCAAGGCTGGCCGCAGCCTGGGCGTACAGCCTCTGCGCCTGCAGCCTGCCGGCTGCTGCGCCCAGTCTGGGCGTGCAGCCTGGCGCTGCAAGCTTGGCCTGCAGCCCTGGCAGGGCTGCACAAGGGGCGGCCGTGGGCTGCCAGCCCCTCCGGGGTTGGTGGCTGCCCACGGCGGCTGCCGCCTACGGGGGCGGCGGTCCGACGGTCCAAAAATCAGAAAATTTTGATTTTTAAATTTGAGATTTAATTTTAAATCATGTTTAAAAATATGTAATTAAAAATTTGAAATTTTTGAAATTACATATGATTACACATGATGTTTTAAAATTGTTTAAAATTCAAATTTGAAATTTAAATTTGAAATTCGAATTTGGAATTTGAATTTGAAATTTAAAATTTTGGGAGATTTAAATTTTAAATAATTCTTGGGATGAGAAATAAATGGAGAGGCTACATAAAGAAGGATACAAGAAGACGGAACAGAATTCAAGACCCAAAGAATGCTTTGGAGGGAATTTTGTAATCTTTATTTTCTTTGTTCTAGGATGGAACCATAGCTTGGTTATTCTGTCAATTATTTTTTCTGTGATATGTCATGGATGTATAAATATGTATTGATGGATGTTTTGTATGCATATTTGATAACATGTCATATAGGATAGGTGAGTGCCGCTCATACTATATTGATCATACATAATTTGTCAAAACTTGCATGTTTTTCAAAATATTGAGTGGGAGAGGGTTTCAAACAAAACCCACGGCCTCCATTGTTGATCCATATGTGAAAGCATGGTAACGCCTCGGGTCAGTTCTGACCTGACCACACCCCTCGGTAGGTGTTTACCGTCGCCGGTATACTAGATTGGATCTCTTATGTGGAAAACGTGTTCGGGTGCGATCCTATTCATGACCACCCCTCGGTGGCTTGGTAGGACGTGGATCGGGCTACGTAAACAATGGTTATACACTCAAGACTCGTCTTGTTATTAACCTTCCCTAGAAGCTCTGTTAACTAAACTGGTGGCCAAATAAGCGGTTATTAATATATGTCTTAACCTTAGAGGATTTAAGGTAACATATATTAATTGGACGGGGTCCATGTTCCGGCTATTTGTTCTCATGACCACCCCTCGGTGGCTTGGGGCAATAGGTGCTGAGAATTACCGTTGCAATGCTACATGTTTTTTTCAAGTTTCATGTAGGAACATACTTGTATGTTTTTATTTGCTAAATTATCTGTATATTTGCTTGGGCTTTGTAATGATGTCTAGTATAATTTTATATCAATTCAAAATGTCACCGACACCCCTCATTTCGATACTTACTGAAAATAAGTTGAATGGCGACAATTATAAAGATTGGAAAAGAAATCTATTAATAGTTCTCAGCTGCGAGAGACACAAGTTCGTACTGGACGTACCATGGCCACCTGGGCCCAAACCTGACACACCACTTGAGGAGGTCCCGGTTTCCTATAATCGTTGGAGAGAATCCAATGAGATAGCTCGATGCTACATCCTTGCTAGCATGACGAGTGCTTTACAAAAGCAGCATGAGACTTATCAAGTTGCTGGGGAGATCATGGAAAATCTGGAGGACATGTTCGGAGGCCAAGAAAAATTGGCTCGACAGTCTGCAATCACCAGCATTATGAACTCCAAGCAAAAGGCGGGTGCTCCGGTGAAGGACCATATGATCACTCTAATGGGATTCTTCGCTGATGCTGTCGAGAATGGTGCTGAGTTGGACTACAACACCCAGATCGAGATGGTGTTCAAGACTCTGTCTAAAGCTTTTGTGGGGTTTAAGGCCGCATACAATCTGGCGACAAAGGAGTTAGGACTAACCGAGCTCATGAAGCAACTACAAGCTTATGAGCGGATGATCAGGGATGAGGATACGGTCCGACCTAAAGGAGAGGCCAATTTGGCGGAATCTTCCAATCCCTCACGGAAGAGGAAGAGGCCAAATAAGAAGCAAGTGGCTTCCAGTTCTTCTAATCCTCCTGTCTCGGACGGGAAGAAGAAGAAGAAGAACAAGAAGCCAAAGGACCCTAAAAAGTCCAAATGCTTCCATTGTGGGAAGGTAGGTCACTTCAAGAAGGCTTGCCGGGAATTCCTAGCCTCCAAGGGCAAGGAAGGTAAGGAACTTCATTACTTAGAAGCGTGTTTGGTGGAAGAATCGAAAGACACATGGGTCATTGATTCAGGCGCCACTAATCATGTTTGTGTTTCTATGCAGGGGTTCGTGGAAACGAGAAGTCTACATGATAGGAGCCTCTCGTTGCGGATTGGAGATGATAGCTTTGTGGTGGCTGAGGCAGTGGGAGACGTTCATCTTTATTTTGATCAATTTAGGTTTATTTTATTGAAAGACTGTTTTTATGTTCCTAATTTTAGGAGGAACCTTATATCGGTAGCTTGTTTAATAAAGGATTCTTATTTAGTTTCTTTTAGTAAAAGAGTTGATATTCGTAGAAATAAGTCTTTTATCTGTTCTGGATGGATGGATGGAAACCTATATTTGATCAGACCAAAGATGTACTCACTGCTTGACACTGAATTAATTGATAACTCTAAAAGGTTGAAAGTTTCTCACTCTAACAAGGCGTATCTTTGGCATTTAAGACTTGGTCATATTAATCAGGATAGGATTCAAAGATTGGTGAAAGACGGTCCTCTGGAATCTCTGGAGGAGGTACGACTTCCCCAATGTGAGTCTTGTCTAGAGGGTAAGATGACTGAGAGGTCTTTTGGAGCTAAGGGTACAAGGGCACAGGAGCTCTTAGAAATTGTGCACACTGACGTATGTGGCCCCGTGAACGTCACAGCACGAGGAGGGTTCGAGTACTTTGTCTCTTTCATAGATGATTACTCGAGGTATGGATATGTGTATCTGATGCACCGCAAGAGTGAAACCTTTGACAAGTTCAAAGAGTATCGTGCGGAAGTGGAAAAGCAATTGGATAAATCCATAAAGACACTTCGATCTGATCGAGGTGGCGAATACCTCTCCGATGAATTTCTAGGACATCTTGTAGAGAATGGGATATTATCCCAATTGACTGCACCTGGTACTCCACAACAGAATGGTGTAGCCAAAAGGAGAAACATGACCTTATTGGATATGGTACGGTCCATGATGAGTTACTCAACGCTGCCATTATCATTTTGGGGACATGCTTTATAAACGGCGTGCTATATTCTGAACCAGGTTCCGAGCAAATCAATTCCTAGAACTCCGTATGAATTGTGGCATGGCAGGAAGCCCTCCCTTGGACATATGAGAATATGGGGCTGCCCGGCACATGTACTGGATGGGGATGCAAAGAAGTTGGAACCAAGATCAGAATTGTGCATGTTTGAAGGGTATCCAAAGGGAACTAAAGGAGGTCTGTTCTATAACCCGAAGGAACAAAAGGTCATTGTCTCAACCCATGCGACATTCTTGGAGGAAAGTCACATGAATGACTTTAAGCCTCGAAGCAAAGTGGTGCTAGAGGAGTTATCGGGTGAAAGAACTGCTCCACAGATTTCGGTCTTGGACGCAAGTCCGAGTTCCAGTGAAAGACCTGCAGACGATCAACAATTTAGGGTGCCTCGTCGTAGTGGGAGGGTTTCGAAGAAACCTAATTTCTTCATGTATGATGCTGAGGTATACCAGGCCGAGGCTCATGAGCATGAGGAAGATCCGATCACATATGATGAAGCTATAAAGGATGTTGATTCTAGATCTTGGAAACAGGCTATGAACAATGAGATGGATTCTATGAAATCTAACTCTGTTTGGGAACTTGTAGATTTGCCGGATGGGATAAAACCCATTGGATGCAAATGGGTCTACAAAAGAAAGACGGATGCGGAAGGGAGAGTGGAAACTTTCAAAGCTAGACTGGTTGCAAAGGGATACATGCAAAAGGCTGGAATCGATTACGAGGAAACCTTTTCGCCTGTTACTATGCTGAAGTCTATCCGTATTCTTCTGTCCATTGCTGCGGCTCTCGATTACGAGATCTGGCAAATGGATGTCAAGACGGCATTCTTGAATGGCCATCTTGAAGAGTGTATCTATATGATACAGCCCGAAGGGTTCGTAGCAAAAGGCCAAGATAGGAAAGTCTGCAAGTTGCTTAGATCCATTTATGGATTAAAGCAGGCATCCCGCTCATGGAACCAGAGGTTTGATCAAGCGATTAAGACATTTGGTTTTGAGCAGAACGTTGATGAACCTTGTGTTTATAAACGTATTAAGGATGGAAAAGTGGTCTTTCTGATACTCTATGTCGATGATATACTACTCATTGGGAATGATGTAGGGAACTTATCATCGGTCAAGCTTTGGTTACACCAACAGTTTGACATGAAGGACTTGGGAGAAGCTAATTATGTTCTAGGCATTCGTCTCTTCAGAGATCGAAAGAATAAAATGATAACGTTATCCCAAGCTTCATACATAGATAAAATAATTGACAAATATGCAATGCTAGAGGCAAAGAAAGGCTCACAACCTTCTATTGCCGGTCTAACTCTTTCATTGGATGACTGTCCGAAGACATCGGAAGAAAGAGAGCGTATGAGTAAGGTCCCTTATGCATCCGCTGTGGGTAGCCTTATGTACGCTATGCTTTGCACTCGCCCAGACATATGTTTTGCAGTAGGTATGGTGAGTCGATATCAAGCAAATCCTGGAACCAAGCACTGGCAAGCAGTAAAGCATATACTCAAGTATCTTAAGAGAACGAGGGATTATATGCTGGTGTATTCTGGAGGGGACCTAACACCCGTAGGATACACGGACTGAGTCTTCCAGACTTGTGAGGATTTGAGGAAGTCGACATTAGAGGGCATGTGGAGACAGAACAAGTGGATGTATGTAAGATCGCGTCCGAGGACAACATTACCGATCCCTTTACTAAGACTTTGGTAGCTAGAAGCTTTGAGAGGCATGTAGAGGCGATGGGGATGCGTAACATGGCACATCTACTGGCTTAGGGCAAGTGGGAGATTGTTAGGAAATGCCCTAAGTATTAGAGACATTTTGATGTATTCATTTTGAACTGGATAATAAAATTATACTTAGAGGTTATTCATTACATTGCTATCTGTCCTCGTCTTATTTACATGTTAAAGTAAATGTAAGCAAATATGGCTCACTGACTGCTTGTGTTAAAACTGTTGGAACGTTGCATGCAATGGACTTTTGTATGCGAGAAGACAATGTTCTAAAGTTAGCAGTCTAAACTATGGTCTGTAGTCTATGGGGTTAGACCGAGCATCTAACTCATGTTAAGACTATTATGTTGTCTAAAGCCTTGGAGGGGACAGTCTGTCTTGACTGTCTGGAGCTGGACTCCCAAGTAGAGACATGGATATGTTGCTCGGTGGTGACATATTAGACCGGGACTAAAGCGTGATTGATCTACGTAGTCCGTGATGAGTGGATCAATCTGCTTTTGACGTTCATTGTGCAATAACCTTAATCCTGAGTAAATTAACTAGTTCATGTATATGACTTGTGTACTTTGATGTTCCAATGGCTAAAGCGTCTCAGAGGTAGTAAGCTTATAGACTGGTTCGTTAGGTGCATGACTTGTATACGATGAAGGGTTTGTTTGCAGATATCGGAATCATAGCTCTGAGGAGTTAAAGGTATCCTATTAAAGGCATTATACTGAATGTGAAAATGGACAAGGCCTTGGGTCATCTGCTGGGCGGATGACTTCTTATTCACATATGGTGAATAATCATTTTCTTGATTCGGTAGTATAATGGAACTTTAAGATAGCCTGATCAGTAGGATTAAACGGACTTTGACCTAAGGCTGATCATGGATATCATATGAGGGTTTTGCATATATGACAAGGTCATTTGATGGTAGCTCGTCATAGGCTTACGTAATACGGTATATAATTGGGAGTTCAGTTTCAGGTTTATAGTGGTGTGACTCTGAAATTAGTGATCATATGATTGAGTTGTTCGGTACAGAATGATGATCATATGGAATCACGAGAGCCCGATTATATATGTCCAATCAGTCCCTCTACTAGCTCCACATAATTCCTTAACGTTTGGCAAATTGATTTGTGTATGCTACTGGCTAGTTTATTATGCATGGATGGTGATGACACAGGATTAGGATGGTAGACAAGATTCTCTCCGGTTGGATTCAGATTTTGTTTTGGATAATAGAGTACATAATTATTCGAACTCCAAATAAAGTTGCCATGATTTTATTTGAGATTGGATTGGAGTTGTAGAAAATTATCCATGAGAACAAGAATATGAAACACAACCGTTTTGTGGAATTTGAAATTTGAATTTTGAAATTCGAATTTGAAATTTGAATTTGAAATTTAAATTTGAAATTTGAAATTTGAATTTGAAATTTGAATTTGAAATTTGAAATTCAAATTTTGAATCACAGTCCAAGTAGGATTCGAATTTGTTGTGGAAAATCCACAAGGTTTGAAATTCGAATTTGAGTTAGATTTGGAGAGGATAATCTTGTTAGAATCCTACTTGAATTTTGAATCCAAATCCCAACAAAAGTGGGCGAATTTTTTGAGGATAATCCTCAATGGAAAATTCGGTTTTTGTGAAGAAGATTCAAAGGAAAATTCAAGTTTCAATCCTAGTTGAATTTGGATTCTCTCCTTCCCTAAAAGTGGCAGAAATTTTGGAGCCTTTATCCAAGGAAAATTCGGTTATTTTTGGATAAGGTTGAGATGAGATTTAGCTTGAAAATCCTAGTGGAATTTTTTGATTCTCCCTTATCCATAATGGCCGAAATTTTTTGGAGGATTTTCTCCTTGTGAATTTCGGATTTTTTGGTTGAAAAAGGGAGATAAAATTCTAGTTAAAGTCTTGTTAAGATTTGGATTGGATTTATCTTAGGAAAAACCGAATTTATTGTTAGGATTATCCTATGGAAAAATTCGGATTTTTGGGTTAAAGATAAGGGAAAATATCTTTTCCTAATCCAATTCAAATTCAGAGATTCACCTCATGCAGGTCTATAAATAGAGGACCTACCACTCCAGTTCTCTCAGACCATAGACTCTCAGGTGAGCAGGCTTATTGTTGCACAGCTCATCGTGACAATAAAGTTCTTTAGAGATCTGGGTGGTCTGAAGAAGACTAGCAGTGCTAGCATACCGATCGAGGTTCAGAGTGCCCACACACTCAGCCATTCGGGAATTGGAGAATAGTAGAGAAGGCTAGTTGGTTGAAGCCTCCGGTCATTCTCCTCCTGCATATTGGCGTCCTTGAGGTATGAGTTTTAATTGTTGTTGATTTATTGTATATGGCATCATGAGATATTTAACGATCTAAAAATTTTTATTGTTCCGCTGCGCCACTCTGATACGTTTTTACCGAATTATTTTCCTACAGTGAGGGGGGTTGTGATTGGTAAAGGTGAGGAGCGAGGTTGGTGGCTCAGCTTGGGCGCAAGATGGCGTCATTATGTAGGTTAGGTTGTGGCTCCGAACTTCAATGGTAGGTTCAGCGGCCACGAGTGTGGTAGACTACTGTTAGGTCATGAGCGATGGATGGCATTTATGAGAGTAGGGGCGTGAAGTTGGGCATGCAAGGAGTCACTTTATGGCTACTGGCAGCCATGAGGTGGCACGGCTAGTGCAGTTGGTTGCTTAGATAGTGGTGTCTATGAGTTGGCCAACAACGGAGAAGTGAATCAAAGAAAGAGAGTAAGGTTGGAAGAGGGAGTAAGGAGAAGAGAGATTTTGAGAAAAGTAAGAGAGAGGTATTAGAGAGATTGGAAAGGATGAGAGGGAGATCAGGAAAGAGAGAATGAAAAGGAGTGAAGACTTGAGAAAAATCTGAGAAGAAGGGAGAGGTGATATGCTTCTCAAAGTGGGTAGAGAATGAAATTTTTTGAAAAATTTTTAAGAAAAAGAGAGAGAGAGAGAACCATTTTTTTGTAGATTGAGAGAGAGTGATAGTTTGAAAGAAAACTTTGTGAAAAGGGAAAAAGAAGAAGAGGCTATGAGGATGATGGGAAAAAAAGAGAGAGTGAGAGATAGAATGAAGGGGAACCGATGATGAAAGTGAAAGAGTGATAGACAATTTAAAAAAAAAATTATGAGAGACAAGGAGGGTGAGAGAAAGTTAGTGGGTTAGTTTTATTTATTTATTAATTATATTTTTTTGTAATAATTTTATTTTATAAAAGTTAGGGGTAAAATTGTAAAATTTTCAAAACATGTTAAAATATTTAAAAATATCTTTAAGGTAATAATTAATATATCGAAAATTTTAAATTGAACTCCCAAAATAAAATTTATTGATATACTAATAACTGAATCTTTTTACACTTATGTGTGAATTATATATTCAAAATTTCGCAATGTGATAGACTTATTTTTCTAAAAATGATTGTGAAAACTAAAGATTTTACAATCATTTTTTAAAGTTATCACGTTACAAAATTTTTTAATTTAAAAGTCACAAGTGAGTGTAAAAGATTTAGTTATTAGTATGACAATAAATTTTATTTTTTGAGTTTAATTTAAAATTTTCGGTGTATTAAATATTAACTTGAGGATATTTTGAACATTTTGACAAGTTTTGAATATTTTACAATTTTATCCCTAACTTTTACAAATAAAATTATTACAATAAATATAATAATAATAATAATAATAATAATAATAATAATAATAATAATAATAATAATAATAATAATAACAATTAATTAGCTAATAAAACATCTTACCAAACTCACTAATTTTCCCTCACCCTCTTCCTCACGTCTTCTTCCACCTACTGTTTGACTGCCCTTACCAGCCACTTTTCATTCTGTCTCCTATTCCACCCACTCAATTTTTTCCGGGTTCCTCTCTCATGCTCACACTCTTAATCTTCTTCTTTTTCTCTTTCACAGCATATCTCTGTCACAACCGAGAAATTTCACTTTTCTCGAAGAATATGTGTAGTGTATGTACATGATAAATTTCATATTTAAAAATATGAAATTTATGATTTAGTATTGGTTGGAATGCTATAAAATGTTCTAAAAATGTTAAAGGAAAGAAATTCGATAATAAAAACTTTTACCAAGCAAAAATAGGAAGAACGGTGCCAATTCGGTATCAAAAAACCTAGAAGGTAACCCATGGTAAACCAAGGATAGGAAAAAGACAAAATACTTACGGTGGAAATTTTTGACCAAATGGAAGTGATTTACGGAAAACTGATCACATGGACGGCCTTAGAAACCTACCGGCATGATTTCGGTGAAATTTCGTTCAGTTTGACTTTTGGTCAAACTTTGATCGAAAAGCAAGATATGACGTCACCAAGTAATGTCATGAGATGATGCCATTAATGAGAATGAAATTAATGAGGAAAGAATTGGATGATCCAATGGTATAGAATTAAAGGAAGTTTGATCCAAGGGCTAGGAGCTTGCCAAAATTTCATACAAAATTTTAGCAAAAATTTGGGAAAATGGCATGTGTGAATTCGGTTTGCAAAGGATAAAATCAGCAAAAAATTTGACTAATTACAAATTAACCCCAAAAGTTTCTAAAAAACCCCTAAAAGTTTGCTAAAAGGCCCCTAAGAATTTTGCTAAAAAACCCTCCTTCTTTTGGCTGCCATAAGACGCGGATTCAAGCTGGAAAAATAGAGTAAATAAGCAACCAAACTCGGCCATTTTTGCTATCCTCCATGGCCGTGCACTATCCCACTTCCAAGCTTGAGTTTTTTTCAAGTTTTCTTACCAAAACTTGTTTAAAACTCATCCCAAGCTCAAGTTGATCTTCTTTTTGAGGTAAGCTTCAATTTTTAAGCTTTTTCTTGAAATTATTTTTAAGAAAACCGTGGGCAACATAGGTGATGAGGTTGAGAATTTTGAGCCTTTAATTTGTTAGTTTTTGCTCTATAAAGCTAGGCTAGCATGTGATTTAACTAAGGAATGGATTAAGAGGTTGAAAACACAATTTGGCAAGTTTTTCATGGAAAAACCGTGGGCTTCGATGAAGGGGATGAATGAAAAATTTAAGCTTGAATGTTGATAGTTGTTGATTCAAAAATATTGTATGTGGCATATGAATGAATTAGAAGCTTGAAAAAAAAAATTTTTTATGCATGTTTTCAAGTGAAATTTGTGGGAGTTCATGTGGGTAAAGAGTGAAAATTTTAAGCTTGATTGTTGATGGCTTATTGATTCAAAATTCAAGATTGATATGTGAGTTAGGAAGAAATTGGAATCTCAAAACCTCAATTTTTATGCATGGAAGACAAAGAAAACCGTGGGTTGTTTATGTGAGGAAATGAAATTGTTGTGAGGAAAAATGTGTACATGAGAGGAGGATAAAAATCAGGGGTGAAAATGGATAAAAACGGATCAAAATATCGTTAGAAACGATTAGGTTTTCATGGAAATTTTTACGTAAAAAGTTTATACTTTGCAAAAAATTAGGCCTCTGGTATAGTACATGGCAGATCAGATGGTTTTGAGGCGTTACCTAAAAGCCGGGAACCAAAAATTTAAGCTGAAATACTATCGAAATTTTTAAAACGACATTAAGAGTATTTTGGGAAATGAGGGTAAAATGTGGTCAGGGTTTGAAAACCTGAGCCCCTTTGGTGACATAGGTTGGGGAAAGGATGGCGGACGTTTTCAATATTAATAAAACGTCCATTTGGAGCCCCACAATGTAAGAAAAAGAGGATTAACGATCGAAGGTCAGAATAGTGTCACCCGAAGGTTGGTGAATAATAAACTGAGAATTTGTAACAATTAATGCTATAAAAACGTGGTAAGGTCTAAAAAAAATTATTTTATGATTTTTGGGTTTAGAAAATCCCATCAAATTGTTAAAGTGAAAATGTTACGGTCTAAAGACACATTAAGGGCAAAATGATCATTTTGATCAAAAACTTCAAGAATGTTAGAAAAAGACCGTTAGGGCCTTAGAATAGCTTAATTAAAATTCTAAAGGCCAAAATTAAGTTTTAAATCAAGAAAAAGTAGATTTATGAAGAAAAATCCGACTAGGGACAAAATGTTCATTTTGTCAAAAGTTGGGGACGAAATGGTGATTTTGTCAAAAGTTAGAAAAAGGATCGTTAAGGCTTAGAATAACAATCTAAGGCTTAATTAAGGTTTTAAAGGCTAAAATTAAGATTTAAGTTGAAGAGACGAAGAAAAATCTCGCTAGAGACGAAATAGTTATTTTTTCAAAAGTTAGAAAAAAGGGACGTTAAGGCTTAGAATAGTATCCTAAGGCCTTAATTAAGATTTTAAAGGCTAGAATAAAGTTTTAAGTTGAAGAAAAGTAAGAAAATCCAATTAGGGACAAATTGGTCATTTTGGGTCAAAAATTTTGGAAATGATTAAAATGAACCGTTAGGGCTTTAAATGTGATTCAAAGGCTCTAATCAGGATTTTAAAGGCCAAAAGTAAGGTTTAAGTGGAAAAAATCCCGCTAAGGGTTAAATGGTAATTTTACTAAAAGTTGGGGACACAATGGTTATTTTTTTAAAAGTTGGCGGAAAAGCTAAAAATGGGACATTAGACCTCTACGTTCATTATTAAGAAATAAAACGTAGAATTTTTACGTTTTGCTAAGTTTTAAGTATGAAATAAACAATGGAAATAATTATTGGTTATTCTGACGAAAGGAAACCCAACTAGTGACGAGAAAAGAACCATAAAGAACCCGAGGAAGCTTACACTAGCTCAAGCACTGTATGTATAGACATTTACCTATCTACCCACGAACTGACTGTTGTATGTCTGTTAAACGATAAGATGCAATGATATGAATGTTATGAAAGTTATGTTATGAAAGAAATGTTTCATGAAATGATAAGAAAAGTTTCTGGTTTTGCACGTTATGAAAATTATGCAATTGTGGCATGATATTTTAGCATATTCACAGAGTCAGAAAGAATGATAAGTTAAAATAAAGAAAGATAAGAACAAGCAAGATAATAAGATTGAAGCTTTAAACGTTGGTTTACCGACCTCCAAAGGTGAGGTTTTATGTTTATGGCTTCCAATCCGATGGGATGCTACCCCAAAGGTGCGAAAGTTTAATGTTCAAGTTTGGCCATGAGGTAGGTTGGTGTGTCGCTCCCCCTCCCCTTATTAGTCTGCGCACATCAAGTACGACCAACAATGGGCCCATAAGTGAAAGTAAAATAAAGTAAAGTAAAGAAAAAAAAAAAAGAACAGAATGATAGGATATGAAAGAAAGAACAATGAAAACGCAAGATTGAAAAATAAACAAGCATAATGCAACTAACATGAGATGACATGCATAGGCAATGTTTTGTATGTATGTTTATACTTACTGAGCTTTAGCTCACCAGTCTATTTGTGATGTAGGTAACAAGGGTTAGCTGCTTGCACTATAAGAGAAGAAGCTGATGGGTTAGTGAACAGATTCTCAGGATGTCATGGATAGGGAGTGGATCCACTATGTTTTTTGTTATAAAAAGATATAAATGTATACGTAAAGAACAAGACAAGATTGAATATATGTTTTTGTTATGAAGCATTTTAATGGAACAAAAGTATAAGTATTTTATGAAGTATGAAATGTTATGACAAGTATATTTATATATGTATGATTTAAAAATTTTTTTATGTACACGTTAAAATGGGAAAGTTAAAATGATAAGATTTTAAAGTATGTTAAAGTTAAAGTAAGTATGTTAAACAAAGAAAGTATGTTAAAAGTAGGTTGCAGGCGGCTCATGAGGTGGTAGGCTATCGCAGTTGACTTCAGAGCTCGACCGTGATAGTGTTGTTAGCCTCTACATAGGGTGGGCCGCCACAATCTCTCACTTTTTCACTCTCAATTTCTCTCACAATTTCTCCCTTTTTACTATCTCTCACCATTTCGCACTCTATCTAAAACCTCCATTTTTCTTCTTTCTCTAGATCTCTATTTTCTTTCCTTCCTCTCTAAATTTTTGGCCCTACCCATCGACCTTAACCTATGGCCACCAACAGCTAGACCCAAGCCAACCATGCCTATGAGCCTAGCCCCAAAGCCCAAACCCAACTTCCACCGGTGATAATTGACCCCATCAGACTCCCTCCCTCATCCACACTCTCTTTTCTTCTCTCCTTCTCTAGTTCCTTTCTCATTTTCAGCCTCTATCTCCACAGTAACCGCCCTAACCACGCCCAGCTGAGACTCTGCCATTCGTCGCTAGCCACCAGCACCTCGCCCTTGTAGCCCACCTCTGTGTTAAGCCCAAGTAATCATGCTCAAGCCTGAACTCTGCCCAATCGAACCCGAACCCATGCCAAGTCACCTACCATTGAGCTAGGTGCCAAGCCCAGTCACGCCCTGTAGGAAAAAATAGTAAAACATGTATAGTGAAATTTTATAAAATTTTTCAAGATCGTTTAAAACTTATGTTGTCATATGCAATAAATTATTCAACAATCATTATACTTAGAAGAGATCATCGAAATGCTAACGGATGTAACCAAGAGGCTTTAACCAACTAGCCTTCTTACTATTCTCTAATTTCTGGACAATAGAGTGTGTGGGTACTCGGTTCCTCAATTGGTATTCTAGTACGGCTTGTCTCCTTCCAACCACCCAGATATCTAAGAATTTATTAGTATGAGTAAGAGATATAATAATAAATTCGCTCATCTGAGAGTTTGTGGTCTAAAGAAAATAAAAGCCTCAAAGGTCCTATTTATAGAATTATATTAGGTTGCTTTTATAATTTGAATATGACTCAAAAGAAGATTTTTCTCTCTCTTCTATTCACCAAAAACCAACTCTTCCATAGGGTATAAGCCCTAAAAAATTTGGCCATACAGGGAGAGGAGGATTCAAAATTCAAATAGGATTCCAGACAAATCTCTTTCCTCCTTGTACATAAAATCTAAATTTTTTAATCCCTAAATTTCTTTAATCAATTGGGGCATAATAGGATTTGTGATTCAAAATTTGATTCAAATTTCAAACTCTACAAATCTTGTGATTTTGTCTGCATGGATAATTTTTCACAACTCCAATTTAAATTTAAATAAAATCATGGCAACTTTGTTTGAATTTAAACAATTGTGTAATCTCTTATCTAAAACAAAATCAAATTAGGAGAAAATCTTGTCTCTTGAATCCCTAGAAAATCTACCCCTTATTAGTGTGCTAGGACAAGATTTTGTTCAATTCAAATTCAAATATAATAACTTTTAAATATCAAAATATTTATTTAAACAAGATTTTCAAAATTTAAATCAATTTTATATTTACCTTTTAAAAGACAAATACAATTAATTAAAACTTTAAATCTTATCTTCAAAAATAAATATTCATTTAAATTAAATATTTATCAATTTATTGAATAATATAAAATTATAATTTTGCCCTTAGCTTTCAGAGAAAAACACCCACACCTTGGAATATGTGATCTAGATTTGTCTCTTTATTAAATGCAAGAATACAAGTAATAAAGAATATCCCAATCAATTACCTTCTGTTGAGGAATTTAGCAAAACTAGTGAAGGGATTGATTGGATATATATAATGTGGGATCTAATAATCCATGTATCTATTATTCTATACTAAATAAACCCGTTACATAATTATTAGTTTTAGAGTTACACCACTATAAACGTAAAACTGCACTCTTAATTATATACTGTATTACGCAAGCCAGTGATTAGCTATCATCCAATAACTGTGTCATGTATGCAACACCCTAATATTATTTCTATGATCAACCTTAGGTCGAAGTCTGTTCGACCTGTTGATCAAGCTACCTTAAAGATCCATTTTACACCCGATTAAGAAAATGATTATTCACCATACGTGAATAATAAGTCATCTATCAAGCAAACGTCCCAAGGCCTTATCCATTTTCACATCTAGTATAATGCTTTCAAGAGGATAACCTTTACTCCTCATTAGAGTTATGATTTCAGTATTTGTAAACTAACCCTCCATAGTATACAAATCATGTACCTAATAAACCAATTTATAAGCTTACTACCTCTGAGATGCTTTAGCTTTCCGAATATTAAAGCACACAAGTCATATACATGAAGAGATTCGCCTACTCAAAATTAATGTTATTGCATAATGAACATCCAAAGTGAATTAATTCACTCAATTAAAGCAATATATCCATGTTTCTACTTAAGTAGTTGATGCTCCAAATAGTTAAGACAAATTTGCCTTCCCAATTGGCTTTAGACAGTATAATAGTCTTTTCATGTAAATAAGATGAAGGCATATAGCAATATCATGAATAATCTCTAATATATTATTAATCAGTTCAAAATAAATGAAATACATAAAAATGTCTTTTCCGTTTAGAGTATTCCTAACAAGCTCCCACTTGCCCTAAGCTAGTAAATGTGCTATGTTATACATTACTAGTCTTGCTTCTACATGCTCTCTAATTATATGGTATTTTCGATCGATGTGCTTGGCCCTCTCATAGTACCTAGATTCATTTACATTGATAATAACCACACTGTTATCATAATAGAGTGTGATAGGCTTGTCAACACCTAGAATAACCTTAAGGTCTTTAAAGAAATTGTGGAGTCAAACCCCTTCTTTAGATACCTCAGCTGCAGCCACATATTCACCCTCCATCGTAGAGTCAGCTGTGCAACCCTGTTTCATGTTTCTCCACATAATGGTGCCTCCTTCAAGTATGAATACTGATGTTGAATTGACTTACTCGAATCTTGACAATGTAGAAGTTTGAGTCCATGTATCCTATGGTATTACGTCCCTTCAAGAATATACTAGCATATAATCTCTTATTCTTTTGAGATACTTAAGTATATGTTTCACAGCTTGCCAATGCTTAATTCTACAATTCGCTTGATATCAACTTACTATACCTATCGCAAAACAAATATTTGGGCGAGTGCAAAGCATAACATACATAAGGCTGCCCACAGTAGATGCATAAGTACACTCTCTTTCTTCCGATATCTTGAGACAGTCATCTAATGAAAAAGTTAGACCAGTAATGGAAGGTTGTGAACCTTTCTTTGCCTCTTATATTGCATACTTTTTAATTATCTTATCTATGTATAAAGTTTGGGATAATGCTATCATTTTATTCTTTTGATGTCTAAAGAGACAAATACTTAGAACATAATTAGCTTCTTCCAAGTCTTTCATATCAAACTATTAGGATAACCAAAATTTAACCAATGATAAGTTCCCTATATCATTCCCAATGAATGGTATATAATCGACATAGAGTACTAGAAAGACTACTTTACCATCCTTTATATGTTTATAAACACAAGGTTTATCAATGTTCTACTCAAAACCGAATGTTTTGATCGCTTGATCAAATCTTTGGTTTCATAAGTGGGATGCTTGCTTTAACATATAAATAGATATAAGCAACTTGTAAACTTTCCTTTCTTAGCCTTTTGTCATGAACCTTTTGAGCTGTACTATATAGATACTTTCATCCAAATAGCCATTTAACAATGCCATCTTGATAGCCATTGTAATGGATAGAAGAATGTGAATAGACTTAGCAACGCAACAAGTGAAAAGGTTTCGTCATAATCGATTCCAGCCTTTTGTGTGTACCTTTTTGCCACAAGTTTAGCCTTAAAAGTTTCAACTTTCCCTTATGCAACCCTCTTTCTTTTATAGACCCACTTGCAATCGTGGGTTTTATCCTATCCAACTAGTCCACAAGTTCTCAAATAGAGTTGGGTTCCGTAAAATCCATCTCATTATTCATGGCTTGTTTCCAAGATTTAGAATTAACATCATTTATAGCTTTATCGTAAGTAACTGGGTCATCATCATGCCCATAAGCTTTGACCTAGTACACTACAGCATCATACATGAAGAAATTAGGTTTCTTAAAAACCTTCCTACCACGTCGAAGCACCCTAAATTGTTGATTGTTTGCAGTTCTTTCACTAGAACTTAGACTTACATCCAAGACTGAAACTTGTGGAGTAATTCTATCACCCGATAAGTTTTCTAACACTATTTTACTTTGAAGCTTAAAGTCATTCATATAACTTTCCTCGATGAATGTCGCATAGGTTGAAATAATGACTTTTTTTTTTCCTTCAGGTAGAATAGACCTCTTTTAGTTCCCTTAGGATGCCCTACAAACATGCATAATTCGGAACGCGGTTCTAACTTCTTTGCATCCTCATACAATACGTGCGCTAGGCAGCCCCATATTTTCATATGTCCAAACGAAGACTTCTTGCCACACTATTATTCATATGGAGTATTAGGAATTGATTTACTCGAAACTTGATTCAAAATGTAACACATTGTTTATAGCGCATATCCCGAGAATGATAATGGTAGAATTGAATAACTCAGCATAGACCATATCATATCCAACAAGGTTTTGCTTCTCTTTTCAGCTATACCATTCTGTTGTGGAGTACTAGGTGTAGTCAATTGAGATAGAATCCCATTCTCTACAAGATGTCGTGGAAATTTGTCAGAGAGGTATACACCACTTCGATTAGATCGTAGTGTCTTTATGGATTTACCTAATTGCTTTTCCACTTCTGTACAATACTCTTTGAACATATCAAAGGTTTCACTCTTACGGTACATCAGGTATATACATCCATACCTCAAGTAATTGTCTATATAAGAGATATAATACTTATGCCCTCCTCACTCCTCAACGTTCATGGGCTCACATACATCAGTATGCACAATATCTAGGAGTTCATTAGTCCTACCACTCTTATCTCTAAAAGACCTCTTAGTCATTTTACCCTTAAGGCAAGACTACTATTAAGGAAGACATACCTCTTTTAGAGTGTTCAAAGGACCATTTTTCACCAGTCTTCGAATTTTATCTTGATTAATATAAGCAAGTTTTAAATTTCAAAGATACACATTGTTAGAGTAACAAACTTTTAACCTTTTAGAGTTATCAACTAATTCAATGTCCAGCAGTGGGTTTGACTAAATAAAGTTTTCCATCCATCCATCCAGAATAGATAAAAGACTTGTTTTTACAAATAACAACTATTTAATTAAAAGAAACTGAATAAGAAGCCTTAATTAACCAAACTACTGATATAAGTTTCCTTCTAAAATTAAGAACATAAAAACAATCTTTTGATAAACTAAACCTAAATTCATCAAAATAAAGATGCATGTCTCTCATTACTTCAGCCACTACTAAGCTACCATCTCTAATTTGCAATGAGAGGCTTCTATCATGTAAACTTCTTGTTTCCATAAACCCCTGCATAGAAATATAAACATGATTAGTGGCTCCTAAATCAATGACCTATATGTCCTTTGATTCTTCCACCAAACAAGCTTCTAAAAGAAGTTTCTTACCTTTCTTGCCCTTGGTGGTTAGGAATTCCTTGTAAGACTTCTTGAAGTGACCTACCTTCTCACAGTGGAAGCACTTTAACTTTTTAAGGTCTTTAGGCTTCTTGCTCTTATTCTTTTTCTTCCCATTAAAGACATGAGGAATACAAGAACTACAAGCCCCTTGCTTCTTTTTTAGCTTTTTCTTGTTCCTAAAGGGTTTAGAAGAATTCCCCAAGTTGGCTTTTCCTTTTGTCTGGATTAAAACCCCATCATTGATTATCAGCTCATAAGCCTGTAGTTGCTTTATGTGCTCAGTAAGTCCTAACTCCTTTGTTGCCAGATTGTATGTGGCTTTAAATCCCACAAAATCCTTAGATAGAGTCTTGAACACCATATTAATCTAGGTGTTGTAGTCCATCTCAACACCGTTGTCAATAGCCTCAGTAAAGAATGCCATAAGCATAAGTATATGATCTTTTACCAGAATACTTGCCTTTTGCTTAAAGTTCATAATGTTTGTAATAGCAAATCATCAAGCCAAATTTTGTTGGCCTCTAAACATATTATCTAAGTTATCCATGATCTCCTTGGCAACTTGATAAGTTTTATGTTACTTTTGTAAAGCACTCATCATGTTAGTGAGGATGTAGCATCGAACTATCTCATTGGATTCTTTCCAATGAGTATACATGACAGGGACCTCTTCAAGTGATGCATCAGGTCGCGGCCTTGATGTGCATGGTTCATCCAGTATGAGCTTGTGTCTCTCACAGTTGAGAATTATTAGCAAGCTTCTTTTCCAGTCTTCATAATTATCGCTATCATGTTTGTTTTAAGTCAGCATTGAGGATAGAGGAGACGGTGACATTTTTAAATTGAAGTAAAATAAAAAATAACATCACTACAAAGCCTAAGCAAATATATATGATATTTAGCAAATAAAACACACAAGTACGTTCCATCATAAAACTTGATAAAAACATGTAATATTGCAATTGTAATTCTTAGCACCTATTGCCTCAAGCCACTGAGGGGTGGTCATGGGAAAAACAATCAGAACATGAATCCCATCCAATTAATATATGTTCCTTTAAATCCTCCAATTAATATAACCATTATTTACATTATCCGATCCATGCCCTATTCAAGCCATCGGGATATGGTTCCAAATAGAACATGCCTAAGCATGTTTTCCACATAGGAGATCTAACCTAGTATACCAGCGGTAGTAAACACCTACCAAGGGGTGAGGTCAAGGCGTAACTAACCCGAGATGTTACTATACTTTCACATATAAATCAACAATGGATGTCATGGGTTTTGTTTGAAACCTTCTCCCACTCAATATTTTTGAAAACATGCAAGTTTTTTTAATGAACATTTATGATCAATATAGTTTGAGCAGTATTCTTCTATTCGACATGATATGTTATCAAATATGCATGCATAATATCTATCAAGACCTATTCATTCATCCATCCATGACAAGATATAGAACAAATAAATGATAGAAAATTAAATAACGTAGTTATGGTCCCATCCTAGAAAAAAAATTAAAGATTACAAAATTACATTTAAAGCATTCTTTGGGCTTTGAATTTTGTTCCACCTTCGCGTATCCATCTTCACGTAATTCCTCTGTTTATTTCTCATCCCAAAAATTAATTAAAATTCAAATTTTAAACAATTTTAAATTTCATATATAACAATATATAATTTCAACATTTAAATTTGAAATTACATAATTTTATACATAATTTAGAATTAAATATTAAATTTAAAAATTAAAAAATTAGAATCTCGGCCAGTTGGGCCATAGGCCCCAAGGCTCGCAGCCCCGACCCATGATAAGGCTTGTAGCCATGGGCTACAGCATTGGCCAGGCTACAAGCCTTGCTTGTAGCTGTGGGTTGCAACCCCGCCAAGGCCTGTGGCTACCTTCGATCATGCACCTTAAAGTGCGTGCTAGTTGGATACCTTCCTCCAGATTGGTTCTCGTAATTTGTGTCATATTCCTAATTTACCATTTAGGATCCCAAATAAATTTGGAATCCTAATTAAATTGAAATTTTTCACACAAAAATTTTTTTAATCATTAAATTAAATTTAATTCTTGAGAAAAATAAATTATGGCTTTTAATATTCATCTCTTCAATGAATAATCACATAAAATTTCTATATCGTTTTTGACATAGAAAAATTTTAAAAAATTCAAAGAGGCAAAAAATTAAAATGTATGAAAAAAATTACAGTGATGATAAGCCACTCTTATGGTTAAATAAAAATTCCTAGATACAATTTTTCTAAATTCTAAGAAACCATAAAAGGCAAAATTGAGCATACTTATAATAATTTAAAAATTAAAATAATCATATACACCATATATAATACATGATAACAACACAAAGGAAACTTAAAATACCACTATATAAATATCAAATCCATAAATAAAAGAGAAAAACGATCGTTTAATCTATGTATATAATATAATCACGAGTTGGCTTTGGTACTAATTGTAGGAAAAATAATAAAAGATGCATTGTATAATTTAAAAAAAAAAATTTCAAGATCGTTAAAGACTTATGTTGTCATATATAATAAATTATTCAACAATTATTATATCTTGTAGGAGTTCACCAGAAATGTTGGAGAATGTGACTAAGAGACTTCAACCAACTAACCTTTTTTATTATTCTTCAATTCTTAGACGATGAAGTATGTAGGCACTCATTTCCTTGATCGGTATTCTAGTATGACTTGTCTCCTTCCACTCATCTAGCTCTATAAGAATTTATTATTATAAGTGAAAGATATAATAATAAATCTGCTCACTTGAGAGTCTGTGGTCTTAAGAAAATAGGAACCTCAAGGATCCTATTTATAAAATTGTATTAGGTGGCTTTAAGAATTTAAACAAGGCTCAAGAGAAGATTTTTCTCTCTCTTCCACTCACCAAAAGTCGACTCTTCTACAGGGGATAAGCCCTAAAAAATGTGGCCATGCAGGGAAAGGAGAATTCAAAATTCAAACAGGATATTAGTGTAATAATCGCCATTTTCATGGCACCTACTTACTTGTAACAAGTCTTTAACGAATAAAACAGACATAATTTAATGCCTTTTAGTGCAATTTAAATAACACGGTCAGGTACATGGCCGTGTAAGTGACCGTGTGCCATTCGGACTGTGTATCTATTAGTAGCCGTATGAGTGTACATGGCCGTGTAGTGTAACACGGTCAAGTACACGGCCGTGTAAGAGGTCGTGTATTGCTCGGATAAATGAATGTGTTTCAAAGACATAGCCGTGTTGAGTAGTCTCAACTAGTACACGCCCGTGTCTGAAATGTACACGCCTGTGTTGCCTTGCACACGCCCATGTAAGAGTCCGTGTAAAAGGTTGTGTAATGAGCCGATAGCTGCTGTAATGACTCTTACTAATAATGAAACTTAATTACTATGTAATGATATAATTAAGCTAATAAATACAGTATGCTTTTCAGTTGAATGAATTAAACAGGTATAGTAACGTTTAATTAATATTTATACAGTGAAAGGGGTAATCGACAGTGAAATCGGTCCACCCTATTATGTGAGTATACGTTGAGACACGTAATATCAAGAAATCGGTCTAGACGACCATTTCATGATACAGAACTGATGAACTAGTCATTAGTACGCTCAGACTGGTCATTTGAGCACAGCAGCGATAATTGCCCTAATAGATGTACAGTATCGAGAAAAGTGGTCTAGATGACCTCTTCTCGCCCAGAGACTGACAAAATCGGAGTCAAAATGCTCAGACTAGTCAGTCAAATAGAAATAGTAAGTAGTAAATAGTGAATAGTGAAAAATGTAGTGTTAGGTTAGTGGCCAAGATGGCCTTAATCTGGCATAAAACTGATATATTAATAGTCAGCAAGCTCAATCTGGTTAATTGAGCATAAAATGTAGATTTTGTGTGAGAAATATGCAGTATCGGGGTGAGGACCAAGACGACATTTTCTCGCCTCGAAACTGATATATTTAAACTTAGGAAGCCCAAATTAATCAATCGGGCACCTGACATGTTTTTCGAGATGGGGTCATACAGATCTTGAAAACTGGTCCAGAAGACCTCAGATGGACGTAAAACTGATAAATTTGAAATCAACATGTCCAAATTAGTCAGGAGAGACTGTGTTTGAAATTTCACGCGAAAATGTCTCGTTATGCGTGCACAGTGTCAACACAGTGTAGGCCTAACCACAGTATCAAGAAATTAGTTAAGATGACCTTTTCTTGATATAAAATTGATATATTTGGAATCAGAATGATCAAATTAGTCATTTGAGCACAAAAAGTAATTTTTGATCGGAAACCATGTAGTATCGAAAAACTGGTCGAGACGACCTCAGATGAAGATAAAACTGATATATTTGGGTTCAGCACGCCCAAATTAGTCAGTATAGCCTATCTTAAAAATTTTCAAAAATTTAGTATAAAAGGGTCGAAATTTTTGGGATTCTTGAAAAATAACCCTCATATTTTTCCAAACCTTATTTTCGCCCCCTACACCTCACGAACATGAACAGTAACCGACCATCGAATCCAGCCTCCATTTTCGACACCGCTGACACCATTGGAAAGCTCTCGACGAGCTGATTCCAACGGTGTGCCGAGTCGATGAAACCGACACTAGAGAACGCTGCACACACCGCCTAAAGCCGTCGGTGGCTGAATTTTTCAAACCGTGATTTCTCTGTCGTCCGACACCCAAATGCCACGATTCCAGTCCCAATGGATTCATAGTGAAGAGTAAAACAAAACCCAGGCCTCTTTTCATGTCAACAACCACCGGATCGTGTCGCCCAAACTCGCCCATCGCCGTCACCATCGCCGCCATCGAATCTGACTATTCCAGCGGAGTTAAGTTGCAAGGTGGGTATCAAAATGCTCAGAGCAGACATAGATCAAAAGCCCTAAAGCAATTTTGGGTAACAACACCGGAAAATGGAGATCGGAGCATCGCCACCGCCACCGCCATCCACCGTTGGAGCCCGATTTCCGACGATAGGAGTTTCGATTAGTGAAATTGACACCACTAATGGGTTCCTCTCGTCGATCTCTTCAAGATGGTGGCCACCTCTTCCATTGCCGTGATCAACACCGGTCAACGGCGACCGGAGGCCAAAAATTGAAGAATGGCCCGTTGGTCTATTTTCGACATTCTGGACACATCCGCTGCATCGGATTTGCAAACCGGAGTTTCAAAAGTGAAGAACGATGATTCAAAGATTGTGCGATCGAGACCGAACGGTTCGTGCGACTGCAACGGGAATGATTTTGGTAGTGGTTTTGATCCTTTGATTTCCTCATTTTATTATTGGGAATAATTATGTACTAATTATGGTTTACTGACTTGAAGAATTGTAAGAAAAAGGGATGAAATGTCGAAAAAGAGAATGTGAGAAAATTTGAATATTTTTATGTAAAAAGCTAAGCTTTTACGTAAAAATTAGGCCTTTGGTTTAGTACTTGGCAGGTTAGAATAGGTTAGATGGTTATGAGGCATTTCCTAAATGCTGGGAACCCAAAAATTAAGTGAAAATGTTGCCAAAATTTCTAAAACGGCACAAAGGGGTATTTTAGGAAACGAGGGGTGAAAATGTGATCGGGATGGAAACCCGAGCCCCCTCGATGACCTAGGTCTGGGAAAGAAGGACGGACGTTTTGAAGATTAGTAAACCGCCTATTAGAAATTTCGTAATGTAAGAAAATGACCCCTATATCAGAATAGTACACCTGAGGGACGGGTGTGGTCTAAGTATAAAATTTGGGGTGATTAAATCGGTAAAGGTAACCCGATAGGCTAAATGGTCAATACGCGAGGTATCCGGTCAGTTGACTAGTCGGTTAACTAGTTAAGGACCAAGTTTAAACAGGATAGTGGGAGACAGTGATTAATTTGTCAAGTAGACAAATTAATTAAGCACGATTAGAAATTAAATATCAAAGTCCCAAGTAAAGCAGTTGGGTACCGATAGGCATCGGTACCACACAACGATGGAGTGACCTAAGAGTGACGTTAATTAATTTATTAGGTAAATAAATTAATTAACCACGATTGAAAATTAGAAGAAAATCAAACTCTTAAGAGAAGGGCAATTAGTACCGATAAGAGTTGGTATCACCTAATGATGGAGTTTTTATTAGTCACTAATGACCACAGTGACCTAAGAGTGAATATTAATGAAATGCATTATGATTACAGGGAGGTACCTGTATTGTGACGAAGGCGAGAGTATAAACTATCCATTGACAGGTAAGTACAACTCCGTCTATAGCATGAATAAAATGAATTTAAAATGACGCTTTTCTAGTATTTTAAGTATGTATCATGCACACGATACTGCATAGCATACATAAGAGCATACAGCTTCACAATCGAGTAGATTGATGAAAGAACAAGATAGAAGCCATACATCGCTGCTGCATAGGCCTTGGGATAGCTTAGAAAAGCACATGGCTAGAATAGATAAGCAAGATGAAATTTAATAGGCATGTCATACCGACTCTTTCCGTTGAAAGGGTTTTTCAGAGTTAAAGTAAGAGAAGGTCGAGAGGGTAGTAATCCGTTGAGGATCCTCTTGCCTATTTAGTGACCTCGGCGTTACCGTTGGTCTGCGCGCACTCGATACTGACACAGGGGCCTAGAGTAGACAAGATAAAGAAAAAGAAGATGTTGAAGCATAAATGAACATAATTGGATCATGCATTGATCACCGTATGCATTAGTTCCTTATGCTTCTAGTTCCCACAAAATGCATTCAGTATAAGGTATGTTATGTTATGCATTCAATACGTGATGATGTATTCTAGGGTGTGATATATGATATGCTATGTTATGCATTCAGTATGATGTAATGATGTATTCTAAGATGTGATACATGATGCTGTAATATATAATAGGTTATATGGTATCTGTGATGATTGGTATGCTCACATGATTTTAAGTATGCGTATGTTTAAACATGTTTTGTGGTAAACATATACTTACTGGGTGCAAAGCTTACGGAGTGTTTTCATGCTATAGGTAAGCATCCTATAGCATAAACATCAAGGGGTGATGATGGCGGTGGAGGTGGATGTGAGGATGAGATTATGGATACACTGCGAGTATTCTTCCGCACAATATGACTAAATAATATTTTGAATGGTGACAATTAAATAGTATTTTAAATAGTAAAGGTTAAATGCTATTTTGGAACAGTAAACAGTATATGTATGAATAGTATATTTAAATAGTATCTAGTGAATAGTAATCAGATAAACAAGTATATAAGGGTGTATGTATAATCGAAATCCTTATATTTTTCAAATTTCACATTTTAATAGTATACGTACATGAATAGTAAATACGTACGTGTATATAATCAAAAAAAATCCTCTAAATTTATGGTATCAAATTCAGTAAGTTTAAGTATCGATTTTAAAGAAGAAGTATAAGTAAAAGTTAAAGAAGCAAGTAATAGTTTTCAGTGACGGTCCGGGCCACTGAGGGCACGGGGTGTCACAATTAGACAAGATATTTCTCTCTCTTCCCTACACGTAAAATTTGAATTTTTTAATCCCTAAATTTTTAAAAAATTCAGCCATAATAGGATTTATGATTCAAATTTGATTCAAATTTCAAACTCTACAAATTTTGTGATTTGTTCGAATAGATAACGTTCCATAGTTCCAATTTGAATTTAAATAAAATCATGACAATTTTATTTGAATTCAAATAATTGTGTAATCTCTTATCCAAAACATAATCAAATTAGAAGAAAATCTTGTCTTCCAAATCTTCCAGAAAATACGTCTCCTATTAGTGTACTAGGACAAGATTTTGTTTAAATTTTAAATCTTATCTTCTAAAATAAGTATTTATTTGAATTAAATAATTATTCCATTTATTGAATAATATAAAATTATAATTTTGCTCTTGACTGTTAGAGAAATATGCCTATAACTTGGAATAGGTGATTTTGATTTTTCTCTTCACTAAATGCAAGAATATAAGTAATAAAGAATATCCCGATCAATTATCATCCGTCAAGGAATTATGCAGAGCTAGTAAAGGGACCAATTGGACATATATAATGTGGGCTTTAATAATCTATGTAACTAGTATTCTATATCGAATAAACTCATTATACAATAATTAGTTTCAGAGTTACATTGTTATGTACTTGAAATTGCACTCCTAATACACTTGATTAAGAAAATGTTTATTTACCATATGTAAATAAGAAGTTATCTGCCAAGCAAATAACTCAAGGCTTTTTCCATTTTCACACTTAGTATAATGCCTTCAAGAGAATAATTTTTACTCCTCATTAGAGTTATATTCCAGTATTTATAAACAAACCCTCATCGTATACAAGTCATGTACCTAATAAACTGGTCTATGAAACTCTATTTGGTTATAGTTTTAAAAATAGATTTCATAAGTGAGTATTTTATGAAAACATATTTATGTTTAATTTTTCAAAAAATAAACAAAAAATAAATTGTTAGTCATAATTAAAAGAAACCTTTGGTGGTGAGTTTTGCAATGAAGGGTAGGGAAGACATTGATAATCTGAGTCTTAAGTGGCGATGACCTAGAGCAATGGTGGCGGCATGTCGTTCTGGAGTAGATGTGATTACGGCAACAATCCTAAATATATGAAATCCTAGCGCCGGTGGCGATCTCCAAACCCGCAACCTAATAGTCTTTGTCACCACCAGATATGGAGGCTGTCGTAGTGGGATTTTTGGACGTCATCTTTACGAGATCTAGGTCGTTAGTCCGTGGTTGTTGTCATGAGGAGGTTGTCATCATCGTCCCCATTCCATGGTCATCATCCTTTTGCTAGAAATGAGGGCTGGCGCGATAGTTGTCTTTGCGAGATTTCGATTATGAGTTAGTGGTTGTCGTCGTGAGGGAGCCGTTGCCATCGTATCTAGTCTGCAATCATTGCCCTTTGCTAAAGATGGATGCCATCGTTGGACATGGTCGTCATCATTGATGTTGTAAAGGCAAAGAGAGAGAGAGAGAGAGAGAGAGAGGAGAGGGAGGGAGAAAATAATAACAAAAAAGTAAAAATAACTTTTTTTTCATTTTTAAAAAACCTTTTTTTCTCCCACACATTTCAATATTTTTGTTTTGTAGTTTGCATTTTACATATTTACATGGAAAGCTTAGATTTGCAAGAACTAAACAATGTGTTTCTTTAATCCCATGAAGGCTAAAGGTTGCTAATGTTGTATTTATGTGGACTAAAGGCAATTCCTGCTTCACTTCTTTCATTTTGGCCAATTCGCGATAGGAAATTCTCCTATGATGGTATTAGAACTTTATTAATTTGTTTAGTGACCTATTGGTAGTCAATAAGCACTCTCTTTAGGTTCTAATTTCTGATGTACAGTGGGATTAATAGTATTGCCAGCGGTGTATATATGGCGGCCCGCCCTTGCTGTAGAGGTTCTACAGTACTATTACAGTCAACTCTGTAGTTAACCGTAATAGTATGTAGGCCTCTTGAGTCATCGGCATTATACTTAACTTGAAAATTACTTGCTAATTTTTATGGAATAAATTTTTTTTTTCTTAATATAACAACTTGTAAACATATACGTGTCTTGTTTGAGAATGTGATAAGGATATCATGTTAACAAAATAAAATATACATGGATCATGATTCCTTTATCACATAGTCTTGACTTTAAATCACATTCTTGAAATTACAGGCTTAAATTTTCAAAACTACACAATGGAAAACTCATGGTAGGACCATCATCCCTCACCCAGTCCCCCTGGCATGTACATACCCTGTCCGTCGTCCACCGTATATTACTAGTGAACAGGTCTCTTACCTGCAACATGTGAACAATCTAGTGTGCTATGGGCTCAGTAAGTTCAAATATAAAAACATGAAATCATAACATGCAATACTGTGCTTATGAATGAAACTTGACTCTAAATGAACAGGTTCATGGCTGTATGTTAAGTCTTAGGACATTATCTAAAATTAGGTTCTGGTTTTGGGCCTTTGATTGGTCGTACCGTAAGGCGTGCATGACTGTGAGCGGTACTTTAGTACTAACCTCCACAGCCTTAACTGAAACTGAACACGAAAACCTCTCGGTGGGTTGAGAGGCTGGTACGCCAATAACTGGTTTAATTACCATCTTTTCTAAAGTTCCAACTGGGTAGCGTACTGATTGTCCCACAGTAGGAATCTATTATATGTTTTACTTGGGGTGTGAGTTTAATTAACCTCACTATAGTGCCTTGTGCACCTACATGTTTTCATGTGCTTGGTACTTGTCTACCATATGTACATGAATTATCTACTTAAAACATGAATTTTTACATGCATGACATGAACTTGACATGTGTATCATGATGCAGACAATCAACTCTGACATACACACCAAACAACAAACATAACATCATAAAAATAACATGATTGTCCATGTTGTAGCTAGGACAATGCTTGAACTTACAGAAAGTCTGCTAACGTGAGCCTCTGCTGGTCTGGGACTATTGTCTCGGGGTGTTTGGCTTGAACTCCTATAAAAGAAATAATTGTTGATTATTTCCAACATTTATCTCATACTTGAAACATGGAAAAATATGAAAATCATATTTCTAGACTCTTTTTTTCTTTTTAGCTTCGAACATGTCCTCCTACACGGGCGTGTTCGTGGCCGTGTAATCCTCTGGACTTACGTGCGTCATTGTGTAATTCATGCAACATGGCCTTGTAACTCATGCATGCGTACACGGGTGCCTACATGGCCTTGTTTATGGTTGTGTTCCCTGCTGTCGAACATGGTCTGTTACACACCCTTCCTCGATTGTGTGCCATTTTATACGGCTCGATACACAGCCATGTTCTTGGCTGTGTAACTCTCGAGTCTCAAACTTTCTCGAAACACAGTCGTGTATGTGGGCATGTTTGGGGTCGTGTTCTGAACGCGCCCTTATACACACCCGTGTACACTCCCGTGTTCATCTCAGAACCCTGATTCTGAGTCCGAAATCCTCTCCTTTGTTTTTTTTGCTAAGGCTTTCGTGGCCTTTGTTCTACTTCTTGCACTCAAAATCAATCTCAATAAGATAGTTTAAAGGTATAAACTGTATTTCTACAATCATAAATCCATGGTTTCTTAAGTAAAATTTCACATTTTACTTCTACCACATCTCTTCACTTAACCCTTAAAATCAAAACTTTCTTGAAAAGAAAACACCGAAACTTGGTTTTCTAAACCATCAACTCATGAATTCATGCTTAAAAACAACTAAACTTGAGCCATGTTTCGATTTAACCAGAAATCTCAACATGCAAAACTCATCTTCTCTTTTTCTCTTTCTTTTTCTTTCTTCCACTCAAACAAACCCAGATTTTTTCACCCGAAAATGTAAGAAAAAGAGGGTTTACCTTGCTTGAAACTTGAGAATGTCTTGCTGTGGAATCTTAGGCTGAGAACTTGAATGATTTGCTTGCTTGAAGAGAGAATCCGAAACTGTTGAAAGGAATTACAGAGGATGCTTAAAGAGAGAAATTTCCTCTTCTGCTCTTTCTCTCTCTCTCGTCCATTTCTTTGCAGCTAAAAGAAGTGAATTAATTCACTTGGGTTGCTGCCTCTCACATGCCCTTTCTTCTTTCTCACTCTTTTCTTTAATTGCTTCTAAAGAAATTTATAATTGCTTGGCTAATCTTGGCCATTGATCAAGGTAGTTTACATATGAGCCATTGATCTCTTAATAAGTATTTTGCACATACTTTTCTGATAAATTTAAAACATCATAATTTGAATTAATGTTTAGCTTTTACACTATGTTCATTAATTCATTGTCAAATTTTGACGAAAATCCGGCTAATCAAAATTTTCATCTGCTCTATATTCTGTAACATGTCTCATCATGAATATACATTTACATATTTTATAAAAAAATTTCTGAGAACGATAAATTTCTTGGTTATCACATTCACTTCTCCTTATAAGATTTTCGTCCTCGAAAATTTAAAACAAGTGATGGTATGAAAGTCTCATCTCATCTTCTCTTTCCCACATAGCTTCTTCACTATTGTGATTCTTCCACAATACCTTGACTAGTGGGATGGTCTTATTTCTTAGCATCTTTTCTTCTCTAGTCAGTATCTGAACAAGCTGTTCTTCATAGGTTAGGTGCTCTTGGACTTGGACTGGTTCATGTTGTAACACATGGGATGGATCTGACATGTACTTTCTTAGTATTGAGATGTGAAATACATTGTGCACTGCTAACAGCTCAGGAGGTAGTGCCAACTTGTAGGGAACCTTTCCAATGCGTTTGATAATCTCATAAGGTCCAATATACCTTGGACTCAGTTTTCCCTTCTTACCAAAACGCATAATCCCCTTTATAGGTGACACTTTTAGAAATACGAAATCCCTTTCCTTAAATTCTAGAGATCTCCATCTTCTATCTGCATAGCTCTTCTGTTGGCTCTGAGCACTCTTCATCATTTGCTGGATCTTGACAACTGCATCGGAAGTTTCTTGCATAAAATCTGTTTTATGCAGTTGTTTTTCCTTCGGATCATACCAGTGGATGGGTGATTTGTACTTTTGTCCATACAGGGCCTCATACGGTGCTATTCTGATGGAAGCTTTATAACTGTTGTTATATGAGAATTCTACTAGTGGTAACTTCTCATTCCAAGCTCCTGGAAAATCCATTACACATGCTCAGAGCATATCCTCTAAAGTCTGGATAGTTCGTTCTGATTATCCCTCTATCTGAGGATGAAAGGCTGTACTGAGCTTCAGTTTTGTGCCCATTGCTCCTTGCACACACTTCCAGAAGTTTGAAGTGAACCGTGTATCTTTGTCAGATATGATGGACTTTGGAACTCAATGTAACCTGATAACATGAGCTACATAAAGGTTTGCCAACTTCTCCGATTAGTAAGTGGTCTTCACTGCTATGAACTTGGCTATCTTCGTTAACCTGTCCACGATTACCCAGATAACATTGTGTCCTTCTCTTGTTTTGGGTAGCCCTACCATAAAATCCATGGTAATATGCTCTCATTTCCATTCTGAAATCTCTAAAGGTTCTAACTTTCCTCCAGGATGCTGATGTTCAGGCTTGACTTTCTGGCAAGTCAAGCATTTACTCACGAACTTCGCAATATCTCCTTTTATCCCTTTCCACCAAAACTATAGTTTTAAGTCTTGGTACATCTTGGTGGCTCCAGGATGAACTGAGTATGGTGTTTCATGAGCTTCTGACATGATTTGCCTTCGAAGTTCTTCATCTGCTGGAACGTGAATTCTCCCTTGATACAGAATTAATCCATCTTTGGAAATCTCTTCCTGGGAGTCTGTTAGACTTGAATCTTGATTCTGAGCTTCCTTGATATCATTAAACAATGATGACTTCAGCTACAGTGCTGACAATTTTCTTGATATCAGCTCCAGTTCAAGCGAATGAATTTCTTACTGTAATGGTCTTGATAACTTGTCAATGGGCAACTGTTGTGGAATTGTAGCTTTTCTACTTAACGCATCTACCACACGGTTGGCTTTTCTTGGATGGTAGAGGATCTCACAGTCATAGTCCTTCACCAATTCCAACCATCTTCTTTGCCTCATGTTTAACTCCTTCTGTGTAAAGAAGTATTTTAGGCTCTGATGATCCGTGTAAATCTGGCACTATGCTCCATACAGATAGTGTCACCAAATTTTGAGTGCGAATACTACTACAGTAAGTTCTAGGTTATGGGTGGGATAATTCTTCTCGTGCCCTTTTAGTTGGCGCGAAGCATAGGCAATCACTCTGCCATCTTGCATCAATACTGCTCACCCACTCTTGAAGCATCACTGTAGATTTCATACTTCTCCCCTTCAGCCGGGAGTGTGAGGATCGGCGCGCTTATCAGCCGTCTCTTCAACTCTTGGAAGTTTCGTTCACATTCTTCTGTCTATACATACTTCCTTTCCTTACACGTGAGGGTTGTGAGAGGTGCTGACAATCATGCAAACCCTTTCACAAATCTCCTGTAATAGCCAGCTAACCTTAAGAAACTGTGTATCTCTATCACGCTCTTAGGTGCAGGCCATTTGTTTATCGCTTCCACTTGGATTGGATCCATTGCAATTCTTTCCTTGGACACTACATGTCCGAGGAAATGTACTCTATCTAGCCAAAACTCACATTTTGAGAATTTGGCATAGAGTTGATGCTCTCTCAGCTTCTGAAAAATAATTCTTAACTTTGCTTCATGCTCTGCGTGAGTCTTTGAATATACAAGAATGTCATCGACGAACACAATGTCAAGATACTCCTTGAAGACTCTGTTCATCAGGTCCATGAATGCTGCTGGAGCGTTCGTTAACCCAAACGGCATTACTAGGAATTCATAATGCCCATAACGGGTTCTAAAAGCTGTCTTGGAAACATCACCTTCCTTGATTCTTAGCTGATGGTATCCTGATCTCAAATCAATCTTCGAGAACACTACTGGACCCTTGAGTTGATCGAATAGGTCATCAATCCTAGGTAATGGATACCTATTCTTGAATGTAACCTTATTCAACTCTCGATAATCTATGCACATGCAGAACGTCTCGTTTTTCTTTTTGACGAACAGTACAGGAGTGCCCCATGGGGAATAGCTTGGTCTGATGAATCCTTTGTCAAGTAGATCTTTCAACTGCACTTGTAATTCTTTTAAATCCACTGGTGCCATGTGATACGGCGCCTTGGAGATCAGTGCTGTTCCCGATAGAAACTCTATCTTAAATGAGATTTCCTGTTCTGGAGGTACTCCTGGTAGTTCTTTGGGAAAGACTTCCAGAAATTCTCTGACAATAGGAACATCTTCCGGTTGTAACTTCTTCTCTTCTACTGTATCTGTCACATAAGCTAAATATCCAGTACAACCACTGGCTATTAGCTTCTTAGCTTTCAATAAACTGATCATCATCTTGCTTGACCTTCTTGAGGAATTGATATATTCAAAACTTTCTTCATCTTCTAGCTTGAACACTATTCTTCTGTTTCTGCAATCGATCGTGGCTTGGTATTTTCCTAGAAAATCCATTCCCAAGATTACATCATAGTCTACTAACTTCATCATGATCAATTCTACATAAAGCTCCCTATTTTCTATGATTACTGGCATATGAGGTAACCAGTACTCGGACAACGTGATTTCTCTTGAAGAGAGAGCAGTTTTAAAAGTTCTTCCCATGTGATCTCTAGGGTGTTCTAAGTTATCAACAAATGCATATGATATGAAAGAATGAGTGGCCCCAGAGTCAAAAAGAATAGATGCCAAGTAGTTAGCGATAGAAATCTGACCTGTCACCACGTTGCACGTTCCTGCCTTTGTCTCTTCTCTAGTATAGGCCATTACCCTAGCATCTGCCTGAGGAGCTCTTTCCTGTCTTTCTTGCACTTCTGGAGGCACTTCTGAAGGGCTTTCATAACTTAATCTAAGTGCATGAACTTGTGACTGCTATGGACGTGAAAAATTTGCTCCTGACACAGATTGGCGGTTCATGGGACAATTCTTAATGAAATGGCCCTCTTTTTCGCACTGAAAACATGCAGTTGTGCCAGCTCTGCACTGATCCACATGTTTCTTCCCACAAGTAGGATAGGTGGGGTTACTTGGTACTGTAGTGGTGTTAGTCCTCCGTGCTTGACTTCTGTTGTCTTGAATCTGAGTTCCTTGGAAATTGCCCTTTCTCTTCTGTTAGGACTGAGGGCCTGGATTGCTGGACTAATTTGGTCTTGTACTCTGATTGCCTTTACTGTGTTGTCTAGGTTGAGAGGCCTTGGCCAAGATATTTTATTTCTTCCTGGCTTCCCAGACCTTTTCCCTCTCTTCTCTCTGTCGGGCAAGATGGTACTCTGCTCTCAAAACACGACTAACGCAGTCGGCTACTGAGATTGGTGGGATTGGGCTAATGTCAATTAAGGCAGAAATCTCAAGCCTGAACATGCCTATTATCTTCTATATCTTCTCCCTTTCCATTGGCACTACATACAGACACAGGCGAGAGAGTTGATCAAATCTCTTGCAAACCTCACTGACGGACATGTCACCCTGCTTTAACTCTGAAAACTCTTTCTGTTATGGTTGGAGTGATGTAGGATCATAGTATTTCTGGTTGAACTCCTCTAAGAACTCCGCTCATGACATCGTGGTCACGTCCCTCCTCATACAGACCGTGTCCAACCATAATCTTGCGTCCTTCCTAAGAACAAAGAATGCACACGAGACTTTCTCTTCCTCGGTTAGTTTCATGAAATCCATAATCATCTGGATAGAAGAAAGCCAATCTTCTGCTTCCAAGGGACTGGTTGAACCCTCAAATTCTAGAGGCCTCATTTTTCGGAATCTCTCATATAGTGGCTCTTGGTTCACCCTTGCTGGTAGTTCCTGAACCACTTCTAGTGCAGCTGGTGGCACTACTTGTTCTGCCTCAGTTGCTTGTTGTGCAGGAGTCCCTACTGATCCCTGCCCCTGTTCTATTTGTTCTAACCTTTGTCTTAATTCTGCTTTTTCTCTCATTTGATTTTCTAGAAGAGCCAGCAACTCTCCTATTCTCTGAGACAGAGTTGGGCGTCCCCTTCTCCATCTTTGGAATTGGCCTTGGTTTTCCATCGTGTTACTTTATATCCTAAAATCACACGATGAATTTATATTAGATCCTCTATAAGAGGATTCACATCATTTCTTGTATTAATATATCATCATATACTTACTACAAAAGTATGGGTCTCTACAGACCTTTACTTTCATGTACAACTGGCTACTTATCTTAACATAAACTGAACTTACTTGGATCGGCGAACAGGACATGCACGGAGTCAGGTGGGATATGGTCTACCAACTGTTCTAATACCAACTATGACAACGGTTGGTACTCTAAACTAGACCCATCGTAAACTTGCTCTGATACTAACTGTGGCGGCCCGCCCTTGCTGTAGAGGTTCTACAGTACTATTATAGTCAACTCTATAGTTAACCGCAATAGTATGTAGGCCTCTAAGGTCACCAGCATCATACTTAACTTGAAAACTACTTGCTAATTTTTGTGGAATAAATTTTTTTCTTAATATAACAACTTGTAAACATATACATGTCTTGTTCAAGAATGTGATAAGGAAATCATGTTAACAAAATAACATATACATAGATCAGGATTCCCTTATCATATAGTCTTGACTTTAAATCACGTTCTTGAAATTACATGCTTAAATTTTCAAAATTGCACAACAGAAAACTCATAGTAGGACTATCATCCCTCGCCCAGTCCCCCTGGCATGTACATACCCTGTCCGTCGTCCACCGTGTACTACTGGTGAACAAGTCTCTTACCTGCAACATGTGAACAATCTAGTGAGCTATGGGTTCAGTAAGTTCAAATATAAAAACATGAAATCATAACATGCAATACTGTGCTTATGAATGAAACTTGACTCTGAATGAACAGGTTCATGGTTGTATGTTAAGTCCTAGGACATAATTTGAAATTAGGTTCTAGTTTTGGGCTTCTGATTGGTCGTACCGTAAGGCGCGCATGACTGTGAGCGGTACTTTAGTGCTGACCTCCACAGCCTTAACTAAAACTGAACACGAAAACCTCCCCGTGGGTCGAGAGGCCGGTATGCCAATAACTGGTTTAATTACCATCTTTTCTAAAGTTCCAAGTGGGTAGTATATTGATTGCCCCACAGTAGGAATCTATTACATGTTTTACCTAGGGTGTGAGTTTTATTAACCTCACTATAGTGCCTGTGCACCTACATGTTTTCGTGTGCTTGGTACTTGTCTATCATGTGTACATGAATTATCTACTTGAAACATAAATTTTTACATGTATGACATGAACTTGACATATGTATCATGATGCAGACAATCAACGTCTGACATATATGCTGAACAACAAATATAACATCATAAAAATAACATGATTGTCCATGTTGCAGTCAAGACAATGCTTGAACTTACAGAAAGTCTGCTAACGTGAGCCTCTGTGGTCTGGGACTGCTGTCTCAGGGTGTCTGGCTTGAACTCTTATAAAAGAAATAATCGTTGATTATTTCCAACATTTATCTCATACTTGAAACATGGCAAAATATGAAAATCATATTTCCAGACTTTTTTTTTTTTTTTAGCTTCGAACATGTCCTCCTACACGGGCGTGTTCGTGGCCGTGTAATCCTCTGGACTTACGTGCATGACCGTGTAATTCATACAACACGACCGTGTAACTCATGCATGCGTACACGGGTGCCTACATGACCGTGTTTATGGCCGTGTTCCCTATTGTCAACCATGGTCTGTTACACGTCCTTTCTCGACCGTGTGCTATTTTACACGGCTTGATGCACGGCCATGTTCTTGGCCGTGTAACTCTCGGATCTCAAACTCTCTCGAAACAAGGTCGTGTATATGGGCATGTTCGGGGTCGTGTTCTGAACACGCCCTTGTACACGCCCGTGTACACTCCCGTGTTCATCTCAAAATCCTGATTCTGAGTCTGGAATCCTCTCCTCTTTTTTTTTTCTAAGGTTTTCATGACCTTTGTTCTACTTCTTGCACTCAAAATCGATCTCAATAAGATCGTTTCAAGGTATAAACTGCATTTCTACAATCATAAATCCGTGGTTTCTTAAGCAAAATTTCACATTTTACTTCTATTACATCTCTTAACTTAACCCTTAAAATCAAAACTTTCTTAAAAAGAAAACACCGAAACTTGGTTTTCTAAACCATCAACTCACGAATTCGTGCTTAAAAACAACTAAACTTAAGTCATGTTTTGATTTAATCAAAAATCTCAACATGCAAAACTCATCTTCTCTTTTTCTTTTTCTTTTTCTTTCTTCCACTCAAACAAACCCAGATTTTTTCACCTGAAAATGTGAGAAAAAGAGGGTTTACCTTGTTTGAAACTTGAGAACGTCTTGCTGTGGAATCTTGAGCTGAGAACTTGAATGATTTGCTTGCTTAAAGAGGGAATCCGAAACTCTTGAAAGGAAACAAGAGGATGCTTGAAGAGAGAAATTTCCTCTCCTGCTCTTTCTCTCTCTCTCGTCCACTTCTTTGCAGCTAAAAGAAGTGAATTAATTTACTTGGGCTGCTGCCCCTCACATGCCCTCTCTTCTCTCTCACTCTTTGCTTTAATTTCTTTTAAAGAAATTTATAATTGCTTGGCTAATCTTGGCCATTGATCAAGATAGTTTACATGTGAGCCATTGATCTCTTAATAAGTATTTTGCACATACTTTCTGATAAATTTAAAACATCATAATTTGAATTAATGTTTAGCTTTTACACTATGTTCATTAATTCATTGTCAAATTTTGACTAAAATCCGGCTAATCAAAATTTCCATCTGCTCTATATTCTGTAACATGTCTCATCATGAATATACATTTACATATTTTGTACAAAATTTTCCGAGAACGATAAATTTCTTGGTTATCACAGTATATATGGTTGCCAACTTGAAGATCAATATTTCAAGTGCTTGAATTTTTATATTAGGAGAGACAAATTTTATAATGTTATACATTTGTATTAATTATGTATATTATGATGTAAAGTGATTTTGATTTCTTATTTCAAATATTGATAACACACATGATTTGCTATCAGTGAGAAATCACAAAAAACATGTTTTAATTTTTTTTCTTTTGTTAAGGAACATTTTATGACTGTTTTTGCAAAAAAGGTCATGAAAAGTATGGATTCCAAGACCGTTTATTGGGAAATGGTCGTGAAAACTTTGGCCCCAGCCCTACTACCTACAACGTGGAAATTTTTCTACAATTGTTAGAAACGATTGTGGAAAATTGAGATACTAAGATTGTTATGAAAATGATCGTGAAATCTTTTTAGTTTACGTAAGCTTTCCCATGATCGTTAAAAACAATTGTGGAATCATCTTATATCTAGTAGTAATGCGCAAATGGCTTCAACTGTTGGTGAACAAAATCACAGCAGAAATTTCTAACTGTCTTGGTAAAATGCTCTCAATGGTTGGGAAACCTCTTTAGATTGTGGATTTTTTTGCAATAGTTTTACTCGTAGGTCGAATTATTTCTCAAATTTAGAAGACCATATATTTGGAGGAATAAAATTCTACCTTATCAAGTATCCCCATGATACATCATGTTTTCTATTCTGAAACTGATAATAAGCAGGACGGACCGTCACTTTTCGTGTAGTCGGAATATTACAAGAGCAACTCTTCATTGAAAACCATTGAATCTGAAAATAATTTATAAACTTTTTTCTTAACAATTAACCCTTTGAAATTATAATTCTTGACATCCTCCGTCATTTTGCTATCCTATCTATCGAGTTTTTGCATGTGACAACCCAAGATTTTGGAATTGATGTTCATTTTGATGTTCATTTATAGTTTATTTTAATCCAAATTTATTTTAAAATTTAGGTTTAAATTTGAGTTATAATTGAATTAAATTTTAGTTTTAAGATGAATTTATATTGAAATTAAATTAAAATGATTAATAATGTCTTTCTTGTACTACCAATACATCCAAATCACACACAAAAAAAGTCAAGAATTTCATTGATATAAGTAAAAAGATTGATAATACTATAAATTGTAATATTGAGAATTGGCTAAAAAAAAAAAAACCTTAGAAACTAGATTGTCAAATTAAAAAAATTTAACGTCCGCAAAAAGAAAAAAAAAAGTCATTTTGTTTATATATATACTTTTTTTTATTAGATCCTTCATCTTTTCGTTTATTTATTTATTTTCTCTAATATACACATCCTTCAAATATTGTCGGATCAAAATCACTGTTAACATCTATCAATAAAAGTAATTTTATACTCAACTTCCAAGATTCATGAATAAATCATGAACCCATATAAAGAATGAGCTAGGTGCGTTTACGAGACACAAAAATTGGGCACCGAATTTAAATCCAAAGACAACATATAATTAGTTCTCAATGCTATACCCTTTTCAGTGAACAGCTTATTCCTGATTTTTTTTTTTGTTTTTGTTTTTGCTCCTTAAAAAGTTATGATCTCCTGACGTTGATTAATCGTCTGATTTCCTTCTTTTAATCAAATTCCTAGCGAATTACTCTTTAAGGTCAAAGAACCAAGTTGCCATCTTTAGGTGCGTTCTGAATTTTTTTTTTTATTTTTCTATTTTTTTTAAAAGGGTTATAAAAATAAAGGTTGACGTATAATTTGATAATCTAGGGAGTCGTGTACTTCGTCTCTGTATGGTATATAAATCCCTATTTAAGTGAATTATTTATATACCACGCAATTATTGTGACGAGACTTATTGGAAAATAGATTTTATCAAATAAACAATCAATCTCACCATCCCATTTACATCTTGGGTGGTAATTTTTATTTATTTTGGTTTGCTGCTGAATAGATTCTTTTTGGTCAATTTGATTGATTTACAATGTTATGTGATAAATAGTTCCACTAGCTAGAGGTCTTGTCTAATATTTGTCGGCCAAGTTGGGAAACTGGTGTGGATGGAAGACAAAGAGAAGTTGAGTTGTGTTAGATTGCACATTCCGACCGAGAATATTTTGTGTTTCTTTGTCAAAATGATCTAGACCTAAAAGTAGGATTTAGAATGATACCATGAGTGGTGCATTTTCAAGTACTCAAATTGAATTACATGATTATAATATATGAGATGAAAGTAAATCCTTGTGATCATAGGTCTTACTAGCTAAAAACCGCGCGTTAGTGGGAGATATTGTTACATTATACTAAACGTTAAGAATTTTTACAATATAAAGTTTATTTAAATAGATAAATAATCTTTGTAAAAAGAATATTTACTCTTTCATCTGTACTCTAATAAAGCTTAATGAATTACATAGAAAATAAAAATACACACAACAAATACTTAAAAGGAAAAATACACAAAGAAAACACATATTTTTTTTTATATTACAAGTAAGACGCGCATTAAAAATACTAAAAGTAACTATTTAAACAACCATCTTACTAGTAATGTGTGTAAAAAAAAAAATTGATGGTGTTACTGACAACAAAATGTAAATTTTTTTTAATTTTTAATTTTTATTTTTATAAATGGATATCAAGTATCCTCTTTCCTAACATTTTAGACATTTTGCCCAATGTCTATTATAAATGAGAAGAACTTATATGGATAAGAGGTTGAAAACTAAAACAAAGAAAAGAAAAAGAACAAATTGCTATAAATAAATTCAAAGATAAAGATAACTATGATCGGAGAGTCAAATCATCCTTGCTTTTTGTAGTTGCTAGAAAGTGTTGACCAATCTATCTACTACATTATGGGATCAGGTTCATGAATATAGATCTGAAGTTGGTTAATCAATTGGTTAGCAATTAGAGCAAAAACTATGATCTTTCTAGCTGATTGTAAGATAAATTCCTATCTCACAGTATGATCTTAGAAAGATAATAAACCATCGTAAAAACCATTAACATTAAGTTATCCTAATGGTTTTTAGTGAAGATTAGGTTGGGCCTATGATATAACATTGAGTAGCTCTTTAATGGTTCATAAACCACCAGGTAATGCAATATAGGCATTGGCATTGTCTACCATGTTTTTCATTCATTTATGCATAGTTGTGACCTATAACTCATTACCTATAGTGTTTCTCGTCACATTTTTCACAGCTAAAGCCTTTGAAATGATTCCTAAGATTTTACTACCATTAACAGATGCAGTTGTTGCTACACACCCCATTAACCTAAAACTACCTTCTGTTAGTATGGTGTCCCACCCTGCTGTCGAGGCTCCACAGTGCTATTACAGTCAATTCTGTAATTAACCGCAATAGTATGCAGGTCTCTAGGGTCGCCTGCAATCATGCTTAACTTGAAAACTACTTGAAAATTTTACGAAATAAATTTTTTTTCATAATATCATAAACTGTTCGAGAATGTGATAAGAAAATCATGTTAACAAAATAACATGCACATGAATCATGATTTCCCTATCACATAATCTTGACTTGAAATCTTATTCTTGAAATTACATGTTTAAACTTTTCAAAACTATACAGCGGAAGACTGATGGTGACCACAATCCCTCGCTCAATCCCCCTGGCACGTATCTATCCTGTCTGTCGTCCACCGTATACTACTGGTGAACAGGTCTCTTACCTGCAGTGAACAAACTAGTGAGCTATGGGCTCAATAAGTTCAAATATAAAAACATGAATCATAACATGCTGTACTGTGCTTATGCACGAAACTTGACTCTGAAAACATGCTCTTGGTTGAAAGCTTAGTCTTAGGACATTATCTGATATTAAGTTCTGGTTTTTGGCCCCTGATTGGTCGTACCAACATGTTAGCATAACTGGGAGCGGTACTTTAGTACTGACCTCCTCAGTCTTAACTGAAGCTAAACATGAAAACCTCCCCGTGGGTCGAGAGGCCGGTACACCAATAATTGGTTTAATTACCATCATGCTGGTGTTCCAACTGGGTAGCATACTGATTGGCCCCACAGTAGGAACCTGTTACATGATTACTTGGGGTGTGAGTTTTATTAAACATACTAAGGTGCCTTGTGCACACACCTGCTTTCGTGTACCTGATACTTGTCTGACATGTGTACTGAAACATGAAATTCTACATGTATGACATGAACTGACCTGAGTATTATGATGTAGACAATCAATGTCGAACATACACGCCATACAATAAAACATGACATCATAAACATAATAAGAATGTCCACGTTGCAGTCAGGACAATGCTTGAACTTACAGAAAGTCGGCTAGCATGAGCCTCTACTGCTCTGGGACTACTGCATCGGGGTCTCTGGCTTGAACTCCTATAAAAGAAATAATCGCTGATTATTTTCAATATTCATCTTATACTGGAAACATGGCAAAATATGTAAATTCACATTTCTAGACTTTTTTTTTTTTTTTAATTTGACTTCAAACATGCCCTCCTACACGGGCGTGTTTATGGCCGTGTACTCCTCTACACTTTACGTGCATGGCTGTGTAATTCAAAAAACATGACCGTATAATTCATGTTAGCTTACACGGGTGTCTACACGGCCGTGTTTCTGGCCGTGTACTCCTCTGGACTTACGTGCATGGCTGTGTACTTCGTGGAACATGGCCGTGTAATTCGTGCATGCTTACACGGTCACCTACATAGCCATGTTTTTGGCCGTGTTTTCCTGCAGTCAAACATGGTCTGCTACACGCCCTTCCTATGACCGTGTGCCCCTTGACACAGCCCGATACACGATCGTGTTCTTGTTAGGAAATGCCCTAAGCATTAGAGACATTTTAATGTATTTATTTTGAACTGGATAATAAAATTATATATAGAGGTTATTCATTACATTGCTATCTGTCCTCGTCTTATTTACATGTTAAAGTAAGTGTAAGCAAATATGGCTCACTGACTGCTTGTGTTAAAACTGTTAGAACGTTGCATGCAATGGACTTTTGTATGCGAGAAGACAATGTTCTAAAGTTAACAGTCTAAACTATGGTCTGTAGTCTATGGGGTTAGACCGAGCATCTAACTCATGTTAAGACTATTATGTTGTCTAAAGCCTTGGAGGGGACGGTTTGTCTTGACTGCCTGGAGTAGGACTCCCAAGCAGAGACATAGATATGTTACTTGGTGGTGACATATTAGACCGGGACTAAAACTTGATTGATCTACGTAGTCCGCTATGAGTGGATCAATCTGCTTTTGACGTTCATTGTGCAATAACCTTAATCCTGAGTAAATGAACTATTTCATGTATATGACTTGTGTACTTTGATATTCCAATGACTAAAGCGTCTCAGAGGTAGTAAGCTTATAGACCGGTTCGTTTGGTGCATGACTTGTATACGATGAAGGGTTTGTTTGCAGATATCGGAATCATAGCTCTAAGGAGTTAAAGGTATCCTCTTAAAGGCATTATACTGAATGTGAAAATGGACAAGACCTTGGGTCGTCTGCTGGGTGGATGACTTCTTATTCACATATGGTGAATAATCATTTTCTTAATTCGGTAATATAATGGAACTTTAAGATAGCCTGATCAGTAGGATTAAACGGACTTTGACCTAAGGCTGATCATGGATATCATATGAGGATTCTGCATATATGACAAGGTCATTGGACGATAGCATGTCACCGGCTTACGTAATACGATATATAATTGGGAGTTCAGTTTCAGGTTTATAGTGGTGTGACTCTGAAACTAGTGATCATATGATTGAGTTGTTTGGTAAAGAATGATGATCATATGGATTTGCGGGAGCCCGATTATATATGTCCAATCAGTCCCTCTACTAGCTCCACATAATTCGTTAACGTTTGGCAAATTGATTTGTGTATGCTATTGACTGGTTTATTATGCATGGATGGTGATGACACAGGATTAGGATGGTAGACAAGATTCTCTCCAGTTGGATTCAGATTTTGTTTTGGATAATAGAGTACACAATTATTCGAACTCCAAATAAAATTGCCATGATTTTATTTGAGATTGGATTGGAGTTGTAGAAAATTATCCATGAGAATAAGAATTTGAAACACAACTGTTTTGTGGATTTTGAAATTCAAATTTTGAATCACAGTCCAAGTGGGATTCGAATTTGTTGTGGAAAATCCACAAGGTTTGAAATTCGAATTCGAGTTAGATTTAGAGAGGATAATCTTGTTAGAATCCTACTTGAATTTTGAATCCAAATCCTAACAAATAGTGGATGAAATTTTGAGGATTATCCTCAATGCAATTTCGGTTTTTGTAGATAAGGTTCAAGGGAAAAATTCAAGTTTCAATCCCAGCTGAATTTGGATTCTCTCCTCCCCAGAAAGTGGCCGAAATTTTAGAGAATATCTCCAAGGAAAATTCGGTTATTTTGGATAAGGATGAGATAAGATTCAAGCTTGAAAATCCTAGTGGAATTTTGATTCTCCCTTATCCTAAAAGTGGCCGAAATTTTTAGGAGATTTTCTCCTTAGATTTTTTCGGATTTTTTGGTTGAAAAAGGGAGATAAAATTCTAATTAAAATTTTGTTTAGATTTGGATTGGATTTATCCCATAATGGCCGAATTTTATTGTTGGGATTCTCCCTTGGAAAATTTGGATTTTATGGTTATGGATAAGAGAAAATATCTTCTCCTAATCCAATTCAAATTCAGAGAATCACCTCATGCAGGTCTATAAATAGAGGTCCTGCCACTCCAGTTCTCTCAGACCATAGACTCTCAGGTGAGCAGGCTTATTGTTGCACAGCCCACCGTGACAATAAAGTTCTTTAGAGATCTGGATGGTCGGAAGAAGACTAGTAGTGCTAGCATACCGATCGAGGTTCAGAGTGCCCACACACTCAGCCATTCAGGAATTAGAGAATAGTAGAGAAGGCTAGTTGGTTGAAACCTCCGGTCATTCTCCTCCTGCACATTGGCGTCCTTGAGGTATGAGTTTTTAATTGTTGTTGGTTTATTGTATATGGCATCATGAGATATTTAACGATCTAAAAATTTTTATTGTTCTGCTGCGCCACTCTGATACATTTTTTACGATTTATTTTCTTACAAGTGGTATCAGAGACATCTCATGACTATGCCATGTACATAAATTAGACAATTACTTAGTCTTTCTATTTATGTATGGATTTGATATTTAGAGAGTGGCATTCTAGGGTTCCTTTATATTGTTATCATGGATTATATATAAAGTATGTGGTTATTTTAATTTTATGAATTATTATAAGCATGCTTATTTATGCCGGTTATGGTTCCTTAGAATTTAGAAAAAATTGTATCTAAGAATTTTTATGTAACCACGAGAGCAGTTTATTAACACCATAATTTTCCCATGGATTTAATTTTTTTTCTCTTAGAATTTTTGTACACCGGAAACGGTTTAGGAAATTTTATGTAATTATTCTTGGAGGAGATTGAAGATTGAAGACCATAATTTATTTTTCCCAAAAGTTAAATTTGATTTAAAGGTTGAAATTTTGATTGTGTGGAAAATTTCAATTTAATTGGGATTCAAATTAATTTTTGGAGATCCTAATAGGTAAATTGGTATGTGGCACGAAAATCGAGACACGACCCCTCGGGATAGGCCGACGGGCCTTGGTGGGGCTGCAGCCCCTGTGCAGGCCATAACCACTCACGGCCGCAGGCTTAGCCTGCAGCCGAGGGTGGCCGTGGCCTACCCAAGGCTGGCCGCAGCCTGGGCGTGCAGCCTTTGGCTACAAGCACTGCCTGTAGCCTGCCGGCTGCTGCGCCCAGCCTGGGCGTGTAGCCTGGCACTGCAGGCTTGGCCTGCAGCCCGGCAAGGCTGCACATGGGGCAGCCGTGGGCTGCCAGCCCCTCCGGGCTGGTGGCTGCCTACGGCGGCTGTCGCCTTCGGGGGCGGCAGTGCGACGGTCTAAAAATCAAAAAATTTTGATTTTTAAATTTGAGATTTAATTTTAAATCATGTTTAAAAATATGTAATTGAAAATTTGAAATTTTTGAAATTACATATTATTACACATGATGTTTAAAATTATTTAAAATTTAAATTTGAAATTCGAATTTGGAGTTTGAATTTGAAATTTAAATTTTTGGAGATTTAAATTTTAAATAATTCTTGGGATGAGAAATAAATGGAGAGGCTACATAAAGATGGATACAAGAAGACGGAACGAAATTCAAGACCCAAAGAATGCTTTGGATGGAATTTTGTAATCTTTATTTTCTTTGTTCTAGGATGGAACCATAGCTTGGTTATTATATCAATTATTTTTTCTGTGATATGTCATGGATGTATAAATATGTATTGATGGATGTTTTGTATGCATATTTGATAACATGTCATATAGGATAGGTGAGTGCCGCTCATACTATATTGATCATACATAATTTAGTCAAAACTTGCATGTTTTTTAAAATATTGAGTAGGAGAGGGTTTCAAACAAAACCCACGGCCTCCATTGTTGATCTATATGTGAAAGCATGGTAACGCCTCGCGTCAGTTCTGCCCTGATCACACCCCTTGGTAGGTATTTACCGTCGCCAGTATACTAGATTGGATCTCCTATGTGGAAAACGTGTTCGGGTATGATCCTATTCATGACCACCCCTCGGTGGCTTGGTAGGACGTGGATCGAGCTACATAAACAATGGTTATACACTCAAAACTCATTTAGTTATTAACCTTCCCTAGAAGCTCTGTTAACTAAACTGGTGGCCAAATAAGCGGTTATTAATATATGTCTTAACCTTGGAGGATTTAAGGTAACATATATTAATTGGACGGGGTTCATGTTCCGGCTATTTGTTTTCATGACTACCCCTCGGTGGCTTGGGGCAATAGGTGCTGAGAATTACCGTTGCAATGCTACATGTTTTTCAAGTTTCATGTAGGAACGTTCTTGTATGTTTTATTTGCTAAATTATCTGTATATTTGCTTAGGCTTTGTAATGATATCTAGTATAATTTTATTTCAGCTCAAAATGTCACCGACACCCCTCATTTCGATACTTACTGAAAATAAGCTGAATGGCGATAAGTATAAAGATTGGAAAAGAAATCTATTAATAGTTCTCAGCTGCGAGAGACACAAGTTCGTACTGGACGAACCATGCCCACCTGGGCCCAAACCTGATACACCACTTGAGGAGGTCTCGGTTGCCTATAATCGTTGGAGAGAATCCAATGAGATAGCTCGATGCTACATCCTTGCTAGCATGACGAGTGCTTTACAAAAGTAGCATGAGACTTATCAAGTTGTTGGGGAGATCATGGAAAATCTGGAGGACATGTTCAGAGGCCAAGAAAAATTGGCTCGACAGTCCGCTATCACCAGTATTATGAACTCTAAGCAAAAGGCAGGTACTCCGGTGAAGGACCATATGATTACTCTAATGGGATTCTTCGCTGAGGCTGTCAAGAATGGTGCTGAGTTGGACTACAACACCCAGATCGAGATGGTGTTCAAGACTCTGTCTAAAGATTTTGTGGAGTTTAAGGCCGCATACAATCTGGTGACAAAGGAGTTAGGACTAACAGAGCTCATGAAGCAACTACAGGCTTATGAGCGGATGATCAGGGATGAGGATGCGGTCAAACCTAAAGGAGAGGCCAATTTGGCAGAATCTTCCAATCCCTCACGGAAGAGGAAGAGGCCAAATAAGAAGCAAGTAGCTTCTAGTTCTTCTAATCCTCCTGTCTCGGACGAGAAGAAGAAGAAGAAGAACAAGAAGCTAAAGGACCCTAAAAAGTCCAAATGCTTCCATTGTGAGAAGGTAGGTCACTTTAAGAAGGCTTGCCGGGAATTCCTAGCCGCCAAGGGCAAGGAAGGTAAGAAACTTCATTACTTAGAAGCGTGTTTGGTGGAAGAATCGAAAGACACTTGGGTCATTGATTCGGGCACCACTAATCATGTTTGTGTTTCTATGCAGGGGTTCGTGGAAACGAGAAGTCTACATGATAGGAGCCTCTCGTTGCGGACTGGAGATGGTAGCTTTGTGGTGGCTGAAGCAGTAGGAGATGTTTACCTTTATTTTGATCAATTTAGGTTTATTTTATTGAAAGACTATTTTTATGTTCTTAATTTTAGGAGGAACCTTATATCGGTAGCTTGTTTAATAAAGTATTCTTATTCAGTTTCTTTTAGTAAAAGAGTTGATATTCGTAGAAATAAGTTTTTTATCTATTCTGGATGGATGGATGGAAATCTATATTTGATCAAACCAAAGATGTACTCACTACTTGACACTGAATTAATAGATAACTCTAAAAGGTTGAAAGTTTCTCACTCTAACAAGGCATATCTTTGGCATTTAAGACTTGGTCATATTAATCAGGATAGGATTCAAAGATTGGTGAAAGACAGTCCTCTGGAATCTTTGGAGGAGGTACGTCTTCCCCAATGTGAGTCTTGTCTAGAGGGTAAGATGACCAAGAGGTCTTTTGGAGCTAAGGGTACAAGGGCTCAGGAGCTCTTAGAAATTGTGCACACTAACGTATGTGGCCCCATAAACGTCACAGCATGAGGAGGGTTCGAGTATTATGTCTCTGTTATAGATGATTACTCGAGGTATGGATATGTGTATCTGATGCACCGCAAGAGCGAAACCTTTGACAAGTTCAAAGAGTATAGCGTGGAAGTGGAAAAGCAATTGGATAAATCCATAAAGACACTTCGATCTGATCGAGGTGACAAATATCTCTCCGATGAATTTCTAGGACATCTTGTAGAGAACGGGATATTATCCCAATTGACTGCACCTGATACTCCACAACAGAATGGTGTAGCCGAAAGGAGAAACAAGACCTTATTGGATATGGTACGGTCCATGATGAGTTATTCAGCACTGCCATTATCATTTTGGGGATATGCTTTACAAACAGCATGCTATATTCTGAACCAGGTTCCAAGTAAATCAATTCCCAGAACTCCGTATAAATTGTGGCGTTGCAGGAAGCTCTCCCTTGGACATATGAGAATATGGGGCTGCCCGACGCATGTACTGGATGGGGATGTGAAAAAGTTGGAACCAAGATCAGAATTGTGCATGTTTATAGGATATCCAAAAGGAACTAAAGAAGGTCTGTTCTATAACCCGAAGGAACAAAAAGTCATTGTCTCAACCCATGCGACATTCTTGGAGGAAAGTCACATGAATGACTTTAAGCCTCGAAGCAAAGTGGTGCTAGAGGAGTTGTCGGGTGAAAGAACTGCTCCACAGATTTCGGTCTTGGATGTAAGTCCGAGTTCCAGTGAAAGACCTACAGACGATCAACAATTTAGGGTGCCTCGTCGTAGTGGGAGGGTTTCTAAGAAACCTAATTTCTTCATGTATGATGCTGAGGTATACCGAGCCGAGACTCATGAGCATGAGGATGATCCGATCACATATGATGAAGTTATAAATGATGTTGATTCTAAATCTTGGAAACAGGCTATGAACAATGAGATGGATTCTATAAAATCCAACTCTGTTTGTGAACTTGTAGATTTTCCGGATGGGATAAAACCCATTGGATGCAAATGGGTCTACAAAAGAAAGAAGGATGCGGAAGGGAGAGTGGAAACTTTCAAAGCTAGACTGGTTGCAAAGGGTTACACGCAAAAGGCTGGAATCGATTACGATGAAACCTTTTCGAGTGTTGCTATGTTGAAGTCTATCCGTATTCTTCTGTCCATTGCTGCGGCTCTCGATTACGAGATCTGGAAAATGGATGTCAAGACGGCATTCTTGAATGGCCATCTTAAAGAGTGTATCTATATGATACAGCCCGAAGGTTTCGTAGCGAAAGGCCAAGAAAGGAAAGTCTGCAAGTTGCTTAGATCCATTTATGGATTAAAGCAAGCATCCCCCTCATGGAACCAGAGGTTTGATCAAGCGATTAAGACATTTGGTTTTGAGCAGAACGTTGATGAACCCTGTGTTTATAAACGTATTAAGGATGGAAAAGTGGTCTTTCTGATACTCATTAAGGATAGAAAAGTGGTCTTTCTGATACTCTATGTCGATGATATACTACTCATTGGAATGATGTAGGGAACTTATCATTGGTCAAGCTTTGGTTGCACCAACAGTTTGACATGAAGGACATGGGAGAAGCTAATTATGTTCTAAGCCTTCGTCTCTTCAGAGATCAAAAGAACAAAATGATAGTGTTATCCCAAGCTTCATACATAGATAAAATAATTGACAAATATGCAATGTAAGAGGTAAAGAAAGGTTCACAACCTTCTATTGTCGGTCTAACTCTTTCATTGGATGACTATCCTAAGACATCGGAAGAAAGAGAGCATATGAGTATGGTCCCTTATGCATCCGCTGTAGGAAGCCTTATGTATGCTATGCTTTGCACTCGCCCAGACATATGTTTTGTAGTAGGTATGGTGAGTCGATATCAAGCGAATCCTGGAACCGAGCACTGGCAAGCAGTAAAGCATATACTCAAGAATCTTAAGAGAATGAGGGATTATATGCTAGTGTATTCTGGAGGAGACCTAACACCCGTAGGATACACGGACTTAGACTTCCAGACTTGTAAGGATTTGAGGAAATCAACATCTGGATCAGTGTTTGTACTCTGAGGAGGCGCCATTGTGTGGAGGAGCGTGAAGCAGGGCTGCACAGCTGACTCTACTATGGAGGCTGAATATGTGGTTGCAGCTGAGGCATTTAAAGAAGCGGTTTGGCTCCGCAAGTTCTTTAGAGACCTTGAGGTCATTCCGGGTGTTGACAAGCCTATCACACTTTATTGTGATAACACTGGGGCTATTGCTAACACAAGGGAATCTAGGCACCACAAGAGGACCAAGCACATAGATCGGAGGTATCACATTATTAGAGGGCATGTGGAGACAGGACAAGTGGATATATGTAAGATCGCGTCCGAGCACAACATTGCCGATCCCTTTACTAAGACTTTGGTAGCTAGAAGCTTTGAGAGGCACGTAGAGGCGATGAGGATGCGTAACATGGCACATCTACTGGCTTAGGGCAAGTGGGAGATTGTTAGGAAATGCCCTAAGCATTAGAGACATTTTGATGTATTTATTTTGAACTGGATAATAAAATTATATATAGAGGTTATTCATTACATTGCTATCTGTTCTCGTCTTATTTACATGTTAAAGTAAATGTAAGCAAATATGGCTCACTGACTGCTTGTGTTAAAACTGTTAGAACGTTGCATGCAATGGACTTTTGTATGCGAGAAGACAATGTTCTAAAGTTAGCAGTCTAAACTATGGTCTGTAGTCTATAGGGTTAGACCGAGCATCTAACTCATGTTAAGACTATTATGTTGTCTAAAGCCTTGGAGGGGACGGTTTGTCTTGACTGTCTGGAGCTGGACTCCCAAGTAGAGACATAGATATGTTACTTGGTGGTGACATATTAGACCGGGACTAAAGTGTGATTGATCTACGTAGTCCGCTATGAGTGGATCAATCTGCTTTTGATGTTCATTGTGCAACAACCTTAATCCTGAGTAAATGAACTACTTCATATATATGACTTGTGTACTTTGATGTTCCAATGGCTAAAGCGTCTCAGAGGTAGTAAGCTTATAGACCGGTTCGTTGGGTGCATGACTTGTATACGATGAAGGGTTTGTTTGCAGATATCGGAATCATAGCTCTAAGGAGTTAAAAGTATCCTCTTAAAGGCATTATACTGAATGTGAAAATGGACAAGGCCTTGGGTCGTCTACTGGGCGGATGACTTCTTATTCACATATGGTGAATAATCATTTTCTTAATTCGGTAGTATAATGGAACTTTAAGATAGCATGATCAGTAGGATTAAACGGGCTTTGACCTAAGGCTGATCATGGATATCATATGAGGGTTCTACATATATGACAAGATCATTGGACAATAGCTTGTCACAGGCTTACGTAATATGGTATATAGTTGGGAGTTCAGTTTTAGGTTTATAGTGGTGTGACTCTGAAACTAGTGATCATATGATTGAGTTGTTCGGTAAAGAATGATGATCATATGGATTTGCGGGAGCCCGATTATATATGTCCAATCAGTCCCTCTACTAGCTCCACATAATTCGTTAACGTTTGGCAAATTGATTTGTGTATGCTATTGGCTGGTTTATTATGCATGGATGGTGATGACACAGGATTAGGATGGTAGACAAGATTCTTTCTAGTTGGGTTCAGATTTTGTTTTGGATAATAGAGTACACAATTATTCGAACTCTAAATAAAGTTGCCATGATTTTATTTGAGATTGGGTTAGAGTTGTAGAAAATTATCCATGAGAACAAGAATTTTGAAACACAACTGTTTTATGGATTTTGAAATTTGAATTTTGAAATTTGAAATTTGAAATTTGAAATTTGAAATTTGAATTTTGAATTTGAAATTTGAAATTGAAATTTGAATTTGAAATTTGAAATTTGAAATTCAAATTTTGAATCACAGTCCAAGTGGGATTTGAATTTGTTGTGGAAAATCCACAAGGTTTGAAATTTGAATTTGAGTTAGATTTGGAGAGGATAATCTTGTTAGAATCCTACTTGAATTTTGAATCCAAATCCTAACAAATAGTGGACGAAATTTTGAGGATTGTCCTCAATGCAATTTCGGTTTTAGTGGATAAGGTTCAAGGGAAAAATTCAAGTTTCAATCCCAGTTGAATTTGGATTCTCTCCTCCCCAGAAAGTGGCCAAAATTTTGGAGAATATCTCCAAGGAAAATTCGGTTATTTTGGATAAGGATGAGATAAGATTCAAGCTTGAAAATCCTAGTCGAATTTTGATTCTCCCTTATCCTAAAAGTGGCCGAAATTTTTAGGAGATTTTCGCCTTAGATTTTTTCGGATTTTTTGGTTGAAAAAGGGAGGTAAATTTCTAGTTAAAATCTTATTTAGATTTGGATTGGATTTATCCCATAATGGCCGAATTTTATTGTTGGGATTTTCCCTTAGAAAATTCAGATTTTATGGTTATGGATAAGGGAAAATATCTTCTCCTAATCCAATTCAAATTCAGAGAATCACCTCATGCAGGTCTATAAATAGAGGTCCTGCCACTCCAGTTCTCTCAGACCACAGACTCTCAGGTGAGCAGGCTTATTGTTGCACAGCCCACCGTGACAATAAAGTTCTTTAGAGATCTGGGTAGTTGGAAGAAGACTAGCAGTGCTAGCATACCAATCGAGGTTCCGAGTGCCCACACACTCAGCCATTCGGGAATTGGAGAATAGTAGAGAAGGCTAGTTGGTTGAAGCCTCCAGTCATTCTCCTCCTGCACATTGGCGTCCTTGAGGTATGAGTTTTTAATTGTTATTGGTTTATTGTATATGGCATCATGAGATATTTAACGATCTAAAAATTTTTATTGTTCCGCTGCACCACTCTAATACGTTTTTTACGATTTATTTTCTTACAGTTCTTGGCCGTGTTCCTCTCGGGTCTCAATTTTTCTTGGAACACGGTCGTGCATGTGGGCATGTTCGGAGCCGTGTTCTGAACACGCCCTTGTACACGCCCGTGTTCATACTAGGACCAGGATTCTGAGTTCGAAATACTCTGCTCTGATCGATCTCAATAAGATCATTTCAAGGTATCAACTACATTTCTACTATCACAAATCCGTGGTTTCTTAAGCAATATTTCACATTTTGCTTATTTACATCTCTTGACTCAACATTTTTAAAAATCTAAACTTTCTTGAAGAAAACTCACTAAGCTTGATTTTCTAAACCATCAACTCATGGATTCGTGTTTAAAAACAACTAGACTTGAACCATGTTTCGATTTAACCGAAATATCGACATGATTAACTCACATTCTCTTTTTCCACTCAGCCCTAGATTTTTCTACCCGAAAAGTGTAAGAAAAACAAGGGTTTACCTTGCTTGAAGCTTGAGAACTTCTTGCTGTAGATTCTTGGTTGAAAACTCGAACGATCTACTAGTTGGAAGAGAAAAATCCAAACTTAGTTGGATTGCCCTTTCTGCTCTCTCTCTTTCTTTCTTTCTCTTTCTCTTTCTCTTTCTCTTTCTCTTTCTTTCTGCCATTTCTCTTTCTGCTATTCAACCAAGTGAAGTGAATTAATTCACTTTGGCTGAGTGGGTTCAAGGTCCCTCACGTACCTCCTCTTCCCTCACTCACTTTCTTTCGTTTCTTTAATTTTCTTTAAGAAAATTGTAAGGGCTTGTTTGGCTAATCTTGGCCATTGATCAATGTGGCTTACTTGTGTACCATTGATCTCTTAATATGTATTTTTCACATACTTTTCTAATAAATTAAAACATCATAAATGGAATTAATGTTTAGCTTTTAACTATATTCATTAATTCATTGTCAAATTTTGATTACAACTCAGTAAATCAAAATTTTCTTCTGCCCTGTATTTTATAACATGTCTCATCATGAATGTACGTTTATTTACATTTCTTGTACAAAATTTTCTGAGACTATAGATTTCTCGGTTATTACATTCACCCCTCCTTATAAGATTTTCGTCCTCGAAAATTTAGAATAAGTGAGGGTGTGAAAGTCTCATCTCATCTTCTCTTTCCCATGTAGCTTCTTCAATATTGTGATTCCTCCACAATACCTTGTGTGGGCGACCCCTCTAGCTTAGGTCGTCCACCTTATCTTGCTTACTTTCTTTATTCTTTGCTTAATCTTACTTAGCTTGCTTGTCTCTATAACTTTCCTCTCCTTGGGGTTTAAAAGATTTGTTCTTGAAAAACTAGGAATATATTTTTTTTTCTTTAACTGGAGGAAACTACTGATTCTTGAAAATTGTGTATACATAAATATATACGTACTTCTTAATACTTTTTCCCAAAATATATTTTGGAGTCTTGTTACTTTAAAGTACGTAAAAATAGAAACATACTTTTAAGCTTGTTTCACTACTTTACATACTACACTCTTGTCTTGTCTTTATACATATATCTCACTATTACACTTTCTTTCTTTTACACCTTGAGTACAGCGGAATTCTGCGAAACGGAACCATAACCCGTCCATGACATTGCTGGGATCTGCCTGTCAGTCCGCTACTCTTGTCTCATCTTGCTGGTTGCTTTCCTTTATTACCTACAGCACGAATAGACTAATGAGCTAAAGCTCAGTAAGTACAAACATACATACAAGTAAATAAGCTGAATACACCACTCTAGGGTTAGTCAACTTAGGACCAATTATTTTCTTTAGTCCTATACTACTTGTTCTTTCTATTCTATTTCTTTCTTTTCTTTGCTTTACTTCATCTGCTTAATCTTTCACTTGTGGGCCTGTGGTTGGACGTACCTGGTGCGCGCAGACCAATAGAGGATCAGGGGAGCGACCCACCGATCAACCCTAAGGTCATCTCTGGACTACTGACCTTATAGGTAGTAAGTCATGCCATAAACTACCTCATTATTAACGAGGCAGCGCCACACTTCTGGGGTGGAGGCAGGAAGTTAAGCCATAAACTACCTCATTATTAACGAGGCAGCGCCACACTTCTGGGGTGGAGGCTATCTGGGAACCTCACAACTGGGGAGGCCGGTACGCCAACCTTAACTTTTAAGTCTTATTATTTGACTTAACTTATTTCTCTTTTCTTTTTCTAATCTTGCTTACTATTCTCGTGAACATGTTAATATCATGTCACAAACTGAATAGCTTAAATGTGTATATATATATAACACAACTTTATGGTAAGTCCATTCGTGAGTAGACAATTAAATGTCTATACTTACCTTATCAATCTCTTCTCCTTTTCTCTCTAGGATCTTTGATCGCCCTCCTTGTAGGTCGATTTTTGGATCCTACAGACAAACTTTGTCTGTTAATTTCATTTCCATTTATAACTTTTATTTTTCATTAAAAAGCTTAAATAGAACCTATTTACAACTTTTTGGGCCTTATTTATCATTTTCCCAATTTTCCCCAACTTTTACAAAATTACGATTTTGCCCCTATATTTTGGTAAAATTGCAGTTTTGCCCCTGACGGAATTTTATTGATCCAGACTGCATTTTTGGCCCTCAGGAACTTTTCTGACTCTTTTCTAATCATTACCGGGTTCGTTTCAATTATATTTCCACTTTTCACTTTCCCGACCCTCGGGAAGCACTATTTCGACCCTTATGTCGGTTTAGTGATTTTCTATCGTTTCAGAGTCTCAAATGGACGTTTTACTAGTATTTAAAACGTTCATCTAGACTTTCCCGACCTAGGTCTCCGAGGCTCGGATTTTCCGTACCCGACTCGGACCTTTATTTCATTTCCAAAAACGCCCCCCCCCTCGGGGTCGGTTTTTCCGTTTCACTCTCATTTTACATTTTTAGGGGACGGTATACTATTCACGAACCACCCCTTAGGTTTTCCCGATTCAATTCTCCGTTAGGGACTCGGGTTTCCGACCCGACCCTAAACTTTAATTTTTAATTCCTATTTTACCCCGAAAGCCGTTTTCGAAATTTCGGCAGCATTTCGACGTAATTTTAAGGCTTCCGGCGTTAGGTACGCCTCGAACCATATGTACCTGCCACGTACTATACCACAAGCCTATTTTATGTAAAAGTTTTCCAAACTTTTACATAAAAGCTCACAAATTCCAATTTCACATTTTTAACCACATTACAAAATTTTTTCACAATTTTGCCCTTAGTTTTGGTTTCGGTTTTCACCACCAAACCGAACTAAAATTTCTCAAACTTTTCAACCACTTGTTAGGCTATTAAATGCCATTTTTCTAACACTTTTTCAAGCCCATTTCCTTGTACTTTTCAACTAAATTCTTAGGGTTTTTAAACACTTAAACCCACGGCCTCATTAGAAACACATGCTAAATATTTTTGTTTCCTTCTTTCAATCACAATTTCCTTATTAACATCACAAAATGCATGATTTCAATCCACCAAACATTACATGAAACATGCAAAATTTTTCACCAAAACCCTAAGTAACACCCACGGCCACTTTGAGTAAATGAACACAAAATTTTTTTTTCAAGCTTTTCCATAATGAATTTCATGCTTTATTCTTAACAAAATTCAACTTGAAAGCATGTTAACACATAAATCACACAAATTTCTCATTGCTTACCAATGGTAACCCACGGGTTTTCCTTTGGAAAACTAACCAAAAAGTGGTTTTTCTTTAAACCAATTGCATGGTTTTCTTCCTCATTACACTCTTAACAAAGCCCATCATCAACTTAATGAAAAACAACCAATAATTTTCCATCTTAATTCACTATTCACCCCACGGTTTTCATGAAGAAAAACCAAGAAAAATTTCAATCCAAGGGAAGTTACCTTGTTCACTTTCTTCCTTTGTCTTCAAGTGATGTTTTGCCACACTTTTTGTATAGAAAACTTGAAGAAATAGCTTAGTTCTCCTTTGGTCACTCACGGCTCACCATGGAGAATAACTTAGAAAAAATTTTTGTTATGTTTTGCTTGAAAATTGGCTTCGGCCACTTTATTCCCAAACTTGCCGACTTATGCATGGAAGAAAGCCAATTAATTTGGCTCTAAACCAATCAAATTTCAACACCTTTCACCCTAATACTTTCTACCTTTTTCAAAAATTAAAAATGGTTAATTTTGGCCAAATCTTGGGCTTTGGATCAAAAAGCAAATGAATCATGGCCATTCATCCTACCTAACACCAATTTCTTTCCATTTCTTAAATGGATTTATGATGTCATAATTACTAAAGTGAAAGTTGACTTTGACTTTCACTATTCACATTAATTCGACTACTTTTTGACCGATGCCGGTTCGAGCCGAAATTTTCCTGAAATCGTCCCGGCGTGTTCCTGAGGTCTCCTGTGCAGTCTGATCAATTTAAATTGCTTCCGTTTGATCAAAATCAATCCCAGAAGTTTACCGTCTTTCTTGAGCTCCGGTTAGGGTTTCAATGCCGGTTTTGGCACCGTTTCACCCGTTTCAACTCAGTGAATTTTTCCAACACTGAATTCTTACTCGTCAGTATTGTTAGAACATTTTAATATATTCTAAACAATATAAATACATATATTTCACTCTTTAAATAGTACAAATTATTATATACATATATTTGTACTTTTCTTACTGCGCTCTTACTTTGACTTGCCATATTCTTATCTTTATACTGTTCAGATACCGAAACTACTCATTTTTTAGCGTTTTGGGCCTGAATTCACTTTCTTACTCATATACTTTATTCTCTACTTATTTTTGGAGATTTTAATTCCTCCAAAACATTTATTTATTTCTATCAACACTATAATTTGTCAATTACAACCATAGTGTTTCTTTACATTCTTTCTTACAGAACTCATAGAAAACCCTAGATTAAACTAGGTCACACCGCTAAAATTCTCTGGTCGTCACATTCACCCATCCTTAAAAATTTTCGTCCTCGAAAATCAGAACTGGTGGGGGTACTTGACTCTCATCTCATCTTCTTTTTCCCACGTGGCCTCTTCTACATTATGATTTTTCCATAGAACTTTGACCAGCGGGATGCTTTTATTTCTTAATATCTTCTCTTCTCGCGCAAGTATTTGCACCGGTTGTTCTTCGTAAGCGAGATCCTCTCGAACTTGGATTGGCTCATAATCTAGGACATGTGAAGGGTCCGAGATATACTTTCTTAGCATAGATACATGAAAGACATTATGCACTGAAGATAATTCCGGTGGCAAAGCTATCTTATAGGCTACTTTCCCAACTCGGCTAATAATTGGGAAAGGTCCTATGTATCTTGGGCTCAACTTTCCTTTCTTTCCAAAACGCATGACACCTTTCATTGGTGCTACTTTTAAGAATACGAAGTCACCCTCGTTAAACTCTAGGAATCTTCGTCTTTTATCTGCGTAGCTTTTCTGATGACTTTGTGCAGTTTTCATTCTCTGCTGAATCTTTTGGACTGCGTCTATCGTTTCTTGGATAAACTCGGTTTTATGAAGTTCTATCTCCCTGAGTTCATACCAATGAATGGGAGATCTACACTTTCGTCCATATAATGCCTCATAAGGAGCCATCTCGATGGACGCTTGATAGCTGTTGTTATAGGAGAATTCTATCAACAGCAGCTTCTTGTTCCAGGCTCCCTTGAAATCTAAAATACAAGCACGAAGCATATCTTCTAGTGTTTGGATCGTACGCTCAGACTGTCCGTCGGTCTGAGGATGAAATGCAGTGCTGAATCTTAGTTCGGAGCCCATTGCCTCTTGTACACTTTTCCAGAATTTGGATGTGAACCGACTGTCACGATCTGATACTATTGTTGTCGGTATTCCATGTAATCTCACAATGTTGGAAATGTACAATTCTGTGAATTTCTCTAATGTGTATGTCATCTTTACGGGTATAAAGTGAGCAGATTTGGTCAATCGATCCACCACTACCCATATCATGTCAAATCCTTCACTTGTCTTGGGTAGCCCGACCACGAAATCCATGGTTACGTGCTCCCACTTCCACTCTGGAATCTCTAATGGCTGCAGCTCTCCGGCTGGCCGCTGATGCTCTGCTTTGACTCTTTGACATGTTAAGCAGCTACTGATGTGTTTAACAATGTCATTCTTCATCTTTTTCCACCAAAAGTGCTGCTTTAGATCCTGATACATTTTCGTACTGCCCGGATGTACCGAATATGGAGTGTCATGGGCCTCTGTCAGGATTCTTTTCTTCAAAACTTCTTCATCTGGTACACAAATTCTTCCTTGGAAGAGTAAAGTTCCGTCTTTGGAGAGGTGGAACTCTGATTTGTCATTCTTAGAGGCCTCTTCTTTAAGCCTTTTGAAAGCAGCATCTAGTTCTTGAGCCTCTTTAATCTCCTCAAGAATTGTTGGTTTAAGTTGCATTGCTGCTAATTTTTCTGAAATTATCTCCACTCCCAACAAGGAGATCTCATGTTGAAGTGGCTTAGGCAGCTTATCGATGGCTATTTGCTCTGGCATCGTTGATTTACGACTCAACGCGTCTGCCACTCTGTTCGCCTTACCGGGGTGATATAAGATCTCACAATCGTAATCTTTTACCAACTCCAGCCATCTTCTTTGTCTCATGTTAAGCTCTTTCTGAGTAAAGAAATACTTTAAGCTCTGGTGGTCGGTGAAGATTCTGCACCGGACTCCATATAAGTAATGTCGCCATATCTTCAAAGCAAATACGACGGCTGCTAACTCCAAATCATGAGTCGGATAGTTCTTTTCATGCTCTTTGAGTTGTCTTGATGCATAGGCTATTACTTTTCCATCCTGCATCAGCACAGCTCCTAGACCTGTCCTGGAGGCGTCGCTATAAATGTCGAAGTCTCCTTCATCCTTTGGAATTGTGAGAATTGGAGTACTGGTCAACCGATTCTTCAACTCTTGAAAGCTTTCTTCACACTTCTTTGTCCACTCGAACTTCTTCTCTTTGCGTGTGAGAGCAGTGAGAGGGGCAGCTAATCTGGAAAATCCCTCTACAAATCTCCGATAATAGCCCGCTAATCCGAGAAAACTCCGGATCTCGGTCACATTCTTTGGAGGAGACCACTTGCTTACCGCTTCGATCTTTGTTGGGTCTACTGAAATTCCGTCTTTGGAAACGACATGTCCTAAGAAGTGGACCTTACCTAGCCAAAATTCACATTTGGAGAACTTTGCATATAGCTGATGCTCCTTCAGAGTGCGTAACACAATCCGAAGATGCTTCTCATGCTCTTTCCAATCTTTCGAGTATATAAGGATGTCATCGATAAACACAATGACAAACTGATCTAAAAATTCCTTGAATACTCGATTCATCAGATCCATAAAAGCGGCTGGTGCATTCGTTAATCCAAAAGGCATAACGAGAAATTCGTAGTGCCCATACCGTGTTCGGAACGCGGTCTTTGGAATGTCTCTTTCTTTAATTTTTAACTGATGATAGCCGGATCGAAGATCAATCTTCGAGAAGACAGTGGCTCCTTTTAGCTGATCGAATAAATCATCGATCCTTGGTAGAGGATATTTATTCTTGATCGTGACTTTGTTGAGCTCACGATAATCTATACACATTCGGAGGGTTCTATCCTTTTTCTTCACGAAGAGAACTGGAGCTCCCCACGGCGAATAACTAGGCCGTATAAAACCTTTCTCTAATAACTCCTTCAACTGAGCTTGTAATTCTTAAAGCTCGGCCGGTGCCATTCTGTAAGGGGCCTTTGAAATCGGAGATGTTCCTGGCAGTAGCTCGATCTCGAAGGTAATCTCTCGATCAGGAGGAAGTCCCGGTAATTCTTCTGGAAATACCTCCATGAACTCGTTGATCACTGGTACCTCGTTCGGTTGTAGTTCTACCTTCTTGGTGGTGTCCTTGACATAAACTAGATATCCGGTACAGCCACTAGATATCAGCTTTCTTGCCCACAGGGAACTGATCAGCATTTTCGACTGCTTCTGAGAATGCCCTTGATACTCAAACTGGTCTTTTTCTCCAAACTGGAACACTACTTTTCGTCGTCGACAGTCAATGGTCGCTTGATATTTTGCAAGGAAATCCATTCCAAGGATAATGTCATAATCGACTAACTCTAAGATGACTAAGTCGACGTACAACTCCCTATCAGCAACAATTACTGGCACGTGACGTAATCAGTAATTAGATAATAATACCTCACCAGACGGTAAGGTGGTTTTAAACACTTGGCCAATTTTATCCTTGGCATGACTAACTCTTTCTACAAAGCTATGTGAGGCAAATGAATGCGATGCACTGGAGTCAAATAAAACAAGTGCAGGGCTTTGGGCGACAAGAAGCTGACCTGTTACCACATTCGAGGTGCCTGCCTCTACATCTTCCCTGGTGTAGGCTAATAGATGTGCCTCGGTCTTTGGTATATTCTCCTGGCCTCCAGGTTGAGTATGCGATCCTTGTATAGAATGGACCTGGCTCGTCTGTCGGGACTGAAAGGATCCCGGCTGGTTCTGTTGGTTGGATGGGCAGACTCTAGCATAATGGCCTTCTCTACCACAAACATAGCATGCGGTATTCCCCAACTTGCACTCGCCCTTGTGCAGTCTTCCACATTTTGGGCATGGCTGTCGGTTCTGTACTCCTTCTAAGCCTTGCCTTTGCTGAGTGTTGCGAGTATTTTGGCCCCAATTTTCATTTGGGTTTCCCTTTCGCTTATTGGTGTTCTGCTGGTTCTGGTTATTTTTCTGACCAGGCTTCATTCCTTGACCAGATTTATTACTTTGGCCAGCTTGGTTGTTCTTCTGAGTCTGCTTCGCGAGATCTCTTTCTTTCTTCTTCTCCTCCCAGACTTTTGTTCTTTCTTCCTTAACTCTGTTCAGACGATTCTCGGCCCTCATAGCTCTGCTTACACAGTCTGCTACAGTGGTTGGCGGGGTCTCGCCACTTTCCACACTTAGGGCTATATCTTGTCGGAACATATTGATCATCCTCCGTACCCGCTCTTCTTCTGTGGGTACCAAATGTGGACACAGTCGAGCTAATCTGTCGAATTTATGGCAGGCTTCAGTCACTGTCATCTCGCCTTGCCTCAGCTCATCGAACTCTCTTTGTTGAGCTCGTAGGGTGTCAAGGTTGAAATACTTCCTGTTAAATTCTCCCAGGAAGTCATTCCAGGTCATCCTTCTAACGTCCCTTCGCATCTTTACTGTCTCCCACCAATAACGAGCATCCTTCGTTAATATGCAGGAGGCGCAAAGGACCTTCTCTTGGTCTGTTAGGTCCATAAACTCAAAAATGGTCTGTAGTGAAGCTAACCACTCTTCAGCCTCTAAGGGTTCTATAGATCCCTCAAACTCTTTTGGTTTCATCTTCCGGAACCGTTCATACAATGATCCCTGGTTGGCTCCAGCTCGGGCACCTATTGCTACTTCAGGTACCATTCGGACTGGTGGTGCTACTGGTTCAGGAGCTGGTTGTGGCTCCGGTACTGGTGCTTGAGGTGGAGGGAAATTCGCTTGGGCCCCATTCCTCTGTTCCAGTAGCTCTTGCAGTCTATGGTTCTGTGTTTCTTGTGCCTCTAGCCGAGCTTGTATGTTAGCTAGGACAGCGGCTAAGTCTGCTTCTTGAGCTTGCTCAGCTCGTGTGCGAACCATGTTACTGTGTCTGACCTATAACAATAGCGACATGGTTTAATACTAATTAGATATTGATTATCTAAAATTAACTTACTTGGACTGAGCAGGTGCAGATGCTGAGATGTCATGGAAGGTCGATAGTAGAACCGCTCGCTCTGATACCAACTCTTGTGGGCGACCCCTCTAGCTTAGGTCGTCCACCTTATCTTGCTTACTTTCTTTATTCTTTGCTTAATCTTACTTAGCTTGCTTGTCTCTATAACTTTCCTCTCCTTGGGGTTTAAAAGATTTGTTCTTGAAAAACTAGGAATATATATTTTTTTTCTTTAACTGGAGGAAACTACTGATTCTTGAAAATTGTGTATACATAAATATATACGTACTTCTTAATACTTTTTCCCAAAATATATTTTGGAGTCTTGTTACTTTAAAGTACGTAAAAATAGAAACATACTTTTAAGCTTGTTTCACTACTTTACATACTACACTCTTGTCTTGTCTTTATACATATATCTCACTATTACACTTTCTTTCTTTTACACCTTGAGTACAGCGGAATTCTGTGAAACGGAACCATAACCCGTCCATGACATTGCTGGGATCTGCCTGCCAGTCCGCTACTCTTGTCTCATCTTGCTGGTTGCTTTCCTTTATTACCTACAGCACGAATAGACTAATGAGCTAAAGCTCAGTAAGTACAAACATACATACAAGTAAATAAGCTGAATACACCACTCTAGGGTTAGTCAACTTAGGACCAATTATTTTCTTTAGTCCTATACTACTTGTTCTTTCTATTCTATTTCTTTCTTTTCTTTGCTTTACTTCATCTGCTTAATCTTTCACTTGTGGGCCCGTGGTTGGACGTACCTGGTGCGCGCAGACCAATAGAGGATCAGGGGAGCGACCCACCGATCAACCCTAAGGTCATCTCTGGACTACTGACCTTATAGGTAGTAAGTCATGCCATAAACTACCTCATTATTAACGAGGCAGCGCCACACTTCTGGGGTGGAGGCAGGAAGTTAAGCCATAAACTACCTCATTATTAACGAGGCAGCGCCACACTTCTGGGGTGGAGGCTATCTGGGAACCTCACAACTGGGGAGGCCGGTACGCCAACCTTAACTTTTAAGTCTTATTATTTGACTTAACTTATTTCTCTTTTCTTTTTCTAATCTTGCTTACTATTCTCGTGAACATGTTAATATCATGTCACAAACTGAATAGCTTAAATGTGTATATATATATAACACAACTTTATGGTAAGTCCATTCGTGAGTAGACAATTAAATGTCTGTACTTACCTTATCAATCTCTTCTCCTTTTCTCTCTAGGATCTTTGATCGCCCTCCTTGTAGGTCGATTTTTGGATCCTACAGACAAATTTTGTCTGTTAATTTCATTTCCATTTATAGCTTTTATTTTTCATTAAAAAGCTTAAATAGAACCTATTTACAACTTTTTGGGCTTTATTTATCATTTTCCCAATTTTCCCCAACTTTTATAAAATTACGATTTTACCCCTATATTTTGGCAAAATTACAGTTTTGCCCCTGACGGAATTTTATTGATCCAGACTGCATTTTTGGCCCTCAGGAACTTTTCTGACTCTTTTCTAATCATTACCGGGTTCGTTTCTATTATATTTCCACTTTTCAACTTGAAAGCATGTTAACACATAAATCACACAAATTTCTCATTGCTTACCAATGGTAACCCACTGGTTTTCCTTTGGAAAACTAACCAAAAAGTGGTTTTTCTTTAAATCAATTGCATGGTTTTCTTCCTCATTACACCCTTAACAAAACCCATCATCAACTTAATGAAAAACAACCAAAAATTTTCCATCTTAATTCACTATTCACCCCACGGTTTTCATGAAGAAATACCAAGAAAAATTTCAATCCAAGGGAAGTTACCTTGTTCACTTTCTTCCTTTGTCTTCAAGTGATGCTTTGCCACACTTTTTGTATAGAAAACTTGAAGAAATAGCTTAGTTCTCCTTTGGTCACTCACGGTTCACCATGGAGAATAACTTAGAAAAAATTTTTGTTATGTTTTGCTTGAAAATTGGCTTCGGCCACTTTATTCCCAAACTTGCCGACTTATGCATGGAAGAAAGCCAATTAATTTGGCTCTAAACCAATCAAATTTCAACACCTTTCACCCTAATACTTTCCACCTTTTTCAAAAATTAAAAATGGTTAATTTTGGCCAAATCTTGGGCTTTGGATCAAAAAGCAAATGAATCATGGCCATTCATCCTACCTAACACCAATTTCTTTCCATTTCTTAAATGGATTTATGATGTCATAATTACTAAAGTGAAAGTTGACTTTGACTTTCACTATTCACATTAATTCGACTACTTTTTGACCGATGCCGGTTCGAGCCGAAATTTTCCTGAAATCGTCCCGGCGTGTTCCTGAGGTCTCCTGTGCAGTCGGATCAATTTAAATTGCTTCCGTTTGATCAAAATCAATCCCGGAAGTTTACCGTCTTTCTTGAGCTCCGGTTAGGGTTTCAATGCCGGTTTTGGCACCGTTTCACCCGTTTCAACTCAGTGAATTTTTCCAACACTGAATTCTTACTCGTCAGTATTGTTAGAACATTTTAATATATTCTAAACAATATAAATACATCTATTTCACTCTTTAAATAGTACAAATTATTATATACATATATTTGTACTTTTCTTACTGTGCTCTTACTTTGACTTGCCATATTCTTATCTTTATACTGTTCAGATACCGAAACTACTCCTTTTTGAGAGTTTTGGGCCTGAATTCACTTTCTTACTCATATACTTTATTCTCTACTTATTTTTGGAGATTTTAATTCCTCCAAAACATTTATTTATTTCTATCAACACTATAATTTGTCAATTACAACCATAGTGTTTCTTTACATTCTTTCTTACAGAACTCATAGAAAACCCTAGATTAAACTAGGTCACACCGCTAAAATTCTCTGGTCGTCACACCTTGACTAGTGGGATGGTCTTGTTTCTCAGTATTTTTTCTGCTCTAGCCTGTATCTGAATAGGCTGTTCTTCATAGGTCAAATCCTCTTAAACTTGGACTGGTTCATGTTGTAGCACATGAGATGGATCTGACATGTACTTTCTAAGTATTGAGACATGGAATACATTATGCACTGATGACAGCTCAGGAGGTAATGCTAACTTGTAGGCGACCTTCTCAACGCGTTTGATAATCTCATAGGGTCCAATATACCTTGGACTCAGTTTTTCATTCTTATCAAAACGCATAATCCGCTTCATGGGTGACACTTTCAGAAATACGAAGTCCCCTTCCTTGAATTCTAGGGATCTCCGTCTTCTATCTGCATAGCTCTTTTGTCTGCTTTGAGCACTCTTCATCCTTTACTGAATCTTGGCAACTGCATCATAAGTTTCCTGCATGAAATCTGTTTTATGTAGTTGTTTTTCCTTCAGATCATACTGGTGGATGGGTGATCTGTACTTTCGTCCATACAGGGCCTCATACAGTGCCATCTTGATGGAAGCTTGATAACTGTTGTTATATGAGAATTCCACTGGTGGTAGCTTCTCATTCCAAGCTCCTGGAAAATCCATTACACATGCTCGGAGCATATCCTTTAAAGTCTGGATAGTCCGTTTTGATTGTCCATCTGTCTGAGGATAGAAGGCTGTACTGAATCTCAGTTCTGTGCCCATGGCTTTTTGCATACACTCCCAAAAGTTTGAAGTGAATCGTGCATTTCTGTCAGATACTATGGACTTTAGAACTCCATGTAACCTGACAATATGGGCTACATAAAGGGGTGCTAACTTCTCCAATAAGTAAGTGATCTTCATAGGTATGAACCTGACTGTCTTTGTTAACCTGTCTACGATTACCCAAATGGCATCGTGTCCTTCTCTTATTTTGGGTAGCCCTACCATAAAATCCATGGTAACATACTCCCATTTCCATTCTGAAATCTCCAGAGGCTCTAACTTTCCTCCAAGATGCTGATGCTTGGTCTTGACTTTTTGACAAGTAAGGCACTTACTCACGAATCTTGCAATGTCTCCTTTCATCCCTTTCCACCAAAACTATAGTTTTAAGCCTTGATACATCTTGGTGACTCCAGGATGAACTGAATATGGCATTTTATGAGCTTCTGACATGATTCGCCTTCGAAGTTCTTCATCTGTTGGAACGTGAATTCTCCCATAGTACATGATTAATCTTTCTCTGGAATTCTCTTCCTGGGGGTCTGTTAGACTTGAATCTTGCTTCTGAGCTTCCTTGATATCATCAATCAATGATGATTTCAGTTGCAGTGCTGACAATTTTCCTGATATCAGCTCCAGCTCAAGCTCATGCGAATGAATCTCTTGCTGTAATGGTCTTGAAAATCTGTTAATGGGCAACTACTGCTGAAATGTAGCTTTTCTACTTAAAGCATCTGCTACTCGGTTGGCTTTTCTTGGATGATAAAGGATCTCACAATCATAATCCTTTACCAACTCCAACCATCTTCTTTGTATCATGTTTAACTCCTTCTGTGTGAAGAAGTATTTTAGACTCTGATGATCCGTGTAAATCTAGCATTGTGCTCCATACAGATAGTGTCGCCAAATTTTGAGTGCGAACACTACTACAGTGAGTTCTAGATCGTGGGTGGGGTTATTCTTCTCGTGCTCTTTCAATTAGCGTGACGCATAGGCAATCACTCTGCCATCTTGCATCAATACTGCTCCCAGACCCACTCTTGAAGCATCACTGTAGATTTCATACTTCTCCCCCTCAATAGGGAGTGTGAGGATCGGTGCACTTGTCAGCCGTCTCTTCAGCACTTGGAAGCTTCTTTCACATTCATCTGTCTATATATACTTCATTTCCTTGCGTGTGAGGGTTGTGAGAGGTGCTGCCAATCGTGCAAACCCTTCCACAAATCTCCTGTAATAGCCAGCTAACCCTAAGAAACTGCATATCTCTGTCACGCTCTTAGGTGTAAGCCATTTGTTGATTGCATCCTCCTTGATTAGATCCACTGCAATTCCCTCCTTGGACACTACTGTAGGAATATAAATCGGTAAAAATGTATCAGAGTAGTGCAGCGGAACAATAAAAATTTTTAGATCATTAAATATCTCATGATGCCATATACAATAAACCAACAACAATTAAAACTCATACCTCAAAGACGCCAATATGCAGGAGGAGAATGATCGGAGGGCTTTAACCAACTAGCCTTCTCTACTATTCTCCAATTCCCGAATGGCTGAGTGTGTGGGCACTCTGAACCTCGATCGATATGCTAGCACTGCTAGTCTTCTTCCGACCACCCAGATCTCTAAAGAACTTATTGTCACGGTGGGCTGTGCAACAATAAGCCTGCTTACCTGAGAGTCTGTGGTCTGAGAGAACTGGAGTGGCAGGACCTCTATTTATAGACCTGCATGAGGTGATTCTCTGAATTCGAATTGGATTAGGAGAAGATATTCTCCCTTATCCACAACCATACAACCCAAATTTTCCAAGGGAAAATCCCAACAATAAAATTCGGCCATTTAGGATAAATCCAATCCAAATCTAAATAAGATTTTAACTAGAATTTTATCTCCCTTTTTCAACCAAAAAATCAGAAAATTCCAAGGAGAAAATCTCCTAAAAATTTCGGCCACTTTTAGGATAAAGGAAAATCAAAATTCCACTAGGATTTTCAAGCTTGAATCTTATCTCATCCTTATCCAAAATAACCGAATTTTCCCTAGGAGATATACTCCAAAATTTCGGCCACTTTCTGGGGAGGAGAGAATCCAAATTCAACTGGGATTGAAACTTGAATTTTTCCTTTGAACCTTATCCACAAAAACTGAAAATCCGTTGAGGATAGTCCTCAAAATTTCATCCATCATTAGTTAGGATTTGGATTCAAAATTCAAGTAGGATTCTAACAAGATTATCCTCTCCTTATCCAACTCAAATTCGAATTTCAAACCTTGTGGATTTACCGCAACAAATTCGAATCCCACTTGGACTGTGATTCAAAATTTGAATTTCAGATTTCAAATTCGAATTTCAAATTCAAATTTCAAATTTCAAATTTCAAATTTCAAATTTAAATTTCAAATTCGAATTTCAAATTCAAATTTCAAATTCAAATTTCAAATTTCAAATTTCAAAATTCAAATTTCAAAATCCACAAAACAGTTGTGTTTCAAATTCTTGTTCTCATGGATAATTTTCTTCAACTCCAATCCAATCTCAAATAAAATCATGGCAACTTTATTTGGAGTTCGAATAATTGTGTAGTCTATTATCCAAAACAAAATCTGAATCCAATCGGAAAGAATCTTGTCTACCATCCTAATCCTATGTCATCACCATCCATGCATAATAAACTAGCCAATAGCATACACAAATCAATTTGCCAAACATTAAGGAATTATGTGAAGCTAGTAGAGGGACTGATTGGACATATATAATCGGGCTCCCGTGATTCTATATGATCATCATTCTGTACCGAACAACTTAATCATATGATCACTAATTTCAAAGTCACACCACTATAAAAATGAAACTGAACTCCCAATTATATACTGTATTACGTAAGCCTGTGACGAGCTACTATCCAATGACCTTGTCATGTATGCAAAACCCTCATATGATATCCATGATCAGTCTTAGGCTAAAGTCCGTTTAATCCTACTGATCAGGCTATCTTAAAGTTCCATTATACTACCGAATTAAGAAAATGATTATTCACCATATGTGAATAAGAAATCATCCGCCCAGCAGACGACCCAAGGCCTTGTCCATTTTCATATCCAGTATAATGCCTTTAAGAGGATACCTTTAACTCCTTAAAGCTATGATTCCGTTATCTGCAAACAAACCCTTCATCGTATACAAGTCATGCACCCAACGAACCGATCTATAAGCTTACTACCTCTGAGACGCTTTAGTCATTGGAACATCAAAGTACACAAGTCATATACATGAAGTAGTTCATTTACTCAGGATTAAGGTTATTGCACAATGAACGTCAAAAGCAAATTGATCCACTCTTAGCGGACTACGTAGATCAATTACGCTTTAGTCTCGGTCTAATATGTCACCACCAAGCAATATATCTATGTCTCTACTTGGGAGTCCAGCTCTAGACAGTCAAGACAAACCGTTCCCTCCAAGGCTTTAGACAACATAATAGTCTTAACATGAGTTAGATGCTCGGTCTAACCCCATAGACTACAGACCTTAGTTTAGACCGCTAACTTTAGAACATTGTCTTCTCACATACAAAAGTCCTTGCATGCAACATTCTAACAGTTTAACACAAACAGTTAAGGAGCCATATTTGCTTACATTTACTTTAACATGTAAATAAAATGAGGACAGATAGCAATGTAATGAATAACCTCTATAAATATAATTTTATTATCCAGTTTAAAATAAATACATCAAAATGTCTCTAATACTTAGGGCATTTCCTAACAACTACATGACCGAGGAGATGTACCCTGTCTAGCCAAAACTCACATTTTGAGAATTTGGCATAGAGTTGATGCTCTCTTAGTTTTTGAAAAACAACTCTTAACTGTGCCGCATGCTCTGCGTGAGTCTTTGAATATACAAGGATGTCATCGACGAACACAATGACAAACTTGTCAAGATACTCCTTAAAGACTCTGTTCATTAGGTCCATGAAAGCGGCTGGAGTATTTGTTAACCCAAACAGCATTACTAGGAATTCATAATGCTCATAACGGGTTCTGAAAGCTATCTTGGAAACATCATCTTCCTTGATTCTCAACTGATGATACCCTGATCTCAAATCAATCTTTGAGAATACTACTGCACCCTTGAGTTGATCGAATAGGTCATCAATCCTGGGCAATGAATACCTATTCTTGACTGTGACCTTATTCAATTCTCGTTAATCTATACACATGTGGAACGTCCCGTCTTTCTTCTTGACAAACAGTACGGGTGCACCCCATAGGGCATAGCTCGGTCTGATGAATCCCTTGTCAAGCAGATCTTTCAACTGCACTTGTAACTCTTTTAACTCCACTAGTGCCATGCATTACGGTGTCTTGGCGATCAGTGCTGTTCCAGATAGGAGCTCTATCTCAAATGAGATTTCCTGTTCTATAGGTATTCCTGGTAGTTCCTCGGGAAAAACTTCGAGAAATTCTCTGACAAAAGGAACATCTTTCGGTTGTAACTTCTTCTCTTCTGCTGTATCTGCACATAAGCTAAATATCCAGTACAACCACTGGCTATTAGCTTCTTGGCTTTCAATGAGCTGATCATCATCTTGCTTGATCTTCTTGAAGAATCAACATATTCAAAACATTCTTCATCTTCTGGCTTAAACACTATTCTTCTGTTTCTGCAGTCGATCGTGGCTTGATATTTTCCTAGGAAATCCATTCCTAAGATTACTTCATAGTCTACCATCTTCATCATGATCAATTCTGCATACAGCTCCCTATTTGCCACGATTACTGGTACATGAGGTAACCAGTACTCAGACAACATGATTTCTCCTGATGGAAGAGCAGTTCTAAAAGTTCTTCTCATGTGATCTCTAGGGTATTCTAACTTATTAGCAAATGCATATGATATGAAAGAATGGTGGGCCCCAGAGAAAAAAAAAACAGATGCCAAGTGGTTAGCGATAGAAATCTGACCTGTCACCACATTGGACGTCCCTGCCTCTGCCTCTTCTCTGGTGTAGGCCATCACCCTAATATCTGCCTGAAGAGCTCTTTCCTGTCTTTCTTACACTGCTGGAGGCACTTCTGATGGGCTTTCATAACTCAATCTGAGTGCATAAACTTGTGACTACTATGGACGTGAAGAGTTTGCTCCTGATACTAACTGGCGGTTCATAGGGCAATTCTTGATGAACTGGCCCTATCTTCCACACTGAAAATAGGCAGTTGTGCCAGCTTTGCACTGACCCACATGTTTCCTACTACAATTTGGACAGGTGGGGTTACTTTGAACTATAGTGGTGTTAGTCCTCTGTGACTGGTTTCTATGGTCTTGACTTTAGGTTCCCTGGAAATTGCCCTTTCTCTTCTATTGGAACTGAGGGCCTGGATTACTAGATTGTTCTGGTCTTGTACTCTGACTACCCTTACCATGTTATCCAGGTTGAGAGGCCTTAGCCAAGATCTTTTCTTTCTTCCTGGCTTCCCAAACCTTTTCCCTTTCTTCTTTCTATCGGGCTAGATAGTACTCTACCCTCAAAGCATGACTAACACAGTCAGCTACTGAGATTGACGGGATTGGGCCAATGTCAATCAAAGTAGAAATCTCAGGCCTGAACATGCCTATCATCTTCTGTATCTTCTCCCTTTCCATTGGCACTACATACGGACATAGGCGGGAGAGCTGATCAAATCTCCTGCAAACCTCACTGATTGACATGTCACCTTGCTGTAACTCTGAAAACTCTTTTTGCTAGGTTCGGAGTGATATAGGATCGTAGTATTTCTGGTTGAACTCCTTCAAGAACTCTGCCCATGACATTGTGGTCACGTCCCTCCTCATACGGACTGTGTCCCACCAAAATCTTACGTCCTTCCTTAGAATAAAGGATGCACATAAGACTTTCTCTTCATCTGTGAGTCTCATAAACTCCATAATCATCTGGATCGAAGAAAGCCAATCTTCTGCTTCCAGGGAATTGGTTGAACCCTCAAATTCCGGAGACCTCATCTTCTGAAATCTCTCGTATAGTGGCTTTGGGTTCACCCTAACCAGTGGTTCCTGAACCACTTCTGGTGCTGTTGGTGGCACTATTTGTTCTGCTTCAGCTGCTAGTTGTACAGGAGTCCCTACTGATCCCTGCCCCTGTTCTAGCTATTCTAACCTCTGTCTTAATTTTGCATTTTTTCTCATCTGGTTTTCTAGAAGAGCTTGCATTTCTTCTAATCTCTAAGTCAGAGATGGACGTCCATTTCTCCTTCTTTGACCTTGGCCCTGGTTTTCCATCGTGCTACCTTGTATCTTAACATCACACGATGAACTTGTATTAGATCCTCTACAAGAGGACTCACATCATTTCTTGCATTATTACATCATCATATACTTACTACAAAGTATAGGTCTCTACAGACCTTTACTTTCATGCATAACTAGCTGCTTATCTTAACATAAACTTAACTTACTTGGATCGGCAAACAGGACATGCACGGAGTCAGACGGGATGTGGTCTACCAACTTTTCTTATAATACCAAACGTGAACTGTGGTAATGGTTGGTATTCTAAACTAGACTCATCGTAAAAACTTACTCTGATACCAAATATGGCGTCCTGGCCTGCTATCGAGGCTCCATAGTGCTATTATAGTCAACTCTCTAGTTAACCACAATAGTATGCAGGCCTCTAGGGTCGCCGGCAATCATGCTTAACTTGAAAATTACTTGAAAATTTTGCGGAATAAATTTTTTTTTCATAATATCATAAACTGTTCAAGAATGCGATAAGGAAATCATGTTAACAAAATAACATGCACATGAATCATGATTCTCCTATCACATAATCTTGACTTGAAATCTTGTTCTTGAAATTACATGTTTAAACTTTTCAAAACTGTACAGCAGAAGACTAATGGTGACCACAATCCCTCGCCCAATCCCCCTGGCACGTATCTACTATGTCCACCGTCTACCGTATACTACTGGTGAACATGTCTCTTACCTACAACATGTGAACAAACTAGTGAGCTATGGGCTCAGTAAGTTCAAACATAAAAACATGAATCATAACATACTGTACTGTGCTTGTGCATGAAACTTGACTCTGAAAACATGCTCTTGGCTGAAAGCTTAGTCTTAGGACATTATCTGATATTAAGTTTTGGTTTTGGGCCCCTGATTGGTGGTACCGACATGTTAGCATAACTGGGAGTGGTACTTTAGTGCTGACCTCCTCAGTCTTAACTGAAACTAAACATGAAAACCTCCCCGTGGGTCGAGAGGCCGGTATGCTAATAACTGGTTTAATTACCATCTTACTGGTGTTTCAACTGGATAGCATACTGATTGCCCCTACAGTAGGAACCTGTTACATGATTTACTTGGGGTGTGAGTTTTATTAAACACATTAAGGTGCTTTATGCACACACCTGCTTTCGTGTACCTGATACTTGTCTGACATGTGTACTGAAACATGAAATTCTACATGCATGACATGAACTGACCTGAGTATCGTGATGTAGACAATCAATGTCGAACATACACACCATACAGTAAAACATGACATCATAAACATAACAAGATTGTCCACATTGCAGTCAGGACAATGCTTGAACTTACAGAAAGTCAGCTAGCATAAGCCTCTGTTGCTCTGGGACTACTGTATCGGGGTCTCTGGTTTGAACTCCTATAAAAGAAATAATTGTTGATTATTTTCAATATTCATCTTATACTGGAAACATGGCAAAATATGTAAATTCACATTTCCAGACTCGTTTTCTTTTTTTTAACTTTGACTTCGAACACGCCCTTCTACACGGGTGTGTTCACGGCCGTGTACTCCTCTGGACTTTACATGCATGGCCGTGTAATTCATACAACATGACCGTGTAATTGATGTTGGCTTACACGGGTGTCTACACGGTCGTGTTTCTGGCTGTGTACTCCTCTAGACTTATGTGCATGGTCGTGTACTTCGTGGAACATGGCCGTGTAATTTGTGCATGCTTACACGGTCACCTACACGACCGTGTTTTTGGCCGTGTTTTCCTGCTGTCAAACATGGTCTACTACACGCCCTTCCTATGACCGTGTGCCCCTTAACACGGCCCGATACACAACCATGTTCTTGGTCGTGTACCTCTCGGGTCTAAATTTTTCTTGGAACACATTCGTGCATGTGGGCATGTTCGGGGCCGTGTTCTGAACATGCCATTGTACACGCCCGTGTTCATACCAGAATCAGGATTCTGAGTCTGAAATACTTTGCTCTGATCGATCTCAATAAGATCGTTTCGAGATATTAACTACATTTCTACAATCACAAATCAATGGTTTCTTAAGCAAAATTTCACATTTTGCTTATTTACATCTCTTGACTCAACATTTTTAAAAATCTACACTTCCTTGAAGAAAACTCACTAAACATGGTTTTCTAAACCATCAACTCATGGATTCGTGTTTAAAAATAACTAGACTCGAACCATGTTTTGATTTAACCGAAAATATCAACATGATTAACTCACATTCTCTTTTTCCACTCAAAACCCTAGATTTTTCTACCCAAAAAGTGTGAGTAAAATGAGGGTTTACCTTGCTTGAAGCTTGAGAACTTCTTACTGTAGATTCTTGGCTGAAAACTCGAACGATCTGCTAGTTGGAAGAGAAAAATCCGAACTTGGTTGGATTTCCCTTTCTGCTCTCTCTCTTTCTCGGTCTCTCTCTCTTTCTCTTTCTCTTTCTTTTTCTCTTTCTCTTTCTCTTTCTTTCTTTCTCTTTCTATTTCTCTTTCTTTCCCCCGTTTCTCTTTCTACTGCTCAACCAAGTAAAGTGAATTAATTCACTTTGGCTGAGTGGGTTCAAGGCCCCTCACGTGCCTCCTCTTCCCTCTCTCACTTTCTTTCATTTCTTTAATTTTCTTTAAGAAAATTGCAAGGGCTTGTTTGGCTAATCTTGACCATTGATCAATGTGGCTTGCTTGTGTGCCATTGATCTCTTAATATGCATTTTTCACATACTTTTCTAATAAATTAAAACATCATAAATGGAATTAATATTTAGCTTTTAACTATATTCATTAATTCATTGTCAAATTTTGATTACAACTCAGTAAATCAAAATTTTCTTCTGCTTTGTATTCTATAACATGTCTCATCATGAATGTACGCTTGTTTATATTTCTTGTACAAAATTTTCCAAGACTATAGATTTCTCGGTTATCACAGTTAGGATTGGTGCCCTAGAGCATGTGATGTATTTATGACACTATTTATTATATTAATAAAGAAGTGATAACTCTAGGAAATAGAGTTATTATAGCTGTTTTGGATTTAAAAATATGCTTTGTCCCATGAGTTTTTAGTATATTAATGGTTTAAGTAATCACTTTTAGTTTTTAGGTTCAAAGTTTTATTTCAGTGTGTTGAAATTAAATTTTCATATATGTTTTTGATGTTTTAAAGTATTTTATAGGGTGGAATTGTCAAAGAGGTCGTTGGAAAGAAAAGTCATGCTTTGGGTAGAATGGAAATGCAAGATTAGAGCAAATTGGTAGGGACGCTTGATCTCAGGTGATGCTGCAATATTGCTGGAGCAATTGGGCAGAGTTTAGTAAACCAGTTTGACAAGTCGAAACACAGCTGGCAGTATATTTAGTTGCAGACCTAGGCAGAAAAGGACAAGCATGTGAGCTGTCTCACACTAAAGAAACCAAGCAAAGTCTTAACCCTTGGATTGGAGACACTTGTCCATTCTTCTTTTACCCTAGCACTTAAAAGGACATTTTGCATTTAGCTGAAGAGAAAAAAAATGGTGACGGCAGAAAAGAGGGGGCAGCCAAACAGAAAAGGAAAGAAGAAAAACTTATCGGAAATAGTGGGATCCCAAAAAGGAAAGTGAATATATAGAAGTTGGAGGTAGATTTCGACGATTTCCGGGAGGAGGAGCGAGAATCCCACCACCAAACACCATGGATCTTGGTTCTCTTATCTATTTCTATTTTGATTTTTTGGTCGTATCTTTCTCTCTCTCTCTCTCTTTTTCTCTCTTTGAACAATGTTCTCTGTTTTATTGTAGTTTGAACAATCAACCATGAGCTGAATTTCTTTGTGACTAGGATGATGAAGTACTTGAACCTGTGATTCAAAACTTGTACGCTGAGCTTGCTATTTCAATATTACTCAGTTTATTCAACATTATTTTTATTATTTATTTGTTTTTATTGACTGGCCATCTTGAGCATAATACTGTGATTTTAATTTGTTAGAAAATTGATTAGAGTTAGACTTATGTTCAATAATATGTGTTTGGTTGGTTTTATAAATCAAACTAGCTAAATTGCAAGTTAAGCAGGAATGTTCACTCGCCTCACATAACTCGTTTGGAACCTGAGCTTGATCTGGTCTTGTATTTTATTTTTGCATAGGAATATGTTAAAAATGAAGTATGAAGGTAGTAGTATAAGTATTCGGAAGAATCTTGTGAATTTTTAAGTTCTGGGTTAATTGAACAGCATTACTGTAGTATTGCTATAGCATACATAGTCAAGTTGCAGGGGAAGGAAAATTGAATCTCAGTCGTTTCATCTCTGATTGTTAGTTATTCTGCTTATTTGCGTTTGCACTTGATTTATGCCTTTTTATTGTATCTCATTACAACAAGTTTAATTTCACTTGTATTTGATCAATTTTTGCAACTACTCAATTTACTTTTTCATAAGTCTAGTAATGTTAACTTTCTCTGTAGGACGATACTCGACTCGATCACTTTATTATTTGATTGCGACACCTGCACTTGTGTAGCTAAATTTTGTGTAGGCAACAAGTTTTTGGTGCCGTTGCCAGGGATTGTTATCATTATTAGTAGTTGTAAAGTAAATTTGGGTTTTTGCAATTTTTCTATTTTATCTTGATATTTTTGTTTGTTTCTTTGAAGGTACTTCATCTTTTGCATGAACAGACCACAGGAGTAAGAGTTGCTGCCTTTGGATCTTGAGATTGAAAGAACATTCAGAGTAAGAAGAAGGGAGCAGCAAGGTCTTGCAGTTATTGAAGAAATGGCAAAAGAAGTGATCGGCAATAATGACAACAATGCGGCAACATTGGCAAATAACATAAACAGGGCTATTTGAAAGTATGCTATACTAATGTTACATGGGCTGAATCCCAGCATTGTTAGACCAAAAATTTAGGCACCACTATTTGAGCTCAAGCCGGTCATGTTTCAAATGCTCCAAATAGTTAGGCAGTTCAATGGGATGCAAACAGAAGATCTTCGTCTCCATCTCAGACTTTATATGGAAGTGAGTGACTCTATCAAGCTGCTAGGTATGTCCAAAGATGCTTTGAAGCTCAAGTTTTTTCCTCATTCTTTGAGGGACCAAGCAAGAGCATGGTTGAACTCTCTACCATTAAATTCGATGGCTAATTGGAATGATTTGGCAGAAAAGTTTTTGATGAAGTATTTCCTTCCAACAAAGAATGCCAAGCTTAGGAATGACATTACTAGTTTTCAACAGCTGGATGGTGAATCTTTGTACGAGGCATGGGAAAGATTCAAGGAGCTATTGCGTAAGTGTCCTTACCATGCTATTCCACGTTGGATTCAAATGGATACTTTCTACAATGGTCTAAATGGGTAAACTCAGACTATAGTGGATGCTTCTACTAATGATCCTATATTGGCAAAGTCTTACAATGAAGCTTATGAAATTTTAGAGATGATGGCTAACAACAATTATCGATGGCCATCTGAGAGAGCAGCCTCAACTAGAAGAGTAGTAGGAATTCATGAATTGGATGCAATGACTGCTTTGACAACTGAAGTGTCTTCTTTAACTAGCTTGTTGAAATCAATGAATTTGGCTTCAGGAGTAAGACCTCAACAACCAACAACAGCCTCTTGCACTTATTATGGAGTAAGGCATCTCTTTGATCATGGCCCGTCTAACCTGGAGTCGGTGTGCTATGTTGGGAATTTGAACAGGAATCACAATCCATACTCTAATACGTATAATCCAGGCTGGAGGCAACACCTGAACTTCTCCTGGAACTCTCAGGGACAAAATGCAGGTTCTTCTTCAATGCCAAACTGTCCATAATATCCTCCAGGATTTCCACAACAAGCAAGAACTCAACATGAGGAACAATCTTCTTCAATGGAGAATTTGTTAAAAGAATACGTGGCAAAGAATGATGCCATCATCCAAAACCAATCAGCCATGATTCAAAGCCAAGCAGCTTCATTGAGGAATTTGGAGAATCAATTGGGTTAGCTAGCTAATGCCTTGAACAACTGACCTTAAGGTTCATTACCAAGTGATATAGAGAATCTTAGGCGGGATAGCAAGGAACAATGCAAAGCAATCACTTTGAGAACTGGGAAGGAATTAGAAACGCCTGGGGTAAACCTAAACAGTAGAGGGAGCCCTCTTCAATCCAAGAAGAAAAGGTGAAGGAAGAAGAAGTGGAGGAATCAACGAAACAAAATTCTACCACAGACCAGAATGTTACAGCATCACTTAGCAAAGTTGTTTAGAGAAGCAGAGTAATAGACCACCACCACTTTTTCCTCAGCAATTCCACAAGCAGTAGCAGGATAAGCAGTTCAAGAGATTTCTGGATGTCTTGAAGCAGCTCCACATCAATGTTCCACTTGTAGAAGCACTTAAACAGATGCCTAGTTATGCTAAGTTCATGAAAGACAATCTTTTAAAGAAGAAAAGATTTAGGGAATTTGAAATAGTAGCCATGACTGAGGAAAGCAGTGTAATTCTACAGAATAAACTTCCCCCAAAGTTGAAGGATCCAGGGAGCTTCACCATTATATATGCTATTGGCAACAACTACTTTGGGAAAGCTCTTTGTGACCTTAGAGTAAGCATCAATCTTATGCCAATGTCAGTTTTTAAGAAGTTAGGAATTGGAGAAGCAAGGCCAACCACAGTGACTCTACAATTGGCGAATCAATCACTTACTCATCTAGAAGGAAAAATTGAAGATGTCTTGGTGAAAGTAGATAAATTTATTTTTCCTACAGACTTCATTGTTCTAGACTTTGAAGCAGATAGAGACGTGCCCATCATATAAGGAAGACCATTCCTAACAATAGGAAGAACATTAATTAATGTGCAAAAAGGAAAGTTGACAATGAGAGTCAATGATAAGCAGGTTACATTTAATGTACTCAAGGTAATGAGGTCCCCAGATAAAGTGGAGGAATGCTCGATGGTGAATATACTTAACTATGTTGTGTCAGAAGAATTTGAACAAAGTTGCTATAAAGATCAATTGGAGCCTTCATTGCATATAGAAGCTGAAAGGGTAAATGAAGAAGTAGGAACACAGATGGCTTGGTTGGAGGCAAGATCAGCTGATGCACTTAGGGAGAAGAAGTTTGAGCCACTAGGATTGTCTGAATGTAGGACCAAGGAGCCTAAGCCATCCATTGAAGAGCCACCAATTTTGGAGTTGAAGCCTCTTCTAACACACTTTCGTGATGCTTATTTGTGAAAGCCAGATTAGTAAAAGGGGAGTAGTTGGGCTGTCAACTTTAAAACAAGTGCTTGTGGGAGGCAACCCAATGTTAATTTATTTTTATTATTTTGATCTTGTTTGTTTGATTGTTTCTCTAAATTTTATTTTGTTTGATCAAATGTGTGTATTCTATTTTAGTAATTAATATTAGGCTATCTGGTGTTTGATTTGCAGGAAAAAGGGAGTGAACACCTCTGGAGTAGCAGAAGGAAAACTAGAGCAGAAAGGAGAAAAATTCTTATTTCAACAAAGTCCCAGTTGCTATAGCAATGATGTAGCATCGCAGCAAACTAGAAACCAGGGAGTTTTAACCCTCTCTTTTAATTTTTGTTTTTGTTTTTTTGTTATTTCTAGACTTTTCTGAGTAGTGAGAACACTGCTCATCTTTAAGTTTGGGGGTAGAAATGCCTTCGCATTTTTTTTTTGTTTTGTTCATTTTGTTTTGTTTTGTTGCATGTTTTTGCTTTGTTTTGCTTAAGTGTTTAGAGTCAGTCTATTTTGGTGTGTTCATTTGTTTATGTTTCTCTTGTTAATAATTCTAGTTTTGCTACAGCAGTGTTGAGTCAAATGAAATTCTATGAACATCAAATAATTGCTTTGAAATTTTTAGCTCATAGGATAAATTGGCATGAATTGAAAATTTGTGATGTTCGTCACAAGTTTGCTTTATAAATAAGAATTCTCCAATTTTGCACAAGTAGTTATGGTTAGATCCACTTGGAAAACCGAGGAAAGTTTGAACCATTGTGAAAGCCTAAGGTTTTAGAACTGGTTTTGTGAATCCCTCAAGGCGAAATTTTAGGAAACCAAGCATAAGAGGAATATCTAGGCATCTTGTTGTAACAGGAACTAAGTTGGACAAAAGTTTGAGGGTTGTGCAGTTTACCTAAACAAAAAACAAAAAAAAAAAAAAAGAAAAGAAAAAAATTTTTGGACTTACTCTAATAGTTTGAGCCACCTAGTAACTAGAGGTAACATAAGCCCCATGTGTACCTTTGTGTCAAACAGTGGTTTGAAATATGAGTATGTTATAGCATCTCTTAAGGGTGATCCTGTTGAGTAATTGAGTGTCTTCATCACAAATATCGATATTCGCGTAAAAAGACAATGGTGATATTAGAGAGTGATCCAAATTCAAAAAAAAAAAAAAAAAGAAGAAGAGAGAAAGAACAAAACAAAAATAAAAATACCCCCATTTTCATCATAGAAAAGTTCCTATTTCATACCTTAGATGCCTAATTGACCTTGAGTGCTTAGTTGACATATATTAGTGGAGAGAGATTTAAAAAGCCAGCTTATGAAACAAGAGATTAGTTTTAATGATCAGGGTTTAACTGGGCTTGGGTGATTCAAAGATACTAACTATAGCTATCACACATACACTTAGGGAGAATTTGAATTGGGAGCAGGTTTGTGATGAATTGAGCAAATATTTGATAATTGTTGATCTTGAAGCGTGAGCTGGGTGTTGAAAGAGCAATTCGGAGATCTTTACTTCAACATCGCGTTGTAGTGAAATAAGAAAATTCTGTGTTTCTTTGTTTCTGTTCTGTGTTTGTTTTGTTTGAGTGGTGTGTCATTGTGTCATTACTCAGGGACGAGCAATGGTTCAAGTTTGAGGGTATGATAACTCTAGGAAATAGAGTTATAATAACTGTTTTAGATTTAAAATAATGCTTTGTCCCATGAGTTTTTAGTGTATTAATGGTTTAAGTAAGCACTTTTAGTTTTTAGGTTCAAAGTTTTATTTCAGTGTGTTGAAATTAAATTTTCATATATGTTTTTGATGTTTTGAAGTGTTTTATAGGGTGGAATTGTTAAAAGGTCATTGGAAAGAAAAGTCATGCTTTAGGTAGAATGGAAATGCAAGATTAGAGCAAATTGGTAGGGACGCTTGATTTCAAGTGATGCTGCAGCATTGCTGAAGCAACTGGGCAGAGTTTAGTAAACTAGTTTGACAAGTTGAAACACAGCTGGCAGTATATTTAGTTGCTGACCTAGGTAAAAAAAGACAAGCATGTGAGCTGTCTCTCACTAAAGAAACCAAGCAAAGTCTTAACCCTTGGATTGGAGACACTTGTCCATTCTTCTTTTACCCTAGCACTTAAAAGGACATTTTGCCTTTAGCTGAAGAGAAAAAAAAAAGGTGATGGTAGAAAAGAAGGGGCAACCAAACAGAAAAGGAAAGAAGAAAAATTTATCAGAAATATTGGGATCCCATGAAGGAAAGCGAATATACAGCAATTGGAGGCAGATTTCAACAATATCTGGAAAGAAGAGTGAGAATCCCGCCACCAAACACCGTGGATCTTGGTTCTCTTATCTATTTCTATTTTGATTTTTCGGTCGTATCTTTTTCTCTCTCTCTCTCTCTCTTTTTCTCTCTTTGAACAATGTTCTCTGTTTTTATACCATTTAAACAATCAGCCATGAGCTGAATTTCTTTGCTACTGGGATGATAAAGCTATGATTCAAAACTTGTATGCTGAGCTTGCTATTTCAATATTACTCAGTTTATTCAACATTATTTTTATTGTTTATTTGTGTTCATTGACTGGCCATCTTGAATATAATACTGTGATTTTAATTGGTTGAAAAACTGATTAGAGTTAGACTTGTGTTCAATAACGTGTGTTTGGCTGGTTTTATAAATCAAACTAGCTAAATTGCAAGTTAAGCAGGAATGTTCACTTGCCTCACATAACCCGTTTGGAACTTGAGCTTGATCTGGTCTTGTATTTTATTTTTGCATAGGAATATGTTAAAAATAAAGTATGAAGGTAGTAGCATAAGTATTCGAAAGAATCTTGTGAATTTTTGAGTTCTGGGTTAACTGAACAGCATTACTGTAGCATTGCTATAGCATAAATAGTAAGGTTGCAGGAGAAGAGAAATTGAATCTCAGTCGTTTCATCTCTGATTGTTAGTTATTCTGCTTATTTGCGTTTGCACTTGATTTATGCCTTTTTATTGCAACGTATTATAGCAAGTTTAATTTCACTTGAATTTGATCAATTTTTGCAACTACTCAATTTACTTTTTCATAAGGCTAGTAGTGTTAACTTTCTCTGTAGGACGATACTCCACTTGATCACTTTATTACTTAATTGCGACACGTGCACTTGCGTAGCTAAATTTTGTGTAGGCAACAATAATTTATTTATTTATATGGATGTATTTGATACTTTATGTATATCATAAAATCCCATGATTTTTTTTGAATGTAACTTTAGATAATTGAACTCATGAACTTGAACACCAAAAAATGTGTACAAGTAGGGTTTTTGCATGAAACAACCCCGAAACACATCTTAATTTCTTATAAATGACCACATTTCTTTCTAATATCATGATAAATGATCCTTTATCATATTGAGGTTAATTTGCCTCATAAAACTTGCAAGGTTTTCGCACAAGAGCTATTCTCACCCAAATTGGCCTTAAAACCAAGTTTGGCCTCTATAATTCAATTTAGTCAAATTTGTATTCAACATTATTACACCATTCTCTAATAATTCTTGACTTTTCTTTCCATTGCCCTTCTAAAACATATTCGAACATTAATTAATAAATCTCATTGATCATTCAAAATTCCATTTAAAACACTAATTGGATTCAAAACACCTAACATACAAAAAAAAAAAAACCATGCTTTAGTGTTTTTATGGTACAATTATCCCCAAAATACATCAATATCATATTGTAATTCCCTATCCTCTTATAACATAACTATAAAAGCTCATGACTATAGTAATGTGACATCCTGTGCCCTTAGTGGTCCGGACCGTCATTGAAAATTTGCTTGCTTTAATAAATACTTGTACTTTCTTACAAATCATTAATACTTACTCAATATTCTATTTACTTAGATACCCTAATTTTTAGGGATTTTTTTTGTTACATACATATTTACTATTCAAAAGTACTGTTTAACTATTACTATTTAAAAATACTATTTAACGATTACTATGTAAAAATACTGTTTACAATTACTATTCACAAATACTATTTAACTGTTACTATTTACACATACTGTTTAACGGTTATGATTCAAAAATACTGTGTACCATTACTGTTTACAAATACTATTTACTGTTGCTATTCAAAATACTAAAACTTTGCGGAAGATTTACTCGTGGTGTATTTCATAACCTCGCCTCACATCCGCCTCCGCCGCCACCATCGCCCATAGATGCTTAAGCCAGAGGACGCTTACCTACAGCATGAACACACTTCGTGAGCTTTACACCTAATAAGTATAACATATTATCCGCAAAACATGTTTAAACATAGTACATACCTAAAATCGTATAAGCATGCTAGACACATATACTACTTCAACATATCACATATCTAATCATCATATAACATATCAATGAATATGAAACTTTACATACTTTATACAAAACAGAAACATCGTGATCTGAATGCATCTAGAAGCATGGTGAACTAATGTATACCGTGAACTAAGCATAATCCGGTTATGTTCATTTATGCTTCATTACTCTTTTTTCTTTATCTTGTCTACTTAGGGCCCGTGTGTCAGTACCGTATGTGCATAGACCATCGGTAACGCTAGTGGTTAAAAAGCCAGAGAGCCATCAACGGATGCTCAACTTTATGCTTTAACTTACTTTAAAACCCTTTCAATTGAAAGAACCGATACGACACGCTTATAATTTTCATCTTGTTTATCTTTTTTAGCTATATACTTCTTTAAGCTGTCCCTCATCCTACGTGGTAAAGACATATGGCATCTATCTTGTTCTTTCATCAATTTACTTGATTGTGAACTATATGCTCTTAATTATGCGGTTCATCATCATGTGCATCGCATACATATTTTAACATACTGTAAAACACGGTCCTTGACTGGGTGCCGGCTAGTCAACTGACCGGTTACCTCGCGCGTTGGTAACTAAATAGCCTACCGGGTTACTGAGCGTAAACTTAGTGTAGTAACCGACCTGGTTACTTCACTTGTTAGGGTGTGGTAGCCTACCGGCCTACTATTCCTTGTTTGGTGTAATGGCCTACCGGGCCACTATGGCTTATTTGAGGTAGTAGCCTACCGGGCTACTAAGGCTTGTTTGAAGTGGTAGCCTACCGGGCTACTCACACTATTGTACTTTGAAAAAAAATTGTATGGTTTGGCTTGTAAAATTCTTGGGAAAAATTCTTTGTTTTGAAACGGTTCCTTTATCACCCCGTTGGAAGGTGAGGGATTTTTTTATGAAAACCATGTTCATATTTTAAAGTCTTAAAAATACATTTTTATTTTGAAGTGTACAAATCACATTTTAGCATGTTCTAAACAATATTAAATCATTCATTTCATATTTTAAACCTAAAAATCATTATATACATTCAATATACCTATTTTCCGAGAATGGTGAAATTTCTCTGTTGTCACAGGAAAGGGGGCGTATTTTGGCTGCAAGGAGAAGGGAGAATACTTGGCTTTTGGGAGCTAAAAGAAAGGAAATGAAAGGCAAGGGAGGTGACACCTATTTATAGGCAAACTTAAGCACAATTAGCTTCACCAAATCAAGCTAAATTAACCCAAAATTTGTCTAAACCAAGAGACAAATTTCTATGTGTGCAGCCCCCCATTATTGTCACACACCTTGGGAAGAACAAGGTAAAATTTTTATCCAATTTGATGTGAAAAGGTGAGGTAAGGTGATGAAAATAAATTGTTGTTTATGGGATTTTTGGTGTACTATTTTCCCATTTTTTTATTCTCACTTTATGGGGTTTTCTAACTAATCAAACTAGCTAGTTTCCATCCAATGGGACACAGTTTTGGAGTGGTTACAATTTAACTGGGTCGGTTTCTTCACAGTCCAGTATTCTACTGTGATTTTCGATCCTTTTTCGACGGTGTTTTAATTTTCACCCGAAATTGCACCTATGGCTTCCAATTTTCATTCTAGTTGTTTCTAGCTATTTTTGGTTGGGTTGTAATGCCTATGAGCCCGCTCGATCACTATTCACTATTCATTGCTTTCAGTTTTAACTGACTAGTTTGAGTGTTCTGATTCCGATTCTTGTCAGTTTCAATATGAGAGGAGGTCATCTAAACCATGTTCTCGGTACTGTAGCGTTGCTAGGGTTTCTCATTGTTGCTGTGCTCAGATGATCGGCCCGAGCGTTCTGGTGATCTGTTCACCAGTCTTGTGATACTGCGTGTCTTTATGCATATATACACGTAATAGGGTAGACCAAGTTCACTGTCAGTCACCCTACTCATTGCATGGATAGTACTCAAATAGTATTGTATCTGTTTAGTCTATTCAACTGGAAATTACATTGTATCTTTCTACTAAGTTGCTCAATTATACCGTAATTAGGTTTCATAATTCGTGAAATTTAATTTAATGGCTTTCTTCCCCATACACGGTCTCCTACACGGCTCACTACACGGGCGTGTATAAGGGTTACACGGGCGTGTATCCGTTGAACCTAGTCAACACGGTCATGTCTTGGGGAAATTTTATTTTCCCGAATGGTACACGGCCTCCTACACGAGCGTGTACCTGGCCGTGTTTTGCTTACACGGCCATGTTCAATTATACGGCTTTATACACATGTACAACACCATCGGTACATGACCACTATACATGCCCGTGTTCTTCAATTTTTGCACTAAAATGCATCAATTTTTCTTCAATTTCTCATTAATTAAAATTCTAAATTACAGGAATGGGGCGGTCCTTACAAGCCATGTGTTGAGGGATTAGGTAACCCGAGAGGTACACGGTCTTGGACACAGCCGTGTATCAGGCAGTGTATCAGGCAGTGTATCATATAGAGAGATGAAAGGTATTGTGATGATAAGAACAAAATGAATACATGCAAAGTAATAAATGATGATGAGAATTAACAGACAATATTATATTTGCAGGGATCCAAACTAGAGGTAATAAAAGAACTGCAAAGGACTTCAGAAAGTGGACGTTAGCGCAGTTGTGGTAAGTTCATACATTGCATTATCTGCAACATGAATTTACTTGACATGTTTATGTCTATGTGGGGTATGTGTAAGTTCAGACATTTATTTGTCTACAATGTGAATTAACTGTCATAATTATATTATGTGTAGTTCATATATTATGAAAGAATATAATTGTGTTACAAGCACTAAAAGGGTTCTTAGCCATTAGATGAGGATAAGTCATCCGGTAAGAACTATAAGAAAGACGGTAATAAAATCACTATTGGCATACCAGCCTCCAGTAAGATTGGTGTTTACAGGTCTTTCAGGGATATGATAACCGCTTCGGGCGATGATAGACTGCAGTGGAGTGGCCAGTGGATAGCTCCCCAGATTCCTTCCAGTCAGCGTGCATAATGGTACGACCAATAAGGGCCAAAAAAAAAAAACCAGAACTTAAAAAAAAAAATAATGACTTTAAAAACTGAAGTAAATGCCATAAGTGAGCATAATCAGACGTGGTAGGTACTAACAGTATGTTTAGTATTCTCGGTCAAAGTTGACATGAATAGTACTAGATCAAAGTCATAAGTCAAAATTACTATTTATAGATGAATAGTACTATTTATAGAAAATTTTATTATTTATGTTTTTGAATCTATATGATTCTTAGTATGTATGTTTGAACTTACTGAGCCTGTTAACTTACCAGTATGTTCATGTTGCAGGTAAGAAATCTATTCAGTTGTAGGATGCTGTGGATGATAGTAGGATATACAGTACCAATGGGATAGGGAATACTACTATGGATATAGTCCTACTCCTAGTCTTCTACTGAGCTTTCAGAAAAGAGATTTGAAGAAAAGAAAATACATATTTTGTGATACAAAGTTGAAACAATGTATTTATGTAAATTATATTTCGTACTCGAAAAGTGATAACACACATTATGGTTTTAATTACACAAAAAAAAAAAAATGGCTCCAAACCGACAAGAGTTTAAAGTAAAGAAAAGGAATTTTTGCGACCCAATGAGGTTCATGAGCTATTTCAGTCGGCTAGAGAGCTTGATTATAATAATTTCGTCTAACCAAAGTTGGGGCGTCACAATTTTAAATTGCATGTGAATGTTATAAATAAGTCTGGATTTCCATATTATCTGCATATTGTCATTGTATCTTGATAATGTTGAATCATACATCTAGGGCTTCTAGTATAGCTTGATAAAAGGATAATTCTTTTGCCTATTGCATTTGCATCTATATCTCCTCTTGTAATAGCATCTTGAATACCTTGATAAATTTCAGATCTTAAATTATTTTGATTGTTTTTAATATAATCTAATCGATCTTCTTTAACAAAAGCATATGCATCAACTACATATTGTTGGAATAATCTTCCACTTATGAATAGAGTTTTGTTTTTAGTTTTGCGTTGTTGTAATTGATAGTAGTAAAATGCTTTTATTAGAATTATTGTTGTTGAAGGTTTTTTATTTGAACTATTTATATTTCAATTTATATCAATTCTATATCCATCTTCTCTATATGGAAATAGAAGAGGATATTGTAGAGCCATATAGGATTGATGTAATTTTGTAATTCTTTGTAGATTATGTGTTTTATTCCGAATTATAATATCTCTTCCTTATTCATATTCATCTATATCTCCAACAATTAAATCACTTATATCATTTGAAGTCGGTAATTCATATTGATTATGATTTGTATTTCATCGTCCTATTAATCTTAGTTTCATTGAACAAATTTCATTTTCTTGATATTTATATTTTACCATTCGAAAAGGTTATAATAAATTATTGTTTTCATAAAGCATTTTGATCAACTTTTCAATTATTAATCTGGTTAAATCTGTTGATGTATCATTGAATGAAAATGCTACTATTTGATTTTCAATTTCATTTTTTGTATCATATATATTTAACTATATAAATTTCGAAGGATCATTGTTAGTTAGTAAAAGAGATTCCATAAAATGATGTATTTGGCTGCATATTTTAAAAACATGTAGACCATTTGAATTTTTTTTGTCTGTTTCAACGTTAGCACCGAAAGATGTAAATGCAAATATAAAATTAAAAGTTCTAATATTTTTTCAAAAATGTATATTTATTGGTCTTCTATAGTAATTAAGCAATTCATCTAACATAAGAGGAGGTATTTTAATTAGTGGCAATCTAATTTTTCTATCTTTACAACATAAGTTAAACTTTGGTGGATTGGTTTTTCTAATATGCTCATCAAACCAAAAAAAAAGCATCATAATGTTGACAGGTGTAAAAATAATGTATAATATCTAGATATCAATCAAGGATACCTGTAAGATAATATAAATTACAGAATAATATGGATATAGTATCGTAATTGTATAAAAATTTTTTAAAATAATTTTATTTAATGTTTATTATAAACAAGGAAATTACATTTTTTATTAAAAGCTGTAGATGTTGATGGTTTTTCTGTACTAGATGCTTGTCTCATTGGTTTAATAAAGGCTGCCATTGTCTCAATCCTGGATCTAGGAGTACTTATTGATTTGATTTTGGAATTTGCGCGTCCGTCGCTAAGATATTTTGGTGTCTGGTAATGTAGGACTTTCGTCCGTATGAGAAAGTTTACGTTGTTTGTGTATATGATTTGATGTTGAAGGATTTTTCCTAGGGGTGTTCGTTGGGTGGGTTGGGTGGATTTTTGGCATTTTTCAACCCACCCAATGAAGATTGGGTGGGTTGAAAAATTTTTTCACCCACCCAATTAACCCAATTTATAAAATCAACCCACCCAATTAAAGTTTGGGTGGGTTTGGCGGGTTTTTCGGGTTCGTCGGGTTTGGCAATTTATAAAAACAAAATAATAAAATATGACTTAAAAATTTAATCACAAATCAAAATACAAGCTCAAATATTCAAATAAAGAAGTCATATAAAGACAATAAGAACTAATTAAAACATGCTTTTAATGAATACTAAGAAACATCAACCACAAACAATCAAATCTATTTCACAAGAATAATCTCTAACTCCAATGTGTGTAGTAACAAGAACTAAAGTCAGACAAATTGAAATAAACTTGAAATTTTGTTTCTAAATCCTAACAGAAGGGAGGATCAGGGGAGGCTAGTGGCAAGTGGCGGCTAGGGTTGGGCAAGGGCAATGCATGAGACAAACACGGGCTTGGGGAGACAAAAATGAATACGTCGAGGGGTGACGGCCGATGGTCGAAGAAAGGGACGATTGGAGGAGGCTGGTGGGACATCGGGTTTGGTAAGGGTAAGGCACGAACTTTGGCTTGGGGGAAGGCATAAATGGGAAATGACAGTCGGATCAACAAAATTAGCTTAGGTTAATCATTATATTTTTTCTAAATATTAAAAAAAAAAACACACATTCATTGGGTGGGTTGGGTTTTGATCGGGTTTTAGAATTCCAACCCGAACCCACCCAATTTGACATTGGGTTGGGTGGGTCAACCCAATTTTTTTTTGGGTCTGACGTGGACCCAACCCGTTGGGTTTTCCTTGGGTGGGTTGGGTGGGTTATTTGGGTTTTCGGATTTTTTGTTCACCCCTAATTTTTCCTCATGTCTTTGTTGGTCACCTAATTAGTTATATTTTAAAAAAAAAAAGTAAGAATTTGTTTAGAGCTAATAATGAAAGTATCAGTATTTATTATTATTTATTGATATTAAACTTAATAATTGCATATCTAAATATAACAATGTTAGTAAGTAATAACCCTCTATCTGTTTGACACGTTCAAATTTAGAAAATGAAAAAATTTTCATTTTAAGAAAAATGAATATTCCTAAATTTCCGTATCTGAACATCTAACATTTTTCATTTTTGAAAAATGAAAAAAAAAAAAAAAGCTCTCTAGAAACAAAAAGTTTTCACCCACCCAAACAACTTTTAACTTTTAAAAAAAATTTCCAAACAACTTTTTATTTTTCATATCTAAAAATTTTTCATTTTTCAAAAATAAACACCCCATCCAAACGGATTTTAGTATAACTCGATTCATTGTTTATGTAAATTTTTTAAAAACTTTTAATTTATAAGAATTTAAAATGCTTATTTGACGATTATTTTGAAAAAACACTAATAGTTTAATATTTTTGTTTATTGCAATTAATTTTTAAAATTATGTATTATCAATTTTAATTGTTAATAATTCTTCGCTTTTTTTTTTGGCTCTAACTTATTTTATTTTTTTAATTTCAATTTTTTTCTAGATAACGACCTAGTCTAATTATTTAATATGTTTTATTTTGAAACCTATTTATTAATGACTTTAATTGCCAATAGTCATTTTTTTAGTCCTTGATAAGGAATTTTTATTATCTACTAAATTAATTTTAATTATTGATATAAATCAACATATAAAGCTTTGGGATAATTATATGAATATTGGATATTTCACAGAAATTTAATCATAGTAGGATTGTATATTCATTTACCATATATGCCTTTGATATAAGTTTATACCTTGTATATATTCTTATTTTCTCTCTCTTTTCTTATCTCTCTCTTTTTAATTTAATTAATTATAATTTAAAATAAAGACTTCAATGTATATATATATATGTGTGTATTTATATGTATTTCAATGTCATAAGTTTCATCCACGAGTATTAAAATTGATTAGTATATGACAAAACGTTTTTAAACTTTTCTAACTTCACTCAATTTTGTGCTTATCTCATTTTAAGGGTTTTTTTTTTTTTTTTAACGGTGTTCTCCTTTATTTCAATTTCTTTTGCAGACCTTTGGTTCACTGTTTTTATAAATTGTTAATTGTTTTTTCAAAAGCAATTGTAATTATTTATTCTAAGCAAAATGATATAACAGCATTCAAATTAGTCAAATGTTTATAGTATACAATTTGTCAACCCATACACGATGAGAACAAAAAATCACAAAGTAAATTAATCAAAATAACAGATTAAAACTAATTGGAGTTTCTTTTTTGTTGCTACATCTTATTAAATTTTAGTATACAATTCGTTAATCTATACTTAATGAGAACAAAGAATCACATAGTAAATTAATTTAAATAACAAATTAAAACAAATTACAGTTTCTTCTCCGTTGCTACATCCTCATTCCTTCATAAATGAACAAACAGATTAATTGTTTTGAATGATCTACACAGTAATTAAATTATAAATAAAAAATAGAAAAACGAAAAACAATTATTAAAGTTTTATATATTATAATTATTTAGAGTATGCTATTACATTGATTTAATAAATTAAATTATATTTATTTGAATAAAGATTTAACCTAATATAATATATATAATAAAACCGATAACAAAGGAAATTAAAAGTATACAATTAAAAAAAGATTAGTAGAATTTTTTTTGTTTTAAATAAAATAAAAAAGGGAAGAGAGGATGGGAAATAGGCTCAGATTGTAAACTGTATCAGCAGCATGTGACAAACTCGTTGATTCATACATTTGGAACCATTTTTTGGCTACCTGACTAAATGCCTTTTTTCCCCCTTTTTTCCAAAGAAAAAAAAAAAGGCATTTGTGGCAACCGAGGTTATACAAAAATAATTATCAACCATGTAATTTGTCACATATGTTATACCATGATTAGGGTTTCTTATGTATTTGTCCATAAGCTACCAAGTGAATAGTGCACAGCAAAACCAAAACCTTTTATGCAAAAAAAAAAAAAAAAAAAGATAAAAAGAAAAAAAAAAAAGAGGAATAAAGACTATAAATCGTGAACAGGGTAAGAGAGAAAATAGCGAAGCCCAACATATGTAGTCACATAGGGAGATGTTTAAAAGATTAATAAAATCAATCCTAAACACTAAACCGAGACCCAAACAAAGGGCTAAGATTTCAACACGTATTCAAAAGAGAAGGAAAACAAATCCAAAAGGATCCTAGTGTTTTGGAGCTAAATAACCAAAAAGTCCACACCTAACAAAAGAAAAGAAGAGGGGAAACAAAGAGCAAACCTATAAATTTAGGTAAAAATGCACCTGAAATGCTTAGTAACCAATGCTTCAAGCTAAGCCTAGGAACAAATATAAGAGCAAATCCTGAAAGCCAACCCCAAGGAACACCCAAACCAGTGACAACAATCATTAAAACAACTCTAGATGATCAAAAATTGAAGACCGAAATCAAAGATGGGAAAGCCTTGGGTTTTCAAGCCAAACGACTACAAAGCCTACACCTCACAAAAGAAGAAAAAAAAAAAAAAGAAACCAAGGACAATCCTGTCAATTTATATAAAGAGACGTATAGGAGACCAAAAACCCGATGTTTGAAGCCAACCATAGCAACAAATACACAGGTAAATTCAAGAAGCCAACTTCAGGAGGGAGCATTGTTCAGTGAACAGTGAAGCCATGGTTTGACTTTAGTGTTAGAACCAATAGATAAAAATAAATGATAAAACTTGGCTACAAAGAACCTAAATAGGTTAGAACCTATTCACAGCAACTCTTCGACAAAATACATAATCATTATCGCCAAGTAACAAACAAAATGAAAAAGGCTGATCAGAAAGAGAGGAAAACAGAGTGGTTCAAATAAGACTAATTATCCGCTATCCATGCAATAACATGGATCCAAAGTTAAAGAAAGACAAACATAAACATAGAACATTAAAAATCCAAAACAGATATACATATTTTTATTATAGCTAAAATCAATATCATTGCTTTATGAAGATCTTAAACAATGGCCAAAAACATATGAATAAGGTCTCTTACAACAAAATTGAATAGGTTGAAATCTATATGTAGAAACATTTGGATTGAATACATAAGTCCAAATATATAAGAATACATATGAGTATGATCACCAAACAAAAAAAAAAAAAAGGCTAAAATTAAAAGTAGAGAAAAAATATAGTCATAAAAATGCAAAAGCAGTATGATGGAAGGAAAATGGACATAAACATAATACATAAGAAATAAAAAAGTAAATCTATACGTTCAAACAATCAATATTCATTAGTTAAAAAATAAAAAAGTCAAAAAAAACAAAGCAACATTATTGCAAACAGTATATATAGAGAACTAATTGAATGCATATCAGCAATTAATAACATAATAAAATAAAACTCTTTGACGGTATTATAAACGCAATATTTGCTGACATACAAACGTAGAAAATAATTAAAAAGATGGAGTAGTTAATAGCACCTGTGATTAACTCAAAGATATCTCCTAAATGCTAAGAAAGACTATGCAGGAAACACAGACGTTAACAGAGTGTAGTAAATGAACTTGCACACAGGGAAGAAGACGCAGTGGAGTGAATGAAGTTACAAACAGGGAAGAAGGCAGAATTACACACGCATAGACAAAAATAATGCACACAGCTTATATTTATAAACATAAAATAAAATACCAAGGAAAAGCACCATTAAAGTAATTAGAAATTAACACGTATCAGTATGAAGTCGGTTCCCGAGACCAAACAATGTACATTGGCCTGCCCTTTTTTTTCCTAGCCATTAAAAGCATTGACATCCTCAGCAAAGGGATTTTTTTTTTTTCTCAGATAACAAAACAAAAAAAAGGGTAAAAACAAAAAAATGAAGATGAAAGTATCAGCAAACTAATTAATGTAATCGTATAAAGTAAACAGAATTCATAAATTCATAGGGATAGATCAGCAAAATACCCACAACAAATCGTTACAAATTTCATCATTTCAAAGCAGCAAACATCCCATCTAATTAAAAGCAAAGAAAACAAAATGTATCAATCTAAAACTCATTAAATCCATTCACAAAACTTTCATCAGGCCTTCATTCACCAATATTCACATGTTCACAAACAAAGCCGAATACCAAGACAATAATCAAATTCAACATGTCATGATAATTCAAAAAAGAACAAAAATCTAACAACAAAATAAACAACATTATTATATTTATTATTATTATTATTATTATAATTATTATTATTAAGGAAGAATCAGACCAAAAAAAGGAGGGGGGTTGGGGGGTTGGGGGTTGTGGGAAAGCCTCCCAAAGCACTATGAACAAAAACGGCAGCAAGCAAGGAAACAGAGGAGGGAGAGAGGATAAACAAAAGCAAGAGGCGGTTAAGGTGAAGCGTAGGTTTCTTCTGATACTAAAAGCAGAGGAATTGAAGGAATTAATAGAGACACAAATAATATAAAAATTTTCAGCAAAGATAGATAAACAAATAGTATAATGAGTTGTTATTTGGCCTACTTTGTTTGTCATTGGACCCACGCATAACAACAGCTGTGGACTAAAGCTCATCGATAACATCTGTCATTTGCCCCTTTTTTTCTCTTTGATTTTCAAAACCAAATGCATGTGGGTGTACCACCTACAACCATAAAAGAGGCAAATCCGAGCAAGAAAGAGGGGCCCAAACACGAAAAAAAGAAAAAGCCCCAAATCACCATGAAAGGAGGCGAACAAAATCAACAAAGCAGAGATGAGAAAGAGAGAGAACGGGAAAAAAAGAAACTAGAAAACAAAATAAAAAAGCTAGGAAACCATGAAGAAGGGGGAATCCAAGGGGAAAAACAGAACTAAAAAAAAAAAAAAAACTCCCAAACCACTGTGAACAAAAACGGCAGCGAGCAAGGAAGTAGAGGAGGGAGAGACGATAAGCAAACGCAAAGAGAGCCTATCGTTTAGTTGCAAAATGACGAAAAAGCCCACAGCCAACAAAAAAGAGGAAGAGTAGAAACAAAGGATAGGGCCGTAATTGCAAGCAAAAGGCGGCCAAAAATACCAAATAACCAATAGCTAAAGGCATCCTAAAGACTAAGGCAGGGGCAAATTCGGAAAGCAAAAAAAAAAAGCACTGTTTAATAAACAATCAAATCGGTCCCTCTTTTAGTATATAAAATAACAAGCAAACTGATAACCTTAGAAAATAGAGTTATTTTACCACTTTTTCATACACAAAAATTAATTTGTTCTTGAGAATTTTAGTTATTTTTAATTTGTTTTTGATTTATTTTATTTTGTATACTTTAATTTAGATTTTCATAAATTTCTTAAAGTTTTTATTTAATTTTCTTCTTTTTCTAATAATATATTAAATAAGCTTAAAAATTAAATATTTCCAATGAGTTTACTCATAATCATTTATTTTGAAAATATTTAATTTTAGTATTTTTTTTTTGGTAGCATTAAAGAGGATATCACTATTCATGTCAGGAAACTATGAAAACTAAACTTATCATGCATTCTATCACATTGGATCCTTCCTAATGTGCTACTGTAGCAATACTGTAACAAGCATGTGCCGACACTGTAACAGTACTGTAGCAAGCATGCGCCGAACACTGTAACAAGCATGCGCTGGCACTATAGCAAGCATGCGCTGACACTGTAGCAAGCATGCGTCGAACACTGTAGCAAGCATACGTCGAACACTATAGCACATGTGCACCGATCACTGTAGCACTGTAGCAAGTTTGAAATTTTGTGTTTATGTAACACCGAATAGTGTAGCATGTTTGATAAGTTATGTGAAAGTTAGGTGGAATAGTGTAAATTTACGCTTATAAAAGCGGGTATTTTTGGAGAGTTTTAAGGAAGGGAATACACTTTATCTCTCTCATTTTTACCTTGCTTTCTGTCACGTCCCAAAACCCGGGACAGCGACAGGTGTCACTTGCCAAAAAAAAACGGGGATAGTGACAGATATTAAATTTTAAAAGAATAAAAGAAAGGAACGCTCAGATTCCTAAGTATATCAGTTTTTATATCTTACCCTTTACCGACTATTTAAACGTGTTTACAAATTATGCTTATATAATTTAAATTAATTAATATTTGTATTTCTATTTTTATCGCAAAATCAGGTGGTGAGGTACTCATATCCCACAGATGCATACTTGGATAAAATAAAATAACTGAAATTGTAAAAAGTAAAGTTTAGAATTTACAGTCCCGGAATGCTTTTATACATACTTTGTCCTAATGTACAGATCACTACTTCAAGTCCTTGGCGTCCACGGACGGGTCTACGTCACCCGTATCTTCTAATCAGCTTTCTCTCCTGGGGGTTTACCAGTTTTAAAACAGTGAGCGAAAGGCCCAGTAGGATATTCTTAAAAAAATTCAATTCAACATTTGAATTTAACCATCATACTAAGTATGTCAATGCAGTACCGAATCATAAACGTGGAATCGTGATTATGCAAATTGTGTCCCTATATACATCTAGTTCGTGTACAGTCTGTATAAGCCTCCCTCACCATGCCGAAGCATAATGATCCATCGAGATGTGCACTCTTCGCACGTGTGTGCTGGCTCCCTGTATACTTTAACACCAAATCCAACTTTCAACATTTCATGTGAACATATGATTTACATACTAAAAATATAACGTATTGTTTTTCAAAAAAATCCGTAACCGGATATTTTTCCTTTAATTTCGGAAATCGTGATATTTTCTAAATCACATAAATTTCCAAAACTTTATAAACACATTTTCTTCAAATGATATTTGGCCAAATTATTAAAACAAAATTGACTGCCAAGAAAGGGTAAGATATCCTACCTCGTCAGCAATTTGACCTAAGATCAATTTGTTGCACGAATTCCAAGATAGTCTTTCTTTCCGAATTTGATCTACGAGTACCTAAAACAAGAAACACAGATAATTTAATTATCTGTCCAAGAATTCCGTAATCGAATTACGGTAAACTCAACTAATTAGTATGCCATTAACTTTTTAAAATTTAAAATGATACTTTATTTTAACCGTAATTTTAAAAATGGAAATTTTTAACACAAATATCCAAAATATAGATATATATATTTTTAAAAATTTCGGCATGACCTACCTTAAAAATAGGCTTCCCCAAAAGCTCCAAAATGCTCAACCTGTAGAAAATTTCTAATTCCCAGAACAGTTCAAACACCAATTTCAAATCAATTTAAATTTAAAATCTAAAAATATTTATTATTTTTATTATTATTTTTTATTATTATTACTTATTATCATTATTATTATACATATATCTGTTATATAACACACGCACACACACAATCACACACAATATATATATATATATGAAAACACACACACGCACACAGATATATATTAATATATATATATACATATACGTTTACATATTTATATATATATATAAATTTTTCTCTGCTGGGAGGAAGCAACCGGCCGGAAAAAGGGGACTCACGGCGGCAGGGGCGGCGGTTGGTGGCGTCGGGCACTCGGCGGGGTGGTCGGCAGCGCGGCGAGGTGGAGACAAACGGCGAGGCGAGGACGGCGGCGAGGTACGGCTTGGTCGGACGGAATCGGGGGGAGGGGAAGTTGAGCTTGGCGGCGCTGTGGGAAAGGCGAGGCGCAGTTGGCGGTCTTCCGCGGCTTGGCGGATGGTGTGGGGTGTTCCGGGCTCGCGAGTAAACGGCAGCGTTGGGTGGCTTGGCGGACGGCGTGGGCGCGGCTGGTTCGGCGAGACGAGCTTCGCGGTGAAAGAGGGAGGACCGGCGTGGAAGAAGTGAGGGGGTGGCTGGTTCGGTGGCTTTCGGCCGGAAGAAAAGAAAAGAAAAAGAAGAGAAAGAAAAAAAAGAAATGGGGAGGAGAAGAAAGTGAATCGGCGAGGGAAGAGAAAGAAGAAAAGGAAAAGAGAAAAGAAAAGAAAAAAAATGAATTAATGGGAGTGAGGGAGAGAGACGCGGGAAGCAGAAGAAAAGGGAAAGAAAAGGGAAGAAAAAGGGAAAAACAAGAGTGAGAGAGGGAGAAAGAGAATCGGCAAAGAAGAAGAAGAGAAAAGAAAAGAAAAGAAAAAATAAAGGGACGAGAGAGAGAGCAGGAGTGGGTAGTCGGTGAAGAAAGAAGGGGAAAAAAAAATGAGAGGGAGGGTATTAAGATGAGGGGGGATAAAAATTCCGGAAGAATCCGGAAAGAAAGAAGAAAAAGAAAAATAAATAAATAAATAAAAATACTTAACAAATTTTTGATTTGATAAAAATTGTTAAAACTTTAAAATTAGAAAAAATGTTTTAAATATCCTCAAATTAATATTTAATATCCCAAAAATTTAAAATTTAATTTTTATGAAAATAAGAAAAATTTTATTGCCACACTAACAAATTGAGTTTATACATTCACGCGTAAAATTTTAAATTCAAAAATTTCGCGGCGTGACACTTTCCTTCTCATGTTTTCTTTCTAGAATATTGTGAGAATATTTTGCAAGTTATGCTAGAGTTTTTGGGTGATATTAGAAATGATCTTATATGTATAATGAGCTTATTTGGGTTTTGATTCTCTATTATTTGTAATGTTTATACATTTGAGTAAATAATTTTCTTTCATCTCATTTATTTCTCACATCAATATATTTTGTTGACAACTTTTATATAAATTCAATCAAGCTTTTTTTATGTAATTGTTGTATGATACAATATATTGATAAACATAGTTTTATAAGTAGTCTTTTACTGCATTATCACCGGTGGCATATTGTCGATTTTAGATTTCTTATAAGACAATATTTTCTAGCACTTAACGTGAGAATTTTATTTACTCGAATACATTTAATTCACAAATTTTTTAAATTTTATCTTTCGATTGATTGTTTGGAATGTGAAACTTTCAATTGTGTCAATTTTGTGATTTAAATTTCAACTAGGTGAACGAAGCATATAAGAGATTCTCGATGTCTTACTGTTTTTAACTATTGAATTTTCTCTACTTTAAATTGTATTATCTTTCAATCAAATTGCTCTAAAATCACAAAAACACTTTCTTTTTTTTCTTGTTTAATTACGTATCTCTCTAAAACTTGTGTTCCACTAATTTCTTTTGTTTGTTTTTATTACCTTCTCGTGGGATCGACCGTCCTAATTGTACTATAACTGACCGCTTTGTTGTGTCACAATTTGGACGTAATCAAATTTTGACGCCGTTGCCAGGGAGGTGCTTCAAGTAAGATTGATTGGTAGATTTTAAGCCAAAAGAGGTACGTTCAACTTTCTTTTATTTTATTTTATTTATTTTGCCTTTTTATTTTTTTTGTTCTTACAAAAAAAAAGAGAAAAATTAACAACTAGTTTTAATTTTTAGGTTAGTTTTTTTAGTTTACCAATTTTAATTAAGTCTCATAATTTGTATAACTGTAGGATTCAGAGTAGTGTTAACTTAGGGTACTAACATCTAACATTTAACATTTCATAAAACACGTCATAAAATTTAATAAAATTTTCAAACAATTATGTGGAATCGTTGAAAAGTATAAACTAAGGGAGTTTTGTCTAGGAAACTGAGTTTGTTAGCATTCTATGCCACCAGTCTTTCTTGGGAACGTTGCTCTGTTTAGGAGGTTGGTTTTTAAGGAGGCATCGCCCCACCAATATTTCATGGGAGCACTCTTAGAGGTTACGATTCGCGGTTTTACATTATTATTGTTTTTGAAAAAAAAAATTTCCTTGTTTTTAAAAATAAAAATTAAAAAAAAATAAAAATATAAAAGAAGTCAATTAAAACATGGGAAGAAGATGACAACTACGTTTTTCAACAAGTCTTTCCAACAATATAAGACCAACGTTTTAAAGTGACAGATCTCGACTTTCACCCAAAAGGATAATGAAACTTTCTATCTAGCTTGGGAACGGTTCAAAGATTTGTTAAATCAGTATCCTCACCATGGTTACGAGAGTTGGTGTCGTGTCAGCTATTTCTACGAAGGACTCACAATTCAATAGCTCCAATTTGTGGAGACGATGTGTAACGGAGAGTTTTTCCAAAAAGACCCCGCTTTTGAGTATCTCAACGAACTAGTTGAGAAATCCTACACATGGATTAGACAAAGGGTTACTAACAACAATAGTCGATGTCAACATGTTGGAATCTACCAACTAACGGAAAAGGATAACCTTAAGGCCCAAATCGAGCTTTTGACCCGACAACTTGAGGCCTTCAAAACCAAAGAAAGTAGAGGAATCCACATGATCACAAGGGCGGAATCATAAGAGCCATGCTTTGTTTATGGAGGGATAGGACATCTAGCTAACGATTACCCTACTTACGGTGAAACGAGAAGAGTTTGGGAGGAGCAACGTAACAACTTAGAGGCGTACAATAAACATTTCTCTAACACGTACAGTGCTGGCTGGAGGAATCATCTGAATTTTAGTTGGAGAGATTCCAATGGAGGACTATAGAGAGCTGAGCAACAACCACAACCACCAAAGGTGTATTCTGCACCTCAGTACCATGTACAACCATCAAGGAGTTCTTTCGAGAATACTGTGCAGGATTTCATGGAGATGCAAAATAAGACAAACCAAGAGTTTAAATCTCTTTTTACACAAATAATGGAAGAAAGAAAAGGGATAAAGAGCCAGATCTCAAAGCTGGCTAAAGTTATAACTGTTTTTGTCGAAGAACATGACAAGTTCCTTTCACAAGCTCAATCTAACCAAAAAGGGCAACAAAATAACACAAACCTCTAACTCTGAAGATCATAATATCAAAGAGGACAATGCCATCATCACTCATAGAGACAAGATTTTGGATGATCCATCAATAACTGCAGTCACTTCAATTGGTCAAGAAGTCACCTCCAAGAAAAAGCCAACCAATCTTTCGGTTGAAGTACCTTTTCACCAAGATCTTCAACCTATTGGGAAAGTGCTGGAATATCAAGATCTCATGTGGCCAACTCCTCCGAAACCATCAATAGCATTAATCCTTGGGGTCCACAAAGCAAAATATTCGAAACCAATTTTTATTGGACACACGTGCCGAATTGCTCTACATTTAGCCAAACTTGAGGGCATCATTAACAAAAATCCGTATGTAGTATTGCATGACACCTATTATGGGCAGAAGCCGCTTTTTGATAAAATGTGTTTAGAAGTCAAGCCGATGACTATAAATTAAGTGCTTTTTAGGAGGCAACCTAAGCTATCTTTTCTTCTTTTTTTTTCTTAATTTTATTTTCTTTGTGTGTTTGTTCTCTATTTTAATTTCACATATATTTTTAACTTTCTTAATTTTAGATATGGAAGGTGCTCTATTAAAACTCCAAAATAGGTTTCTTTCTCTTCCTCAGAATGCATTATTGAAGATATACAAATGCAGATTGGAAAGGATGGAGCTGGTCATGTATTTTGGCATACCAGAAGATCTGCGTTGGATTATTGAGGCTAAGGTACGCTTATCAGGTGAATTTCCTAATTCATTTGACAAACATATGCCAGGAATGAGAAAAAGTACTTTTGTCAAGAAAAGAAGAGTAAAGAGAATGGGAGTCTATTTTAGATGTGCGAGATGGAACTGTAATAAACGATGTAAAAACATAGGAATGACCTCCACAAATTGAGATGACAAAATTCAGTTCAAAAAGGATGGTTTGAGTAAAGAGTCATTGGATGATATCCTTTTATCTCTTGATGCACATCTGAGTGGACAAGTTCAAGGTATAATTCTTAACCTATGGAGTTTATTCGTGGATGAACTGAAGCACTATAGTCTAAGGAATCTGACGTTAAAAGACCCTGTTTGCTAGTTTATAAGAAAACTGGATGGGAAGCTCATCCTCAACTCATAGAAGGCGTTTTTTTCTCATGTTTTTTTTTTTTTTCATGTTTCACTCTAATCATTATTATTATTACTGTATAAATCTTGCTTTTTTTTTTCTCATGTTTCACTCTAATCATTATTATTATTATTTTGCATTGAGTTTGCATTTTTGACTTTAGTCTATATTTTTGTCTTTTTTTTTTTATTGAGTGTGTATTTTTTACTTTTTCTTTGCGTTAAGTGTGTATTGTTATCTTTTTCTTCTTTTTTCATCGAGTGTGTATTTTTTATTTTTTCTTTTCACATCGAGTGTATATTTTTGACTTTTAATTTTCGCATCGAGCATGTATTTTTGACTTTCTCTTTTTATTTTTCAAAGTTTTCTGACAAACAACCGATCTACCCCCTGATAGACTTAACTCAGCACATCGTCTTTCCTCACCTTATAAATATGCATGTATTTTCACCATTTTCATCGCACACATATCCATTTGTAAGGTTAGAAAGAAGTGAGTTGAGATGGAATATCCTTCAGTTCGTAAGTTTAAAACTATTTGTGTTTTTGGTGGGACTAGTCTGGGAAAAGATAAAGAGTTTTTGGAAACAGCAAACAACCTTGGTAGGGTGTTAGCCGCTAGACAAATTAATCTAATATATGGGGAAGGAAGTCTTAGGTTAATGGGTTATGTGTCATCCAGTGCATATGTGGGGGACAGCAAAGTCTTAGGTATCATTATTAGTGTTTTAGCTGACAAAAAATCATCGGTTATACACTGGGTAATGAGTTAAAGGTCTAATCCATGCATGAGAGAATGGGTAACATGATGTGTAATGCAGATGCCTTTATTGCTTTACCTGGTGCTTTAGGAACCCTAGAAGAGATTTTCAACACTGCCTCTTGGGCCCAACTTAATCTTCATCAAAAGTCGTTAGAATTGTTAAATATTAATGGTTTTTATGATGGTTTGTTGTCTTCTCTAGATCATGTTGTGGAACAGGAATTCATTACACCATCGGCTTGGAAAATCCTAGTCTCAGCTCTAATTGCGGATCAGCTAATTGATCAACTACAGATCTTTGTACCTGAACCTGACCCATTAATGTCACAGGTAGTATGGTTAATTACAGACAACAAAAGCAGTAAGAAGCGAGGGTTGGATCTGACGCTACGGTTGTAACATTCCTTAATTTGTTGGTTTTTCTCATAAAATTTGATTTTTTTTTTCTTTTAGTTTCAGTTTGTCAGTTTTTGCCTTCAGTAAAGGTGAGACCATTCATTCTCTATTTATCTACATTAGACATTGGGGACAATGTCTCAATTAGGTTGTGGGGAGGGAATAGTTTAATCTTTTTTATTTTTTTTTGGTTCAATTTCTTGTGTTTTTACTAAAAACAAAAAACAAAAAAATTTTTTTTTAAACAACTAGATTCATTATTTATAAGATGGTCGAGTAAAGAGTTACTTTTAATACTCTTGATGCGCATCTTATAGTTATGATTGTTTTCTTGTGTCATTGTTTTATCTTTATTCAAAAATAATAATAAAAAAAAGAAAAAAAAGAAATAAAAAAAAGGTGATTTCCCACAAATCTGATGATGAAAATTTTGGTTGCTTTATTTTATATAGTATTTCAGAAAAGTATAAATTTTGGATAAATTTGTATTTAAAATTTTTGAGTTAGTCTAACTCAGTTGTGATATTTAATATTTGAGTATTAATTCTTAATCTATAAGTTGCGTATTTGTTTGGAGAAAGTTTTGTGAATATGAAATATTTCTGATCTCATAAGTCCTAGAATTTGTTTGATTTTCTCTTAAGACGAAATCCCAGACAATATCAAAAATTAAGGAAATGATTTAGGCTTTTTTTTTTGGAACGTTTGAGGTTTTCAAGCCAACCCTGTAATATCTTTATTCTTAGTTTACCCCTTTTGAGCATGTTTTATACAACATTTTCCTTGTCACCTATTGATAACACTAGAAAATAGAGTTATTTTTATCACTTTTTCATGCATAAAAATTAGCTTATTCTTGATAATTTTAGTTGTTTTTTATTTATTTTTGATTTATTTTATTTTGTGTACTTTAATTTAGATTTTCATAAATTTCGTAAAGTTTTTATTTAATTTTCATCTTTTTCTAATAGTATATTAAATAAACTTAAAATTAAATATTTCTAATGAGTCTACTTATAACATTTTATTTTGGAAACATCTAATTTTAGCACTTTGTTTTTCTGTAATGTTAAAGAGGGCATCACTATTTATGTAAAGAAACTGTGAAAACCAAGCTTATCACCCATTCTATCACACTAGATTCTTTCTAATGTGCTATTGTAGTAGTACTGTAGCAAGCATGCACCGAATACTGTAGTACTGTAGCAAGCATGTGATGACACTATAGCAAGCATGTGCCGACACTGTAGCAAGCATGACCAACACTATAGCAGTACTATCGTAAGCATGCACCGAATACTGTAGTACTGTAGCAAGCATGCGCGACACTATAGCAGTCTGATCACTGTAGCAAGTTTAAAAATTTGTGTTGTATAGCACCGAATACTATAGCATGATTGAAAATTTGTGTTATGTAGCACCGAACACTATAGCATGTTTGAAAACTTGTGTTGTGTGGGTACCAAATATTGTAATAAGTTTGAAAAATTGTGTGAAAGTTAGGTAGAATAGTATAAACTTATGCTTTTAAAGGCATTCTTGGAGAGATTGAAGGGGGGATACACTTTGTCTCTCTCATTTTTGCCTCGCTTTCATTCTCATGTTTTCTCTCTAGAATATTGTGAGGATGTTTTGCAAGTTCGGTTAGAGTTCTTGGATGAGACTAGAGATGATCTTATATGTGTAGTGAGCTTATTTGGGTTCTAATTCTCTATTATTTGTAATGTTTATACATTTGAGTAAATAATTTTCTTTCATCTCATTTATTTCTCATATCAATATATTTTGTTGACAACTTTTATATAAATTCAATCAAGCTTTTTTTATGTGATTGTTGTATGATACAATATATTGATAGACATAGTTTTATAAGTAGTCTTGTACTGCATTATCACCGGTGGCATATTGTCAATTTTAGATTTCTTATAAGACAATATTTTCTAGCACTTAACGTGAGAATTTTATTTACTCGAATACATTTAATTCACAAATTTTTCAAATTTTATCTTCCGATTGATTGTTTGGAATGTGAAACTTTCAATTATGTCAATTTTGTGAATCAAAATTCAAATAGGTGAACGAAGCATATAAGGGATTCTCGATGTCTTACTGTTTTTAACTATTGAATTTTCTCTACTTTAAATTGTATTATCTTTCAATCAAATTGCTTTAAAATCATAAAAACACTTTCTTTCTTTTCTTGTTTAATTACGTATCTCTCTAATATTTGTGTTCCACTAATCTCTTTTATTTGTTTTTATCACCTCCTCGTGGGATCGACCGTCCTAATTTTACTATAATTGACCGCTTTGTTTTGTCACAATTTGGACGTAATTAAATTTTGGCACTGTTGCCAGGGAGGTGCTTCAAGCAAGATTGATTGGTAGATTTTAAGTTAAAAAAGGTACATTTTATTTTATTTTATTTATTTTACCTTTTTATTTTCTTGTTCTTACAAAAAAAAAAAAAAATTAACAACTAGTTTTAATTTTTAGATTAGTTTTTAGGTTATCAATTTTAATTAGGTCTCATAATTGTATAATTGTAGGTTTTAGAGTAGTGTTAACTTAGGGTACTAAGATCTAACATTTAACATGTCATAAAATACATCATAAAATTTAATAAAATTTTCAAGCAATTGTGTGGAATCATTGAAAAGTACAAACTAAGGGAGTTCTGTATGGAGGTTGGGTTTTGTTAGTGTTCTACGCCATCAGTCTTTCCTGGGAATGTTGCTCTGTCTAGGAGGTTGGTTTTTAAGGAGGTCTCGGCCCACCAATCTTTCCTGAGAGCACTCTTGGAGGTTACGATTCGCGGTTTTACATTATTGTTGTTTTTGTAAAAAAAATTTTCCTTGTTTTTAAAAATAAAAATTTTAAAAAAATAAAAAAAAATAAAAGAGGTTGATTGGAACACGGGAAGAAGATGACAACTACGTTTTTCAACAAATCTTTCCCACAATATAAGACCAACATTTTGAAGCGATAGATCGTGACCTTTACCTAAAAGGATAATGGAACTTTCTATCTAGCTTGGGAACGGTTCAAAGATTTGTTAAATCAGTGTCCTAACCATAGTTACAAGAGTTGGCATCTCGTCAGCTATTTCTATGAAGGACTCACAATTCGAGAGCGCCAATTTGTGGAGACAATGTGCAATGGAGAGTTTTTCCAAAAAGACCCTGAAAATGCTTTTGAGTATCTCAACGAACTAGCTGAGAAATCCTACACATGAAAGGGTTACTAACAACAATAGTCGATCTCAACATGTTGGAATCTACCAATTAAGGAAAGAGGACAACCTCAAGGACTAAATCGAGTCTTTGACTCGACAACTTGAGGCCTCAAATCCAAAGAAAGTAGGAGAATCCACCTGGTCACGAGAGCAGAATCATAAGAGCCAAGCTTCGTTGGTGGAAGGATAGGACATCTAACTAACGATTGCCCTACTTACAGTGAAACGAGGAGAGTTTACGAGGAGCAACATAACAACTTAGAGGCGTACAATGACCTTTTCTCTAACACGTATAGTGCTGGTTGGAGGAACTATCCGAATTTCTATTGGAGAGATTCTAATAGAGAACTATGGAGAACTGAGCAACAACCACAACCACCAAAGGCGTATTCTGCACCTCAGTACCATGTACAACCATCAAGGAGTTCTTTCGAAAATACTGTGCAAGCTTTCATGGAGATGCAGAATAAGACGAATCAAGAGTTTAAATCTCTTTTTACACAAATAATGGAAGAAAGAAAAGAGATAAAGACCCAGATCTCAAAGCTGACTAAAGTTATAACTGTTTTTATTGAAGAACGTGACAAGTTCCCTTCAAAAGCTCAATCTAACCAAAAGGGGCAACAAATGGCACAAACCTCTAACTTTGAATATCATAACATCAAAAAGGACAATGCCATCATTACTCATAGAGACAAGATTTTGGATGATCTATCAACAACTGCAGTCACTTCAATTGGTCAAAAAGTCACCTCCAAGAAAAAGCCAACCAATCTTTCGGTTAAAGTGCCTTTTCACCAAGATCTTCAACCCGTTGGGAAAGTGCTAGAATATCAAGATCCCATGTAGCCAACTCTTCTGAAACCATCAATAGCATTAATCCTTGGGGTCCACAAAGTAAAATATTCAAAACTAATTTTTGTTATACACACGTGCTGAATTGCTCTACATTCAGCCAAAATTGAGGGAATCATTAACAAAGACCCGTATGTGGTGTTTCATGACACTTATTATAGGTAGAAGCCACTTTTTGATAAAATGTGTTTTGAAGTTAAGCTGATGACTATTAATCAAGCGCTTTTTGGGAGGTAACCCAAGCTGTCTTTTCTTTATTTTTTTTCTTCTTAATTTTATTTTCTTTGTGTGTTTGTTCTCTATTTTATTTTCACATATATTTTTAACTTTTTTAGTTTTAGATATGGAAGGCTCTATTAAAACTCCTAAATAGGTTTTCTTCTCTTCCTCATAATGCATTACTGAAGATATATAGATGCAGAATGGAAACGATGAAGCTGCTAATGCTTTTTGGCATACTAGAAGATCTGCATTGGATTATTGAGGCTAAGGTATGCTTATCAGGTGAATTTCCTAATTCATTTGACAAACATATGCTAGGAACGGGAAAAAAATACTTTTGCTAAGAAAAGAAAAGCAAAGAGAATGGGAGTCTGTTTTAGATGTGCTAAATGGAACTGTAATAAATGATGTAAAAACATAGGAATGACCTCCATAAATCAAGATGACAAAATCTAGTTCATAAAAGATGGTTTGAGTAAAGAGTCATTGGATGATATCCTTTTATCTGTTGATGCACATCTGAGTGGACAAGTTCAAGGTATAATTCTTGACCTATGGAGTTTATTCGTGAATGAACTGAAGCATTATAGTCTAGGGAATCTGACGTTAAAAGACCCTGTTTGCCAGTTTATAAGAAAACTGGATGGGAAGCTCACCCTCAACTCATAAAAGGCATTTAAGACGTTACTAAACGTAAAACCAGAGGAAGATGTGAGCCACAATCACAACTACTATATAAATCTTATTTTTTTTCTCATGTTTCACTTTAATCATTATTATTATTATTTTGCATCGAATTTGCATTTTTGACTTTTTCTTTGCATCAAGTCTATATTTTTGTCTTTTTCTTTTTTTTTTTCCATCGAGTGTGTATTTTTGGCTTTCTCCTTTCGCGTGAGTGTGTATTTTTGACTTTTTTTTTCTTTGCATGAAGCGTGTATTTTTATATTTTTCTTCTTTTTTGTGTCGAGTGTGTATTTTTGACTTTTTCTTTTTGGATCGAGCACGTATTTTTGAATTTCTTTTTATTTTTCAAAGTTTTCTGACAAACAGCCGATCTACCCCCTGATAGACTTAACTCAGCATCTGTGACAACTGGGAAATTCAGGCATTCTCGGAAGAAAATGTACAAATGTATGTATATAACAATTTGTACTATTTAAAGAGTGAAATAAATGTATTTATATTGTTTAGAATGTATTAAAATGTTCTAACAATACTGACGAGTAAGAATTCAGTGTTGATAAAATTCGCTGAATTGAAACGGGTGGAACGGTGCCAAAAACAGCATTGAAAACCCTAACCGGTGCATCATGGTGCACTAAAAGATGAAAAACTTCTGGAATTGATTTTGATCAAACGGAAGCAGTACAAATTGATCCGACTGCACAGGAGACCTCAAGAACCTGCCGGGACGATTTCAGGAAAATTTCGACTCGAACCGATACCGGTCAAAAAGTAGTCAAATTAATGTGAATAATAAAGTCAAAGTCAACACTTTACTTTACATTTATGACATCATAAAGAAAATTTATTAAATGTAAAAATTATGGTGGTTGGTGGCATTAATGGCCAAGATTGATTCACTTTTTGATCTAAAGGCCAAGATTTGGCCAAAATTCCATCCATTGATTTTTTGAAAAAAATGGAAAGAATTAGCATGAAAAGTGTTGCATTCTCATTGGTTGGAAGCTAAATTAATTGGCTTCCTTTGTGCTTAAGTCGGCAACATTTGGAACAAAATGGCCGTAGCCATTTCAAAGCCAAAACATAAGAGAAAATTTTTTTTTAAGTGTTCAAGAAAGAGAACCCGTGAGTCACCAAGGAGAACCAAGATAATCTTCCAAGTTTTCTTCACAAAAGTGGTGTCAAACACTTCATCGAAGTCAAGTGAAGCAAGAAAGTAAGGTAACCTCCTTTGGCTTGCATTTTTTCTTGATTTTTCTCCCTAAAATCCGTGGGATGAATAGTGTAAAGATGAGAAAATTTATGGTTTGTTTTGGTTGATTTGGTGCTTGGGTTTTGTTAAGGGTGTGATTAGAAGAAAAACCATGCATTTTGTTTAAAGAAAAACAAAATTTTGGTTGGTTTTCCAAGGGTAAAACCGTGGGTTACCATGTGTGGTTGATGAGGAATTGTTGTTGTTTAAGTGTTGTAATGCTTTAAATCATGTTTTGGTTAAATATAAAGCATGATTTGTATGGTTATAAAGCTTGGAAAAATTTTGGAATTAAAAACCCTAAAAAGGCCGTGGGTTGTAATTAGGGTTTGGTGAATATTTTTGCATGATTCACTTGATGTTTGGATAGTTTAAATCATGCATTTAATTACGAAAATGATGGTTATGTGATTGAAAGCATGAAACAAAAATTTGGTGCATGTTTTATCTTAAATGGCCATGGGTTATAATGGGGTAAAAACCCTAAGAATTGTGTTGTAAAATGCATGGAAATTGGCTTGAAAATGTGCTAGGTAATAGCATTTGAATAGCCTAAAAGTTGGTTAAAAAATTGAAAAGTTTTGGTTAGGTTTTGAGTGTGAAAACCGTGGCTAAAACTAAGGGTAAAATTGAAAGAAATTTTATGGAATGTGGTTCAAAATGTGAATTGAAATTTTGTGAGCTTTTGTGTAAAAGTTTGGGAAACTTTTACATAAAATAGGCTTGTGGTATAGTACGTGGCAGGTACATATGATTCGAGGCGTACCTAACGCCGGTAGCCTTAAATTTACGCCGAAGTGCTGCCGAAATTTCGAAAACAGCATTTGGGGTAAAAAGAGAATAAAAAAATAAAAGTTTAGGGTCGGGTCGGAAACCCGAGTCCCTAAAGGGAAATTGAATAAGGGAAACCTAAGGGGTGGTTCGTGAATAGTAACCCGTCCCCTTAAAAATGTAAAACACGAGTGAAACAGAAAAACCGACCCGAGGGGGGGGCGTTTTTGGGAAACGAAGTAAGGGTCCAAGTCGGGTACGGAAAATCCGAGCCTCGGAGACCTAGATCGAGAACGTCTAGATGAACGTTTTAAATGCTTGTAAAACGTCCATTTGAGGCTCCGAAACGATAGAAAATCACTAAACCGATGTAAGGGTCGGAATAGTGCTTCTCGAGGGTCGGGAAAGTGAAAAATGGAAATAAAATAGAAACGAACCCGGTAATGAATAGAATAGAGTCATAAAAGTTCCTGAGAGCCAAAAATGCAGTCTGGATCGAGAAAATTCCGTCAGGGGCATAATTGCAATTTTACCAAAATATTGGAGCAAAATCGTAATTTTACAAAAGTTGAGAAAAATGGGGAAAATAATAAATAAAGCCTAAAAAGTTATAAATAGGTTTTATTTAAGCTTTTTAATGAAAAATAAAAGCTATAAATGGAAATGAAATTAACAGACAAGATTTTGTCTGTAGGATCCCAAAATCGACTTACAAGGAGGACGATCAAAGATCCAAGAAAGAAAAGGGGAAGAAACTGATAAGGTAAGTTCAGAAATTCACCTGTCTGCAACATATAGCATTATTATTGCTAACTTTGATGTGCTAACTTTGATGTACTAATTATAAGTTAGGTACATATGTGCTACGGGCACTATTATAGAATAGAGAGAGACGAAATGTGCTACGGGCACTATTGAGAATGGGACATATAGTAAATTGTGCTTCGGGCACTAGAGCGAGGTTAATGAAACTCACTCACACGAAATTAAAATGTGAACCATTCCTAACCACGGGGTAATATGAAGTCATCGGGTTAGAATTTTAAAAAGTCGGTAATGAAACCACTTTTGGCGTACCAGCCTTCCGTATAGGGAGGTATATTTTGCCTTCGGGGCTATGATGATGATATTAAGGCTGTGGAGGTCAGCACTGATGTACCGCTCCCAGTCATGCGCACTTAAATGGTACTGCCAACCTGAGCTCAAAACCAGAACATAATATAAGATAATTACCTAAAACTGAAACTATGCCATAATTGAGCATAAGACAGTTTCGTGAGGGTACTAACATCGCGGTAGATATATTGTTGATATACTGTGTTGTGGTCAAACTTACTATTCACAATGAATAGTGGTCAAAGTTACTATTTATAAGGAATAGTAGTCAATGTTACTATTCATGATAAATAGTACTATTCATAGAAATTTTATTTCTTGCATGTTTGAACTTACTGAGCCTGTAGCTCACCATTTTTGCTTATGTTGCAAGTAAGCGACCAGCTCAGTAGCTTTGTATGACTGGATGGCGGACAGGATGGCGCGTGTTAAATGGGATAGGAGGCAAGGGGTATGGTCCTGCCAGAGTCTTTCCACTGAGCGATAAAAGAGAAAGGGAAAATGAAACAGTTCTTTTGTAATTATATATTTTATGAAAGTACTGTATTATATAAATTACTTTGTACTTGTAAACAAAGTGATTAGTGGATAATGTTTTACATGATGTTTTAAAAAAAAAAATTTCCCCAAAAACGTCGTGTTTTACAAGAGAAATAGATTAGCCGGCGACCTATGAGAGTACAATCTATTGCAGTCAGCGATAAAGCTTGACTGTAATAGTATTGTATGATCTCTATGAAGGGCGGGCCGCCACAGTTGGTATCAGAGCAGTGTTGACTGTATGCTGATTTGACACTTCGCGCATCCTGCACCGCAATCCAAGTAAGTAGTTTACTTAAGTTTAGTGAATTATTTTCTTATATGAAAATAATTATCTTATAGGTAGTAAGATGACCAGACCTCCTTATGTGAGACCACCGCTACCACGACTGAGAAGGGTATTACGGGTATGGACGAGACCTATTGTGAGGCTGTCTATTTCCCAACGACCAGTATTTAGACCCTCGGTACCCGAAAGACCTCCAGCACCAGCACCAGCTCCAGTAGATGTAGTATAGCTTCGATTGGTACTTCATCCACCAGTAGTAGTGGACATTCCAGTTGTTGGTGGATGCTAACATATTGGAGTGAGAGTTTCACCTCGGGCAGTACAAGCATTTAGAGCCAGCAATCCCCCTATGTTTGATGGTTGACGACAGTCAATAGAAACGAAGAACTGGCTCCATGCCATAGAGAGGATTACGGTGATGTGTGATATCGATCGAGAGATGTGGATCCAGTTGGCCATAAGTATGTTTCAGGGAGATGCTCGAGTATTTTGGGATTATTGTGATCAGAAGATTCAGTTGGGATTCAGTTGGGCTGAGTTCTGTCAGCGATTGGCTGATCAGTTTCCACCTAAGGATCCGACACCGACTCCTGCACCTCCAGAGAGACGAGAGGCAGATACATCCGTGTATCCTGGATTTGATGAGGTTAGGGACTATATTCTCCAAACAGAGAGGATGGTTATGTTGTCTGGTGAGACAGTTATGTCTTACGCAGCACGATTTGAGGAGACCATTAGGAGGAGATGTCCGTTGCCCAACCTCACTGAAGTGAACTGTTGTCAGCTTTTCTAGAGAGGTTTACCCATAGAGTTGAGACAGAGGGTGATTAAGCTATATCCTCTTACGCTCCAAGAGTTTGTAGTGACGATCAGGACGATCGAGAGGGAGATTTTGATTGAGCATCTGACGCAGAGTCGACGAGAGACATTGGGTCAAGATGAGATGTTGGCACGCATCTTTGGGCCGAGAAGGATGATGAACGATCATGAGGCCGGACCGTCTAGACCACGAGGAGGTGATGACTCAGGACAGGGAGCATTGCCTAGGGGTGGTGACGACTCAAATGCTCCAGATGAAGATGAGGATCCAGAAGAATATCCTCTAGTCCTAAACACAGGGGATGTATGACCAGTAGATGTGTACATGTACATAAGTAGCTTATAGGGAAAAGCTCTTTTGTATAGACTTGTGGCCAAGATGTATAAAATGGCCGATGTATATATGACTGGTGATAGTTATATATGATATATAAACGTTTTGCTATGAATGAAATATCAAAATGATTATGTTGTACGATGATGTGTTACGATGATGTGGCTTTACATTACCCTGAATTTCGTAAATTTATATGATTTTACGAATGTGATCATGGAAAAGCTAACGGTGAATTATTGTGCCATAATAGGATAATAGGCAAGATGGTGGATTTGCGAAATCGACCAGAGGGACGAGAACGACGTCCTAATATCATGGAGAGATTAGATCAGATACAAGCCTTACTAGAAGCTCAGATGCAGGAAAATGCTAATCTGAGACAATGAGTTGAAGAGTTAGAATAGAGACAAGGTTCTGAAGGTACCCAAGTAGAACAGGAAGCTGAGGTAGATCCAGTTATCCCTCCAGCTGCTGTACATGAGAGAGTTCCTGAACCACAACCGGTAGTAAATCTGGAACCCCTCTATGAAAGATTCAGGCATATGAGGCCGCCAGAATTTGAAGGTTCTACAAATCCTCTAGAGGCTAAAGACTGGTTGTCATCCTTGCAAATGATCATGGAATTCATGAACCTAACTGACCAGGAGAAGGTTGCATGTGCATCTTTTGTGTTGAGAAAAGATGCTCGTTTTTGGTGGGACACTATGCGAATGAGAAGAAATGTGTCTACCATAAGTTGGGCAGAATTTCTGGAAGAATTTAACCAGAAATATTATGACCCTGCATCTCTGAGACTATAGCAGATAGAGTTCTCCGAATTGAAGCAAGGAAATATGTCGGTGAGCGAAGTTTACCGAAAGTTCGACTAGTTATCCCGCTTATGTCCCTATATAGTCCCTACTGAGAGGGAAAAAATACAGAAAATGATCGGGATGTTCAGGCCAAAAATTGCTGAATTAGTAGATACTGGACAGATACCACCTACTTCTGTAGCAGACTGTGTTAGTCGGGCCATAAGAGCTGAGTTTCACGTAGCCTGACAGAAAGAGGAAAGAGAGAAGCACTAGGAGGCCAAGAAGAAGGAGAGGGCTTTGGCTAAGTCTACACAAGCTGGGCAATCTAGCAAGCCAAATCAGAATGCTAAACCAGGCCAGGGCAACAATCAAGGATCCCAGCAAAACAAGAGGAAAGGCAATTTTACTGGGAATCGCCAGGCCAATAATCGAAACCAGCAGCGAAGAACAGCTGGTAATGCGGAATCCAATGTCCTAAATTGTCCTACATGCCGAAAGAGACATTCTAAACAATGCAGATATGGGTCACTTGTTTGTTATGAATGTGGAAAGGAAGGTCATTATGCCAAAAACTGTCCAAACAATAGGCAGAGTGGACAAGGCACTTCCCAACCGTACCAGACACGCCCACAAGCTCATTCCCTTTAGGCCAGAGTTGAAGAGTCTCCAGTAAGGCCGCAACGCCAGGAGCGTGTGCCACGTGCTGATGCTCGTGTGATGGCCTACAGCAAGGAGGATTCAGAGGCAGGAACATCGAATGTGGTGATAGGTCAGCTTCTTATCGCTAGTCATGTAGCCTCTGTACTATTCGATTCCGGTGCTACGCATTCTTTTGTTTCCTATGAATTTGTTGATAAGATAGGACTTCCTAAGGACTATATGGGAAGATTATTTAAGACAGCTTTACCCTCTAGGGAAGTATTGTTGTCCAATTACTGGCTACCTCATGTACCAGTATATGTGGCAAATAGGGAGCTATATGTGGAGTTGATTGTAATGAAGATCGTGGATTACGATGTGATTCTAAGCACGGACTTCCTAGGGAAATATCAAGCTACAATCGACTGCTGAAATTGAAAAATAGTATTCCAACCCGAGGAAGAAGAGAGTTTCGAATACGTCGATACTTCTCGAAAACCCGGGAAGATGATGATCAATTCACTAAAAGCAAGTAAGCTGATGGCCAGTGGTTGTATGGGAGATCTGGCATATGTGATGGATACTACAGAGGAACAGAAGCTTCAACCTGAAGATGTACCTGTGGTTAATGAGTTTCTTGACGTATTTTCAGAAGAGTTACCAGGGATACCTCTAGAGAGAGAAATCTCATTCGAAATTGAGTTGATGCTTGGAACGGCACCTATTTCCAAAGCACCATACCGCCTGGCTCCAGTGGAGTTAAAGGAGCTACAGGAACAATTAAAGGAGCTTTTGGATAAGGGATTCATCAGACTGAGTTATTCTCCGTGGGATGCACCTATGTTGTTCGTCAAGAAAAGGATGGAACATTCCGTTTGTGCATTGATTACCGGGAGTTGAATAAGGTTACAATCAAAAATAGGTATCCATTACCTAGAATTGATGACTTATTTGACCAGTTAAAAGGCACAGTGGTATTTTTCAAGATCGACTTACGGTCAGGATATCACCAGCTGAGAATCAAAGAAAGTGATATTCCTAAGACGGCGTTTAGGACTCGTTACGGTCATTATGAGTTCCTTGTGATGCCATTCAGATTAACAAATGCGCCAACAGCGTTCATGGACTTGATGAATAGAATTTTTAAAGAGTATTTGGATAAGTTTGTCATTGTATTCATTGATGACATTCTTATATACTCAAAGACTCATGAGAAGCACAAGGTGCATCTGAGGATCGTGTTGCATATGATAAGGAAGCATCAACTGTATACCAAATTCTCAAAATACGAGTTTTGGCTGGACAGAGTACATTTCCTCGGACATGTTGTATCCCAGGAAGGTATTGCTGTAGATCTAACGAAAGTAGATGTAATTAACCAATGGCCTGCACCCAAGAGTGTGACGGAAATACGTAGTTTCTTGGGGTTAACTGATTATTATCGGAGGTTTGTAGAGGGATTCGCGCGTTTAGCTGCACCTCTTACTGCTCTTATACGCAAGGAAAGAAAGTATGAGTAGACTATGGAATGCGAAAGAAGCTTCCAGGAGTTAAAGAGACAGCTGACAAGCACACCAATCCTTACGCTTCCCACTGAAGGAGAGAAGTTTGTGATCTACAGTGATGCATCCAATATAGGATTGGGAGCAGTCCTGATGCAGGGCGGCAAGGTGATTGCCTACGCTTCCCGTCAATTAAAGGTTCATGAAAGGAATTACCCTACACATGACCTTGAACTTGTTGTAGTAGTGTTCGCACTTAAAATTTGGCGACACTATCTCTATGGAGCTCAGTGTCAGATTTTTACTGATCACCAAAGCCTGAAGTATTTCTTCACACAAAAGGAGCTCAATATGCGGCAAAGACGATGGTTGGAACTGGTAAAGGATTATAATTGTGAAATCCTATATTATCCAGGGAAGGCTAACCGTGTAGCAGATGCTTTAAGTAGAAAGTCTACCATATCGCACCAGCTACCGATACAAAGGCTTCCGAAACCATTGCAGCAAGAGATAAATTCCTTGAACTTGGAGCTGATATCCGGAAGATTGGCTGCACTCCAAGTGGAATCATCGTTGTTTGAGGATATCAAGGAAGCTCAAAGACGAGATCCAAGAATGATAAGTTCTCAAAAAGGAATTTCCAAGGATGGAATGATCCTTTATCAAGGAAGGATAAATGTTCCAACTGATGAGGAACTTAGAAGACGGATCATGTCAGAAGCCCATGAGACACCATATTCAGTTCATCCCGGAGCTAGTAAGATGTATCAAAACTTGAAGTTACAGTTCTGGTGGAAGGGGATGAAGAATGATATAGCAAAATTCGTGAGCAGATACATGACCTGTCAGAGAATCAAAGCGGAACATAAACATCCAGCAGGAAGATTGGAACCTTTGGAGATTCCTGAATGGAAATGGGAACACATTACTATGGATTTTGTAATGGGACTCCTAAAAACCCAAGAAGGTTATGATGCCATCTGGGTTATTATAGACAGATTGACCAAGATGGCAAGGTTTATAGCTGTCAAGATGACTTTTTCGTTAGAAAAGTTTGCTCAGTTATACGTAACTCATGTCGTCAGATTACATAGAGTACCAAAATCTATTGTATCAGATCGAGATGCACGATTCACTTCAAATTTCTGGAAGTATGTGCAAGAAGCCATGGGTACTGAATTGAGACTCAGTATGGCATTTCATCCACAAACAGACGGACAGTCGGAGTGGACCATTCAGACATTAGAGGATATGCTTCGAGCTTATGTAATGGATTTTGCAGGAAATTGGAACGAGAAATTATCATTAATTGAATTCTCGTACAATAATAGTTACCAAGCTTCTATAGTATGGCACCTTATGAGGCTTTGTATGGACGGAAATGCAGATCACCTCTACATTGGTATGATTTGCGAGAGAAGCAGTTGCATAAGACGGATTTCATACAAGAGACTTTCGATGCAGTTGCTAGAATTCAGCGTCAAATGAAAATTGCGCAAAGTCGACAAAAGAGTTATGTGGATAAGAGGCAGAGATCCTTGGAATTTGATGAAGGAGACTTCGTGTTTCTTAAGGTATCGCCCATGAAGGGGATCATGCGTTTCGGTAAAAAGGGGAAACTGAGTCCAAGATATATTGGACCTTATGAAATTATCGAACACATTGGAAGGGTCGCTTACAGATTAGCGTTACCTCCTGAATTGTCGGCAGTGCATAATGTATTTCATGTGTCGATGCTGAGAAAGTATATACCAGATCCGTCCCATGTGTTGAAGCATGAACCTATTCAGATCCACGAGGATTTGAAATATAAAGAACAACCTATTCGAGTACTGGCTCGTGAAGAGAAAACACTGAGGAATAAGACAATCCCACTAGTGAAGATCTTGTGAAAAAATCACAATATTGAAGAAGCTACGTGGGAACGAGAAGGCAAGATGAGGAGTTTATACCCCCATTTGTTCTAATTTTCAAGGACGAAAATTTTATAAGGAGGGGTGAATGTGACAACCGGGAAATTCAGGCATTCTCAGAAGAAAATGTACAAATGTATGTATATAATAATTTGTACTATTTAAAGAGTGAAATAAATGTATTTATATTATTTAGAATGTATTAAAATGTTCTAACAATACTGACGAGTAAGAATTCAGTGTTGATAAAATTTGCTGAATTGAAACGGGTGGAACAGTGCCAAAAACGGTATTAAAAACCCTAACCGGTGCATTATGGTGCACTAAAAGATGAAAAACTTCCGGAATTGATTTTGTGACGCCTTAAATTTTATTTAAGGGTCAATATATAATTCAAATAAAATTAGTGTGCCAAAAATTAATTTAAAAATCTTTTGGAAACCTTAGGTTGGTTTCCTAGTCAAATTCCGCTCAAAAAGTCAACAATTTGAACTTCAAAAAGAAACCCTAAAATATTCGGCCATCACTTGGGATTTAATTTAAAATTTAAATTCCACAAATCTAAGGAGGATTCAAATTCAAATTTCATTCCTTAGATATAAAGAAGAAATTTGGCCATAAAGTGTAGGAAATAAAGGAGATTTTATTGAATTAAAAGCTAAGTTAAAAACTCAATCAAAATTCAAATTATTTTTCCTTAAAAACTAAGGGATAATTTTGGCCACTTAAGGGGAAATAAGAGAGAAAACCCTAGCCTCAAAACAGCATAAAAACTTTCCCTTTTGCCCCTTACAATTTTCGGCCAAACAAGGAAGAGAAAGGGAAAGAAAAACCTAGTATAAAAACCACTTTTAACTCTCATTCACCCTTCCTTTCACCCTCAAAAATTCGGCCAGCTTTCCCCTCTCTCCTCTCTGAATTTTCTCTCCCAAAACACACCCAAAACAGCAAACAAAACTTACCAAAAGGCAGCTCAAAAAATTCAACAACCTTTGAGACAAAAACAAGGTGAGAAATCAAAATTTTTTTCCTTCCTTTTCCTTTTGATTTCAAATCCGAAATTTTATATGGTTTTCTCCACTGTTTCCCTACTGTTTTGAAGACTCCAACACTCACACAAATTCAGCCAAAAGGGAGACCAAACATCAAAAATAGTGCAGCACAAACAAGGTGTGATTTCTCTCTCAAACCCTAAAATTTTGCCTCATTGATCCCCTTTTCAAAAACCCTATTATCATATGTGTAAGATTTTATGATTTTGTCAATTTGATTCTTGGGTTGTGTTAATGACATATAAATACGGTTTTTCACAAAATTTCGTGATCATTGGATGAAAATTGAATTGGTTTGAGGCTAATCGAAATTCGGAGACAGGAAAACGGAAATCTGGAAAATTACCATATGAATAGTAAAATTGTGTCAGCCATAACTTGAGTTTTAAAAACGATTTTTGAGTGATTCTTGAGCCTAAAATTAAATTAAAGATGTCCCCTAAATGCCTGCAAAATTGCAGAACCAAACTCATCCGTTTTCCTAGTCAAAATATTTTTCTAAGATAGGCGGACAGAACTGCCAGTTTTTGAACTGAAACTGAAACCCAGATTTTATGCCCAAAAACAACCCCTCAGTTTTTGGCCTAATTGAAAAACCAAACGATGTCCAAAAATTATAAAAATTATATGGAATTAAAGCTACAGATGTCTAGTTTAACATATTAATAATTTAGAATTTTTGGGATTAAAAATGAATTGATATTGATTTTACAATCAGCCTAGGTCAGTCTGTCCATGTCCAGAAATATCCTAACTTAGAGTTTTTCAAAAATTTTAAATCCCAAATATTTATTAAACGTTTTGAAATCTTTTGTGGCACACTAAAATGATTGGATGATTATGTCTAGACCTAGACTGATCATATGTTGTGATTATAGGATTTATTTGACGTTCTTGCTGGATTTGTGGATCACGTTATCGTAACACTTGTGCGATAATCGAGGTAGGACGTTCAAGCCTTTTCTGGGAGTAGTCAAGTGTTTTAAATTCCCCTGTTTTATTGATGGCATGCTGTTTTCGATTTATGAAATTATTATACTATTTTTGATGAAATAAACGCATGCAACGTATTTTGTAATAAATGTGTATTTTAAAGAGTGTTTTGATTAATGGCATAATATAACTTGGTAAATACCATCTTTTGAATAATCCGGTGAACATAATTGAGCTCTAGTTCACGATCATTGTAAATGATGCGTGCGTCCCGAAGTTGACGCCATGGGGGAAGGTCCCTAAACCTGCGCAGGGCCGTTCGGCCTATTTAGACCGTAACGAGATGATCTAGGATAATTCAAATTTGAGGCACGTATATTATAGCTACGACAAGTCCTCACTCATAATATGATGGTTTGTTTTAATGATTTATTATTTTTATATTGGGGCACGTATATTGCAGCTACGCTAAGTCCTCAGCAGAATAAAACTTACATTAAAAATGTTTTTTTTTTAAATTGTTGATCATTTTTGGAAACGGATATTATACCATACTTTTAAATGTTATCTGTTAACCCACCTTTGTTTCTGTCCTACTGAGCCAGCGCTCACGTCCCCTTTTTCTTTGTGATTTCGAAATGACTACTTCCAGGTGCGGGAGGTAGCAGTTCGGAGAATCGTTGAGCTATCCATTTCTACCGAGGATGATGCTATCCGTTTTCTCCATCTTCTTCTTTCTGTTTCTCGTTCTGATGTAATGAGACATTAAGTTTGGACTTTATTTCACGTTATTTAAATTCTATGCTTGGGAATATTTATTGTTGGTAATTTCTCTTGAAAACCGATTTTGTGTTTGATTTCCGCATTAAAAGGTATTTACTTTTTACTTTATTTTGTTTTGTGGTTATGATGCTACTTTATAATTAGGCTTAGCTAAATTATAATGTTGACCCGTTTTTCGTAATAAATGTTTTTCTTAAATCTCGGGTTGATACTATGATTTGGCTGCCGTGTCACGTGTCTAAATTTTGGGCCGTGACAGATTTTGATCAAACGGAAGCAGTATAAATTGATCCGACTGCACAGGAAACCTCAGGAACCCGCCGGGACGATTTCAGGAAAATTTCGACTCGAACCGATACTGGTCAAAAAGTAGTCGAATTAATATGAATAGTAAAGTCAAAGTCAACACTTTACTTTACATTTATGACATCATAAAGCAAATTTATTAAATGTAAAAATTATGGTGGTTGGTGGCATTAATGGCCAAGATTGATTCACTTTTTGATCTAAAGGCCAAGATTTGGCCAAAATTGCACCCATTGATTTTTTGAAAAAAATGGAAATAATTAGAATGAAAAGTGTTGCATTCTCATTGGTTGGAAGCTAAATTAATTGGCTTCCTTTGTGCTTAAGTCGGCAACATTTGGAACAAAATGACCGTAGCCATTTCAAAGCCAAAACATAAGAGAAAAAAAATTTCTAAGTGTTCAAGAAAGAGAACCCGTGAGCCACCAAGGAGAACCAAGATAATCTTCCAAGTTTTCTTCACAAAAGTAGTGTCAAACACTTCATTGAAGTCAAGTGAAGCAAAAAAGCAAGGTAACCTCCTTTGATTTGCATTTTTTCTTGATTTTTCTCCCTAAAATCCGTGGGATGAATAGTGTGAAGATGTGAAAAGTTGTGGTTTGTTTTGGTTGATTTAGTGCTTGGGTTTTGTTAAGGGTGTGATTAGAAGAAAAACCATGCATTTTGTTTAAAGAAAAACAAAATTTTGGTTGGTTTTCCAAGGGTAAAACCGTGGGTTACCATGTGTGGTTGATGAGGAATTGTTGTTGCTTAAGTGTTGTAATGCTTTAAATCATGTTTTGGTTAAATATAAAGCATGATTTGTATGGTTATAAAGCTTGGAAAAATTTTGGAATCAAAAACCCTAAAAAGGCCGTGGGTTGTAATTAGCGTTTGGTGAACATTTTTGCCTGATTCACTTGATGTTTGGATAGTTTAAATCATGCATTTAATTATGAAAATGATGGTTATGTGATTGAAAGTATGAAACAAAAATTTGGTGCATGTTTTATCTTAAATGGCCGTGGGTTATAATGGTGTAAAAATCCTAAGAATTGTGTTGTAAAATGCATGGAAATTGGCTTGAAAATGTGCTAGGTAATAGCATTTGAATAGCCTAAAATTTGGTTGAAAAATTGAAAAGTTTTGGTTAGGTTTTGAGTGTGAAAACCGTGGCTAAAACTAAGGGTAAAATTGAAAGAAATTTTGTGGAATGTGGTTCAAAATGTGAATTGAAATTTTGTGAACTTTTATGTAAAACTTTGGGAAACTTTTGCATAAAGTAGGCTTGTGATATAGTACGTGGCAGGTACATATGGTTCGAGGCATACCCGAAATGCTGCCAAAATTTTGAAAACGGCATTTGGCGTGAAAAGAGAATAAAAAAATAAAAGTTTAGGATCGGGTTGGAAACCTGAGTCCCTAAAGGGAAATTGAATAAGGGAAAACTAAGGGGTGGTTCATGAATAGTAACCCATCCCCTTAAAAATGTAAAACGCGAGTGAAACCGAAAAACAGACTCCGAGGGGGGGCGTTTTTGGGAAACGAAGTAAGGGTTAGAGTCGGGTACGAAAAATCCGAGTCTCAGAGACCTAGATCGGGAACGTCTAGATGAACGTTTTAAATACTTGTAATACGTCCATTTGAGACTCCGAAACTATAGAAAATCATTAAACCAACGTAAGGGTCGGAATAGTGCTTCCTAAGGGTCGGGAAAGTGAAAAATAGAAATAAAATAGAAACGAACCCGGTAATGAATAGAATAGAGTCAGAAAAGTTCCTGAGAGCCAAAAATGCAGTCTGGATCGAGAAAATTCCGTCAGGGGCATAATTGTAATTTTGCCAAAATATAGGGGCAAAATCGTAATTTTACAAAATTTGAGAAAAATGGGGAAAATAATAAATAAAACCTAAAAAGTTATAAATAGGTTTTATTTAAGCTTTTAAATGAAAAATAAAAGCTATAAATGGAAATGAAATTAACAGATAAGGTTTTATCTGTAGGATCCCAAAATCGACCTACAAGGAGGGCGATCAAAGATCCAAGAAAGAAAAGAGGAAGAAACAGATAAGATAAGTTCAGACATTCACCTGTCTGCAACATATAGCATTATTATTGCTAACTTTGATGTACTAACTATAAGTTAGGTACATATGTGCTACGGGCACTATTATAGAATAGAGAGAGACGAAATGTGCTACGGGCACTATTGAGAATGGGACACATAGTAAATTGTGCTTCGGGCACTAGAGCGAGGTTAATGAAACTCACTCACATGAAATTAAAATGTGAACCATTCCTAACCACGGGGTAATATGAAGTCACTGGGTTAGAATTTTAAAAAGTTGGTAATGAAACCACTTTTGGCGTACCAGCCTTCCGTATAGGGAGGTACATTTTGCCTTCGAGACTATGATGATGAGATTAAGGCTGTGGAGGTCAGCACTGATGTACCGCTCCCAGTCATGTACAATCTTGCCTTCGGGGCTATGAGATTAAGGCTGTGGAGGTCAGCACTAATGTACCGCTCCCAGTCATGCGCACTTAAATGGTACTGCCAACCTGAACTCAAAACCAGAACATAATATAAGATAATTACCTAAAACTGAAACTATGCCATAATTGAGCATAAGACAGTTTCGTGAGGGTACTAACATCGCGGTAGATGTATTGTTGATATACTGTGTTGTGGTCAAACTTACTATTCACAATGAATAGTGGTCAAAGTTACTATTCATAAGGAATAGTAGTCAATGTTACTATTCATGATGAATAGTACCATTCATAGAAATTTTATTTCTTGCATATTTGAACTTACTGAGCCTGTAGCTCACCATTTTTGCTTATGTTGTAGGTAAGCGACCAGCTCAGTAGCTTTGTATGAGTGGATGGCGGACAGGATAACGCGTGTCAAATGGGATAGGAGGCAAGGGATATGGTCCTGTCAGAGTCTTTTCGCTAAGCGATAAAAGAGAAAGGGAAAATGAAACCGTTCTTTTGTAATTATATATTTTGTGAAAGTACTGTATTATGTAAATTACTTTGTACTTGTAAACAAAGTGATTAGTGGATAATGTTTTACATGATGTTTTAAAAAAAAAAATTCCCCAAAAACGTTGTGTTTTACAAGAGGGATAGATTAGCCGGCAACCCATGAGAGTACAATCTATCGCAGTCAGTGATAAAGCTTGACTGTAATAGTATTGTATGATTTCTACGAAGGGCGGGCCGCCACAACATCGTCTTTCTTCACCTCATAAATATGCATGCATTTTCATCATTTTCATCACACACATTGTCATATTCAAGAAATTCACTGTTTATAGAAATTTTGTATAACCTGAGTACTCAATGATTTTTATGTGTAAAGTTGTAAAATAGATGATTTAATATTATTTCAAATGTGATAAAATGTTCTGAAGGCCCCGACAAGAGAGTGTTTGGAGACAAAAAATTTTACCCAACCGAAATCGGAGAAAATAAGCCTTTTTAGTTTTAAAATTTTTAAGAATATTCTGTAAGCCACTAAAAGACAAAATATTTGCAGGATGAAATTTTAGCCAAACCGGAGTGAAATAAGGAAAACCGATAGCACGGACAGCCTTAGGAACTCGTCTACGCGACTTCGGTGTAAAGCTTTTCGGTTTGACTTTTGGTCAAAAGTTGGACCTAGAATTAATGAGGGGAGTCAAAGATTGGATATGAATATTTGAAAGGATGTAAGGATACATTCAAATCCAAGGGTTAGGGTTTAAAGTCAAAAAAATTCAATGGTTAGGAATCAAAGTCAACAAGAAAAGTCAAAAGATGTGGCGCCCCCGACCTCGGTCCACCGAAACTATTACAATCAAGCTCCTTAGCTGATTGAAATAGCTTGTGAACTTCGTCGAGTCGCCTAAATTCTTTTCTTTCCTTTAAACCCTTTGTGAAATTTGGAATCATTTTTTTTAAAATACTTTTTCTTGTTTGTAAACATAACGTAATTAAACTAAATTATGTTTGTCACTTTTAAAAGTACAAACATAGTTTATACATAATACATAATTCAAATCTTTTTGCAATACATGTCTATTTTTTCAATGCTCAACGGAAAACTTATAGCAGGACCATATCCACAGTGGATTCCCTCTCCCTTTGACACGCTCGCATCCTGCCGCCATCCAGAAATCTACTAGACAGGTTTCTTACCTGCAACATGAACAAACCGGTGAGCTAACAGGCTCAGTAAGTTCAAACATACTTAGGAAGGATCATACAAATTCAAAACCACTGAAAACTCAATTTCCTATGATAAAACTATTCACCATAAATAGTACTATTCACCATGAATACTGACTTTGACCTTTGATTGATGAATAGTACAATTACCTTAACTGATTACTATTCACTTTACCCTAACGGGGTACTATTCACATATCCTAACCGAAATTACTACACTTTAGCGTAAACTTCAGTTATGCTCAATTATGATTTTTATCATTTTATTGATTGTTTATTCTTTATTCGATTTCTAGTTTAGAGCTCTGTTTATGGCAGTACCGTTGATTATTAGCGCACTGACTGGGAGGGTCTAAGGAGCGACCTTAGAACATCGCCCTCCACAGCCCTGATATCCTCGTAGGATCTGAGAAAAACCTCCACCATTATGTTGGAGGGGCGGTACGCCTTAGTGGTTTCATTACCATCTTTCTTATAGTTCCCCGCCGGTGACATTCATATGAATCGTCCCACGGTGGAACCCTTATTGGCCATAGGTCTTTACATTTATTTCTTTATGTGTGTTTTTAATTAACCACCCTATAGTGTCCTAGCACTTCTCCATAGTGTATTATTTATACACTTTTTAATTTCTCATTTCATTAAGTGAGTTAGTTTAACTGCACCCCTATTGCCCGTAGGACTTTACAAGTTTGTACGAAAAGTACTTAAATCAATCAAATAGTAATTCATGCTGCAGACATGTAAATATCTGAGCTTACCAAACATTTATCATAGCATCGCGCTATGAAACATTCATATAGCACATAAACCTAGACATAACAGATCAATTCATTCATATAATGAACAACATCAGAATGTTCATGAGCAGACAAATGAATGCTTGAACTTACACATATCACACTTAGACATAATAGTCTATTCATATTGCAGTCAATTAAATGTTCGAACTTACAGATACTTTCGCTAGTATTTCCTTCCCTGGCTCTGCAGACGTTCCTTTGCCGTGTCTGGATCGGGTTCCTATAACCGGAATAACCATGGTTATTCTAAATCTTCATTTCATATTCAAAATTTAGTAAAACGTAAAAATTCTACGTTTTATTTCCCGTAAAAGGTCTTAGGAATCTAAAATCCCATTTTCCATTTTTATACTAACTCTTGGCAAAATTACCATTTTGCCCCTGATTTGATTTCTCATCGTAAACCTACTTTTTGTTGGTTTAAGACCCAAATTTAACTTTTATAATTTCATTTTAACTATCCTTAGGCATTCACGGTCCTTTCCGAGCCTTTCGAAAATTTTTGGTCAAAATGACCATTTTGCCCCTGATGGGTCTCGGGACCATCATATGCTCATTGTGACTTTTCATAGGATTTTCTAAGCCCAAATATCATAAAATAATATTTCTTAAGCTTTTACACACTTTGACAGCATCCATTACTGTTCCATAGACGACTATTGGTCATCCGACCCTCAGGTGGTACTATTCCGACACCTAGGGTCGTTTCTTGTTTTTCTCACGTTTCGGAGTCTTAAATGGGTATTTCACTACTCCTAAAACGTTTGTTATGCTAATCCCGAGCCTTAGACACCGAGTGGGCTCGGGTTTTCATCCCGACCTTAAAGTTACCTTTCGTTTCCTAAAATACCCTTGACATTGGTTTTTCCGTTCTCTTACATTTTCACAACCTCGAAAGGATGGTTTACTATTCCTCAAAGGCTCACTTTCCCATTTTCTGAGCTTAACTCATCGAGGGGTCTCGGTTTCCATTACTGAACACAATTTACCTCTCGTTTTTCACCGAAATGCCCTTAGTGCCGTTTTCAAAAATTTCGGTAGCATTTCCTATAAATTTCTAGGTCTACGGCGTTTAGGAAACGCCTCAAAATCATCTAACCTATTTAATTCTACCACGTACTATACCAGAGGCCTAATTTTTACATAAAACTCAACTTTTTACATAAAAATATTCGCATTTCCCATACATTTTCTATTTCCAACATTTCATTCATTTTACTCTTTTTTTTTCTTTTCTTTTTAGAATTTGAATACAAATTACATATAAATCATTCTAATACATAAATAAGGAATGAAGGGAAATGACATTGTTATTGAAATCGTCCCGTCAGCGATCGGATGAACCATTTGGTCTCGACCGCGTAAACTTTTTATCTCTGTTCTTCACGTTCGAAATCCCGATTGGCAATTCTGATGCTGCGGATGTGTCCAGAACGTCCAAAATAGGCCAACGGCCATTCTTCATTTTTCCGCCCCCGGGTCGCCGTTGATCGGCGTTGACCACGTTGACCGACGTTGACTCCGGCATTGACTGGTGGCGAACGGCGGTGGCGTGAACAACAGAGGTGTCCATCTTGAAGATCTCGACGAGAGGAGTCCATTGGTGGTGTCAATTTCACCATCGGAGGCTCCAATCGTCGACAATCGGCCTCGAAACTCGACCCACGGCGGCAATGTTGAATCTCTACTATGCTGGGGTTGTTGTCCGAAATTGTTTGAGGGCTTTTGCTTGCCATTGAACTCTGATCATTTTGGTACCCCCAGCGTCCCTCAACTCGGCCGGAAACGATGAGTTTCATGGCGGCGACGTCGCGGCTTTGGGCGGCGTGATCTGGCGACCATTGAGACGAACCACTGGCTGGGTTTTGTTCTCCTCTTCGAGACGAAGCTAACGGGACCGGAATCACCTCGTTTGGACGTCGGATGGTGGAGAATCGATGTCGGGAATTTTTCGCCAACGTCGACTTTCGGGCAGCGCGTGTGGCTGCTCCGGCGTCCGTTCCGTCGCGTCGACCCACCATCGGACTCAGCTAGTCGAGAGCTTTCCGATGACACTGGCGGTGTCGAAAATGGACACCGTTTCCGATGGTCGGTTACTGTTCCCTTTTGGGATTGTGTGTGGGGAAAAATATAGAAAAGGGAAATTATGGGGCCTTTTCTGCAATTTTGACCTTTTATACACTTTTTGTCCAAAATTTCAACATGAGCTATCCTGACTAATTTGGGAGTGCTGAACTCAAATATATCAGTTTCGTTTTCATCCGAGATCATTTCGACTAATTTCTGATACTGCGAATTCTTGGTCAAAAATTACCTTTTAGCTCAATTAACTAATTTGAGCATTCTGATAGGCTATACTGACTAATTTGAGCGTACTGAACCCAAATTTATTAGTTTCATCTTCATCCGAGGTCATCTTGACTAGTTTTCCGATACTGTATATTTCCCGATCAAAATTTACTTTTTGTGCTCAATGGACTAATTTGAGCATTCTGATCCCAAATATATCAATTTTATGTTAAGAAAATGTCATCTTGACCAATTTCTTGATACTGCATATCTCCAGGTCAAATATTACTTTTCATGCTCAATCGACTAATTTGAGAATGATGAATCTAAATATATCAATTTTAGGTCAAAAAGAGGTCATCTAGAACAACTTCTCGATACTGTGTGTCACACACACGCACTCACGTCTAAAATCACTACTATCAGTATTTTATCTTTTTTTTTTGTGCACTCAGCTTATCCTGAGTCACCTGCTAGGGTTTACAATTCACTGTTTTTCCCTAGCTCAATTCGGTATGCTTTTACATCACCGAATTCTTAATCTGTAATATCGTTAGAACATTTTATCTCGTTCTACACAATATTAATCATACATTTCACATTTTAAACATGAAATTCATCATGTACATGCAATTTCCCACATTCTGAGAATAGTAAAATTTCCCGGTCATTACATTTACCCCTCCTTATAAAATTTTCATCCTCGAAAATTTAGCACAAGTGAGGGTACAACATTCTCGTTTCATCTTTCCGAGTAAAATCTGAACAAGTTGCTCTTCATGTGTCAGATCCTCTTAAATCTGAATCGATTTGTACCTCAATACACGAGATGAATTCGATACCTATTTCTTTAGCATACATTCGTGGAAAACACTATGTATTGCTGACCATTCTGAAGGTAGTCCCAATTTATAGGTAACATTTTTAACACGTTCAAAAATTTCATAGGGTCCAATACATCTTGGACTAAATTTTCTTTTCTTACCGAACACATTATTCCCTTCAATGGGAATACTTTTAAAGAATATGAAATCCCTTTCATTAAACTCTAGGGATCTTCGGCGTTTATCTACATAATTCTTCTGCCGACTTTGTGCGATCTTTATTCGTCGCTGTATTTTCACAATTACATCCGATGTTTCTTATACGAAATCGGTCTTGTGCCATTGTTTCTCTCGTGGGTCACACCAATAGGTAAGCGATCTGTAGTTTCGTCCATATAAAGCTTCACAGGGTACCATTTCTATAGAAGCTTGGTAGCTGTTGTTGTACGAGAATTTCCTCTAACAATAACTTCTCGTTTCAATTCTTAGGAAATCCATGACTTAGACACGAAACAGGTCTTCTAGTGTCTGAGCAATTCGATCAGATTGATCATTCGTCTAGGGATGAAAAGCCGTACTAAGACATAATTTCGTTCCCATGACTCCTTGTACACACTTCCAGAAATTCGAAGTGAATTGCGCATCTAAATCAAATATGACAAACTTTAAACACCATGTTATCTGACAACATGGTTTACATAGAAATTCGCTAACTTTTCCAGTGAAAAGTCATTTTCACTACTATGACTCTTACCGTTTTCATCAACCTATCCACCATAATTCAGATGGCGTTATACCCCTCTTGGGTCCTTGATAATTCCACTACAAAATTAATTGTAATATGTGCCCACTTACGTTCGGGAACTTCCAATGATTCCAGTTTTCTACCTAGATGTTTATGTTCAGTCTTGACCTTCTGACAATCATGCATCGGTTCACAAATTTTGCGCTTTCATTCGTCGTCCCTTTCCACCAGAATTGCAATTTTAATTTCTGGTATACTTTACTCATTCCGAAATGCACTAAAAATGGCATTTTGTGGGCTTTTGCCATGCTTAACCTCATTAATCCTTCATTAGTTGGAATATGAATTCCTCCTTAATGTAGGATCATTCCACCCTTGGAAATCCCTTCTTGATAACTTATTAAATTTGATCTTGCTTCAGAACCCTTTTAGTGTCTTTGAATAGCGATGACTCTGATTGGAGTACAGCTAACCTTTCGGATATCAGCTCCAACTCCAATGAGTGTACCTCTTGTCGTAATTTTTCTGCTAGTTTTTCTTTTGGCCACTGGTACGGAACAGTAGACTTTCTGCTTAAGGCATCCATCACACGGTTGATTGATTTTTTTCTGGGTGGTAGAGGATCTCACAGTTGTAATCCTTCACCAACTCCAAACATCCTCTTTGCCACATATTCAGATTCTCTTTCGATACATCGCAATATATCACGAATTTCTCCCTTTTAGTGAGAAGCGTGTTAATTGGCGCGCTTGTTAGTCAATTTTTTAACTCTCAAAAACTCTTTTTGCATTTTTTAGTCTACTCATATTACCTCTCCTTGCGCGTAATTGTCATGAGAAGTGTCGCTAGTCATGTAAACCTTTCCACAAGTTTTCTATAGTTGCCAGCCAAACCTAAGAAATTCCGTATTCTCGTTATAGTCTTAGGTGTAGGCCATTCGTTAATCGTCTCCCCTTGACAGGATCTACGACGACTACTTATTTGGAGACTACGTGTCTGAGAAAATACACTTTATCTAGTCAAAATTCGCACTTAGAGAATTTTGCATAGGGTCGGTGCTGTCTCATAATGTGCAGAGCAGTTCTCAAATGCTCTTCATACTCCTTATGAGTCTATGAATATCTAAGTATGTCATTGATAAACACAATGACAACTTATCTAGGAATTCCTTGAACACTCAGTTGATGATATCTTAATCATAAATCAGTCTTAGAGAATACTGCCACACCTTTGAAAATGGGTGCAGTTCTTTGCATGAGCTCTATCTCAAAGGAAATTTCTTGTTCAGGCGACAATTCAAGTAATTCCTCGAAGAAAAATGTCGAGAAATTCTTGAACCATAAGAACATTTTCTGTTTGAAGCTTCTGTTCCTCTATTACATCTGTCACATAGGCTAAATATCCAATTCAATCATTGAACATTAGCTTACTCGCACTTCACGAGCTAATTATCATCTTTCTCGATTTACTTGATGAATCCACGTGTTCAAAGCTTTCTTCGTCGTCTAGTCGAAACACTATCTTTCGATTCTAGTAATCAGTCGTGATTTGACATTTCCCTAAGAAATCCATTCCTAGGTTTACGTCACAATCAACTAACCTTATAATAATCGATTCTGTCACTATGTTTGACGTTCTTACTTTCACATCCTCCTTAGTGTACGCCAAGACACGAGCATTGGCACGTGTTACGTGTTCTTGTCTTTCCAGTACTACCAATGATCTTTCAAATCTAGCCTATAACACATGGGCTTGGGACGTTGTTGCTGTGGTTAAAACGTTTCCTGTGTATTCCACCAATTTATGGGTCAGTTTCTGGCATAACGGCCTTCTTTTCCCACATTGGTAACATGCATTGAGATCAATTCAGTATTATGGCCAGTGCCTCTTCTCACTTGTAGTGCAACTAGATATATCGGATCCTATATTATTGGTTAGCTTCCTTTGCTGCCTTCTATTATCCCAGGTTAGGTTTTCATTTTCTTAGAAAATTTACCTTTTCCTTTATTCTACGACTATAGGCCTGGAGCATTAAACTGTCCTGGCCTAACATTCTGATTAGGTTTACTGCTTTGGCCAATTTAGGTTCCAACTTGGGAAAAATTTAGTCAAAGTCCTTTCCCTCTTCCAGGTTTCTCATACTTTTTCTCTTTTTTTCTTTCTATCTAGCCCGCTAGTATTTAACCTGCCGAGCGCGACTGACGCAGTCGGTCACTGAAGGTGGTGGTATTAGACCATTATCCACCAAAACAAAGATCTCTGGTCAGAACATTCCAATCATTCTCTGTATCTTTTCCCTCTAAATAATTACCACGTAAGGGCATCATTTGGACAATTGATCAATTTCCGATGCTCTTCACTCACTGATACATTTCCTTGCTTTAATGCAGTAAACCTTTTTTCATTACAGTTTCCATGATGCAGGATCATAATATATATAATGAAATTCAACCAGAAATTCATTCCAGTTCACAGTAGTCTCATTTCCTCTCATTCTGATAATGTTCTATCAGAACTTAGCATCCTTCATCAGAACAAAGGACGTACGTAGAACCTTCTCCTTGCTCTATCAAGTTTATGGAGTCTCAAATCATCTATATAGAGGAAAATCATTCTTCTGCTTTCAAAAGATCTGTAGAGCCCTCAAATTCTCGAGGCTTTATTTCACGGAATCGCTTATATAATAGCTCTTGATTTACTATTGACCATAGTTCGTGTATTCTTTCAGGAATAGCGATAATGTACTACCTATTCAACTGTAAGGGCCAGTTGTGGCTGAACCTCCTCAGCACCTTGCCTAGGTTCTATCTCATCTAAACGCCGTCTTACTTCAGCGTTTTCTTGCATCGAGACCTCTAAAAGGCCTTATAATTTCTCCACCCTTTTTGACAGGGCGAGACATTCACTCATACTTTCTTGACCACATGTATTCACCATATTTTCTATTTCCCTATAATCATTTGAAAATCAATCATTAGATTTTCAATGTATATATATATTTCGTAAAATTTTTTAAGATTTCTCGAAATTCAAAGAAATCCTAATGCCATATCATCGTAATGCATTATTATAACTCGTTTCATGACGTTCACATACATATCAATATTAAGGCCTTGTATATACAACAGCCTCTTTTACATTGAGTATACATATTTACATATATGTACCACTCTACATTTTAGTCATTCTATCGATCTGGTTTCAAAGGGAAATTCCTTCAGATCTTCTTTCTCTTCATCCGGACCATTTCTAGTGCAATAAATGCACATGCCCCATTTATCGTATATTATGCCTTTTCATATAGGACAAAACAACAAAACTCATTATATTATATCTACACATTTTGACAGTTTATAACAATTCATCACACACATGTCACTACATACACATGTCATTTCATAACATTTCAATATAACATAAAGGATATATATATAGCCTAATACATCTAATTTTCCTGGTCTACAGGAAACTTTTATGGGTCCTCTTCTTCCTTGGCTAGATCGTTCACTTATAAACATTATTGGATCTATGTTCGTCTCGGCTTTAGTTCCATCATGAATTCCACGCAAATTGAAGGGGATTCATCAGTTCCTCAAAGCGCACAGCATACGTTAGAACTATGTCACCGGACATCGACTACAGTTTCTCAGTCCAATGAACAAATTCCCGTATGTTCGCAACTCATAAGGAACTTAGGTGACATTAGAAGTGACACCCTGTTTGCCCTTGAGGAATTGGGGATGATGCTAAACTCTTTTCGAGAGAAGATTTACTCAATCGTGGCATGGTGAAACTTGGTCCAGTTAAGTGCTACTCCTGGTCACAAGAATCCCAATACACACGAGAGTATCTCCTTGAAAAGCATGGTCAACAACCAACAAGACCTATCATCCCAATTAATGGTGCACAGTCAGAGAATCATTTCAATAACGTGACACCAATCTTGCCTTCCCCTGAAATTTTTAAGGACTGTTTGCCGCTCAAAACTTTATGGGTAGCTGACATTGGAGTTTTATATAACTTGATGGCAATCTTCATTTCTTCTTTAAGCAGCCTTCCTTGTTCATTCTCTAGCACTGTAAGATCATAATCATGGTAATTCTCTATCTCGAACTCTGTATAGCCGTATCGTGGTAGTCCACTAGCACTTTACAATCGTGAGACCATATTCATTGATCTCGTCATCTCATTTCATCTAAGTCATTTATTTTCCTATAAATAAACAACTACTAATTCAAAACAAGACTAACTTACTTAGACAGACGAGTAGGTTGCGTCTCGCGCCAAGAGGGATATGGTCAAGCTCGCTCTGATACCACCTGTGGCGCCCCCGACCTCGATCCACCGAAACTATTACAATCAAGCTCCTTAGCTGACTGAAATAGCTTGTGAACTTCATCAACTCGCTTAAATTCTTTTCTTTCCTTTAAACCCTTTGTGAAATTTGGAATCATTTTTTTTAAAATACTTTTTCTTGTTTGTAAACATAACATAATTAAACTGAACTATATTTGTCACTTTTAAAAGTACAAACATAGTTTATACACAATACATAATTCAAATCTTTTTGCAATACATGTCTATTTTTTCAACGCTCAGTAGAAAACTTATAGCAGGACCATATCCACAATGGATTCCCTATCCCTTTGACACGCTTGCATCCTGCCACCATCTAGAAATCTACTGGACAGGTTTCTTATCTGCAACATGAACAAACCGGTGAGCTAACAGGCTCAGTAAGTTCAAACATACTTAGTAAGAATCATACAAATTCAAAAACACTGAAAACTCAATTTCCTATGATAAAACTATTCACCATGAATAGTGCTATTCACCATAAATAGTGACTTTGACCTTTGACCTTTGATCGATGAATAGTACAGTTACCTTAACTGATTACTATTCACTTTAGCCTAACGGGGTACTATTCACATATCCTAACCGAAATTACTATACTTTAGCGTAAACTTCGGTTATGCTCAATTATGATTTTTATCATTTTATTGATTGTTTATTCTCTATTTGATTTCTAGTTTAGAGCTCTATTTATGGCAGTACCGATGATTATTAGTGCGCTGACTGGGAAGGCCTAAGGAGCGACCTTAGAACATCGGCCTCCACAGCCCTGATATCCTCGTAGAATCTGAGAAAAACCTCCACCACTATGTTGGAGGGGCGGTACGCCTTAGTGGTTTCATTACCATCTTTCTTATAGTTCCCCACCGGCGACATTCATATGAATCGTCACATAGTGGAACCCTTATTGCCCGTAGGTCTTTACATTTATTTCTTTATGTGTGTTTTTAATTAACCACACTATAGTGCCCTAGCACTTCTCCATAGTGTATTATTTGTACACTTTTTAATTTCTCATTTCATTAGGTGAGTTAGTTTAACTACACCCCTATTGCCCGTAGGACTTTACAAGTTTGTACGAAAAGTACTTAAATCAATCAAATAGTAATTCATGCTGCAGACATGTAAATATCTGAGCTTACCAAACATTTATCATAGCATCGCACTATGAAACATTCATATAGCACATAAACCTAGACATAACAGATCAATTCATTCATATAATGAACAACATTAGAATGTTCATGAGCAGACAAATGAATGCTTGAACTTACACATATCACACTTAGACATAATAGTCTATTTATGTTGCAGTCAATTAAATGTTCGAACTTACAGATACTTTCGCTAGCATTTCCTTCCTCGGCTCCGCAGACATTCCTTTGCCGCGTCTGGATCGGGTTCCTATAACCGAAATAACCACGGTTATTCTAAATCTTCATTTCATACTCAAAATTTAGTAAAACGTAAAAATTCTACGTTTTATTTCCCGTAAAAGGTCTTAGGAATCTAAAATCCCATTTTCCATTTTTACACTAACTCTTGGCAAAATTACCATTTTGCCCCTGATTTGATTTCTCATCGTAAACCTACTTTTTGTTGGTTTAAGACCCAAATTTAACTTTTATAATTTCATTTTAACTATCCTTAGGCATTCACGGTCCTTTACAAGCCTTTCGGAAATTTTTGATCAAAATGACCTTTTTGCCCCTGACCGGTCTCGGGACCGTCATATGCTCACTGTGACTTTTAACAGGATTTTCTAAGCCCAAATATCATAAAATAATATTTCTTAAGCTTTTACATACTTTGACAGTATCCATTGCTGTTCCATAGATGACTATTAGTCATCCGACCCTCAGGTGGTACTATTCTGACACCTAGGGTCGTTTCTCGTTTTTCTCACGTTTCGGAGTCTTAAATGGGTATTTGACTACTCCTAAAACGTTTGTTATGCTAATCGCAAGACTTAGACACCGAGTGGGCTCAGGTTTTCATCCCGACCTTAAATTTACCTTTCGTTTCCTAAAATACCCTTGACATTGGTTTTTCCGTTCTCTTACATTTTCACAACCTCGGAGGGATGGTTTACTATTCCTCAAAGGTTCACTTTCCCATTTTTCGAGCTTAACTCATCGAGGGGTCTCGGTTTCCATTACCGAACACAATTTACCTCTCGTTTTTCACCGAAATGCCCTTAGTGTCGTTTTCAAAAATTTCACCAGCATTTCCTCTAAATTTCTAGGTCTCTGGCGTTTAGGAAACGCCTCAAAACCATCTAACCTATTTTATTCTACCACGTACTATATCAGAGGCCTAATTTTTACGTAAAACTCAACTTTTTACGTAAAAACATTCGCATTTCCCGTACATTTTCTTTTTCCGACATTTCATTCATTTTACTCTTTTTTTTCTTTTCTTTTTGCAATTTGAATACAAATTACATATAAATCATTCCAATACATAAATAAGGAATGAAGGGAAGCGAAATTGCTACCGAAATCATCCCGTCGGTGATCAGATGAACCGTTTGGTCTCGACCGTGCAAACTTTTTATCTCTGTTCTTCACATTCGAAATCCTGGTTGGCAATTCTGATGCCACGGATGTGTCTAGAACATCCAAAATAGGCCAACGAGCCATTCTTCATTTTTTCGCCCCCGGGTCGCCGTTGATCGGCGTTGACCACATTGACCAGCATTGACTCCGGCGTTGACTGGTGGCGAACGGCAGCGGCGTGAACAACGGAGGTGTCGACTTTAAAGATCTCGACGAGAAGAGTCCATTGGTGGTGTCAATTTCACCATTGGAGGCTCCGATCATCGACAATCGGCCTCGAAAACTCAACTCACGGCGGCGGCGTTTAATCTCCACCGTGCCTGGGTTGTTGCCCGAAATTGTTTGAGGGCTTTTTCTCGCCATTGAACTCTGATCATTTTGGTACCCCCAGCGTCCTTCAACTCAGTCGGAAACGACGAGTTTCACGGTGGCGACGTCGCGGCTTCGGGCAGCGCGATCCGGCGGCCGTTGAAATGAACCACTGGCTAGGTTTTGTTCTCCTCTTCGAGGTGAAGCTAACGGGACTGGAATCACCTCGTTTGGACGTCAAATGGTGGAGAATTGATGTCAGGAATTTTCCGCCACCGTCGACTTTTGGGTGGCGCGTGCGGGCTGCTCTGGCGTCCGTTCCGTCTCGTCGACCCACCATCGGACTCAGCTCGTCAAGAGCTTTCCGATGACACTGGCGGTGTCGAAAACGGACACCGTTTCCGATGGTTGGTTACTATTCACTTTTGGGATTGTGTGTGAGGAAAAATATAAAAAAAGGGAAATTATGGGGTCTTTTCTGCAATTTCGACCTTTTATACACTTTTTGTCCAAAATTTCAACATGAGCTATACTGACTAATTTGGGCGTGCTGAACCCAAATATATTAGTTTCGTTTTCATCCGAGATCATTTCGACCAATTTCTGATACTGCGAATTCTTGGTCAAAAATTACCTTTTAGCTCAATTAACTAATTTGAACATTCTGATAGGCTATACTGACTAATTTGGGCGTGCTAAACCCAAATTCATCAGTTTCATCTTCATCCGAGGTTATCGTGACCAGTTTTCCGGTACTGTATATTTCTCGGTCAAAATTTACTTTTTGTGCTCAATTGACTAATTTGAGCATTTTGATCCCAAATATATCAATTTTATGTCAAGAAAATGTCATCTTGATCAATTTCTTAATATTGCATATCTCCGGGTCAAATATTACTTTTCATGCTCAATTGACTAATTTGAGAATGCTGAATCTAAATATATCAATTTTAGGTCAAAAAGTGGTCATCTAGAACAACTTCTCGATACTATGTGTAACACACACACGCACTCACGTCTAAAATCACTACTATCAGTATTTTATCTTTTTTTTTTGTGCACTTAGCTTACCCTGAGTCACTTGCTAGGGTTTACAGTTCACTATTTTTCCCCAGCTCAATTCGGTATGCTTTTACATCATCAAATTCTTAATCTGTAATATCATTAGAACATTTTATCTCGTTCTACACAATATTAATCATACATTTCACATTTTAAACATGAAATTCATCATGTACAGGCAATTTCCCATTTTCCGAGAGCAGTAAAATTTCCCGGTTATTACAAAAGAAGCTTAAGCAAAATTTCAAGAAGTTTCTAGGGCACTTAGGTGGCGGATTTTGGGGCCAAAATCAGAAAAAAAAAAAAATCTACCCAACTTTGATTAATTACAAAACAGCCTCTAAAGAGTGAAAAAATTACACAAAAAGTTTGCAAAAGTGTCCTTAAATCAATTGCAACTTAGTCCTTCCCTTTTGGCTGATTATATACACGGTTTTAGGCAGTTAGAAACAAGAAAAAAATCTGGTTTTCAGCCTCCATTGTAGCCATGCACCTCCTCCATTGAAAGCATAAAAATTTTTTCAAGTTTGGTGCAAGAAAGTGTGAAAAATTCATCCCAAAGTTCAAGTAATCAAGCTAGTAAGGTAAACTTCTATTTTGGCATGATTTCTTCTTTTTTTTTTTTCATGAAGAAAATCCGTGTGATATGGGTTGTTTTAATGTGAGAAAAATCAGTTTTTGTTCAAGGGATTTGTGCTTGAAAGTGTGTTAATGATGAGTGATTAAAACAAGTGTGGAATCATGAGCATGAAAATCAAGTTGTTTATGTGTTTTTCTCATTAAAAACCATGGGTTGTTCATGGTGTATGAAGATGAAATTTTAATGTTGTTTTGTTTGATTTTTGATGTTGAAATTCATGTGGGAATGTGAAGAAAGCAATTGTTGAAATGGAAGTGAAAAACATGAATTTTTGTGATTGTTTCTCATGAAGAACCCGTGGGGAAGAAATGGGAAAAAAATGAGATTTTGTGTTGATGAATATGTATGGTAAATGTGACTTTTATTTGGTGAAGAAAACAAGAAAAAGATGGAAATGAAAACAAAATTTTGAGGTTGATTTTCCAAGGAAAATCCGTGGCTCTCTAATGGGTTAATGCATGAAATGTTGATGAATTATGCTAGGTTTGTGATGTAATGTGAATGTGTTGATGTGAGAAATAAATAAGGAAAAATGGAGCCATGAAACCAAAAATTTTGTTAAGCTTTTTTTAGGAAAACTGTGTATGAGTTTAATGAAAATGAGAAAGTTTTGATAAAGCTATGTGAATATGTAAATGATGTATAAAACCGTGCCTAAAATGAGAAAGAACGGGTTGAAATCCCACTAGAAACGAGTAAGTTTTATTGTGTAATTTTACGTAAAAAGTTTGTAACTTTTACGTAAAATTAGGTTTGTGGTATAATACTTGGCAAGGTAGAATAGGATAGATGGTTTCAAGGCGTTTCCTAAATGCCGGGAACCTAGAATTTCAGCAGAAAAGCTGCCGAAATTTTCAGAATACCCGAAGGGTAATTTGGTAAATGAGGGGTAGAAAATGGGGTTGGGAACCGGAAACCCAAGCCTCCTCGGGAACCTAGGCTCGAGAAAAGGATGACGGACGATTTCATAGCTAGTGAATTGTCCATTTGAGGTCCCAAAAAGCTAGAAAAACAAGAAACGACTCCGATGGTCAGAATAGTACCACCCGAGGGTCGAGTGAATAGTAACCTGAGCGTTTTGGTGAGAAACATCGTTAAAACTCAGTGAGATCTAATAAAGATTGTTTTATGATTTTTAGGGTTAGAAAACTCAGTTAAAAACGTTAAACCGGAAATTTCACGGTCTAAGGTCCCGTCAGGGGTAAAATGGTCATTTTGACCAAAATTTTCTAAATTGTTAGAAAAATGCCGTAAAAGCCTCAGAATGATTTTATTAAATTTCTAAAGGCTAAAATAGAGCCATAAGCCAGAGAAACGAGGGAAAATCCCGCTAGGGACGAAATGGTCATTTTGCCAAAAGTTAGGGGTAAAATGGTTATTTTGTCAAAAAGTTCAGAAAAGTGATATTTAGGCCTGGAATAGTATTCTAAACAGTAAAATAATTACAGAATTGAAAATATGAATCCCAAACGTATAATTAGGGGATCCATATCAGAAATTTTATATTTTTATAATATTTTAAATATGAATTGAGTAGTAAAATAACCGTGATTTATTTCGATTATAGGAAATCAACGAAAAAGTGATATAATGAAATCAATTTACCTAGGAGAGGAATCACTAGCAAAATAACGGTAAGTTCAGACATTTACTTGTCTGCAGAATGAATTTACTTGATATGTCTATATACTATGTATGATATGTAAAAGTATATTCAGGTGCTATATGCACACTAACATGGAACAATAAATAACCACAACTAAAGAACATGATGTAAAGAGTTCCAGACCTTGGCGGCAGCGTAAATGCCACCGGTCAAGAACCACAAGAAAATCAGTATTGACGTACTGACCTTCCACATAGGTGGAGGTTTCTTAGATTCAGTTATGATAGGACTCCAAACCGATGGTGGTATGTCCTGAGTTTGGAAGTCTGATGTATTTAGACTATAGAGGATTGGCCAGTGGGTTGCTTCCCAAAGTCCCTCTCAATTATGCGCGCACTACGTTATGACCAATTCAGTGGCCTAATATTAGAATTCAGTATCAGATAAAGACTTAAGACTTAAGAACTGCCATAATTGAGCATAAAATGTACTAACTATATGTGTAGTAGCTTAGACCCAAATTGACGTGAATAGTATCATCAAAGTCAACTTTACTATTCATGATCAAAAGTTAAAGTTACTATTCATTTAAATAGTACTTTTTATGATTTTATGTTTTATGTTCCAGTTTGTACGTTTGAACTTACTGAGCCTGTCGCTCACAAGTTTATTCATGTTGCAGTTAAGAAGCCTGTACATTAGTAGCTAGTGGATGGACGAGGGGTGGGATCTGCATCTGCCTCCATGGCTGGGCGAGGGGAATGGTCCTGCTAATGTTTTCCGCTAAGTAGATTTTGAGTTATGTTTTGAGAGCAGATTTTGAATCATGTTTTGAAAATATATCATGACGTAAATTTTGTACGACAAGTATGACAATACTTTATCTCATGTTTTATGATGCTTATGTTTTTACAGCTTAAAATCACAAATAGTTTAAAAAAAATCCCTAGTTTTCAGAATAAAAGAAAATTTTAAATTACGAATAGTAATTCACAAGAACAAGTTACAAGTAAGATGCCGACGACCCATTGAGGTGACAGTCTATTATAGTTGACTTCAAATTCTACTATACTAGTACTGTAGCCTCAATTTAGGGTGGGCCGCCACACGCATAATCATTTGTAAGGTTAGAAAAAAGTGAGTTGAGATGGAAAGTCCTTCAGTTCGTAAGTTAAAAACTATTTGTGTTTTCGGTGGGACTAGTCTGGGAAAAGATAATGAGTTTTTGAAAATAGCAAACAACCTAGGTAGGGTGTTAGCCGCTAGACAAATTAATCTAATATATAGGGGAGGAAGTCTTGGGTTAATGGGTTGTGTGTCATCTAATGCATATGTGGGGGGCAGTAAAGTCTTAGGTATCATTCCTAGTGTTTTAGCTGACAAAAAAATCACCGGTTATACTCTGGGTAATGAGTTAAAGGTCTCATCCGTGCATAAGAGAATGGGTAACATGATGTGTAATGCAGATGTCTTTATTGCTTTACCTGGTGATTTAGGAACCCTAAAAGAGATTTTCAACACTGCCTCTTGGGCCTAATTTAATCTTCATCAAAAACCATTAAGATTGTTAAATGTTAATGATTTTTATGATGGTTTGTTGTCTCTTCTCGATCATGCTGTGGAACAGGAATTCATTACACCATCGGCTCGGAAAATTCTAGTCTCAGCTCCAACTACTGATCAGCTAATTGATCAACTTCAGATCTTTGTGTCTGAACCTGACCTATTAATGTCATAGGTATTATGGTCAACTACGTACAACAAAAGCAGTAAGAAGCGAGGGTTGGATCTGACGCTACAGTTGTAACATTCCTTAATTTGTTGGTTTTTCTCGTAACATTTGATTTTTTTTTTCTTTTAGTTTTAGTTTGTCAGTTTTTGCCTTCAATAACACCAAATCAGGTGAGACCGTTCATTCTTTATTTATCTACATTAGACATTAGGGACAATGTCTCAATTAGGTTGTAGGGAAGGAATAGTTTAGTTTTTTTTTTTTTTTGTTCAGTTTCTTGTGCTTTTACTTAAAATTTTTTTTTTTAAACAACTAGATTCATTATTTATAAGATAGTTGAGTAAAGAGTTACTTTTAGTACTCTTGATGCACAACTTATAGTAATGATTGTTTTTTTGTGTCATTGTTTTGTCTTTATTTAAAATATAAAAAAAAAAGCAAAAAAAAAAAGGTGAATTCTCACATATCCGATGATGAAAATTTTGATTGCTTTATTGTATGTAGTCTTTCAGAAAAGTATAAATTTTGGACAAATTTGCCTTTAAATTTTTGAGTTAGTCTAACTCAGTTGTGATATTCAATATTTGAGCACTAATTCTTGATCTATAAGTTGTATGTTTGTTTAGAGAAAGTTTTGTGAATATGAAATATTTCTGGTCTCACAAGTCCTAAAATTTATTTGATTTTCTCTTGAGGTGAAATCCTAGACAATATCAAAAATTAAGGAAATGATTTAGGCATTTTTTTTTTTTAGAACGTTTGAGCTTTTCAAGCCAACCCTAAAATATCTTTATCCTTAGTTTACCCCTTTTGAGCCTTATTTTATACAGTGTTTTCTTTGTTACCCACATTTTTAGCCGAGCATTTAAAATAAAATAACCTTTAGCCCTGAAGCATGTTGATCATTTTAGAAATTGTTTTGAGCTATACTAAAATCTGAAAAGAAGGTTAGGATTACGATATAAAAAAAAAGAAAAAAGAATACTATATCCTTTGTTTATCATAATAAGTTTGGGGGTAGTTCTTAAAACAAAATAATAATAAAAATAAATAAAACAAAAACAAAGAAAAAAAAGCAAAAATAAAAAAAGAAATTTTTATTTTTGACAAGGGAAAGTTGTGAATAAGTTTGGCGATGTTACCTGGGTGTAAATAAAAAGGTCTACAACAAGTTCTAAAATGATTAATGTATTGAAGGGTGATCTAAGCCATATTATCCTATATCTTACCTTTACCTTAGCCACACATTACAAAACTAATAAAAGTCCTAATGATTCTTGGTTTTGTGTTTGTCGACATTAGTGGAGAGAGAAATAAAAAATGAACCTATGGGATTTGATAATGTGACAACCGAGAAATTTCACCATTCTTGGAAAATAGGCACATTGAATGTACGTTATGATTTTTGGGTTTAAAATGTGAAATGAATGATTTAATATTGTTTAGAACGTGATAAAATATTCTGACAATGTTAAAGGTGAGAAATTCGGTTGTTTAAAATTTCACGGAACTAAAACAGGAAAAACAGTGCCATTTCGGTATCGAGAGCCCTAGAAGGTGACTTATGGTAAGACAAGTCCACCAAAAGACGAAAGAGTTATGGTAGTGATGTTATATGTGTACGCATGTGTGTTACACGCAGTATTAAGAAGTTGGTTAAGATGCCATTTCTTGATATAAAACTGATATATTTAGAATTAGTATGCTCAAAATAGTCAATTAAGCATAAAATGCAATTTTTGACCAAGGAATATGTAGTATCAAGAAATTAGTCAAGATAACCTTTTCTTGATATAAAACTGATATATTTGGAATCAGAATGCTCAAATTAATCATTTGAGCAAAAAAAGTAATTTTTGATCGGGAAATATGCAGTATCAGAAAACTAGTCAAGATGACCTCGGATGAAAATGAAATTGATATATTTGGGTTCAGCACGCCCAAATTAGTCAGTATAGCCTATCAGCATGCTCACATTAGTTAATTGAGTACAAAAGATAATTTTTGACCGGGAATTCACAGTACTGGAAATGGGTCAAGATGACCTCGGATGAAAATAAAACTGATATATTTGGGTTCAGTACTCCTAAATTAGTCAGGATAGGTCATGTTGAAATTTTGGACAAAAAATTAATTTTCCCTATCTTTTTTTCTCCCCACACCACCCAAATGTGAATAGTAATCAACCACCAGAAACGGTGTCTTTTTTCGACACCGCCGGTCTCGTTGGAAAGCTCTCGACGAGCTGAGTCCAACGGTGGGTCGACGGGACGGAACAACCACCGGTGGAAGCCGTACACGCCGCCCGAAATTGCCAGAGGAGCAAATTTTCAAGCCGTCGTTTCTCCGTTGTCCGACGTCCAAATGCCATGATTATGGTCCCAATGGATTCGTGGTGAAGAGTAGAACAAAACCCATGCCTCATTTCAGCCCAATGGCTGCCGGATTGTGCCACCCGAGCTTCGCCATCGCTACCGCCATCATCGTCGTGGAATCCGTCGATTCCGGCGAAGTTGAGTGACACGGTGGGTACCAAAATGCTCAAAACCGTGCGTCAAACAAAAGCCCCAAGTCAATTTTAGGCAACAAAGCCGGCACGACGAGAACCAACCTCTTCGTTGTTGTCTAATTTTCGAGGCCCGATTTCCGACGATATGAGTTTCGATTGGTGAAATTGACACCACCAATGGGTTCCTCTCGTTGAGCTCTTCAAGATGGTGGCCGCGTTTTTCCTCGCCGCCGCTAGTCAATGCCGGTCAACACCGGTCAGCGGTGACCCGGTGACAAAAAATTGAAGAATGGCCATTGGCCTATTTTCGATGTTCCAGACACATCCGTGACATCAGATTTGCAAACCGAAACTTGAAAAGTGAAGAACGGTGGAATAAAGTTCGTACGCTCGAGACCGAATGATTCGTTCGATCACCAGTGGGACGATCTTGATAGTGATTTCGGTCCCTTCATTCCTTAATTTATGTTTTGAAATGATTATGTATTAATTATGTATTTTGGCATGTGAAATTTTAAGAAAAAATGGATGAAAATGATGGATAAAAAAATATGTGGGAATGTGAAGATTTTTATGTAAAAGTTGAGTTTTACGTAAAAATATAGGCCTCTGGTATAGTACGTGGTAGATTAAAATTTGGTTAGATGGTTTTGAGACTTTTCCTAAACGCTGGGAACCTAAAAATTAAGCGGAAATGCTACCAAAATTTCTAAAACGACACAAAGGGTTATTTTAGGAACCGAAGGGTAAAATATGGTCAGGATGGAAACCAGAGCCCCCTTGGTGACCTAAGGTCGGAAAAGTGCCACCCAAGAGTTGATGAATAATAAATCGAGAAATTACGGTAAATGATGCCGTAAAAATTTAATAAAGCCTAAGAAAAATTATTTCATGATTTTTGGGCATAAAATAGCCGATATAATGTTAAAATGAAAATGATACCATCCCAAGACTTGTCAGGTATAAATGGTCATTATGACCAAAAATTTCTGAAATGCTCAAAAAGGACAGTGAATGCCTTAGAATAGTTAAAAGAATATTCTAAAGGCTAAATTTAGGTTTTAAACCAACAGAAAGTGGGTTTACAGTGAAGAAAGTGAACTAGGGGTAAAATGGCCATTTTGTCAAAAGTTAGGGGCAAAATGGTCATTTTTTCAAAAGTTAGCGGAAAACTGGAAAATGGGATTTTAGATTCCCAAGTTTATGATTAAGAGATAAAACGTAAATTTTTTACGTTTTGTTTAGTTTTATGTATGAAATAAGATTGAAAATAACTATTGATTTTCCAGTTATAGAAACCCGATCCAGACACAACAAAGTATGTCTGCGGACTCAGGAAATGAGATATATGTAAGAGTATCTGTAAGTTTAAATATTGCATTGTCTGCAACATGAACTGACTACCGTATGTCCATTTTCATGTCAAGATGCAATGATATAAATGTTATGAAAGCCATATTATGAACTATGTGTTATGTTTAAGTCATATATAAATTGACTTGAGATGTTTATATCTATGTGTTATATGCAGTAAGTTCAGACATTTAAATTTTTCTGTAACATGAAATACTGTGATGTTTAATTATGTACTATTTGTACATTGAATGCAAAGTCCTACGGGCATTAAGGTTCCTGACTTTGAGGTGATGATTAATGCCACCAGGTCGGAACTATAAAAAAGATGGTAATAAAACCAAAACTGGCGTACCAGCCTCCAGTAAGGTGGGGGTTTACAAGTCCTTCGAGGACATAATGACCACTTTAGGCGATGATAGACTAGGGAGGATTGGCCTCTGGGTAGCTCCCAAGGTCCCTCACAATCAATGCGCATAATCGATACGGTTAATATGGATCCAAAACCAGAACTAAATAAAAGATAATGACCCAAAACTGAATTGGGAACCACAATTGAGAATAATAGACACTAACTGTAAGTTTAGTGGTCGGTCAAAGTTGATGTGAGTAGTGTTGAGCAAAGTCAAGGTACTATTCTCGATGAATAGTACTATTCATAGTTAAATTTATTATTATGGTTATTGATGCCACAGTTTAGTATCAGAGGTTAATGCTTGGTACTATATGGTACGAGTATTTTATATGTACGAATGTTACTGCTACTAGTATATGATACTAGTATGCAATGTGTTGTGAATAAGCTTACAAAATGTAAGTAATTTGAGGTATGATATGATATCAAGTATGTCTATGATGGGCAAGTAAGTATTGTGTATGCCTACTATGTTACATATGAATATTTTAAAGTAATGAATGGTGTATACCATATATTAGGTTAATGCTCTGATGCCCTAGTTGGTGATAGAGCTATGTTATATGTTATGATTACTCTGATTCCACAGCTGGTATCAGATATGCTCGTTACTATATGGTAAGAGCTTTTATATGTCATGTATCAATGTTTGAACTTACTGAGCTTTAACTCATGAGTTTGTTCATGTTGCAGGTAAGAAACCTGTATCTCAGCAATAGAGTGCAATGGATGACGACGGGATTTACGCATGCCAATGGGGATAGGGAATCCACTGTGGATATGGTCCTGCTACTAGTCTTCCGCTGAGCGAATTGAAAGAGAAGATTTGAAAAAAAAAAAAAGAATTGATGTATTTGATGTGTAAAGTTGAAATAAAATATTTCTGTAAGTTATGCTTTACAAAAATATTTTGTGAAAGAAAAATTATGTATTTTGAGAAATTACGTACTTCTACAAAGTGAAGAAAAATATTTTAAGAAAGAAGTTTAAAGAAAAGAAAAAAAAATTTGCCCTAAAATATCGAAAGTTTAAAAGTAAGTTGCCGACGACCCATGAGGTGACGGACTATCGCAGTCGGCTTCATAGCTCAACTGCGATGGCCCACTAAGTAAGTCACGGCTGTCACAGATAATTATCCAAAATCGATTGTTTCATTTCTCAGAAACTCATCTAAATTGCATACAATTTAATGAAAAAGAAACTTTGCACACACACACACGGAATATCCAACTGTAAGTAGATATACTCTTAAATTAAACTCAAATTTTTGATCAAAATTTATGTTTTCTTTTCTGTAGACTACATCTTTTATAGCAACCTATGAGGAAATTCTAGAAATCACCATTACTAATAAAATATTTTCTTTCTTACTCTCTTTCTTTCTTTCTTTTCTTTTCTTTTGCTCGAAGACAAGCAAAATCTTAAGTTTGGGGGTGTGATAACACTAGAAAATAGAGTTATTTTATCCTTTTTTCATGTACAAAAATTAGCTTGTTCTTGAGAATTTTAGTTGTTTTTGATTTGTTTTTGATTTATTTTGTTTTGTGTACTTTAATTTAGATTTTCATAAATTTTGTAAAGTTTTTATTTAATTTTCATCTTTTTCTAGTAGTATATTAAATAAGTTTAAAATTAAATATTTCTAATGAATCTACTAATAGTATTTTATTTTGTAAATATCTAATTTTACACTTTATTTTTCTGTAGCGTTAAAGAAGGCATCACTATTCATGTCAGGAAACTGTGAAAACCAAGCTTATCACACATTCTATCACACTAGATCCTTCCTAATGTGCTATTGTAGCAGTACTGTAGCAAGCATGCACCGAATACTGTAGTACTGTAGCAAGTATGCACCGACACTATGGCAAGCATGTGCCGACACTATAGCAAACATGACCAACACTGTACTACATGACCAACACTGTAGCAGTACTGCAGCAAATTTGAAAATTTGTGTTATATAGCACCGAACACTGCAGCAAGTTTGAAAATTTGTGTTGTATAGAACTGAATACTGTAATATGTTTGAAAATTTGTGTTGTGTAGCACCAAATACTGTAGTATATTTGAAAATTTGTGTTGTGTAGCACCAAATACTATAACATGTTTGAAAACTTGTGTTGTGTGAGTACCAAATACTATAGTAAGTTTGAAAAGTTATGTGAAAGTTAGGTGAAATAGCGTAAACTTATGCTTATAAAAGGGGGCATTCTTGGAGAGATTGAAGGGGGGATACACTTTGTCTCTCTCATTTTTGCCTCGCTTTCATTCTCATGTTTTTTCTCTAGAATATTGTGAGAATGTTTTGCAAGTTAGGTTAGAGTTCTTAGGTGAGGTTAGAGATGATCCTATATGTGTAGTGAGCTTATTTGGGTTTTGATTCTCTATTATTTGTAATGTTTATACATTTGAGTAAATAATTTTCTTTCATCTCATTTATTTCTCTCATCAATATAATTTGTTGACAACTTTTACATAAATTCAGTCAAGCTTTTTTTATGTGATTGTTGTACGATACAATATATTGATAAACATAGTTTTATAAGTAGTCTTTTACTGTATTATCGTCGGTGGCATATTGTCAATTTTAGATTTCTTATAAGACAATATTTTCTAGTACTTAACATGAGAATTTTATTTACTCGAATACATTTAATTCATAAGTTCTTCAAATCTTATCTTCCGATTGATTGTTTGGAATGTGAAACTTTAAATTGCATCAGTTTTGTGAATCAAAATTCAAATAGGTGAACGAAGCATATAGGGGATTGTCGATGTCTTATCGTTTTTAACTATTGAATTTTCTCTACTTTAAATTGCATTATCTTTCAATCAAATTGCTCTATAATCACAAAAACACTTTCTTTTTTTTTTCCTTGTTTAATTACGTATCTCCCTAACACTTGTGTTCCACTAATCTCTTTTGTTTGTTTTTATCACCTCCTCGTGGGATCAACCGTCCTAACTATACTATAGTTGACTATCCTAATTGTACTATAATTGACTGCTTTGTTTTGTCACAATTTGGGCGTAATCACCCATATTTTTAGCCTAGCGTTTTAAATATAATATCTAAAACCTTTAACCCTTAACCATGTTGATTATTTTAGAAATTATTTTGTACTATGCTGGAATCTGGGAGGAAGGTTGGGATTACGAAATACAAAAAAAAAAAAGAAGTAAAAAGAGAAACAAAAAAGAATACTTGTGACAACAAAGAGATTTCACAATTCTCGGAAAATAGATACATTAAATGTACATTATGATTTTTAGGTTTAAAATGTGAAATGAATGATTTAATATTGTTTAGAATGTGATAAAATGTTCTGACAATGTTAAAGGTGAGAAATTCAGTTGTGGAAGAATTTCACAGAACCAAACAGGAATAAACGGTGCCATTTCGATATCGAGAGCCCTAAAAGGTGACTTGTGGTAAAACAAGTCCACCAAAAGATGAAAGAGTTATGGAAGTGATGTTATATGTGTGTGCATGTGTGTTACACGTAGTATCAAGAAATTGGTCAAGATGACTTTTTCTTGATAAAAAACTGATATATTTAGAATCAGTATGCTCAAAATAGTCAATTGAGCATAAAATTCCATTTTGACCGAGGAACATGCGGTATCAAGAAATTAGTCAAAATAACCTTTTCTTGATATAAACTGATATATTTGAGATCAAAATGCTCAAATTAATCATTTGAGCATAAAAAGTAAATTTTGACCGGGAAATATGCAGTACCGGAAAACTGGTTAAGATGACCTCGGATGAAGGTAAAACTGATAAATTTGGATTCAGCACGCCCAAATTAGTCAGTATAGCCTATTAGTATGCTCAAATTAGCTAATTAAGCACAAAAGTAATTTTAGATCGGGAATTCACAGTACCAGAAACTGGTCAAGATGATCTCGGATGAAAATAAAACTGATATATTTGGGTTCAGCACGTCCAAATTAGTCAGGATAGCTCATGTTGAAATTTTGGACAAAAAATTGTATATAAGGGCAAAAGTTGGCTAATTTGCATAAAAGGCCTCATTATTTTCCTTATTTCCTTTTTCTCCCCCATACACACCGTTGGTGAACAGTAACCAACCACCGGAAATGGTGTCCGTTTTCAACAACGCAGGTCTCGTTGCAAAGCTCTCGACGAGCTGAGTCCAACGGTGTGCCGAATCGACGGAACCGACGCCGGAGAATGCCGCAAGCACCGCTCGAATGCCGTCGGCGATGAAAATTTCGATCGGCCGTTTCTCCGTCGTCCGACGTCCAAATGCCACGATTTTGGTCCCAATGGATTCGTGGTGAAGAGTAAAACAAAATCCAGGCCTCATTTCAGCTCAACAACCACCGGATTGCGCCGCCCAACATCGCGCCGTCGCCGTCGTGAAGCCGCCGTGGAATCCACCGATTCCGGCGGAGTTGAGCGACACTACCAGTCTCAAAATGCTCAGAGAGACATGTGAAACAAAAGCCCCTAGTCAATTTTGGGCAACAAGCACGACACGACGGAGAACCAGTAATGCCGCCACCGTCCGATTTTTCAAGGCTCGATTTTCGACCATAGGAGGCTCGATTGGTGAAATTGACACCACTAATGAGTTCCTCTTGTCGAGATCAACGTTTTGGTACCAAGCTTGACCCAAACCGCCACCAGTCAACGGCGGTCCGGTGATCAAAAATTGAAAAATAGCCCGTTGTCCTATTTTCGATGTTCCAGACACATCCGCGGCATCAGATTTTGCAAACCGGAACTTGGAAAGTGAAGAACGGAGACAAAAAGTTTGACCACGAGAGACCGAACGGTTTATTTGATCGCCGGTAGGACGATTTCGGTAGTGATTTCAGTCCCTTCATTCCTTAAATTATGTATTGGAATGATTATATATTAATTATGTATTTTGTCATGTGAAATTGTAAGAAAAATGGATGAAAATGATGAAAAAAGAAATGTGTGGGAATGTGAAGATTTTAACGTAAAAATTGAATTTTACGTAAAAATATAGGCCTCTGGTTTAGTACGTGGTAAACTAGAATTTGGTTAGATGGTTTTGAGGCATTTCCTAAATGCCGGGAACCTAAAAATTAAGCGGAAATGATGCCGAAATTTCAAAAATGGCACATAAGGGTATTTTAGGAAACTAAGGGTAAAATGTGGTCGGAATGGAAACCCGAGCCCCCTCGATGACCTAGGCCCGGGAAAAAGAGTATTGACGATCGAGGGTCGAAATAGTACCGCCCGAGAGTCGGTAAATAGTAAACCGAGAATATCAACAATTAATACTGTAAAAGCTCGATAAGGTCTAAGAAATATTATATTATGATTTTTGGGCATAGAATAACCTGATAGAATGTTAAAATGAAAATGAGACGGTCCAAAGACTCGTCAGGGGTAAAATGGTCATTTTGACCAAAAATTATTGAAAAGTTCGAAAAGGACCGTGAATGTCTTAGAATAATTAAAATAATGTTCTAAGGACTAAATTTAGGTTTTAAACTAATAGAAAGTGGGTTTGCGGTGAGAAAAGTAAAATAGGGGTAAAATGGTCATTTTGTCAAAAGTTATGGGCAAAATGGTCATTTTGTTAAAAGTTGGGAAAAAGGGCCGTTAAGGCTAGAAATGGTGTTTTAAGGCCATAACTGAGAATTTTAAGGCCTGGTTCAAGAATTAAGAAAAAAAAAGTGAGAAAATTCCGCTACGGGCAAAATGGCAATTTTGCCAAAAGTTAGCGGAATAGTGGAAAATGGGATTTTAGACTCCCAAGTTCATAATTGAGAGACAAAACATAGAATTTTAACGTTTTATTTAGTTTTATATATGAAATAAGATTGAAAATAACCATTGATTTTCCGGTTATAGGAACCAGATCTAGACGCAACGAAGGAACGTCTGCGGACCCGGGAAATGAGATACGTGCAAGAGTATTAGTGAGTTCAAGCATTTAATTGACTGCAACATGAATGGACTGGTCATGTTATGTGTTATGTGTTATGTGTGTTATGTAGTAAGTTCTTACATTGAACTGTCTACAACATGAACTGACTATTGTATGTCTGTTTTCATGTCAAGATATGATGATATAAATGTTATGAAAGCCATGTTATGAACTATGTGTTATGTCTAAGTCATATATAAATTGACTTGACATATTTATGTTGATGTGTTATATGCAGTAAGTTCAAGTATTTTCATGTCTGCAACATGAAATGTTATAATATTATGGTTAGTACTAGTTGTACACTAGTTGTTAAGTCCTATGGACACTGAGCGATTAGTTAGTATTACATATCCCATATGAAGAAAAAAGAGAATATGTAAGGCCTACGGGCAATGGAGGTTAATGACCTTGAGGTGACAATTGATGTCAATTGGTCAAAACTATAAATACAAGATGGTAATAAAACCATTTAAGGCGTACCGCCCCTCCAACATTGTGATGGAGGTTTTTTCAGGTCCTACGGGGATATAATAAGGGTCGTGAAGGAAGAAACGCTAGGGTCGCTCCCTAGGCCCTCCTAGTCAGTGCGCAATAATTTATCAGTACTGCCACAATGAGCTCAAAACCAGAATGTAAATAAAGATAATTACCTTAAAACTAAAACTATGTCATAATTGAGCATAAAACAGTTTCGTGAGAGTACTAACATTGAGGCTGATGTATTGCTAATATACTGTGTTGTGGTCAAAGTCACTATTCATGATGAATAGTAGTCAAAATTACTATTTATGAATGAATAGTACTATTCATAGAGAATTGTATTTTTGATATTTTGAATCTATGTGACTAAGGGTATGAGTATTTATATGTATGAATGTTATTGCTACTACTATATAATACTAATATGCGGTGTGTTGTGAAATACGCTTACAAAATGTAAGTAATTTGAAGTATGATGTGATGTCAAGTATGCTTACAATGATATGTATGTATGTTTCAGAGCGATGAATGGTGTATGCCATATGTTTGTTAATGCTCTGATGCCATAATTGGGGACAGAGGTACGATATATGTTATGATTACTCTGATACCACAATTGGTATCAGATAGGCTTGTTACTATATGGTCAGAGTTTTTATATGTCATGTATTTATGTTTGAACTTACTGAGCTTTAGCTCACGAGTTTGTTCATGTTACAGGTAAGAAATCTATATCTCAGCAGTAGATTACCTGGATGATGGCAGGATTTGCGTGTGCCAATGTGGATAGGGAATCCACTGTGGATATGGTCCTGCTACCAGTCTTCCGCTGAGTGATTTGAAAGAGAGATTTAAAGAAAAGATAATTGATGTATTTGATGTGTAATTCCCAAAAAAATATTTCTGTAAACTATATTTTGCTTTACAGAAATATCTTGTGAAAGAAAAAAAATTTTATTCCCTATTTTCATGTTCAAATGGGAAGTTAAAATAAGTATATTAAAGAAAGTATGATAAAACTAAGATACCAGCCGTCATAGGTGGTATTAGGGCAAGTTAAAAATAAGTTTAAGTATGTTGCCGACGACCCATCGAGGTGACCGTCTATCGCAGTCGACTATGGTGCCCGACGGCGATGGTGTCGGTTAGCCTATAAGAAGGCGGGCCGTCACAGTTGGTATCAGAGCAGTTTGACCATATCCCTCCTGGCACAAAGCGTAGCCTGCTCGTCAGTTCAAGTAAGTTAGTTTATTTTAATTTATAAATGTTTATTGATTGAAGATAAAAATTTTATAGTAATGAGATGATGAGATCTAAGATGACAAGAATTGGATGACGAGATTACGAGACCACTGTGCGTGAGATCATGACTATACAGTGCTAAAGGATTGTCCATAGTAAGAAAGAAGATTCTGCCAGAACTGTGCACTCAAAACTAAGTGGCAAACAGCACCGTATCACTCCATGGGAACATAGGATTGATTTTATACCATTAGGCTAAATTCCCTGATTGTACGCCATTGATCAGGATAACTCAGTCTTGTTGGCTGTTGATATCTCTCAAGAAGATACTCTCGTGTGTATTGGGATTTTTGTGACCAGGATGAGCTCTTAACTGTGTCGAGTTTCGCCATACCACGATTGAGCAAATCTCTGAGAGGAGTCTAGCATCAGCCCTAGTTTCTTGTTTCTTATGGGAAAGCGAGGAAGTGAAACCGCCTAAGTTCCTTAGAGTTGTGAATATACGTGAATTCGTTCATCGAACGGATAGAGAAACTGTAGTCAATGTCCAGCGACACAATTCTAATGTATGCTGTGCACTACGAGGAACTAATGGGGACTTCTGTAACGAGTCCTATAGATGGTTGCTGAGGAACTGATGAGTTTTCTCCAACTCGCGACGGAACTAAAGCCAAGGCAAACGCAGTTTAACGAACATCCACTGTAGGCCAAGAAATTCGATGACGTACGTGATGATACAAATGATGAAAAAGAGTTTTCTGTCTCGAGGAAATTTCGATGTACAAGGCTAACATATATATAGCCTTTATGTTATGTTGAAATGTTGGAAATGACATGTACATGTTATGTAATGATACAATAAGAATCATTACATCATAGAGTAGAATATACGCTAAATATAAAAGACTTGTTGCTATGTTAAGACATGTTGAAATGATTCTTGTTGTTCTACCCTAACTAAAAGGGCAGAATATACGATAAATGGGTTATGTGCATTTATCATGCTGGAATGGATACAAGAGGATAAGGTCAATGGATACAGGAGGACGACGTCCTATATGTCCTAACATGATCCGAACGAGGAAAAAAGCCACTCTACGAACGTTTCATCTGATAGAAATATGAGGGTTTAACAGATGAAGCTGCCAGAATGTGAAAGGTTGGTAAACCCCTTGAAGCAGAAGAGAAGATGCTAAGGAATAACACGATTCCACTAGTTAAAGAACTATGGAGGAATCACAGTATTGGGGAGGTTATGTAGGAAAGTGAAGAGTGAATGAAATCGTTGTACCCCTACTTGTCTCAATTTTCGAGGACGAAAATTTTATAAGGAGGGGTGAATGTGACAACCTAGAGATTTCACCATTCTCGGAAAATAGATACGTTAAATGTACATTATGATTTTTAGGTTTAAAATGTGAAATAAATGATTTAATATTGTTTAGAATGTGATAAAATGTTCTGACAATGTTAATGGTGAGAAATTCAGTTGTGGAAGAATTTCACAGAACCGAAACAGGAATAAACGGTGCCATTTCTATATCGAGAGCCCTAAAAGGTGACTTGTGGTAAAACAAGTCCACCAAAAGATGAAAGAGTTATGGAAGTGATGTTATATGTGTGTGCGTGTGTGTTACACGTAGTATCAAGAAATTGGTCAAGATGACTTTTTCTTGATAAAAAACTGATATATTTAGAATTAGTATGCTCAAAATAGTCAATTGAGCATAAAATTCCATTTTGACCGAGGAATATACGGTATCAAGAAATTGGTCAAGATGACCTTTTCTTGGTATAAAACTGATATATTTGGGATCAGAATGCTCAAATTAGTCATTTAAGCACAAAAAGTAAATTTTGACCGAGAAATATGTAGTACCGAAAAACTGGTTAAGATGACCTCGGATGAAGGTAAAACTGATAAATTTGGATTCAGCACGTTCAAATTAGTCAGTATAGCCTATTAGTATGCTCAAATTAGTTAATTGAGTACAAATGTAATTTTTGATCGGGAATTCGCAATATCAGAAACTGGTCAAGATGATCTCGGATGAAAACGAAACTGATATATTTGGGTTCAACACGCCCAAATTAGTCAGGATTGCTCATGTTGAAATTTGGGACAAAAAAGTGTATATAAGGGCAAAAATTGGCTAATTTACATAAAAGGCCTCATTATTTTCCTTATTTCGTTTTTCTCCCCCACACACACCGTCGGTGAACAGTAACCGATCACCAGAAACGGTGTCCATTTTCGACACCGTCGGTCTCGTTGGAAAGCTCTCGACGAGCTGAGTCCAACGGTGTGCCGAATCGATGGAACCGACGCCGAAGAACGCCGCATGCACTGCTCGAATGCCGACGGAAATGAAAATTTCGATCGACCGTTTCTCCACCGTCCGACGTCCAAATGCCATGATTCCGGTCCCAATGGATTCGTGGTGAAGAATACAACAAAACCCAGGCCTCATTTCAGCTCAACAACCGCCGAATTACGTCGCCTAACATCGCACCGTCGCCGCCGTGGAATCCACCGATTCCGGCAGAGTTGAGCCACACCACCGGTCTCATAATGCTCAGAGAGACACGTGGAAAAAAGCCCCAAGTCAATTTTGGGCAATAAGCTCGGCACGGTGGAGAACCAATAACGCCGGCGCCGTCTGATTTTTTGAGGCTCGATTTCCGACCATAGGAGGCTCGATTGGTGAAATTGACATCACCAGTGGGTTCCTCTCGTCGAGATCTAAGTTTTGGTACCAAGCTTGACCCAAACCACCACCGGTCAACGACGAGTCAACGCCGGTCAACAGCGATCCGGTGACCAAAAATTGAAAAATGGCCCGTTGGCCTATTTTCGATGTTCCGGACACATCTACGGCATCAGATTTGCAAATCGGAACTTGGAAAGTGAAGAACGGAGAGAAAAAGTTTGACCGCGAGTGACCGAACGGTTCATTCGATCGCCGGTGGGATGATTTCGGTAGTGATTTCAGTCCCTTCATTTCTTAAATTATGTATTGGAATGATTATATATTAATTATGTATTTTATCATGTGAAATTGTAAGAAAAATGGATGAAAATGATGAAAAAAGAAATGTGTGGGAATGTGAAGATTTTTACGTAAAAATATAGGCCTCTGGTTTAGTATGTGGTAGACTAGAATTTGGTTATATGGTTTTGAGGCATTTCCTAAACGTCGGGAACCTAAAAATTAAGCGGAAATGATGCCGAAATTTCAAAAATGGCACATAAGGGTATTTTAGGAAACGAAGGGTAAAATGTGGTCGGAATGGAAACCCGAGCCCCCTCGGTGACCTAGGCCCGGGAAAAAGAGTATTGACGATCAAGGGTCGAAATAGTACCGCCCGAGGGTCGATAAATAGTAAATCGAGAATATCAACAATTAATACTGTAAAAGCTCGATAAGGCCTAAGAAATATTATTTTATGATTTTTGGGCATAGAATAACCTGATAGAATGTTAAAATAAAAATGATACGATCCAAAGACTCGTCAGGGGTAAAATGGTCATTTTGATCAAAAATTATTGAAAAGTTCGAAAAGGACCGTGAATGTCTTAGAATAATTAAAATAATGTTCTAAGGACTAAATTTAGGTTTTAAACTAATGGAAAGTGGGTTTACGGTGAGAAAAGTAAAATAGGGGTAAAATTCTCATTTTGTCAAAAGTTAAGGGTAAAATGGTCATTTTGTCAAAAGTTGGGAAAAAGGGCCGTTAAAGCTAGAAATTGTGTTCTAAGGCCATAACTGAGAATTTTAAGGCCCGGTTCAAGAATTAAGAAAAAAAAAGTGAGAAAATTCCGCTACGGGCAAAATGGTAAGTTTGCCAAAAGTTAGCGGAATAGTGAAAAATGGGATTTTAGACTCCCAAGTTCATGATTGAGAGACAAAACATAGAATTTTTACATTTTATTTAGTTTTATATATGAAATAAGATTGAAAATAACCGTTGATTTTTCGGTTATAGGAACCCGATCCAGACGCAACGAAAGAACGTTTGCGGACCCGGGAAAGGAGATACGTGCAAGAGTATAAGTAAGTTCAAGCATTTAATTGACTGCAACATGAATGGACTGGTCATGTTATGTGTTATGTGTGTTATGTAGTAAGTTCTTACATTGAACTGTCTGTAACATGAACTGACTATTGCATGTCTGTTTTCATGTCAAGATGTGATGATATAAATGTTATGAAAGCCATGTTATGAACTATGTATATTGTCTAAGTCATATATAAATTGATTTGACATATTTATGTTGATGTGTTATATGCAGTAAGTTCAAGTATTTTCATGTCTGCAACATGAAATACTGTAATATTATGGTTAGTACTAGTTGTACACTAGCTGTTAAGTTCTATGGACACTGAGGGATTAGTTAGTATTATATATCCCATATGAAGAAAAAAGAGAATATGTAAGGCCTACGGGCGATGGAGGTTAATGACCTTGAAGTGACGATTGATGTCAATTGGTCAAAACTATAAATACAAGATGGTAATAAAACCATTTAAGGCATACCGCCCCTCCAACATTGTGATGGAGGTTTTTTCAGGTCTTACGGGGATATAATAAGGGTTGTGGAGGAAGAAACTCTAGGGTCGCTCCCTAGGCTCTCCCAGTCAGCACGTAATAATTTATCAGTACTACCACAATGAGCTCAAAACCAGAACGTAAATGAAGATAATTACTTTAAAACTAAAACTATGTCATAATTGAGCATAAGACAGTTTCATGAGAGTACTAACATTGAGGTTGATGCACTGCTGATATACTGTGTTGTGGTCAATGTTACTATTCATAGATGAATAGTAGTATTCATAGAGAATTGTATTTTTGATATTTTGAATCTATGTGATTCATGGTACGAGTATTTTATATGTATGAATGTTATTGCTTTTAGTATATAATACTAATATGCGATGTGTTATGAAATACGCTTACAAAATCTAAGTAATTTGAAGTATGATGTGATGTCAAGTATGCTTACAATGATATGTATGTATATTTCAAAGCGATGAATGGTGTATGTCATATGTTTGTTAATGCTCTGATGCCATAGTTGGGGACAGAGGTACGATATATGTTATGATTACTCTGATGTCACAGCTGGTATCAGATAGGCCCGTTATTATATGGTAAGAGTTTTTATATGTCATGTATTTATGTTTGAACTTACTGAATTTTAGCTCACGAGTTTGTTCATGTTGCAGGTAAGAAACATGTATTTCAGCAGTAGATTACCTGGATAACGGCGGGATTTACGTGTGCCAATGGGGATAAGGAATCCACTGTGGATATGGTCCTACTACCAGTCTTCCACTGAGCGATTTGAAAGAGAGATTTGAAGAAAAGAGAATTGATGTATTTGATGTATAATTCCCAAAAAAATATTTCTGTAAACTATATTTTGCTTTACAGAAATATCTTGTGAAAGAAAAAAAAATTATTTCCTATTTTCATATTCAAATGGGAAGTTAAAATAAGCATATTAAAGAAAGTATGATAAAACTAAGGTACCAGCCGTCACAGGTGGTATTAGGACAAGTTAAAAATAAGTTTAAGTATGTTGCCGACGACCCATCGAGGCGACCATCCGTCGCAGTCGACTATGATGCCCAACGGCGATGGTGTCGGTTAGCCTATAAGAAGGCGGGCCGTCACAATACTATATCTTTTGTTTATCATAATAAGTTTGAGGATGTAGTTGTTCTAAAAAAAAAATTAAAACAAAAAACAAAAAAAAGTTTTATTTTTAATAAGGGAAAGTTGTGAATAAGTTTGGGGGTGTTATTTGGGTGTAAATAAAAAGCTCTACAACATGTTCTAAAATGATTAATGTGTTGAAGAGTGATCTAAACTATATTATCCTATATTTTACCTTCACCTCAGCCACACATTACAAGCCTAATATAAATCCTAATGATGTTTGGTTTTGTGTTTATCGACATTAGTGGAGAGAGAAATGAAAAATGAACTTATGGGATTTGATAATTATCCGAAATCGATTGTTTCATTTCTCAGAAACTCATCTAAATTGCATATAATTTAATGAAAAAGAAATTTTGTACACACACATGAAACATTCAACTGTAAGTAGATATACTCTTAAATTAAAACTAAATTTTTGATGAAAATTTATGTTTTTTTTTCTTGTAGACTATATCTTTTACAGTAACCTATGAGGAAATTTCTGGAAATCACCATTCCTAATAAAATATTTTCTTTCTTTCTTTTCTTTTCTTTTGCTCTAGGACAAGCAAAATCTTAAGTTTGGGGTTGTGATAACACTAGAAAATAAAGTTGTTTTACCACTTTTTCATGCATAAAAATTAGCTTGTTCTTGAGAATTTTAGTTGTTTTTTTATTTATTTTGTTTTGTGTATTTTAATTTAGATTTTCATAAATTTCATAAAGTTTTTATTTAATTTTCTTCTTTTCTAATAATATATTAAATAAGCTTAAAAATTAAATATTTCCAATGAGTCAACTTATAGTCATTTATTTTGGAAATATCTAATTTTAGCACTTTGTTTTTTTGTAGCATCAAATAGAGCATCACTATTCATGTCATGAAATTGTGAAAACCAAGCTTGTCACGCATTTTATCACACTGGATCCTTCCTAATGTGCTACTGTAGTAGCACTGTATCAAGCATGTGCCGACACTGTAGCAGCACTGTATCAAGCATGCGCTGAACACTGTAGCAAGCATGCACCGATACTGTAGCAAGCATGCACCGAACACTGTAGCACTGTGGCAAGTTTGAAAATTTGTATTGTGTAGTACCGAATACTGTAGCATGTTTGAAAATTTGTGTTGTGTGGGCACCGAATACTGTAGTAGGTTTGAAAAGTTGTGTGAAAGTTAGGTGGCATAGTGCAAATTTATGCTTATAAAATGGGGCATTCTTGGAGAGTTTTAGGGAGGGGGATACACTTTGTCTCTCTCATTTTTGTCTTGCTTTCATTCTCATGTTTTCTCTCTAGAATATTATGAGAATGTTTTGCAAGTTAGGCTAGAGTTCTTGGGTGAGATTAGAGATGATCTTATATGTGTAGTGAGCTTATTTGGGTTTTGATTCTCTATGGTTTGTAATGTTTATACGTTTGAGTAAATAATTTTCTTTCATCTCATTTATTTCTCATATCAATATATTTTATTAATAACTTTTATACAAATTCAGTCAAGCTTTTTTTATGTGATTGTTGTATGATATAATATATTGATAAATATAGTTTCATAAATAGTCTTTTACTGCATTATTGCTGGTGGCAGATTGTCGATTTTATATTTCTTATAAGACAATATTTTCTAGCACTTAACGTGAGAATTTTATTTACTCGAATACATTTAATTCACAAGTTCTTCAAATTTTATCTTCCGATTGATTGTTTGGAATGTGAAACTTTAAATTGCGTCAATTTTGTTAATCAAAATTCAAATAGGTGAACGAAACATATAGGAGATTCTCGACATCTTACCATTTTTAACTATTGAATTTTCTTTACTTTAATTGCATTATCTTTCAATCAAATTGCTCTAAAATCATAAAAACACTTTCTTTTTTTTTTTTCTTGTTTAATTACGTATCTCCCTAACACTTGTGTTCTACTAATCTCTTTTGTTTGTTTTTATCACCTCCTCGTGGGATCGACCGTCCTAATTGTATTATAACTGACCGCTTTGTTTTGTCACAATTTGAGCGTAATCACAAACATACCCACACGTTGCTGTAGGAAATATTTTTATTGCAAAGGCAATTACTAATTTAGTTATATCATTATAATATTATATCACTGTAATTATTTTTTACAATTTATGAAACTATGTATTCTTTATCATTTGTAGAAAATAAGACTATATCATTTTTGAATAAGTTTTTTTCTAAAATTTTTTATTTATATCCTTGACACATAATTTGAACATTTAATAGTTCAAATACAATTGCATACCTTTAATTTTAAACTATTAAACCTAAATATACAAAACATTGATTACAACTACATCAAAAATGGATAAACATGGAAAAAATGGTTGAATAAAATAATTAATACAAAAATTTAAAACAAAATGCAATATCTCCTTCGCTACTGCATCGTTATTCCTTAATACATGAACAAACAGATTAAATTTTTTCAATAATCAAATTTAATTAAAAAAAAGGGGAAGATACCAAAATTATATGTATAATAGTTATAACAAAGAAATATAGAGAAATAGATAAAAAAAATAAAAAAGCAACATATTATATTAATATAAAAAAATATAATTCAATACACTAATAAAATCAAGGATAAAAAGGATTTAAATTACAAAAATAAATTAAAAAAATTGACTTTGATATTTAGTAATATTAGTAATATGTGACAAATTTATTAACTTACAAATTTGAAGTCATTTTTTGGTTGCCTGACAAAATATCTTAGCAAAAAAAAAAAAAAACATTAGTAACATCCAAATAAATGCAAGAAGTCTTCTCAAAAGTAAAATCTATCTCATTCATTATATTATATGCGCATTGCAAAGTAAATGACCAGAGTAAATTGTATAATTGTCCAAAAGCTACTAAGTTAATAGAACAACAAAAAAGCAAGAACAAATAAAAAAAGAAACAAAACAACAAAGAGAAGAAAAGGAAGAGAGAAAAGATGAATCTACTATGAAAGAGGAAAATGAGATAAGAGAGGGCCTAGGGTTTTTTATTTCAATCGCCAAAAATCTAGAGGCAAGAAAAGAAAAAGAGAGAAGACTGCAAGTGCAAATATGTAAATTCACATGGGTGATAGCAAAAAGACCAAAAATTGTTCTGTTTGGATAAGAGTTTTTTTTTTTTTTTAAATGGAAAATTTTTAGATATGAAAAAGAAAAAGTTGTTTGAAATTTTATTTAAAAGTGAAAAGTTGTTTAAGTGGGTGAAAACTTTTTTTTTTTTTTTCTAAAGAGCTCTTTTTTCATTTTTCAAAAATGAAAAATTTTAGATGTTTAGATACAGAAATTTAGAAAGGTCCATTTTCTTCGAATGAAAAATTTTTCATTTTCTGAATTTAAAGTGGTCAAACAAACATAGCATTAGTGCCAAAAATCAGACTCAGACACAAACAGATGGGCAATTCTATCAAAGTAATTTCCAAAAACAGCAAAAAGAATGAAAACCAGTGCCGGAAACCAAACTTATCTAAGTTAGAAAAGCCACTTCCAAAAAGTATAGTAAATCAACAATGCAAAGATAATGTATCATTTTAAAAATTAAATTAAATGTGACGAACAAATAGATTTGAGTTAAGCAAATTCTCAAAAAAAAAAAAGTAAAATAACAATAAATTCAATGGTAAAGGGAAAGTAAAAGAACCAAAACTGGCGGTAAAATATATAGAATATCACTGAAAAAGCTTAATTATGAAAACTCCATTGGTCGATAAAGATTAGAAAAGATAAATAAAAACAAATCATCAAAATTATCTGCAAAAGACTAAAATAGATAGAAACCTATCCATAGTAATTTTTGGACAAATTATATAAACATGTCAAACAAAAAAAAATGAATATAATCGCCAAATAACAAATAGAGTAAAAAAGATGATGAAAGAAAAAAAAAAAGAAAAAGAAGAATCATAAGAAAATAATTAAAAATAAATTAAATAAATGAAATTTAAATGTATGTAAATATTGTAGATAAATGAAAATAATAATATAAATTTGACTATATATCGATATGCTAAAGAAGAAAAACAACAGCTTAAACCATGCATAACAGCCAAAAGGATAACATAAAAAGGTTTGCTAAATAAGAAACATATATGTATATATATAGAGAGAGATGCACCTAAACCTTTGAACCTATCATTATTAATCTCCTTTTCAAGGACTACCATAGGCTTTTTGAGCTCAACCCCATGAAATCACTCCCCATTACAAAACCTCTAAGAGCAAAATGCTAAACACAAAAACAAAAAATACAATATTAAATAAACCAAAAAAAACCACAACACTATTTCACTTAACCACTTAAACACACATGAAATTTTGAATAAAGAGAGAAAAACTTACAACTGTGGTTAAAGGTATAGAAGAAGGTCACCAGTTTTTTTTTTTAATTTTTTTTATTTGTCCAAGTAAGTAGGACATTTTTCTTTTTTTCTTTTTTATTAGAATACTATAATCTGTAATTTGAGTGGTAGATGTCAGGTTATATAAATTTAAAGTAAAACAAAAAGGAAATAAAAAAATATAACAAAATTTGATGACCATCTGACGATGCAAAAATATGATACATATATATATAAATATTTTCTTTTTAATTGTAGAATTATCTTCAAGTATAAGAATACCTGACTTAGTTTGTTGATTGTATATATCATATCAAATTTAGTGTAAAATGTTAGATGAAAAAATTAAATTTTTTTTGGATAAAAAGGTATACGTTTATATATATATATATTAAAGTATTGTGCAATTTTTAAACTATCAGATTATATTCAATTTTTTAATTTGATTATATTTAATTACACTTTTTTTTTTTAATTTCTGATGGGAGGGGAGGGTGGAAGAAACCTGCGGTGTTGGTCTCATCTTTTTTTAACACAGGCTTCAATTTAGCCAGAACTGCCAATATTGTGCTAGGCCGGCAACTCTCATTAACCAAAATCATAACTGGTTTCTCGTCACCAATTTTGGGGTCAACAATTTGTTAAAGTAAAAGAAACGAGCATCTCAATAATAATCAGATATAGAATTACAACTTCATTTTTGTAAAAACTGACTAAATTTAAGAACATAGTAGGTGCCTTGGTGGCCACAGGAATGATTTCATCCTTAAATTTTCCAACGGCAGATGCTGCAATAGCTTGCCTATGAGACTCAACCTAACAACATAAACCAAAAGAAATCAATAAATAAAACATTGAGTGTTTATATCTCGAATACTATAGCAGGTTTATTTAACTCACAGTAACCTAATCTTCTTCTTTCCTTGAAACACTGAAGCCACTTGCAACATTTTCTGAGGTAACCCCTACGTGATGAAGGCAATTCTAGGCTTGTTCAAAGATCTTCACCTTTAATCATTAAAACAAAATCATTTAAGGCTCTTAGAGTCATAACAACTAAACTTTCAGTCCTTCATTGAAAATTGAAAAGAAAATTGAATGCAGAGAAAGAGCAACATACTTTTGAATTGCCCATTCCTAAGCCATTGGATTAACTGTCATCGACTCCAATCCAGTGCCAATACCTGTCGAATAATAAAAAAAATATTGAATTAATTAAATTTAGCTTCAATGCTAAAGTGACAATTGCAAGATCTCTAGAAAGTAATTACCAATACCATAAAATCCTACCCTGATTGTAGTAGCTACATAGGCAACTACCTAAAGCCCTGATGAACATTGCCTATTCATGATTTTGATAAGAACAGCAGGCACAGATGCAATATGCATAAGAAACAACTCATATCCTTAAGATTTATTCTTGCAAAGAACATACCAGAAAACTAGTATAAAATGCAGTCATCTCGCATTTGCCTGCCCTTTTGGAACCTAATACCAAGACCATACTCACTACAATATCCCTAACCTCACTCGGGTTCAAATTAGTTTTTCTCAATCAATGCCTACAGATTGATTTAGACTAATGTTCAAATACTTTAACTGATCAAATATAAAACTCACCAACATAAAACAACATCAAATACGTAACCTACCTTCAAAACTGGTGCAAGAAGATCATCAGCATGAGTGTCCTTAAAGCCCCCACATTTGGATCTGCAAAGTGGAGTACGATATTGTGAGAAACCGTGTAATTAGGGCAGGAATTAGCTGTAAAGTAGCCAGAGAATCCTTGGGTAATCAGTCTATTTTAGGCTCATTCTATTTTTAGTAAATTCATTTATTCTAATTATAGGAGATTGTATTAATTGTATAGTTGACCCTAAGCCATACTCGGCTATTTAAAGCCATGGATATAGATCATTTGTATTCTGAGATATTATTCAATTTCAGAAACAGTTTTTTTTTATTTTTTAATATTTCTTGACAGTGTTTAGGATTACTTTTCTTTTTATTATCTTTTATGGTATCAGAGCTAAGAAGATAATAAAAATTTGAGAAGTTAACCATGTCTAGAGTAAGTAGTGAAGGTAACTCGACCTCACCTTCCTTGGCGTCTGAGTTAATTCCCAAAATTGCTCCCACTGCCATGTTTGATAATACACCTTCTACTCTTCAAATCAATCACCTTTGTCAACTTCTGGGTGTTTCTACCAAGCCGAGCACCTCTCTTATGGCTCAACAAGGTATCTCAGGTGCTTCTGTGCCTGACATGACTGAGAAAGGTAAGTGTTCGATTGTGGATTCAGGTGCTAGTGATCACATGATTGGTTATGCAACTTCGTTTACGACTTTTACTCCTAGTTTTGGACAAAAAAAAATTCAAGTGGCTGATGGCTCTTTTTGGCCTGTTGCAGGCATAGACACAGTCTAAATAAGCCCCTCTCTTTGTCTAAAAAATGTTTACATGTTCCACAGCTTTCCTACAACCTTATCTCTGTGTGTAAATTGACAGCAGATAACCTATGCCGTGTTAACTTCAATTCTACTTGTGCTTTTCAGGATGCGACAACAGGAAGGACGATTGGTAGTACTAGAGTCTTCAACGGCCTTTATTTCTTGTTTCCTGAAAATAATTCATGTGCTCTTTCTGTCTCTTTGAATAATCAAAAAATGTTATTACATCATCGTCTAGGCCATCCTAGTTTTACCTACATAAAATATTTATTTCCTTCTCTTTTCCGAAATAAAAATATTCCTTTGCAATGTGAAGTCTGTCAAATGGCTAAGCATACACGTCAATTTCTTCCTCCACAACAACCATTTACTTTGATTTACAGTGACATTTGGTGCCCTTCTCGTGTTCCAACACTTAAATCTCAAAAATGGTTTATTACCTTCATCGACGATCATACACATATCAGTTCGGTGTATATTCTCAAAGACAAATCTGATACCACTGCAGTTTTTAAAAATTTTTACCAAATGATCCATACTCAGTTTGACATACAAATAAAATTACTCCGTACTGATAATGGTACTGAGTACTTTAATTCCATTCTTAGGGAATTTTTTCAAACTAAAGGGATTCTACAACAAAATTCGTGCATTGATACCCCAAAACAAAATGGGGTGGCGGAGCGCAAAAATAGACATCTTCTGGAGGTGGCACGTTCCCTTCTGTTTGTAGCACATGTTCCTAAGTTTTTCCAGGGAGATGCTATCCTTACTGCTTGCTACCTCATTAATCGCATGCCATCCAAAGTACTCCACTTCAAACACCCTTAGACATACTCACATCTTCCTAACCTACCTACAGACTATTCTCAACCTTTGAATCCCGTGTCTTCGGTTGTGTGGCCTTTGTCCATAACCCTTCTTAGGGTCGATCTAAGCTTGATCATCATTCTCACAAATGTATCTTCCTAGGATATTCCTCGTCACAAAAGGCTTACATATGCTATTCTCTATACCAGTGAAAATACTTCACTTCTGTTGATGTCACCTTCTTTGAAAACCTTCCATACTACAAATGTCATTTGCCTCAGGGGGAGAATGCAAACGAGCCAAATTCTGATTCCATGATGCTAAGTAGTGAAGGATTCAATTTCTTGACTCCCTTGTCCGAAAATCATTTCCCAGACAAACAACCAATTCCAAAAAAAGAACTCCTGACTTATTCTCAAAGGAAACAAAAAAGGGTTGTCAAAAATCTTGAGCACTCTCAGTTACCTGTCTCGAAGTCGTGTCCGGAAATATATGAGGATCCTATTGCTCTCAGGAAAACTTCTCGAGCTTGCACAAGATACCCCATTTCAAACTCCATAAAATACGGGCATCTTTCAAAACTGTTGATGACGTTGGTTGCCAATCTGTCTAATGAGAATATCCCAGCAAATGCAGAAGAAGCCATCAAAAGTCCTGAGTGGAAGGCTGCCCTACTTGAAGAGGTACACACTCTTGAGAAAAATGGGACTTAGGAAGTTGTTGAAAAACCACGAGATAAAAGAATAGTTAGTTATAAGTGGGTCTTCATAGTGAAATATAACGCGAATGACATAGTTGAAAGATACAAAGTTAGGTTAGTAGCTAAAGGTTTTACTCAAACGTATGATGTCGATTACGAAGAAACATTTGCTCCTGTTGCCAAGATCAATACTGTACGAGTTCTCTTATCTTTAGCTGCAAATCTAGATTAGACATTAGAGCAACTTGATGTTAAAAATGCTTTCTTGAATGGGGAACTAGAAAAAGAAGTTTTTATGGATCCTCCTCCTGGGTTTAACTGTGATGAGAATAAAGTATGCAGGTTACGTAAAGCTCTGTATGACTTAAAACAGTCACCTTGAGCTTGGTTTGATCGTTTCTCGAAAGCTGTAAAAGGACAAGTATATGTGTAGACTCAAGTTGACCATACTCTCTTCTACAAACACCGAGAGGGTAAGATATCCATCCTTATAGTTTATGTTGATGATATTATCCTTACAGGAAATGACTTGGAAGAGATGTCGCGTGTCAAGAAGGGTCTCTCATCCGAATTTGAAATGAAAGACTTAGGGAAGTTTCGATATTTCTTAACAATGGAAGTCGCCAAGAGTAAAGCATGAATTTTTTTTGTCACAAAGGAAGTATATCCTTGATTTACTTGAAGATACAGGTATGTTGGGATGTAAGCTAATGGATACTCCCATGGATCCCAATCTCAAGTTCAATGATCAAAGGTCAACCATCCTAGTGGATAGGGGAGATACCAATGATTAGTTGGCAAATTGATATACCTAGCCCATACAAGACCTGATATTGGCTCTACTTTGACCTATGCTAGCCAGTTTATACATGATCCTGGGGAAGAACACTTGAGGGTTGTTAATCAGATACTTAGATATTTAAAGGGAACTCTGGGGCAAGATCTTTTGTTCAAGAAAACCACAAAAAGGAATATTGAAACCTTTACTAATGCAGATTGGGTAGGATCGGTTACTGACAGGCGGTCGACATATGGTTACTGTTCATATATATGGGGTAACCTGGTTACATGGAGAAGTAAGAAGCAGATGGTAGTAGCCAGAAGTAATGCTGAGGCTGAACTAAGATCTTTGGCTCATGGTGTTTGTGAAGCTTTATGGCTAAAGAATCTACTGAGTGAATTGTGCCTAGAAGCACAGGAGTCTATAAAGGTGTTTGTGACAACAAGGCAGCCATCAACATTTGCCACAATCCGGTCTACCATGATAGAACAAAGCATGTGGGAGTAGATAGACACTTCATTAAGGAAAAGATGGAGGATGGAACAATCTGCATCATATACATCCCAACAACTGAGCAGACAGCAGACATTTTAACAAAGAGTCTTTGGAAACCAGATTTTGAGCAGTTAATTAGCAAGCTCAATCTTTTCAATGTGTACAGTTGAGCTTGAGGGGGAGTGTGAGAAACCGTGTAATTAGGGCAGGAATTAACTGTAAAGTAGCCATAGAATCCTTGGGTAATCAGTCTATTTTAGGCTCATTCTATTTTTGGTAAATTCACTTATTCTAATTATGGGAGATTGTATTAATTGTATAGTTAACCCTAGGCCATACTTGGCTATTTAAAGCCATGGTTATAGATCATTTGTATTATTAGATATTATTCGATTTCAGAAACAATTTTTTTTATATTTCTTGGCAATGTTTAGGATTACTTTTCTTTCTATTATCTTTTAGATATGCTTTATGAATTAATTCAACACCCAAAATAAAAATTCCAATTAATAAGATCTCTCAGAGAATTATTTAGTGGGGTTTTGAAAACAAACCATAAACTGGTATAAACCATCATAATTAATTATTTGGTAAACTGACATGGTTTAATTAAATCCTCATATAATTTGACAGTTAAAATGATGTCCCCTCCAACACCCTAAAATAGATTTTTCCCACTTTTTCTTAATTCAACTTGATTATGACATGATTTAACAGTTTAATACTATCTTATTACTACGATATTTTTTCATACCCTACCCATAAATTATAGAAACCTGAATAAAATAAGCAACTTATGCAAAAAAATAAAAAATAAAATAAAGAAGAAAAAGAAAAAATAAAGAAAGAAAGAAAAAAGAAAACTTATGCAACAATAATCACATCGTCCCCAAACACATTAGTCATTTGGTATGCAGTGCTATCCCCAGCCAAACACACTGATGCTTGTTTAGAATTACAGTTTCCAAATCCATGATTAGTTAAATGCCTTCTTCAAATAAACAATGTCAATTCAATACTTTTACACACATATATATATATGTATGTATATAACTGAATATTTATATCTGAAGCTAAAAATTAACCTTATCTTATTTATCAGTTGAAATTAAAATAGAAATCTTCAAAGACCTAAGTTTCCATAAATGAAATTTCAATAATACTAAAATCGATTAGAACAAATAATCACAGAAAACGAATCAAGACTAAAAAAAAGGAATTTACAAAAAATAAAAAATAAAAAAGGAAGAATTTCAAGAAGAGAAAATAAAGACTCGACAGAGGAAGTAACAAAAGGGATTTTCCAAATATACAAAATGTTTCTATAAAAACTAAAAAATTCCCAGATCTAGTTTTAACTCACAAACCTATTAGATTAATAAATCACATAAAAACCATATCATATTACATCACAAACTTCCATGAAATTATATAAAAATAGTACCAAAAAGCTTCTTGTCAGTGCAAGAACAATAAATCAGCCTTCAGTGAGTGAAAATAACAGAAGAGTACACTTTGTTGTTCATGAATCAATTTTTGTTACCTGATTTGGATCTTTTAGGTGCCTCTGATGAACCTATTTTCTGCAAAAGTATCGAGATAAAATCAAATATTAGAAACAAATATCCCGTAGCACAAGAAACAACTCCAAAAAATTTGAGTGAGATTTATTGTAATTCTCAAGAGTCTTACTTTCTTCTCTATACCATGGCCAGAATCTGTTGCTCTTGATTAAAGAACAAGTTCAGCTTTTCTCTTCCTCTTACTCAAACTCTTTTTGTAATTGGTCACAAACTGATCCAACTCCCAAAGCGTTTCCAGATCAACGCTCGCAATATCGACCTCGATCTCATCCTCCCGCTGAAAAAGCCCCAGATTTCTCTTCTTAATAGTCTGAACTACATTGTCTAGCTCCTCCGAGGGCAAATTCAGCAGGCTAGTGCTAAGCATCTGCTTCTCCTCATACGTCATATCTCTCGTCTGGATCCTTGGCTCTCCGTTTCTTAGAAACTGTAGTAGTATTGCTATTCCTACCCCCATAACCAAAACTCTCCAGCACTGCCGCCAACTTAGGATCCACCAGCTTCATCATGGATTCTACTCTTTCCAGCGTTCTCACCGCCGGAACAACAGTATCCCGAACTCAACGGTAGTGAATCTGTTTATTGGAGATCGGATGGAGAGGAGATAGAGGGATGAGTGGTAGCATAGCAGTATTTAAAGAGAGAAAGAGACCGAAAAAAGGAAAAAAGGAAAACGAAATACCTCGTCGGAGAAATATCTTACCAGAATATCTTGTCGCTAAGAGGCTGAGCGTTTAGGTATAAAGCGGCTTGTACGCAAAGAAGAAGAAGAATAAGATGAGTCTAATTGTAATGACCAAAATCCCAAAAATAAATTGCAACCCAAAGGGCCAACACTGAAAGGACGAAAACGCCCCCCATCAAAGGAGGCAAAGAATGCAGTGTATCAATGGCAAAAGCAGCGTAGCAACCAATTGCTGCAAACTGTCCAAAACGCCCCCATACAAAGCCAAACCCAAGGGGTAAGTTGGGACAGCACTGTATAAAAAATAGTGAATTCGTACTCAATTTTAGTTATTATAGATTACGTGTGAAATCCTTTTTTTTTTTTTTAAATATGATAAATTATATAAAGAAATGGGAAAACTTTCCGAGGTATAAAAAAAATCAAATAATCAGCATTATTCACGGAAATTGTCTCCCAACAAAATTCAAGTTTCAAACTGCAACATTTTTAACAGTTTTGCTTGGAGATGGTACCTTTACTTGCACATGGATACCAATATCACCCAAATGAACTCTCTCTCTCTCTCCGTCATTAGTGTCTTGTAAATTTTTTATTTATAAATCAAGAAATTATAGTAAATAATAATTTTTATAAAATAATTGAAATACATAACAGTTTTTTTAAAATTTTATAATAAATATCAGATTTATCAGGTAATTGTTTTATTTAGATCAGATTTATAAATGTAAATAATTGATCTTTGTCCTATAAATACATTATTTTCATTATATTTATCAAATAAATAATTGATTTGAATCTTGTAAATACTTTCGTTTACTTATAGTAGGGGTGTTCATCGGGTGGATTGGGTGGATTTTTGGTATTTTTCAACCCACCCAATAAAGATTGAGTGGGTTGAAAAAATTTTTCACCCACCCAATTAACTCAATATACAAAATCGACCCACCCAATTAAAGTTTGGGTGGGTTTGGCGGGTTTTTCAGGTTCGTCGGGTTCGGCAATTTATAAAAACAAAATAATAAAATATGACTTAAAAATTTAATCACAAATCAAAATACAAGCTCAAATATTCAAATAAAGAAGTCATATAAAGACAATAAGAACTAATTAATACATGTTTTTAATGAATACTAAGAAACATCAATCACAAACAACAAATCTATTTCACAAGAATAATCTCTAACTCCAATGTGTGTAGTAATAAGAACTAAAGTCAAACAAATTGAAATAAACTTGAAATCTTGTTCCTAAATCCTAATAGAAGGGAGGATCAAGGGAGGTTAGTGGCAAGTGGTGGCTAGGGTTGGGCAAGGGCAAGGCACGAGACGAACACGGGCTTGGGGAGACAAAAATGAATACGTTAAGGGGTGACGGCCGATGGTCGAAGAAAGGGACGATTAGAGGAGGCTGGTGGGACATCGGATTTGGTAAGGGCAAGGCACGAACTTTGGCTTGGGGGGAGGCATAAATGGAAAATGACAGTCAGATTAATAAAATTGACTTAGGTTAATCATTATATTTTTTCTAAATATAAAATAAATATAAAAAAAAACACATTCATTGGGTGGGTTGGGTTTTGATCGGGTTTTAGAATTCCAACCCGAACCCACCCAATTTGATATTGGGTTGGGTGGGTCAACCCGGCTTTTTTTTGGGTCTGACGTGGACTCAACTCGTCGGGTTTTCCTTGAGTGGGTTGGGTGGGTTATTTGAGTTTTCGGATTTTTTGTTCACCCCTAACTTATAGTTTTTCATTTATCTAGTAACAAGGATAGAGGCGGTAGGGCCATTGTAGGGGCATGTGCCCCTGGAAAATAAAAAATAATTATATATTATTTTAATAATTTTATATTAATGATATTTTAAAATCTACTTGTATACCCTTTAATCCATATAAATTCCCTTTTTCATGTATTTTTTTAACGGTGGCCCCTCATTAACTATAAATACGCAATAACCTTTTTCTTTTTAACTTTTTTAAAAATTAATATCTATTTGTAATGCTTTGTTTATTTAAAAATATTTCATTACGAAAAAGTGTTGTAAATTTTAGTTGGGTTTTATAAAAATTACTTTTGTTTTTTATTTTTAATTATGTTCTCACTAAACTTAAAGTCTGATTCTGTTTTTACTTGATAAATATGTTATTTATCATAAATATTTTAAAATTTTATTATTACTTTAATTATTTTCTAAAAATTATTATTTATTCCTTTTTGCATATATAGTTGGGTTAAACAGTTTGTTTCGTTTTAGGTAAGTAAACACTTTGTTTCTTTTTCTTCTCTTTTTCTATTAGAAAAGTTTGTTTCTTTGGTAAATAACCTTCCGATTTCTAGTTATTAACTATTAGTCAATGACAGCCAGCAGCCGCTTCGGTGCCTAAAAGGCAAAAGCGTTCCTGCAAAGTAATTGACTACCCAAAAAAAAAAAGGAGTACTAGTTCCTACATTAAATTTCCATATTACCCTCCAGAGCTCCAGCACTCCCGCTGAGTTTTTTGCTTTTTATTTTTTATTTTTAAGAAAGGGTATAGTTATAAAGGGTATAGTTATAGAGGTGGGGCACCCAAACAATCGAGAGAAAGAGAGCTTGCCCCTTGATGTATGAATCCCTTATAAGGTGGATTGATTATGTACTCGTATTATCATGATAGTGAGAACTTGAACCCAATACCTTTAGTCAGGAGAGCAAATGCCATACCATCTCGTCTGGTTACTTGGTGGTATCCTCCTGCTGAGGTTGAGATCTCTTATTCAACACTCAACACAACTTTCAATTAATCCCACCGTGAGAAATAGAAGAGAGAGGACAGGCAGAAGAAGAAGTTTCCAACAGATGAAAACATGTTGGCACTCTTTCTGATATACATACATACGTACATAGATACATACATACATAAATACATATATTTTTGAAGGAAAAGGGAAAAACGAAACTAAAGATTTCATAATGCTCTCTATGAATGTACATGAAAAAACTGTTGTCACTATATCATAAGGGAACAAAACCTTCCGCTTCAAAAAGAAGGAAACAAAGTGAGAACTTAACATTTTAAAATGAGGTAACATATATATGTATATGTATATATATATATGTAATCCTCTACTGAGCTGAAGCAGTGACTATTCTTGGAGAGGTTCTACGGTTGGCCACGAACCTAGATGAGAAGGCACAAAATCTGTAGAAATTATCCTCATCCAACAAGCTGTTCCGACAACCAGAACTGGTATCATCAAAGTTGAGAGAATAGCTCAGCGGATCATACCGGCACTCGAACGAGGCTTGTCGGCTCGGTGCCAAGTTGATGATTCGAGCCTGCTTCTTTAGCTTTCTCCCCAGTTTGGTAAGAGAAGCTGGACAGTGGAAAGAGGTTGAAAAACTACTACATGAGGCAGCAATGGCGGTGGTGGTGGTGGCGGCCGTGGCGATGGTTGCTTCGCCTTTTCGTTTGGCAGCGGCGGCCACGGTGGTCGAGGAGGAGGAGGAGGTGTTCTTTGGCCACCAAAGAAGCCATATTTGTGTCATCTCTTAGGACCTATTCTTGTGATTTTTGAGTGTGTGTGTATGTGAAGCTAAGAGACACAATATTTGGAGTTAAAATGTGGGTATTTTAACATTCATGTAGCTTTACAACTTCATATAAATTGAGAGGGGTAAAGAGTCAGGTTTTTTTCTTTTTTTTTAACATTATATTTTTGAGTCTTGGGGATGAGTCCCATGTTTTTGAATTAATTTTCATGCAGAAGCCAACCTTTTTTGTTTTGCTCAAAATCAACTTATTACAATTCATGTAATGCAGTTTTTAATTAATGTAATGAAATGAATCATGCATCCACGTGACCAGAAAACAGTAGTGAATGGAATGCCTCTGCTTGGCCTGCAATTATTTAACTAGCCTCCTGAATCCTAGCATAAAAGTGTATATATTAATCAATAAATGTATGATTAGCATCTTAATCATTTATCGAGTTTTTGTATTATTAAAAACAAGCAAAAAGAAGTATTATAAAAATCAAAACAAAGTGACAAATGCGTGCCCAAAAAAAAAAAAAAAAACAGGCGCAGGCATCAAGAATTTTGGTTTCGAAGAATCATACCAAAACTCTCGTTCTCATTTATAATATTTTTAGGCACATGGATGTTGATATATATTCTTCTAATGTGGTCAATTAGGTTCAATGACTGATATCCTTATTCAACGTCTAAAAATTTAATTAAATAAATAAGGTTAGTTTCCTTCTGCTTTGAAATCTGCCCTCACGTGACTCCTAAATCATGTCTTGTATCTCTGCGTAACATCTCCATTAAAATAATTATTATTGCACTGAGAAATAAAAATATCCATTTATTTGCTCCTAAATATTTGCGTCTCTTTTAGTACCCTTTTTTTTTAAGAAGAAAAAGAAGTAAAAGCGTGGATTTGGATCATTGGTTGAATTTGAATGTTCATTCGTATTGGATCATTGGACTGTGGAAACTCCTTAATTATGTCAATATCTTTCTCAAACGTATTAACAACTAACCGTAGGTTGATTAATTGAAATCTCTTCCTAATTAAAACCCCCAGAATTGCATTCAACAATCAATGAATCTCTCTATTAGGTTTGACCCTAATCTGGAAGATTTACGTTGTCCTATCTCTAGAATCACGTGCAACTCCTTTCAATTATGCAAGATCAAATCAAACATAGGATTTCCCAATCGCAATTGTATGATATCAAACATGAATTAATACACCGGTAAATATCAATTCAATGATAATAAAGAACACATAATTGAATCTCAATGAACTTGAAGAATAAATTAAATTAATTAAGGATCAAATAACAATATTCGTTCTAGGGTTCCTTCTATCTAGGTATCAAAGAAATTAGTTCATGATCAATGGAATAACCGCACTACAATTCAATGAACTACAAAGAATAATTGAATTCATGACAAATCCTCTTGATTCTAATGCAATCCAACTTGAATTGATTGATGGTTGCTTGTTGGAGTGTTTCTCTCTCTATTCTACCTCCTCTCTGCTGTTCTAGGGTTTATTTTTTGCAGATTGACAGCTCTCCCCTTGAATTGACAGGTCCTGCCCCTTTTATAGAGCAAAATTCGACTTTCTGGATGGAACACGGTCTTCGACACGGTCTCAGGCAGATTTTACACGGGCGTGTACTAGCCAACACGGGCGTGTATTCAAGGTCGACACGGGCGTGTACCTGTTAAATCGCTGAACACGCCCGTTTCTATTGTGCACGGCCGCTTACACGGTTCACGGTCACTCCTGTACACGGCCGCCTACACGGCCGCCTACACGGCCGTGTACCGGATCGTGTATTATGTCTAATAACGCCGAACACGCCCGTTTTCCCAAAACACGGCTTTACGTACGTTGGTGAATCCGAAAGGTACACGGCCACGTACACGGCCGTGTACCAAACCGTGTTCTGCTCAACTTTGGTCAAAAAGCTTCAAACTGCTCTGAATCTCCTACTTATGCTCACATTGCTTTAACTAGGACCTGAAAACAACATATAAACCGATCAAGTGCAAGAATTCCATGAAATTATCCTTAAACTAAGCAATAATGGCCTAAATATGGACTAAAAATATGTACAGTTTAGCACTTATCAATTCTCTACTTTATTTTATTTTGTGGTTATGATGCTACTTTATAAATAATTAGGCTTAGCTAAATTATAATGTTGACCCATTTTTTGTAATAAATGTTTTCCTTAAATCCCGGGTTGATATTATGATTTGGCTGCTGTGTCACGTGTCTAAATTTTAGGCCGTGACAAAAACTTCCGGGAATGATTTTGATCAAACGGAAGCAGTATAAATTGATCCGACTGCACAGGAGACCTCAGGAACCCACCGGGACGATTTCAAGAAAATTTCGACTCGAACCGATGCCAGTCAAAAAGTAGTCGAATTAATGTGAATAGTAAAGTCAAAGTCAACATATTACTTTGCATTTATGACATCATAAAGCAAATTTATTAAATATGAAAATTAAGGTGGTTGGTGGCATTAATGGCCAAGATTGGTTTACTTTTTGATCTAAAGGCCAAGATTTGGCCAAAATTCCATCCTTTGATTTTTTTAAAAATTTGGAAAGAAATGGATGGAAAAGTGTTGCATTTTGATTGGTTGGAAACCAAATTAATTGGTTCCTTTAGCACTTAAGTCGGCAACATTTTAAACAAAAGTGGCCGAACCATTTCCAAGCCAAAACAAAGAACAAAAATTTTCTCTAAGTGTTGTCCATTGTGTACGATGAGCCACTAAGGAAAACCAAGCCAAATACCCAAGTTTTCTTCACAAAAGTGGTGTCAAACACTTCATTGAAGTCCAAGGAAGCAAGAAAGTAAGGTAACCTTCTTTGGTTTGCAAATTTTCTTGATTTTGCTCCCTAAAATCCGTGGAATGAATAGTGTGAAGGATGAAAAATTTTTGGTTTGTTTTGGTTGATTTGGTGCTTGGGTTTTGTTAAGGGTGTGATTAGAAGAAAAACCATGCATTTTGTTTAAAGAAAAACAAAATTTTGGTTGGTTTTCCAAGGGTAAAACCGTGGGTTACCATGAGTAATTGATGTTGAATTGTTGTTGTTTAAGTGTTAAAATGCTTTAAATCATATTTTGGTCAAATGTAAAGCATGATTTGAATGGTTGAAAGCTTGGAAAAATTTTGGTGTGAAATAACCCCAATATGGCCGTGGGTTTAATTAGGGTTTGGCGAATAATTTTTGCATGACTTACTTGATGTTTGGATAGTTAAATTCATGCATTGAATTAAGGAAATGATGGATTTGTGATTGAAAGCATGAAACAAAAAAATTTGGTGCATGTTTCAAATGGCCGTGGGTTATAATGGTGAAAACCCTAAGAATTTGTGCTCAAAATTGCATGGAAATTGGCTTGAAAATGTGCTAGATAATGAAATTGGAATAGCCTAAAATTTGATGGAAAATTTGAAAAGTTTTAGTTAGGTTTTGAGTGTGAAAACCATGGCCAAAACCAAGGGTAAAAATTGAAAGAAATTTTGTGTAATGTGGTTCAAAATGTGAATTGAAATTTTGTGAGCTTTTATGTAAAAGTTTGGAAATTTTTTACATAAAATAGGTTTGTGGTATAGTACGTGGCAGGTACATATGGTTCGAGGCGTACCTAACACTAGTAGCCTTAAATTTACGCCGAAATGCTGCCGAAATTTCGAAAACGACATTTGGGGTAAAAAGGGAATTAAAAATAAGAGTTTAGGGTCGGGTCGGAAACCCGAGTCCCTAAAAGAAAATTGAATAAGGAAAACCTAAGGGGTGGTTCGTGAATAGTAACCCGTCCCCTAAAAATGTAAAACGTGAGTGAAATTGAAAAACCGACCCCAAGGGGGGGCATTTTTGGGAAACGAAGTAAAGGTCCGAGTCGGTTACGGAAAATCCGAGCCTCGGAGACCTAGATCGGGAATATCTAGATGAACGTTTTAAATATTAGTAAAACGTCCATTTGAGGCTCTGAAACGATAGAAAATCACTAAACCGACGTAAGGGTCGGAATAGTGCTTCCCGAAGGTCGGGAAAGTGAAAAATGGAAATAAAATAAAAACGAACCCAGTAATGAGTAGAAAAGAGTAAGAAAAGTTCCTGAGAGCCAAAAATGCAGTCTGGATCAAGAAAATTCAGTCAGGGGCATAATTGTAATTTTGCCAAAATATAGGGGCAAAATCGTAATTTTACAAAAGTTGAGAAAAATGGGGAAAATGATAAATAAAGCCTAAAAAGTTATAACTAGGTTTTATTTAAGCTTTTTAATGAAAAATAAAAGCTATAAATAGAAATGAAATTAACAGACAAAGTTTTGTCTGTAGGATCCCAAAATCGACCTACAAGGAGGGCGATCAAAGATTCAAGAGAAAAAAGAGGAAGAAACTGATAAGGTAAGTTCAGACATTTATCTGTCTGCAACATATAGCATTATTATTGCTAACTTTGATGTACTAACTATAAGTTAGATACATATGTGCTACGGGCACTATTATAGAGTAGAGAGAGAGATGAAATGTGTTACGGGCACTATTGAGAATGAGACACATTTTGTGCTTCGGGCACTAGAGCGAGGTTAATGAAACTCACTCACCTAAAATTAAAATGTGAACCATTCCTAACCACGGGGCAATATGAAGTCACCCGGTTAGAACTTTAAAAAGTCGGTAATGAAACCACTTTTGGCGTACCAGCCTTCCGTACAGGGAGGTAAATTTTGCCTTCGGGGCTATGATGATGAGATTAAGGCTGTGGAGGTCAGCACTAATGTACCGCTCCCAATCATGTACAATTTTGCCTTCGGGGCTATGAGATTAAGACTGTGGAGGTCAGCACTAATGTACCGCTCCCAGTCATGCGCACTTAAATGGTACTGCCAACCTGAGCTCAAAACTAGAACATAATCAAAGATAATTACCTAAAACTGAAACTATGCCATAATTGAGCATAAGACAGTTTCGTAAGGGTACTAACATCGCGGTAGATGTATTGTTGATATACTGTGTTGTGGTCAAACTTACTATTCATAATGAATAGTGGTCAAAGTACTATTCATGTATGAATAATAGTCAGTGTTACTATTCACGATGAATAGTACTATTCATAGAAATTTTATTTCTTGCATGTTTGAATTTACCGAGCCTGTAGCTCACCATTTTTGCTTATGTTGCAGGTAAGCGACCAGCTCAGTAGCTTTGTATGACTGGATGGCAGACGGGATGGCTCGTGTCAAATGGGATAAGAGGCAAGGGATATGGTCCTGCCAGAGTCTTTCTGCTGAGCGTTAACAGAGAAGGGAAAAAGAAAACAGTTATTTTGTAATTATATATGTTACGAAAGTACTGTGTTATGTAAATTACTTTGTACTTGCAAACAAAGTAAATAGTAGATAATGTTTTACATGATGTTTAAAAAAAAATTTCCCCAAAAACGTCATGATTAAAGAGAGATAGACTAGCCGGTGACCTATGAGAGTACAATCTATCACAGTTAGTGATAAAGCTCAACTGTAATAGTATTGTATGATCTCTACGAAGGGCGGGCCGCCATAGGTTGTCGCAGTCCCATCCTACCCGAGGGCACTGGCTGCAGCCTCACCAAGGCCCAATGGCCTATCCCAAGGGGTCGTGTCTCGATTTTCGTGCCATATTCCAATTTACCCATTAGGATCTCCAAAAATTACTTTGAATCACAATTAAATTGAAATTTTCCACACAATCAAAATTTCAACCTTTAAATTAAATTTAATTTTTGGGAAAAATAAATTACGGTATTCAAACTTCAATCTCCTCCAAGAATAATTACACAAAATTTCCTAAACCGTTTCTGGTGTACAAAAAATTCTAACCACGATAATTCTAAGAGATAAAAATTAAAATCCATGAAAAAATTACGGTATTAATAAACTGCTCCCATGGTTACATAAAAATTCCTAGATACAATTTTCTAAATTCTGAGGAACTATAACCGGCAAAAACAAGCATGCTTATATTAATTCAAAAAATTAAAATAACCACATACTTCATACATGATAACAACATAAAGGAATCCTAAAATGCCACTCTCTAAATATCAAATCCATACATAAATAAAAAAGACTAACTAATTGTTTAACCTATGTACATGGCATAGTTATGAGATGGATCTGATACCAATTGAAGGAAATAAATTGGTAAAAACGTATCAGAGTGGTGCAACGGAATAATAAAAATTTTCAAGATCGTTAAATATCTCATGATGCCTTATACAATAAACCAACAATAATTTAAACTCATACCTCAAGGACGCCAATCTACAGGAGGAGAATGATCGAAGGGCTTCAACTAACTAGCCTTTTCTACTATTCTCCAATTCCCGAATGGCTGAGCATGTGGGCACTCTGAACCTCAATCGGTATGCTAGCACTACTAGTCTTCTTCCGACCACCCAGATCGCTAAAGAACTTATTGTCACGATGAGTTGTGCAACAATAAGCCTACTCACCTGAGGGTCTGTGGTCTAAGAGAACTGGAGTGGTAAGACCTCTATTTATAGACTTGCATGAGGTGATCCTCTGAATTCGAATTGGATTAGGAGAAGATTTTCTCCCTTATCCACTCACAAAATCTGAAATTATCAAGGGGAAAAATCCCAACTAGACTTTGGCCATTTGGAGATTATCCAATTCAAATATAAACAAGATTTTAACTTGAATTTTATCTCCCATTATCTAACCAAAAAAATCTGAAAATCCCTGTAGAAAATCCTCCAAGATTTTTCAGCTACAAAAGATAAGGGAAGAATCAAAATTCAACTAGGATTTTCAAGTTTAAATTTTATATCATCCTTATCCAAAATAACTGAAAGTCCCCTTGAGATATGCCCTCAAAAATTTCGGCCACTTTTAGGGAGGAGAGAATCCAAATTCAACTGGGATTGAAACTTGAATTTTTCCCTGAATCATATCTACAAAAGTTTCGAAAATTCCATGAGGATAATACTCATAATTTTCGACCAAGTTTGTTAGGATTTGGATTCAAAATTCAAGTAGGATTCAAACAAGATTTTCCTCTCCATATCCAACTCAAATTTGAATTTCATCCCTTGTGGATTTACCACGAGAAATTCGAATCCTACTTAGACTGTGATTCAAAATTTGAATTTCAAATTTCAAATTCAAATTTCAAATTTCAAATTTCAAATTTAAATTTCAAATTCGAATTTCAAATTCAAATTTCAAATTCAAAATTCAAATTCAAAATTCAAAATTCAAATTTTAAAATTCAAATTGTTAGGAAATGCCCTAAGCATTAGAAACATTTGATGTATTTATTTTGAACTGGATAATAAAATTATATATAGAGGTTATTCATTACATTGCTGTCTGTCCTCGTTTTATTGACATATTAAAGTAAATGTAAGGAAATATGGCTCCCTGACTGCTTGTTTAAAACTGTTAGAACATTGCATGCAATGGACTTTTGTATGCAAGAAGACAATGTTCTAAAGTAAGTAATCTAAACTAAGGTCTGTAGTCTATGGGATTAGACTGAGCATCTAACTCATGTTAAGACTATTATGTTGTCTAAAGCCATGGGGGAGACGGTTTGCCTTGACTGTCTTGAGCTGTACTCCTAAGTAGAGACATAAATATGTTGCTTGGTAGTGACATATTAGACCGGGACTAATGCATGATTGATCTACGAAGTCCGCTTTGAGTGGATCAATCTGCTTTTGATGTTCATTGTGCAGTAACCTTAATCCTGAGTGGATGAACAGCTTCATGTATATGACTTGTGTACTTTGATCTTCCAATGGCTAAAGTGTCTCAGAGGTAGTAAGCTTATAGACCGGTTCATTGGGTGCATGACTTGTATACGATGAAGGGTTCATTTACAGATATCAGAATCATAACTCTAATAAGGAGTTAAGGGTATCCTCTTAAAGGCATTATACTAGATGTGAAAATGGACAAGGTCTTGGGTCGTCTGCTGGGCGGATGACTTCTTATTCACATATGGTGAATAATCATTTTCTTATTCGGTAGTATAACGGAACTTTAAGATAGCCTGATCTATAGGATTAAACGGACTTTGACCTAAGGCTGATCATGGATATCATATGAGGGTTCTGCATACATGACAAGGTCATTGGACGATAGCTTGTCACAGGCTTACGTAATATGGTATATAATTGAGAGTTCAGTTTCAGGTTTATAGTTGTGTGACTCTGAAATTAGTGATCGTATGATTGAGTTGTTCGATAAAGAATGATGATCATATGGATTTACGAGAGCCCGATTATATATGTCCAATTAGTCCCTCTACTAGCTCCACATAATTCCTTAACGTTTGGCAAATTGATTTGTGCATGCTATTGGGTAGTTGATTATGCATGGATGGTGTTGACATAGGATTAGGATGGTGGACAAGATTCTCTCTGGTTGAATTCAGATTTTGTTTTGGATAATAGAGTACACAATTATTCGAACTCCAAATAAAGTTGCCATGATTTTATTTGAGATTGGATTGGAGTTGTAGAAAATTATCCATGAGAACAAGAATTTGAAATATAATTGTTTTGTAGATTTTGAAATTTGAAATTTGAAATTTGAAATTTGAAATTGAAATTTGAAATTGAAATTTGAAATTGAAATTCGAATTTGAAATTTAAATTTGAAATTTGAAATTCAAATTTTGAATCACAGTCCAAGTAGGATTCGAATTTCTTGTGGTAAATCTACAAGGAATGAAATTCGAATTTGAGTTGGATATGGAGAGGAAAATCTTGTTAGAATCCTACTTGAATTTTGAATCCAAATCCTAACAAATATGGATGAAAATTTTGAGGATTATCCTCATGGAATTTTTAGATTTTTTATGGATAAAGTTCAGGGAAAAATTCAAGTTTCAATCCCAGTTAAATTTGGATTCTCTCCTCCCTGATTATGGTCAAAATTTTGAGGAAGATCTCATGAGGATTTTCGGTTATTTTGGATAAGGATGAGATAAGATTCAAACTTGAAAATCCTGGTTGAATTTTGATTCTTTCCTTACCTTTTGTGGCTAAAAAATCTTAGAGGATTTTCTAAAGAGATTTTCGGATTTTTTGGTTGGATAAAGGGGAGATAGAATTCAAGTTAAAATCTTATTTAGATTTGAATTGGATAATCCTAAAGTGGCCGAGTTTTAGTTGGGATTTTCCCCTTGGAAAATTCAGATTTTTTGGTTGTGGATAAGGGAGAATATCTTCTCCTAATCCAATTTGAATTTAGAGGATCACCTCATGCAAGTCTATAAATAGAGGTCCTACCACTCCAGTTCTCTTAGACCACAGACTCTCAGGTGAGTAGGCTTATTGTTGCATAACTCACCATGACAATAAGTTCTTTAGAGATCTAGGTGGTTGGAAGAAGACTAGTAGTGCTAGCATACCGATCGAGGTTCAGAGTGCCCACACACTCAGCCATTCGGGAATTGGAGAATAGTAGAGAAGGCTAGTTGGTTGAAGCCCTCCGGTGATTCTCCTCCTACAAGATTGGCGTCCTCGAGGTATGAGTTTAAATTGTTGTTGATTTATTGTATATGACATCATGAGATATTTAATGATCTTGAAAAATTTTTATTGTTTCACTGTGCCACTCTGATACATTTTTACCGATTTATTTCCTACACAAATTTCAAAATCCACAAATAGTTGCATTTCAAATTCTTGTTCTCATGGATAATTTTCTACAACTCCAATCCAATCTCAAACAAAATCATGGTAACTTTATTTGGAGTTCGAATAATTGTGTACTCTATTATCCAAAACAAAATCTGAATTCAACCGGAGAGAATCTTGTTCACCATCCTAATCCTATGTCAACACCATCCATGCATAATCAACTAGCCAATAGCATACTCAAATCAATTTGCCAAACATTAAGGAATTATGTGGAGCTAGTAGAGGGACCAATTGGACATATATAATCGGGCTCTCGTAAATCCATATGATCATCATTCTTTATCGAACAACTCAATCATGCGATCACTAATTTCAGAGTCACACCACTATAAACCTGAAACTGAACTCTCAATTATATACCGTATTACGTAAGCCTGTGACAAGCTATCGTCCAATGACCTTATCATGTATGCAGAACCCTCATATGAAATCCATGATCAGCCTTAGGTAAAAGTCCGTGTAATCCTACTGATCAGGCTATCTTAAAGTTCTATTATACTACCGAATAAAGAAAATGATTATTCACCATATGTGAATAAGAAGTCATCCACCCAATAGAAAACCCAAGGCCTTATCTATTTTCACATTCAGTATAATGCCTTTAAGAGGATACCATTAACTCCTCATTAGAGCTATGATTCTGATATCTGTAAATGAACCCCTCATCGTATACAAGTCATGCACCTAACGAACAGGTCTATAAGCTTACTACCTCTGAGACGCTTTAGCCATTGGAATATCAAAGTACACAAGTCATATACATGAAGCTGTTCATCCACTCAGGATTAAGGTTACTGCACAATGAACGTCAAAAGCAGATTGATCCACTCAAAGTAGACTTTGTAGATCAATCATGCATTAGTCCAGGTCTAATATGTCACCACCAACCAACATATCTATGTGTCTACTTGGGAGTATATGCTCCAGACAGTCAAGACAAATTGTCCCCACCATGGCTTTAGACAACATAATAGTCTTAACATGAGTTAGATGCTCGGTCTAACACCCATAGACTACAGACCTTAGTTTAGACCGCTTACTTTAGAATATTGTCTTCTCACATACAAAAGTCCATTGCATGCAATGTTCTAACAGTTTTAACACAAGTAGTCAGGGAGCCATATTTGCTTACATTTACTTTAACATGTAAATAGAATGAGGACACACGACAATGTAATGAATGACCTCTATATATAATTTTATTATTCAGTTCAAAATAAGTACATCAAAATGTCTCTAATGATTAAGGCATTTCCTAACAGTCATACATACTCCATAATTGTAAACACACATAACTTCTTGTTCTCTTTCTTTACATATTCATTAAACTTTTCTTTCTTCTTTTCTTTTGTAGCAGAAAACCTAGCTGGTCCACTTCCTTAACCATGACATCTCAGGAATCTGTCCGCCAGTTCATCAGTTACTTTCTTCATTATGCCGGCTGCTTACCCTTGTCACCTACACCACAAATAGACTAGTGAGCTAAAGCTCAGTAAGTACAAACATACACGCAAAACTGATATGAGTGCAGTGACTAGAGTTAGCTTTGGTATACTTTCTTTTCTAAGTTAGAGTTTCTTGTTAGGCCTTCTATACTTTGATTTCTGACCTCTTTATGTTTCTTCTTATGAACTATATTGTTCTGCTCTTTGTCTTTCTTTTCTTCCATATATTCTGTCTTTACTTTTTTTCTTCTCTTTCACTCTTTGCTTTCTTTACTTTTACTTGTGGGCCTGACGTTGAACATACCGAATGCCTGCAGACTAATGGGAGGAGGGGGACCAACCCAGCATCCTACCTCAAGGTCATCTTAATCCATCGTATTTTATGGATGGATTATAGCTACCATGCCTTTTGGGGTAGGGTCAGCCAACTATCGTCCTTTTGGGTAGCACCACATTCTGTGTAGAGGCTATAGACCTAAAAACCTCACCTTAAGGAGGCCGGTATATCAACATTTAAGTTTTAAATCTTATTATGTTGCTTATTCGCATTCTTGATCATTCTTTTTCCTAAACTTTTCGTCTAGACCGAAATCGTCTTTTTATGTGATTTAGTCAGCACAGTTAGTACAACCAGTCAGTTTGTGGGTAGACAAGTAAATGCCTATACTTACCAAACTTGCGCTAACGTGGTCGTCCTTAGGTCCTTCGCAGTTTCGTCCCTGTCTCTCGTCGGGTGTCCCATTCATAAGATACCCACAGTTAGTACTATTGTCATTCACAAACATTTCTTTCGATAAAACTTGATTTTAGTGTTTAAAATCCTAATTAAGGCTCTATAATGGTTTTAGAGCCCTAACGACCCTTTTTGGACCTTTTAATAATTTTTTGAAAATTTACGATTTTATCCCTAATTTTTGGTAAAACTACAATTTTGCCCCTAGCGGGATTTTTCTCTATGTATTTACCATATCTTTAACCTTAAACTCAATTTAGGTCATGAATAGTGATTTTTGACTTTGATCATGAATAGTATTATTCATAATAAATAGTAACTTTGACTTTGATCGTAAATAGTAACGTATGTTGTTACTGTCTGACGGTCCTTAAAACCTGAACTGAGTCATACCAAGGCTCTCACGGTCTCTTTTTTTTTTTTTTTCTTGGGTCTTTTTGAAACTTTTTGGGCAAAATGACCATTTTTCCCCTAATAAGTCGTTAGACCATAAAAGTTCCAGTTTAATGCCTAAATGGGATTTTCTAAGCCCAAAAATCATAAAATGATAAACCTACAGGTTTAATGTCCTTTTTCTATTTTTCTCAGATTTTCTGGTCGAAATGACCATTTTGCCCCTAACGGGTCATTGGACCGTGAAATTGTATTTAAAATTTTTAAACTAAATTTTATAAGCCTAAAAACCATAAAATTGGCTTTCAAGGCCTATCGGGTATTTTCCAGATTATTTTCTACCATTTCCCTAATCTTCACTTTCCCAACCCTCGGGAAGTACTATTCCAACCCTTACGTCGGTTTTTCATTTTTCTATCGTTTCGAAGCCTTAAATGAACGTTTTACTAATCATTAAAACGTTCACCTAGCCTTTCCTGACCTAAATCTCTGAGGGGTTAGCTTTTCCTAACTCGATGCTAACTTGCAAGTCATTTTCAAAACACCCCCCCCCCCCCCTCGGGGGTTGGTTTTCTCACTTTGCTTTTGTTTTTGTGTTTCGAAGGGATGGGTTACTATTCATAAACCGCCCCATGTGTTTTTTGGGTTCTAATTTCTCGAGGGAGTTCGGGTTTCCGACCTGACCCTAAACTTTTATCCCTCATTTCTTAAAATACCCCTTATGCTGCTAAAGAAATTTCGGCAGCATTTTCGCTAAATTTTGAGGCTTTTGGTGTTTACGAACACCTCAAACCATCTAATCTAACTAATTCTACCACATACTATACCAGAAACCTATTTCACGCAAAATTTTCTAAACTTTTGCGTAAAAATTTTACATACATATCAACTTTTTTAATCACATTTCAAGCCACATTTCATGCACATTATGCTTGATTCTTTTTCACATTTACCATATGAACCTTCCTAAACAATTTCTCATGCCAAATCATTTTTCTTGAACCATTAACCAACAATAATCCAACTTAAAAATGTCATAATCCATCACATACTTCTCCTAAAACACTGATTTGTTTATCAATGCTAAAGTCCATTTTCTGTTCCTATTTAGCCAAAGTAGTCTTCATGAAACTTTTAGATAAATCCAGAAAAACAACTTTCATGTTTTGACTTTTGTCAAATTCGGCTTCTAAAGTCTTGGTTTTGTCAAAAATCCGAGACTAGTTACACTTATGCACTGGGTGACCCGATTTCAATGCACAGCCTAAAAATATGTATTCCACTCATTTCCGGCCAAAATAATCTTCACGAAAGTTGTTCAGAACAAATTTCCTACAGCTTTCATGTTCTAACTTTTGTCAAATTAGGCCATCTTCATAGCCGAATCTGAGCTACAAAAATTCAGATTTTCTTCAACAAAATTTCATACAAAAATAACTTCACCAACCATCCTCACAATAGCCACGGATTTCTTGATAAAAACCTAACCAAACTTTGTTTTCAAACCACCAATCTTGTTGTTTTTCATGCAACCAAAGCACACTAATCCTTTCTTAGAAAAATACAAACCATACCAACACTTGATTCATCCAAACAACAAACTTTCATCACCAAGAATTTCAACACTTCCCACACAGTTTTTGTGTACCAAATAAAGAGAAAAGTTTGAGTTACATAATTGACCTTAAAAGAATGATGGAAGGTAACTTGTGCTCCAAATTTTTAGCTCCAAAAACTTGAGAAATTTCTTGGTGAAGGGGGGAGAAGGCTACAGCTTCAACAAGCAAGAAAGAATGGTATGTTTTGTTTGTTTGTTTTTTGTTTTTTATAAGCTTCAGTTCTTAGCTTCCAAAAGTGGCCGAACTTTATGCAAGAAGGAATGAGTTAATTAGCTTTGTTTTGGTCTTATTAATCACTTTTGGCCAATGGGAAAGTGACACCTTGCAACCATTTCTTTCTATAATTTTCTGAAATCAAAATTCCTTAATTTTTGTCACTTTTTGGACCATTAGATCAAAGGCACACTTAATCTTGGCCCTTGATCTTACCTACCACCGTTTTTATTCTTTTGATAATTAAATTATGACATCATAAAGGCAAAGTCATAGTTTGACTTTTACTATTCACATTAATTCGACAACTATTTGATTGAAAATCGACCCAAGTGAAACTTTCTCGGAATCGCCCCGGTAGGTTCCTGGGGTCTCCGGTGCAGTCAGTTTGCCTTATTCTGCTTCTGTTTGTCCAAAATTAATTCTGGAAGTTTTTCGTCTTTTAGTGCACCTGGTGCACTACTTACGGTTTTCGATGCCGATTTGGCACTGTTCTTCTCATTTTTTGTTCAGTAATAATCTCTATCTCCAAATTCCTAACCTACTATTAGAACTTTTTGTTTCATTCTAAACAGTATCAAAATCATTTATTTTGCATTTTTAAACATAAAAATCATTGCATTATATACAATGTACATATTTCTGAGAATGGTGAATTTTCTCGGTCATTACATTCACCCCTCCTAATAAAATTTTCGTCCTCAAAAATTCTAAACAAATGCGGGTATTTGGCCTTCATTTCATCTTCTTGTTCCCACGTAGCCTCTTCTACACTATGATTCCTCCATAACACCTTGACTAGTGGGATGCTTCTATTCCTTAATATCTTTTCTTCTCGTGCCAGTATTTGGACCGGTTGCTCCTCGTAGGATAAGTCTTCTCGAGCTTGAATTGGCTTGTATTCGAGTACATGTGAAGGATCCGATATTTACTTTCTCAGCATTGACACATGGAAAACGTTATGTACTATAGACAACTCTGGTGGGAGCGCTAGCTTATAGGCTACCTTTCCCACTAGGCTGATGATTGGAAAAGGTCCTACATATCGCGGACTCAAATTTCCCTTTCTTTTCGAAGCGCAGTACACCTTTCATTGGCGTGACCTTTAGAAATACAAAATCTCCGTCTTCTAATTCCAAGGGTCTTCGTCACTTATCAGCATAGCTCTTTTGATGACTTTGCACAATTTTCATCCTTTGTTGGATTTTCTTTACTGCGTCAATTGTCTCTTGGATGAATTCTGTCCTGTGCAAGTCCTTTTCCTTTAAATCATACCGGTGAATAGGAGATCTGCATTTGCATCCATACAATGCTTTGTATGGAGCCATTCCAATCGAAACTTGTAAGCTGTTATTATAGGAGAATTCTATCAACGATAGCTTCTTGTTCCATGCTCCTTTAAAATCCAATGTGCATGCACGAAGCATATCTTCCAGCGTTTAGATTATGCACTTAGATTGCCCATCAGTCTGAGAGTGAAAAGTAATGCTAAACCTCAGTTCTGAGCCCATAGCTGCTTGTACACTCGTCTAGAAATTTGATGTGAATCGACTATCACGATCTGATACTAAAGTGGTCGGCACTCTATGCAGTCTCACTATGTTAGAGATGTACAGCTCTGCTAACTTTTCCAGTGTATACATCATCTTTATGGGTATAAAGTGAGCCAATTTCGGCAATCGATTCACCACTACCTATATTACATCAAATCCTTCACCTGTTTTTGGTAGTCCAACTACAAAATCCACAGTCACTTTTTTCCATTTCCATTATGGGATTTCTAGTGGTTGTAGTGTGCCTGTTGGTTTTTGGTGCTCTGCTTTGACCCTTTGACATGTTAAACAATGACTAACATGTTTAACAATGTCATTCTTCATTCTTCTCTACTAGAAGTGCTGCTTCAAATCTTGATACATCTTTGTATTACCCGGATGTACCAAGTAAGGTGTATCGTAGGCTTCTATCAGGATTCTTTTTCATAATTCCTTAGTGTCAGGTACACAGATTCTTCCTTGGAAAGTAACATCCCATCGTCAGAAATATAGAATTCTATCTTTTCATTCTTGGAAGCTTCATCCCTAAGCTTTCCAAGAATAGAATCTCGATTTTGGGCCTCCTTAATTTCTTCAAAAAGTGTCGGTTTGAGTTGCATCGTAGCTAGCTTTCTATAAATTAGCTCTATTCCTAATAAGGAGATTTCATGTTGAAGCGGCTTAGGTAGTTTGTCGATGGCTAGTCTTGTCGGCATTGTAGATTTATGACTTAACGCGTTGGCTACTCTATTCACCTTGTCAAGATGATACAAGATCTCACAGTCATAATCTTTGACCAATTCTAACCATCTCCTTTGCCTAATATTGAGTTCCTTTTGAGTGAAGAAATACTTTAAATTCTGGTGGTCTGTGAAGATTCTACACCATACTCCGTATAAATAATGTCGTAATATCTTGAGAGCAAATACAACGGCTGCCAACTCAAGATCATGAGTTGGGTAATTCTTATCATGTTCTTTGAGCTGTGGAGAAGCATAAGCTATCACTTTTCCATCTTACATCAAGACAACTCCTAATCAAATCCAAGACGCATCATTATAAATGTTAAACTCTCCTTCATCTTTGGGGATTGTAAGAACGGGAGCACTAGTCAACCGTTTCTTTAATTCCTTGAAACTCTCCTCACATTTGCTTGTCCATTCGAACTTCCTCTCCTTGCATGTGAGAGCAGTAAGAGGGGCAGCTAATCTTACAAATCCCTCTATGAACCTACAATAGTACCCTGTTAATCCCAAAAAACTATGAATCTCAGTAACAGTCTTTAGAGTAGACCATTTGCTAACCGCTTCTATCTTTGTAGGGTCTACCGAAATCCCATCCTTTAAACGACATTTCCTAGGAAATGTCGTTTAACCAGCCAAAATTCACATTTTGAGAATTTGGTGTACAATTAATGCTCCTTTAAAGTGCATAACGCAATCCGAAGATGTTCCTCATGCTCCTCTTAGTCCTTTGAGTAAATAAAGATGTCATCAATGAATACAATGACGAACTTATCCAAATAATCCTTAAATACTCGGTTCATGATATCCATAAAAGCAGCTGGTGCATTCATCAATCTGAAAGGCATGACTAAGGACTCATAATGTCCATATTGTGTCTGAAATGTAGTCTTCGAGATGTCTCCTTCCTTGATCATCAACTGATGATAGCCTGATCAAAGATCTATCTTGGAAAAGATTGCAGCTCCCTTGAGTTGATCGAATCAATCGTCAATCCTAGGTAACAGATACTTATTTTTGATCGTCACTTTATTGAGCTCACGACAATTAATGCACATCCATGGAGTTCCATCTTTCTTCTTTATGAACAGTACTGGAATGCCCCATGGTGAAAAGCTGGGCCAGATGAATCCTTTCTCCAGTAATTCCTTTAGTTGGACTTGTAATTCTTTAAGCTCTGTAGGAGCCATTCTATATGAAGCCTTGGAAATCAGGGATGTGCCAAGTATCAACTCGATTTTGAAGGTCATTTCCCGATCTGATGGAAGTCCTGGTAATTCCTCTGGAAATACTTCTAAGAATTCATTGACTATGGGTACATCTCTCGGTTGTAGCTTTACTTCAGCATCGATGTTGGTGATGTAAGCTAAATATCCAGTGTACCTACTAGATATTAGCTTACTTGCTTTCATGGAGCTTATTATCATGTCGGATAGCCTAGGTGTATGGTCCATAAAATTGAACTGGTCTTCTTCCCTGGACTAAAACACCACCTTTCGTCGTTGACAATCAATTGTTGCATGATACTTGCTGAGGAAATCCATTCCGAAAATAACATCGTAGTTGAATAACCATAGTATGACTAAGTCAATGAATAACTCTCGATCAGCAATAATTACTGGTACATGGCGCAGCTAATAATCGGACAACAATACCTCAATAGATGGCAAGGTGGTCTTAAATACTTGTCCAATTTTATCCTTAGCATGGTTAATTTTCTTAACGAAATCATGCGAGACAAATGAATGTGATGCACCTGAATCAAATAAAGCATATCCAGGGCTTTGGGCAACAAGTAACTGACCTGTCACCACATTGGAGGTGCCTGCCTCCACATCCTCTTTTGTATATGCCAGGAGATAAGCGTTTGCGCTAGGTGCACCCTCCAGTCGACCCGTTTGAATTTGGAGTCCCTGTAATCTAGTTTGCATGGTGCGCATCTATCTGACAAGTTGCCTGGGTTGGAAGGACCTAGGTTGATACTGTGGATTTGACATACAGTTCTTTGCAAAGTGGCCTTCCTTGCCACATATGTAATAGGTAGTGGTGCCAAACTTGCACTCTCCTAGGTGCATTTTCCCACATTTTGGACATGTTGGCCGCCCCTAACCGACATTCTGATTTGGTCTTTGTTGAAGATTGTGAACATTCTGACCCGATTATTATTCGGGTTAGCCCTTCGCCTATTTGAGTTTGCCTAGTTTTGATTTTGGCTTTGACCAAGTCTAGGTCCTTGGTTCGGCTTACTGCTTTGACTGGCTTGATTATTCTTCTGAGTTTGCTTGGCCTGCTCTCTTTCCTTCTTCTTGTCTTTCCACGCCTTGTTTCTTTCTTCTCTAGCATGGCCCAAGCGGTGTTCTGCTCTCATCACCCTACCAACATAATCAGCTACTGTGTGTGGTGGGGTCTTCCCACTTTCCACTAATGTCGCTATGCCTGGTCAGAACATGTCAATCATGCGTCGTACCCATTCATTATCGGTCAGCACCAAGTGAGGACATAGCTGGGCCAGTTTGTCAAACTTACAGCAAGCCTCAGTCACTGACATGTCTCCCTGCTTCAAATCATTGAACTCCCTCTACTGAGCTCGAAGTGTGTCCAGATTGAAGAACTTCCTATTGACCTCCTCTAGGAAGTCATTCCATGTCATTGTTTGAACATTTCTTCACATCCTTACTATTTCCCACCAATACCGTGCATCTTTTTTCAGCATATAGGAGGCACAAAGAACCTTTTCTTGGTCAGTAAGGTTCAAGAACTCAAAGATCGTTTAGATTGAAGCCAACCATTCTTTGGCTTTTAGTGGGTCTATCGAGCCTTCAAACTCCTGCGGTTTCATTCTTCTAAATTTCTCATATAAAGGCTCGTGATTAACTATGGCTTGAGCACCAATAGCCACTACTAGCATAGCTAGCATTGGTGGCATTGCTGGTTCTGGTGCTGGTTGTGGTTCTGGCACTGGTGCTTGAGGTAGTGGAACTCCTCCTACGCCAGCTGGTCCAGGGTTCCTTTGGGCTAACATATCTTATAGCCTCTGATTTTCTTGCTCTTGCGCATCCAATCGTGCTTATATATTGGCTAGCATGGTGACAAACCCGGCCTCTTGGCCTGCCCTAGCTGTTGTAGCTCGTGTACGGACCATGTTGTCGTGTACTACCTATTAGAACCAATAACAACATGGTTTAGTGCTTAAAAAAGCATAATAACTTAATTAAATACTATCTTACTTGGACAATGTAGAGCAGATACTTGAAATGTCATGGAAGGTCGATGGGAGAACCGCTGCTCCGATAACAACTCTTGTTGGTGACTCGACTCCCGCAGGCCATCGACTACTTTCTTTTCTTCTTACTCTTATGTAACATAGTTTTACTTTTTATTTTACGGCAACGTGTTTACAGAACTTACTTTGGCTTTAGAATTTGTGTATGTGAAACTGTAGATTTTAAAAAAAAAAAAACGAAATATAATCTACTGAAAATACATATATATACATGACTTGTAACATACATATAAACTTTCTTGTTCTTGTCATACATACTCCATAATTGTAAACACACATAACTTTTTGTTCTCTTTCTTTACATGTTCATTAAACTTTTCTTTCTTCTTTTCTTTTGCAGTAGAAAACCTTACGGGTCCACTTCCCTAACCATGACATCTCGGGAATCTGTCTGCTAGTCCATCAGTTACTTTCTTCATTGTGCCAGCTGTTTACCCTTGTCACCTACGCCATAAACAGACTAGTGGCCTAAAGCTCAGTAAATACAAACATACATGCAAAAATGATATGAGTGTAGCGACTAGAGTTAGCTTTGCTATACTTTCTTTTCAGGATTAAGAGTTTCTTGTTAGGCCTTCTATACTTTGATTTCTGACCTCTTTATATTTCTTCTTATGAACTATATTGTTCTGCGCTTTGTGTATCTTTGCTTCCATATATTCTGTCTTTACTTTTTTTCTTCTCTTTCTCTCTTTACTTTCTTTATTTTCACTTGTGGGCCCAATGTTGAATGTACTGAATGCGCGCAGACCAATGAGGGGAGGGGGGCGACCCACCATCCTACCTCACGGTCATCTTAATCCATCGTATTTTATGGATGGATTAGAGCTACCACACCTTTTGGGGTAGGGTCAGCCGACTACTGCCCTTTTGGGTAGCACCACATTCTGTGCGGAGGCTATAGACCTTAAAACCTCACCTTAAGGAGGCCGGTACGTCAACATTTAACTTTAAAATCTTATTATCTTGTTTATTCGCATTCTTGATCATTCTTTTTCCTAAACTTTTCATCTAGACCCAAATCGTCTTTTAATGTGATTTAGTTAGCACAGTTAGTACAACTAGTCAGTTTGTGGGTAGACAAGTAAATGGCTATACTTACCAAACTTGCGCTGACATGGTCGTCCTTAGGTCTTTCGCAGTTTTGTCCCTGTCTCTCGTTGGGTGTCCCATTCATAAGATACCCTCAGTTAGTACTATTGTCATTCATTGACATTTCTTTCGATAAAACTTGATTTTAGTGTTTAAAATCCTAATTAAGGCTCTATAATGGCTTTAGAAGCCTTAACGGCCCTTTGTAGACCTTTCAATAACTTTTTTAAAATTTATGATTTTACCCCTAATTTTTGGTAAAATTACAATTTTGTCCCTAGCGGGATTTTTCTCTTTGTATTTACCATTTCTTTGACCTTAAACTCAATTTGGGATATGAATAGTGATTTTTGACTTTAACCATGAATAGTAAATTTGACTTTGATCGTGAATAGTAACTTTTGTTGTTACTGTCTGACGGTCCTTAAAACCTGAACCTAGTCATACCAAGACTCCCACGGTCTCTTTTTTTTTTTTTTTTTCTTTTTTCTGGGGTCTTTTTGAAACTTTTTGGGTAGAATGATCATTTTGCCCCTGATAGGTCGTTAGACTATAAAAGTTCCAGTTTAATGCCTAAATGGGATTTTCTAAGCCCAAATATCATAAAACGATAAACCTACAGGTTTAATGTCCTTTTTCTATTTTTCTGGGATTTTCTGGTCGAAATGACCATTTTACCCCGAACGGGTCAGTGGGCCGTAAAATTGTATTTTAAATTTTTAAACTAAATTTTCTAAGCCTAAAAACCATAAAATTGGCTTTAAAGGCCTATCGGATATTTTCCAGATTATTTTCTACCATTTCCCTAATCTTCACTTTCCCGACCCTCGGGAAGTACTTTTCCGACCCTTGCATCGGTTTCTCATTTTTCTATCATTTTGGAGCCTCAAATGCATGTTTTACTAATCGTTAAAATGTTCACGTAGGCTTTCCTGACCTAAATCTTCGAGGGGTCGGGTTTTCCTAACTCGACGCTAACTTGCAAGTCATTTTCCAAAAACGCCCCCCCCCTCGGGGGTCGATTTTCTCACTTTGCTCTTTTTTTTTGTTTCGAAGGGATGGGTTACTATTCATAAACCTTCCCTTGTGTTTATCAGGCTCTAATTTCTCTAGGGGGTTTGATTTTTCGACCCGACCCTAAACTTTTATCCCTCATTTCCTAAAATACCCCCTTATGCTACTAAAGAAATTTCGGCAGTATTTCTACTAAATTTTGAGGCTTCCGATGTTTAGGAAATGCCTCAACCATCTAACCTAACTAATTCTACCACGTACAATACCAGAGGCCTATTTCACGCAAAATTTTCTAAACTTTTTGCGTAAAAATTTTACATACATATCAACTTTTTTAATCACATTTCAAGCTACATTTCAAGCACATTATGCTTGATTCTTTTTCACATTTACCATATGAACCTTCCTAAACAATTTCTCATGCCAAATCATTTTTCTTGAACCATTAACCAACAATGATCCAACTTAAAAATGTCATAATCCATCACACACTTCTTCTAAAACACTGATTTCTTTATCAATGCTAAAGTCCATTTTCTGTTCATATTTAGCCAAAGTAGTCTTCATGAAACTTTTAGATAACATCTAGAAAAACAATTCCATGTTTTGACTTTTGTCAAATTCGGCCTCCAAAGCCTTGGTTTTGTCAAAAATCCAAGACTAGTTACACTTATGCACTGGGTGACCCGATTTCAATTCATAGCCTAAAACTATATATTCCACTCATTTTCTACCAAAATGATCTTCACAAAAGTTGTTTAAGACAAAATTTCCTACAACTTTCATGTTTTAACTTTTGTCAAATTAGGCCATCTTCATAGCTGAATCTGAGCTGGAAAAATTCAGATTTTCTTCATCAAAATTTCATATAAAAATAATTTCACTAACCATCCTCACAATAGCCACGGATTTCTTGATAAAAACCTAACCAAACTTTGTTTTCAAACCACCAATCTTGTTGTTTTTCATGCAACCAAAGCACACTAATCCTTTCTTAGAAAAATACAATCCATACCAACACTTGATTCATCCAAACAACAAACTTTCATCACCAAGAATTTCAACACTTCCCACACAGTTTTTGTGTACCAAATAAAGAGGAAAGTTTGAGTTACATAACTCATCTTGTTGGATTGATAAAATGTAACTTGTGCTCCAAATTTTTAGCCCCAAAAACTTGAGAAATTTCTTGGTGAAGGGGGGAGAAAGCTACAACTTCAACAAGAAAGAAATAATGGTATGTTTTGTTTGTTTTTTTTTTATAAGCTTTGATTCTTAGCTTCCAAAAGTGGCCGAACCTTATGCATGAAGGAATGGATTAATTAGCTTTGTTTTGGTCTTATTAATCACTTTTGGGCAATGAGAAAGTGACACCTTGCAACCATTTCTTTCCATAATTTTCTAAAATAAAAATTCCTTAATTTTTGTTACTTTTTGGACCATTAGATCAAAGGTACACTTAATCTTGTCCCTTGATCTTACCTACCACCCTTTTTATTTTTTTGATAATTAAATTATGACATCATAAAGGCAAAGTCATATTTTGACTTTTACTATTCACATTAATTCTACAACTATTTGACCGAAAATCGACCCGGGTGAAACTTTCCTGGAATCACCCCGGCGGGTTCCTGGGGTCTCCGGTGTAGTTAGTTTGCCTTATTCTGCTTCCGTTTGTTCAAAATTAATTCCAGAAGTTTTACGTCTTTTAGTGCACCTGGTGCACCATTTAGGGTTTTCAATACCGATTTGGCACCGTTCTTCTCATTTTTTGTTTGGTAATAATCTCTATCTCTAAATTCCTAAACTTTAACACTATTAGAACTTTTTGCTTTATTCTAAACAGTATCAAATCATTCATTTTGTATTTTTAAACATAAACATCACTGTATTATATACAATGTACATATTTCCGAGAGTGGTGAATTTTCTCAGTTATTACAGGGTTGGATTTTAGTAAGCTTTTAGATAGATTTTTTAGTTTGAAAATGGTAGGTTTGGGGGCTGTGGAATGGTTGGCTGCAGTAAGAAAAGGAAGAGGAAGAAGAGTTGTGTTTTGGGTGCAAAAGTAAGAAAGTGGCAGCCTTAGGTCATACATGCCTTTTATAGGCAAATCTAACCCATCTTACTTAGACTTAAGCTCAATTAATTAAACCAAAAATTTACCTAATTGGGGAATAAAAACCTGCCCATTTCAGCCTCCCAACAGTCGAGGGTTGTGCGCATGGTTAAGGGGCCAATAAAAAAAAATTTTATTGGCCATGTGTGGAAATTCTAGCATTGTTTAATCAAAAGGTGGACAACACATCCCTGACTTTAGGGAAAAATTTCCCACTTTTTAAGGCTATGTTTAGGACTGTCTTAGCTACTTGCACACTATTTTCTAATGGAAAATTTCATCTGCAATGTCTTCTCTTTGCAGTTTAATTTCTACCGTTTGGTATCCGACCCTTTTTCTGTAGTGTTCTAGTTTTCACCTGGAATTAGATTTTCGGAATCCAATTTTTGTACTGATGATTTCTAATTGGGTTGTACTACCTATGAGCCCATTTTGTACCTATTTACTATTTATTTCCTATACTGTGGTTGTCTCTACACTGTGTTGTCCTTGCACACGCATAACAAGGCATTCTCATGTAAAATTTCAAACACAGTCTCTCTTGACTAATTTGGATGTACTAATTTCAAATTGATTAGTTTTACATCCATCTGAGGTCGTCTGGAACATTTTTTGAAAATCTGTGTGATCCCACCTTGAAAAACGTGTCAGGTGCTCGATTGACTAATTTGGGCGTTCTGAGTCTAAATATATCAGTTTCAAGGCGAGAAAAGGTTGTCTTGACCCTTTTCCCTATACTGCGTATCTCTCAAATAAAAATTCTCGTTTTATGTTCAATTGACCGGATTTGGCCTACTGACTATTAATATATCAATTTTATGCCAGATTAGGGCCGTCTTAGCTATTAACCTAACACTGCGTTTCTACTATTCACTACCCACTGTTTTCTACTTAACTAATTAGTCTGAGTGTTCTGACTCTGATTTTGTTAATTTCTAGGCGAGAAGAGGTCAGCTGGACCATTGTTCTTGATACTATACCTCCGCTAGGGTATTTATCGCTGTTGTGCTCAGACGATCGGTTTGAGCATTCTGATGATTTGTTCACTAGTCTTGTGTTAGGAAACGATCATATGGACCAGTTTCCTGATACTACGTATCTTAAACACTTACACACATAATAGGGTGGATCGATTTCACTGTCGATCGCCCCTTTCATTGCATGAATAGTAATTAAATATTACTATTGTTGTTTAATCTATTCAACTAGAAAACATACTGTATTTATCAACTTAATTACCTATTACATAGTAATTAGGTTTCATAAATCGTGAGAGCCTTTACAGCAGCTCTCTACTTAAAACATGGCCTTCAACACGGGCTCTTACACGGGCGTGTACTGGTTGAATTTTCTCAACACGGCCACATCTTGGGACACGGCCTTCTTACATTGCAACAGTCCGAACGGTATACGGCTGTTTACATGGTCGTGAACCTGACCGTGTCCTTTAACTTTTTCACTAAAAGACACCAATTTATTCCAAAATTCATTCATCGAATTCTCATTTAATGGTACTTAAGTTACATGAATGGGGCGGTCTTTACAATCTATCCGCCTTACAAAATTTTCGTCCTCAAAAATTAGAATAATTTCGGGAAGTCTCTTTTCATATCCTCTTCCCGTTTCCATGTGGCTTCTTCTATATTATGGTTCTGCCACAATACTTTTACAAGCGGTAAAACTTTATTCCTAAGGACTTTATCTTCCTTGACTAAAATCTGCATAAGTTTTTCTTCATATGTTAGATCGGCGGGTACTTCGGCCGGCTCTTGGCTCAAAATGTGGGAACTGTCTGGCATGTATTTCTTTAGCATTAAGACAAGGAAGACATTATACATTGAAGCTAATTCAAGAGAGAGTGCTAATCTGTAAGCCACCTTCCCAACTCTCTCGATGATCTTGAAGGGTCCTATATACCTAGGACTAAGCTTTCCTTTCTTTCCAAAGCACATCACCCCTTTCATGGGTGCCACCTTGAGAAAAATAGAGTCTCCTTCTCGAAACTTGAGGGGTCTATGGTGTTTGTCCGCATAGCTCTTCTGGTGACCATGTGCTGTATCTAGCCTCTCTCTTATAAGCTTCATGTCTATCATTGTATCCTTAACGAAATCTATGTTGGTAAGCTGTTTCTCTCCAGTCTCATACCAATGAACTGAAGATCAGCATTTTCTTCCATAGAGTACCTCATACGGTGCCATCCCGATCGAGGAATGGTAGCTGTTATTGTACAAGAACTTGATCAATGGTAGCTTCTGGTCCTAGTTTCCCTTGAAGTCTAGGACATAAGCTCTCAACATATCCTTTAGTGTTTGTATGCTCCTTTCAGATTGACTGTCAGTTTGGTCAGTCTGAGAGTGAAAAGCTGTGCTAAACTTCAACTTGGTTCCCAATAAGGCTTGTACGCTCTACCAAAACCTGGAGGTGAGGTGTCCATCATGATCTGAGATGATAGATTTTGGTACTCCGTGCAGTCTCACTATCTGAGCTACATACATTTCTGCTAATCTTTCTACCGAGTAGCTTAGCTTTATAACTAGAAATCGAGTTGATTTCATCAATCAGTCCACAATTACCCAGATTGCGTCGTTGTCCCTCGACATCCTAGGCAATCCGACCATGAAATCCATTGTAATCTACTCCCATTTCCACTCTGATAGCTCGATTTTCTGTAGTTCTCCTACCGACCATTGGTGTTCTACCTTAATTCTCTTACACGTGAGGCATCTGACAACGAACTCTGCAACGTCATTCTTCATCTCAGGCCACCAAAAACTCTCTTTTAAGTCCTTATACATCTTATTTGCCCCTAGATGTATAGAATATGCTGTTTCGTGAGCCTCTGAAAGGATTCACTTTCTGAGTTCCTTATCCTTCAGAACACACATTTTATCTCTATAGTAGAGTATGCCATCCTTAGAGACTCGAAACTCAGAATTTCGGTCCTCTGTAGCCTCCTTTCTGGGTTTGATTAGGGATGAATCGAAGTCCTAACTGGCCTTAATCTCTTCTAGGAGTGTCGATTGGAAGGTCATTTCAGGCAACCTCCCTGTCAATATCTCGACTTCACTGCAGCGTAGCTCCTTTTGTATTACTTCTGGCAAGGCACAAACAACCATAAGTGACGAGGAATGCTTTCTACTTAGTGTATCAGCCACCTTATTGGCTTTCCCTAGGTGGTATAGGATTTCATAATCGTAATCCTTTACCAATTCTAGCCATCTTCGTTGCCTTATGTTGAGCTCCTTATATGTGAAAATGTACTTGAGGCTCTGGTGGTTCGTATAGATTTTGCACTTGACACCATATAGGTAGTGCCTCTAAATCTTGAGCACAAAAATGACCGCTGCTAACTCCAGGTTGTAGGAAAATAAATCGGTAAAAACGTATCAGAGTGGCGCAGCGGAACAATAAAAATTTTTAGATCGTTAAATATCTCATGATGCCATATACAATAAATCAACAACAATTAAAACTCATACCTCAAGGATGCCAATCTTGCAGGAGGAGAATGACCGGAGGCTTCAACCAACTAGCCTTCTCTACTATTCTCCAATTCCCGAATGGCTGAGTGTGTGGGCACTCTGAACCTCGATCGGTATGCTAGCACTGCTAGTCTTCTTCCGACCACCCAGATCTCTAAAGAACTTTATTGTCACGATGAGCTGTGCAACAATAAGCCTGCTCACCTGAGAGTCTGTGGTCTTAGAGAACTGGAGTGGCAGGACCTCTATTTATAGACCTGCATGAGGTGAATCTCTGAATTTGAATTGGATTAGGAAAAGATATTTTCCCTTATCCAAACCCATAAAATCCGAATTTTTCCAAGGGATAATCTCCACTAAAAATTCGGTTTTCTTAGGATAGATCCAATCCAAATCTCAACAAGATTTTAACTAGAATCTTATCTCCCTTTTTTCAACCAAAAAATCCGAAATTCACAAGGAGAAAATCCTCCAAAAGATTTCGGCCATTATGGATAAGGGAGAATCAAAATTCCACTAGGATTTTCAAGCTAAATCTCATCTCAACCTTATCCAAAAAATAACCGAATTCTCCTTGGATTTAGGCTCCAAAATTTCGGCCACTTTTAGGGAAGAAGGGAATCCAAATTCAACTAGGATTCAAGCTTGAATTTACCCTTGAATCTAATCCACAAAATCCGAAATTTTCATGAGCATTATCCTCAAAAATTTCGTCCCTTATTTGTTGGGATTTGGATTCAAAATTCAAGTAGGATTCTAACAAGATTATCCTCTCCTAATCCAACTCAAATTCGAATTTCAAACCTTGTGGATTTTCCACAACAAATTCGAATCCTACTTGGACTGTGATTCAAAATTTGAATTTCAAATTTCAAATTCAAATTTCAAATTTCAAATTTCAAATTTCAAATTTAAATTTCAAATTCAAATTTCAAATTCGAATTTCAAATTCAAATTTCAAATTCAAATTTCAAATTCAAAATTCAAATTTCAAATTTCAAAATTCAAATTTCAAATTTCAAAATTCAAATTTCAAATTCCACAAAACGGTTGTTTTTCATATTCTCGTTCTCATGGATAATTTTCTACAACTCCAATCCAATCTCAAATAAAATCATGGCAACTTTATTTGGAGTTCGAATAATTGTGTACTCTATTATCCAAAACAAAATCTGAATCCAACCGGAGAGAATCTTGTCTACCATCCTAATCCTGTGTCATCACCATCCATGCATAATAAACTAGCCAATAGCATACACAAATCAATTTGCCAAACGTTAAGGAATTATGTGGAGCTAGTAGAGGGACTGATTGGACATATATAATCGGGCTCCCGTGATTCCATATGATCATCATTCTGTACCGAACAACTCAATCATATGATCACTAATTTCAGAGTCACACCACTATAAACCTGAAACTGAACTCCCAATTATATACCGTATTACGTAAGCCTGTGACGAGCTACCATCCAATGACCTTGTCATATATGCAAAACCCTCATATGATATCCATGATCAGCCTTAGGTCAAAGTCCGTTTAATCCTACTGATCAGGCTATCTTAAAGTTCCATTATACTACCGAATCAAGAAAATGATTATTCACCATATGTGAATAAGAAGTCATCCGCCCAGCAGACGACCCAAGGCCTTGTCCATTTTCACATTCAGTATAATGCCTTTAAGAGGATACCTTTAACTCCTCAGAGCTATGATTCCGATATCTGCAAACAAACCCTTCATCGTATACAAGTCATGCACCCAACGAACCGGTCTATAAGCTTACTACCCTCTGAGACGCTTTAGCCATTGGAACATCAAAGTACACAAGTCATATACATGAAGAAGTTCATTTACTCAGGATTAAGGTTATTACATAATGAACGTCAAAAGCAGATTGATCCACTCATAGCGGACTACGTAGATCAATCACACTTTAGTCCCGGTCTAATATGTCACCACCAAGCAACATATCCATGTCTCTACTTGGGAGTCCAGCTCCAGACAGTCAAGACAGACCGTCCCCTCTAAGGCTTTAGATAACATAATAGTCTTAACATGAGTTAGATGCTCGATCTAACCCCATAGACTACAGACCATAGTTTAGACTGCTAACTTTAGAACATTGTCTTCTCGCATACAAAAATCCATTGCATGCAACGTTCTAACAGTTTTAACACAAGCAGTCAGTGAGCCATATTTGCTTACATTTACTTTAACATGTAAATAAGACGAGGACAGATAGCAATGTAATGAATAACCTCTAAGTATAATTTTATTATCCAGTTCAAAATGAATACATCAAAATGTCTCTAATACTTAGGGCATTTCCTAACAATCTCCCACTTGCCCTAAGCCAGTAGATGTGCCATGTTACGCATCCCCATCGCCTCTACATGCCTCTCAAAGCTTCTAGCTACCAAAGTCTTAGTAAAGGAATCAGCGATGTTGTCCTCGAACGCGATCTTACATACATCTACTTATCCTGTCTCCATATGCCCTCTAATGTCGACTTCCTCAAATCCTTACAAGTCTGGAAGTCTGAGTCCGTGTATCCTACGGGTGTTAGGTCCCCTCCAGAATACACCAGCGTATAATCCCTCGTTCTCTTAAGATACTTGAGTATATGCTTTACTGCTTGCCAGTGCTTGGTTCCAGGATTCGCTTGATATCGACTCACCATACCTACTGCAAAACATATGTCCGGGCGAGTGCAAAGCATAGCGTACATAAGGCTACCCACAGCGGATGCATAAGGGACCTTACTCATACGCTCTCTTTCTTCCGATGTCTTAGGACAGTCATCCAATGAAAGAGTTAAACCGGCAATAGAAGGTTGTGAGCCTTTCTTTGCCTCTAGCATTGCATATTTGTCAATTATTTTATCTATGTATGAAGCTTGGGATAACGCTATCATTTTGTTCTTTCGATCTCTGAAGAGACGAATGCCTAGAACATAATTAGCTTCTCCCAAGTCCTTCATGTCAAACTGTTGGTGTAACCAAAGCTTGACCGATGATAAGTTCCCTACATCATTCCCAATGAGTAGTATATCATCGACATAGAGTATCAGAAAGACCACTTTTCCATCCTTAATACGTTTATAAACACAAGGTTCATCAACGTTCTGCTCAAAACCAAATGTCTTAATCGCTTGATCAAACCTCTGGTTCCATGAGCGGGATGCCTGCTTTAATCCATAAATGGATCTAAGCAACTTGCAGACTTTCTTATCTTGTCCTTTTGCTACGAACCCTTTGGGCTGTATCATATAGATACACTCTTCAAGATGGCCATTCAAGAATGCCGTCTTGACATCCATTTGCCAGATCTCGTAATCGAGAGCCGCAGCAATGGACAGAAGAATACGGATAGACTTCAGCATAGCAACAGGCGAAAAGGTTTCCTCGTAATCGATTCCAGCCTTTTGCGTGTATCCCTTTGCAACCAGTCTAGCTTTGAAAGTTTCCACTTTCCCTTCCGCATCCTTCTTTCTTTTGTAGACCCATTTGCATCCAATGGGTTTTATCCCATCCGGCAAATCTACAAGTTCCCAAACAGAGTTGGATTTCATAGAATCCATCTCATTGTTCATAGCCTGTTTCCAAGATCTAGAATCAACATCCTTTATAGCTTCATCATATGTGACCGGATCTTCCTCATGCTCATGAGCCTCGGCCTGGTATACCTCAGCATCATACATAAAGAAATTAGGTTTCTTAGAAACCCTCCCACTACGACGAGGCACCCTAAATTGTTGATCGTCTGCAGGTCTTTCACTGGAACTTGGACTTGCGTCCAAGACCGAAATCTGTGGAGCAGTTCTATCACCCGATAACTCCTCTAGCACCACTTTGCTTCGAGGTTTAAAGTCATTCATGTGACTTTCCTCTAAGAATGTCGCATGGGTTGAGACAATGACCTTTTGTTCCTTCGGGTTATAGAACAGACCTCCTTTAGTTCCCTTTGGATACCCTACAAACATGCACAATTCTGATCTTGGTTCCAACTTCTTCGCATCCCCATCCAGTACATGTGCCGGGCAGTCCCATATTCTCATATGTCCAAGGGAGGGCTTCCTGCCACGCCACAATTCATACGGAGTTCTAGGAATTGATTTGCTCGGAACCTGGTTCAGAATATAGCACGCCGTTTGTAAAGCATGTCCCCAAAATGATAATGGCAGCGTTGAGTAACTCATCATGGACCGTACCATATCCAATAAGGTCCTATTTCTCCTTTCGGCTACACCATTCTGTTGTGGAGTACCAGGTGCAGTCAATTGGGATAAAATCCCGTTCTCTACAAGATGTCCTAGAAATTCATCAGAGAGGTATTCGCCACCTCGATCAGATCGAAGTGTCTTTATGGATTTATCCAATTGCTTTTCCACTTCCGCATGATACTCTTTGAACTTGTCAAAGTTTTCGCTCTTGCGGTGCATCAGATACACATATCCATACCTCGAGTAATCATCTATGAAAGAGACATAGTACTCGAACCCTCCTCGTGCTGTGACGTTCATGGGGCCACATACGTCAGTGTGCACAATTTCTAAGAGCTCCTGTGCCCTTGTACCCTTAGCTCCAAAAGACCTCTTAGTCATCTTACCCTCTAGACAAGACTCACATTGGGGAAGTCGTACCTCCTCCAGAGATTCCAGAGGACCGTCTTTCACCAATCTTTGAATCCTATCCTGATTAATATGACCAAGTCTTAAATGCCAAAGATACGCCTTGTTAGAGTGAGAAACTTTCAACCTTTTAGAGTTATCAATTAATTCAGTGTCAAGCAGTGAGTACATCTTTGGTCTGATCAAATATAGGTTTCTATCCATCCATCCAGAACAGATAAAAGACTTATTTCTACGAATATCAACTCTTTTACTAAAAGAAACTGAATAAGAATCCTTTATTAAACAAGCTACCGATATAAGGTTCCTCCTAAAATTAGGAACATAAAAACAGTCTTTCAATAAAATAAACCTAAATTGATCAAAATAAAGATGAACGTCTCCCACTGCCTCAGCCACCACAAAGCTACCATCTCCAGTCCGCAACGAGAGGCTCCTATCATGTAGACTTCTCGTTTCCACGAACCCCTGCATAGAAACACAAACATGATTAGTGGCGCCCGAATCAATGACCCAAGTGTCTTTCGATTCTTCCACCAAACACGCTTCCAAGTAATGAAGTTCCTTACCTTCCTTGCCCTTGGAGGCTAGGAATTCCCGGCAAGCCTTCTTGAAGTGACCTACCTTCCCACAATGGAAGCATTTGGACTTTTTAGGGTCCTTTGGCTTCTTGTTCTTCTTCTTCTTCTTCCCGTCCGAGACAGGAGGATTAGAAGAACTGGAAGCCACTTGCTTCTTATTTGGCCTCTTCCTCTTCCGTGAGGGATTGGAAGATTCCGCCAAATTGGCCTCTCCTTTAGGTCGGACCGTATCCTCATCCTTGATCATCCGCTCATAAGCCTGTAGTTGCTTCATGAGCTCGGTAAGTCCTAACTCCTTTGTCGCCAGATTGTATGCGGCCTTAAACCCCATAAAATCTTTAGACAGAGTCTTGAACACCATCTCGATCTGGGTGTTATAGTCCAACTCAGCACCATTCTCGGCAGCCTCAGCGAAGAATCCCATTAGAGTGATCATATGGTCCTTCACCGGAGCACCCGCCTTTTGCTTGGAGTTCATAATGCTGGTGATTGCAGACTGTCGAGCCAATTTTTCTTGGCCTCCGAACATGTCCTCCAGATTTTCCATGATCTCCCCAGCAACTTGATAAGTCTCATGCTGCTTTTGTAAAGCACTCGTCATGCTAGCAAGGATGTAGCATCGAGCTATCTCATTAGATTCTCTCCAACGATTATAGGCAACCAGGACCTCCTCAAGTGGTGTGTCAGGTTTGGGCCCAGGTGGGCATGGTTCGTCCAGTACGAACTTGTGTCTCTCGCAGCTGAGAACTATTAATAGATTTCTTTTCCAGTCTTTATAATTATCGCCATTCAACTTATTTTCAGTAAGTATCGAAATGAGGGGTGTCGGTGACATTTTGAACTGAAATAAAATTATACTAGACATCATTACAAAGCCCAAGCAAATATGCAGATAATTTAGCAAATAAAACATACAAGTATGTTCCTACATGAAACTTGAAAAAATGTAGCATTGCAACGGTAATTCTCAGCACCTATTGCCCCAAGCCACCGAGGGGTGGTCATGAGAACAAATAGCCGGAACATGGACCCCGTCCAATTAATATATGTTACCTTAAATCCTCCAAGGTTAAGACATATATTAATAACCGCTTATTTGGCCACCAGTTTAGTTAACAGAGCTTCTAGGGAAGGTTAATAACTAAACGAGTCTTGAGTGTATAACCATTGTTTACGTAGCCCGATCCACGTCCTACCAAGCCACCGAGGGGTGGTCATGAATAGGATCGCACCCGAACACGTTTTCCACATAGGAGATCCAATCTGGTATACTGGCAGCGGTAAACACCTACCGAGGGGTGTGGTCAGGTCAGAACTGACGCGAGGCGTTACCATGCTTTCACATATGGATCAACAATGGAGGCCGTGGGTTTTGTTTGAAACCCTCTCCCACTCAATATTTTGAAAAACATGCAAGTTTTGACAAATTATGTATGATCAATATAGTATGAGCGGCACTCACCTATCCTATATGACATGTTATCAAATATGCATACAAAACATCCATCAATACATATTTATACATCCATGACATATCACAGAAAAAAAATAATTGACAGACTAACCAAGCTATGGTTCCATCCTAGAACAAAGAAAATAAAGATTACAAAATTCCATCCAAAGCATTCTTTGGGTCTTGAATTTTGTTCCGTCTTCTTGTATCCATCTTTATGTAGCCTCTCCATTTATTTCTCATCCCAAGAATTATTTAAAATTTAAATTTCCAAAAATTTAAATTTCAAATTCAAACTTCCAAATTCGAATTTCAAATTTAAATTTCTAATTCAAATTTTAAACAATTTTAATCATCATGTGTAATAATATGTAATTTCAAAAATTTCAAATTTTTAATTACATATTTTTTAAACATGATTTAAAATCAAATCTCAAATTTAAAAATCAAAATTTTCAAATTTTGGACTGCCGCACCGCCGCCCGTGAAGGCGGCAGCCGCCATGGGCAGCCACCAACCCCGGACGGGCTGGCAGCCCACGGCCGCCCCTTGTGCAGCCTGCCGGGCTGCAGGCCAAGCCTGCAGCACCAGGCTGTACGCCCAGACTGGGCGCAGCAGCCGGCAGGCTGCAGGCAGCGCCTGCAGCCAGAGGCTGCACGCCCAGGCTGCGGCCAGCCTTGGGCAGGCCACGGCCACCCCTGGCTGCAGGTAGAGCCTGCGGCCGTGGGTGGTGTGGGCCTGTACAGGGGCTGCCGCAGCCCCATCCTGCCCGAGGGCAGGGGCTGCAGCCCCACCAAGGTTTGTCGGCCTATCCCGAGGGGTTGTGTCTCGATTTTCGTGCCATATTCCAATTTATCTTTTAGGATCTCCAAAAATTAATTTGAATCCCAATTAAATTGAAATTTTCCACACAATCAAAATTTCAACCTTTAAATTAAATTTAACTTTTGGGAAAAATAAATTACGGTCTTCAATCTTCAATCTCCTCCAAGAATAATTACATAAAAAATTCCTATACCGTTTCCGGTGTACAAAATTCTATCCATAAAAATTCTAAGAGACAAAATTAAAATCCATGGGAAAAACACAGTGTTAATAAACTGCTCCCATGGTTACATAAAAAATTCCTAGATACAATTTTTCTAAATTCTAAGGAACCATAACCAGTATAAACAAGCATGCTTATAATAATTCAAAAAATTAAAATAACCACATACTTTATACATAATACATGATAACAACATAAAGGAACCCTAGAATGCCACTCTCTAAATATCAAATCCATACATAAATAAAAAGACTAAGTAATTGTCTAATTTATGTGCATGGCATAGTCATGAGATGGCTCTGATACCAATTGTAGGAAAATAAATCGGTAAAAACGTATCAGAGTGGCGCAGCGGAACAATAAAAATTTTTAGATCGTCAAATATCTCATGATGCCATATACAATAAACCAACAACAATTAAAACTCATACCTCAAGGATGCCAATCTTGCAGGAGGAGAATGACCGGAGGCTTCAACCAACTAGCCTTCTCTACTATTCTCCAATTCCCGAATGGCTGAGTGTGTGGGCACTCTGAACCTCGATCGGTATGCTAGCACTGCTAGTCTTCTTCCGACCACCCAGATCTCTAAAGAACTTTATTGTCACGATGAGCTGTGTAACAATAAGCCTGCTCACCTGAGAGTCTGTGGTCTTAGAGAACTGGAGTGGCAGGACCTCTATTTATAGACCTGCATGAGGTGAATCTCTGAATTTGAATTGGATTAGGAAAAGATATTTTCCCTTATCCAAACCCATAAAATCTGAATTTTTCCAAGGGATAATCTCCACTAAAAATTCGGTTTTCTTAGGATAGATCCAATCCAAATCTCAACAAGATTTTAACTAGAATCTTATCTCCCTTTTTTCAACCAAAAAATCCGAAATTCACAAGGAGAAAATCCTCCAAAAGATTTCGGCCATTATGGATAAGGGAGAATCAAAATTCCACTAGGATTTTCAAGCTAAATCTCATCTCAACCTTATCCAAAAAATAACCGAATTCTCCTTGGATTTAGGCTCCAAAATTTCGGCCACTTTTAGGGAAGAAGGGAATCCAAATTCAACTAGGATTCAAGCTTGAATTTACCCTTGAATCTAATCCACAAAATCCGAAATTTTCATGAGCATTATCCTCAAAAATTTCGTCCCTTATTTGTTGGGATTTGGATTCAAAATTCAAGTAGGATTCTAACAAGATTATCCTCTCCTAATCCAACTCAAATTCGAATTTCAAACCTTGTGGATTTTCCACAACAAATTCGAATCCTACTTGGACTGTGATTCAAAATTTGAATTTCAAATTTCAAATTCAAATTTCAAATTTCAAATTTCAAATTTCAAATTTAAATTTCAAATTCAAATTTCAAATTCGAATTTCAAATTCAAATTTCAAATTCAAATTTCAAATTCAAAATTCAAATTTCAAATTTCAAAATTCAAATTTCAAATTTCAAAATTCAAATTTCAAATTCCACAAAACGGTTGTTTTTCATATTCTCGTTCTCATGGATAATTTTCTACAACTCCAATCCAATCTCAAATAAAATCATGGCAACTTTATTTGGAGTTCGAATAATTGTGTACTCTATTATCCAAAACAAAATCTGAATCCAACCGGAGAGAATCTTGTCTACCATCCTAATCCTGTGTCATCACCATCCATGCATAATAAACTAGCCAATAGCATACACAAATCAATTTGCCAAACGTTAAGGAATTATGTGGAGCTAGTAGAGGGACTGATTGGACATATATAATCGGGCTCCCGTGATTCCATATGATCATCATTCTGTACCGAACAACTCAATCATATGATCACTAATTTCAGAGTCACACCACTATAAACCTGAAACTGAACTCCCAATTATATACCGTATTACGTAAGCCTGTGACGAGCTACCATCCAATGACCTTGTCATATATGCAAAACCCTCATATGATATCCATGATCAGCCTTAGGTCAAAGTCCGTTTAATCCTACTGATCAGGCTATCTTAAAGTTCCATTATACTACCGAATCAAGAAAATGATTATTCACCATATGTGAATAAGAAGTCATCCGCCCAGCAGACGACCCAAGGCCTTGTCCATTTTCACATTCAGTATAATGCCTTTAAGAGGATACCTTTAACTCCTCAGAGCTATGATTCCGATATCTGCAAACAAACCCTTCATCGTATACAAGTCATGCACCCAACGAACCGGTCTATAAGCTTACTACCCTCTGAGACGCTTTAGCCATTGGAACATCAAAGTACACAAGTCATATACATGAAGAAGTTCATTTACTCAGGATTAAGGTTATTACATAATGAACGTCAAAAGCAGATTGATCCACTCATAGCGGACTACGTAGATCAATCACACTTTAGTCCCGGTCTAATATGTCACCACCAAGCAACATATCCATGTCTCTACTTGGGAGTCCAGCTCCAGACAGTCAAGACAGACCGTCCCCTCTAAGGCTTTAGATAACATAATAGTCTTAACATGAGTTAGATGCTCGATCTAACCCCATAGACTACAGACCATAGTTTAGACTGCTAACTTTAGAACATTGTCTTCTCGCATACAAAAATCCATTGCATGCAACGTTCTAACAGTTTTAACACAAGCAGTCAGTGAGCCATATTTGCTTACATTTACTTTAACATGTAAATAAGACGAGGACAGATAGCAATGTAATGAATAACCTCTAAGTATAATTTTATTATCCAGTTCAAAATGAATACATCAAAATGTCTCTAATACTTAGGGCATTTCCTAACACAGGTCATGTATCGGGTAGTTCGTTTCATGGTCCTTGAGTTATCGTGAAGCATATACGACCACTCTACCATTCTATATCAGTACGACTCCTAGTCCAGTCTTGGATGTGTCACTGTAGATCACAAAATTTCCCTGTCCAGCATCTGGTATGGTCAGGATCGGAGTGCTTGTGGGTCTGCATTTCAACTCTTGGAAGCTCCTTTCACACTTATCCGTCCTCTCATACTTCTTTTCCTTCTTGGTTAGCGCTGTGAGTGGTGCGGCTAGCTTTGAAAAACCTTCAATGAAAAGCCGATAATAACCCGCTAGTCCTAGGAAACTACGGATCTCTGTCACATTCCTCGGGGTTGGCCATGCACTAACTGCTTCAACCTTTACAGGGTATACTGATACTCCTTCCTTGGAGACTACATGTTGTAGGTGGAGTTGTACTTACCTGTCAGTGGACAGTTTATACTCTCGACTTTGTCACAATACAAGTACTTCCCTGTAATCATAACGCATTTCATTAACATTTGCTCTTAGGTCACTATGGTCATTAGTGACTAACAAAAACTCCGTCGTTAGGTGATACCGATCCTTATCGGTACTAATTGCCCTCTTCTTAAGAATTTGATTTTCTCTAATTTCTAATCGTGGTTAATTAATTAATTTGCTCAATAAATTAATTAACGTCGCTCTTAGGTCACTCTATCGTTAGGAACTAATAAATCTATCATTGTGTGGTACCGATGGCTATCGGTAGCCAACTGCTCTACTTTGCGAATTTTTTGATATCTAATTTCTAATCGTGCTTGATTAATTTGTCTACTTGACAAATTAATCACTATCTTTCACTATCCCGTTTAGACTCGGTCCTTGACTGGTTAACCGACCAGTCAACTGACTGGATACCTCGCGTATTGACTATTTAGCCTATCAGGTTACCTTTACCAATTTAACCATCCCAAATTTTATGCTTAGCTCACACCCATCCCTCGGGTGGTACTATTCTGACATAGGGGTCGTTTTCTTACATTTCAAGATTTCTAATTGGACGATTCACTAATCCTCTAAACGTCCGTCCTTCTTTCCCGGACCTAGGTAATCGAGGGGGCTCGGGTTTCCATCCCGATCACATTTACCCCTTTGTGCCATTTTAGAAATTTCGGTAACATTTCTGATTATTTTTTGGGTTTCCGGCGTTTAGGAAACGTCTTAAAACTATCTAACCTATTCTAACCTACCACGTACTAAACCAGAGGCCTAATTTTTACATAAAAGCTCAGTTTTTTACGTAAAAATATTCATATTTCCTCATAGTCTCTTTTTGGACATTTCATCCCTTTTTCTTACAATTCCTCAAGTCAGTAATCCATAATTAATACATAATTATTCCAGTAATAAAATGAGGAATCAAGGGATCAAAACCACTACCAAAATCGTTCCCGTCGGCAGTTAAACGAACCGTTCGGTCTCGACCGCACAATCTTTGAATCGTTATTCTTCACTTTTGAAACTCAGGTTTGTAAATCCAATGCCGCAGATATGTCCAGAACGTCAACAATAGGCCAACGGGCCATTCTTCAATTTTTGGTCTCCGGTTGTTGTTGACCGACATTGACCATCGTTGACAGGCATTGACCATGGCAGTGATGGAAGTGGCGACCACCATCTTGAAGAGCTCGACGAGAGGAACCTACTGGTGGTGTCAATTTCACCAATCGAGGCTCCTATCGCCAGAAATTGAGCTTTGAAGATCGACGAAAGTGGCGGTGGTTGGATCTCCGTTTTCCAGCGTTGTTGCCCAAACTTGATTTAGGCTTTTTGATCTACGTGTTATTCTGAGCATATTGGTACCCACTTTGCAACTCGACTCCGCCAGAATCGGTGGATTCCATGATGGTGACGGCGTGAGTTTGGATGGCACGATCTGATGGCTGTTGAGCTAAAATGAGGCCTGGATTTTGTTCTACTCTTCACCACGAATCCATTGGGACCAGAATCGTGGCATTTGGACGTCGAACGGCGGAGATACGGCAGTTTGAAAATTCCGACCATCAGCGGCTTTGGGTGGCGCATGCGGCGTGCTCCAGCGTCGGTTCGGTCGACTCGGTCCACCGTTGGACTCAACTCGTCGAGAGCTTTCTAATGGTGCTGGCGGTGTCAAAAACAGAGGCCAGATTCGATGGTCAGTCACTGTTCATATTCGTGAGGTGTGGGGAATAAAATAAGGTAAGGGAAAATTATGGAAGCATTTTAACAAAGTTCCCAAAATTTCGACCCTTTTATACTAAATTTTTGAAAAATTTTAAGATAAGGTATACTGACTAATTTGGGTGTGCTGAACTCAAATATATCAGTTTTATCTTCATCCGAGGTCGTCTCAACCAGTTTTCTGATACTGCATGGTTCTTGGTGAAAAATTACTTTTTGTACTCAAATGGCTAATTTGAGCATTCTGATTCCAAATATATCAGTTTTATATCAAGAAAAGGTCATCTTGACCAATTTCTTGATACTGTGGTTAGGCCTACACTATATTGACACTGCGCATGCATAACGAGGTGTTTTCGCGTAAAATTTCAAACAGTCTCTCCTAACTAATTTGGACGTGCTGATTTCAAATTTATCAGTTTTACGTCCATCTTAGGTCTTCTAGACTAGTTTTCAGGATCTGTGTGACCCCATCTCAAAAAACGTGTCAGGTGCCTGATTGACTAATTTGGGCATCCTGAGTCTGAATATATCAGTTTCAAGGCGAGAATGTAGGAAAATAAACCGGAAAAAAACGTATCAGAGTGGCGCAGCGGAACAATAAAAATTTTTAGATCGTTAAATATCTCATGATGCCATATACAATAAATCAACAACAATTAAAACTCATACCTCAAGGACGCCAATGAACAGGAGGAGAGCGACCGGAGGCTTCAACCAACTAGCCTTCTCTACTATTCTCCAATTCCCGAATGGCTGAGTGTGTGGGCACTCTGAACCTCGATCGGTATGCTAGCACTGCTAGTCTTCTTCCGACCACCCAGATCTCTAAAGAACTTTATTGTCACGATGAGCTGTGCAACAATAAGCCTGCTCACCTGAGAGTCTGTGGTCTGAGAGAACTGGAGTGGCAGGACCTCTATTTATAGACCTGCATGAGGTGATTCTCTGAATTCGAATTGGACTAGGAAAAGATTTTCTCCCTTATCCAAACCAAAAAATCCGAATTTTCCAAGGGAGAATCTCCACAATTAAATTCGGTTTTCCTAGGACAAATCCAATCCAAATCTAAACAAGATTTTAACTAGAATTTTATCTCCCTTTTTCAACCAAAAAATCCGAAATCTTTAGGAGAAAATCTTCTCCAAATTTTCGGCCACTTTTAGGATAAGGAAGAATCAAAATTCCACTAGGATTTTTCAAGCTAAATCTCATCTCAACCTTATCCAAAAATAACCGAATTTCCTAGGATAAAGCCTCCAAAATTTCGGCCACTTTTAGGGAGGGAGAGAATCCAAATTCAACTAGGATTGAAACTTGAATTTTCCCTTGAATCTTATCTACAAAAACCGAATTTTCCATTGAGGATTATCCTCAAAAAATTCGCCCACTTTTGTTGGGATTTGGATTCAAAATTCAAGTAGGATTCTAACAAGATCATCCTCTCCAAATCCAACTCAAATTCGAATTTCAAACCTTGTGGATTTTCCACAACAAATTCGAATCCTACTTGGACTGTGATTCAAAATTTGAATTTCAAATTTCAAATTCAAATTTCAAATTCAAATTTCAAATTTCAAATTTCAAATTTCAAATTTAAATTTCAAATTCAAATTTCAAATTCGAATTTTCAAATTCAAATTTCAAATTCAAATTTCAAATTCAAAATTCAAATTTCAAATTTCAAAATTCAAATTTCAAATTTCAAAATTCAAATTTCAAATTCCACAAAACGGTTGTGTTTCATATTCTTGTTCTCATGGATAATTTTCTACAACTCCAATCCAATCTCAAATAAAATCATGGCAACTTTATTTGGAGTTTGAATAATTGTGTACTCTATTATCCAAAACAAAGTCTGAATCCAACCGGAGAGAATCTTGTCTACCATCCTAATCCTGTGTCATCACCATCCATGCATAATAAACTAGCCAATAGCATACACAAATCAATTTTGCCAAACGTTAAGGAATTATGTGGAGCTAGTAGAGGGACTGATTGGACATATATAATCGGGCTCCCGTGATTCCATATGATCATCATTCTGTACCGAACAACTCAATCATATGATCACTAATTTCAGAGTCACACCACTATAAACCTGAAACTGAACTCCTAATTATATACCGTATTACGTAAGCCTGTGACGAGCTACCATCCAATGACCTTGCCATATATGCAAAACCCTCATATGATATCCATGATCAGCCTTAGGTCATAGTCCGTTTAATCCTCCTGATCAGGCTATCTTAAAGTTCCATTATACTACCGAATTAAGAAAATGATTATTCACCATATGTGAATAAGAAATCATCCGCCCAGCAGACGACCCAAGGCCTTGTCCATTTTCACATTCAGTATAATGCCTTTAAGAGGATACCTTTAACTCCTCAGAGCTATGATTCCGATATCTGCAAACAAACCCTTCATCGTATACAAGTCATGCACCCAACGAACCGGTCTATAAGCTTACTACCTCTGAGACGCTTTAGCCATTGGAACATCAAAGTACACAAGTCATATACATGAAGTAGTTCATTTACTCAGGATTAAGGTTATTGCACAATGAACGTCAAAAGTAGATTGATCCACTCATAGCGGACTACGTAGATCAATCACGCTTTAGTCCCGGTCTAATATGTCACCACCAAGTAACATATCTATGTCTCTACTTGGGAGTCCAGTTCCAGACAGTTAAGACAAACCGTCCCCTCAAGGCTTTAGACAACATAATAGTCTTTATCATGAGTTAGATGCTCGGTCTAACCCCATAGACTACAGACCATAGTTTAGACCGCTAACTTTAGAACATTGTCTTCTTGCATACAAAAGTCCATTGCATGCAACGTTCTAACAGTTTTAACACAAGCAGTCAGTGAGCCATATTTGCTTACATTTACTTTAATGTGTAAATAAGACGAGGACAAATAGCAATGTAATGAATAACCTCTATGTATATAATTTTATTATCCAGTTCAAAATGAATACATCAAAATGTCTCTAATACTTAGGGCATTTCCTAACAGAGAAAAGGTCGTCTTGACCCTCATCCCGATACTGTGTGCCTCTCAACATATTTACATTTTGTGCTCAATTGACCAGATTAAGCCTGTTGACTACTAATATATCAATTTTATGCCAAATTAAGGCCGTCTTGGCGACTAACCTGACACTGCATATCTCTTTATTCACTAGTCACTAATCACTATCTGACTGGCTAATCTGACCGTTCTGACATTGATTTTGTCAGTCTATGGGTGAGAAGAGGTCATCTAGACCACTTTTCTCGATACTACATATCTATTAGGGCAATTATTGCTGTTGTGCTCAGATGACCAATCTAAGCGTACTAATGACTAGCTCATCAATTCTGTGTCAAGAAATGGTCGTTGGGACCAATTTCTTGATACTGCGTGTCTCACACGCACACTCACACAATAGGGTGGACCGATTTCTCTATTGGTTGCCCCTGTCACTACATGAATAGTAATTAAACGTTACTGTGCATGTTTAATTCCTTCAACTGGAAAGTATACTGTATTTATTAACTTAATTACTCATTACATAGTAATTCAGTTTCATAATTTATGAGAGTTATTACTGTGGCTCTCTGCTCATTACACAGCCTTCTACATGGACTCTTACACGGGCGTGTACATTTCAGATACGGGCATGTACTAGTTGAGACTACTCAACACTGCCGTGTCTTTGAAACACATTCATTTATCCGAGTGGTACAGGACCTCTTACATGGCCGTATACTTGTCCGTGTTACACTACACGGCTATGTACATTCACGCGGCTTCTCACAGATACACAGTTTGAATGGTACACGGTCACTCACATGGCCGTGTACCTGACCGTGTTACTTAAATTTACACTAGAAGGCATTAAATTATTGTCATTTTATTCCTTAGTGACTTATTATATGGTAAGTAGGTGCCATGAAAATGGCGGTCATTACATGGTGAATATAAAATTTTTCATCCTCGACAAGATGAACAACTCTCGTGTTCATCTCGGAGCTCAAATCAAACTCTAACGGCTCCTAAACTCACTAAACCCGTGGCTAACTTATGTCCAGTTTTAGTAAAATCCCAGTTTTATGCTATTTTAAAAATGGCTCTGTTTGATGCCTAAAACGGCCAACTTTTTAAAACACACATAGGTCATCCTAAAGGTTTTGACAAGATCTACAACTTTCATTTGAGCCCGAGACCCAGTTCAGACTCTAAGTGGGTCATTTTTAACAAAACCCGAAACTGTTCTTGGGCTTAGATTTTCAGTCCCAGTTTTGGATACCGAATGAAAACCACTCAAAAAACCTATCTTAGTGTCATTTTTGGCCAAAACCTATTTGATGCAAAAATGACCATAACAAAATTTCCTTAAAACTTTATGTTTTACCAAATCTCAAATTCAGACTCTAACATGGTCAAAATGGCTAAAACCCGTGGCCTAAATCTGGGGACAGATTTGTGTCCAGCCATTAAAACGTCCACACATACACATATCCATCCATAAAAATTAAACCGCAACCACACAGCCACATAAACTTAAAAAATGAAAAGCTAAGGGCTCAAAATAAACTTATTACAAACCATTGCATAAATAAATACACATAAATTCCTTGATCAAAAACTTAAAAATAACTAACCACAAAAAGGGAGGGTTTTCGGTTTTACCTCTCGTGCTATGAACCAAGCACACCGAATCAATGTTTGGGTGACAAAAATGGCCGTGTGAACCAAGGAGGTTTGGGGTCAACTTGTGCTAGAAATGACACTAAAAATTTTCTCTTAACATCAACCGAAAACAATAACTAAAAATCACAAAGATTGGTTCTAAAAACTTACCCTTAAATGAACTTAGAATGACTTGGATTGAAATCTCCTCACACAAGCTTGAAGGGGGCTGGATTTTGGTAAGCTTTTGGCTAGATTTTTTGGTCTTGAAAATGGTAGGTTTGCGGGCTGTGGAATGGTCTACTACAGCAAGAAAAGGAAGAGGAAGAAGAGTTGTGTTTTGGGTGCAAAAGTAGGAAAGTGGTACCCTTAGGTCATGCATGCCTTTTATAGGTAAATCTAATCCATCTTACTTACACTTAAGCTCACTTAACTAAACCACAAATTTGCCTAATTGGGGAACAAAAACCTACCGATTTTAGTCTCCCAACAGCCAAGGGTTGTGTGCATGGTGAAGGGGCCAATAAACAAAAATTTTTATTGGCCATGTGAGGAAATTCTAGCATTGTTTAATCGAAAGGTGGCCAAAACATCCCTAACGTTAGGGAAAACTTTTCCCACTTTTTAAGGCTATGTTTGGGACTATCTTAGTTGCTTGCACATGGTTTACTAGGGGAAAATTTCATCTGCAAACTCTTTTCTTCACAGTCTAATTTCTAGCGTTCGGTATCCGACCCTTTTTTGGCAGTATTCTAGTTTTCATCCAGAATTGGATTTTCAGAATCTGATTTTTGTACTGATGATTTCTAGTTGGGTTGTACTACCTATGAGCCCATTTTGTACCTATTTACTATTTATTTCTTATACTGTGGTTATGTCTACACTGTGTTGTCCTTGTACACGCATAACGAGGCATTCCCGTGTGAAATTTCAAACACAGCCTCTCTTGACTAATTTGGACATGCTGATTTCAAATTTATAGTTTTGCATCCATCTGAGGTCATCTAGACTAGTTTTCAGGATCTGTGTGATCCTACCTTGAAAAACGTGTCAGGTTCCCGATTGACTAATTTAGGCGTTCTGAGTCTAAATATATCAGTCTCGGGGCGAGAAAAGGTCGTCTTGACCCTCTTCTCAATACTGCATATCTCTTAAACAAAAATTTTCATTTTATGCTCAATTGACCGGATTGAGCCTGTTGACCATTAATATATCAGTTTTATGCCAAATTAGGGCTGTCTTGGCCATTAACCTTACACTGTGTTTCTACTATTCACTACCCACTATTTTCTGCTTAACTGACTAGTCTAAGTGTTCTGACTCCGATTTTGTTAGTTTCTGGATGAGAAGAGGTCATCTGGACCATTGTTCTTGATACTATACCTCTGCTAGGACATTTATCGTTGTTGTGCTCAAACTATCGGTCCGAGTGTTATGATGATCTGTTCACCAATCTTGTGTCAGGAAACGGTCATCTGGACTAGTTTCCTAATACTGCGTATCTTAAACACTTACACACATAATAGGGTGGACCAATTTCACTGTCAGTCGCCCCTTTCATTACATGAATAGTAATTAAACAATACTGTTCCTGTTTAATCTATTCAACTGGAAAATATATTGTATTTATCAACTTAGTTACTCATTACATAGTAATTAGGTTTCATAAATCGTGAGAGTCTTTACAGCGGCTCTCTGCTAAAAACACGACCTTCTACACGGGCTCTTACACGGGTGTGTACTGGTTGAATTTTCTCAACACAGCCACGTCCTGGGACAGGGCCTTCTTACATTGCAACAGTCTAAATGGTATACGGCTGTTTACATGGCCATGTACCTGACCGTGTCCTTTAACTTTTGCACTAAAAGACACTAATTTATTCCAAAATTCATTCCTCGAATTCTCATTCAATGGTACTTAAGTTACATAAACAGGGCGGTCTTTACATCGCCATCCAAGTCGCAGCGGCAACCATGGACCAGCAACAGTGGCTGAATGAGTCAGTAAGGCCGTCCGAGCAGAACATTGGTTGGCTCAGGATAAAGAGAGAGGGGCTCAAATCTTTAAGGCCCGGAAGGAGGAAAGGACACAGGCTAAGCTGACTAAGGGTAGACAGAACCCCGAGTCACAACATAAGGGGCAAACTATGGGGACCGGCCAATACAACAGGTAGTCCCACAACAACAACAACAAATAGAAAGGGAACCCTAACAACTAAGGTCCACAAAGGAACTTTCCCTTGAAGAAGAATAATCGAGGAGGAAATGGCAACTAATACCCGTTATGCCCAAAATGCAGACAAGATATAAGTGGTTGTTTCATCTGTGGCAAGAAAGGCCACTATGCCAAGAATTGCTACTCCACCCTCAGAACCAGTAGAACCAAGCCTGTACAACCAAGGGCCAACTACACTCCACCTAGACTAGGATCGAAGGCCTGTCGATCGCCCAAGGCAGGTTGGAGGCTCCAGACACCCAGGGAAGAATCTATACATTCACGAGGGATGATGTGGATACAAAAAACTTAAACAATGGTAACAAGTTAGCTTTCTATCGCCAACTCAGCTGCATTAGTTTTGTTTAATTCTAGAGCCACCCATTCATTCGCATCATCAGAATTTGCTAGAAAGATAGATAAGAGCTTAGATAGAATGGAACAAACTTTTCAAACTGCCCTTCCCTCAGGGGAAGTTTTGTTATTTGTGGGCGAAAATTGAGTATAAACTTGATCGTCATTGACATGTATGGCTATGACGTAATTATGGGGATGGACTTCCTCACAAAGTAAAATGCCATCATAGATTGTCAAAGGTGGGAGGTTACCTTCGAACCAGTTGGATGCAAGAAGTTCATCTACAAGGGTCTGTCGCTAAAACAGCCAAAGAAGATGATATCAACAATGAGGGCCCACAAGCTATTATCCAACAAATGCACCGGCTTCCTAGTGCACATAGTAGACAAGATTCAAGAAGCAGATATTGTAGGAAAATAAATCGATAAAAACGTATCAGAGTGGCGCAGCGGAACAATAAAAATTTTTTAAGATCGTTAAATATCTCATGATGCCATATACAATAAACCAACAACAATTAAAACTCATACCTCAAGGACGCCAATCTTGCAAGAGGAGAATGACCAGAGGCTTCAACCAACTAGCCTTCTCTACTATTCTCTAATTTCTGAATGGCTGAGTGTGTGGGCACTCTGAACCTCGATCGGTATGCTAGCACTGCTAGTCTTCTTCCGACCACCCAGATCTCTAAAGAACTTATTGTCACGATGAGCTGTGCAACAATAAGCCTGCTCACCTGAGAGTCTGTGGTCTGAGAGAACTGGAGTGGCAGGACCTCTATTTATAGACCTGCATGAGGTGATTCTCTGAATTCGAATTGGATTAGGAAAAGATATTCTCCCTTATCCAATACCATAAAATCTGAATTTTTCCGTAGGAAAATCCCAACAATAAAATTCGGTTTATTTAGGATAAATCCAATCCAAATCTAAATAAGATTTTAACTAGAATTTTATCTCCCTTTTTCAACCAAAAAATCCGAAATTCCTAGAAGAAAATCTCCTCAAAAAATTCGGCTAGTTTTAGGATAAGGGAGAATCAAAATTCCACTAGGATTTTCAAGCTTGAATCTTATCTCAACCTTATCCAAAATAACCGAATTTTCCTAGGAGATTTCCTCCATAATTTCGGCCTCTTTTCAAGGAAGGAGAGAATCCAAATTCAACTGGGATTGAAACTTAAATTTTTCCCTTGAACCTTATCCACAAAAACCGAAATTCCATTGAGGATTATCCTCAAAATTTCGTCCATAATTTGTTAGGATTTGGATTCAAAATTCAAGTAGGATTCGAACAAGATTATACTCTCTAAATCCAACTCAAATTTGAATTTCAAACCTTGTGGATTTTCCACAACAAATTCGAATCCTACTTGGACTGTGATTCAAAATTTGAATTTCAAATTTCAAATTCGAATTTCAAATTTAAATTTCAAATTTCAAATTTCAAATTTCAAATTTTAATTTCAAATTCAAATTTCAAATTCGAATTTCAAATTCAAATTTCAAATTCAAATTTCAAATTTCAAATTTCAAAATTCAAATTTCGAAATCCACAAAGCGGTTGTGTTTCAAATTCTTATTCTCATGGATAATTTTCTACAACTCCAATCCAATCTCAAATAAAATCATGGTAACTTTATTTGGAGTTCGAATAATTGTGTACTCTATTATCCAAAACAAAATCTGAATCCAATCGGAGAGAATCTTGTCTACCATCCTAATCCTATGTCATCACCATCCATGCATAATAAACCAGCCAAGAGCATACACAAATCAATTTGCCAAACATTAAGGAATTATGTGAAGCTAGTAGAGGGACTGATTGGACATATATAATCGGGCTCCCGTGATTCCGTATGATCATCATTCTGTACCGAACAACTCAATCATATGATCACTAATTTCAGAATCACACCACTATAAACCTGAAACTGAACTCCCAATTATATACCGTATTACATAAGCCTGTGACGAGCTACTATCCAATGACCTTGTCATATATGCAAAACCCTCATATGATATCCATGATCAGCCTTAGGTCAAAGTCCGTTTAATCCTATTGATCAGGCTATCTTAAAGTTCCATTATACTACCGAATTAAGAAAATGATTATTCATTATATGTGAATAAGAAGTCATCCACCCAGCAGACGACCCAAGGCCTTGTCCATTTTCACATTCAGTATAATGTCTTTAAGAGGATACCTTTAACTCCTCAGAGCTATGATTCCGATATCTGCAAACAAACCTTTCATCGTATACAAGTCATGCACCTAACGAACCGGTCTATAAGCTTACTACCTCTGAGATGCTTTAGCCATTGGAACATCAAAGTACACAAGTCATATACATGAAGTAGTTCATTTACTCAGGATTAAGGTTATTGCACAATGAACGTCAAAAGCAGATTGATCCACTCATATCGGACTACGTAGATCAATCACGCTTTAGTCTCGGTCTAATATGTCACCACCAAGCAACATATCTATGTCTCTACTTGGGAGTCCAACTCTAGACAGTCAAGACAAACTGTCCCCTCCAAGGCTTTAGACAACATAATAGTCTTAACATGAGTTAGATGCTCGGTCTAACCCTATAGACTACAGACCATAGTTTAGACCGCTAACTTTAGAACATTATCTTCTCGCATACAAAAGTCCATTGCATGCAACGTTGTAACAGTTTTAACACAAGCAGTCAGTGAGCCATATTTGCTTACATTTACTTTAACATGTAAATAAAATGAGGACAGATAGCAATATAATGAATAACCTCTATATATAATTTTATTATCCAGTTCAAAATAAATACATAAAAAATGTCTCTAATGCTTAAGGCATTTCCTAACAGATATAGGGCCGGATAGCATGCCAGTGGTTAGAGAGTTCGTGGAAGTATTTCCAGAAGATCTCCCAGGTCTTCCACCTAAGTGTGAAATATTGTTTGAGATCGAACTTCTACCAAGATTAGCCCCCATCTCCAATGCCCCATACCGAATGGCCCCTGCAGAACTAATAGAGCTCCAAGCCCAGCTGAAGGACTTTATAGACAAGGGATTTATCCAACAGAGCTGTTCTCCTTAGGGAGCACTCGTGTTGTTCATGAAGAAAAAGGACGGAGCGCTGAGGATATGCATCGATTATAAAGAGCTGAACAAAATCATGGTCAAGAACAAGTATCCGTTGCCATGGATCAATGATCTATTTGATCAACTCTGAGATGCTGTAGTGTTCTCGAAAATAGATCTACACTCAGGGTACCACCAGTTGTGAATCAAGGATGAAGATGTACCCAAAATAGCTTTCTGAACTCGGTATGGACACTATGAGTTTCTAGTCATGTCGTTCAGACTGACTAATGCCCTAGCGGCCTTTATGGACCTGATGAACAGCATGTTCAAGGACTTCTTAGACAAGTTTGTCATTGTGTTCATCGATGACATACTTGTATACTCAAAAATGAAGGAGGAGCATGAAGAGCATTTAAAGGCCATCTTATGCAAGCTATGAGATCATCAACTGTGTGCCAAATTCTCCAAGTACAAGTTTTGACTGGACAAATTCCATTTCCTAGGCCACCTAGTCTTCAAGGAGGGAAAATCTGTGGACCCATCAAAGGTTGAGGCAGTTAGAGCATGGCCAACTCCGAGAAATGTGACAGAGATTCCCAGTTTCCTAGGCCTAATAGGGTATTGCTGGTGCTTTGTCGAAGGCTTTTCGAAGCTAGCCGCACTACTCATAGCGCTCATCAAGAAGGAAAAAAGTATTAGTGGACAAATAATGTGAAAAGAGCTTCCAAGAGCTGAAACGATGACTCATAAGTGCTTCAACACTGACCATTCCAGATGCTGGTTAGGTAAATTTCGTAATTTATAGTGATGCATCCAAGACCGGATTAAGAGCCATGTTGATGCAAAATGGTAGAGTGGTCGCGTACGCTTCGTGACAACTCAAGGACCATGAAAAAAACTATCCAACACACAATCTAGAGCTAGCAGTGGTCATTTTCACACTCAAGATATGGAGGCACTACCTATACAGTGTCAAGTGTGAAATTTACACGGACCCCTAAAGCCTCAAGTGCATCTTCATGCAGAAAGAGCTTAATATGAGGCAGCGAAAATGGCTAGAACTGGTAAAGGATTACGACCATGAGACCCTATACCATCCAGGGAAAGCCAATAAGGTGGCTGAAAGCATTCTTCGTCACTTATGACTATTCGTGCCTTGTCGGAAGCACTACAAAATGAGCTACGCAGCAGTGAGATCGAGATTTTGACAGGGAGGTTATCTGAAATGACCCTCCAATTGATGCTCTTAGAAGAAATCAAGGCCGATTAGGACCTCGATTCATCCCTGAATAAGCTCAGAAAGGAAGCTATAGAGGATGAGAGTTTAGAGTTTAGAGTCTCTAAGGACGGCATACTCTGTTACAGAGATAGAGTGTGTGTTCCAAAAGATAAAGAACTCAGGATGCGAATCCTTTCAGAAGCTCACAAGATGCCATATTCTGTACATCCAGGGGTGAACAAGATGTATAAGGACCTAAAGGAAAGTTTTTAGTGGCCAAGAATGAAGAATGACATGGCTGAGTTTGTTGCTAGATGCCTTATGTGTTAGAAGATTAAAGTGGAACATCAATGGCCAGTAGAAGAACTACAAAAGATCAAGCTACCCAAATGGAAATGGGACCAGATTACGATGGATTTCGTAGTCACATTACTGAGGATGTCAAGTGGCAACGATGCAATCTGGGTAATTATAGACTGATTAACGAAATCAGCTCGATTTCTAGCTATGAAAGTGAGCTACTTGGTAGAAAGGCTGGTAGAAATGTACGTAGCTTAGATAGTAAGACTGCACAGAGTGCCAAAGTCCATTATTTCAGATCATGATGGATGCTTCACCTTCAGGTTTTGGCAGAGCGTCCAGGCTTCCTTAGGAACCAGACTGAAGTTTAGCGTAACCTTCCATCCTCAGACTGACGACCAGTCCAAGAGGACCATACAGACATTACAAGATAGATTGAGAGCTTGTGTCCTAGACTTCCAAGGAAATTGGGACAAGAATCTACCTTTGATTGAGTTCTCATAATATAATAGCTACCATTCCTTGATTGGGATGGCACCGTATAAGGCACTCTATGTGACGCCCGAGCCCTTAGTGGCTCAGACCGTCAGCAAAGACTTGCTTACTTTAAATTTGTCTTTAAAACTGATACTTAAACTTACTTACTCAGATACTATAAATTTTAAGGATTTTTTTTAATTACATACATATTTACTATTCATTTATGTGTACTATTTAACAGCTACTATTTAAAAATATTATTTAACCATCACTATTCAAAAATACTATTTATCGATTACTATTTAAAAATACTATTTATCTCAAATTGTGCGGAAGAATACTCACGGTGTCTCTATAACCTTGCCTCACATTCACCTTGGTCGCCATCATCACCTATTATGGTTTAAGCCATAGGATGCTCACCTACAGCATGAACACACTCCGTGAGCTTTACGCCCAGTAAGTACAACATGTTAACGGCAAAACATGTTTAAACAGTAAGCCATACTTAAGGCATATACAAAACTAGCAATCATATCACACATTCACACGGAACATGGAAACATATCATGTAGCATCTCAGAATGCATATCAAGTGGGCATGTCCTATCATGCAACTAGGAAGCTTGCTCTAACTATATCTAGGGCGTAATGTGTACTTTACATGAACCGTTTATGCTCAGCTTATGCTTAATCATTAATTATCTTTCTTTACTTTGCTAAGGGCCACTGTGCGGAGAGCCACTTCACGGAGGACCACTGTGTGGAGAGTCATTTTGTTGAGGTCACTATGCGGAGAACCGTCAATAAATCAAAAACCTCTTCAAACAGAAAAGGGCCGGTACAACATTGCTTAACAATTTCCCAATTGTTGAATCATATATGTTATTCTCGTGCCATAAGTTCTGTTAATCTTACATGATAGGGATCTAATGGCATCTAACTTGTTCTTTCATCAATCTATGCGATTGTGAAATTATGTGCTCTTATACATGCTGTGCAACAATGTGTGCATGGCATACATACTTAACATACTGTAAAAACATCACTTTAAATTCATTTTATTCATGCCGTAGGTGGAGTTTTACTTAGTTGTTTGCCAACAGTTCGCACTTTGCCTCGATGTAAATTACAGGTGTTGACCTGTAACGATAATGCATTGTCATTAATATTCACTCTTAAGTCACTAAGGTCGTTAGTGACTATAAATTCTTATCATTATAGGGTATCGATGCCCCTAGGTACCAACTGCTCTACTTTGGCAGCACCGATATCTACCATGACTGATTAATTCGTCTACTTGACAAATTAATCATCGTATCTCACTATCATGTTCAAACTCGATCTTTGACTGGTTGACTGACTAGTCCACTGACCGGTTACCTCGCGTGTCATTAACTATATAGTCTGCCAGGCTACCATGCATATTGGATTGTATAACCTATCGAGTTACCTAGTGTATTGATTGGTTAACCGATTAATCCACTAACCAATTACCTCACGTTGGGCCTATTGACTAGTTAGGCTAGTCATCTAACTAGTTACCTTGTATATTGGTGTAGTAGCCAACCGGGCTACCTTTGCCATTTTTTTGAAAAACGTCCTAAAATCCTAGTAAAATTTTGGGGCAATGTAGTCCTTTAAAATTGACCACTTAGCACCTCATTGGAAGGTAGGGGCATTTTTATAAAAATCAGTCTACATTTTTAAAAGAGAGAACACATGTTGGTGTTCAAGTCAAAAAGGTTGGTTTTTGAACCATCTTCCGAAAACCATTTAAAACTTGTCCGAAACGATTTAATTTGTGAAATTGGTGAACATAAAATTATTTTCCTCAATGAGATGAATAACTCTCATGAACATCTCGGAGCTCGATTTGGCCTCCAATGGGTCCGAATCTTTCAAAACCCGTGGCCAATTTTTGTGCCCAGTTTTTACAAAAATTCCCAGTTTTGCACACTTTTAAAAACGGCTCTGTTTGAGACCAGAAACGGCTAAATTTTTCAAATATGCATGAGTCATCTCAAAGGTTTCGACGTAATCTAAAATTTTCATGTTTTGACCGGAGTCCAGTTCGGACTCTAAAAGGGCCAGTTTTGCAAAAACCTAAGGCCGTCCCTATAACCTATCTTAGATTCATTTTTGGCCAACCTCTATTTGACGTAAAATTGCACATAATAAATTTCCTTAAAGTTCCATGTTTTACAAATCCTTAAAAACAGCTATTATCACATTCAAAATTGGCCAAAACCGTGGCCCTAAAGCTGGACAGATTTGTGTCCAGTCCTTCCTAAAACGTTCATGTACATTCATCCACAAAAAAAAAATGTAAAACTCAAGTACATAACCACAAATACACAACCATAATGCTAAGGGCTAAAATAAAGATTATTACAACCCATGGCTTGAACAAATACATATAAATCCCTTTGATCAAAGCTTAAAATAAACTAACCACAAAAAGGAAGGGTTTTTTAGGTTATACCTTAGGGTGCTATGAACTAAGCACAAAACAAACCGAAGGGGGGGAGGGGGCACAAATCCTCGTGTGGACTAAGAAGGGAAAAGGGCTCGGTCTTGGGGCTGAAGAGAACACAAAATTCCTCTTTGGTTACCAAACTAAAAAGACAACAAAATCACAAAAGAGATGTCCTAGCAACTTACCGAAGAATGACCTTAAAGTGGCTTGAGTGAAAGGCTCGAATGTAAGCTAGTGTGTGTGGCTGGTTTTTGGTAAAAAATTTTGTGAACTTTAGAGTGCTTTGGGGCTACAAAAGGGCATGGGTTTGCTGAAGAAAAATAGGTTGAAAAACTTTAGTGCTTTAGGGTCTTTGGTGTTAGGAAATGCCCTAAGTATTAGAGACATTTTTGATGTATTCATTTTGAACTGGATAATAAAATTATATATAGAGGTTATTCATTACATTGCTATCTGTCCTCATCTTATTTACATGTTAAAGTAAATGTAAGCAAATATGGCTCACTGACTGCTTGTGTTAAAACTGTTAGAACGTTGCATGCAATGGACTTTTGCATGCGAGAAGACAATGTTCTAAAGTTAGCAGTCTAAACTATGGTCTGTAGTCTATGGGGTTAGACCGAGCATCTAACTCATGTTAAGACTATTATGTTGTCTAAAGCCTTGGAGGGGACGGTCTGTCTTGACTGTCTGGAGCTGGACTCCCAAGTAGAGACATGGATATGTTGCTCGGAGGTGACATATTAGACCGGGACTAAAGCGTGATTGATCTACGTAGTCCGCTATGAGTGGATCAATCTGCTTTTGACGTTCATTGTGCAATAACCTTAATCCTGAGTAAATGAACTACTTCATGTATATGACTTGTGTACTTTGATGTTCCAATGGCTAAAGCGTCTCAGAGGTAGTAAGCTTATAGACCGGTTCATTGGGTGCATGACTTGTATACGATGAAGGGTTTGTTTGCAGATATCGGAATCATAGCTCTGAGGAGTTAAAGGTATCCTCTTAAAGGCATTATACTGAATGTGAAAATGGACAAGGCCTTAGGTCGTCTGCTGGGCGGATGACTTCTTATTCACATATGGTGAATAATCATTTTCTTGATTCGGTAGTATAATGGAACTTTAAGATAACCTGATCAGTAGGATTAAACGGACTTTGACCTAAGACTGATCATGGATATCATATGAGGGTTTTGCATATATGACAAGGTCATTGGATGGTAGCTCGTCACAGGCTTACGTAATACGGTATATAATTGGGAGTTCAGTTTCAGGTTTATAGTGGTGTGACTCTGAAATTAGTGATCATATGATTGAGTTGTTCGGTACAGAATGATGATCATATGGAATCACGGGAGCCCGATTATATATGTCCAATCAGTCCCTCTACTAGCTCCACATAATTCCTTAACGTTTGGCAAATTGATTTGTGTATGCTATTGGCTAGTTTATTATGCATGGATGGTGATGACACAGGATTAGGATGGTAGACAAGATTCTCTCCGGTTGGATTCAGATTTTGTTTTGGATAATAGAGTACACAATTATTCGAACTCCAAATAAAGTTGCCATGATTTTATTTGAGATTGGATTGGAGTTGTAGAAAATTATCCATGAGAACAAGAATATGAAATACAACCGTTTTGTGGAATTTGAAATTTGAATTTTGAAATTTGAAATTTGAAATTTGAAATTTGAAATTTGAAATTTGAAATTTGAATTTGAAATTTGAATTTGAAATTCGAATTTGAAATTTGAATTTGAAATTTAAATTTGAAATTTGAAATTTGAAATTTGAAATTTGAATTTGAAATTTGAATTTGAAATTTGAAATTCAAATTTTGAATCACAGTCCAAGTAGGATTCGAATTTGTTGTGGAAAATCCACAAGGTTTGAAATTCGAATTTTGAGTTGGATTTGGAGAGGATAATCTTGTTAGAATCCTACTTGAATTTTGAATCCAAATCCCAACAAATAAGGGACGAATTTTTTGAGGATAATCCTCATGAAAAATTCGGATTTTGTGGATAAGATTCAAGGGAATATTCAAGCTTCAATCCTAGTTGAATTTGGATTCTCTCTCCTCCCTAAAAGTGGCCGAAATTTTGGAGCCTTAATCCTAGGAAATTCGGTTATTTTTGGATAAGGTTGAGATGAGATTTAGCTTGTAAAATCCTAGTGGAATTTTGATTCTTCCTTATCCTAAAAGTGGCCGAAAATTTGGAGAAGATTTTCTCCTAAAGATTTCAGATTTTTTGGTTGAAAAAGGGAGATAAAATTCTAGTTAAAATCTTGTTTAGATTTGGATTGGATTTATCCTAGGAAAACCGAATTTAATTGTGGAGATTCTCCCTTGGAAAATTCAGATTTTTTGGTTTGGATAAGGGAAAATATCTTTTCCTAATCCAATTCAAATTTAGAGATTCACCTCATGCAGGTCTATAAATAGAGGTCCTGCCACTCCAGTTCTCTTAGACCACAGACTCTCAGGTGAGCAGGCTTATTGTTGCACAGCTCATCGTGACAATAAAGTTCTTTAGAGATCTGGGTGGTCGGAAAAAGACTAGCAGTGCTAGCATACCGATCGAGGTTCAGAGTGCCCACACACTCAGCCATTCGGGAATTGGAGAATAGTAGAGAAGGCTAGTTGGTTGAAGCCTCCGGTCATTCTCCTCCTGCAGATTGGCGTCCTTGAGGTATGAGTTTTAATTGTTGTAGATTTAGTGTATATGCCATCATGAGATATTTAACGATCTAAAATTTTTATTGTTCCACTGCGCCACTCTGATACGTTTTTACCGGTTTATTTTCCTACATTTGGTGCACCAAAAGGAAGAAATGAGACACAAAGGCACACATGCCTTATTTATAGGCAAATGCTAAGCAAGATTAACCACATCTAAGCCAACTTTAACTAATCTAGGAAACAAAATGTGCTACATTTCCAGCTGAAAAAACGTGGGGGGCTGGGGAGGGGGGGGGGGGGGGGGGGGGCCTGCCTTGGGAAGAAGAGAGAAAAAGTTACATTAATGGGTGGAAAAAGGCAATAGGAACTTGTCCCCCACTTTGGCATTTTTTATTCATTCTAATCTAAGCTTTCACTGACCACTTTGGAGCAAATTTATTCTTCATTTACAGCATCCAAATGTGGGGGTTCAAGGCTGAACTTTCAAAAAAAAAAAAAAAAACCAAGGCCAACTTGCATTAATGTGGTGCATTAAATGGCATGAAAAAGCAATAGTATTTTCATGCACTTTTGGCTAATTTTATTCCATAGTGTCATAAGCATGTGGCCATGATTTATGGGTTATGTTTGGCTGGAAATTGGGGCTGAAAGTACGTGGTTTTCTATGGCCAAAATTCATCTATGAAGGCCTCTTGTTGCAGTCTAAGGTTTCCTCTTCGGTATTAGACCCCTTTTCGGTAGTGTTCTAGTTTTCAACTGAAATTGTGCCTATGGGTTCCGATTTTTATACTGCCAATTTCTAATTGTTTTATACTATCTAAGAGCCCATTATCAGTCTAATTTACTATTCATGTCCTATAACGTGGTTGTGTCTACACTATGTTGTCCTTTCACATGTAAATCAAGGCGTTCTCAGGTGAAATTTTAGACACAGTCTTTTTTGACTAATTTGGACATGCTGATTCCATTTTTATCAATTTTACATCCATCAGAGTTCATCTGGACCAATTTTTGGGATCTGTGTGACCCTACCTTGAAAAACATGTCAGGTGTTCGATTGACTAATTTGGACGTTCTGAGTCCAAATATATCAGTTTCGGAGCGAGTATAGGTCGTCTTGACCCTTATCCTGATACTGCATATCTCTCAAACTAAAATTCTCATTTTGTGCTCAATCAACCAGATCGAGTTTGCTAACCGTTCATATATCAGTTTTAGGTCAATTTAAGGCTGTCTTGGCCAATAACTTGACACTACGTTTCTTACTATTCACTATTCATTATTTTCTACTTAACTGACTAGTTTGAGTGCTTTGACTCCGATTTTGTCAGTCTCTAGGTGAGTAGAGGCCATTCGGACCATGTTCTCGATATCGTACCCTTGCTAGGGTTATCTCTCGCTATTGTGCTCAGATGTTCGGTCCAAGCGTTCTGGTGATCTATTCACCAGTCTTGTGTCAAGAAATGGTCATTCGGACCAGTTTCCTGATACTGCTTATCTCATACATTTATACACATAATAGGGTGGACCGGGTTCACTGGCGGTCGCCCTTTTCACTACATGAATAGTATTCAAATAGTATCGTATCTGTTTAGTCTATTCAACTGGAAAATATACTATATTTTCCAACTTAATTACTCATTACATAGTAATTAGGTTTAACAAATTTTTGAGAGTCTTTACAATGGCTCTCAGCTCAGTACACGATTTTCTACACGGCCTCTTACACGGGTATGTACAGGGCAGCACCGGTGTGTACATTCTGGACACGGGCGTGTACTAGTTGGAATTCCTCAACATGGCCCTATTCGGAAACACAGCCTCTTTCATGCATACACAGTTTAAAAGATACATGACCACTTACACGACCGTGTACCTGACCGTGTTCTTCAAATGTCCATCCGAAAGCTCTCAAAATACTATAATTTTATTCCTTAATGTCTCATTATATGGTAAGTAGGTGCCATGAAAATGGCAGTCCTTATAACCTACCCTCCTTACAAAATTTTCATCCTCGAAAATAAGAATAGGTCCAGGAGGTTTCTTTTCATATACTCTTCCATTCCCATATGGCCTTTTCTATGTTGTGGTTCCGCCACAACACTTTTACAAGTGGAATAAGCTTATTCCTAAATTCTTTGTCTTCTTTGGCTAGGATTCGTGCGGTTTCTCCTCGTATGTCAGATCGACATACACTCCGTGCAGTCTTCCTACTGAGTAGCTCCCTTTTGTAGCTAGAAATCAAGCTAATTTCGTTAATTTGTCCATAATTTCCCAAATTGTGTCATTGTCGCTCGATGTTTTTGGCAATCCGTCTATGAAATTCATCATAATATGGTCCCATTTCCACTTCGCTAGCCTAATTATCTATAATTCTCCTGCTAGGTATTGGTATTCTACCTTAACCTTCTGGAATGTAAGGCATCCGATGACGAACTCAGCAACGTTATTCTTCATTCCAGGTCACTAAAAACTTTCATTTAAGTCCTTATATACCTTATTTGCTCCTAGATGTCCAGAGTATGGTGTTTCATGGGCTTCTGAAAGGATTCGCTTCCTGAGTTCCTCATCCTTTGTTCGGTCTTCTCCTGACTTGATCCTCCTTTAACTCAGCCTTGGTCTCGTTGTAAGCCTTTTTACACATGTGTTGTAGAAGTCCATATCGATTTGTCATAGCACACAGCATACATTAAAGCTTTGTATATCCGTAACTGTAGGGAACTTAGGTGGTTTCACTCCCCCCGCTTACCCATAAAGAAAAACTAAGGCTGATGCCAGACTCTTCTCAGGGATTTACTTGAACGTGGTATGGCGAAACTTGACCCAGTTAAGAGCTCATCCTGGTCACAAGAACCTAATACACACGAGAGTATCTTCCTGAAAGATATCAACAGCCAACAGGACTCAGTTATCCTGATTAATGGAGTACAATCAGGGAGTCACTTTGATAGCGTGAAACCAGTCCTGACATTCACATGGAGTGTAGGAGTGTTGCTTGCCACTCGAAACTCATTGGACAACTAGCCCTAAAGATCAGTACAACTTGGCAACAACCCAAGTTCCTACTCTGAGTAGTTCTTCAGTACTGCACGGTCGTGATTTTACGTAAGGTGATCTTAACATCTCTTCTGACTCATTCTTTTTTTTAGCCTGTAACAAAACTGGATATGGTCGAGCCAGCTGCCCCATCTTCTAGAATTCGTCCATGACAGTCATGCTACCTTGGTGCAGGTTGTTGTATTCATCTTGCTGTGTTGCTAGTGTTTCTTCATCGAAGTACATCTCTTTGGGTTCCTTAATGAAATTGCTCCAACTTAACTTGCTAATGTTCCTTAACATTTCTTGCCTAGCCATGAGTTGTGCCATCAACTCATCCTCTCGGGGATGCTTGGTTTGTTTGCGTATGCATTCTGATCATGATGTCTTTCTAGCTCTATCATATAGTGGAAAAGAAATTGTAAGTCCTTTACTCCCATGCTAGGAAATCGTGTCACCTATCATTTTCCTTCTTACTCAACTATCATTTTCCTTCTTTCTCAACTATCACAGATATGTATATACACTATAGCTTTCTTTTCCTTATGTTGTGATGTTCCATGCTATGCGTCATATTGCCTTGAAACATCGTCCGAGTGTTAGGATATGTCCTGCCCCTTGTATTACACTCCAATCACGTATTGGAATGTCATATCTAGGCCCTCTGGGCAAAAACGATACTGCTTTTCATAAAACTTTCACACAAAAAATATATATATATATAGACTCTAATTTAGTGAAAGTGACACACACACTTCCCGGTACGTAATCACAAAAGGGTATACTAGGATAGGTCCAGTGGCAGTAAACTACTGCTTCCCATTATGCCTATATACATAGTCAAAAGTTTTACTAATATGGGCCACTACTATTCAGAGGTTAGTACTGATTCTACATCGGAGATATCTTCATTGCCTTTCTAGTCAAAACAAAACTCCTTTGGGTCCTCCTCATTTTGGCGTAGACTTTCCCTTAGTTGTCTAAGGCTTCCTATCTGCCTTGTGTGATCGAAAGGCCTTCAATTCCGGTCTGGGCAGCATGGAGTTGGTTACTTACGGTGCGGACTTGGTTTTGTTGATTTTGTGGGTTGGAATAATAGTTTCTAGTATAGTGGCCTTCCTTGCCACAAAAGTAGCAGGCACTCATTCCATGCTTGCACTCCCTAGGTGCCTTTTCCATATTTCGGGCACGTCAGGTGTTTGTTGCTGTCTCCTTCCCTGTCGTTTCTCTTCCTTTTCTTATTATTGTTGTGGGATTGCCTATAGTTCCGGCTGGTTCCCACATTTCGTACTCAGTGTTGCAGTTCAGGGTTCAGTTTCCCTTGAAACTGTTTAGCTTGAGTTCTTTCCCCCATGGGCGACGGCCTATAGTTGCTGAGAAAGTCTCAACAGAAGTCCTCCCAACATACAATCAGGTCTCCACACCAATGTCGATCTAACCACCACGCTCTTACTAGTCCGTCCAGCATACCACTCTCCAAAACCACCTATAGGTAACGTGGGATGTGGCAAGCATGGAATATGATTTCCATGTTGTGAATCCGTTTCACTAGCTCATCTAGTCGGCGGCAACTATCGTATCTACTTAGATGCATGGCGGGGAAAGCCAAACTCGCCTGGCGATCTTCATTTTTTTGGTGAGGGTCTACCAGAACAAGTTCCACTGGTGTAGGTCCTACCAGTGCTGGTTCTATTGGTACAGATTCCATTAGTTCGGGTTCTGCTAGTACAGGTTCCGCCAGTACAAGCTCTATTGGTACGACCATGACTACCTACCGTAACTCAAACATCAACTTACATACTAATACTATATAATAAAAACTAACTTACTTGGACAGATGAGGTAGGTATGCGGCGATGTGAGGTAGGATGGCAGGAAACCGCTCTGATACCAACTGTGATGCCCCGAGCCCTCAGTGGCCCAGACCGTCACTAAAGACTTGCTTACTTTAACTTTATCTTTAAAATTGATACTTAAACTTACTTACTTAGATACTATAAATTTTAGGGATTTTTTTGATTGCGTACATATTTACTATTTACGTACGTATACTATTTAACGACTACTATTCAAAAATATTATTTAACGATCACTATTCAAAAATACTATTTATCGATTACTATTCAAAAATACTATTTATCTCAAATTGTGTAGAAGAATACTCGCGGTGTATCCATAACCTCGCCTTACATTCACCTTCGCCGCCATCCTTGCCCATTGTGGTTTAAGCCATAGGACGCTTACCTACAGCATGAACACACTCCATGAGCTTTATGCCTAGTAAGTACAATATGTTAACTGCAAAACATGTTTAAACAGTAAGCCATACTTAAGGCATATACAAAACTGGTAATCATATCACACATTCACACGGAACATGGAAACATATCATGTAGCATCTCAGAATGCATATCAAGTGGGTATGTCCTATCATGCAACTAGGAAGCTTGCTCTAACTATATCTAGGGCGTAACATGTACTCTACATGGACCGTTTATGCTCAGTTTATGCTTCATCATTAATTATCTTTCTTTACTTTGCCAAGGGCCACTATACAGAGAACCACTTCGCGGAAGACTACTGTGCGGAGTGTCATTTTGTTGAGGTCACCATGCGAACTGTAGGAAACAAATCGATAAAAACGTATCTAAGTGGCACAGCGGAACAATAAAAATTATTTCAAGATCGTTAAATATCTCATGATGTCATATATAATAAACCAATAACAATTTAAACTCATACCTTAAGGATGCCAATCTGCAGGAGGAGAATGATCGGAGGGCTTCAACCAACTAGCCTTCTCTACTATTCTCCAATTCTCGGATGGCTGAGTGTGTGGGCACTCTGAACCTCGATCAGTATGCTCGCACTGCTAGTCTTCTTCCGACCACCCAGATCTCTAAAGAACTTACTGTCATGGTAAGTCATGCAATAATAAGCATGCTAACCTGAGAGTCTATGGTCTGAGAGAACTAGAGTGACAGGACCTTTATTTATAGACTTGCATGAGGTGATTCTCTAAATTCGAATTGGATTAGGAGAAGATATTCTCCCTTATCCACAACCAAAAAATCCAAATTTTCCAAGGGGAAAATCCCAACAAAATTTCAGCCACTTTAGGATTATCCAATTCAAATCTAAATAAGATTTTAACTTGAATTTTATCTCCCTATTATCCACTAGAAAAATTTGAAAATTCACTAGGATAAATCCATAAAATTTTCAGCCACAAAAGGTAAGGGAATAATCAAAATTTCACTAGAATTTTCAAGCTTGAATCTTATCTCATCCTTATCCAAAATAACCAAAAATCTCCTAGGATATCTTCCTCAAAATTTCGGCCATAATCAGGGAGGAGAGAATCCAAATTCAATTGGGATTAAAACTTGAATTTTTCCTTGAACCTTATCCACAAAAAATCTAAAAATTCCATGAGGATAATCCTTAAAATTTTCGTCCATTGTTGTTCGGATTTGAATTCAAAATTCAAGTAGGATTCTAACAAGATTTTCCTCTCCATATCCAACTCAAATTCGAATTTCATTCGTTGTGGATTTACCATAAGAAATTCGAATCCTATTTGGACTGTGATTCAAAATTTGAATTTCAAATTTCAAATTTCAAATTTCAAATTCGAATTTCAATTTCAAATTTCAAATTCGAATTTCAAATTCGAATTTCAAATTAGAATTTCAATTTCAAATTTGAATTTCAATTTCAAATTTCAAATTTGAATTTCAAATTAAAATTTCAAATTCAAAATTCAAATTTCAAAATTCAAAATTCAAATTTCAAATTTCAAATTTCAAATTTCAAAATCCACAAAATAGTTGTATTTCAAATTCTTGTTCTCATGGATAATTTTCTACAACTCCAATCCAATCTCAAATAAAATCATGGCAACTTTATTTGGAGTTCGAGTAATTGTCCACCATCCTAATCTTATGTCAACACCATCCATGCAAAATAAACTAGCCAATAGCATACACAAATAAATTTTGCCAAACGTTAAGAAATTATGTGGAGCTAGTAGAAGGACTAATTGGACATATATAATCGGGCTCCCGTGAATCCATATGATCATCATTCTTTACCGAACAACTCAATCATATGATCACTAATTTCATAGTCACACCACTATAAACCTGAAACTAAAATCCCAATTATATACCGTATTACGTAAGCCTGTGACAAGCTATTGTCCAATGACCTTGTCATGTATGCAGAACCCTCATATGATATCCACGATCAGCTTTAGGTCAAAGTCCGTTTAATCCTACTGATCAGGCTATCTTAAATTTCCATTATACTACCGAATAAAGAAAATGATTATTCACCATAGGTGAATAAGAAGTCATCCGGCCAGCAGACGACCCAAGGCCTTGTCGATTTTCACATCCAGTATAATGCCTTTAAGAGGATACCCTTAAGTCCTTATTAGAGCTATGATTCCGATATCCGTAAATAAACCCTTCATCATATACAAGTCATGCACATAACGAACTAGTCTATAAGCTTACTACCTCTGAGATGCTTTAGCCATTGGAACATCAAAGTACACAAGTCATATACATGAAGCTGTTCATTTACTCAAGATTAAGGTTACTGCACAATGAACGTCAAAAGCAGATCGATCAACTCAAAGCAGACTTCATAGATCAATCACGCTTTAGTCCCGGTCTAATATGTTGTGACGATCCAAAGAATTTCAGTAGTGTTATCTATGTTAAACTACGTTTTTCTTGGATTTTTGTGAATAAAATGTATGAGAACACTGTATTTGTAAATAAACAAATGATATTATTAATAGAAATAAATAAATGTTTTGAAGGATTTAAAATCTCCCAAAAATGATCAAAGAATACAGTTTATGATTGAGAAAGTAATTTCGGACCTAAACGCTCAAAATGGAGTGGTTTCGGTATCCGAAAAGCATAGATAAAAAGGAAAGGCTAGTTAAAGAAAAGGTAAGATGATATAATTGATTTAGGGGATTTAAGAGTTTATAGATTGAGTTAGATGAGACTGATAGCATGAAAAGGTAGAAAAGTCCTCCGGTGCACTTTCGCCGAAATTTTGGCATTTTCGGTAAAATGAAGATGTCATTTAGAAACTGAAAACCCCAATAGATTACCTTAAGTAAACTAAGTTCACTAAAGGACGAAAAATTACGGCTTTGATTTTAAGACAAACCACAGTGAAATAAGGCAAACCGATCGCACGGACAACCTCAGAAACTCGTTTACATGATTTCAATGCAAAACCGTTCAGTTTGACATTTGGTCAAACTTTTTGACCAAGATAATTATGTGGAGTCAAATATTTAGTGTGAAACTTTGAATGGATGTATGGGTATATCAAGATCCAAGGGCTAGGGTTAAAGGCCACTTTGATCCAATGGTTAGGATGCAAAGTCAACCTAAAAAGTCAAGGAAAACTTAGTAAACTTTCAAGAGCTTTCTAGGGCATGTTAAGTGGCGGTTTTTCATGGGGAAATCAGAAAAAAAAAATCAGGTCAATTTCATTTAATTGCAAAATAGCCCCTAAAGGTTTGAAAAATTACACAAAAAGCTCGCAAAAAGGTCCCTAAAAATGTTGCAAAGTGGTCCCTCCTTTTTGGCTTCAAATACCCACGATTTTGGCAAGGGAAAACCATAAAAATTCTGGTTCTTCAACCCCTTTGCTGCCGTGTATCAATCCCCCATAGAACAAGAAAATTTCTTCAAGTTTTGTTCAAGAAAAGTGTGCAAAATACCTCCCTGGCATCAAGAAATCAAGAAAGCAAGGTAAACTTTCATTTTTGCATGATTTCTTCTTCTTCTTCCAAGCAAAACCATGTGGAATATGGGCTGTTTTGAAGTTGGAATTTCAGATTTTATTTGATGGTTTTGGTGTTGTAAATCATGTGAAAAAGGGTGATAAAGGAAAGTGATGAAATAGAGTTGAAAAACATCAACTTGGGTGCTTGTTTTCTTATGAAATCCGTGGGTTACCATGTGTAGGAAATGGAAAATGGTTGCATTAAGTTTGTTATATTTGCATGTTAATGTGTTTTTGAGACAAAGAAAAGCATGGAAATGAAGTTTGGTTAGCATTGGAAGCAAGAATAAAAAGTTTGGTTATAAGATGGTATGAAACCATGTATGTGTATGTGTATCTTGGAGAATGAAAAGTTTATGTCAAGCTTGGATTTCTAGTGGTTTGACAATGAAATTTAATGTGGGAAATTGATGAGAAAAGGAAGAGAACATAAAAATGAAATTTTATGTTTGATACCTAAGTGGGAGCCGTGGGATTCCAAAGAGAAAATGCATGAAATTTTGATGGATTAGGTTAGTTTTTGTGTTGTAATAACATGTATTGATATGGAAAAATTTAATGATAACAAATAAAGTTTTGAAACAAAATTTTGCTTTATGTTTCTTAAGAAATCTGTTTATGAATTAAGGGACACAAAGTTTGTAATGATGTGATATGTTAAGTAATGTAATGAAGAGGAATTGATGTGTTAAGCTGGACTTTAAAATTAGAAAGAACGGGTTGAAATCCCGTTAGAAATGATGTTGTTTTAAAGGAAAAATTTTACGTAAAATGTTTGTAACTTTTGCGTAAAATTAGGTTTGTGGTATAGTACGTGGCAGGTTAGGATAGGATAGATGGTTTTGAGACGTTACCTAAACATCGGGAACCTAGCATTTTAGCGGAAATGCTGCCGAAATTTTTATAACGGCACGAAGGGCATTTTAGGAAACGAGGGGTAAAGTTAGGATCGGGAATTGGAAACCCAAGCCCCTCAGAAACCTAAGCTCGAGAAGAGAATAAGGAATGATTACGTAACTAGTGAAATAGCCATTTGAGGTCCTGAATAGTTAGAAAAACGAGAAAGGACCCCGAGGGGTGAAATAGTACCACCCGAGGGTCGATGAATAGTAACCTGAGCATTTCGGTAAGAAATGCCATAAAAGCTTAGTAAGACCTAAGAAATATTATTTTATGATTTTTTGGAATAGAAAACCTAGTTAAAACGTTAAAATACAAATTTTATGGTCTAAGATCCCATTAGGGGCAAAATGGTCATTTCAACCTAAAATTTTAGAAAGGTCAAAAGAGGAATGTTGAACCTCCTAGAAGGTTATTTTATGACTTTTGGGATTAGAAAAGTCAGTTTAAGCAATAAAAGCAAACGTTTATAGTCTATGTCAAATTTACTATTCATCATTTCGATCAAAATTTCCAAACAGCTCGGAAAAGATCGTTAGAGCCCCAGAAGAGTCTAAACAGGATTTTAAAGGTCAGAATCAAAGATTGAAGCTTGATAAGCGAAGAAAAACCCTACTAGGGGCAAAACGGTAATTTTGTCAAAAGTTTAGGGCAAGATGGTAATTGTTCAAAGAGGTTCCAGAAAGGTCTAAATAGGATTGTTTAGGCTTCAAATAATATCCTGAGGCTTTAGTTAAGTTTTTAAAAGCCTAAATTTAGATTTTAGTAAAATGAAAGTTATTTAGTAAAAGGGTAACTAATCAACGACCTTAATGATTATAGGCAACCCGACCGGAGACGAGCGCAGGATTCCAAAGGATTCAAGAAAGCTTACATTAGCACAAACGCTGTGAGTACAGACATTTAAATGTCTACACACGAACTGACTTACCTTAGAATTATATTTATCTGTATAAGTTACATATGTTTTGGCATGATGTTCTAACATGTTCACGAAGTAGAAAAGCATAAGCAAACCAAAAAAATAAAATAAAAAGATAAATATAAGCAAGATAATAAGACTGAAAATGTAATGGTTGGCGTACCGGCCTCCCCAACTGTGAGGTTTAAGAGTTAAGAATAGCCTCCACACCAGATGTGTGGTGCTACCGCAAGCTTAAGGTAGTTAATGGCTAATGCACTACCCCAAGTTTGTAGTGCGAGATCGACTTTCGGGTTGATTGGTGGGTCGCTCCCCCTTTCCCCTATTGGTCTGCACACATTAGGTACGTCCAGCCACAGGCCCACAAGTGAAAGATAAAGAAAGATAGAGAAAGATAAAGAAAGAAAAGAAAAGAAAAGAAAAGAAAAAGATAGAATAGAAAGAACGAAGAAACCATATGAACCGAAAATAGACACACCTAATAGACTAACTCTAAGTGTTAGATATAATTCATGCTTTGTCTATATGTTTGTACTTACTGAGCTCTAGCTTACTAGTCTGTTCGTGATATAGGTAACAAAGGTAAACAACATGCATTATGAAGAGAAAGAGAAAAAGGGACTGGCAGGCACATTCCCATGGTGTCATGGACGGGTTGTGGATCCGCTACACAAACTATCCGCTGTAAAAAGAGTGTAGTACAAGAATGTATATATAAATGTATAGAGAGAAGATAAGTGTGTTTTGTATAAAGTGAATTAAGTTTAAAGATATACTTATGTAAGGACGTGTGTTTATATTACTAAGTATTTTAAATATTATTAAGTATTTTCAAGAATACAAGATAGCAAGTATATATATAAAAAAAAAATTTCACGATTTTTCAACATATCTATGTCTCTACTTAGGAGTTCAGCTCCAGACAGTTAAGACAAACCGTCCCCACCATGGCTTTAGACAACATAATAGTCTTAACATGAGTTAGATGCTCGGTCTAACCCCATAGACTACAGACCTTAGTTTAGACCGCTTACTTTAGAACATTGTCTTCTTACATACAAAAGTCCATTGCATGCAACGTTCTAGCAGTTTTAACACAAGCAGTCAGGGAGCCATATTTGCTTACATTTACTTTAACATGTAAATAAATTGAGGATAGACAGCAATGTAATGAATAACCTCTATATATATATAATTTTATTATCCAATTCAAAATAAATACATCAAAATGTCTCTAATGCTTAGGGCATTTCCTAACAATCTCCCACTTACCTTAAGCCAGCAGATGTGCCATGTTATGCATCCCCATTGCCTCTACATGCCTCTCAAAGCTTCTAGCCACAAATGTCTTAGTAAAGGGATCGGCAATGTTGTCCTCGGATGCGATCTTACATACATCTACTTTTCCTGTCTCCACGTGCCCTCTAATAATATGATATCTCCGATCTATGTGCTTGGTCTTCTTGTGGTGCCGAGATTCCCTTGTGTTGGCAATAGCTCCAGTGTTATCACAGTAAAGTGTGATAGGCTTGTTAACACCCGGAATGACCTCAAGGTCTTTAAAGAACTTGCGGAGCCAAATAGCTTCTTTAGATGCCTCAGCCGTAGCCACATACTCAGCCTCCATAGTAGAGTCAGTTGTGCAGCCCTGCTTCACGCTCCTCCATACAATGGCACCTCCTCCGAGCAAGAACACTGATCTAGATGTCGATTTTCTCGAATCCTTGCAAGTCTGGAAGTCTGAGTCTGTGTATCCTACGGGTGTTAAGTCCCCTCCAGAATACACTAGCATATAATCCCTCATTCTCTTAAGATACTTGAATATATGCTTTACTGCTTGCCAGTGCTTGGTTCCAGGATTCACTTGATATCAACTCACCATACCTACTGCAAAACATATGTTTGGGCGAGTGCAAAGCATAGCATACATAAGGCTACCCACATCGGATGCATAAGGGACCTTACTCATATGCTCTCTTTCTTCCGATGTCTTTGGACAGTCATCCAATGAAAGAGTTAGACCGGTAGTAGAAGGTTGTGTATCTTTCTTTGCCTCTTGCATTGCATATTTATCAATTATTTTATCTATGTATGAAGCTTGGGATAACGCTATCATTTTGTTCTTTCGATCTCTGAAGAGACGAATGCCTAGAACATAATTAGCTTCTCCCAAGTCCTTCATGTCAAACTGTTGGTGTAACCAAAGTTTGACCGATGATAAGTTCCCTACATCATTCCCAATGAGTAGTATATCATCGACATAGAGTATCAGAAAGACCACTTTTCCATCCTTAATACGTTTATAAACATAGGGTTCATCAACGTTCTACTCAAAACTGAAAGTCTTGATCACTTAATCAAATCTCTGGTTCCATGAGTGGGATGCTTGCTTTAATCCATAAATGGATCTAAGCAACTTGTAGACTTTCTTGTCTTGGCCTTTTGCTACAAACCCTTTGGGCTATATCATGTAGATACTTTCCTCAAGATGGCCATTCAAGAATGCTGTCTTGACATCCATTTGCTAGATCTCGTAATCGAGAGCTATAGCAACGGACAGAAGAATACGGATAGACTTTAGCATAGCAACAGGTGAAAAGGTTTCATCGTAATCAATTCCAGCCTTTTGCGTGTACCCCTTTGCAACTAGTCTAACTTTGAAAGTTTCTACTCTCCCTTCCGCATCCTTTTTTCTTTTATAGACCCATTTGCATCTAATGGGTTTTATTCCATCCGGCAAATCTACAAGTTCCCAAACAGAGTTGGATTTCATAGAATCCATCTCATTGTTCATAACCTGTTTCCAAGATTTAGAATCAACATAATTTATAGCTTCATTATAAGTGACCAGATCATCCTTAAGCTCATGAGCCTCGACCTGGTATACCTTAGCATCATACATGAAGAAATTTGGTTTCTTCGAAACCCTCCCACTACGACGAGGCACCCTAAATTGTTGATCGTCTGTAGGTCTTTCACTAGAATTCAGACTTATGTCCAAAATCAAAACTTGTGGAGTAGTTCTTTCACCCGATAACTCTTCTAACACCAATTTGCTTCGAGGCTTAAAGTTATTCATGTGACTTTAAGCCAAGAATGTCGCATGGGTTGAAACAATGAGTTTTTGTTCCTTCAAGTTATAGAACAGGCCTCCTTTAGTTCCTTTTGGATACCCTATAAACATACACAATTCTGATCTTGGTTCCAACTTCTTCGCATCCCTATCCAGTATACGCACCGGGCAGCCCTATATTCTCATATGTCCAAGGGAGGGCTTCCTACCACGCCACAATTCATACGAAGTCCTAGGAATTGACTTACTTGGAAACTAGTTCAGAATATAGCACACCATTTGTAAAGCATATCCAACAAGGTCCTGTTTCTCCTTTTGGCTACACCATTCTGTTGTAAAGTACTAGGTGCAGTTAATTAGGATAATATCTCGTTCTCTACAAGATGTCCTAGAAATTTATTGGAGAGGTATTCACCACCTCGATCAGATTGAAGTGTCTGTATGGATTCATCCAATTGCTTTTCCACTTCCGCACGATACTCTTTGAACTTGTCAAAGGTTTCACTCTTGCGGTGCATCAGATACACATATCCATACCTCGAGTAATCATCTATAAAGGAGACATAATACTTAAACCCTTCTGGTGCTGTGACGTTCATGGGGCCACATATGTCAGAGTGCACAATTTATAAGAGCTCTTGAGCCTTAGTACCTTTAGCTCCAAAAGACCTCTTAGTCATCTTTTCCTCTAGACAATACTCATATTGAGGAAGACGTACCGCCTCCAGAGATTCTAGAGGACCGTCTTTCACCAATCTTTGAATCCTATCCTGATTAATATGACCAAGTCTTAAATGCCAAAGATACGCCTTGTTAGAGTGAGAAACTTTCAACCTTTTAGAGTTATCTATTAATTCAGTGTCAAGCAGTGAGTACATCTTTGGTTTGATCAAATATAGGTTTCCATCCATCCATCCAGAACAGATAAAAGACTTGTTTCTATGAATATCAACTCTTTTACTAAAAGAAACTGAATAAGAATCATTTATTAAACAAGCTACCGATATAAGGTTCCTCTTAAAATTAGGAACATAAAAACAATCTTTCAATAAAATAATCCTAAATTCATCAAAGTAAAGATAAATATCTCCCACTACCTCAACCACCACCAACTGCCATCTCTAGTCCGCAACGAGAGGCTCCTATCATATAGACTTCTCGTTCCCATGAACCCCTGCATGGAAACACAAACATGATTAGTGGAGCCCGAATCAATGACCTAATTGTCTTTCGATTCTTCCACCAAACACGCTTCCAAGTAGTGAAGTTCCTTACCTTCCCTGCCCTTGGCGGCTAGGATTTCCCGGCAAGCCTTCTTGAAGTGACGTACCTTCCCACAGTGGAAGTACTTGGACTTTTTAGGGTCCCTGGTCTTCTTGTTCTTGTTATTCTTCTTCCCATCCGAGATAGGAGGATTAGAAGAATTGGAAGCCGCTTGCTTCTGATTTGGCCTCTTCCTCTTTTGTGAGGGTTTGGAAGATTCTGCCAAATTGACCTCTCCTTTGGGTTGGACCGCATCCCCATCCCTAATCATCCACTCATAAGCTTGGAGTTGCTTCATGAGCTCGATTAGTCCTAACTCCCTTGTCGCTAGATTGTATGCGGCCTTAAACCCCACAAAATCTTTAAACAGAGTTTTGAACACCATCTCGATTTGGGTGTTGTAGTCCAACTCAGCACCGTTCTCGGCAGCCTCAGTGAAGAATCCCATTAAAGTGATCATCTGGTCCTTCACTAGAGTACCCTCCTTTTGCTTAGAGTTCATAATACTGGTTATAGCAGACTGTCCAGCTAACTTTTCTTGGCCTCCTAACATGTCCTCCGGATTTTCCATGATCTCCCCAGCAACTTAATAAGTCTCATGCTGCTTTTGTAAAGCAGTCGTCATGCTAGCAAGAATGTAGCATCAAGCTATCTCATTGGATTCTCTCCAACGAGTAGAGGCAATCGGGACCTCCTCAAGCGGTGTGTCAGGTTTGGGTCCTAGTGGGCATGGTTTTTCCAGTACGAACTTGTTTCTCTCGCAGCTGAAAACTATCACAGATTTCTTTTCCAATCTTTATAATTATCGCCATTCAGTTTATTTTCAGTAAGTATTGAAATAAGTAGTGTCGATGACATTTTGAGCTGAAATAAAATTATACTAGACATCATTACAAAGCTCAAGCAAATATACAGATAATTTAGCAAATAAAACATACAAGTATGTTCCTACATGAAACTGGAAAAACATGTAGCATTGCAATGGTAATTCTTAGCACCTATTGGCTAGGCCACCGAGGGGTGGTCATGAAACAAATAGCCGAAAGATGGACCCCATCCAATTAATATATATTGTCTTAAATCCTCCAAGGTTAAGACATGTGTTAATAATGTTAGGAAATGCCCTAAGTATTAGAGACATTTTGATGTATTCATTTTGAACTGGATAATAAAATTATACTTAGAGGTTATTCATTACATTGCTATCTGTCCTCGTCTTATTTACATGTTAAAGTAAATGTAAGCAAATATGGCTCACTGACTGCTTGTGTTAAAACTGTTAGAACGTTGCATGCAATGGATTTTTGTATGCAAGAAGACAATGTTCTAAAGTTAGCAGTCTAAACTATGGTCTGTAGTCTATGGGGTTAGACCGAGCATCTAACTCATGTTAAGACTATTATGTTGTCTAAAGCCTTGGAGGGGACGGTCTGTCTTGACTGTCTGGAGCTGGACTCCCAAGTAGAGACATGGATATGTTGCTTGGTGGTGACATATTAGACCGGGACTAAAGCGTGATTGATCTACGTAGTCCGCTATGAGTGGATCAATCTGCTTTTGACGTTCATTGTGCAATAACCTTAATCCTGAGTAAATGAACTACTTCATGTATATGACTTGTGTACTTTGATGTTCCAATGGCTAAAGCGTCTCAGAGGTAGTAAGCTTATAGACCGGTTCGTTGGGTGCATGACTTGTATACGATGAAGGGTTTGTTTGCAGATATCGGAATCATAGCTCTGAGGAGTTAAAGGTATCCTCTTAAAGGCATTATACTCAATGTGAAAATGGACAAGGCCTTGGGTCGTCTGCTGGGCGGATGACTTCTTATTCACATATGGTGAATAATCATTTTCTTGATTCGGTAGTATAATGGAACTTTAAGATAGCCTGATCAGTAGGATTAAACGGACTTTGACCTAAGGCTGATCATGGATATCATATGAGGGTTTTGCATATATGACAAGGTCATTGGATGGTAGCTCGTCACAGGCTTACGTAATACGGTATATAATTGGGAGTTCAGTTTCAGGTTTATAGTGGTGTGACTCTGAAATTAGTGATCATATGATTGAGTTGTTCGGTACAGAATGATGATCATATGGAATCACGGGAGCCCGATTATATATATCCAATCAGTCCCTCTACTAGCTCCACATAATTCCTTAACGTTTGGCAAATTGATTTGTGTATGCTATAGGCTAGTTTATTATGCATGGATGGTGATGACACAGGATTAGGATGGTAGACAAGATTCTCTCCGGTTGGATTCAGATTTTGTTTTGGATAATAGAGTACACAATTATTCGAACTCCAAATAAAGTTGCCATGATTTTATTTGAGATTGGATTGGAGTTGTAGAAAATTATCCATGAGAACAAGAATATGAAACACAACCGTTTTGTGGAATTTGAAATTTGAATTTTGAAATTTGACCTTTGAAATTTGAAATTTGAATTTTGAATTTGAAATTTGAATTTGAAATTTGAATTTGAAATTCGAATTTGAAATTTGAATTTGAAATTTAAATTTGAAATTTGAAATTTGAAATTTGAAATTTGAATTTGAAATTTGAAATTCAAATTTTGAATCACAGTCCAAGTAGGATTCGAATTTGTTGTGGAAAATCCACAAGGTTTGAAATTCGAATTCGAGTTGGATTTGGAGAGGATAATCTTGTTAGAATCCTACTTGAATTTTGAATCAAAATCCCAACAAATAAGGGACGAAATTTTTGAGGATAATCCTCATGAAAGATTTCGGTTTTTTGTGGATAAGATTCAAGGGTAAATTCAAGCTTCAATCCTAGTTGAATTTGGATTCTCTCTACTCCCTAAAAGTGGCCGAAATTTTGGAGCCTAAATCCTAGGAAATTCGGTTATTTTGGATAAAGTTGGGATGAGATTTAGCTTGAAAAATCCTAGTGGAATTTTGATTCTTCCTTATCCTAAAAGTGGCCGAAAATTTGGAGAAGATTTTCTCCTAAAGATTTCGGATTTTTTGGTTGAAAAAGGGAGATAAAATTCTAGTTAAAATCTTGTTTAGATTTGGATTGGATTTATCCTAGAAAACCGAATTTAATTGTGGAGATTCTCCCTTGGAAAATTCAGATTTTTTGGTTTGGATAAGGGAGAAAATCTTTTCCTAGTCCAATTCGAATTCAGAGAATCACCTCATGCAGGTCTATAAATAGAGGTCCTGCCACTCCAGTTCTCTTAGACCACAGACTCTCAGGTGAGCAGGCTTATTGTTGCACAGCTCATCGTGACAATAAAGTTCTTTAGAGATCTGGGTGGTCAGAAGAAGACTAGCAGTGCTAGCATACCGATCGAGGTTCAGAGTGCCCACACACTCAGCCATTCGGGAATTGGAGAATAGTAGAGAAGGCTAGTTGGTTGAAGCCTCCGGTCATTCTCCTCCTGCATATTGGCGTCCTTGAGGTATGAGTTTTAATTGTTGTTGATTTATTGTATATGGCATCATGAGATATTTAACGATCTAAAAATTTTTATTGTTCCGCTGCGCCACTCTGATATGTTTTACCGGTTTAATTTCCTACAATTGGTATCAGAGCCATCTCATGACTATGCCATGCACATAAATTAGACAATTACTTAGTCTTTTTATTTATGTATGGATTTGATATTTAGAGAGTGGCATTCTAGGGTTCCTTTATGTTGTTATCATGTATTATGTATAAAGTATGTGGTTATTTTAATTTTTTGAATTATTATAAGCATGCTTATTTATACCGGTTATGGTTCCTTAGAATTTAGAAAAATTGTATCTAGGAATTTTTTATGTAACCATGGGAGCAGTTTATTAACACTGTGTTTTTCCCATGGATTTTAATTTTTGTCTCTTAGAATATTTATGGTTAGAATTTTTTGTACACCGGAAACGGTTTAGAATTTTTTTATGTAATTATTCTTGGAGGAGATTGAAGATTGAAGACCGTAATTTATTTTTCCCAAAAGTTAAATTTGATTTAAAGGTTGAAATTTTGATTGTGTGGAAAATTCCAATTTAATTGGGATTCAAATTAATTTTTGGAGATCCTAATAGGTAAATTGGAATATGGCACGAAAATCGAGACACGACCCCTCGGGATAGGTCGACGGGCCTTGGTGGGGCTGCAGCCCCTGCCCTCGGGCAGGATGGGGCTGCGACAGCCCCTATGCAGGCAAACATCACCCACGGCCGCAGGCTTGGCCTGCAGCCAAGGGTGGCGCAGCCTGCCCAAGGCTGGCCGCAGCCTGGGCGTGCAGCCACTGGCTTCAGGCGCTGCCTGCAGCCTGCCGGCTGCTGCGCCCAGCCTGGGGGTGCAGCTTGGCGCTGCAGGCTTGGCCTGCAGCCCGGCAGGGCTGTACAAGGGGCAGCCGTGGGCTGCCAGCCCCTCCGGGGTTGGTGGCTGCCCACGGCGGCTGCCGCCTTCACGGGCGGCGGTGCTGCGGTCCAAAATTTGAAAATTTTGATTTTTAAATTTGAGATTTAATTTTAAATCATGTTTAAAAATATGTAATTAAAAATTTGAAATTTTTGAAATTACATATTATTACACATGATGATTAAAATTGTTTAAAATTTGAATTAGAAATTTAAATTTGAAATTCGAATTTGGAGTTTGAATTTGAAATTTAAATTTTTGAAAATTTAAATTTTAAATAATTCTTGGGATGAGAAATAAATGGAGAGGCTACATAAAGATGAATATAAGAAGACGGAACAAAATTCAAGACCCAAAGAATGTTTTGGAAGGAATTTTGTAATCTTTATTTTCTTTGTTCTAGGATGGAACCATAGCTTGGTTATTCTGTCAATTATTTTTTCTATGATATGTCATGGATGTATAAATATGTATTGATAGATGTTTTGTATGTATATTTGATAACATGTCATATAGGATAGGTGAGTGCCGCTCATACTATATTGATCATACATAATTTGTCAAAACTTGCATGTTTATCAAAATATTGAGTGGGAGAGGGTTTCAAACAAAACCCACGGCCTCCATTGTTGATCCATATGTGAAAGCATGGTAACGCCTCGCGTCAGTTCTGACCTGACCACACCCCTCGGTAGGTGTTTACCGCCGCCGGTATACTAGATTGGATCTCCTATGTGGAAAACGTGTTCGGGTGCGATCCTATTCATGACCACCCCTCGGTGGCTTGGTAGGACGTGGATCGGGCTACGTAAACAATGGTTATACACTCAAGACTCGTTTAGTTTTTAACCTTCCCCAGAAGCTCTGTTAACTAAACTGGTGGCCAAATAAGCGGTTATTAATATATGTCTTAACCTTGGAGGATTTAAGGTAACATATATTAATTGGACGGGGTCCATGTTCCGGCTATTTGTTCTCATGACCACCCCTCGGTGGCTTGGGGCAATAGGTGCTGAGAATTATCGTTGCAATGCTACATTTTTTTTCAAGTTTCATGTAGAAACATACTTGTATGTTTTATTTGCTAAATTATCTGCATATTTGCTTGGGCTTTGTAATGATGTCTAGTATAATTTTATTTCAGTTCAAAATGTCACCGACACCCCTCATTTCGATACTTACTGAAAATAAGTTGAATGGCGACAATTATAAAGATTGGAAAAGAAATCTATTAATAGTTCTCAGCTGCGAGAGACACAAGTTCGTACTGGACGAACCATGCCCACCTGGGCCCAAACCTGACACACCACTTGAGGAGATCCCGGTTGCCTATAATCGTTGGAGAGAATCCAATGAAATAGCTCGATGCTACATCCTTGCTAGCATGACGAGTGCTTTACAAAAGCAGCATGAGACTTATCAAGTTGCTGGGGAGATCATGGATAATCTGGAGGACATGTTCGGAGGCCAATAAAAATTGGCTCGACAGTCCGCTATCACCAGCATTATGAACTCCAAGCAAAAGGCGGGGACTCCGGTGAAGGACCATATGATCACTCTAATGGGATTCTTCGCTGAGGCTGTCGAGAATGGTGCTGAGTTGGACTATAACACCCAGATCGAGATGGTGTTCAAGACTCTGTCTAAAGATTTTGTGGGGTTTAAGGCCGCGTACAATCTGGCGACAAAGGAGTTAGGACTTACCGAGCTCATGAAGCAACTACAGGCTTATGAGCGGATGATCAGGGATGAGGATGTGGTCCGACCTAAAGGAGAGGCAAATTTGGCGGAATCTTCCAATCCCTCACGGAAGAGGAAGAGGCCAAATAAGAAGCAAGTGGCTTCCAGTTCTTCTAATCCTCCTGTCTCGGACGGGAAGAAGAAGAAGAAGAACAAGAAGCCGAAGGATCCTAAAAAGTCCAAATGCTTCCACTGTGGGAAGGTAGGTCACTTCAAGAAGGCTTGCCGGGAATTCCTAGCCTCCAAGGGCAAGGAAGGTAAGGAACTTCATTACTTAGAAGCGTGTTTGGTGGAAGAATCGAAAGACACATGGTTCATTGATTCGGGCGCCACTAATCATGTTTGTGCTTCTATGCAGGGGTTCGTGGAAACGAGAAGTCTACATGATAGGAGCCTCTCGTTGCGGACTGGAGATGGTAGCTTTGTGGTGGCTGAGGCAGTGGGAGACGTTCATCTTTATTTTGATCAATTTAGGTTTATTTTATTGAAAGACTGTTTTTATGTTCCTAATTTTAGGAGGAACCTTATATCGGTAGCTTGTTTAATAAAGGATTCTTATTCAGTTTCTTTTAGTAAAAGAGTTGATATTCGTAGAAATAAGTCTTTTATCTGTTCTGGATGGATGGATGGAAACCTATATTTGATCAGACCAAAGATGTACTCACTGCTTGACACTGAATTAATTGATAACTCTAAAAGGTTGAAAGTTTCTCACTCTAACAAGGTGTATCTTTGGCATTTAAGACTTGGTCATATTAATCAGGATAGGATTCAAAGATTGGTGAAAGACGGTCCTCTGGAATCTTTGGAGGAGGTACGACTTCCCCAATGTGAGTCTTGTCTAGAGGGTAAGATGACTAAGAGGTCTTTTGGAGCTAAGGGTACAAGGGCACAGGAGCTCTTAGAAATTGTGCACACTGACGTATGTGGCCCCATGAACGTCACAGCACGAGGAGGGTTCGAGTACTATGTCTCTTTCATAGATGATTACTCGAGGTATGGATATGTGTATCTGATGCACCGCAAGAGCGAAACCTTTGACAAGTTCAAAGAGTATCGTGCGGAAGTGGAAAAGCAATTGGATAAATCCATAAAGACACTTCGATCTGATCGAGGTGGCGAATACCTCTCTGATGAATTTCTAGGACATCTTGTAGAGAATGGGATATTATCCCAATTGACTGCACCTGGTACTCCACAACAGAATGGTGTAGCCGAAAGGAGAAACAGGACCTTATTGGATATGATACGGTCCATGATGAGTTACTCAACGCTGCCATTATCATTTTGGGGACATGCTTTACAACGGCGTGCTATATTCTGAACCAGGTTCCGAGCAAATCAATTCCTAGAACTCCGTATGAATTGTGGCGTGGCAGGAAGCCCTCCCTTGGACATATGAGAATATGGGGCTGCCCGGCACATGTATTGGATGGGGATGCGAAGAAGTTGGAACCAAGATCAGAATTGTGCATGTTTGTAGGGTATCCAAAGGGAACTAAAGGAGGTCTGTTCTATAACCCGAAGGAACAAAAGGTCATTGTCTCAACCCATGTGACATTCTTGGAGGAAAGTCACATGAATGACTTTAAGCCTCGAAGCAAAGTGGTGCTAGAGGAGTTATCGGGTGAAAGAACTGCTCCACAGATTTCGGTCTTGGACGCAAGTCCGAGTTCCAGTGAAAGACCTGCAGACGATCAACAATTTAGGGTGCCTCGTCGTAGTGGGAGGGTTTCTAACAAACCTAATTTCTTTATGTATGTGTTAGGAAATGCCCTAAGTATTAGAGACATTTTGATGTATTCATTTTGAACTGGATAATAAAATTATACTTAGAGGTTATTCATTACATTGCTATCTGTCCTCGTCTTATTTACATGTTAAAGTAAATGTAAGCAAATATGGCTCACTGACTGCTTGTGTTAAAACTGTTAGAACGTTGCATGCAATGGACTTTTGTATGCGAGAAGACAATGTTCTAAAGTTAGCAGTCTAAACTATGGTCTGTAGTCTATGGGGTTAGACCGAGCATCTAACTCATGTTAAGACTATTATGTTGTCTAAAGCCTTAGAGGGGACGGTCTGTCTTGACTGTCTGTAGCTGGACTCCTAAGTAGAGACATGGATATGTTGCTTGGTGGTGACATATTAGACCGGGACTAAAGCGTGATTGATCTACGTAGTCCGCTATGAGTGGATCAATCTGCTTTTGACGTTCATTATGCAATAACCTTAATCCTGAGTAAATGAACTACTTCATGTATATGACTTGTGTACTTTGATGTTCCAATGGCTAAAGCGTCTCAGAGGTAGTAAGCTTATAGACCGGTTCGTTGGGTGCATGACTTGTATACGATGAAGGGTTTGTTTGCAGATATCGGAATCATAGCTCTGAGGAGTTAAAGGTATCCTCTTAAAGGCATTATACTGAATGTGAAAATGGACAAGGCCTTGGGTCGTCTGCTGGGCGGATGACTTCTTATTCACATATGGCGAATAATCATTTTCTAGATTCGGTAGTATAATGGAACTTTAAGATAGCCTGATCAGTAGGATTAAACGGACTTTGACCTAAGGCTGATCATGGATATCATATGAGGGTTTTGCATATATGACATGGTCATTGGATGGTAGCTCGTCACAGGCTTACGTAATACGGTATATAATTGGGAGTTCAGTTTCAGGTTTATAGTGGTGTGACTCTGAAATTAGTGATCATATGATTGAGTTGTTCGGTACAGAATGATGATCATATGGAATCACGGGAGCCCGATTATATATGTCCAATCAGTCCCTCTACTAGCTCCACATAATTCCTTAACATTTGGCAAATTGATTTGTGTATGCTATTGGCTAGTTTATTATGCATGGATGGTGATGACACAGGATTAGGATGGTAGACAAGATTCTCTCCGGTTGGATTCAGATTTTGTTTTGGATAATAGAGTACACAATTATTCGAACTCCAAATAAAGTTGCCATGATTTTATTTGAGATTGGATTGGAGTTGTAGAAAATTATCCATGAGAACAAGAATATGAAACACAACCGTTTTGTGGAATTTGAAATTTGAATTTTGAAATTTGAAATTTGAATTTTGAAATTTGAAATTTGAATTTTGAATTTGAAATTTGAATTTGAAATTTGAATTTGAAATTCGAATTTGAAATTTGAATTTGAAATTTAAATTTGAAATTTGAAATTTGAAATTTGAAATTTGAATTTGAAATTTGAATTTGAAATTTGAAATTCAAATTTTGAATCACAGTCCAAGTAGGATTCGAATTTGTTGTGGAAAATCCACAAGATTTGAAATTCGAATTTGAGTTGGATTTGGAGAGGATAATCTTGTTAGAATCCTACTTGAATTTTGAATCCAAATCCCAACAAATAAGGGACGAAATTTTGAGGATAATCCTCATGAAAGATTTCGGATTTTGTGGATAAGATTCAAGGGAATATTCAAGCTTCAATCCTAGTTGAATTTGGTTTCTCTCTCCTCCCAAAAGTGGCCGAAATTTTGGATCCCTAATCCTAGGAAATTCGGTTATTTTTGGATAAGGTTAAGATGAGATTTTGCTTGAGAAATCCTAGTGGAATTTTGATTCTCCCTTATCCTAAAAGTGGCCGAAAATTTGGAGGATTTTCTCCTTGTGAATTTCGGATTTTTTGGTTGGAAAAGGGAGATAAAATTCTAGCTAAAATCTTGTTAAGATTTGGATTGGATTTATCTAGAAAAACCGAATTTAATTGTGGAGATTCTCCCTTGGAAAATTCAGATTTTTTGGGTTTGGATAAGGGAAAATATCTTTTCCTAGTCCAATTCAAATTCAGAGATTCACCTCATGCAGGTCTATAAATAGAGGTCCTGCCACTCCAGTTCTCTCAGACCACAGACTCTCAGGTGAGCAGGCTTATTGTTACACAGCTCATCGTGACAATAAAGTTCTTTAGAGATCTGGGTGGTCGGAAGAAGACTAGCAGTGCTAGCATACCGATCGAGGTTCAGAGTGCCCACACACTCAGCCATTCGGGAATTGGAGAATAGTAGAGAAGGCTAGTTGGTTGAAGCCTCCGGTCATTCTCCTCCTGCAGATTGGCGTCCTTGAGGTATGAGTTTTAATTGTTGTTGATTTATTGTATATGGCATCATGAGATATTTAACGATCTAAAAATTTTTATTGTTCCGCTGCGCCACTCTGATACGTTTTTACCGGTTTATTTTTCCTACAGTATGATGCTGAGGTATACCAGGCCGAGGCTCATGAGCATGAGGAAGATCCGGTCACATATGATGAAGCTATAAAGGATGTTGATTCTAGATCTTGGAAACAGGCTATGAACAATGAGATGGATTCTATGAAATCCAACTCTGTTTGGGAACTTGTAGATTTGCCGGATGGGATAAAACCCATTGGATGCAAATGGGTCTACAAAAGAAAGAAGGATGCGGAAGGGAGAGTGGAAACTTTTAAAGCTAGACTGGTTGCAAAGGGATACACGCAAAAGGCTGGAATCGATTACGAGGAAACCTTTTCGCCTGTTGCTATGCTGAAGTCTATCCGTATTCTTCTGTCCATTGCTGCGGCTCTCGATTACGAGATCTAGCAAATGGATGTCAAGACGGCATTCTTAAATGGCCATCTTGAAGAGTGTATCTATATGATACAGCCCGAAGGGTTCCTAGCAAAAGGCCAAGATAGGAAAGTCTGCAAGTTGCTTAGATCCATTTATGGATTAAAGCAGGCATCCCGCTCATGGAACCAGAGGTTTGATCAAGCGATTAAGACATTTGGTTTTGAGCAGAACGTTGATAAACCTTGTGTTTATAAACGTATTAAGGATGGAAAAGTGGTCTTTCTGATACTCTATGTCGATGATATACTACTCATTGGGAATGATGTAGGGAATTTATCATCGGTCAAGCTTTGGTTACACCAACAGTTTGACATGAAGGACTTGGGAGAAGCTAATTATGTTCTAGGCATTCGTCTCTTCAGAGATCGAAAGAACAAAATGATAGCATTATCCCAAGCTTCATACATAGATAAAATAATTGACAAATATGCAATGCTAGAGGCAAAGAAAGGCTCACAACCTTCTATTGCCGGTTTAACTCTTTCATGGGATGACTGTCCCAAGACATCGGAAGAAAGAGAGCGTATGAGTAAGGTCCCTTATGCATCCGCTGTGGGTAGCCTTATGTACGCTATGCTTTGCACTCGCCCGGACATATGTTTTGCAGTAGGTATGGTGAGTCGATATCAAGCGAATCCTGGAACCAAGCACTGGCAAGCAGTAAAGCATATACTCAAGTATCTTAAGAGAACGAGGGATTATATGCTAGTGTATTCTGGAGGGGACCTAACACCTGTAGGATACACGGACTCAGACTTCCAGACTTGTAAGGATTCGAGGAAATCGACATCTGGATCAGTGTTTTTACTCGGAGGAGGCGCCATTGTGTGGAGGAGCGTGAAGCAGGGCTGCACAGCTGACTCTACTATGGAGGCTGAGTATGTGGCTGCGGCTGAGGCATCTAAAGAAGCGGTTTGGCTCCGCAAGTTCTTTAGAGACCTTGAGGTCATTCCGGGTGTTGACAAGCCTATCACACTTTACTGTGATAATACAGGGGCTATTGCCAACACAAGGGAATCTCGGCACCACAAGAGGACCAAGCACATCGATCGGAGGTATCACATTATTAGAGGGCATGTGGAGACAGGACAAGTGGATGTATGTAAGATCGCGTCTGAGGACAACATCGCTGATCCCTTTACTAAGACTTTGGTAGCTAGAAGCTTTGAGAGGCATGTAGAGGCGATGGGGATGCGTAACATGGCACATCTGCTGGCTTAGGGCAAGTGGGAGATTGTTAGGAAATGCCCTAAGTATTAGAGACATTTTGATGTATTCATTTTGAACTGGATAATAAAATTATACTTAGAGGTTATTCATTACATTGCTATCTGTCCTCGTCTTATTTACATGTTAAAGTAAATGTAAGCAAATATGGCTCACTGACTGCTTGTGTTAAAACTGTTAGAACGTTGCATGCAATGGATTTTTGTATGCGAGAAGACAATGTTCTAAAGTTAGCAGTCTAAACTATGGTCTGTAGTCTATGGGGTTAGACCGAGCATCTAACTCATGTTAAGACTATTATGTTGTCTAAAGCCTTGGAGGGGACGGTCTGTCTTGACTGTCTGGAGCTGGACTCCCAAGTAGAGATATGGATATGTTGCTTGGTGGTGACATATTAGACCGGGACTAAAGCGTGATTGATCTACGTAGTCCGCTATGAGTGGATCAATCTGCTTTTGACGTTCATTGTGCAATAACCTTAATCCTGAGTAAATGAACTACTTCATGTATATGACTTGTGTACTTTGATGTTCCAATGGCTAAAGCGTCTCAGAGGTAGTAAGCTTATAGACCGGTTCATTGGGTGCATTACTTGTATACGATGAAGGGTTTGTTTGCAGATATCGGAATCATAGCTCTGAGGAGTTAAAGGTATCCTCTTAAAGGCATTATACTGAATGTGAAAATGGACAAGGCCTTGGGTCGTCTGCTGGGCGGATGACTTCTTATTCACATATGGTGAATAATCATTTTCTTGATTCGGTAGTATAATGGAACTTTAAGATAGCCTGATTAGTAAGATTAAACGGACTTTGACCTAAGGCTGATCATGGATATCATATGAGGGTTTTGCATATATGACAAGGTCATTGGATGGTAGCTCGTCACAGGCTTACGTAATACGGTATATAATTGGGAGTTCAGTTTCAGGTTTATAGTGGTGTGACTCTGAAATTAGTGATCATATGATTGAGTTGATCGGTACAGAATGATGATCATATGGAATCACGGGAGCCCGATTATATATGTCCAATCAGTCCCTCTACTAGCTCCACATAATTCCTTAACGTTTGGCAAATTGATTTGTGTATGCTATAGGCTAGTTTATTATGCATGGATGGTGATGACACAGGATTAGGATGGTAGACAAGATTCTCTCCGGTTGGATTCAGATTTTGTTTTGGATAATAGAGTACACAATTATTCGAGCTCCAAATAAAGTTGCCATGATTTTATTTGAGATTGGATTGGAGTTGTAGAAAATTATCCATGAGAACAAGAATATGAAACACAACCGTTTTGTGGAATTTGAAATTTGAATTTTGAATTTTGAAATTTGAAATTTGAAATTTGAAATTTGAATTTTGAATTTGAAATTTGAATTTGAAATTTGAATTTGAAATTCGAATTTGAAATTTGAATTTGAAATTTAAATTTGAAATTTGAAATTTGAAATTTGAAATTTGAATTTGAAATTTGAATTTGAAATTTGAAATTCAAATTTTGAATCACAGTCCAAGTAGGATTCGAATTTGTTGTGGAAAATCCACAAGGTTTGAAATTCGAATTTGAGTTGGATTTGGAGAGGATAATCTTGTTAGAATCCTACTTGAATTTTGAATCAAAATCCCAACAAATAAGGGATGAAATTTTTGAGGATAATCCTCATGAAAGATTTCGGTTTTTTGTGGATAAGATTCAAGGGTAAATTCAAGCTTCAATCCTAGTTGAATTTGGATTCTCTCTACTCCCTAAAAGTGGCCGAAATTTTGGAGCCTAAATCCTAGGAAATTCGGTTATTTTGGATAAAGTTGAGATGAGATTTAGCTTGAAAAATCCTAGTGGAATTTTGATTCTTCCTTATCCTAAAAGTGGCCGAAAATTTGGAGAAGATTTTCTCCTAAAGATTTCGGATTTTTTGGTTGAAAAAGGGAGATAAAATTCTAGTTAAAATCTTGTTTAGATTTGGATTGGATTTATCCTAGAAAACCGAATTTAATTGTGGAGATTCTCCCTTGGAAAATTCAGATTTTTTGGTTTGGATAAGGGAGAAAATCTTTTCCTAGTCCAATTCGAATTCAGAGAATCACCTCATGCAGGTCTATAAATAGAGGTCCTGCCACTCCAGTTCTCTTAGACCACAGACTCTCAGGTGAGCAGGCTTATTGTTGCACAGCTCATCGTGACAATAAAGTTCTTTAGAGATCTGGGTGGTCGGAAGAAGACTAGCAGTGCTAGCATACCGATCGAGGTTCAGAGTGCCCATACACTCAGCCATTCGGGAATTGGAGAATAGTAGAGAAGGTTAGTTGGTTGAAGCCTCCGGTCATTCTCCTCCTGCATATTGGCGTCCTTGAGGTATGAGTTTTAATTGTTGTTGATTTATTGTATATGGCATCATGAGATATTTAACGATCTAAAAATTTTTATTGTTCCGCTGCGCCACTCTGATATGTTTTACCGGTTTAATTTCCTACAAATAACCACTTATTTGGCCACCAGTTTAGTTAACAGAGCTTCTAGAGAAGGTTAATAACTAAACGAGTCTTGAGTGTATAACCATTGTTTATGTAGCCCGATCCATATCCTACCACGCCACCGAGGGGTGGTCATGAATAGGATCGTATCCGAATATGTTTTCCACATAGGAGATCCAATCTAGTATACCGGTGGCGGTAAACACCTACTGAGGGGTGTGGTCAGGGCAGAACTCACGCGAGGCGTTACTATGCTTTCACATATGGATCAACAATGGAGGCCGTGGGTTTTGTTTGAAACCCTCTCCCACTCAATATTTTGAAAAACATGCAAATTTTGACAAATATGTATGATAAATATAGTATGAGCAGCACTCACCTATCCTATATGACATGTTATCAAATATGCATATAAAACATTCATCAATACATATTTAAACATCTATGACATATCACAGAAAAAATATTAATTGACAAAATAACCAAGCCATGGTTTCATCCTAGAACAAAGAAAATAAAGATGACAAAATTCCATCCAAAGCATTCTTTGGGTTTTCAATTTTTTTCCGTCTTCTTGTATCCATCTTTATGTAGCCTCTCCATTTATTTCTCATCCCAATAATTATTTAAAATTTAAATTCCAAAAATTTAAATTTCAAATTCAAATTCCAAATTCGAATTTCAAATTCAAATTCCAAATTCGAATTTCAAATTCAAATTCCAAATTCGAATTTCAAATTTAAATTTCAAATTCAAACTTTAAACAATTTTAAATATCATGTGCAATAATATGTAATTTCAAAAATTTAAAATTTTCAATTATATATTTTTAAACATGATTTAAAAATTAAATCTCAAATTTAAAAATCAAAATTTTTTGATTTTCAAATCGCCGCCCCACTGGCCCCGAGGCCGGCAGCCACCGTGGGCAGCCTCCAACCCCTAGGGGGGCTGGTAGCCCACGGCCACAGGCAGGTGCAGTCCAGTCGGCTGCAGGCAGCGCCTGTAGCCATGGGCTGCACGCCCAGGTGGGTGCAGCAGTCCGTCAGGCTGCAGGCAGCGCCTGCAGCCATAGGTTGCACGCCTATGGGCTTGTCGCCCCTTGGGTGGGCCATGGCCACCCCTGGCTGCAGGCAAAGCCTGCGACCGTCGGTGGTCATGGCCTTGACAGGGGCTGTCGCAGCCCCATCTTGCTAGAGGGCAGGGGCTGCAGCCCCACCTAAGCCGATGGCCTATCCCGAGTGGTCGTGCTTTGATTTTCGTGCCATATTTCAATTTACCCATTAGGATCGCTAAAAATTAATTTGAATCCCAATTAAATTGAAATTTTCCACACAATCAAAATTTCAACCTTTAAATTAAATTTAACTTTTGGGAAAAATAAATTATGGTCTTCAATCTTTAATCTCCTCCAATAATAATTACATAAAATTTCCTAAACCGTTTCCGGTGTACAAAAATTCTAATTATAATAATTCTAAGAGACAAAATTAAAATCCATGAGAAAAATTACAGTGTTACTAAACTACTCCCTTGGTTACATAAAAAATCCTAGATACAATTTTTCTAAATTCTAAGGAACCATAACCAGCCAAAAATAAGTATGCTCATAATAATTCAGAAAATTAAAAATAACCGCATACTATATACATAATATATGATAATAACATAAAGGAATCCTAGAATGCCACTCTGTAAATATCAAATCTATACATAAATAAAAAAGACTAATTAATTGTCTAATTTATGTACATGGCATAGTCATGAGATGGATCTGATACCAATTTTAGGAAATAAATCAGTAAAAACATATCTGAGTGGCACAGCGGAACAATAAAAATTTTTTCAAGATCGTTAAATATCTCATGATGCCATATACAATAAACCAATAACAATTTAAACTCATACCTCAAGGACGCCAATCTGTAGGAGGAGAATGACCGAAGGGCTTCAACCAACTAGCCTTCTCTACTATTCTCCAATTCCTGAATGGCTGAGTGTGTGGGCACTCTGAACCTTGATCGTTATGCTAGTACTGCTAGTCTTCTTCCGACCACCCAGATCTCTAAAGAACTTATTGTCACAGTGAGTTATGTAACAATAAGCCTGCTCATCTGAGAGTCTGTGGTCTGAGAGAACTGGAGTGGCAGGGCCTCTATTTATAGACTTGCATAAGGTGATTCTCTGAATTCGAATTGGATTAGGAGAAGATATTCTCTCTTATCCACAACCAAAAAATCTAATTTTTCCAAGGGGAAAATCCCACAAAATTTTGGCCACTTTAGGATTACCCAATTCAAATCTAAATAAGATTTTAACTTGAATTTTATCTCCCCATTATCCACTAGAAAAATCTGAAAATTCACTAGGATAAATCCATAAAATTTTCGGCCACAAAAGGTAAGGGAATAATCAAAATTCCACTAGGATTTTCAAGCTTGAATCTTATCTCATCCTTATCCAAAATAACCAAAAATCTCCTAGGGTATCTTCCTCAAAATTTCGGCCATAATCAGGGGGGAGAGAATCCATATTGAACTGGGATTGAAACTTGAATTTTTCCTTGAACCTTATCCACAAAAAATTTGAAAATTCCCTGAGGATAATCCTCAAAATTTTCGTCCATTATTGTTAGGATTTGGATTCAAAATTCAAGTAGGATTCTAATAAGATTTTCCTCTCTATATCCAACTCAAATTCGAATTTCATTCCTTGTGGATTTACCATAAGTAATTTGAATCCTATTTGGAATGTGATTCAAAATTTGAATTTCAAATTTAAAATTCAAATTTCAAATTTAAAATTTCAAACTTAAATTTCAAATTCGAATTTCAAATTCAAATTTCAAATTCAAATTTCAAATTTCAAATTCCAAAATTCAAATTTCAAATTTCAAAATTCAAATTTCAAAATCCACAAAACAGTTGTATTTCAAATTCTTGTTCTCATGGATAATTTTCTATAACTCCAATCCAATCTCAAATAAAATCATGGCAACTTTATTTAGAGTTCAAATAATTGTGTACTCTATTATCCAAAACAAAATCTGAATCCAACAGGAGAGAATCTTGTCCACCATCCTAATCCTATGTCAACACCATTCATGCATAATAAACTAGCTAATAGCATACACGAATCAATTTTCCCAAACATTAACGAATTATGTGGAGCTAGTAGAGGGACCAATTGGACATATATAATCGGGCTCTCGCAAATCCATATGATCATCATTCTTTACCGAACAACTCAATCATATGATCACTAATTTCAGAGTCACACCACTATAAACCTGAAACTGAACTCCCAAATATATACCGTATTACGTAAGCCTGTGACAAGCTATCGTCCAATGACCTTGTTATGTATGCAGAACCCTCATATGATATCCATGATCAGCCTTAGGTCAAAGTCCATTTAATCCTACTGATTAGGCTATCTTAAAGTTCTATTATACTACCGAATAAAGAAAATGATTATTCACCATAAGTGAATAAGAAGACATCCGCCCAGCAGACGACCCAAGGCCTTGTCCATTTTCACATCCAGCATAATGCCTTTAAGAGGATACCCTTAAGTCCTTATTAGAGCTATGATTCCGATATCTGTAAACAAACCCTTCATCGTATACAAGTCATGCACCCAATGAACCAGTCTATAAGCTGACTACCTCTGAGACGCTTTAGCCATTGGAACATCAAAGTACACAAGTCATATACATGAAGCTGTTCATCTACTCAGGATTAAGGTCACTGCACAGTGAACGTCAAAAGCTGATCGATCGATTCAAAGCGGACTTCATAGATCAATCATGCTTTAGTCCCGGTCTAATATGTCCCCATCAAGCAACATATCTATGTCTCTACTTGGGAGTCCAGCTCTAGACAGTCAAGGCAAACCATCCCTACCATGGCTTTAGACGACATAATAGTCTTAACATGAGTTAGATGCTCGGTCTAACCCCATAGACTACAGACCTTAGTTTAGACCGCTTACTTTAGAACATTTTCTTCTCACATACAAAAGTCCATTGCATGCAACGTTCTAACAGTTTTAACACAAACAGTCAGGCAGCCATATTTGCTTACATTTACTTTAACATGTAAATAAATTATGTACAGACAGCAATGTAATGAATAACCTCTATATATATATAATTTTATTATCCAATTCAAAATAAATACATCAAAATGTCTCTAATGCTTTGGAAATTTCCTAACACGGAGAACCGTCAATAAATCGAAAACCTCACGGAAAAGGGCCAGTGTAATATTGCTTAACATTTTCCCAATTGTTGAATCATATATGTTATTCTCGTGCCATAAGTTCTCTTAATCTTATGTGATAGGGATCTAATGGCATCTAACTTGTTCTTTCATCAATCTATGCGATTGTGAAACTATGTGCTCTTATACATGTTGTGCAACTATGTGTGCATGGCATACATACTTAAGATACTGTAAAAACATCACTTTAAATTCATTTTATTCATGTCGTAGGCGGAGTTGTACTTACTTGTTTACCAACAGTTCGCACTTTGCCTCGATGCAAATTATAGGTACCGACCTGTAACCATAACGCATTGTCATTAATATTCACTCTTAAGTCACTAAGGTCGTTAGTGACTATAAATTATTATTATTATATGGTACTGGTGTCCCTCAGTACCAATTGCTCTACTTTGGTAGCACCAATATCTACTGTGACTGATCAATTTGTCTACTTGACAAATTAATCATCGTATCTCACCTTCGCATTCAAACTCGATCTTTGACTGGTTGACCGACCAGTCCACTGACCGGCTACCTCATGTGTCATTAACCATGTAGCCTGCCAGGCTACCTTACGTCATGGATTGTGTAACCTATCGGGTTACCTAGCTTATTAGACTGGTTAACCAGTTAATCTACTAACCAGTTACCTCATGTTGGGCCTATTGACTAGTTAGGCTAGTCATCTAACTGGTTACCTTGTATGTTGGTGTAGTCGCCAACCGGGCTACCACTGCCATTTTTTTGAAAAACATTCTAAAATCCTTGTAAAATTTTGGGGCAATGTAGTCCTTTAAAATCGACCCCTTAGCACCTTATTGGAAGGTGGAGGTGTTTTTGTAAAAATCGGTCTGCATTTTTAAAAGAGAGAACACATGTTGGTGTTCAAGTCAAAAAGGTTGGTTTTTGCACCATCTTCCATAAACCATTTAAAACTTATCCGAAACGATTTAATTTACGAAATTGGTGAACATAAAAGTTTTTGTCCTCAACGGGATGAAAAACTTTCTTGAACATCTCAGAGCTCGGTTTGGCCTACAATGGGTCTGAATCTTTCAAAACCCATGGCCAATTTTAGTGCCCAGTTTTTACAAAAATCCCCAATTTTGCACACTCTTAAAAATATCTATGTTTGAGACCCGAAACGGCCAAATTTTTCAAACACACACAAATCATCTCAAAGATTTCGATGTGATCTAAAACTTTCATGTTTTGATTGGAGTCCGGTTCGGACTCTAAAAGGGTCAGTTTTGCAAAAACCTGAGGCCATCCCTATAAATCAGGATTTTGGCCCTAGTTTTGGCCTCCGGTTGAAAAGTGCCTTAAAACCCTATATTATAGTCATTTTTGGCCAACCTCTATTTGATGCAAAAATGCTCGTAACGAAATTTCCTTAAAGTTCTGTGTTTTACAAATCCTCAAAAACAGCTATTATCATATTTAAAATTGGCCAAAATCGTGGCCCTAAAACTGGACAGATTTGTGTCCAGTCCTTCCTAAAATGTCCATGCACATTCATTCCACAAAAACAAAATGTAAAACTCAAGCACACAACCACAAATACACATAACCATAATGCTAAGGGCTAAAATAAAGATTATTACAACCCATGGCTTGAGCAAATATACATAAATCCCTTTGATCAAAGCTTAAAATAAAGTAACCACAAAAAGGAAGGGTTTTCTGGGTTATACCTTAGGGTGCTACGAACCAAGCATGAAACGAACCATAGGGGGGGGGGGCCCAAATCCTCATATAGACCAAGAGAGGAAAAGGGTTCAGTCTTGGGGCTAAGGAGAACACAAAATTCCTTTTTGGTTGCCAAACTAAAAAGACAACAAAATCACAAAAGAGATGTCTTAGCAACTTACCGAAGAACTACCTTGAAGTGGCTTGAGTGAAAGGCTCGAATGCAAGCTAGTGTGTGTGGCTGGTTTTTGGTAAAAAATTTTGTGAACTTTGGAGTGTTTTGGGACTACAAAAGGGCATGGGTTTGCTGAAGAAAAATAGGGAGAAAAGCTTTAGTGTTTTGGGGTTTTTGGTGTGCCAAAAGGAAGAAATGAGACACAAAGGCACACATGCCTATTTATAGGCAAATGCTAACCAAGATTAACCATATATAAGCCAACTTAATTCAGCCAACTTTAGCTAATCTAGGGGACAAAATGTGCTGCTTTTCTAGCTGAAAAAATGTTTAGGGTGGGGTAGGGTGCTGCTTTGGGAAGAAGAGAGAAAAAGTTACATTAATGGGTGGAAAAAGGCTATAGGAACTTGTCCCCTACTCTAGCACTTTTTATTCATTCTAATCTAAGCTTTCATTGAACACTTTGGAGCAAATTTCATCTGCATTTACAACATCCAAAAGTGGGGTTCAAGGCTGAAATTTCAGAAAAAAAAAAAAAAAACCAAGGCCAACTTGCATTAATGTGGTGCATTAAATGGCATGAAAAAGCAATAGTATTTTCATGCACTTTTGGCTTATTTTATACCACGGTATCATAAGCATGTGGGCATGATTTATGGACTGTGTTTGGCTGGAAATTGGGGCTGAAAATGCATGATTTTCTATGGCCAAAATTCATCTGTGAAGGCCTCTTGTTACAGTCTAAGTTTTCCTCTTTGGTATTAGACCCATTTTCGGCAGTGTTCTAGTTTTCAACCGAAATTGTGCCTATGGGTTCTGATTTTTGAACTATCAATTCCTAATTATTTTATACTATCTAAGAGCCCATTATCAGTCTAATTTACTATTCATGTCCTATACTGTGGTTGTGTCTATACTGTGTTGTCCTTTCGTACGTAAATCGAGGCGTTCCCAGGTGAAATTTTAGACAGTCTTTCTTGACTAATTTGGATGTGATGATTCCATTTTTATTAGTTTTACGTCCATCAGAGATCATCTAGACTAATTTTTGAGATCTGTGCCACCCCGACTCGAAAAACATGTCAGGTGCTCAATTGACTAATTTTGACGTTTTGAGTCCATTTATATCAGTTTCGGAGCGAGTAAAGGTCGTCTTGACCCTCATCCTGCTACTGTGTATCCCTCAAACTAAAATTCTTGTTTTGTGCTCAATCAACCAGATCGAGTCTACTAATCGTTCATATATCAGTTTTAGGTTGATTTAAGGCCATCTTGGCGAATAACTTGACACTGCGTTTCTCACTATTCACTGTTTTCTACTTAATTGACTAGTCTGAGTGTTTTGACTCCTATTTTTTCAGACTCTAGGTGAGAAGAGGTCATTCGGACCATGTTCTTGATATCATACGCTTACTAGGGTTATCTCTCGCTATTGTGCTCAGATGTTCGATCCGAGCGTTTTGGTGATCCATTCACCAGTCTTCTGTCAAGAAATGATCGTTTGGGCTAGTTTCCTGACACTGCGTGCCTCATACATTTATACACATAATAAGGTGGACCGGGTTTACGGTCGGTCGCCCCTTTTACTACATAAATAGTACTTAAATAGTATCGTATTGGTTTAGTCTATTCAATTGAAAAATATACTATATTTTTCAACTTAATTACTTATTATATAGTAATTAGGTTTCACACATTTTTGAGAGTCTTTCCAACGGCTCGCAGCTCAGTACACGGTCTTCTACACGGCCTCTTACATGGGTGTGTATAGGGCAACACGGGCATGTACATTCTGGATACAGGTGCGTACTACTTGGAATTCCTTAACATGGCCCTGTTCTGAAATACGATCTCTTTCACGCGTACACAGTTTAAATATTACACGACCACTTACACGGCCGTGTACCTGAATGTGTTCTGCAAATGTGCATCTGGAAGCTCTCAAAATACTTTAATTTTATTCCTTAATGTCTCATTACATGGTAAGTAAGTGCCATGAAAATGGAGGTCTTTACACTCTATGGAAGAAAATGCAGATCTCCAGTTCATTGGTATAAGATTGGAGAGAAACAGCTCACCAGCACAGACTTCATCAAGAATACAAAGGCGGACGTGAAGCTAATATGAGAGAGATTGGATATAGTGCACAGTCACCAAAAGAGCTACACAGATAGACGCCATAGACCTTTCGAGTTTCAAGAAAGAGATTTAGCCTTTCTCAATGTGGCACCCATGAAAGGGCTGATGCGCTTTGGAAAAAAGGGAAAGCTAAGTCCTAGGTATATAGGACCCTTCAAGATAATTAAGAGAGTCAGGAAGGTGGTTAACAGATTAGCGTTCCCTCTCGAGTTAGCTTCAGTGCACAATGTCATCCATGTCTCAATGCTAAAGAAGTATGTGCCAGACAGCTCTCACATTTTAAGCCAAGAACCAGTAGAAGTACACGCTGATCTGACCTATGAGGAGAAACCAGTGCAGATCATAACCGGAGAAGAGAAGGTGCTTTAGAATAAGGTGTTAGGAAATGCCCTAAGCATTAGAGACATTTTGATGTATTTATTTTGAACTGGAGAATAAAATTATATACATAGGTTATTCATTATATTGCTATCTGTCCTCATTTTATTTACATGTTAAAGTAAATGTAAGCAAATATGGCTCCCTGACTGCTTGTGTTAAACTGTTAGAATGTTGCATTTAATAGACTTTTTGTATGCGAGAAGATAATGTTCTAAAGTAAGCGGTCTAAACTAAGGTTTGTAGTTTATGGGGTTAGACCGAGTATCTAACTTATGTTAAGACTATTATGTTGTCTAAAGCCTTCGAGGGGACGGTTTGTCTTGACTGTCTAGAGTATAGACTCCCAAGTAAAGACATAGATATGTTGCTTGGTGGTGACATATTAGACCAAGACTAAAGCATGATTGATCTACGAAGTCTGCTTTGAGTGGATCGATCTGCTTTTGACGTTCACTGTGCAGTGACCTTAATCCTGAGTAGATGGACAGTTTCATGTATATGACTTGTGTACTTTGATGTTCCAATGGCTAAAGCGTCTCAGATGTAGTAAGCTTATAGACCGGTTCGTTGTGTGCATGACTTGTATACGATGAAGGGTTCATTTACAGATATCAGAATCATTGCTCTAATGAGGAGTTAAGGGTATCCTCTTGAAGGCATTATACTTAATGTGAAAATGGACAAGGCCTTGGGTCATCTGTTGGGTGGATGACTTTTTATTCACATATGGTGAATAATCATTTTCTTTATTTGGTAGTATAATGGAACTTTAATATAGCCTGATTAGTAGGATTAAATGGACTTTAACCTAAGGCTGATCATGGATATCATATGAGGGTTCTGCATACATGACAAGGTCATTGAACGATAGTTTGTCACAGACTTACGTAATACGGTATATAATTGGGAGTTCAATTTCAGGTTTATAGTGGTGTGACTCTAAAATTAGTGATCATATGATTAAGTTGTTCGATAAAGAATGATGAGCATATGGATTTGTGAGAGCCCGATTATATATGTCCAATTGGTCCCTCTACTAGCTCCACATAATTCCTTAACATTTGGCAAATTGATTTGTGTATGCTATTGGCTAGTTGATTATGCATGGATGGTGTTGACATAGGATTAAGATGGTGGACAAGATTCTCTCCGAATGGATTCAGATTTTGTTTTAGATAATAGAGTACACAATTATTCGAACTCCAAATAAAGTTGCCATGATTTTATTTGAGATTGGATTGGAGTTGTAGAAAATTATCCATGAGAACAAGAATTTGAAATACAACAGTTTTATGGATTTTGAAATTTGAATTTTGAAATTTGAAATTTGAAATTGAAATTCGAATTTGAAATTTGAAATTTGAATTTGAAATTCGAATTTGAAATTTGAAATTTGAAATTTGAAATTTGAATTTGAAATTTGAATTTGAAATTTGAAATTTGAAATTCAAATTTTGAATCACAGTCCAAGTAGGATTCAAATTTCTTGTGCTAAATTCACAAGGAATGAAATTCGAATTTGAGTTGGATATGGAGAGGAAAATCTTGTTAGAATCCTAGTTGAATTTTGAATCCAAATCCTAACAATAATGGACGAAAATTTTGAGGATTATCCTCATGAAATTTTGGATTTTTTGTGGATAAGGTTCAGGGAAAAATTCAAATTTCAATCCCAGTTGAATTTGGATTCTCTCCTCCCTGATTATGGCCGAAATCATTGAGTGAATCTCATAGAGGATTTTCAGTTATTTTGGATAAGGACAAGATAAGATTCAAGCTTGAAAATCCTAGTTGAATTTTGATTCTTCTCTTATCCTAAAGTGGCCAAAATTTTGTTGGGATTTTCCCCTTGGATTTTCGGATTTTTTGGTTGAAAAAGGGAGATAAAATTCTAGCTAAAATCTTGTTTAAATTTTGAATGGAAAAATCCTAAAATGGCCAAATTTTCTTGTTGGGATTTGGCCTTGATAAATTCAGATTTTTCAGTTGTGGATAAGGGAGAATATCTTCTCCTAATCTAATTCGAATTCAGAGAATCACCTCATGCAAGTCTATAAATAGAGGTCCTGCCACTTCAGTTCTCTTAGACTACAGACTCTCAGGTGAGCAGGCTTATTGTTACATAACTCACCGTGACAATATGTTCTTTAGAGATCTGAGTGGTTGGAAGAAGGCTAGCAGTGCTAGCATACCGATCAAGGTTCAGAGTGCCCACATACTCAGCCATTCGGGAATTGGAGAATAGAAGAGAAGGCTAGTTGGTTGAAGCCCTCTAGTCATTCTCCTCCTGTAAGATTGGCGTCCTTGAGGTATGAGTTTAAATTGTTGTTGGTTTATTGTATATGGCATCATGAGATATTTAACGATCTTGAAAAATTTTTATTGTTCCACTGTGCCACTCTGATACGTTTTTATTGGTTTAAATTCCTACATAAGGTTATACCCCTTGTGAAAGTGTTGTGGCAAAACCATAATATTGAGGAAGCCACGTGGGAACGGGAAGAAGATATGAGAAGAGACTTCCCGAAATTATTCTAATTTTCGAGGACAAAAATTTTGTAAGGGGGGTAGATTGTAATGACCGCCTCGTTCATGTAACCTAGTTACCATACAATAAGAATTTGAGGAATGAATTTGGAATAATTTGATGCCTTTTAATGCACATTTGAAGAACATGGTCAGGTACATAACCGTGTAAGTAGCCGTGTACTACTCGGGTTGATGAACATGAGGAAGGCTGTGTTGAGCAAACTCAATTAGTACACGCCCATGTCTGGAATGTACACACTGTTGCCTTGCACACGCCCATGTAAAAGCCCGTGTAGAAGGCCGTGTACTGAGCAGAGAGCCACCGTAATGACACTCATGATTCATGAAACCTAATTACTATGTAATGAGTAATTAAGTTAATAAATGCAGTATATTTTCTAGTTGAATAAATTAAACGGGTACAGTAACATTTAATTACTATTCATATAGTGAATGGGGTAACCGACAGTGAAATCGGTCCACCCTATTATGTGTATGTGCGTATAAGACATGTAGTATCAAGAAAACAGTCCAGACGACCATTTCTTGATACAGAACTGGTGAGCATGTCATTAATACACTCGGACCGGTCATCTGAGCACAACATCAATAATTAACCTTAGCAGAGGTACACTATCGAGAAAAATGGTCCCGATGACCTCTTCTAACCTAGAAACTGACGAAATCAGAGTTTGAACACTCAGACTAGTCAGTTAAGCAAAATACAGTGAATAGTAGATATGCAGTGTTAGGTTAATGGTCAAGACGGCCTTAATTTGACTTAAAACTGATATATTTATAGTCAGCAGGCTCAATTTAGTCAATTGAGCAAAAAACATGAAATTTTGTTTGAGAGATACGCAATATCAGGAAAGGGGTCAAGACGATCTTTTCTCATCCTAAAACTGATATATTTAAACTCAAAATGCTCATATTAGTCAATTGAGTGCAAAACACGTTTTTTGAGGCGGGGTCACACAGATCCCAAAAACTAGTCCAGAGACCCCAGATGGACATAAAACTAATAAATTTGAAATCAACACGTCTAAATTAGTCGGGAGAGACTGTGTTTGGAATTTCACGTGAAAACGCCTCATTATGCATGTGCAAGGACAACACGGTGTAGACACGACCATAGTATATGAAATGAACAGTAAAATGGACACAAAATGGGTTCAGAGGCATTACAACCTAACTAGGAATTATCAGTCTAAGAATCAGATTCAGAAAATCCAATTTCGGTGGAAATTTGGAACACTGTCAAGAAAGGGTCGAATACCGAAAGAAGATGTGGCATCCCAAGCCTTGAGGGGCCTGGCCCGTCACTTAAAACTACTATTGTAGGAAAATAAATTGGTAAAAACGTATCAGAGTGGCGCAGCGGAACAATAAAAATTTTTAAGAATGTTAAATATCTCATGATGCCATATACAATAAACCAACAACAATTAAACTTATACCTCAAGGATGCCAATCTGCAGGAGGAGAATGACCGGAGGGCTTCAACCAACTAGCCTTCTCTACTATTCTCCAATTCCTGAATGGCTGAGTGTGTGGGCACTCTGAACCTCGATCGGTATGCTAGCACTGCAAGTTTTCTTCCGACCACCCAGATCTCTAAAGAACTTTATTGTCACGGTAAGCTGTGTAACAATAAGCCTGCTCACCTGAGAGTCTGTGGTCTGAGAGAACTGGAGTGGCAAGACCTATATTTATAGACCTGCTTGAGGTGATTCTCTGAATTCGAATTGGATTAGGGAAAGATATTCTCCCTTATCCATAACCATAAAATCTGAATTTTCCATGGGAAAATCCCAAACAATAAAATTTGGCCATTTAGGACAAATCCAATCCAAATCTAAACAAGATTTTAACTAGAATTTTATCTCCCTTTTTCAACCAAAAAAATCCGAAATTTCCCAGCAGAAAATCTCCTCAAAAAACTCGGCCACATTTAGGATAAGGGAGAATCAAAATTCCACTAGGATTTTCAAGCTTGAATCTTATCTCATCCTTATCCAAAATAACCGAATTTTCCTAGGAGATATTCTCCAAAATTTCGGCCACTTTCTGGGGAGGAGAGAATCCAAATTCAACTGGGATTGAAACTTGAATTTTTCCCTTGAACCTTATCCACAAAAACCGAAAATCCATTGAGGATTATCCTCAAAATTTTGTCCAACTTTCAGTTAGGATTTGGATTCAAAATTCAAGTAGGATTCTAACAAGATTATCCTCTCCATATCCAACTTAAATTCGAATTTCAAACCTTGTGGATTTTCCACAACAAATTCGAATCCCACTTGGACTGTGATTCAAAATTTGAATTTCAAATTTCAAATTCAAATTTCAAATTTCAAATTTCAAATTTCAAATTTCAAATTTAAATTTCAAATTCAAATTTCAAATTCAAATTTCAAATTCAAAATTCAAATTTCAAATTTCAAATTTCAAAAATTCAAATTTCAAAATCCACAAAACAGTTGTGTTTCAAATTCTTGTTCTCATGGATAATTTTCTACAACTCTAATCCAATATAAAATAAAATCATGGCAACTTTATTTGGAGTTCGAATAATTGTGTACTCTATTATCCAAAACAAAATCTGAATCCAACCGGGGAGAATCTTGTCTACCATCCTAATCCTATGTCATCACCATCCATGCATAATAAACCAGCCAAGAGCATACACAAATCAATTTGCCAAACGTTAAGGAATTATGTAGAGCTAGTAGAGGGACTGATTGGACATACATAATCGGGCTCCCGCAAACCCATATGATCATCATTCTTTTACCGAACAACTCAATCATATGATTACTAGTTTCAGAGAGTCACATCACTATAAACCTAAAACTGAACTCCCAATTATATACCGTATTACGTAAGCCTGTGACATGCTATCGTCCAATGACATTGTCATGTATGCAGAACCCTCATATGATATCCATGATCAGCCTTAGGCCAAAGTCCGTTTAATCCTACTGATCAGGCTATCTTAAAGTTTCATTATACTACCGAATAAAGAAAATGATTATTCACAATATGTGAATAAGAAGTCATCTACCCAGCAGACGACCCAAGGCCTTGTCCATTTTCACATTCAATATAATGCCTTTAAGAGGATACACTTAACTCCTCATTAGAGCCATGATTCCGATATCTGTAAACGAACCCTTCATCGTATACAAGTCATGCACCCAACGAACCGGTCTATAAGCTTACTACCTCTTAGACGCTTTAGCCATTGGAACATCAAAGTACACAAGTCATATACATGAAGCTATCCTTTTACTCAGGATTAAGGTTACTGCATAATGAACGTCAAAAGCAGATCGATCCACTCAAAGTGTACTTCATATATCAATCACGCCTTAGTCCCGGTCTAATATGTCACCACCAAGCAACATATATGTGTCTCTACTTGGGAGTCCAGCTCCAGACAGTCAAGACAAACCGTCGCCTCCAAGGTTTTAGACAACATAATAGTCTTAACATTAGTTAGATGCTCGGTCTAACCCCATAGACTACAGACCATAGTTTAGACTGCTAACTTTAGAACATTGTCTTCTTGCATACAAAAGTCCATTGCATGCAACGTTCTAACAGTTTAACACAAGCAGTCAGGGAGCCATATTTGCTTATATTTACTTTAACATGTAAATAAGACGAGGACAGATAGCAATGTAATGAATAACCTCTATATATAATTTTATTATCCAGTTCAAAATAAATACATCAAATGTCTCTAATGCTTAGGGCATTTCCTAACAATCTCCCACTTGCCCTAAGCCAGCAGATGTGCCATGTAACGCATCCCTATTGCCTCTACGTGCCTCTCAAAGCTTCTAGCCACCAAAGTCTTAGTAAAGGGATAAGCGATGTTGTCCTCGGACGCGATCTTACATACATCCACTTGTCCTGTCCCAACGTGCCCTCTAATAACACGATATCTCCGATCGATGTGCTTGGTCCTCTTGTAGTGTCGAGATTCCCTTGTGTTGGCAATAGCCCCTGTGTTATCACAGTAAAGTGTGATAGGCTTGTCAACACCTGGAATGACCTCAAGGTCTCTAAAGAACATGCGGAGCCAAACCGCTTCTTTAGATGCCTCAGCCGCAGCCACATACTCAGCCTCCATAGTAGAGTCAGTTGTGCGGCCCTGCTTCACGCTCCTCCATACAATGGCGCCTCCTCCGAGTAAAAACACTGATCCAGATGTCGATTTCCTCGAATCCTTATAAGTCTTAAAGTCTGAGTTCGTGTATCCTACGGGTGTTAGGTCCCCTCCAGAATACACCAGCATATAATACCTCGTTCTCTTAAGATACTTAAGTATATGCTTTACAGCTTGCCAATGCTTGGTTCCAGGATTTGCTTGATATCGACTCACCATACCTACTGCAAAATATATATCCGGGCGAGTGCAAAGCATAGCGTACATAAGGCTACCTACAGCGGATGCATAAGGGACCTTACTCATACGCTCTCTTTCTTCCGATGTCTTGGGACAGTCATCCAATGAAAGAGTTAGACCAGCAATAGAAGGTTGTGAGCCTTTCTTTGCCTCTTATATTGCATATTTGTCAATTATTTTATCTATGTATGAAGCTTGGGATAACACTATCATTTTGTTCTTTTGATCTCTAAAGAGACGAATGCCTAGAACATAATTAGCTTCTCCCAAGTCCTTCATGTCAAACTGTTGGTGTAACCAAAGCTTGACCGATGATAAGTTCCCTACATCACTCCCAATGAGTGGTATATCATCGACATAGTGTATCAGAAAGACCACTTTTCCATCCTTAATACGTTTATAAACACAGGGTTCATCAACGTTCTGCTCAAAACCAAATGTCTTAATCGCTTGATCAAACTTCTGGTTCCATGAGCGGGATGCTTGCTTTAATCCATAAATGAATCTAAGCAACTTGCAAACTTTCCTTTCTTGGCCTTTTGCTACGAACCCTTCGGGCTGTATCATATAGATACACTCTTCAAGATGGCCATTCAAGAACGCCATCTTGACATCTATTTGCCAGATCTCATAATCAAGAGCCGCAGCAATGGATAGAAGAATACGGATAAACTTCAGCATAGCAACAGGCGAAAAGGTTTCATCGTAATTGATTCCAGCCTTTTGCGTGTACGCCTTTGCAACCAGTCTAGCTTTGAAAGTTTCTACTCTCCCTTCCGCATCCTTCTTTCTTTTGTAGACCCATTTGCATCCAATGGGTTTTATCCCATCCGGCAAATCTATAAGTTCCCAAACAGAGTTGGATTTCCTAGAATCCATCTCATTGTTCATAGCCTGTTTCCAAGATTTAGAATCAACATCATTTATAGCTTCATCATAGGTGACTGGATCATCCTCATGCTCATGAGCCTCGGCCTGGTATACCTCAGCATCATACATGAAGAAATTAGGTTTCTTTGAAACCCTCCCACTACGACGAGGCACCCTAAATTGTTGATCGTCTGCAGGTCTTTCACTGGAACTTGGACTTGCGTCCAAGACCGAAATCTGTGGAGCAGTTCTTTCACCAGATAACTCCTCTAGCACCACTTTGCTTCGAGGGTTAAAGTCATTCATGTGAATTTCCTCCAAGAATGTCACATGGGTTGAGACAATGACCTTTTGTTCCTTCGGGTTATATAACAGACCTCCTTTAGTTCCTTTTGGATACCCTACAAACATGCACAATTCTGATCTTGGTTCCAACTTCTTCACATCCTCATCCAGTACATGCACCAGGCAGCCCCATATTCTCATATGTCCAAGGGAAGGTTTCTTGCCACGCCACAATTCATAAGGAGTTCTAGGAATTGATTTGCTTGGAACCTGGTTCAGAATATAGCATGCCGTTTGTAAAGCATATCCCCAAAATGATAATGGCAACGTTGAATAACTCATCATGGACCGTACCATATCCAATAAGGTCATGTTTCTCATTTCGGCTACACCATTCTGTTGTGGAGTTCCAGGTGCAGTCAATTGGGATAATATCCCGTTCTCTACAAGATGTTCTAGAAATTCGTCGGAGAGATATTCGCCACCTCGATCAGATCAAAGTGTCTTTATGGATTTAGCCAATTGCTTTTCCACTTCCGCACGATACTCTTTGAACTTGTGAAAGGTTTCGCTCTTGCGGTGCATTAGATACACATATCCATACCTCGAGTAATCATCTATGAAAGAGACATAATACTCGAACCCTCCTCGTGCTGTGACGTTCATGGGGCCACATACGTCAGTATGCACAATTTCTAAGATCTCTTGAGCCCTTGTACCCTTAGCTCCAAAAGACCTCTTGGCCATTTTACCCTCTAGACAAGACTCACATTGGGGAAGACGTACCTCCTCCAGAGATTCCAGAGGACCGTCTTTCACCAATCTTTGAATCCTATTCTGATTAATACGACCAAGTCTTAAATGCCAAAGATACGCCTTGTTAGAGTGAGAAACTTTCAACCTTTTAGAGTTATCTATTAATTCAGTGTCAAACAGTGAGTACATCTTTGGTTTGATCAAATATAGGTTTCCATCCATCCATCCAGAACAGATAAAAGACTTATTTCTACAAATATCAACTCTTTTACTAAAAGAAACTGAATAAGAATCCTTTATTAAACAAGCTACCGATATAAGGTTCCTCCTAAAATTAGGAACATAAAAACAGTCTTTCAATAAAATAAACCAAAATTGATCAAAGTAAAGGTAAACATCTCCCACTGCCTCAGCCACCACAAAGCTGCCGTCCCCAGTTCGCAACGAGAGGCTTCTATCATGTAGACTTCTCGTTTCCACGAACCCCTGCGTAGAAACACAAACATGATTAGTGGCACCCGAATCAATGACCCAAGTGTCTTTCGATTCTTCCACCAAACACGCTTCCAAGTAAAGAAGTTCCTTACCTTCCTTGCCCTTGGCGGCTAGGATTTCCCGGCAAGCCTTCTTGAAGTGACCTACCTTCGCCACAACGGAAACACTTGGACTTTTTAGGGTCCCTGGGCTTCTTGTTCTTCTTCTTCTTGTTCCCATTCGAGACAGGAGGATTAGAAGAACTGGAAGCCGCTTGCTTTTGATTTGGCCTCTTCCTTTTCTGTGAGGGTTTGGAAGATTCTGCCAAATTGGCCTCACCTTTGGGTTGGACAGCATCCCCATCCCTGATCATCCGCTCATAAGCCTAGAGTTGCTTCATGAGCTCAGTTAGTCCTAACTCCCTTGTCGGCAGATTGTATGCGGCTTTAAACCCCACAAAATCTTTAGACAGAGTTTTGAACACCATCTCGATCTGGGCGTTGTAGTCCAACTCAGCACCTTTTCGACAGCCTCAGCGAAGAATCCCATTAGAGTGATCATATGGTCCTTCACCGGAGTACCCGCCTTCTGCTTAGAGTTCATAATACTGGTGATAGCGGACTGTCGAGCCAATTTTTTTAGGCCTCCGAACATGTCCTCCAGATTATCCATGATCTCCATAGCAACTTGATAAGTCTCATGCTGCTTTTGTAAAGCACTCGTCACGCTAGCAAGCATGTAGCATCGAGCTATATCATTGGATTCTCTCCAACGAATATAGGCAGCCGGGACCTCCTCAAGCGGTGTGTCAGGTTTTGGCCCTGGTGGGCATGGTTCGTCCAGTACAAACTTGTGTCTCTCGCACCTGAGAACTATTGACAGATTTCTTTTCCAATCCTTATAATTATCACCATTCAGTTTATTCTCAGTGAGTATTGAAATGAAGGGTGTCGGTGACATTTTGAATTGAAATAAAATTATACTAGACATCATTACAAAGCCCAAGCAAATATACAGATAATTTAGCAAATAAAACATATAAGTATGTTCCTACATGAAACTTGAAAACATGTAGCATTGCAACGGTAATTCTCAGCACCCATTGCCCCAAGCCACCGAGGGGTGGTCACGAAAAAAAATAGCCAGAACATGGACCCCGCCCAATTAATATATGTTGCCTTAAATCCTCCAAGGTTAAGACATATATTAATAACCGCTTATTTGGCCACCAGTTTAGTTAACAGAGCTTCTGGGGAATGTTAATAACTAAACGAGTCTTGAGTGTATAACCATTGTTTACGTAGCTCGATCCACTTCCTACCAAGCCACCGAGGGGTGGTCATGAATAGGATCGTACCCGAACACGTTTTCCACATAGGAGATCCAATCTAGTATACCGACGGCGGTAAACACCTACCGATGGGTGTGGTCAGGGCAGAACTGACGCGAGGCATTACCATGCTTTCACATATGGATCAACAATGGAGGCCGTGGGTTTTGTTTGAAACCCTCTCCCACTCAATATTTTGAAAAACATGCAAGTTTTGACAAATTATGTATGAGCAATGTAATATGAGCGGCACTCAACTATCCTATATGACATGTTATCAAATATGCATGTAAAACATCCATCAATACATATTTATACATCCATAACATATCACAGAAAAAATAATTGATCGAATAACCAAGCCCTGGTTCTATCCTAGAACAAAGAAAAAAAGATTACAAAATTCCATCCAAAGCATTATTTGGGTCTTGAATTTTGTTCCATCTTCTTGTATCCATCTTTATGTAGCCTCTCCATTTATTTCTCATCCCGATAATCATTTAAAATTTAAATCTCCAAAAATTTAAATTTCAAATTCAATTTCCAAATTCGAATTTCAAATTTAAATTTCAAATTCAAACTTCAAACAATTTTAAACATCATGTGTAATAATACGTAATTTCAAAAATTTCAAATTTTTAATTACATATTTTAAAAAATTATTTAAAATTAAATCTCAAATTTAAAAATCAAAATTTTCCAATTTTTAAATCGTCGCACCACTACCCCCGAAGGCGGCAGCCACCGTGGGCAGCCACCAACACCGGAGGGGCTGGTAGCCCACGGCCGCCCCTTATGTGCAGCCTTGCTGGGCTGCAGGCCAAGCCTGCAGCGCCAGGCTGTATGCCCAGGCTGGGCACAGCAGCCGACAGGCTACAGGCAGAGGCCGCACGCCCAGGCTGCGGCCAGCCTTGGGTAGGCCACGGCCACCCTTTGCTGCAGGCCAAGCCTGCGGCCGTGGGTGGTTATGGCCTGCACAGGGGCTGCCGCAGCCCCATCCTGCCCGAGGGCAGGGGTTGCAGCCCCACCAAGGCCCGTCGGCCTATCCCGAGGAGTCGTGTCTCGATTTTCATGCCATATTCTAATTTACCTATTAGGATCTCTAAAAATTAATTTGAATCCTAATTAAATTGAAATTTTCCACACAATCAAAATTTCAACCTTTAAATCAAATTTAACTTTTGGAAAAAATAAATTACGGTCTTCAGTCTTCAATCTCCTCCAAGAATAATTACATAAAATTTCCTAAACCGTTTCCGGTGTACAAAATTCTAACCATAATAATTCTAGGAGACAAAAATTAAAATCCATGGGAAAATTACAGTGTTAATAAACTGCTCCTATGGTTACATAAAAAATTCCTAAATACAATTTTTCTAAATTCTAAGGAACCATAACCGGCATAAACAAGCACGCTTATAATAATTCATAAAATTAAAATAAAAACATACTTTATACATAATCCATGATAACAACATAAAGGAACGCTAGAATGCCACTCTCTAAATATCAAATCCATACAGAAATAAAAAGACTAAGTAATTGTCTAATTTATGTACATGGCATAGTCATGAGATGGCTCTGATACCAATTGTAGGAAAATAAATCGGCAAAAAACGTATCAGAGCGGCGCAGCAGAACAATAAAAATTTTTAAGATCGTTAAATATCTCATGATGCCATATACAATAAACCAACAACAATTAAAACTCATACCTTAAGGACACCAATCTGCAGGAGGAGAATGACCGGAGGGCTTCAACCAACTAGCCTTCTCTACTGTTCTCCAATTTCTGAATGGCTGAGTGTGTGGGCACTCTGAACCTCGATCGGCATGCTAGCACTGCTAGTCTTCTTCCGACCACCCAGATCTATTAAGAACTTTATTGTCACGGTGGGCTGTGCAACAATAAGCCTGCTCACCTGAGAGTGTGTGGTCTGAGAGAACTGGAGTGGCAGAACCTCTATTTATAGACCTGCATGAGGTGATTCTCTGAATTCGAATTGGATTAGGAAAAGATATTCTCCCTCATCCATAACCATAAAATCTGAATTTTCCATGGGAAAATCCCAACAATAAAATTCGGCCATTTAGGATAAATCCAATCCAAATGTAAATAGGATTTTAACTAGAATTTTATCTCCCTTTTTCAACCAAAAAAATCTGAAATTTCCTAGGAGAAAATCTCCTCAAAAAATTCGGCCATATTTAGGATAAGGGAGAATCAAAATTCCACTAGGGTTTTCAAGCTTGAATCTTATCTCATCCTTATCCAAAATAACCGAATTTTCCTAGGAGATATTCTCCAAAATTTCGGCCACTTTCTGGGGAGGAGAGAATCCAAATTCAACTAGGATTGAAACTTGAATTTTTCCCTTGAACCTTATCTACAAAAACCGAAATTCCCTTGAGGATATTCCTCAAAATTTCGTCCACTATTTGTTAGGATTTGGATTCAAAATTCAAGTAGGATTCTAACAAGATTATCCTCTCCATATCCAACTCAAATTCGAATTTCTAACCTTGTGGATTTTCCACAACAAATTCGAATCTCACTTAGACTGTGATTCAAAATTTGAATTTCAAATTTCAAATTCGAATTTCAAATTCAAATTTCAAATTTCAAATTTAAATTTCAAATTCAAATTTCAAATTCAAATTTCAAATTTCAAAAATTCAAATTTCAAAATCCATAAAACAGTTGTATTTCAAATTCTTGTTCTCATGGATAATTTTCTACAACTCCAATCCAATCTCAAATAAAATCATGGCAACTTTATTTGGAGTTCAAATAATTGTGTACTCTATTATCCAAAACAAAATCTAAATCCAACCGGAAAGAATCTTGTCTACCATCCTAATCCTATGTCATCACCATCCATGCATAATAAACCAGCCAAGAGCATACACAAATCAATCTGCCAAACGTTAAGGAATTATGTGGAGCTAGTAGAGGGATTGATTGGACATATATAATCGGGCTCCCGCAAATCTATTTGATCATCATTCTTTTACCGAACAACTCAATCATATGATCACTAGTTTCATAGTCACACCACTATAAACATGAAACTGAACTCCCAATTATATACCGTATTACGTAAGCATGTGACAAGCTATCGTCTAATGACCTTGTCATGGATGCAGAACCCTCATATGATAATCATGATCAGCCTTAGGCTAAAGTCCATTTAATCTTACTGATCAGGCTATCTTAAAGTTCCATTATACTAAAGAATAAAGAAAATGATTATTCACCATATGTGAATAAGAAGTCATCTGCCCAGCAGACAACCCAAGGCCTTGTCCATTTTCACATTCAGTATAATGCCTTTAAGAGGATACCCTTAACTCCTCATTAGAGCTATGATTCCGATATCTGTAAACGAACCCTTCATCATATACAAGTCATGCACCCAACGAACCGATCTATAAGCTTACTACCTCTGAGACGCTTTAGCCATTGGAACATCAAAGTACACAAGTCATATACATGAAGCTGTCCTTTTACTCAGGATTAAGGTTACTGTATAATGAACGTCAAAAGCATATCGATCTACTAAAAGCGGACTTCGTAGATCAATCATGCCTTAGTTCCGGTCTAATATGTCACCACCAAGCAACATATCTACGTCTCTACTTGGGAGTTCAGCTCCAGACAGTCAAGACAAACCGTCCCCTCCAAGGCTTTAGACAACATAATAGTCTTAACATGCGTTAGATGCTCGGTCTAACCCCATAGACTACAGACCATAGTTTAGACCACTAACTTTAGAACATTGTCTTCTCGCATACAAAAGTCCATTGCATGCAACGTTCTAACAGTTTAACACAAGCAGTCAGGGAGCCATATTTGCTTACATTTACTTTAACATGTAAATAAGATGAGGACAGATAGTAATGTAATGAATAACCTCTATATATAATTTTATTATCCAGTTCAAAATAAATACATCAAATGTCTCTAATGCTTAGGGCATTTCCTAATAACCATTGATACTAGCTTTACTTTAAAACTGAACTTATTTGAGAACTATTCTTGCTTACTTAAAGAACAGTTGCTTAACTTATCTGGCTTGAAAACTGATACTTAATCTTACTTGAAATCTTAATACTATAATTTTTAGGGAATGTTTTTCATATATATATACTCATATATTCTACTATTCATGTACGTACATATACTTTATATATACAAGAGGTCTAAAACATCTTAAGTTCAATGTTAGATATGTACTAATGAAAACGTTTAACTAATTACTACTAAAAATTATATTGTTTACTTAATACTGTGCGGAAGTCAAAACTTACGATGGTATCCACAACCTCACCCTCACATCCGCCTCTGCCGCTATCATTGCCCAGTGTGATCTAAGTCATAGGTCGCTTACCTATAGCATGAACATATACTGTGAATTTTACACCCAGTAAGTACAACATGTCGTCTGTAAAACATGTTTAAATCACAATACATAAAACATATAAGCATGTCATGTACACACAACATGTACTAGGCACTGAATCATTCCACATACTAGATGCAAAACCAAAGCATCATACAGAACGAAAAGCATAATTGAACATTACTTAATTAGATGCATAACAAAAAACATCATGTACTGAAATGCATATCTTCTAAAGCTGGATGCATGCTGAACTATCGCTAAAGCATATCATGAACAATGCATGAATAGATTATGTTTCATTATTTATTATCGTTTCTTATCTTTGCTAAGGGCCCGTGTGTTGGTACCAAATTACGTGTAGATCATTGGAAACGTCCATGATCTTAATAAGCCTTACGCTCATGGGCCATATGCCCCCTTATGTATTAAGAGCCACTGACATCGGCTCGTCGTATTCAAAGTAAAGAAAACCTCTTCAAGCGGAAGGGGCTGGTATGACACGAAGTCTTTTAATTACCCAGTTGTTTATCTGATCTGGCCATATGCTCTACTAAGCTATCCCTAATCTTACGTGATAGGGATATATGGCTTCTAACTCATGTTTTCATCAATCTACATGATTGTAAAACTATATGCTCTTAGAACATGCTGTGCAACAATGGTGCATGGTTTGCATACTCAACATAGTGTAAAAACATCACTTTAAATTCATTTTTGCTCATGCTGTAGGCGGAGTTGTACTTACTTAATCTGCAAGCCAACTTGTACTTACACCCTTGTAAAGTTATAGGTATCCACTTATCATCACAACACATTCCATCAATACTCTTGCTAAGTCACTAATACCGTTAGTGACTAAAGCAGATACTAACGTGTGGCATGGATTGCCGTCGGTACTAACTTGCTCTCTTTTTGGTGAGTTTGATCATCTAATCGTGGCTAATTAATTTATTACCCAATAAATTAATTAACGTTGTTCTTAAGTCACTACTATCGTTAGTGACTATAACTTGTATTGTTGTATAGTACCGAGACCCATCGGTACCCAACTGCTCTACTTTGGGAATTTGGTATCTAATGTCTATTCGTGCTTGATCAATTTGTCTACTTGACAGATTAATCACCATTCCTCACTATTTCATTCAAACACAGTCCTCAACTAGTTTACCGACCAATCAACCAACCAGTTACCTCACACATCGTTGACTGTGTAGCCTACCGGGTTACTTTGCTTATTCAATGTGGTAGCCTACCGAGCTACTTGAACTGTTTTGTTTATTTTGAAAATTGTTTTAGAATTCTTATAAATTTTTTAGGAAAATATATGTTCTTTGAAATCATCCCTATATCACCCCATTGGAAGGTGGGAGCGTTTTATTAAAACTATTTTTCCATTTAAAGAGGGAAAGAACACATTTTGGTGTTCAATTTTTAAAAGCGGTTCTTAAACCATTTTACCAAAACTGTTTTAAAACTTATTTGAAATGACTTAATTTGCAAATTTGGTGAACACCAAAATTTTAGTCCTCAATGAGACGAACAACTCTCATGTTCATCTCAGAGCACAAATCAAACTTTAACAGGTCCTAAACTTATCAAACCCATGGAGTGTCCAGTTTCAGAAAAATCCTAGTTTTGTGCTTATTTAAAAACGGCTCTGTTTGAGGCTTGAAACAGCCAAATTTTTAAAACTCGCATAGGACGACTTAAAGATTTCGATGAGATCTACAGCTTTTATGCTGAGCTTGAGATCTGGTTCAGAATCTAAGTTAGTCATTTTTACAAAAATTTGAGACTGTTCCTATGACTCAGGATTTTGGTCCCAGTTTTGAACTCTAGTTGAAAACTGCTCAAAAAATGTATCTTAATGTCACTTTTGGCAAAAGCTATTTGATGCAAAAACGATCATAACGCAATATCTTAAAACTTCATGTTTTATCAAATCCCAAAATTGGACTCTAACATGGTCAAAATGGCCAAACCTGTGGCCCAAAACTGGGGACAAATTTGTGTCCAGCCACCTTAAAAACGTCCATTCTCACATCCATCACAAAAACTTAAACCAAAATCACACAACCACATAAACTTAAAAATAAAATGCTAAGGGCTCAAAATAAACTTATTACAACCCATTGCACAATAAATATGCATAAATTTCTTTGATCAAAACTTAAAAATTACTAAACCACAAAAAGGGTTTTGGTTTTTACCTTTTGTGCTATGAACCAAGAACAATCCAAATTAAGGCTTTGGTGACCAAAAATTGCCATGTGAACCAAGGGGAAATGGGGTCGGCTTGTGCTAGAAAGGGACACCAAAATCTCTCCTTACTATCAAGCTAAAGAAAATTAACCAAAACCATAAAAGGATAGTCCTAGCAACTCACCTTAAATGACCTTGCAATGATCTTGAATAATATCTCCAATACAAGCTTGAAGGGGCTAATTTTTTTAGTTAGGATTTTTGGTGAAAATTTTGGGTGTTTGGGCAGCAAGGGGTGTCAGCCTTGGTTGATAGAAAAAGGAAGAGAAGGGCTTGGTTTTTGGGAGAACAAAAGAAGAAAATGACACACTAGGTCAAGCTCATCCTTTTATAGGCAAAACTAAGCAAGTTTGGTTAACCTTAAGCAGCCTTAATTAACCAAATTAACCAAGCTTAAGGAGGGACAAATTCTTGGCTGTTGGCAGCCCTAAAAATTGTGGGTGGCTATAGAAAATAAAGGCCAATATATGCATTGAATTAGAGCTTAAAGTTGCATGTGCCCTTGGTACACCTTTTGCATTTTTTATTCCAATTTCTCATAAGCCTATATAATATTTTAATGCCAACTTTTGGACTAGTTTGTAGCATTTTTCTGTTGCTTTTTCAGCTGGGATTCATAGTTTTTGATGGGTGGAATTCACCTGTGTTGGCTTCTCTTTGCAGTCTAATTTTCCACAACGGTGTTCGGTCTTTTCTTGACAATGTTCTAGATTTCCTTCGAAATTAGACTTTCTGAATCTGAATCTTATACTGATAATTTCTAGTTAGGTTGTAATGTCTATGAGCCTATTTTGTGTCCATTTACTATTTATTTTCTATACTGTGCTTGTGTCTACACTATGTTATCCTTGCACACTCAAAATGAGGCATTTTCGTGTGAAATTTCAAACATAGACTTTCTTGACTAATTTGGACATGTTGATTCTAATTTTATCAGTTTTACGTCCATCTGAGGTCGTCTAGACTAGTGTCCAGGATCTGTGTAACCCCACCTCGAAAAACGATTTTTGCACTCAATTGACTAATTTGAGCATTCTAAGTCTAAATATATCTATTTCGGGACGAGAAAAGGTCGTCTTCAGTTAAATTGAGCTAAATTAGCTAAATTGAGCCTGTTGACCGTTAATATATCAGTTTTATGTCAAATTAAGGCCGTCTTGGCCATTAAGCTGATACTGCGTGCCTACGATTCACTATTTACTATTTTCTATTTTACTGATTAGTCTGAGCGTTCTGACTCTAATTTCGTCAATTTTTGGTCGAGAAGAGGTCATCTGGACCATTTTTCTAGATACTGTACCTCTATTGAGGTAATCATTGCTATTGTGCTCAGATAACCGGTCCGAGCATACTGATGACTAACTTATCAGTTCTATGTCAAGAAATGGTCGTCTGGACTGTTTTCTCGATACTACATGTCTCACACGCACACACACATGTACTAAGGTGAACCGGTTTCACTATTGGTTGCCTCTTTCACTGTATGAGTAGTAATTAAACATTTCTGTTCCCATTTAATTTATTTAAATTAACAATTTATACTGTATTCACTAACTTAATTACTAATTACATAGTGATTAGATTTCAAGAACATGGGGGTCATTACAACCTACCCCCTTACAAAATTTTCATCCTTAAAAATTTGAATAATTCCGAGAAGTCCCTATCATGTCTTCTTCTCATTCCCACGTGGCTTCCTCAATACTATGGTTCTGCCACAACATCTTTACCAGAGGTATAGTCCTATTTCTAAGCACCCTCTCTTCTCGGGCTAAGATTTGCACTGGTTTCTCCTCATAGGTTAGATCAGCTTGCACTTCTACGGGTTCTTGGCTTAAAACGTGGGAACTGTCTGGCACGTACTTCTTTAACATTGAGACGTGGAAGACATTGTACACTGAAGCTAACTTGGGAGGGAGCGCTAACCTGTAAGCCTTCTTCCCGACTCTTTTAATTATCTTGAAGGGTTCTATGTACCTAGGACTCAGCTTTCCCTTTTTTCCAAAGTGCATCACCCTATTTATGGGTGCCACCTTGAGAAAGACTGAGTCTCCTTCTTGAAACTCGAGGGGTCTACTGTGTTTATCTATGTAGCTCTTTTGGTGGCTATGCTCTGTATCCAATATCTCTCATATTAGCTTTATGTCCGCCATTGTATTCTTACTGAAGTCCGTGCTTGTAAGCTATTTCTTTCCGATCTTGTGCGAGTGAACCGGAGATCTACATTTTCTTCCATAGAGTACCTCATATGGTACCATCCTAATCGAGGAATGGTAGTTATTATTGTATGAGAACTTAATCAAAAGTAGCATCTAGTCCTAGTTTCCTTTGAAGTCTAGGACACAAGCTCCTAACATATCCTCCAATGTCTGTATAGTCCTCTCAGATTGGCCGTCAGTCTGAGGATGGAAGGCTATGTTAAACTTCAATCTGGTCCCCAATGAGGCCTAGACGCTCTGCCAAAATTTGGAAGTGAAGCGTCTGTCACGATCTGAGATAATGGACTTTGGCACTCAGTGTAGTCTTACTATCTGAGCTACGTACATTTCTACTAGTCATTCCATGGAGTAACTCACTTTCATAGCTAGAAATCGAGCTGATTTCGTCAATCGGTCCGTAATCACCCAGATTATGTCGTTGCCACTAGACGTTATTGACAATTCGACTAGAAATTCCATCGTAATTTGGTCCTATTTCCATTCAGGCAGCTCGATTTTCTGTAGTTCTCCATCGATCGTTGATGTTCCACTTTAACCTTCTGACATGTAAGGCATTTGGAAACAAACTTGCCAATGTCATTCTTCATTCTCGGCCACCAAAAACTTTCCTTTAGGTCCTTGTACATCTTGTTCTCCCCTAGATGTACGAAGTATGGTGTCTCGTGAGCTTCTAAAAGGACTCATTTCCTTAGTTCTTCATCCTTCGAAATGTACACTCTGAACTCTTATTCTCCATAGCTATCCTTCTTAGCTTGATTAGGGACGAATCGAGGTTTTGACTAGTCTTGATCTCCTCTAGGAGCGTCAACTGGAGGGTCATTTTAGATAACCTCCCTGTCAAAATCTCGATCTTGCTATTACATAGTTCCTTTTGTAGCGCTCCCGGCAAGGCACTGACAGCTAGAAGCAATGAAGAATGCTTTCTACTCAGTGCATAACCACCTTGTTGGCTTTTCCTAGATGGTATAGGATCTCACAGTCATAATCCTTTACCAGTTCTAGCCATCTTTGTTGCCTCATGTTAAGCTCTCTCTGCGTGAAGATGTACTTCAAGGCTCTGGTGGTCGGTATAAATCTCTAGGTAGTGCTTTCATATTTTTAGTGCGAAAACTACTGCTACTAGCTTCAGGTCATGCGTATAGTAGTTCTTCATATGGTCCTTGAGTTGTCATGAAGCGTACATGACCACTCTGCCATTTCGCATCAACACAGTTCCTAATCCGATCTTGGATGCGTCACTGCAAATCACAAAGTTTCATTGAGTAGCTTCTGGAATAGTCAACATCGGAGCGCTCGTGAGTCGTCGTTTTAGCTCTTGAAAGCTCTCTTCACACTTATCTGTCCACTTATACCTCTTTTTTTTTTTTTTGGTAAGCGCTATGAGTGCTGTAACTAGCTTTGAAAAACCCTCGACAAATGCCTATAATATCCTACTAGGCCTAGGAAATTGTGTGTTTTCATCACATTCCTCGGTGCTGGCCACATGCTAACTGCCTTAACTTTTGCTAGGTCCACAGATACTCCCTCCTTGGAGCCTACGTGGCCTAGGAAGTGGACCCTTTTCCAGCCAAAACTCGCTCTTGGAGAGCTTGGCGTATAGCTGATGGTCCTGTAGCTTACGTAAGACGGTCCTCAAGTGCTCTTTATGCTCTTCTTTCATTTTAGAGTATATAAGTATGTCATCAATGAACACAATGACAAACTTATTTGAGAAGTTCTTGAACACACGATTCATCAAATCCCTAAAGGCTGCTGGAGTGTTCGTCGGTCTGAATGACAGAACCAAAAACTCGTAACATCCATACCGCGTTCAGAAAGCTATTTTGGGATGTTTTCATCCCTGATTCATACTTGATGGTACCCTGAAGACAGATCTATCTTTGAGAACATTGCAGCATCTCGGAGTTGATCAAATAGATCGCTAATTCGTGGCAACAGATCCTTGTTCTTAATCATGATTTTGTTCATCAATTCCTTTAGTTGGGTTTAGAGCTCCTTTAGCTCTACAGGGCCCATTCTGTATGGGGCCTTAGAGGTGGGGGGCTGATCCAGGTAGATGTTTAGTCTTGAACGATATCTCACGCTCTAGCGGGAGTCCTGAAAGATCTTCTGGGAATACCTCCATGAATTCCCTGACTATCGGTACGTTCTCGAGTCCTATCTCTATTCCTTGAGTCTTTTCTACTACATGTGCTGGAAGCCCATGCATCCATTAGATAGCATCTTGCAAGTCTTCATCACTGTGATCAGCATCTTTGGTTGCTTTAGCGACAAACCCCTTATAAATGAACCTTTCGCACCTAATCAGTCCAAAAGTGACCTTTCACCTTCAACAGTCTACAACGATGTTGTTTTTCACGAGGAATTCTATTCTCAAGGTTAGGTCCTAATCGATCATATCAATGATGATCAGATTAACGCTCAACTCTCTCTCTCCCACAAATAATTATTGATACATAATGCATCTAGTAATTAGACAGCAAAAATTTCCCTGAGGGAAGTGCTGTTCTAAAAGTCTATTTCATCCTATCTAAGCCCCTATCTAGCTTTCTAGCGAAGTTTGATGATGTAAACAAATGGGTGGCCTACTACTCTTTTTGCTTGATTGCTCTTCTAATTCTGTTTGGCAAGGTTTCTTTCTCTCTTTCTGTCTTCTTCTGCCTTGATTCACCTTTGCCTCTTCCTTGCTTTCATCATAAGCCTTCTTTAACATGTGTTGTAGAAGTCCATGTCAGTCCCTCGTAGTGCACAACATATGTTAGATCTATGTCATCGGACATCAGTTGTAGTCTCTCAGTCCGATGAACAAATTCTCATATATCCGCAACTCTAGGGAACTTAGGCAGTTTCACTTCTTAGCTTGCCCATAAAGAATAACTAAAGCTGATGTTAGACTCCCCTCAGAGATTTGCTCGATCATGGTATGGCGAAACTCGACCTAGTTAAGAGTTTATCCTAGTCATATAAAGCCTAATACATACGAGAGTATCTTCCTGAGAGATATCGATAGTCCACAGGACTCAGTTATCCTGATCAATGGCATATAACCAAGGAATCACTTTGATAGCGTGAAATCAGTCCTGACATTCTCATGGAATGCAGGAGTACTGCTTGCCACTCGAAACTTAGTGGACAACTAGCCCTGAAGATCAGTATAACTCGGGTAGCAATCCATGTTCCTACACTGGGCCGTTCTTTAGCACTGCACGGTCATGATTTTATGTAGACTGTCCTCAGCATCTCTTCTGACTCTTTCTTTTTCAGTCGGTACCAAATCTGGACAAGGTCGAGCCAATTACTTAATCTTCTTGATGCCTCCATGATAGTCGTGCTATCTTGGTGCTGGTTGTTGAATTCGTCTTACTGCGCTGCTAGTGCTTCTTCATTGAAATACATCTCTTTGAATCCCTTAATGAAGTCGCTTCCGCTCATCTTGCTAACGTTCCTTCTGATCACTGTTGTCTTCTACTATTGACGTGCTTCCTTCCTCAAGGCAAAGGATGCGCACATCCCCTTGTATCTATCGACCAATCCCGTAGAATCTAAGATTACTTGGATATCCGTTAGCCAGTCATCGGCTTCTATGGGGTGGTGGTTCCTTTTGAACTCTGGTGCTTTCATGTGCCGGAATCTCTCGTATACGTCACCTTCCCTAAGAACTGGCTGAGGCACGTTTGTTGCTACAGGGGCAGCCACTGCTGAGGGTGTTAATGGTAGTGCAGGAAATTCCCACCATCACAGAACTCCCTGGATAAGGGTAGTTGCTCACTCCCTTAAAGTCTCTGAGGTTGCTGAAGCCTCCTGTGCTGGCACCGTTACTACCTATGGTGTTGGGGTTTACTGGCCCAACTGTTCCCTAAGCTGGTTCCTTATCATTTCTCACATTGTAGGAAAATAAATCGGTAAAAACGTATCAGAGTGGCACAGCGGAACAATAAAAATTTTTAGATCGTTAAATATCTCATGATGCCATATACAATAAACCAACAACAATTAAAACTCATACCTCAAGGACGCCAATCTTGCCGGAGGAGAATAACCGGAGGCTTCAACCAACTAGCCTTCTCTACTATTCTCCAATTCCCGAATGGCTGACTGTGTGGGTACTCTGAACCTTGATTGGTATGCTAGCACTGCTAGTCTTCTTCCGACCACCCAGATCTCCAAAGAACTTTATTGTCACGATGAGTTGTGCAACAATAAGCCTGCTCACCTGAGAGTCTGTGGTCTGAGAGAACTGGAGTGGCAGGACCTCTATTTATAGACCTGCATGAGGTGATTCTCTGAATTCGAATTGGACTAGGAAAAGATTTTCTCCCTTATCTTTAACCAAAAAATCCGAATTTTTCCATAGGATAATCCTAACAATAAATTCAGTTTTTCCTAATATAAATCCAATCCAAATCTTTATCTCCCTTTTTCAACCAAAAAATCCGAAATTCACAAGGAGAAAATCCTCCAAAAGATTTCGGCCATTATGGATAAGGGAGAATCAAAAATTCCACTAGGATTTTCAAGCTTAAATCTTATCTCAACCTTATCCAAAAATAACCGAATTTTCCTTGGATAAAGGCTCCAAAATTTCGGCCACTTTTAGGGAAGGAGAGAATCCAAATTCAACTAGGTTTGAAACTTGAATTTTCCCTTGAATCTTATCCACAAAAACCGAATTTTCCATTGAGGATTATCCTCAAAAAATTCGCCCACTTTTGTTGGGATTTGAATTCAAAATTCAAGTAGGATTCTAACAAGATTATCCTCTCCAAATCCAACTCAAATTCGAATTTCAAACCTTATGGATTTTCCACAACAAATTCGAATCCTACTTGGACTGTGATTCAAAATTTGAATTTCAAATTTCAAATTCAAATTTCAAATTCAAATTTCAAATTTCAAATTTCAAATTTCAAATTTAAATTTCAAATTCAAATTTCAAATTCGAATTTCAAATTCAAATTTCAAATTCAAATTTCAAATTCAAATTTCAAAATTCAAATTTCAAATTCCACAAAACGGTTGTGTTTCATATTCTTGTTCTCATGGATAATTTTCTACAACTCCAATCCAATCTCAAATAAAATCATGGCAACTTTATTTGGAGTTCGAATAATTGTGTACTCTATTATCCAAAACAAAATCTGAATCCAACCGGAGAGAATCTTGTCTACCATCCTAATCCTGTGTCATCACCATCCATGCATAATAAACTAGCCAATAGCATACACAAATCAATTTGCCAAACGTTAAGGAATTATGTAGAGCTAGTAGGGGGACTGATTGGACATATATAATCGGGCTCCCGTGATTCCATATGATCATCATTCTGTACCGAACAACTCAATCATATGATCACTAATTTCAGAGTCACACCACTATAAACCTGAAACTGAACTCCCAATTATATACCGTATTACGTAAGCCTGTGACGAGCTACCATCCAATGACCTTGTCATATATGCAAAACCCTCATATGATATCCATGATCAGCCTTAGGTCAAAGTCCGTTTAATCCTACTGATCAGGCTATCTTAAAGTTCCACTATACTACCGAATTAAGAAAATGATTATTCACCATATGTGAATAAGAAGTCATCCGCCCAGCAGACGACCCAAGGCCTTGTCCATTTTCACATTCAGTATAATGCCTTTAAGAGGATACCTTTAACTCCTCAGAGCTATGATTCCGATATCTGCAAACAAACCCTTCATCGTATACAAGTCATGCACCCAACGAACCGGTCTATAAGCTTACTACCTCTGAGACACTTTAGCCATTGGAACATCAAAGTACACAAGTCATATACATGAAGTAGTTCATTTACTCAGGATTAAGGTTATTGTAAAATGAACATCAAAAGCAGATTGATCCACTCATAGCGGACTACGTAGATCAATCACGCTTTAGTCCCGGTCTAATATGTCACCACCGAGCAACACATCTATGTCTCTACTTGGGAGTCCAGCTCCAGACAGTCAAGACAGACCGTCCCCTCCAAGGCTTTAGACAACATAATAGTCTTAACATGAGTTAGATGCTCGGTCTAACCCCATAGACTACAGACCATAGTTTAGACTGCTAATTTTAGAACATTGTCTTCTCGCATACAAAAGTCCATTGCATGCAACGTTCCAACAGTTTTAACACAAGCAGTCAGTGAGCCATATTTGCTTACATTTACTTTAACATGTAAATAAGACGAGGACAAATTGCAATGTAATGAATAACCTCTATGTATAATTTTATTATCCAGTTCAAAATGAATACATCAAAATGTCTCTAATACTTAGGGCATTTCCTAACACACATTGCCACGAGTTGTGCTATCAACTCACCCTCTCAGGTATGCTTGGGTTGTTTGCGTACGTGTTCTAACCATCATGTCTTTTAAACTCTATCATATAGCAGAAAAGAAATTATAAGTCTTTTTGTTTGCATACTAGGGGATCACGTTACCTATCATCTTCCTTCTTACTTAACTATCATAGATATGTATATATACATATACACTATATCTTTCTCTTTCTTATACTGTGATGTTCAATACAATTTGCCATATCATATTGAGACATCGCCTGAGTGTCAGGATTCGTCTTGCACTTTTCGTCATACTATAGTCAAAGGTAGAAAATCCTATCTAAGCCCTTGGGCAAAACTGTATGGTTTCTCATAACATATTCACAAAATATGTACAAACTACTAGTCTCGTGGGAGTGGCACATACTTCCCAGTACGTAGTCTCAAAAGGACATACTAGGATAGGCCCAGTGGGAGTAAGCTATTGCTTCCCATCATGCATATATACATAGTCAAAAGTTTTGCTAACACAGGTCACTACTACTTAGGGGTTATTACTGATTCTGCGTTGAAGATATCGTCCTCGTCACTCTCGTCAAAGAAAAATTCCTCTGGGTCCTCCTCGTTTTCTAGACTAAAGCTGGCCTCGTCATCGCTAGCTATGATAACTCGAGGTTCCAGCTCACACTCCATCCTTTCATCATCTCTATTGAAGTAAGGAACATCATCCCCATCATTGTTCACCACATCGGGGTGATATACTACTAATGGTATAGCTGGAATAGGGTGCTCACCTCCCTCATCATCACCACTTATCTCCTCATCCACGGGAGGAGCATCAGGTAGGTCGTCTGTAGGAAAAAAATTCGGCAAAAACGTATCAAAGTGGCACAGCGGAACAATAAAAATTTTTAGATCGTTAAATATCTCATGATGCCATATACAATAAACCAACAACAATTAAAACTCATACCTCAAGGACGCCAATGTGCAGGAGGAGAATGACCGGAGGCTTCAACCAACTAGCCTTCTCTACTATTCTCCAATTCCCGAATGGCTGAGTGTGTGGGCACTCTGAACCTCGATCGGTATGCTAGCACTGCTAGTCTTCTTCCGACCACTCAGAACTCTAAAGAACTTTATTGTCACGGTGGGCTGTGCAACAATAAGCCTGCTCACCTGAGAGTGTGTGGTCTGAGAGAACTGGAGTGGCAGGACCTCTATTTACAGACCTGCATGAGGTGATTCTCTAAATTCGAATTGGATCAGGAAAAGATATTCTCCCTTATCCATAACCATAAAATCCAAATTTTCCAAGGGAGAATCCCAACAATAAAATTCAACCATTATGGGATAAATCCAATCCAAATCTAAACAAGATTTTAACTAGAATTTTATCTCCCTTTTTTTAACCAAAAAATCTGAAAATTCCTACGAGAAAATCTTCTAAAATTTTCGGCCACTTTTAGGATAAGGGAGAATCAACATTCCACTAGTATTTTCAAGCTTGAATCTTATCTCATCCTTATCCAAAATAACCGAATTTTCCTAGGAGATTTTCTCCATAATTTCGGCCACTTTTCAGGGAGGAGAGAATCCAAATTCAACTGGGATTGAAACTTGAATTTTTCCCTTGAACCTTATCCACAAAAACCGAAATTCCATTGAGGATATTCCTCAAAATTTCGTCCACTATTTGTTAGGATTTCGATTCAAAATTCAAGTAGGATTCTAACAAGATTATCCTCTCCAAATCCAACTCAAATTCAAATTTCAAGCCTTGTGGATTTCCCACAACAAATTCGAATCCCACTTGGACTGTGATTCAAAATTTGAATTTCAAATTTCAAATTCGAATTTCAAATTCAAATTTCAAATTTCAAATTTCAAATTCAAATTTCAAATTCGAATTTCAAATTCAAAATTCAAATTCAAAATTCAAATTTCAAAATTCAAATTTCAAATTTCAAAATCCACAAAACAGTTGTGTTTCAAATTCTTGTTCTCATGGATAATTTTCTACAACTCCAATCCAATCAATAAAATCATGGCAACTTTATTTGGAGTTCGAATAATTGTGTACTCTATTATCCAAAACAAAATCTGAATTCAACCGGAGAGAATCTTGTCTACCATCCTAATCCTGTGTCATCACCATCCATGCATAATAAACCAGCCAATAGCGTACACAAATCAATTTGCCAAACGTTAAGGAATCATGTGGAGCTAGTAGAAGGACTGATTGGACATATATAATTGGGCTCCCACAAATCCATATGATCATCATTCTTTTACCAAACAACTCAATCATATGATCACTAATTTCAAAGTCACACCACTATAAACCTGAAACTGAACTCCCAATTATATACCGTATTACGCATGCCTGTGACAAACTATCGTCCAATGACCTTGTCATGTATGCAAAACCCTCATATGATATCCATGATTAGCCTTAGGACAAAGTCCGTTTAATCCTACTGATCAGGCTATCTTAAAGTTCCATTATACTACCAAATTAAGAAAATGATTATTCACCATATGTGAATAAGAAGTCATCCGCCCAGCAGACGACCCAAGGCCTTGTCTATTTTCACATTCAGTATAATGCCTTTAAGAGGATACCTTTAACTCCTTAGAGCTATGATTTCGATATCTACAAACAAACCCTTCATCGTATACAAGTCATGCACCCAACGAACCGGTCTATAAGCTTACAACCTCTGAGACGCTTTCGCCATTGGAACATCGAAGTACACAAGTCATATACATGAAGTAGTTCATTTACTCAGGATTAAGGTTATTGGACAATGAACGTCAAAAACAGATTGATCCACTCATAGCGGACTACGTAGATCAATCACTCTTTTAGTCCCGGTCTAATATGTCCCCACCAAGTAACATATCTATGTCTCTACTGGGGAGTCCAGCTCCAGACAGTCAAGACAAACCGTCCCCTCCAAGGCTTTAGACAACATAATAGTCTTAACATGAGTTAGATGCTCGATCTAACCCCATAGACTACAGACCATAGTTTAGACTGCTAACTTTAGAACATTGTCTTCTTGCATACAAAAGTCTATTACATGCAACATTCTAATAGTTTTAACACAAGCAGTCAGTGAGCCATATCTGCTTACATTTACTTTAACATGTAAATAAACCGAGGACAGATAACAATGTAATGAATAACCTCTATATATAATTTTATTATCCAGTTCAAAATAAATACATCAAATGTCTCTAATGCTTAGGGCATTTCCTAACAATCTCTCACTTGCCTAAGCCAGTAGATGTGCCATGTTACGCATCCCCATCGCCTCTACGTGCCTCTCAAAGCTTCTAGCCACCAAAGTCTTGGTAAAGGGATCGGCGATGTTGTCCTCGGACGTGATCTTACATACATCCACTTATCCTGTCTCCACATGCCCTCTAATAATATGATATCTCTGATCGATGTGCTTGGTCCTCTTGTGGTGCCGAGATTCCCTTGTGTTGGCAATAGCCCCTGTGTTATCATAATAAAGTGTGATAGGCTTGTCAACACCCGGAATGACCTCAAGGTCTCTAAAGAACTTGCGGAGCCAAACCGCTTCTTTAGATGCCTCAGTCGCAGCCACATACTCAGCCTCCATAGTAGAGTCAGCTGTGCAGCCCAGCTTCACGCTCCTCCATACAATGGTGCCTCCTCCGAGTAAAAATACTGATTCAGATGTCGATTTACTCGAATCCTTACAACTCTGGAAGTCTGAGTCCGTGTATACTACGGGTGTACACCAGCATATAATCCCTCGTTCTCTTAAGATACTTGAGTCTATGCTTCACAGCTTGCCAGTGCTTGGTTCCAGGATTTGCTTCATATCGACTCACCATACCTACTGTAAAACATATATCCGGGCGAGAGCAAAGCATAGCGTACATAAGGCTACCCACAACGGATGCATAATGTGACGCCCCGTGCCCTCAGCGGCCCGGACCGTCACTGTAAACTCTATTACTTGCTTCTTTAGCTTTTACTTATACCTCTTTCTCTTTAAAACCGATACTTAAACTTGCTGAATTTAATATCATAAATTTAGAGGGATTTTTTTTTATTATACGCGTACGTATTTACTATTCACATATGTATACTATTAAAATGCGGAATTTGAAAAACATAAGGATTTCAATTATACATACACACTTATATACTTGTTTATCTGATTAATATTCACCAGACACTATTTAAATATACTATTCATACATATATTGTTTACTGTTCTAAAATACCAATTAATCTTTACTATTCAAAATACTGTTTAACTGTCATCGTTCAAAATACTATTTACTCATACTGTGCGGAAGAATACTCGCGGGGTATCCATAACCTCATCCTCACATCCACCACCGCCGCCATCATCGCCCCTTGGTGTTTGCGCTATAGGAAGCTTATCTACAGCATGAACACACTCCGTGAGCTTTACGCCCAGTAATTACAACATGTTAACTGTAAAACATGTTTAAAATATAGCACATACTTAAAATCCTAAGCATGACATATATCACTTAATAAATCACATACCATATAAGCATATCACATATCAGCTTACATATCATGTCATCACATAACATGTCATAACACTGAATATAAAACTTCACATACTTTATACATGATAGAAGCATCGTGTACTGTATGCACTCTACTGAAAAAGAAAGCATAACGAACTATAACTAATGCATGATCCGGTTATGTTCGTTTATGCTTCAAACTTCTCTTTTCTTTTCTTGTCTATTTAGGGCTCATGTGTCAGTACCGTGTGCACGCAGACCAACGGTAATGCCCGAGGTCAACTAATGCCGAAGGGCCATCAACTGATGCTCAACTTTTGGCCTTAACTTTCTTTAACTGGAAACCCCTTCGACTGAAGGAGCCGGTACGACACACCTACTTGTTTCCATCTTGTTTAACTGTTCTAGCCATATGCTTCTCTAAGCTGTCCCCAATCCTACGCGGTAGGGATCTATGGCTTCTATCTTGTTCTTTCATCAATCTACTCGATTGTGAAACTATATGCTCTTATGTATGCTATGCAGCATCGTGTGCAAGATAAATACTTAAAATATTGGAAAAGCATCATTTTAAATTCATTTTATCCATGCTGTAGGCAGAGTTGTACTTACCTGTCAGCAGACAGTTTATACTCTCGCCTTCGTCACAATACAAGTACCTCCCTGTAATCATAATACATTTCATTAACATTTACTCTTAGGTCACTGTGGTCATTAGTGACTAATAAAAACTCTATCGTTAGTGATACCGATCCTTGTCAGTACTAATTGCCCTCTTCTTAAGAATTTGATTTTCTAATCATTGTTAATTAATTTATTTACCCAATAAATTAATTAACATCGCTCTTAGGTCACTCTATCGTTAGGAACTAATAAACTTATCGTTGTGTGGTACCGATGCCTATCGATACCCAACTGCTCTACTTTGGGAAATTTGATATCTAATTTTTAATCGTGCTTGATTAATTTGTCTACTTGACAAATTAATCACTATCTCTCACTATCCCATTCCGACTTGGTCCTTGACTGGCTAACCGACCAGTCAACTGACTGAATACCTCCCGTATGACCATTTAGCTTATCGAGTTACCGTTACCGATGTAATCTCCCCAAATTTTATACTTAGATTACACCAGTCCCTCGGGTGGCACTATTCTGATCTAGGGGTCGTTTTCTTACATTTCGAGATTTCTAATTGGGCAGTTCATTAATCCTGTAAACGTCCGCCCTTCTTTCCTGGACCTAGGTCATCGAGGGGGCTCGGGTTTCCATCCCAATTACATATTCACCCCTCGTTTCCTAAAATACCCCTTTGTGCCGTTTTAGAAATTTCGGCAGCATTTCCGCTTAATTTTTGGGTTTTCGGCGTTTAGAAAACGCCTCAAAACCATCTAACCTATTCTAACCTGCCACGTACTAAACCAGAGGCCTAATTTTTACGTAAAAGCTCCGCTTTTTACGTAAAAATATTTACATTTCCTCACATTCTATTTTTCGACATCTCATCCCTTTTTCTTACAATTCCTCAAGTCAGTAAACCATAATTCATACATAATTATTTCTAATAATAAATTGAGGAATCAAGGGATCAAAACCACTACCAAAATCGTTCCCATCGGCGGTCAGGTGAACCATTCGATCTCGATCGCACAATCTTTGAATCATAGTTCTCCACTTTTGAAACTCCGGTTTGCAAATCCGATGCCCCGGATGTGTCCAGAACGTCAAAAATAGGCCAACGGGCCATTCTTCAATTTTCTGTCTCCTGGTCGCCGTTGACCGGTGTTGACCGCTGTTGACCGGTGTTGACCAGCCGTTGACCACGGCGGCGATGGGAGTGGTGACCACCATCTTGAAGAGCTCGATGAGAGGAACCCATTGGTGGTGTCAATTTCACCAATCGAGGCTCCTATCACCGGAAATCGGCCCTCGAAAAGTCGGCGACGGCGGTGGTGTTAGATCTTCATTTTCTGGCGTTCTTGCCCAAAATTGATTTGGGGCTTTTGATCTACGTGTTGTTCTGACCATTTTGATACCGACCTTGCAACTCAACTCCGCCGGAATAGTGAGATTCGACGGCGGCGATGGCGACGGCGACGGCGAACCTTGGACGGCGCGATCCGGTGGTTGTTGGCATGAAATGAAGCTTGGGTTTTGTTCTACTCTTCACCACGAATCCATTGGGACCGGAATCGTGGCATTTGGACGTCGGACGGTGGAGAAATCACGGTTTGAAAAATTCGTCCACGGCGGATTTAGGCGGCGAGTGCGGCGTTCTCCGACGTCGGTTCCGTCGACTCGGCACACCGTTGGACTCAGCTCGTCGAGAGCTTTCCAATGGCGCCGGCGGTGTCGAAAACGGAGGCCGGATTCGATGGTAGGTCACTGTTCATCTTCGTGTGGTGTGGGGAGGGAGAAAATGAGATTTGGAAAAATATGGGGGCTATTTTTCTAGAATCCCCAAAATTTCGTCCTTTATACTAATTTTTTGAAAAATTTTAAGATGGGCTATACTGACTAATTTGGGCGTGCTGAACCCAAATATATCAGTTTTATCTTCATTCGAGGTCGTCTTGACCAGTTTCCCGATACTGCATGGTTCCCGGTCAAAAATTACTTTTTGTGCTCAAATGACTAATTTGAGCATTCTAATTCCAAATATATCAATTTTATATCAAGAAAAGGTCATCTTGACCAATTTCTTGATACTGTGGTTAGGCCTACACTGTGCACGCATAACGAGGTGTTTTCGCGTGAAATTTCAAACATAGTCTCCCTTTACTAATTTGGACATGCTGATTTCAAATTTATCAATTTTACGTCCATCTGAGGTCTTCTAGACCAGTTTTCGGGATCTATATGACCTCGCCTCGAAAAACGTGTCAGGTGCCCAATTGACTAATTTGGGCGTCCTGAGTCTAAATATATCAGTTTCGGGGCGAGAAAAGGTCGTCTTGACCCTCATCCCGATACTGTGTATCTTTTAAACAAAATCTACATTTTGTGCTCACTTGACCAGATTGAACCTGCTGACTATTAATATGTCAATTTTATGCCAGATCAATGCCGTCTTGGCCACTAACCTAACACTGCGTTTCTCACTATTCACTAATCAGTATTCACTATTCACTATCTAACTGACTAATCTGAGCGTTCTGACTCCGATTTTGTCAGTCTCTGGGCGAGAAGAGGTCATCCAGACCACTTTTCTCGATACTGTACATCTATTAGGGCAATTATCACTACTGCGCTCAGATGACCAGTCTGAGCGTACTGATGACTAGCTCATCAGTTTTGTATCATGAAATGGTAGTCTAGACCGGTTTCTTGATATTGCGTGTCTCAACGCATACTCACATAATAGGCTGGACCGATTTCACTGTCGATTACCCCTTTCACTGCATGAATAGTAATTAAACGTTACTATTCCTGTTTAATTCATTCAACTGAAAAGCACACTGTGCTTATTAACTTAATTACATCATTACATAGTAATTAAGTTTCATAATTCATGAGAGTCATTACAGTGGCTCTCGGCTCATTACACAGCCTTCTACACGGACTCTTACACGTGCGTGTGCAACGCAACACGGGCGTGTACATTTCAGACACGGGCGTGTACTAGTTGAGACTACTCAACACGGCCATGACTTTGAAATACATTCATCTATCTGAGCGGTATACAGCCTCTTACACGGTCGTGTACTTGACCGTGTTTCTTAAATTTGCACTAAAAGACATTAATTTATGTCCATTTTATTCCTTAGTGACTTATTACATAGTAAGTAGGTGTCATGAAAATGGCGGTCATTACAACCTACCCCCCTTACAAAATTTTCGTCCTCAAAAATTAGAATAATTCCGGGAAGTCTCTTCTCATGTCTTCTTCCCATTCTCATGTGGCTTCCTCAACACTATGATTCCGCCACAACACTTTTACTAGCGGTATACTTCATTCCTAAGTACTTTCTCCTTTCTAACTAAGATCGGCACGGGTCTCTCCTCGTACGTCGGCTTAGCGTATACTACAACGGATTCTTGGCTAAGAACATGGGAGCTGTCTGGCACGTACTTCTTCAACATCAAAACGTGAAAGATGTTGTGCACTATAGCTAACTCGGGAGGAAACGTTAGTCTATAAGCCACCTTCCCGACTTTCTCTATTATCTCGAGGGTCCTATATACCTAGGACGGAGCTTTCCTTTCTTTTCAAAGTGCATCATCCCTTTCATGGGTGCCGCCTTGAAAAAAAAAAACTGAGTCTCCTACTTGAAACTCGAGGGGTCTATAGCGCTTATCGTCAAAATTTTTCTGTCGACTATGCGTTGTATCTAACATTTCTTGTATCAGCTTCACGTCTGCTGTGGTATTCTTGATGATGTCTGAGCTAATTAGTCGTTTCTCTCCGGTCTCATACTAATGTGCCAGAGATCTGCATTTCCTTCCATAAAGTGTTGTACGGTGCCATTCCTATCGAGGAATGGTAGTTGCTGTTGTCGAGAATTCGCTCAATGGTAGCTTCTGATCCCAATTTCCTTTGAAATCTAGAACGTAGGTCTCAACATGTCCTCTAACATCTGTATGGTCCTCTCAGACTAACTATTGGTCTGAGGATGAAATGCTGTGCTAAACTCTCACTTGGATAGTAATGCAGCCTGAACACTTCGCCAAAATCTGAAGGTAAAGCATCCACTACGATCTAAGACGATCGACTCTGGTATTCTGTGCCGTTTCACAAACTGTGCCGCATAGATTTCTACTAGTCGTTCCACCAAGTAGCTAACTTTCATTGCTAAAAAAAAATTAACTGATTTCATCAGTCTGTCTACATCACCCAGATTACGTCATTATCGTTTGACGTTTTCAGCAGTCAGACTACGAAATTCATTGTATCTGGTCCTATTTCCACTCGGGTAGCTTAATTTTCTACGATTATCCTGCTGGGCGCTGGTGTTCTGCCTTAACCTTCTGACACGTAAGGTATCTGGCAATGAACTCGACAATGTCATTCTTCATTTCAGGCCACCAAAAGCTTTCCTTCAGGTACTTGTACATCTTATTCGCTATCAGATGTACGGAATATGACGTCTCGTAAGGTTCCAAAAGGATTCACTTCTTGAGTTCTTCATCTTTCAGAACACACACTCTATCTCTGTAGTAGAGTACGTCATCCTTAAGGATTTTAAACTCTGAACCCTTGTCCTCTATAGCTTCCTTTCTTGACTTGAGCAGGGACAAATCGAAACTTTAACCGATCTTGATCTCTTCTTGGAGCGTCAATTGGAGGGTCATGTCAGACAATCTCCCTATCAAAATGTTGATCTCGCTATCGCATAGCTCCTTTGTAGCGCTCATGACAAGGCACTAATATTCATAGGCAAAGTAATATGCTTCTGACTCTACGTATTAACCACTTTATTGGCTTTCCCCGGATGGTATAGGATCTCACGGTCGTAATCCTTACCAACTCTAGCCATCTACGCTACCTCATGTTGAGCTCTGTCTACATGAAGATACATTTGAGGCTCTAGTGGTCGATGTAAATCTCGCACGTGACTCCGTACAGGTAGTGCCTCCATGCTTTTATCATAAAAACTATCGCTACTAGCTCCAGATCACGCGTTGGGTAGCTCTTCTCAAGGTTTTTGAGTTATCGTGAAGCATACGCGACTACTCTACCACTCTGCATCAACACAGTTTCCAACTTAGTTTTAGATGTGGCACTTAAATCACAAAGCTTCCCTGACCAACATTTGAAATGGTCAGATTGGAGTGCTTATGAGTCTTCATTTCAGCTCTTGAAAGCTTTCCTCACACTTGTCGATTCACTTATACCTCTTTCCCTTCTTAGTGAGCTCTGTGAGCGGAGCAACTAACTTTGAGTAGCCTTCGACTAAGTGTAGGTAACATCCTGTTAGTTTAAAGAAACTATGAATTCCCGTTACATTCCTCTGAGTTGGCCGCGTGCTAACTGCATCAATTTTTATCGGGTCCAGAGATACTCCTTCCTTGGGGACTACGTGGCCTAGGAAATGGACCTTCTCCAGCCAAAACTCGTACTTGGAGAACTTGGTGTATAACTGATGGTCCTGTTGCATGCGCAAAATGATAATTAAGTGCTCTTCGTGCTCTTCCTTCGTCTTAGAGTGTATAAGTATGTCATCAATGAACACAATGACAAACTTATCCAAATAGTCGTTGAACATGGCGTTCACCCGGTTCATGAAAGTTGCTGGTGCGTCCGTTAATCTGAGCAACAAGAACAGAAACTCATAATGTCCGTACCGCGTTTGAAAGGCCGTTTTGGGTACATCTTCTTTCCTGATTCGTAGTGATGGTACCCTGAATGTAGATCGATCTTCGAGGACATTGCAGCATCTCAGAGCTAATCAAATAGATCGTCAACTCGCGGCAACAAATGCTTGTTCTTAATCGTAATCCTGTTCAACTCTCTGTAATCGATGCACATTCTCAGTGGTCCATCTTTCTTCTTCACGATTGGTATGTGTACTCTCAAGGGTGAATAGCTCTGTCGCATGAATCCCTTATCTATTTAGTCCTTTAGCTGGGCTTGGAGCTCCTTTAGCTCTACAAGGCCCATTCCGTAGGGGACCTCAAAGATGGGGCTGATTCTAGTAGATGTTCAGTCTCGAATGAGATCCCGTGCTCTGGTTGGAGTCCTGCAAGATCTTCTGGATATATCTCCATGAATTCCCTGACTATCAGTACATTGTCGGGTCCTATCTCTATTCCTTGAGTCTTATCTGCTACGTATACTAGGAAGTCCGTGCATCCACTGGATTGCATCTCGCGAGCCTTCACTGCTGATATCATCGTCTTTGGTTGCTCTGGTGACAAACCCTTGTAGATGAACTTTTCACGTCCGATTGGTTCGAAAACGATTTTCCGCCTTCAACAGTTTATGACAACGTTGTGTCCTAAGCTTTTTTTTTTTGGCAGAATCTGATGATGCAACGAATGGGTGGCTCCAGAATCAAGTAGAACTAACACATCAGAGTTGGTAATAGAAAGCTGGCCTGTAACCACTACAGAAGTTATAGCTTCAGCGTCACTCCTCGCGTAAGCCGAGATTCTCCTTTAGCTGTCTGAAGCTTTCAGTCTACCTTGTGTGATTAAAGGGCCTTCGATCCTGGTTTGGACGGTGTGAAGTTGATCTTTCCCAGTGCGGGGTTGATTCTGTCGATTCTGCAAGTTGGAGTGGCAATTTTTTTTTTGGCATAGTGGCCTTCCTTGCCACAGATGAAACAATCACTTGCTCTCTGCTTGCATTCTCCTGGGTGCCTCTTTCCGCATCTCGTGCACGTCGGGTATTGGCTATCATTCCTTCCTGGTCGTCTCTCTTCTGGGGAAATTCTTCTGTGAATCTTGATTGCCTTAATTCCCCTTTTCTCTTGTTGTTGTTGTTGTTGGAATGCTTGCTATTCTGGCCGGTTCCCACGTTCTATCCTCTGTATTGTAACTCGGGGTTCTGCTTCCCTTGAGCCTGCTCAGCTTGCGTTTTCTCCTTCTTTCGTGCCTTAAAATTCTGCGCCTTTCGCTCCTTATCATGAGCCGACCATTACTCGGCTCAGATAACCTTGCTGACACATTCTACTAGGGTCGCTGGTCCGTGGCTTCAGCTACAGACCCAAACTGCGATTTCCGTTCTAAACATCTTCAGCATTCGTCTAACTCTCTCCTTTTAGTCGGTACCAAATCTGGAAAAAGTTGAGCCAACTGCTCAAATTTCTTGACTACCTCCATAATAGTCACACTACCTTGGCGCAGGTTGTTGAACTTGTCTTACTGTGCTGCTAGTGCTTCCTGTTGAAGTACATCTCCTTGAATTCCTCAATGAAATCGCTCCAGCTCATCTCTCTAATGTTCCTCCTAATGGTTACCATCTTCCACCACTAACGCGCCTCATTGCGCAGAGGGAAGGATGCATACATCACTTTCTCTCTCTATCTGTTAACCCTATAAAATCCAAGATTACTTGGATATCCGTTAGCCAAGCATCGGCCTCTATAGGGATGGTGATTCCTATGAATTCTAACGCTTTCATGCGTCGGAATCTCTCATACAAGTCGCCTTCCCTAGGGACTGACAGAAAACAATTGCTGCTACGAAAGCAGCTATTACTATGGGTGCTAGTGCTTTTTGAGCTGGAGGAGCTGCTTGCTCCCTCAGAGTTTTTGGGGCTGCTAGAGCCTCCTGTGCTGGCATCTCTACTGACTGTGGTGCCTGGGGTTGTTGGTCTAGCTGTTCCCTAAGCTGGTATAGCTCCCGTTGCTGGTTCTCCATCATCTCTCGCATGGCTGCGATCTGTGCTATCAACTCATCCTCTCGGGATGCTGGATTTAACTAAGCTCTTGTTCTTGCCATGTTTTCCTATGTAACCCTATCGTACAGCGGGAAAGAAAAATATAAGTCTCTTAAATTTTGTACTTGGGACTCGTATCACATATCATTTTCTTTCCTACTTAACAATCTTACTTAAACATTATGGATATAAATATACACACTATATCCACCTTTCTTTCTCTCATACTGTGATGTTCAATACAATTACCGCATTGTATTGGGACATCGTCTGAGTGCTAGGATTCGTCTTGCACTTCCTGTCATATCATACTCACACTGTGGAAAAAAAATTATATCTGGCCCCTAGGGCAAAGCTTTACTGCTTATCTCATAATATATTTCACATAATATATATACATATATTCAAGATTCTAGTTCAGTGGGAGTGACACACACTTCCCTTATACGATCCTAACAAGTACATTATGCTACAACTGATGGGGGAGAGCTACTGCTTCCCTCTATATTTTTTCATAACTAACATTCCCACAGAAGGGTTACTACTATTGGAAGGATAATCCTGATTCAGTATCAGGCATCTCCTCATCATCACTATCGCTGAGTGGGAATTCCTCTGGGTTCTCCTCTTCTTCTCAGCTGAAACGGACCTCGTCATCACTGGCTATGATGACTTGGGGTTCGTACATCCCCATCTATTTGTCATTACTAAAGCGGTCGGGGATCTCCTCTCCTTCATCGTCGGGATGGGCATCGGAAAGAGTCTTGTCATCTTCCTCTTCCATGGGGTGTTCGGGAGATATACGGGCTGGTTTGGGGTTCTCCATCGATTCCCTATTGCCCTCGTGTACTTCTGGCTGGTGCTCGGCCATGAACTCTTCATCAGCCAGTTGGGGTGCTGGTTCTATCGAGTCACCCTCCATAATGGCGGCTGCTATAATGCCTTGGGCTGGTGCAGGGTTCTCGGGGTTGAGCACTTTTCTCTCTGCATTCACTATCTCCTGGATAAGGCTTGCTACTCCTTCTGCTTGATCGCTCTTTTAATTTTGTTTGGCAAGGTCTCTTTCTCTCTTTTGGTCTTCTCCTGTCTTGATCCACTTTTGTCTCGGCATGTATTGTAGAAGTCCATATCGGTTCCTTGTAGTGAACAACATACGTTAGAACTGTATCACCAGACATCAGCTGCAGTCTTTCAGTCCGATGAACAAATTCTCGTATTTCCATAACTCTAGAGAACTTAGGCGGTTTCACTCCCTGCTTGCCCATAGAGAAAAACTGGGGCTGATGCTGGACTGCTCTCAGAGATTGGCTCGATCGTGGTATGGCGAAACTCGACACAGTTAAGAGCTCATCCTGGTCATAAGGATCCCGATACACACGAGAGTATCTTCCTGAGAGATATCAACAGCCAACAGGACTCAGTTATCCTGGTCAATGACGTATAATCAGGGAATCACTTTGATAATGTGAAACCAGTCCTGACATTCTCATAGAGTGCAGGAGTATTATTTGCCACTCGAAACTTAGTGGACAACTAGCTCTGAAGATCGGTACAACTCGAGCAGCAATCCATGTTCTTTCTCTGAGCAGTTCTCTAGCACTGCACGGTCGTGATTTTTCGTATAATGATCTCAGTATCTTTTCATGTTATCCTCGCCATCATAGATTTCGTCGTTTCATTACTATAAAATGTTATCTTCAATAGATAAACATTTACCGACTAAAAATAAAACTAACTTACTTGGACAGATGAGGTAGGCATGCGGTGATGTGAGGTAGGATGGCAGGAAACCGCTCTGATACCAACTGTGACGCCCCATGCCCTTAGCGGCCCAGACCGTCACTGTAAACTCTATTACTTGCTTCTTTAGCTTTTACTTATACCTCTTTCTCTTTAAAACCGATACTTAAACTTGCTGAATTTAATACCATAAATTTAGAGGGATTTTTTTTATTATACGCGTACGTATTTACAATTCACATACGTATACTATTAAAATGCGAAATTTGAAAAACATAAGGATTTCAATTATACATACACACTTATATACTTATTTATCTGATTAATATTCACCAGACACTGTTTAAATATACTATTCATATATATATTGTTTACTGTTCTAAAATACCAATTAATCTTTACTATTCAAAATACTATTTAACTGTCACCGTTCAAAATACTATTTACTCATACTGTGGAAGAATACTCGCGGTGTATCCATAACCTCATCCTCACATCCACCTCCGCTGCCATCATCGCCCCTTGGTGTTTGCGCTATAGGAAGCTTATCTACAGCATAAACACACTCCGTGAGCTTTACGCCCAGTAAGTACAACGTGTTAACCGCAAAACATGTTTAAAATATAGCACATACTTAAAATCCTAAGCATGACATATATCACTTAATAAATCACATACTATATAAGCATATCACATATCAGCTCACATATCATGTCATCACATAACATGTCATAACACTGAATATAAAACTTCACATACTTTATGCATGACAGAAGCATCGTGTACTGTATACACTCTACTGAAAAAGAAAGCATAACGAACTATAACTAATGCATGATCCGGTTATGTTCGTTTATGCTTCAAACTTCTCTTTTCTTTTCTTGTCTATTTCGGGCCCATGTGTCAGTACCGTGTGCGCGCAGACCAACGGTAATGCCCTAGGTCAACTATTACCGAAGAGCCATCAACTGATGCTCAACTTTTGGCCTTAACTTTCTTTAACTAGAAACCCCGAAGGAGCCGGTACGACACACCTACTTGTTTCCATCTTGTTTAACTGTTCCAGCCGTACGCTTCTCTAAGCTGTCACCAATCCTACGCGGTAGGGATCTATGGCTTCTATCTTGTTCTTTTATCAATCTACTCGATTGTGAAACTATATGCTCTTATGTATGCTGTGCAGCATCGTATGCAAGATACATACTTAAAATATTAGAAAAGCATCATTTTAAATTCATTTTATCCATGCTGTAGGCAGAGTTGTACTTACCTGTCAGCAGACAGTTTATACTCTCGCCTTCGTCACAATACAGGTACCTCCCTGTAATCATAATACATTTCGTTAACATTTACTGTTAGGTCACTGTGGTCATTAGTGACTAATAAAAACTCTACCGTTAGTGATACCGATCCTTGTCGGTACTAATTGCCCTCTTCTTAAGAATTTGATTTTCTAATCATTGTTAAATAATTTATTTACCCAATAAATTAATTAACATCGCTCTTAGGTCACTCTATCGTTAGGAACTAATAAACTTATCGTTGTGTGGTACCGATGCCTATCGATACCCAACTGCTCTACTTTGGGAAATTTGATATCTAATTTTTAATCGTGCTTGATTAATTTGTCTACTTGACAAATTAATCACTATCTCTCACTATCCCATTCCGACTTGGTCCTTAACTAGCTAACCGACCAGTCAACTGACTGAATACCTCCCGTATGACCATTTAGCCTGTCGGGTTACAGTTACCGATGTAATCGGCCTAAATTTTATACTTAGATCACACCCGTCCCTCGGGTGGTACTATTCTGATCTAGGGATCGTTTTCTTACATTTCGAGATTTCTAATTGGGCGGTTCACTAATCCTGTAAATGTCCGCCCTTCTTTCCTGGACCTAGGTCATCAAGGGGGCTCGGGTTTCCATCCCGATCACATATTCACCCTTCGTTTCCTAAAATACTGTAGGAAAATAAACCGGAAAAGAACGTATCAGAGTGGCGCAGCGGAACAATAAAAATTTTTAGATCGTTAAATATCTCATGATGCCATATACAATAAATCAACAACAATTAAAACTCATACCTCAAGGACGCCAATGAACAGGAGGAGAGTGACCGGAGGCTTCAACCAACTAGCCTTCTCTACTATTCTCCAATTCCCGAATGGCTGAGTGTGTGGGCACTCTGAACCTCGATCGGTATGCTAGCACTGCTAGTCTTCTTCCGACCACCCAGATCTCTAAAGAACTTTATTGTCACGATGAGCTGTGCAACAATAAGCCTGCTCACCTGAGAGTCTGTGGTCTGAGAGAACTGGAGTGGCAGGACCTCTATTTATAGACCTGCATGAGGTGATTCTCTGAATTCGAATTGGACTAGGAAAAGATTTTCTCCCTTATCCAAACCAAAAAATCCGAATTTTCCAAGGGAGAATCTCCACAATTAAATTCGGTTTTCCTAGGATAAATCCAATCCAAATCTAAACAAGATTTTAACTAGAATTTCATCTCCCTTTTTCAACCAAAAAATCCGAAATCTTTAGGAGAAAATCTTCTCCAAATTTTCGGCCACTTTTAGGATAAGGAAGAATCAAAATTCCACTAGGATTTTTCAAGCTAAATCTCATCTCAACCTTATCCAAAAATAACCGAATTTCCTAGGATTAAGGCTCCAAAATTTCGGCCACTTTTAGGGAGTAGAGAGAATCCAAATTCAACTAGGATTGAAGCTTGAATTTACCCTTGAATCTCATCCACAAAATCCGAAATTTTCATGAGGATTATCCTCAAAAATTTCGTCCCTTATTTGTTGGGATTTGGATTCAAAATTCAAGTAGGATTCTAACAAGATTATCCTCTCTAAATCCAACTCAAATTCGAATTTCAAACCTTGTGGATTTTCCACAACAAATTCGAATCCTACTTGGACTGTGATTTAAAATTTGAATTTCAAATTTCAAATTCAAATTTCAAATTTCAAATTTCAAATTTCAAATTTCAAATTTAAATTTCAAATTCAAATTTCAAATTCGAATTTCAAATTCAAATTTCAAATTCAAATTTCAAATTCAAAATTCAAATTTCAAAATTCAAATTTCAAATTTCAAAATTCAAATTTCAAATTCCACAAAACGGTTGTATTTCATATTCTTGTTCTCATGGATAATTTTCTACAACTCCAATCCAATCTCAAATAAAATCATGGCAACTTTATTTGGAGTTCGAATAATTGTGTACTCTATTATGCAAAACAAAGTCTGAATCCAACCGGAGAGAATCTTGTCTACCATCCTAATCCTGTGTCATCACCATCCATGCATAATAAACTAGCCAATAGCATACACAAATCAATTTGCCAAACGTTAAGGAATTATGTGGAGCTAGTAGAGGGACTGATTGGACATATATAATCGGGCTCCCGTGATTCCATATGATCATCATTCTTTACCTAACAACTCAATCATATGATCACTAATTTCAGAGTCACACCACTATAAACCTGAAACTGAACTCCCAATTATATATCGTATTACGTAAGCCTGTGATTAGCTACCATCCAATGACCTTGTCATATATGCAAAACCCTCATATGATATCCATGATCAGCCTTAGGTCAAAGTCCGTTTAATCCTACTGATCAGGCTATCTTAAAGTTCCATTATACTACCGAATCAAGAAAATGATTATTCACCATATGTGAATAAGAAGTCATCCGCCCAGTAGACGACCCAAGGCCTTGTCCATTTTCACATTCAGTATAATGCCTTTAAGAGGATACCTTTAACTCCTCAGAGCTATGATTCCGATATCTGCAAAGAAACCCTTCATCGTATACAAGTCATGCACCCAACGAACCGGTCTATAAACTTACTACCTCTGAGACGCTTTAGCCATTGGAACATCAAAGTACACAAGTCATATACATGAAGTAGTTCATTTACTCAGGATTAAGGTTATTGCACAATGAACGTCAAAAGCAGATTGATCCACTCATAGCGGACTACGTAGATCAATCACGCTTTAGTCCCGGTCTAATATGTCACCACCGAGCAACATATCCATGTCTCTACTTGGGAGTCCAGCTCCAGACAGTCAAGACAGACCGTCCCCTCCAAGGCTTTAGACAACATAATAGTCTTAACATGAGTTAGATGCTCGGTCTAACCCCATAGACTACAGACCATAGTTTAGACTGCTAACTTTAGAACATTGTCTTCTTGCATACAAAAGTCCATTACATGCAACGTTCTAACAGTTTTAACACAAGCAGTCAGTGAGCCATATTTGCTTACATTTACTTTAACGTGTAAATAAGACGAGGACAAATAGCAATGTAATGAATAACCTCTATGTATATAATTTTATTATCCAGTTCAAAATGAATACATCAAAATGTCTCTAATACTTAGGGCATTTCCTAACAATCTCCCACTTGCCCTAAGCCAGTAGATGTGCCATGTTACGCATCCCCATCGCCTCTACATGCCTCTCAAAGGTTCTAGCTACCAAAGTCTTAGTAAAGGGATCAGTGATGTTGTCCTCGGACGCGATCTTACATACATCCACTTGTCCTGTCTCCACATGCCCTCTAATAATGTGATACCTCCGATCTATGTGCTTGGTCTTCTTGTAGTGCCGAGATTCCCTTGTGTTGGCAATAGCCCCTGTATTATCACAGTAAAGTGTGATAGGCTTGTCAACACCCGGAATGACCTCAAGGTCTCTAAAGAACTTGCGGAGCCAAACCGCTTCTTTAGATGCCTCAGCCGCAGCCACATACTCAGCCTCCATAGTAGAGTTAGCTGTGCAGCCCTGCTTCACGCTCCTCCACACAATGGCGCCTCCTCCGAGTAAAAACACTGATCCAGATGTCGATTTCCTCGAATCCTTACAAGTCTGGAAGTCTAAGTCCGTGTATCCTACGGGTGTTAGGTCCCCTCCAGAATATACCAGCATATAATCCAATGAAAGAGTTAAACCGGCAATAGAAGGTTGTGAGCCTTTCTTTGCCTCTAGCATTGCATATTTGTTAATTATTTTATCTATGTATGAAGCTTGGGATAATGCTATCATTTTGTTCTTTCGATCTCTGAAGAGACGAATGCCTAGAACATAATTAGCTTCTCCCAAGTCCTTCATGTCAAACTGTTGGTGTAACCAAAGCTTGACCGATGATAAATTCCCTACATCATTCCCAATGAGTAGTATATCATCGACATAGAGTATCAGAAAGACCACTTTTCCATCCTTAATACGTTTATAAACACAAGGTTCATCAACGTTCTGCTCAAAACCAAATGTCTTAATCGCTTGATCAAACCTCTGGTTCCATGAGCGGGATGCCTGCTTTAATCCATAAATGGATCTAAGCAACTTGCAGACTTTCTTATCTTGACCTTTTGCTACGAACCCTTCGGGCTGTATCATATAGATACACTCTTCAAGATGGCCATTCAAGAATGCCGTCTTGACATCCATTTGCCAGATCTCGTAATCGAGAGCAGCAGCAATGGACAGAAGAATACGGATAGACTTCAGCATAGCAACAGGCGAAAAGGTTTCCTCGTAATCGATTCCAGCCTTTTGCGTGTATCCCTTTGCAACCAGTCTAGCTTTGAAAGTTTCCACTCTCCCTTCCGCATCCTTCTTTCTTTTGTAGACCCATTTGCATCCAATGGGTTTTATCCCATCCGACAAATCTACAAGTTCCCAAACAGAGTTGGATTTCATAGAATCCATCTCATTGTTCATAGCCTGTTTCCAAGATCTAGAATCAACATCCTTTATAGCTTCATCATATGTGACCGGATCTTCCTCATGCTCATGAGCCTCGGCCTGGTATACCTCAGCATCATAAATAAAGAAATTAGGTTTCTTAGAAACCCTCCCACTACGACGAGGCATCCTAAATTGTTGATCGTCTGCAGGTCTTTCACTGGAACTCGGACTTGCGTCCAAGACCGAAATCTGTGGAGTAGTTCTTTCACCCGATAACTCCTCTAGCACCACTTTGCTTCGAGGTTTAAAGTCATTCATGTGACTTTCCTCCAAGAATGTCGCATGGGTTGAGACAATGACCTTTTGTTCCTTCGGGTTATAGAACAGACCTCCTTTAGTTCCCTTTGGATACCCTACAAACATGCACAATTCTGATCTTGGTTCCAACTTCTTCGCATCCCCATCCAGTACATGTGCCGGGCAGCCCCATATTCTCATATGTCCAAGGGAGGTCTTCCTGCCACGCCACAATTCATACGGAGTTCTAGGAATTGATTTGCTCGGAACCTGGTTCAGAATATAGCACGCCGTTTGTAAAGCATGTCCCCAAAATGATAATGGCAGCGTTGAGTAACTCATCATGGACAGTACCATATCCAATAAGGTCCTGTTTCTCCTTTCGGCTACACCATTCTGTTGTGGAGTACCAGGTGCAGTCAATTGGGATAATATCCCATTCTCTACAAGATGTCCTAGAAATTCATCGGAGAGGTATTCGCCACCTCGATCAGATCGAAGTGTCTTTATGGATTTATCCAATTGCTTTTCCACTTCCGCACGATACTCTTTGAACTTATCAAAGGTTTCGCTTTTGCGGTGCATCAGATACACATATCCATACCTCGAGTAATCATCTATGAAAGAGACATAGTACTCGAACCCTCCTCGTGCTGTGACGTTCATGGGGCCACATACGTCAGTGTGCACAATTTCTAAGAGCTCCTGTGCCCTTGTACCCTTAGCTCCAAAAGACCTCTTAATCATCTTACCCTCTAGACAAGACTCACATTGGGGAAGTCGTACCTCCTCCAGAGATTCCAGAGGACCGTCTTTCACCAATCTTTGAATCCTATCCTGATTAATATGACCAAGTCTTAAATGCCAAAGATACGCCTTGTTAGAGTGAGAAACTTTCAACCTTTTAGAGTTATCAATTAATTCAGTGTCAAGCAGTGAGTACATCTTTGGTCTGATCAAATATAGGTTTCCATCCATCCATCCAGAACAGATAAAAGACTTATTTCTACGAATATCAACTCTTTTACTAAAAGAAACTGAATAAGAATCCTTTATTAAACAAGCTACCGATATAAGGTTCCTCCTAAAATTAGGAACATAAAAACAGTCTTTCAATAAAATAAACCTAAATTGATCAAAATAAAGATGAACGTCTCCCACTGCCTCAGCCACCACAAAGCTACCATCTCCAGTCCGCAACAAGAGGCTCCTATCATGTAGACTTCTCGTTTCCACGAACCCCTGTATAGAAACACAAACATGATTAGTGGCGCCCGAATCAATGACCCATGTGTCTTTCGATTCTTCCACCAAACACGCTTCTAAGTAATGAAGTTCCTTACCTTCCTTGCCCTTGGAGGCTAGGAATTCCCGGCAAGCCTTCTTGAAGTGACCTACCTTCCCACAGTGGAAGCATTTGGACTTTTTAGGGTCCTTCGGCTTCTTGTTCTTCTTCTTCTTCTTCCCGTCTGAGACAGGAGGATTAGAAGAACTAGAAGCCACTTGCTTCTTATTTGGCCTCTTCCTCTTCCGTGAGGGATTGGAAGATTCTGCCAAATTGGCCTCTCCTTTAGGTCGGACCGTATCCTCATCCCTGATCATCCGCTCATAAGCCTGTAGTTGCTTCATGAGCTCGGTAAGTCCTAACTCCTTTGTCGCCAGATTGTATGCGGCCTTAAACCCCACAAAATCTTTAGACAGAGTCTTGAACACCATCTCGATCTGGGTGTTATAGTCCAACTCAGCACCATTCTCTGTAGCCTCAGTGAAGAATCCCATTAGAGTGATCATATAGTCCTTCACCGGAGTCCCCACCTTTTGCTTGGAGTTCATAATGCTGGTGATAGCGGACTGTCGAGCCAATTTTTCTTGGCCTCCGAACATGTCCTCCAGATTATCCATGATCTTCCCAGCAACTTGATAAGTCTCATGCTGCTTTTGTAAAGTACTCGTCGTGCTAGCAAGGATGTAGCATCGAGCTATCTCATTGGATTCTTTCCAACGATTTTAGGCAACCGGGACCTCCTCAAGTGGTGTGTCAGGTTTGGGCCCAGGTGGGCATGGTTCGTCCAGTACGAACTTGTGTCTCTCGCAGCTGAGAACTATTAATAGATTTCTTTTCCAATCTTTATAATTGTCGCCATTCAACTTATTTTCAGTAAGTATCGAAATGAGGGGTGTCGGTGACATTTTGAACTGAAATAAAATTATACTAGACATCATTACAAAGCCCAAGCAAATATGCAGATAATTTAGCAAATAAAACATACAAGTATGTTCCTACATGAAACTTGAAAAAAAATATGTAGCATTGCAACGGTAATTCTCAGCACCTATTGCCCCAAGCCACCGAGGGGTGGTCATGAGAACAAATAGCCGGAACATGGACCCCGTCCAATTAATATATGTTACCTTAAATCCTCCAAGGTTAAGACATATATTAATAACCACTTATTTGGCCACCAGTTTAGTTAACAGAGCTTCTAGGGAAGGTTAATAACTAAACGAGTCTTGAGTGTATAACCATTGTTTACGTAGCCCGATCCACGTCCTACCAAGCCACCGAGGGGTGGTCATGAATAGGATCGCACCCGAACACGTTTTCCACATAGTAGATCCAATCTAGTATACCGGCGGCGGTAAACACCTACCGAGGGGTGTGGTCAGGTCAGAACTGACGCGAGGCGTTACCATGCTTTCACATATGGATCAACAATGGAGGCCGTGGGTTTTGTTTGAAACCCTCTCCCACTCAATATTTTGAAAAACATGCAAGTTTTGACAAATTATGTATGATTAATATAGTATGAGCGGCACTCACCTATCCTATATGACAGGTTATCAAATATGCATACAAAACATCCATCAATACATATTTATACATCCTTGACATATCATAGAAAAAATAATTGACAGAATAACCAAGCTATGGTTCCATCCTAGAACAAAGAAAATAAAGATTACAAAATTCCATCCAAAGCATTCTTTGGGTCTTGAATTCTGTTCCGTCTTCTTGTATCCTTCTTTATGTAGCCTCTCCATTTATTCCTCATCCCAAGAATTATTTAAAATTTAAATCTCCTAAAAATTTAAATTTCAAATTCAAATTCCAAATTCGAATTTCAAATTTAAATTTCAAATTTAAATTTTTAAACAATTTTAAAACATCATGTGTAATAATATGTAATTTCAAAAATTTCAAATTTTTAATTACATATTTTTAAACATGATTTAAAATTAAATCTCAAATTTAAAAATCAAAAATTTTCTGATTTTTGGACCGTCGGACCGCCGCCCCTGTAGGCGGCAGCCGCCGTGGGCAGCCACCAACCCCGGAGGGGCTGGCAGCCCACGACCACCCCTTGTGCAGCCCTGTCGGGCTGCAGGCCAAGCCTGCAGTGCCAGGCTGCACGCCCAGACTGGGCGCAGCAGCCGGCAGGCTGCAGGCAGCGCCTGCAGCCAGAGGCTGCACACCCAGGTTGCGGCCAGCCTTGGGCAGGCCACGGCCACCCCTGGCTGCAGGCAGAGCCTGTGGCCGTGGGTGGTGTGGGCCTGCACAGGGGCTGCCGCAGCCCCATCCTGCCCGAGGGCAGGGGCTGCAGCCCCACCAAGGTTTGTCGGCCTATCCCGAGGGGTCGTGTCTCGATTTTCGTGCCATATTCCAATTTACCTATTAGGATCTTCAAAAATTAATTTGAATCCCAATTAATTGAAATTTTCCACACAATCAAAATTTCAATCTTTATATTAAATTTAACTTTTGGGAAAAATAAATTACGGTCTTCAATCTTCAATCTCCTCCAAGAATAATTACATAAAAATTCCTAAACCGTTTCCGGTGTTCAAAAATTCTAACCATAAAAATTCTAAGAGACAAGAATTTAATATCCATGGGAAAATTACAGTGTTAATAAACTGCTCCCATGGTTACATAAAAATTCCTAGATACAATTTTTCTAAATTCTAAGGAACCATAACTGGTATAAACAAGCAAGCTTATAATAATTCAAAAAATTAAAATAACCACATACTTTATACATAATACATGATAACAACATAAAGGAACCCTAGAATGCCACTATCTAAATATCAAATCCATACATAAATAAAAAGACTAAGTAATTGTCTAATTTATGTGCATGGCATAGTCATGAGATGGCTCTGATACCAATTGTAGGAAAATAAACCGGAAAAGAACGTATCAGAGTGGCGCAGCGGAACAATAAAAATTTCAATCTTTATATTAAATTTAACTTTTGGTATATAATTGGAAGTTCAGTTTCAGGTTTATAGTGGTGTGACTCTGAAATTAGTGATCATATGATTGGGTTGTTCGGTAAAGAATGATGATCATATGGATTTGTTGTAGGAAAATAAACCGGTAAAAACGTATCAGAGTGGCGCAGCGGAACAATAAAAATTTTTAGATCGTTAAATATCTCATGATGCCATATACAATAAATCAACAACAATTAAAACTCATACCTCAAGGACGCCAATCGGCAGGAGGAGAATGATCGGAGGCTTCAACCAACTAGCCTTCTCTACTATTCTCCAATTCCCGAATGGCTGAGTGTGTGGGCACTCTGAACCTCGATCGGTATGCTAGCACTGCTAGTCTTCTTCCGACCACCCAGATCTCTAAAGAACTTTATTGTCACGATGAGCTGTGCAACAATAAGCCTGCTCACCTGAGAGTCTGTGGTCTGAGAGAACTGGAGTGGCAGGACCTCTATTTATAGACCTGCATGAGGTAATTCTCTGAATTCGAATTGGACTAGGAAAAGATATTTTCCCTTATCCAAACCCATAAAATCCGAATTTTTCCAAGGGAGAATCTCCACTAAAAATTCGGTTTTCTTAGGATAGATCTAATCCAAATCTCAACAAGATTTTTACTAGAATTTTATCTCCCTTTTTCAACCCAAAAAATCTGAAAATTTCAAGGTGAATCTTCCCTAAAGATTTCGGCCATTATGGATAAGGGAGAATCAAAAATTCCACTAGGATTTTCAAGCTTGAATCTCATCTCAACCTTATCCAAAATAACCGAATTTCCTAGGAGAGATACTCCCTAATTTCGGCCACTTTTCAGGGAAGGAGAGAATCCAAATTCAACTAGGATTGAAGCTTGAATTTACCCTTGAATCTCATCCACAAAATTTGAAATTTCCTTGAGGATTATCCTCAAAATTTCGTCCCTTATTTGTTGGGATTTGGATTCAAAATTCAAGTAGGATTCTAACAAGATTATCCTCTCCAAATCCAACTCAAATTCGAATTTCAAACCTTGTGGATTTTCCACAAAAAATTCGAATCCTACTTGGATTGTGATTTAAAATTTGAATTTCAAATTTCAAATTCAAATTTCAAATTCAAATTTCAAATTTCAAATTTCAAATTTCAAATTTCAAATTTAAATTTCAAATTCAAATTTCAAATTCAAATTTCAATTTCAAAATTCAAATTTCAAATTCCACAAAACGGTTGTATTTCATATTCTTATTCTCATGGATAATTTTCTACAACTCCAATCCAATCTCAAATAAAATCATGGCAACTTTATTTGGAGTTCGAATAATTGTGTACTCTATTATCCAAAACAAAGTCTGAATCCAACCGGAGAGAATCTTGTCTACCATCCTAATCCTGTGTCATCACCATCCATGCATAATAAACTAGCCAATAGCATACACAAATCAATTTGCCAAACGTTAAGGAATTATGTGGAGCTAGTAGAGGGACTGATTGGACATATATAATCGGGCTCCCGTGATTCCATATGATCATCATTCTTTACCGAACAACTCAATCATATGATCACTAATTTCAGAGTCACACCACTATAAACCTGAAACTGAACTCCCAATTATATATCGTATTACGTAAGCCTGTGATTAGCTACCATCCAATGACCTTGTCATATATGCAAAACCCTCATATGATATCCATGATCAGCCTTAGGTCAAAGTCCGTTTAATCCTACTGATCAGGCTATCTTAAAGTTCCATTATACTACCGAATCAAGAAAATGATTATTCACCATATGTGAATAAGAAGTCATCCGCCCAGTAGACGACCCAAGGCCTTGTCCATTTTCACATTCAGTATAATGCCTTTAAGAGGATACCTTTAACTCCTCAGAGCTATGATTCTGATATCTGCAAACAAACCCTTCATCATATACAAGTCATGCACCCAACGAACCGGTCTATAAGCTTACTACCTCTGAGACGCTTTAGCCATTGGAACATCAAAGTACACAAGTCATATACATGAAGTAGTTCATTTACTCAGGATTAAGGTTATTGCACAATGAACGTCAAAAGCAGATTGATCCACTCATAGCGGACTACGTAGATCAATCACACTTTAGTCCCGGTCTAATATGTCACCACCGAGCAACATATCCATGTCTCTACTTGAGAGTCCAGCTCCAGACAGTCAAGACAGACCGTCCCCTCCAAGGCTTTAGACAACATAATAGTCTTAACATGAGTTAGATGCTCGGTCTAACCCCATAGACTACAGACCATAGTTTAGACTGCTAACTTTAGAACATTGTCTTCTTGCATACAAAAGTCCATTGCATGCAACGTTCTAACAGTTTTAACACAAGCAGTCAGTGAGCCATATTTGCTTACATTTACTTTAACGTGTAAATAAGACGAGGACAAATAGCAATGTAATGAATAACCTCTATGTATATAATTTTATTATCCAGTTCAAAATGAATACATCAAAATGTCTCTAATACTTAGGGCATTTCCTAACAAATACCCCTTTGTGCCGTTTTAGAAATTTCGGCAGCATTTTCGCTTAATTTTTGGGTTTCCGGCGTTTAGGAAATGCCTCAAAACTATCTAACCTATTCTAACCTGCCACGTGCTAAACCAGAGGCCTAATTTTTACGTAAAAGCTCCGCTTTTTACGTAAAAATATTTACATTTCCTCACATTCTCTTTTTCGACATTTCATCCCTTTTTCTTACAATTCCTCAAGTCAGTAAACCATAATTCATACATAATTATTTCTAATAATAAATTGAGGAATCAAGGGATCAAAACCACTACCAAAATCGTTCCCGTTGGCGGTCGGGTGAACCGTTTGATCTCGATCGCACAATCTTTGAATCATAGTTCTCCACTTTTGAAACTCCGGTTTGCAAATCTGATGCCTCGGATGTGTCCGGAACGTCAAAAATAGGCCAACGGGCCATTCTTCAATTTTCTGTTTCCTGTCGCCATGGACCGGCATTGACTGCCGTTGACCGGCGTTAGCCGCCGTTGACCGGCGTTGACCAGCTGTTGACCGGTGTTGACTACGGCGGCGATGGGAGTGGCAACCACCATCTTGAAGAGCTCGACGAGAGGAACCCATTGGTGGTGTCAATTTCACCAATCGAGGCTCCTATCACCGTAAATCGGCCCTCGAAAAGTCGGCGACAGTGGCAGTGTTGGATCTTCATTTTCCGGCGTTGTTACCCAAAATTGATTTGGGGCTTTTGATCTACGTGTTTTTCTGACCATTTTGATACCGACCTTGCAACTCAACTCCGCCGGAATAGCGAGATTCGACGGCGGCGATGGCGACGGCGATGTTGAACCTTAGGCGGCGCGATCCGGTAGCTGTTGACGTGAAATGAAGCTTGGGTTTTGTTCTACTATTCACCACGAATCCATTGGGACCGGAATTGTGGCATTTGGACGTCGGACGGTGGAGAAATCACGGTTTGAAAAATTCGGTGCGGCGTTCTCCGACGTCGGTTCCGTCGACTCGGCACACCGTCGGACTCAGCTCGTCGAGAGCTTTCCAATGGTGTCGGCAGTGTCGAAAACGGAGGCCGGATTCGATGGTCGGTCACTGTTCATCTTCGTGTGGTGTGGGGAAGGAGAAAATGAGATTTGGAAAAATATGGGGGCTATTTTTCTAGAATCCCCAAAATTTCGTCCTTTATACTAATTTTTTGAAAAATTTTAAGATGAGCTATACTGACTAATTTGGGCGTGCTGAACCCAAATATATCAGTTTTATCTTCATCCGAGGTCGTCTCGACCAGTTTCCCGATACTGCATGGTTCCCGGTCAAAAATTACTTTTTGTGCTCAAATGACTAATTTGAGCATTCTAATTCCAAATATATCAATTTTATATCAAGAAAAGGTCATCTTGATCAATTTCTTGATACTGTGGTTAGGCCTACACTGTGCACGTATAACGAGGCGTTTTGCGTGAAATTTCAAACACAGTCTCCCTTTACTAATTTGGACATGCTGATTTCAAATTTATCAGTTTTACGTCCATCTGAGGTCTTCTAGACCAGTTTTCGGGATCTATATGACCCCGTCTCAAAAAACGTGTCAGGTGCCCAATTGACTAATTTGGGCGTCCTGAGTCTAAATATATCAGTTTCGGGGCGAGAAAAGGTCGTCTTGACCCTCATCCCGATACTGCGTATCTTTTAAACAAAATCTACATTTTGTGCTCACTTGACCAGATTGAACCTGCTGACTATTAATATGTCAATTTTATGCCAGATTAAGGCCGTCTTGGCCACTAACCTAACACTGCGTTTCTCACTATTCACTATTCACTATCTAACTGACTAATCTGAGCGTTCTGACTCCGATTTTGTCAGTCTCTGGGCGAGAAGAGGTCATCTAGACCACTTTTCTCGATACTGTACATCTATTAGGGCAATTATCACTGCTGCGCTCAGATGACCAGTCTGAGCGTACTGATGACTAGCTCATCATTTTTGTATCATGAAATGGTCATCTAGACCGGTTTCTTGATATTGCGTGTCTCAACGCATACTCACATAATAGGGTGGACCGATTTCACTGTCGATTACCCCTTTCACTGCATGAATAGTAATTAAACGTTACTATTCCTGTTTAATTCATTCAACTGAAAAGCACACTATGCTTATTAACTTAATTACATCATTACATAGTAATTAAGTTTCATAATTCATGAGAGTCATTACAGTGGCTCTCGGCTCATTACACAGCCTTCTACACGGACTCTTACACGTGTGTGTGCAACGCAACACGGGCTTGTACATTTCAGACATGGGTGTGTACTAGTTGAGACTACTCAACACGGCCATGAATTTGAAATACATTCATCTATCTGAGCGGTATACAGCCTCTTACACGGCCGTGTACTTGACCGTGTTTCTTAAATTTGCACTAAAAGACATTAATTTATGTCCATTTTATTCCTTAGTGACTTATTACATGGTAAGTAGGTGTCATGAGAATGGCGGTCATTACACATAAGGGACCTTACTCATATGCTCTCTTTCTTCCGATGTCTTGGGACAGTCATCCAATGAAAGAGTTGGACCGGCAATAGAAGGCTGTGAACCTTTCTTTGCCTCTTGCATTGCATATTTGTCAATTATTTTATCTATGTATGAAGCTTGGGATAACGCTATCATTTTATTCTTTCGATCTCTGAAGAGACGAATGCCTAGAACATAATTAGCTTCTCCCAAGCCCTTCATGTCAAACTGTTGGTGTAACCAAAGCTTGACCGATGATAAGTTCCCTACATTATTCCCAATGAGTAGTATACCATCGACATAGAGTATCAGAAAGACCACTTTTCCATCCTTAATACGTTTATAAACACAAGGTTCATCAACGTTCTGCTCAAAACCAAATGTCTTAATCGCTTGATCAAACCTCTAGTTCCATGAGCGGGATGCTTGCTTTAATCCATAAATGGATCTAAGCAACTTGCAAACTTTACTTTCTTGGCCTTTCGCTGTGAACCCTTCGGGCTGTATCATATAGATACACTCTTCAAGATGGCCATTCAAGAATGCCGTCTTGACATCCATTTGTCAGATCTCGTAATCGAGAGCCGCAGCAATGGACAGAAGAATACAAATAGACTTCAGCATAGCAACAGGCGAAAAGGTTTCATCGTAATCGATTCCAGCCTTTTGCATGTACCCCTTTGCAACCAGTCTAGCTTTGAAAGTTTCCACTCTCCCTTCTGTATCCTTCTTTCTTTTGTAGACCAATTTGCATCCAATGGGTTTTATCCCATCTGGCAAATCTATAAGTTCCCAAACAGAGTTGGATTTCATAGAATCCATCTCATTGTTCATAGCCTGTTTCTAAGATTTAAAATCAATATCATTTATAGCTTCATAATAGGTGACCAGATCATTCTCATGCTCAGGAGCCTCGGCCTGGTAGACCTCAGCATTATACGTGAAGAAATTAGGTTTCTTCGAAACCCTCCTACTATGACGAGGTACCCTAAGTTGTTGATCGTCTGCAGGTCTTTCACTAGAACTTGCACTTGCATCCAAGACCGAAATCTGTGGAGCAGTTCTTTCACCCGATAACTCCTTTAGCGCCACTTTGCTTCGAGGCTTAAAGTCATTCATGTGACTTTCCTCCAAGAATGTCGCATGGGTTGAGACAATGACTTTTTGTTCCTTCGGGTTATAGAACAGACCTCCTTTAGTTCCCTTTAGATACCCTACAAACATGCACAATTCTGATCTTGGTTCCAACTTCTTCGCATCCCCATCCAGTACATGCGCTGGGCAGCCCCATATTCTCATATGTCCAAGGGAGGGCTTCCTGCCACGCCACAATTCATACAGAGTTTTGGGAATTGTTTTGCTCGGAACCTGGTTCAGAATATAGCACACCGTTTGTAAAGCATATCCCCAAAATGATAATGGCAGCGTTGAATAACTCATCATGGACCGTACCATATCCAATAAGGTCCTGTTTCTCCTTTTGACTACACCATTCTGTTGTGGAGTACCAGGTGCAGTCAATTGGGATAATATCCCGTTCTCTACAAGATGTCCTAGAAATTCATCGGAGAGGTATTCGCCACCTCGATCAGATCAAAATGTCTTTATGGATTTATCCAATTACTTTTCCACTTCCGCACGATACTCTTTGAACTTGTCAAAGGTTTCGCTCTTGCGGTGTATTAGATACACATATCCATGCCTCGAGTAATCATCTATAAAAGATACATAATACTCGAACCCTCCTCGTGTTGTGATGTTCATGGGGCCACATACGTCAGTATGCACAATTTCTAAGAGCTCCTGAGCCCTTGTACCCTTAGCTCCAAAAGACCTCTTAGTCATTTTACCCTCTAGACAAGACTCACATTGAGGAAGACGTACCTCCTCCAGAGATTCCAGAGGACCATCTTTCACCAATCTTTGAATCCTATCCTGATTAATATGACCAAGTCTTAAATTCCAAAGATACGCCTTGTTAGAGTGAGAAACTTTCAACCTATTAGAGTTATCTATTAATTCAGTGTCAAGCAGTGAGTACATCTTTGGTTTGATCAAATATAGGTTTCCATCCATCCATCCAGAACAGATAAAAGATTTATTTCTACGAATAGCAACTCTTTTACTAAAAGAAACTGAATAAGAATCCTTTATTAAACAAGCTACCGATATAAGGTTCCTCCTAAAATTAGGAACATAAAAACAGTATTTTAATAAAATAAACCTAAATTGATCAAAGTAAAGGTAAACATCTCCCACTGCCTCAGCCACCACCAAGCTGCCGTCCCCAGTTCGCAACGAGAGGCTCCTATCATGTAGACTTCTCGTTTCCACGAACCCCTGCATAGAAATACAAACATTATTAGTGGCGTCCGAATCAATGACCTAAGTGTCTTTCGATTCTTCCACCAAACACGCTTCCAAGTAATGAAGTTCCTTACCTTCCTTGCCCTTGGCGTCTAGGAATTCCCGGCAAGCCTTCTTAAAGTGACCTACCTTCCCACAATGGAAGCATTTGAACTTTTTAGGGTCCTTTCGCTTCTTGTTCTTGTTCTTCTTCTTCTTCTTCCCGTCCGAGACAGGAGGATTAAAAGAACTAGAAGCCACTTGCTTCTTATTTGGTCTCTTCCTCTTCCGTGAAGGATCAGAAGATTTCGCCAAGTTGGCCTCTCCTTTAGGTCAGACTGCATCCTCATCCCTGATCATCCGCTCATAAGCCTGTAGTTGCTTCATGAGCTCGGTTAGTCCTAACTCCTTTGTCGTTAGATTGTATGAAGCCTTAAACCCCATAAAATCTTTAGACAGAGTCTTGAACACCATCTCGATTTGGGTGTTATAGTCCAACTCAGCACCATTCTCGGCAGCCTCAGCGAAGAATCCCATTAGAGTGATCATATGGTCCTTCACCGGAGTACCCACTTTTTTCTTAGAGTTCATAATGCTGGTGATAGCGGACTGTCGAGCCCATTTTTCTTGGCCTCCGAACATGTCCTCCAGATTGTCCATGATCTCCCTAGCAACTTGATAAGTCTCATGCTGCTTTTGTAAAGCACTCATCATGCTAGCAAGGATGTAGCATCGAGCTATCTCATTGGATTCTCTCCAACGATTATAGGCAACCGGGACCTCCTCAAGTGGTGTGTCAAGTTTGGGCCCAGGTGGGCATGGTTCGTCCAGTACGAACTTGTGTCTCTCGCAGCTGAGAACTATTAATAGATTTCTTTTCCAATCTTTATAATTATCGTTATTTAGCTTATTTTCAGTAAGTATTGAAATGAGGGGTGTCGGTGATATTTTGAACTGAAATAAAATTATACTAGACATCATTTCAAAGCCTAAGCAAATATACAGATAATTTAGCAAATAAAACATACAAGTATGTTCCTACATGAAACTTGAAAAAACATGTTGCATTGCAACAGTAATTCTCAGCACCTATTGCCTCAAGCCACCGAGGGGTGGTCATGGAAACAAATAGCTGGAACATGGACCCCGTCCAATTAATATATGTTGCCTTAAATCCTCCAAGGTTAAGACATATATTAATAACCGCTTATTTGGCCACCAGTTTAGTTAACAGAGCTTCTAGGGAAGGTTAATAACTAAACGAGTCTTGAGTGCATAACCATTGTTTACGTAGCCCGATCCACATCCTACCAAGCCACCGAGGGGTAGTCATGAATAGGATCGTACCCGAACACGTTTTCCACATAGGAGATCCAATCTAGTATACCGGTGGCGGTAAACACCTACCGAGGGGTGTGGTCAGGGCAGAACTGACGCGAGGCATTACTATGCTTTCACATATGGATCAACAATGGAGGCCGTGGGTTTTGTTTGAAACCCTCTCCCACTCAATATTTTGTAAAACATGCAAGTTTTGACAAATTATGTATGATCAATATAGTATGAGCGGCACTCACCTATCCTATATGACATGTTATCAAATATGCATACAAAACATCCATCAATACATATTTATATATCCATGACATATCACAAAAAAAATAATTGACAGAATAATCAAGCTATGGTTCCATCCTGGAACAAAGAAAATAAAGATTACAAAATTCCATCCAAAGCATTCTTTGGGTCTTGAATTTCGTTCCGTCTTCTTGTATCCATCTTTATGTAGCCTTTCCATTTATTTCTCATCCCAAGAATTATTTAAAATTTAAATCTCTAAAAATTTAAATTTCAAATTCAAACTCCAAATTCGAATTTCAAATTTAAATTTCAAATTTAAATTTTAAACATCATGTGTAATAATATGTAATTTCAAATTTTCAAATTTTCAATTACATATTTTTAAACATGATTTAAAATTAAATCTCAAATTTAAAAATCAAAATTTTTCGTTTTTTATACCGTCGCACCGCCGCCCCCGAAGGCGGCAGCCACCGTAGGCAGCCACCAACCCCGGAGGGGCTGGCAGCCCACGGCCGCCCCTTATGTGCAGCCTTGCCGAGCTGCAGGCCAAGCCTGCAGCACCAGGCTGCACGCCCAGGCTGGGCGCAGCAGCTAGCAGGCTGCAGGCAGCGCGTGCAGCCAGAGGCTGCACGCCCAGGCTGCGGCCAGCCTTGGGTAGGCCACGGCCACCCTCGGCTGCAGGCCAAGCCTGTGGCCGTGGGTGGTTATGGCCTGCAAAGGGGCTGCCGCAGCCCCATCCTGCCCGAGGGCAGGGGCTGCAGCCCCACCAAGGCCCGTCGGCCTATCCCGAGGGGTCGTGTCTCAATTTTCGTGTCGTATTTCAATTTACCTATTAGGATCTCCAAAAATTAATTTGAATCCCAATTAAATTGAAATTTTCCACACAATCAAAATTGCAATCTTTAAATAAAATTTAACTTTTGGGAGAAATGAATTACGGTCTACAATCTTCAATTTCCTCCAAGAATAATTACATAAAATTTCTTAAATTGTTTCCGGTGTACAAAAATTCTAACCATAAAAATTCTAAGAGACAAAAATTAAAATCCATGGGAAAATTACAGTGTTAAAAAACTGCTCCCATGGTTACATAAAAAAATCCTAGATACAATTTTTCTAAATTCTAAGGAACCATAAGTGGCATAAACAAGCATGCTTATAATAATTCAGAAAAATAAAATAACCACATACTTTATACATAATCCATGATAACAACATAAAGGAACCCAAGAATGCCACTCTCTAAATATCAAATCCATACATAAATAAAAAGACTAAGTAATTGTCTAATTTATGTACATGGCATAGTCATGAGATGGCTGTGATACCAATTGTAGGAAAAAAATTCGGTAAAAACGTATCAAAGTGGCGCAGCAGAACAATAAAAAATTTTTAGATCGTTAAATATCTCATGATACCATATACAATAAACCAACAACAATTAAAACTCATACCTCAAGGATGCCAATGTGTAGGAGGAGAATGACCGGAGGCTTCAACCCACTAGCCTTCTGTACTATTCTCCAATTCCCGAATGGCTGAGTGTGTGGGCACTCTGAACCTCGATCGGTATGCTAGCACTGCTACTCTTCTTCCAACCACCCAGATCTCTAAAGAACTTTATTGTCACGGTGGGCTGTGCAACAATAAGCCTGCTCACCTGAGAGTCTGTGGTCTGAGAGAACTGGAGTGGCAGGACCTTTATTTATAGACCTGCATGAGGTGATTCTCTGAATTCGAATTGGATAAGAAAAAGATATTCTCCCTTATCCATAACCATAAAATCTGAATTTTCCAAGGGAGAATCCCAACAATAAAATTCGGCCATTATGGGATAAATCCAATCCAAATCTAAACAAGATTTTAACTAGAATTTTATCTCCTAAAATTTTCGGCCACTTTTAGGATAAGGGAGAATCAAAATTCCACAAGGATTTTCAAGTTTAAATCTTATCGCATCCTTATCCAAAATAACAGAATTTTCCTAGGAGATTTTCTCCATAATTTCGACCACTTTTCAGGGAGGAGAGAATCCAAATTCAACTGGGATTGAAACTTGAATTTTTCCCTAGAACCTTATCCACAAAAACCGAAATTCCATTAAGGATATTCCTCAAAATTTCGTCCACTATTTGTTAGGATTTGGATTCAAAATTCAAGTAGGATTCTAACAAGAGTATCCTCTCCAAATCCAACTCAAATTCGAATTTCAAACCTTGTGGATTTTCCACAACAAATTCGAATCCCACTTGGACTGTAATTCAAAATTTGAATTTCAAATTTCAAATTCGAATTTCAAATTCAAATTTCAAATTTCAAATTCAAATTTCAAATTTCAAATTTCAAATTTCAAATTTCAAATTTCAAAATCCACAAAACAGTTGTGTTTCAAATTCTTGTTCTCATGGATAATTTTCTACAACTCCAATCTAATCTCAAATAAAATCATGGCAACTTTATTTGGAGTTCGAATAATTGTGTACTCTATTATCCAAAACAAAATCTGAATCCAACCGGAGAGAATCTTGTCTACCATCCTAATCCTGTGTCATCACCATCCATGCATAATAAACCAGCCAATAGCATACACAAATCAATTTGCCAAACGTTAAGGAATTATGTGGAGCTAGTAGAAGGACTGATTGGACATATATAATCGGGCTCCCACAAATCTATATGATCATCATTCTTTTACGAAACAACTCAATCATATGATCACTAATTTCAGAGTCACACCACTATAAACCTGAAACTGAACTCCCAATTATATACCGTATTACGCAAGCCTGTGACAAGGTATCGTCCAATGACCTTGTCATGTATGCAAAACCCTCATATGATATCCATGATCCGCCTTAGGTCAAAGTCCGTTTAATCCTACTGATCAGGCTATCTTAAAGTTCCATTATACTACCGAATTAAGAAAATGATTATTCACCATATGTGAATAAGAAGTCATCCGCCCAGCAGACGACCCAAGGCCTTGTCCATTTTCACATTCAGTAAAATGCCTTTAAGAGGATACCTTTAACTCCTTAGAGCTATGATTCCGATATCTACAAACAAACCCTTCATCGTATACAAGTCATGCACCCAACGAACCGGTCTATAATCTTACTACCTCTGAGACGCTTTAGCTATTGGAACATCAAAGTACACAGGTCATATACATGAAGTAGTTCATTTACTCAGGATTAAGGTTATTGCACAATGAACGTCAAAAACAGATTGATCCACTCATAGCGGACTACGTAGATCAATCACTCTTTTAGTCCCGGTCTAATATGTCACCACCAAGTAACATATCTATGTCTCTACTTGGGAGTCCAGCTCCAGACAGTCAAGACAAACCGTCCCCTCCAAGGCTTTAGACAACATAATAGTCTTAACATGAGTTAGATGCTCGGTCTAACCCCATAGACTACAGACCATAGTTTAGACTGCAAACTTTAGAACATTGTCTTCTCGCATACAAAAGTCCATTGCAAGCAATGTTCTAACAGTTTTAACACAAGCAGTCAGTGAGCCATATTTGCTTACATTTTCTTTAATATGTAAATAAACCGAGGACAGATAGTAATGTAATGAATAACCTCTATATATAATTTTATTATCCAGTTCAAAATAAATACATCAAATGTCTCTAATGCTTAGGGCATTTCCTAACATCGTCGTCGCCATCAATATCCTCTACTTCTAGGAGGTACTCGGGAGATAGAAGGGCTGGTTCGGGCTCTTCTATGGGTTCCACGACATCCTCTGGTGTCTCTGGCTGATGGTCCGCCACGGGGTCCTTACTGGCTAGTCCATAGTGGTTGAGGAGGTCTCAGCGGAAATCCTCCCAATGTATGATTGGGTCTTTACCCTTGCGATATTGACTCCACCAGGCAATAGCTGACCCCTCTAGCCCATTGCCCATCAAAACCGCTTGTAGGTGAGGTGGTATGTGGCAGGTTTGGAAGATAACTTTCATATTGTGAATCCATAGTGGGAGCTCATGCGGACGGTAACCGTCGTATCTATTTGAGTGCATGGCGATGAAAACCATACTTGCTTGGCGGTCTTCGTATATCTAGTGAGGGCCTACGGGAGTAGGTTCTACTGGTATATGTTCTGCCGGTACAGGTTCCACTGGTACTACCATGGTCGCCTACTATAACTTAATCGTTAACTTACAACTTATACTCTAAGATAAAAACTAACTTACTTAGACAGATGAGGCAGGCATACAGTGATGTGAGGTAGGGTGGAAGGATATTGCTCTGATACCAACTGTGACATCTCGAGCCCTGAGTGGCTTGGATCGTCACTTAAAACTGCTACTGATACTAGCTTTACTTTAAAACTGAACTTACTTGAGAACTATTCTTGCTTACTTAAAGAATAGTTACTTAACTTATCTAGTTTGAAAACTGATACTTAATCTTACTTGAAATCTTAATACTATAATTTTTAGGGGTTTTTTTTTATATATATATACTGATACGTTATACTATTCACGTACGTACATATACTTTATATATACAAGGGGTCTAAAACATATGAAGTTCAATATTACATACATACTTATGAAAACGTTTAACTAACTACTATTAAAAATTACATTGTTTACTTAATGCTATGCGGAAGTCAAAACTTGCGGTGGTATCCACAATTTAGCCCTCACATTCGCCTCTACCGTTGTCATCGCCCAGTGAGATCTAAGTCATAGGTCACTTACCTATAGTATGAACACATACTGTGAGACTTATGCCTAGTAAGTACAACATGTCATCTGCAAAACATGTTTAAAACATAATACATACTTAAAACATATAAGTATGCCATGTACACACAACATGTACCAGGCACTGAATCATTCCACATACTAGATGCAAAACCAAAGCATCATATAGAACGGAAAGCATAACTGAACATTACTTAATTGGATGCATAACAGAAAACATCGTATACTGAAATGCATATCTTCTAAAGCTAGATGCATGCTGAACTACAGCTAAAGCATATTGTAAACAATGCATGAAACGATTATGCTTAAGTATTTTTAATCATTTCTTATCTTTGCTAACGGCCCGTGTGTTAGTACCAAATTACCCGCAGATCATTGGAAATGAGCCTTACACTCATGGGCCATATGCCTCCTTATGTATTAAGAGCCATCGACTTTGGCTTGTCATACTTAAACTAAAGAAAACCTCTTTAAGCGGAAGGGGCCGGTACGACACGAAGTCTTTTAATTACCCAGTTGTTTATCTGATCTAGCCATATGCCCTACTAGGCTATCCCTAATCTTACGTGATAGGGATATATGGCATCTAACCTATGTTTTCATCAATCTATGCGATTGTGAAACTATATGCTCTTATAACATGCTATGCAACAATTATGCATGGTTTGCACAGTCAACATAGTGTAAAAACATCACTTTAGATTCATTTTTGCTCATGCTGTAGGCGGAGTTGTACTTACCTAATCTACAAGGGAACTTGTACTCATGCCCTTGTCAAGCTACGAGTATCTACCTGTCATCACAACGCATTCCATCAATACTTTTGCTAAGTCACTAATACCGTTAGTGACTAAAGTAGATACTAATGTATGGTACCGATTGCCGTCGGTACTAACTTGCTCTCTTTTTGGTGAGTTTGATCGCCTAATTATGGCTAATTAATTTATTGCCCAATAATTAATTAACATCGTTCTTAGGTCACTACTACCATTAGTGACTATAACTTGTATTATTGTATGGTACCGAGGCCCATCGGTACCTAACTGCTCTACTTTGGGAATTTGGTATCAAATGTCTATTTATGCTTGATTAATTTGTCTACTTGACAGATTAATCACCGTTCCTCTCTATTTCATTCAAACACGGTCCTTGACTGGTTTACCAACCTATCAACTGACCGGTTACCTCGTGCATCGTTGACTATGTAGCCTACCAAGTTACTTTGCTTATTTGGTGTGGTAGCCTACCGGGCTACCTCTACCATCTTGTTTATTTTGAAAATTGTCTTAGAATTCTTAAAAAAATTTTAGGAAAATATTAGTTCTTTGAAATCATCCCCATATCATCCCGTTGGAAGGTGGGGGCATTTTATTAAAACCATTTTTCCATTTAAAGAGGGGAAGAACACATTTTGGTGTTCAATTTCTAAAAGGGGTTCTTAAACCATTTTACCAAAACTATTATAAAACTTATTTGAAACGACTTAATTTGCAAATTTGGCAAACATCAAACTTTTAGTTCTCGATGAGACGAACAACTCTCATGTTCATCTCAAAGCTCAAATCAAACTCGAATAGGTGCTAAACTTATCAAACCCATGGCTAACCTTGTGTCCAGTTTCAGAAAAATCCCAGTTTTATGCTTATTAAAAAATAGCTCTGTTTGAGGCTCGTAATAGCCAAATTTTTAAAACTTGCATAGGTCGTCTTAAAGATTTCGATGAGATCTACAGCTTTCATGTTGAGCTCAAGATCTGGTTCAGTATCTAAGTTGGTCATTTTTACAAAAATTCGAGACTGTTCCTATGACTCAGGATTTTAGTCCCAGTTTTGAACTTTAGTTGAAAACTGCTCGAAAAATGTATCTTAATGTCATTTTTGGCAAAAGCTATTTGACACAAAAACGACCGTAACGAATTATCTTAAAGCTTTATATTTTACCAAATCCTAAAATTGGACTCTAACATGGTCAAAAATGGCCAAACCTATGGCCTAAAACTGGGGACAGATTTGTGTCCAGCCACCTTAAAAACGTCCATTCTCACATCCATCATGAAAACTTAAACCAAAATCACACAACCATATAAAATTAAAAATAAAATGCTAAGGGCTCACAATAAACTTATTACAACCCATTGCACAATAAATACGCATAAATTTCCTTGATCAAAACTTAAAAATTACTAAACCACAAAAAGGGTTTCGGTTTTTACCTTTTGTGCTATGAACCAAGCATAATCTGAATTAAGGCTTTGGTGACCAAAAATTGCCATGTGAACCAAGGGAAAATGGGGTCGGCTTGTGCTAAAAAGGGACACCAAAAATTTCTCCTTACTATCAAGCTAAAGAAAAATTAACCAAAACCACAAAAGGATAGTCCTAGCAACTCAACTCAAATGACCTTGCAATGATCTTGAATAATATCTCCAACACAAGCTTGAGGGGGCTAATTTTTTTGGTTAGGATTTTTGGTGAAAATTTTGGGTGTTTGGGCAGCAAGGGGTGTCGGCCTTGGCTGATTGAAAAAGGAAGAGAAGGTCTTGGTTTTTGGGAGAGCAAAAGAAGAAAATGACATACTAGGTCAAGCTCATCCTTTTATAGGCAAAACTGAGCAAGTTTGGTTAACCTTAAGCAAACTTGATTAACCAAATTAACTAAGCTTAAGGGAGGATAAATTCTTGGATGTTGGCAGCCCTAAAAACCATGGGTGGCAACAGAAAATAAAGGCCAAGATATGCATTGAATGGGAGCTTAAAGTTGCATGTGCCCTTGGTGCACCTTTTGCATTTTTTATTCCTATGTGTCATAAGCCTATATAATATTTTAATGCCAACTATTGGGCTACTCTGCTGCTTTTTCAACTGGGATTCACGGTTTTTGATGGGGGAAATTCATCTATGTTGTCTTCTCTTTGCAGTCTAATTTTCAACAACGATGTTTGTTCTGAAATTGTATTTTCTGAATCCGATTCTTATACTGATAATTCCAAGTTGGGTTGTTGTGGCTGCCCGCCCCTCGTAGAGATCATACAATGCTATTACAGTTGAGCTTTATCGCTAACTGCGATAGATTGTACTTTCATGGGTCGCCGGCTTACCTCTCTTTCTTTTTAAATCATGACGTTTTTTGGGAAATTTTTTTTTCTTTTAACAACATGTAAAACATTTCCCACTATTTACTTTGTTGGCAAGTACAAAGTAATTTACATATTACAGTACTTTTGTAAAATATATAATATTACAAAAGAGTGTTTCTTTTTTTTTTTTCCTTCCCTTTTTATCGCTCAGCGGAAAGACTCTGGCAGGACCATATCCCTCGCCTAGTTATCCCATTTGACACGTGCCATCCCGTCCGCATCCAGTCAAACAAGCTACTGAGCTGGTCGCTTACCTGCAACATTAGCAAAAATGGTGAGCTACAGGCTCAGTAAGTTCAAACATGCAAGAAATAAAATTTCTATGAATAGTACCATTGACCACTATTCATATATGAATAGTAACTTTGACCACTATTCATACGTGAATAGTAAGTTTGACAACAACACAGTGTCACAACAGTACATCTACCGCGATGTTAGTACTCTCACTAAACTGTCTTATGCTCAATTATGGCATAGTTTCAGTTTTAGGTAATTATCTTTGCTTATGTTCTGGTTTTGAGCTCAGGTTGGCAGTATCATTTTAGTGCGCATGACTGGGAGCGGTACATTAGTGCTGACCTCCACAGCCTTAGTCTCATAGCCCCGAAGGCAAAAGTACCTCCCTGTACGGAAGGCTGGTACGCCAGAAAGTGGTTTCATTACCGACTTTTTAAATTTCTAACCCGGTGACTTCATATTGTCCCGTGGCTAGGAATGGTTTACATTTTAATTTTTAGGGGAGTGAGTTTCATTAACCTCGCTCTAGTGCCCGAAGCACAATTAACAATGTATCTATTCTCAATAGTGCCCGTAGCACATTGCGTCTCTCTCTCTATTCTATAATAGTGCCCGTAGCACATATGTACCTAACTTATAGTTAGTACATCAAAGTTAGCAACAATAATGCTATATGTTGCAGACAGGTAAATGTCTGAACTTACATAATCAGTCTATTCTCTTTTTCTCTCGTGGATCTTTGATCGCCCTCCTTGTAGGTCGATTTTTGGATCCCACAAACAAAACTTTGTCTGTTAATTTCATTTCCATTTGTAACTTTTATTTTTCATTTAAAAGCTTAAATAAAACCTATTTATAACTTTTTAGGCTTTATTTATCATTTTCCCTATTTTTCTCAACTTTTGTAAAATTACGATTTTGCCCCTGTATTTTGGCAAAATTACGATTTTACCCCTATATTTTGGCAAAATTACAATTTTGCCCCTGAAGGAAATTTTCCAGGTCCAAACTGCATTTTTGGCTCTCAGGAACTTTTCTGACTCTTTTCTCATCATTACCGGGTTCATTTCTATTTTATTTTCACTTTTCACTTTCCCGACCCTCGGGAAGCACTATTCCGACCCTTACGTCGGTTTAGTGATTTTCTATCGTTTCGGAGCCTCAAATGGACGTTTCACTAGCATTTAAAACGTTCATCTAGACATTCCCGACCTAGGTCTCCGAGGCTCGGGTTTTCCGTTCTCGATTCGGACCTTTATTTCGTTTTAAAAAACGCCCCCCCCCTCGGGGTCGGTTTTTTTTAATTTCACTCACGTTTTACATTTTTAGGGGATGGATTACTATTCACGAACCACCCCTTAGGTTTTCCTTATTCAATTTTTCGTTAGGGACTCGGGTTTTCGACCCGACCCCAAACTTTTTATTTTTATTTCCATTTTACCCCAAATGCTGTTTTCGAAATTTCGGCAGCATTTCGGCGTAATTTTAAGGCTACCGGCGTTAGGTACGCCTCGAACCATATGTACCTGCCACGTACTATACCACAAGCCTATTTTATGTAAAAATTTTCCAAACTTTTACATAAAAGCTCACAAAATTCCAAATTCACATTTTGAACCACATTACAAAATTTTTTTCTCAATTTTACCCTTAGTTTTGGTCTCGGTTTTCCACAATCAAACCTAACCAAAATTTCTCAAATTTTCACCAAATCTTAGGCTATTAAAATGTCATTTTCTAACACATTTTCAAGCCCAGTTTCATTGCATTTTTCAACAATTTTCCTAGGGTTTTTAACCACATATAACCCACGGCCAATTAGGGAAAACATACTCCATTTCTTTTCATGCTTTCAATCACAATTCCATCATTCACATTATAAAATGCATGATTTCAATTAACCAAACATCAAGTAAACCATGAAATTTTTTTTCCAAACCCTTGTTAACCTACGGCCACATTAGGGTAGGTTCACCAAAATTTTTTTTCAAGTTTTCCATAATGCAAATCATGCTTTATTCTTAACAAAATTTAACTTGAAAGCATGTTAATACATAAACACAACAATTTCTTCATTGATTACTCAAGGTAACCCATGGTTTTACCAAAGGAAAACCAACAAAATTTTGGTTTTTCTTTAAACCAATTGCATGATTTTCTTCCTAATTACACCCTTAACAAAACCCAAGCATCAACTCATTGAAAATAACCAAAAATTTTTCCATCTTTTTCCACTATTCATCCCACGGTTTTATTGAAAAAAACCAAGAAAAAGTTTAATCCAAGGGGAATTACCTTGTTCCCTTGCTTCCTTTGTCTTCAAGGAATGCTTTGACACCAATTTTGTGAAAGAAAATTGAAGGAATCACTTAATCTCCCTTGGGTTGCTCACGGTTCACCATGGAAAATGACTTAGAAATTTTTTTCTCTTGGTTTGGCTTCAAAATATGTCTCGGCCTTTTGTTCCCAAAAAGTGGCCAACTTAACCATGAAATAAGCCAATTAATTTGGCCTTTAACCATTCAAATTTCAACACATTTCACCTTAATTCTTTCCATCATTTTCAAAAAATCAAAATGGTGTATTTTTGGCCAAATCTTGGCCTTTAGATCAAAAAGCAAATGAATCATGGCCATTAATGCTACCAACCACCATTTTCTTCCCATTTATTAAAGGGATTTATGATGTCATATATGCTAAAGCAAAGTTGATTTTGACTTTCACTATTCACATTAATTCGACTACTTTTTGACCGATACCGGTTCGAGCCGAAATTTTCCTAAAATCGTCCCGGCGTGTTCCTGAGGTCTCCTGTGCAGTCGGATCAATTTAAACTGCTTCCGTTTGATCAAAATTAATCCCGGAAGTTTTCCGTCTTTTATTGCCCCGGTTAGGGTTTTCAATGCCGGTTTTGGCACCGTTTCACCCGTTTGAACTCAATGAATTTTTCCAACACTGATTCCTTACTCGTCAGTATTGTTAGAACATTTTCATATATTCTAAACAATATAAATACATTTATTTCACTCTTTAAATAGTACAAATTGTTATATACATACATTTGTACATTTTCATCCGAGAATGGCCTGAATTTCCCGGTTGTCACATTCACCCCTCCTTATAAAATTTTTGTCCTCGAAAATTAGAACAAGTGGGGGTATAAACTCCTCATCTCATCTTCTCGTTCCCACGTAGCTTCTTCAATGTTGTGATTTTTCCACAGAATCTTCACTAGTGGGATTGTCTTATTCCTCAGTACTTTCACTTCACGAGCCAGTACTCGAATAGGTTGTTCCTTATATGTCAAATCCTCGTGGATTTGAATAGGCTCATTCTTCAACACATGGGACGGATCTGGTATATATTTTCTCAGCATCGACACATGAAATACATTATGCACTACCGACAATTCTGGAGGTAACGCTAATCTGTAAGTGACCTTTCCAATGCGTTTGATAATTTCATAAGGCCCAATATATCTTGGACTCAGTTTCCCCTTCTTACCGAAACGCATAATCCCCTTCATAGGCGATACTTTAAGAAACACGAAGTCTCCTTCATCGAACTCCAAGGATCTCCGCCTTTTGTCCGCATAACTCTTTTGTCGGCTTTGCGCAATTTTCATTTGTTGCTGAATTCTAGCAACTGCATCGGAAGTCTCTTTTATGAAATCTGTCTTATGCAACTGCTTCTCTCGCAAATCGTACCAGTATAATGGTGATCTGCACTTCCGTCCATACAAAGCCTCGTAAAGTGCCATGCCTATAGAAGCTTGGTAACTATTATTGTACGAGAATTCAATCAATGGTAACTTCTCGTTCCAATTTCCCGTAAAATCCATCACATAAGCTCGAAGCATGTCCTCTAAGGTCTGAATTGTCCGCTCCGACTGTCCGTCTGTTTGCGGATGGAATGCCGTACTGAGTCTCAATTCAGTACCCATGGCCTCTTGTACACACTTCCAGAAATTCGAAGTGAATCGTGCATCTCGATCTGATACAATGGATTTTGGTACTCCAGGTAATCTGACGACATGAGTTACATATAACTTAGCAAACTTTTCCAACGAAAAAGTCATCTTGACAGCTATAAACCGTGCCGTCTTGGTCAGTCTATCCACAATAACCCAAATGGCATCGTAACCTTCTCGGGTTTTTGGGAGTCCCACTACAAAATCCATCGTAATATGTTCCCATTTCCATTCAGGAATCTCCAACGGTTCCAATCTTCCTGCTGGATGTTTATGTTCCGCTTTGATTCTCTGACAGGTCATGCATCTGCTCACAAATTTCGCTATATCATTCTTCATCCCTTTCCACCAGAACTATAACTTCAAGTCCTGATACATCTTGCTAGCTCCGGGATGAACCGAATAGGGTGTCTCGTGGGCTTCTGACATGATCCGTCTTCTAAGTTCCTCATAAGCTGGAACATTTATCCTCCCTTGATAGAGGATCATTCCATCCTTGGAAATTCCTTCTTGAGAACTTGTCATTGTTGGATCTCGCCTCTGAGCTTCCTTTATATCCTCAAATAGCGATGATTCCACTTGGAGTGCAGCTAGTCTTCCAGATATCAGCTCCAAGTTCAAAGAATTTATCTCTTACTGCAATGGCTTTGGAAGCCTGTTTATTGGTAGCTGGTGCGATATGGTAGACTTTCTAATTAAAGCATCCGCTACACGGTTGGCCTTCCCTGGATGGTATAGGATTTCACAATCATAATCCTTCACCAGTTCCAACCATCGTCTTTGCCGCATATTGAGCTCTTTTTACGTGAAGAAATACTTCAGGCTTTGGTGATCAGTGAAAATCTGACATTGAGCTCCATAGAGATAGAGTCGCCAAATTTTAAGTGCGAACACTATTGCAGCAAGTTCAAGGTCATGTGTAGGATAATTCCTTTCATGCTCCTTTAATTGACGGGAAGCATAGGCAATCACCTTATCGCCTTGCATCAGGACTGCTCCCAATCCTATTTTAGATGCATCACTGTAGATCACAAACTTCGCCCCTTCAGTAGGAAGCGTAAGGATTGGTGCGCTTGTCAGTCGCCTCTTTAACTCTTGGAAGCTTCTTTCACATTCCGTAGTCCACTCGTACTTCCTTTCCTTACGTGTAAGAGTAGTAAGAGGTGCAGCTAATCGTGCAAATCCCTCTACAAATCGTCGATAATAACCAGCTAACCCCAAGAAACTGCGTATTTCCGTCACACTCTTGGGTACAGGCCACTGGTTAATTGCTTCTACCTTTGTCGGATCTACAGCAATACCTTCCTGGGATACAACATGTCTGAGGAAATGTACTCTGTCCAGCCAAAACTCACATTTTGAGAATTTGGCATACAGTTGATGCTTCCTTATTGTATTCAGCACGATCCTCAAATGCTCCTTGTGCTCCTCATGACTCTTCGAGTATATAAGAATGTCATCAATAAATACAATGACAAACTTATCCAAATACTCTTTAAAAACTCTGTTCATTAAATCCATGAATGCTGCCGGTGCATTTATTAATCCGAATGGCATCACAAGAAACTCGTAGTGACCATAACGAGTCCTAAATGCCGTCTTAGGAATATCACTTTCTTTAATTCTCAGCTGGTGATATCCTGATCGTAAGTCGATCTTGGAAAATACCGCTGCGCCTTTTAACTGGTCGAATAGGTCATCAATTCTAGGTAACGGATACCTATTTTTGATCGTAACCTTATTCAACTCTCGGTAATCAATTCACAAACGGAATGTTCCATCCTTTTTCTTGACGAATAACACAGGTGCACCCCATGGAGAAAAACTCAGTCTGATGAATCCTTTATCCAAAAGCTCCTTTAATTGTTCCTGCAGCTCCTTTAACTCCACTGGAGCCATGCGGTATGGTGCTTTGGAAATAGGTGCTGTTCCAGGCATCAACTCAATTTCGAACGAGATTTCTCTCTCTGGAGGTATCCCTGGTAACTCTTCCGGAAATACGTCAAGAAATTCATTAACCACAGGAACGTTTTTAGGTCGAAGCTTATGTTCCTCTGTAGTGTCCACCACATATGCCAGATATCCCATACAACCACTGGCTATCAGCTTGCTTGCTCTCAGCGAACTGATCATCATCTTCCCGGGTTTTCGAGAAGTATCGACATACTCGAAACTCTCTTCTTCCTCGGGTTGGAATACTATCTTTCGATTTCGACAGTCGATCGTAGCTTCGTATTTCCCTAGGAAATCCATGCCTAGAATCACATCGTAATCCGTGATTTTCATTACGATCAACTCCGCATATAGTTCCCTATTTGCCACATATACTGGTACATGAGGTAGCCAGTAATTGGACGACAATACTTCCCCAGAGGGTAAAGCTGTCTTAAATACCCTTCCCATATAGTCCTTAGGAAGTCCTATCTTGTCAGCAAATGCATAGGAAACAAAAGAATGCGTAGCACCGGAATCGAATAATACAGAGGCTACATGACTAGCGACAGGAAGCTGACCTGTCACCACGTTCGATGTTCTTGCCTCTGCATCCTCTTGGCTGTAGGCCATCACACGAGCATCGGCACGTGGCACACGCTCTTGGCGTTGCGGCCTTACTGGTGACTCTTCAACTCTGGCCTGAAGGGAATGAGCTTATGGGCGTGTCTGGTGCGGTTGGGAAGTGCCTTGTCCACCCTGCCTATTGTTTGGACAGTTTCTGGCATAATGGCCTTCCTTTCCACATTCATAGCAAACAAGTGGCCCAAATCTGCATTGCCCAGAATGTCTTTTCCCGCATGTAGGGTAATTTTGTACATTGGATTCTGCATTACCAGCTGTTCTCCGCTGCTGGTTTCGATTATTTCCCTGGTGATTTCCAGAAAAATTGCCTTTCCTCTTGTTTTGCTGGGATCCTTGATTATTGCCCTGGCTTGGTTTAGCATTCTGACTAGGCTTGCTCGATTGACCAGCTTGTGTAGACTTCACCAAAGCTCTCTCCTTCTTCTTAGCCTCCCAGTATTTCTCTCTTTCCTCTTTCTGTTGGGCTACGTGAAACTCAGCTCTGATGGCCCGACTCACACAATCTGCTACAGAAGTAGGCGGTACTTGTCCGGTGTCTACTAACGCATCAATTTCTGGCCTGAACATCCCTATCATTTTCTGTATTTGTCCCTCTCAGTAGGGACTACATAGGGACATAAACGGGATAACTGGTCAAATTTTCGACAAACTTCGCTCACCGACATATTTCCTTGCATCAATTCTGAGAACTCTTTCTGTTGTTGTCTCAGAGATGCGGGGTCGTAATATTTCTGGTTAAATTCTTCCAGAAATTCCACCCAGCTCATGGTAGACACGTCTCTTCTCATCCGTATAGTGTCCCACCAAAAACGAGCATCTTTTCTCAGCACAAAAGACGCACATGCAACCTTCTCCTGGTCGGTTAGGTTCATGAATTCCATGATCACTTGTAATGACGACAACCAGTCTTCAGCCTCTAGAGGATTTGTAGACCCTTTAAATTCTGGCGGCCTCATACGCCTGAATCTTTCATAGAGGGGTTCCAGGTTTAATACCGGTTGTGGTTCAGGAACTCTCTCATTTACAGCAGCTGAAGGGATAACTGGATCTACGTCAGCTTCCTGTTCTACTTGGGTACCCTCAGAGCCTTGCCTCTGTTCTAGCTCCTCTACCCGTCACCTCAGATTAGCATTTTCTTGCATCTGAGCTTCAAACAGGGCTTGTATCTGATCTAATCTCTCCATAACATTAGGACGTCACTCTCGTCCCTCTGGTCGACTACGCAAATCCACCATCTTGCCTATTGTCCTATTATGGCACAATAATTCACCGTTAGCCTTTCCATAACCACATTCGTAAAATCATATCAATTCACGAAATTTAGGGTACTGTAAAGCCACATCATCGTAACACATCATCGTACAACATATAATCATTTTGATATTTCATTCATAGCAAAACATTTATATGTCATACATAATCATCACCAGTCATATATACATAGGTCATTTTATACATCCTAGCCACAAGTCTATACAAAAGAGCTTTTCTCTCTAAGCTACTTATGTACATGTGTACATATCCACTGATCACGCATCCCCTGTATCTAGGACTAGAGGATATTCTTCTGGATCCTCATCGTCATCGGGATCATCTGAATCGTCACCGCCCCTAGGCAATGCTCCCTGTCCTGAGTCATCACCTCTTCGTGGTCTAGACGGTCCAGCCTCATGATCATTCATCATTCTTCTCAGTCCGAAGATGCGTGCGAACATCTCATCTTGACCCAGTGTCTCTCATCGACTCTACGTCAGATGCTCGATCAGAATCTCTCTCTCGATCGTCCTGATCGTCACCACAAACTCTTGGAGCGTAGGAGGAAATAGCTTGATTACCCTCTGTCTCAACTCCATGGGTAAGCCTCTCCAGAACAGCTCACAACAGTTTGCTTCCGTGAGGTTGGGCAACGGACATCTTCTCCAAATGGTCTCCTCAAATCGTGCTGCGTAAGACATCACCGTCTTACCAGACAACATGACCATCCTCTCAGTCTGGAGAATGTAGTCCCTAACCTCATCAAATCCGGGATACGTGGGTGTAACTGCCTCTCGTGTCTCTGGGGGTGCTGGAGCAGGTGCCGGATCCCTAGGCGGAAACTGATCAGCCAATCGCTGACAGAACTCAGCCCAACTGAATCCTAATAAAATCTCCTGGTCGCAATACTGCCAAAACACTCGAACATCTCCCTGAAACATACTGACGGCCAACTGGATCCACATATCTCGATCGATGTCGCATATCACCATAATTCTCTCGATGGCATGGAGCCAGTCCTTCGCCTCCATCGACTGTCGTCCACCGTCAAACATAGGAGGACTGCTAGCTCGAAATGCCTGTACTGCACGAGCCGAAACTCTCACTCCAATGTGTTGGCGTCCACCAACAACTGGAATGTCCACTATTACTGGTGGATGAACTATCGGTCGTGGCTGTACAACATCTACTGGCGCTGGTGCTGGTGCTGATACTGGTGCTGGAGGTCTCTCGGGCACCGGGGGTCTAAATACCGATCATTGGGAAATAGACGGCCTCACAATAGGTCTCGTCCATACCCGTAATACCCCTCTCGGTCGTGGCAGCAGTGGTCTCACATAAGGAGGTCTGGTCATCTTGCTACCTATAAGATAATTATTTTCACATAAGAAAATAATTAACTAAACTTAAGTAAACTACTTACTTGGATAGCAGTGTAGGATGCGCGAAGTGTCAAATCAGGATATGGTCAACACTGCTCTGATATACCAACTGTGACTGCAGTTGGTAATCCAAACTAAACCAACCGTAATTCCGCTCTAATACCAACTGTGACAGCAGTTGGTATTATAAACTAGACCAATCTCAAACCTTGCTCTGATACCAACTGTGGCTGCCCGGCCCTCGTAGAGATCATACAATGCTATTACAGTTGAGCTTTATCGCTAACTGCGATAGATTGTACTCTCATGGGTCACCGGCTTATCTCTCTTTCTTTTTAAATCATGATGTTTTTTGGGAAAATTTTTTTTTTCTTTAAACATCATGTAAAACATTTCCCACTATTTACTTTGTTGGCAAGTACAAAGTAATTTACATATTACAGTACTTTCGTAAAATGTATAATATTACAAAAGACTGTTTCTTTTTTTTTCCTTCCCTTTTTATCGTTCAGCGGAAAGACTCTAGCAGGACCATATCCCTCGCCCAGTTATCCTATTTGACACGCGCCATCCCGTCCGCATCCAGTCAAACAAGCTACTGAACTGGCCGCTTACATGCAACATTAACAAAAATGGTGAGCTACAGGCTCAGTAAGTTCAAACATGCAAAAATAAAATTTCTATGAATAGTACTATTCGTCATGAATAATACCGTTGATCACTATTCATACATAAATAGTAACTTTGACCACTATTCATACGTTAATAGTAAGTTTGACCACAACACAGTGTCACAACAGTACATCTACCGCGATATTAGTACTCTCACTAAACTGTCTTATGCTCAATTATGGCATAGTTTCAGTTTTAGGTAATTATCTTTGCTTATGTTCTGGTTTTGAGCTCAGGTTGGCAGTACCATTTAAGTGCGCATGACTAGGAGCGGTACATTAGTGCTGACCTCCACAGCCTTAATCTCATAACCCCGAAGGCAAAATAGTACATGACTAGGAGCGATACATCAGTACTGACCTCCACAGCCTTAGTCTCATAGCCCCGAAGGCAAAAGTACCTCCCTGTACGGAAGGCTGGTATCCCAGAAAGTGGTTTCATTACCGACTTTTTAAATTTCTAACCTGGTGACTTCATATTGTCCCGTGGCTAGGAATGGTTCACATTTTAATTTTTAGGGGAGTGAGTTTCATTAACCTCGCTCTAGTGCCCGAAGCACAATTAACAATGTGTCCATTCTCAATAGTGCCCGTAGCACATTACGTCTCTCTCTCTATTCTATAATAGTGCCCGTAGCACATATGTACCTAACTTAGAGTTAGTACATCAAAGTTAGCAACAATAATGCTATATGTTGCAGATAGGTAAATGTCTGAACTTACCTTATCAGTCTCTTCTCTTTTTCTCTCGTGGATCTTTGATCGCCCTCCTTGTAGGTCGATTTTTGGATGCTACAAACAAAACTTTATCTGTTAATTTCATTTCCATTTATAGCTTTTATTTTTCATTTAAAAGCTTAAACAAAACCCATTTAAAACTTTTTAGGCTTTATTTATCATTTTCCCCATTTTTCTCAACTTTTGTAAAATTACGATTTTACCCCTGTATTTTGGCAAAATTACGATTTTGCCCCTATATTTTGGTAAAATTACAATTTTACCCCTAACAGAACTTTTCTCGATCCAGACTGCATTTTTGGCTCTCAGGAACTTTTCTGACTCTTTTCTAATTATTACCGGGTTCATTTATATTTTATTTTCACTTTTCACTTTCCCGACCCTCGGGAAGCACTATTCCGACGCTTACGTCGGTTTAGTGATTTTCTATCGTTTCGGAGCCTTAAATGGATGTTTCACTAGTATTTAAAATGTTCATCTAGACATTCCCGACCTAGGTCTCCGAGGCTCGGGTTTTTCGTTCTCGATGCGGACCTTTATTTCGTTTCCAAAAACGCCTCCCCCTTCGGGGTCGGTTTTTTTCAATTTCACTCACGTTTTACATTTTTAGGGGACGGGTTACTATTCACGAACCACCCCTTAGGTTTTCCTTATTCAATTTTTCGTTAGGGACTCGGGTTTCCGACCCGACCCCAAACTTTTTATTTTTATTTCCATTTTACCCCAAATGCTGTTTTCGAAATTTCGGCAGCATTTCGGCGTAATTTTAAGGCTACCGGCGTTAGGTACGCCTCGAACCATATGTACCTGCCACGTACTATACCACAAGCCTATTTTATGTAAAAGTTTTCCAAACTTTTACATAAAAGCTCACAAAATTCCAAATTCACATTTTGAACCACATTACAAAATTTTTTTCTCAATTTTGCCCTTAGTTTTGGTCTCGGTTTTCCACAATCAAACCTAACCAAAATTTCTCAAATTTTCACCAAATCTTAGGCTATTAAAATGTCATTTTCTAACACATTTTCAAACCCAGTTTCATTGCATTTTTCAACAATTGTCCTAGGGTTTTTAATCACATATAACCCACGGCCAATTAGGGAAAACATACTCCAAAATTTTCTTTTCATGCTTTCAATCACAATTCCATCATTCACATTATAAAATGCATGATTTCAATTAACCAAACATCAAGTAAACCATGAAAATGTTTTTCCTAACCCTTGCTAACCCACGGCCACATTAGGGTAGGTTCACCAAAATTTTTTTTTTCAAGTTTTCCATAATGCAAATAATGCTTTATTCTTAACAAAATTTAACTTGAAAGCATGTTAATACTTAAACACAACAATTTCTTCATTGATTACTCAAGGTAACCCATGGTTTTACCAAAGGAAAACCAACAAAACTTTGGTTTTTCTTTAAACCAATTGCATGGTTTTCTTCCTAATTACACCCTTAACAAAACCCAAGCATCAAATCATTGAAAATAACCAAAAAATTTTCCATCTTTTTCCACTATTCATCCCACGGTTTTATTGAAAAAAACGAAGAAAAAGTTTAATCCAAGGGGAATTATCTTGTTCCCTTGCTTCCTTTGTCT